>CM019830.1:125574574-127023094 GCA_009763385.1 Coix lacryma-jobi var. lacryma-jobi
TTCGCACCATGAACAAGCAAATCTCATCTCCTACAAAATGTTAGTGGACATATACCCGAAGGATTGTATCTGAATGTGAAACATGGGTTGTTATCCACAAGTTATGTGTTATTCATCCATGCTAATGAAAAGATGATTTTAAGATTACTTTAGCATAGACTAGCATTTTATGTGTTGGCTGCATTTTAACACGGTTCAAAGCAAAAGATAAATTGCAGTAGAAGATAGATTGAAATAAACTTTAATACTCACAGTTCTTTCATCCATGATGAATGAGCTGAGTCTTCATTATGTAGTTCACCGTATGCCTTGCTTCATCTTTGATGTGAATTCATCTCGGGACTTTCCCAAAATGTATTTAGAGTTCTCTGCAGGGGTTAGTCTAACAAAATATCTAATGTCTACACAAGCTAATTTTAGATCAATAATCAAACCAAACTCGCTGTCTAATTTGATTAAGATAGACTATTTAACCTAAGCACCACGCTTAATTTAAAAAGCCTATGAAAGTACTCAATTTAAGTACTTTCAAACCAAAACATAGTATGGTAAACAATGGTAGCACGAGAGCATAACAGAGATTTATTCAAAAACAGATGACAGAGTATGATCACAGTGAGGATTTTTTTCTTTTTTTAAAGTATTTTTTAGATGCAGATGACATGAATGCATGCAAGGAACTAAACATGTTATGGACATTGATATGAGAAAACATAAACTAAATGAAGTGGATGCAAGGATGATTAAAAGTAAACATGCAGTGGAATGCAAGGAATTAAAAAGGTAACTACTCATAAAATTTAAAGTCCATGAGCAAGACTGTCTCACCTTGATCATACTTACCATGTCTCACAACTGGGATTTGTGAGTGGTGCAGCGTAAATATGCATCACATGGGATGAGAGTTGAATTCTTGTGATGATGACCTTTTCTCCAATCTACACATGGTTAGAATAATATATATGTCTACACAAACCTGTGAGATGGCAGGGTTCCAGGTTTAATGATGGATCTTGAATGTTCAGGCACCCTGGGTTCTTCATTCTTGTGGAATCTTGCGATAAGGTCGAAACGACATCTGATGTCCTATCTATTCCACACTCAACAGAACAAGGGGTAATCCTACTAAAGCTAGCGGTACACTAAATTAGCAGATATCAAGTTCATTATCAAAATCTGAGAACACAAGGTTGATATGTGCCCATGTGGTTCCCTTCCTGAGTGATGAGTGATCGATCAACCGGCAACATGTCTCTTGGCTGTGTTGATGTGCAGGTGCAGAGCTCGGAGACAGTGGTCGAAGGTGAGGTGAAGGTCAAGCGGGGACGTGTCGTGCCGACGGACCGGGAGCGGTGAAGGGCGAACGTGGAGCTTGGATTGACGGACCGGGAGACCTGAGGACCAGCTGTGGTAGCTGGCACATGGCGTCGACAAGCAAGAGGACATGGGGATGTGCGGTGCATCGGCTGAGTCGGGAGGAAGGTGATGGCGTCGTGACACTTGGCGGGAGGCCAAGAAGGATGGCGAATGCACTGTGCCCGGCGTGGAGGCTGGACATGCTCCGGCATCGGTGCTGGAACTCGGGGTGTGCGAACCACATCCCGTCTACGGCACGGGTTCGGTAGCTGAGCCTCAAAAAGCTACCATCGATGGTTTTCGAGTTTGGGCCTCAAAACTCGGGGTGGACGGTTTCCAGGTTTGGGCCTCAAAACCTGGGCGCGCGGTTTTTCTGAGTTTGGGCCACAAAACTCAGCTGGAGGACAGGTTTCCCGGTTTCAGCCTCAAAACCGGGGGAAGGCCCAGGTTTCCCGGTTTCGGCCTCAAAACCGGGGGGAAGTCCGCAAAAAGGACGTTCGACACGTGGCGGCGTGGAGAGGCTAGCGCGGCGGCGCAGCTATCCGCGAGGAAGGTGCGGTGGTCGACAGGGCGGCACGTGGCGGCATCCTGAGGCTTGCGTCGAGGCGAAGCTAAGGGTGAGGAAGGCGCGTGACCGTCGGATCGACATCAAGCAGAGTTGGATCGGGATACCCCTAGGGTTGGCCGTTTCGCTCACCTACCTAGGGCTAGAAGGGGATTATTGTTTAGGCTATAAATAAGAGAGGCACCCCTCCTCTCCACTCATCCTTGCAGTCATTTACTTCCAAACACTCTCTCTCTCTCCTTAGCCCCCGCTTAGGTTCTAATCATACCTGGCTGTAGAGGATCCACAGAGAAGACTCAATCCTGCCTCTGTGTTTTGGGAAGTTTAGGAAGTGAGACTGTAATCTCACGTTTGTAGCGCGTGTTCGCCACACGGTTGCAATTTCGTGTCTGTGATTCGCGTTTTGTTGTGTTCTTCGCGGATTGCTTTTGGTGTTGTGTTTCCCGTCATTTGATCTCTCTCCTTAGTGCGTCTTTTGCAAATCCACTTGAACCAAGTTGTTCTAGATCGTGAGGAAATTCTTTCCCCTAAAAGAATTCATCTCAAACCTCACGGTCTAGGAGATTGGGCGATTTTAGTTTCAGATCACGTTTTTGCTCCCTTGCCCCGAAACTTCTTGATTCACCGATTTGGAGTTAGGTTCGAGCCATGATCTCTTAGGGATAGCTCACTAACATCCTTGTGACCTCTCAGATCGAATCCTAGGCTTAGAGCTTTTGATTTGGAGGAGATCGGGTTGAATCACCGAAGAACTGCACAGTTTTCGGGGCCATCGGACGCTGACACGGGAGCATCGGACGCTAGGGTTCCTAGCATCGGACGCTCCGGTGACACGTGTCAGCTTGCGTGTTTTTGAGTGAGCATCGGACGCTCAGCATCGGACGCGTCCCTTGGTCATCGGACGCGCCGAACGCTGAGCATCGGACGCTGGCAGTTTACTGTTCACAACGTCCGATGTCCATACAGTAAGGTTCCAGAACCGCTTTGTTCGCATCGGACGCGTCCGGTGGTCAGGCATCGGACGCAGTCCAGCGTCCGATGCGACTGAGTTCGCACGGTTTCGTCCGCGGTTTGTTCGTTCGTTGTCGGTTTCGGTTTCCGGCTTTTGCGTTGGATTCCTAGAGTCGTGTAGTGTCTTGCAGTGCTTCTTGGAAGCATCCACCCTACATCTAGGGTCGTGGACATTATTCAAGCTCTAGGCTTGCCTTTGGGTTGACTTCTGGGACAGTGGTTGAAAGTTTCTGAGAGGAAATTTTAAGCTCCCATTCACCCCCCCCCCCCTCTGGTCGCCTATCCGGTCCTTCAATTGGTATCGGAGCCGGTTAAGGATCTCTTCTACCTTAATCGGTTTCGGATCCTAAGGGTGACATGGATCGAGGGAATGGCAAGGCTCCCTACTTCGATGGGACGAACTATCCCTATTGGAAGATTCGGATGCGTGCCTATCTTTGCAGCATCAGTTCTTCCGTTTGGGAAATATGCGAGGATGCTGATTACGTGTTTCTTGCAGCTCGAGTTGGTCAGCACCAGATTGACCAACACGAGGCCAACTCTAAGGCCCGTAACGCGCTTTTGGCCAACCTCTCTCTTCCTGAGTTCGAGCGTGTCTCTGAGCTTGAGACGGCACGAGAGATCTGGGTGAAGATTCAGAGCTATCACGAGGGGACCACTCAGGTCAAGACCAGACTCTTCGAGACGTACAAGCGAGAGTACGAGAACTTTATTCAGTTGGAGGGAGAGACGATTGACGCTATGTTCGCTCATTTCTAAACGATTGTGAACAAGATGCGTGCCAATCGGGCCAACTTACCATATGGCGATCATGAGAGGGCACTCAAGTTGCTATATGCTCTGGATCGAGGGTATGAGAGGTGAAGGTGTCGACCATCATTGAGTCTGCTGCTTACGACACCCTCACCGTGGACGAGCTTTTCAGCAAGCTCAAGTCCACCGAGATCGATCACTTGACTCAGGCCAAGCTGAAGAACCCATCTTCACATTCCATGGCTTTGGTCTCAGGCAAGGGTGGATCGACTCCTTCCGCTAAAGCTTCACCACCTCTCTTTGCTTTATCTTCTTTGCTTTTAGTGACTGAGGAGCAGGTGGAGGCGTTGGACGATGACGAGCTCGCCCTCATCATCACCCGGTTCTCGCGGTTTCACAACAACCGCTTGAATCGCCGGCGTGGTGGCGCACGTGAGGGCTGCTACGGATGTGGAGATCCGGATCACTTCATCGCAAACTGCCCCAAGCGTGACAAGTCCTTCCCCGGCAAGAACCGCAACTCCAGGCGCAAGGGCAAGCCGGAGATAAGGCCGGGAAGAAGAAGAAGGGCGGCTACCGCCGTGAGGACATGGAGAAGGCTTTCGACGCCGACAAGCGTGCCTTCCTCGCCACCATCAGCGATGGCGAGAAGACCTCCGACGGTGACTCCAGCGACGACGGATCTGAGCACAAGACTGAGAAACGCTTCAACGGACTCTGCTTCTTCGGCAAATCCTCCAAGGGTCTTTGCACCATGGCCTTGGATGAAGAGGACTGCAAACGCCAGGACGGGGATGATGGCACCGACGACGACGACGACGCTTCCGAGGTATCATCCTCTTCTCTTGTTGATCGTCTTACTGGTGAGCGTGATTCTCTTGTCGAGATAGTCCTAGGTCAGGACAAGAACCTCAAGCGAGCTATCCGTGAGCGCAATGAGTTTAAGGCTAAGATGAATGATGCGCTTAAGGAGCTTGAGTTCACTAGGTCCGAGGTGAAGGTGACCGATGAGGAGGAGTGTGAGAAGTGCACGATGCATATGACAAACTTTGCCACCCTGCAAACCAAGTATTCCTCTTTGATTGAGGTGTATGATGAGCTGAAGAGTAGGCTAGACTTGGTGGGTGATTGCAAGGAGTGTCCCTCCCTGAAGAAGGAGCTGGAGGAGGTGAAGGCGAGGCCTTCTTTGTTGGGTGCATGCAAGCTTTGTCCTAGCTTGCAAACTGAGTTGGGGATAATGTTTACAGGTCGGGCTTGAAGTTGGGGATAATGGCTTGCTAAAGCTGTATTTATAGAGCTGTGAGCTGCGCGTTGGAAGGCAAAGCATCAAGGCAGGGTTTGTGAGACTTTTGGGCTATTGTTGGGCCGGACCAAGTTTCTACTGATTTAAGTAGCCTGAAATCCGGAAGTTTGAACGACTGATTAGGATTCGGCTAAAGGGTAGATTTTGGGTGGAGTATTTAGTTTCCAGCTAATTATTTGGAAGATTCAATTGCCGATTGACATTGAGACTGGGGAAACTGAAGAGGTATTATCCTAATGCCATTAATAAATCAAAAGCTGAGAAGATGAAGACAGCTCCGAGCCTAAGATAATCGGTTGCAGCGGCTTTCACGAAGCGCGGATGATTAAGTATAATCGTCAATGATAACCGATGTGATATGCATCACCGCTAAGTTAAGAGAAGAATCAAATGGCCAATGCACAGAATAGAATATACCTTGATCTCGAAGGATCAGTCACAGATTGATTTCAAGAAAGCAAACAAGGGGACTTCTTATTCACATAGCGGAAGGTAGATTACAATGAAGGATCAGTTTACCCATTCTATCCTATTCCTAAGTGGGAAATCGTAGTCAAAAGAGTCTGCTAGATCTATGCCAGCTTCCTTCATATCATCAACGAGATATGCTACTTCAGCATCAAGCCCTCGCTCACAGGCATCGAAATTACGGTAGTCAGCACCAGAGTGGATTCGAACAGTATTGAAAGCGAGCGCTGCACCATAGCCAATGCTGGCCCTGGAGATGTCAGGAAGGGCTCGGTTGACCTCATCCACCCGCCTTAAGGCTGTTGTGCCAGGAACGTTGGCCGTAAAGGCCAGATCAACAATGGCGGCCTCGAGAGACTGAAGCTTGGCCTCCAAAGCTAGGAAGGGAAAAGGATTAGTAGAACAGGAGAAGAGAGTAAGGAAAATCGAACATATAGAAAGGCTGCTTACCGACGGATTGCTCCTGAGCGCTATCACGCTCTCGCGAGATTCGGTTGATTTCTCGATTTTTCCTCTCTAAATCGAGTTGGAGATCCGCAACCTTCTGGGTCGGAGTCTCGGGGAGATCGTCGGCTCTCCTGGACGAGAACAATAGGGTGATGCCAGCTATCTTCATTTTAAAATAAGGTAAAAAGAGACAACATTCTCTTATAGGTGCTGGAGACACCAAGCTCGAGGCTTTGGCGGCTCGCTTGAGAAGACATCTTCCGATTGATGTCGAGAGAGAAGAGGGTTTTCTGGCTGAAGAGCTGAAGCAGGGGAGTTCGGGAAGTGCAAGCCGAAATGGAACAGGGAGAGAATTTTAAAGGATCCCAAGTGCATCGGGAGGCGAATCGGCAGGCATGATGATTATGGTGTGTGAAGACGGATGCTTCCAGAGGCACTACAGTGGTGCGAAAAGAAGAAAAGGAATTTTAGAATAAAACATTTATCCCAAAATTAGGGGGCATGTGTTAACACCAGATTTTTGCACAAGTAAGAGTATGGCGGATGGGCCTAGCCTGCAGAAGGAAAAGGATTCAGCAAGTGATCGACGGCTGGTTGACTCTTGGGAGTTCCGGCGTGTGTCTGTGCGGTCGGCTATTCTACAGAATCATGGTTCCATTCGGGTGATGCGTATGGTGACTAAAGCTGGCTTGTACAGGAAGACACATGGTGATGGAAGGCACCAAATAATATAGAGTTTATATCTTTCCGTATCCCTGTAAAATCGTATTCGTTTAGGACTCATGTTTCGTCCAGGGTATAAATATAAACCCTCGACCATTGTAAAACTGTTCACAACCACATCAATACAAACCGGCCCCTGCGCCACCTATTCGAGTCCTTAGTCGTGTCGTCGAGTTCTTCGAGAGGAATCATCGATCCGTCGACCTCCGTAAGTATCGGCAACCTTGTTATCATGTCTAGTATCGTGCGGCGGATTTAGATATGGTGCAAGTAGTCTCGTACGTTAAGCTTAGTATCGTGCGGCGGATTTAAGCTTATGACGGGAAGTTTTTGCTTATGCCTTGTATCGTGCGGCAGATTGAGTCATGAGTAAAAATAGTTATCGGCTCTGTTAGATTTGGCAAATCAAATAGATTCATTAAGTTATCATGTGTTGCATGTTTTATTTATTTAATTCATACAACACTTTTTGCCCAATCTAGATTGATTCTCGTTCGGCCCTGTTGCATGGGTTTGCTTATGCTTTGCTAATCATAAGATCATGATGGCCGAATTGACTTTCAATCTAGATTGTCACATGTTGCAGGTTCATGCATGTCGATCATGTTTAGGCTTTGATAGAACTGGGTGTCGTGCGGCAGGCGCAGGTTTTGGATTAGTTTAAATATGCTTTGCTTGTATGTTTATTCTTCATGGACCCCAGTTCGGCTGTCTTGCCGATTCTGGTTAAGCTTACACGAGTAATGAGTACATATAGATCTATTCAGATATACATATGCTTTTAGCTTCTTATAATTAGATCGTATCATCCGGTGGATTAATCTAATTATAAGGAGTGGTGTAGATTCATAGCAAGTGGTATCATGCGGTGGATTAGCTTTGCTTGAATTTATACCTGACAGGTTTATGAAGGCTGGACGTGCGGCAGATCAGTTGGATTGGCCTATGCATATGTTGTCTGGATGGATTTATATTTACGAGTTGCCCTTTATATCTTGTTGCTACTCATGTGTTTGGCATTCAATATGTTTAAGATTTATCTTTATACTTGTCGAATGACATTACAAACCTGTTTCGACAAACAGCTTCCATAGCTGTGTGCCGTTGTGATTGGCTTCAAAGCCGTACATATGGAACTGTCTGGTCACACCCGACACGTTCCAAGGTATTCTCACACTTTTTATCCCTTGTTGGTTTTCAGGTCAAACTGACTGGCACGCTTTCAGAACCAGAACGCTCTGGGCATCCGATTTAAGCCAGCCTTTGTTCGGCTTGCTGTGTGCCTGACGCGAGATGACACGTTTTGCGTCAACAGGTGCATGCGTGGATCTGGTGGCGGCTCAGGTTCTCGATGGTCTGCATCTGCCCCGTGGCGGCCAGATCTGGCGGTGGACCGACCGGATCCGGCGACGGCGGCGATGCAGCCCCGATGGGCTCGACGGGCCCGTGGATGGGCTCAGTGGGTCTGTCTAGGGCTTTTTTTTGTTTTTTCAAATGATTAACCACGACGGGCATCTTTACGTGCCCGCTGCGGTAAATCGATTAACCGCAGCGGGCGTTTTATGTTGCCCGCTGCGGTTAATGCATTTACCGCAGCGGGCAAGGGCGCCCGCTGCGGTACTTTCCACGATTAACCGTGGCCTTAGCACCGCAGCGGATGCCTTTGCCCGCTGCGGTAAATGAAAATCGCCCGCTGCGGTTAAACGTTGTGGCGTAGTGATATACGTATGTATAATCATATATATGAATAATAAGTATTATCCCTAAAGTTTAAGACACCCAAACTATTTGTTTGGTATGCATATGCCATCAAGTTGTTTTCATGTTAATGGCAACATAAATATACCATGTGTCTTATTTGAGTCGGACGTATGATAGTATTCCATGCGTGCATTGTGATTCTTGTTCACAAAGAGAAGTGCGCATGCAGAAAACCCAGTACTCTATTTGGGAGATTGATACACTTTTTGTTGGGTAACGACAATCAATCTTTCTCCATTCAAATATCTAATTGTAGGTCAGCATCTCAAACTTGATCCCCATACAAAAAGAAACTACTACACCTTCAAATAGTATCGTGACACCATAGGTCAAGATTGGAATAATTTTAGGTCCAATCCCTATCCAATTCATGTTAATTTACATAAAATTATTGAACTAAAATTAAAACATAATTGTCCAAATAAATAGTAAACCCTGCCATATCTGTAGTCACCTAGGTAGTCACTAATCAAGCTTTTAATGTAACTAAAAACATTAAAATGTCCTAAGTAAAACCAACAGACTTTAAGAAAATAATTTCCAATAATTAATATTCAATCCATATCAAAAAAACAATTATATATGTTAATCCTCTATATCTCCCCTTACATATATCTAGATTTAGACCTAGTTCTAAATCCAAAATGAATACCTATTTGAAAATGAACTAGTTCACCTAAATATCATTGGGACAAGAAAATGGGAGAATTAAGCTTGTTCACCTACTCAATCTAACCATGCCTTCAGAGATGTTTTGTAAAACCAGCTATACCCATAAAAATCGATTCCTATGGTGGTTCATTAATGAGGCCCCCTTCGATTCCCAGGGTTTTTTTCAAAATCCAGATAAAAAAAATCTCAGGATCCTAGAATCCATCCAAAACAGGCTAGGATTTACAGGATTTTATAGCACATACACATAATCCAAGAAACATCAGAAATTATTTTTATCTAGAATCCCATCCAAATGGGACCTTAGCTGTGGCGCATCTTAAAAGAGTCTTTAGAGGTGGTCTCTACAAAAAGATAGGCCGTCTCTGAAAATAGTTTCAATTGTCTTCCTGCAGTTTCAATTGTCTTTTATTTGAAAATTTCTTGGACGAAACATTAAAGATGGATGCTGTCCTTGCATAAGGAACAAATCTTCAAGCGATTGTAAAAAACATATCAAAGTAAGGTTACTATTTAATACCATAAAAAATAGTAATCTCATTCGAAGCTGCGCTTTGATATATGTTAATGCGCTTCCGAAAAGAAAATTAATTGTCTAGTACTTTGTCTAGTTTACTAGATGCTAATTAGTCTCTTTTCAGGTGGTATATTTCTTCAAAAGAAATAATTCCTTTGGACCTAAAGTAGCAAACAATCATGGTGTTTCATTTATGTTGGTGAAATTTGAAGGTCTACAGTTTTACTAGCTTGAAATTTAGAAGTAATTAATCATGCTAATATACTTTTGCCTACTTTTGGGGTTGCGTGTACGAACAGCCTTTTTCCTGGGTAAAACTGTCAAGGTTGTTCTGCTGATCTGCTCCAAAGTGACGGCAGCGGAACTTGTCGTGAATGTAAATCATGTAAAAGAAGTTCTAAAAAGTACGTGATGACGACCAAGCTATAGAGATATTATGGAACCACATGCAGTTAGTGTGATGAATACGTAACGGCAAGCTAATACTTAAATCTTATATATTGTTTTTTTCGTATTACATGACTATCTATTATTGGAGTTTGCCACAGAATTTTCTTAGTGCTCGTGATGTATCCTTTAGTCTGCACATTTTCTACCTAGATCAGTAATGAAAAATATTATTTTGCAGGACTTAAGTTGAGGGCATAGGCATATATCAGGTAGAACTGGATAATAGTAGTGTCGAAGTGTGTTTTAGTGTGTTTCAGGATGTGATTAACAGATGAAATATTGTAAAAGCATGCATGGCTATGTGTGGTGGTGAGGCAGGAAACAGTTCCGTTTTCTAAAAAAACAGACAAGGAAAGATTTTCGAAGCTTTGTTTTAATTGTCCATTCACTAAAAGGTTGACAGGAAATTGGTAGAATCTTGTAAAGTCTATTACTTGGCTTTATTTACAAATCATGATATAACTTATTTCAGGCATTAGTACTATAACCATCAAAACTCTTGATCTTTCCCTTATTTGAGAAGTCTCTGATAAACTACTTAAGCCGCCATTCTTTCTTGTAGGAGTTGCACCTAGTTTTTGATTACCCAAAATATAACCTGGAAATCCTCACATGGCATAAATTTTATAATGTTTTAACAGACCCCCTTTTGGCTATGATTTTGTTATTCAGAAAATATATTATAAAAGGAACTATGAGTCCAAAGTCTAGTTTTTTGTTCTCGTTGAAGCAAGCCATGGATTATATGTAAAATATAGCAGGAGAATAGGAAATAATATTGCGCGTAATCATATACTCCCTCCATACCCATATTAGTTGACGTTTAGGACAGCGACACGGTCTTCAAAATACAACTTTGACCTCTTATTTTTATAAAAATATTTATAGAAAAGTGATATATGTATACTTTTATGAAAGTATTCTTCATGACAAATCTATTTATATAATTTTTATATTTGTAAATGTCACACCCTGAAATTTGCATTTCTGAAATTAGAGTTAAAATGGTTTATTTATGAATTATTGTGCTCATAAAAAATATAGGGAAATAAATTTTTTCTCTAAATTAAAATTTATCTTAGGGTTTTAGAAACATGTTTGTGCATTCATGCTGGAGCATTTGAGATTTTGTGATGTGTGGTTTTGCTTAAAATTCAAATTGAATTCAAAATGATTTGCAAACAATTTGGAAATGTATTTTATAAAGAAAAGGGGTTTGAAAATAAAGACCTTTGTTTTTTCGAAAAGTTTGGAAAAGTTCAAAATCTGTTTATTCTCTCAAGGATCAAATTCAAAAGTTCAAAAGATTTCAAACTGGTTTTGAATTTTGTTTTGAGAAATGTTTTGAAATAAAAGAAAAGGCAAAACCTTCCTTCCCTCTCTCCCTCTTGCATTTCGGCCCGAAGGCATGCTTCCTCCCTCCCCTCCCCGCTGGAACCCAGCCCAGCCCGGCACCCCTCTATCTCCCGCCTCGGCCCTCCAGAGGCCTGCTCCGCCTCCTCCTTTGCTCGGCCCACGCCGACCGCTCTTCTCCCGCGCGCAGCATTTCCCCCTCCCTCTCTTGGGCCGCGTCGTGCCGGCCCAATCTTGCCAGACTGTAGCGCGTGTGGCCTCCTTCGCACCGTCACTGACCAGCATGGCCCGCACGTCGGCCGCATTGCCTCCACCCACGCCGCACCTCTCTCTCACTGACTTGCTGGTCCCGCATGTCAGCGTCCTCTTCTACCTCGTGTGCGACCAGGACTCGAGCCCGAGCTCTGACTTCTTCTCCTCTACGTCTCCTCCTTGCCTTGCTCCCCAATCCCGAGCCCCTATAAAGCTTCGCGACCCTCCGCCGCCTCTCCTTTTCCAAAAATCACGAGCTCTCGTGCCCTGATGACTTGCCCTAGCTGAGAGCTCCGCCACCTGCCAAGATCACGTCGCCGTCAGTTGTGCTCTACGCCGCTCCGCCGTCACTTCCAGGTCATCCTCGAGCTCCGTATCAACATCCCGAATCCACCCGAACCTTTTTCCCTCGTTTTCCCCCTCTATGCCGGCTAACTGACCTCGTCGTCGTTCTGCAGAGCCGCCGGTCCGCTCCGCCGTGAAATACACCGCCACCGAGCCGTCTCCGTCCCTGTATTTGCCCTAGGTAAGCTCCCCTTGAGCTCCTTTTCCGTTTGAGCCTAGCGCCGAGATCTTTACCGCCAGGTAGTGCTACCCCGAACATCGCCGCCTTGTTCCGGCAATGGCGCCACCGCGGGCGCCTTTTCCTCCTCCCCCTCCGGCGCCAGCGCCACCGCTTTCTCCCCGATCTAATCTGCGCCCTCAAAACCAAATCCAACGGCCAGAATCCACTAATACCCCTTCGGTTACCGGTTTGTAGAAAACCCCTTACACCTTTCTTTGTGTCAACCCGCAGTCCAACCTGTCCTATTCATTGAGTCTGTAAAAACATGCATCTAAGCCCCTGCGCTTTCTTGTAAACGAGGCGCAGTCCAGGCGAATTTCGGTTTTGTTTTATTTATTTTAAATCTGCAAATTCAAGTTTTATTTATTTACAAAATTGCCATTGATTTCAAATGCTTTAACTTCTTTGTTTTAACTCCAATTTGATCTGTTCAACTTGCGTTAGATTCGTTTCGAAAAGTTCTTTCAAACTATATAACTTTCATTACTGTTTTCTATAATTAAAATTTAAGTTAAATCTAATCTAGTAATTAATGTCTTTAATCTTGTTTAGGTCGTATCTTTTCCGTTATAGCTCCGATTAGCGTGATCTTCGCATCTGTGTGACCGTAGTGAACCGTAGATCAGTTTTCAAAACTCTTTATCTTGTTTTCTTATGATTGATGTACTGTTCTACTCATAGGCTATGTTTGCTATTGCATGACTGCTATTGGATGTTTGTGTGGTGTTCTGTGATCGTATGTCCAGTCGGTGAGGTATACGTTGGCGATCAAGAAGAAGAAGTTTGTGATCTAGAGTTCGTGATCAAGCGTCAACCTTTGGAAATCTACAAGTCAACAGAAGAAGGATCTTAAGTTTAAGGCAAGTATAGCATGGGACCATCCTTGTTACCTATTCACCGTAATCACTTAAATTCATATTGCATGTGTCTAATTTGAATGCCATTAAGGTTTACATAGTTCTTGTTATCCGTTACCTTGTCACCTGTGGGATATGATGCATTTGGATAGTATATTGCTAGTGCTCAACTTAAACCGATATGAACCGATCACTGATTACTTGTTATTGATTAATGATTAATGGTTAATGATTTATGACTTATACAAAGATGATTAAAACTTGCCTATCTGTCAGCAAAAGCTGGGACTTACAATGTAACCATGAGGGTTATATGGCTCTGACCTTAGCTCAGTATGAGGACATTTTCTAGCTTGTTAGTGGTTACCCGAAAGGGCGCATAAGGCGCTTGCCGAGACGGGTATTGTCAGTGTTTGTTAACCGGCAACACGTCTTGAGTAATCTCAGACGATTTGTTCGGTGGGGATCGGTGTTCGTAGGACTCGGCGAATACACAGGGACAACGATTTATACTGGTTCAGGCCGCTAAATAGTGTAATACCTTACATCCAGTGTGGCGTGTGCCTTGTGTATGATTATGATTCAATGTTCGATGATCTGGAGCCTGCGCCCGCTTCCCTTTATATATCCGGGTACGTCTTTGTAACACCCTAAAATTTTCTCCAAAACAAAATAGGTGAAAATGATTTAATTATGATTTTTGTGAAGCATTTAACCTAGGGGTTAAATAATTTTTATGGGAATAAAAGAGTAGTGGCAACATGTTTATGCATTCATGCTGGTGCATTATATTTATTTGAGTGACTGGTTTTTGCCAAAATTCAAAATGAATTCAAACTTCTTTTGGAATGGATTTGAAATGCTTTGCAATAAAAAGAAAAAGGGAATTTTCCTCTCTCTCCCCCTCTCCCTTGCAACCAGCCCAAACGGCCTGAGGCCCAGCCCGCCGGCTCCCTTCCCTTTCCCCCCGCACTGGGCCTCCCTCCTCCCCTTTCCCTTCACCCGCGCGGCCCGCAGGCCGGCCCAGTCGGCGCACGCCAGCAAACCGCCGCCTCTCCTCCCTCTCCCAGTCACCGACACCTTGGGGCCACTTGTCAGCTGTCTCCTCCCTCCTTCTCCGCGCGTCTGCGCCGAGCCGCAACCGCTCGGCCGCACGCCCCGCTTCGCCCGCGCCCACTCCCACGACCTCGCCCTCGTCCTCGTGCATATAGCGGACGCACCGCACCCCCGCTCCCCTTTTCCCTCATTCTCCCTCTCTTCGCAGCGCTCCAGAGCAACCGCCGCCGCTCCAGAGCTTCGCCCGCCATAGACGAGCACGCCTGCCGTCGTCGTCCGGCCGTGCCCGCCCTCTCCGACTTCGTTCAAGGCCTCGCTGAGCTCTGCGTCGCGGTAACGGCGCCGCCGAACCACTTTTCTCCCTCTCTTTCGCCTGATTTTGGCCCTAACCGCCGTCGGGTACTCGCAGCTCCGACGCCGGCGTTCGGATCCCCGCCGCCCCTCGCCGTGCGCCATCACCAGAGCCTCCTCGCCGCCTCCTTAGCCGCGGTGAGAACCCCTTGAGCTCCGCTCTCTCTCCCTTCTCTTGGTTTGTCTCGGGGCGCCTCCTTCGGCCGGGTCCGCAAGCGCCCGCGCGCCATCCATGGCGGGTGCGCGCACGCCGTCGCGCCACCCCGCGACGTCGCGGCCAGAGCCCGCGCGCGGCGCGCCGTCGGCTTGCCCCCGCGCGCACAGTCCCTTGGTCTAATCTGGGCCGTCCGTCCTCGATCCGACGGCCGACGGCGCCCGGTACCCCTTCGCCGACCATTTTTGCTAAAGAGACCCCGTGGAAAGCGGGAATCAACCCGCACTCCACCTGGCACTATTCGCTGTGCCTTGTTAATCTTGCAGCCTGGCCCCTGCGTTTCTTCGGAATTGAGGCGCAGTCCAGCCGGCTGCGGGATTTAATTTAAAATTCAATTTAATTTCCGATTTAAATTCAAATGTATTTCAGTCTATTTACAGAAATGCCACTACACTGTTTTGCTTATAAAATCCACGTTTTAGCTCCGATTTGATCCGTTCAAATTGCGTTAGCTTCGTAATTTAGTGCTCTAACCGTTTATATCCCTGTTAGTCTGTTTTGGACAGGTTAGATATAGGGTCCAAGTTAATCTTGTTTAGGTCTCTAGAAACACCGTTTCGGCCGTATCTTTCGCATAGTAACTCCGTTTTCGGTGAACCAAAACTTGTTGTGATCGTAGAAACGTGTACTTCAGTTTTACCAAAGTTTTATTTCAGTTTATTACTGGTTGGTGTATTGTTCTAATAATAGCCTTGTTTGCATCGTGTATGTTTGCGACTGGAATGCGTGGTGATGTTTTGTGATCGAGTAGACGGTGAGTCGGTGTGGTACGACCAGGACCCTTCTTTCAACGACCTGCAGGAAGATCAGTCTTTCGACAACCAAGGCAAGTTAGCATGGGACCTCCTTGTTTACCTATACACTTTACTTTAATCACTCATTTATGCATGTGTCCAATTGAGCAACCTTAGAAAACCCACTTAGCTTTGTTATCTGTGATGTTCTTGTTTCCGTGGGATATATGCATATGGGTAGAATGCTAGTGCTAACTGACTTATAACTGATCCAGTCCAATGATGAATTTGTTCTCATGATGATATGTTGTTAAACGGTTAAAAAAACTTGCTGTTAGCAAAAGCTGGGATTGACAGTGCTACCATGAGTGCTATATGGCTCTGGTTTTAGCTCAGTACACTGGACCTTTTCTAACTTGTTAGCGGTAACCCGGAGGGGCGCAAGAGGGGCTTGCCTCTACGGATGTAGGGCTGCTCCTGTTCCTATGAGTATAGCTGCGATGGCCTTGTGCCATAA
Organism: Coix lacryma-jobi var. lacryma-jobi; assembly: GCA_009763385.1. Lineage (NCBI taxonomy): Eukaryota > Viridiplantae > Streptophyta > Magnoliopsida > Poales > Poaceae > Coix > Coix lacryma-jobi. Next base: position 125,590,500 of record CM019830.1, read on the forward strand.
GAAAGGGGGGTTTGCTATGTCTGATTGCCAAGGAAACCTCGCGACCCTAACCTGTTAGACGAACCAGCGAAAGGCTTCATAGTGTGCCCTGCCGATCTACCTCGGAAGTGGATCAAGAGGTTGGCCGCCTCGGGCACAAGGGTAACACGGCTTGTGGGTAAAGATGCACAACCTCTGCAGAGTGTAAAACTGTTATAACAGCCGTGCTCACGGTCACGAGCGGCCCGGGAAACTAGCAGAACTTTGATACTTGAATAACTGTTTACTTTATATTGTTGGTACCTTATGATGTTATATTTATCTTTGTTGGACAAATGGATCATGGGTTAAGGGTTAAGCACCATATTCGTTTACCTTAATGCTAAAACTTTGCCAACTTAAAAGCTAACTGCAGTCAGACAGTGTCAGCCTTTTGAGCCTCATGAACCCTGTGTTAGCTTGCTAAGTACGTGGAGTACTTACGCTTGTTGTTTATCTTCTTTTTGGGCAAATCCCGGATGGGTAACAGATGAAGGTGCAGTTGGCGACTTCCCAGAGGACTTCTAGCCTAGCTGTTTCCCCCAGTCAACGTTCCCTGTGGAGTAGATCTTGTTAGCAGTTCGGTTTTCTTTTGTTTCGCTTGATGTAAGACTTGTGTTGGTACTATCGTTATGTAATAAACAATGTGATGATGCCACCTTCTTGTAATTTGTCTAACTTATGTGTGTGATTGTTTCCTGGGCACACATGAGTACTCCGCCACAATTTTATCCTTAAAATTGGGGTGTGACAAATTGGTATCAAAGCTTTGTTGACTGTAGGACGCGAGCCTAGCTAGGAAATGGCCGTTCTAACACCTTTTTGTTACCTGTTCATGCTTATTTTATTATCTTGTTACTTTATTAAAATTTGCATGCTTCTTATTCTTATTCTATTGAGTAAAACTAATTGTTTCCGCTTATCTTATCTTAATTTATAACGTCAGGATGCCTCGCATGAACTCCCGCGCGTATCGTGCCCTTTTCACCGCCAGCACCAGCCAGCCTGCTCCCCCTGTGGTCCACATCCCCGACAGTGACGGTTCCTCTAGCTCCTCCAACACCGCCTTCATCGTGGAGGATGAAGAGTTGACCTCAACCCCGACTGTCTCTGAGGAGCTAGCTACGCCACCACCGCCCCCTGCAGCAGTTCCTGAGTCTCCAGCTCCGGAGGTGCCAGCTCCTGAGGCGCCAGCGCCTGAGGTCCCTGCTCCAGAGGCACCCGCTCCTGTGGCGCCTGCCGCTCCACCAGTCGTGGAGGCCCCCGCCGCTCCAGCAGTCCCAGCAGCACCTGCCGCTCCAGCAGCTCCTGCAGCACCGGCCTTCGTGCCAGTGTACCCGGTGGTGCACTCTCCCGCCGCTTCGTCTGCTTCAGCACCAACACCCCCTGCCTCCCCAGTAGTGCAGGTGGTGGATAAAGACCTTGGATGGACTCGTCGTTTCATGTTCAAGAAGCCTGACGAGACAGCATACTACCATAGTATGCTGGTTCGTCTGCTGGATGAATACTACCCTGAGTTGGAGGCCAAGCTCCAGTATCACTGTGGCGAGTACACTCATCCTTTGGAGGCCACTTACTGGAAGTCCGACCTGATGGTTACAGGTTGGAATGATGTGGATCAAGCCCATGTCATAGAGTCGGCTCACAGGACTACCACCAAGCGTGGTGAAGCTCTCGCCAGCATGGAGGACGCAGCACAGGATGCTTTCTTGCATTACCGTGGTCTGCGCTTCCAGTCTATGAGGACTGACCGTTACCGTTATCTGCCCCACAGTGACATGGTGGGCTCGTGGCAAGCTTTGCTTCCTCCTGTGGAGTACCCGGTTCTGGTCTCTACCGCCCAGCATGCCTATGAAGTGCAAAGGAAGGCTGACAAGGTGCAGGATGACCTGCGCGCTTCTCAGAAAGTGATGAGGCGTCTGGAGCGTGAAGTGGATCATCTCCGCGGTGAGCTGGGTCTTCCAGCGGTTTACAAGAAGAAGTACAGAGCCAACGATGCCCCCGGTGGAGCCCAGTAGTTGCCTACCATGTTTAGTTATCTCGTTTAGACACGTTGTTTAAATTTCAGTTTGTGTCTGTTGAACTTTTAGTGGATGTGTTGCTTGTGATAGTGAATTATGTTTGATGGATCTTTGCTTGTGTGTGGTGAAGTATGGGTTATGTCTGTGCTTCTCCAAGTTTAAATCACATCTCTGTGTGAATAAAGTTGTTTATCCCTTATCTGTGTTGCTGTTTTCTGGAGCAGCCTGTGGTTATATCAGTATATCTCTTAATCCGTAATCCCAAAAATTATGAAATTTTTGTGGGAGTATCTAGACTGATGTATCTTTCAAACAAATCTGGAACCAAGTCCTTATCTGTTCGAATCTGGGAGATATGCCTGTTTGAAGTTGATGTTACTGTGCAGTCTGTCACCTAGAACAGGTTCTGTTCAATGCTGTTTTCGGCCCAGAATCTGGTCGAATCTGAGAAAGTGTTCTATATGAAAGTTGTAGTTGGTTTCTTAAGCTTTCCAACGATGTCTGGTTCATCCCTGTGGGATTTCTGTAGCTTGAGTTATTCCCGTTTTAGTGTGTTGCTGTTGACAAGGATGTGCACAGAAAATTTTTTTTCAGCAATGCTCATTTATGTTTTATATATACTTTCTTTGTTGGATATAAAGGTCTAACTCTTGCGCATTTGTTGGTAAGCAGATGGCAGCAAGGGGTGGACGCGGAAGAGGCCGTGGCCGTGGGCGTGGTGCTCCTATGGACCCGCCACCGCCACCGCCGCCAGTGACCATCGAACAGTTGATGGCCACGCAGAATCAGCTTATGCACGCCATGATGAACCGCCTGGATCAGGCGCCCGCTGCAGCACCTCAACCTCTTCAAGTCAGGGACCGTCGAGGAGAGTTCCTGAAGGGCCATCCACCTGTGTTCACTCACGCCTCTGGAGGCGGATGACTGGCTCCGTGCAGTGGAGAAACAGCTGAACATTGCCCAGTGCACCGACTATGAGAAGGTGCTCTACGCTTCTGGGCAACTGCAGGGAGCTGTACAAGACTGGTGGGATGCGTTCATGTTCGGCCGTCCCCAAGATGCTCCAGTTGTTACATGGCAGGAGTTCAAGGAGAACTTCAGGTCCTATCATATCCCTGATGGTCTCGTAGAGCTGAAGCAAGAGGAGTTCCGCTCCTTGAAGCAAGGGTCCATGTCAGTGGCGGAGTACCACGACAAGTTTGCTCAACTGTCGCGCTACGCTCCCCAGGATGTGGCCCAGGATAAAGACAAACAGCGCAAATTTCTGAAGGGTCTTTACGATGGGTTGCAGCTCCAGCTCATGTCGAACACCTACCCGAACTATCAGGCCCTGGTCAATAGGGCGATCGTTATTGACAACAAGAGGAAGGAAATGGAGGCAAAGAAAAGAAGCTTCCAAGGCCAGTCATCGGGGAGCAACACTCGTCCCCGAATCAACCCACAACAAGGTTACCCCCAGAGGAGTCAAGGCAACCAGTGGAACAGGGGACAGCACCCCCAGAACAGCCAGAACCAACAGCGCCCTCCATACCAACAGCAGTCAGGTGGTCAGCGCTACCAGCAGCAGCCAGGAGGACAAAGGTACCAGCAGCAGGGCAGCCAAGCATCACGCCAGGGAGCACCCAACTCCGCTCCCATGAAGAACGCGGCTCAGCAGAACCCCAACGCTTGCTACCGCTGTGGGGAGGTTGGACACTATGCTCATCAGTGTCCTAAGAAGCAGAACCCTCAAGTCCCGCGAAATCAAGTGGGGAACCCGAAGCAGAACACCCAACCCACTAACACTGGACGGGTGAACCATGTAGCTGCCGATACTGCCCTGGATGCACCGGATGTTATGATGGGTACGTTCAGCATCAACTCAATCCCAGCAACCATACTTTTTGATTCTGGTGCTTCGCATTCCTTCATTTCACAGTCATTTGTTAGAATGCATGGTGTGCCTTTATGTGCAATGAAAGAAACAATCATAGTAAACTCACCAGGGGGGTAGTATGCCTGCAAATTTTTGGAGCCCCACCTCTAGTGTCAACTTAAGGGGGGTAGAATTTAAAGTAAAGCCTATAGTGCTGAGAACAGCAGGCATAGATCTCATTTTGGGTATGGACTGGATGAAGCAACATGGGGCTGTCATTCAGTGCCAAGAAAAGTCAGTTGTTGTATCTACACCCAAGGGAGACAGGATCTGTGTGGAAGTGGTGATGCAAGAGCAGCCGACTGCCACGATAAACCAGATGGATGCTAGTGGTGCAGAGCAAGATCGGGTGGTGGACGAGTTCCCTGATGTCTTTCCTGATGATCTGCCAGGTATGCCACCTGATCGCGATGTTGAGTTCATTATTGAATTACTGCCTGGAACTGCACCAATAGCTAAAAGACCCTATAGAATGGGGGTAAATGAATTAGAAGAGCTTAAGAAGCAACTTAAGGAGTTGCTAGAGAAGGGGTATATACGCCCCAGTGCTTCTCCTTGGGGAGCACCGGTAATCTTTGTGGATAAGAAAGATGGTAGCCAGAGGATGTGTGTGGACTATAGGTCTTTAAATGAGGTTACCATTAAAAACAAATACCCTCTACCCCGGATAGACGATCTATTTGACCAACTTAGAGGAGCATGTGTGTTCTCTAAAATAGATCTCAGTTCTGGGTATCACCAGTTGAAAATCTGGAACACAGACATTCCTAAGACCGCCTTCACAACGCGGTATGGACTGTATGAGTATACAGTGATGTCTTTTGGACTGACCAATGCCCCAGCTTACTTCATGTATCTGATGAATAAAGTGTTCATGGAATACCTAGACAAGTTCGTGGTGGTATTCATAGATGATATTCTAGTGTTCTCCAAAACAGAGGAGGAACATGCTGAACATCTGAGAATGGTTCTGCAGAAGTTAAGAGAGCATCAACTCTATGCCAAGAGGAGCAAGTGTGAATTTTGGCTGAAAGAAGTCTCTTTCTTAGGGCATGTTGTCTCTAACGGAGGTATATCCGTTGATCCTAGCAAGGTGCAGGATGTGTTGGACTGGAACCCGCCAACCAATGCTACCGAAATCCGAAGTTTTCTGGGGTTGGCTGGGTATTATAGGAGGTTCATTGAAGGATTCTCCAAGCTTGCAAAGCCTATGACTGACTTGCTAGAAAAGAGTGCTAAGTTTGTGTGGTCTAATAAATGCCAAGCAAACTTTGAAGAGTTAAAGAGGAGATTGACCTCAGCACCAGTCCTAGTTCTGCCAGACTTGAACAAAAGCTTCTCCATCTATTGTGATGCATCTCGTCTGGGACTTGGATGTGTTCTAATGCAAGAAGGAAGAGTAGTTGCCTACGCATCTAGACAGCTGAGAAAGCACGAGGTGAACTATCCAACTCATGATTTGGAGTTAGCAGCTGTGGTCCATGCTTTGAAAATATGGAGACATTATCTAGTTGGGCATAAGTGTGATGTGTACACGGATCATAAAAGTCTGAAGTACATATTTACTCAGTCAGATCTGAATTTGAGGCAACGCCGTTGGCTAGAATTGATCAAAGACTATGACCTGGAGGTACATTATCACCCAGGAAAGGCCAATGTCGTGGCCGATGCCTTGAGCAGAAAAACTTATGCAAATGGACTGCAAGTGGAATACATGTCAGCAGAGTTGAGAGCTGAAATGGCATACCTTAATCTATGTTTTGCCAACAATGTGGTGGAAATGTCAGTTGAACCTACTTTGGAGAAAGAAATCCGTGAGGGTCAGTTGAAAGATGAGAAATTGAAAGAGATAGCAGAGAACATAGTGCTTGGAAAGGCACCAGGTTTCAGGATGGATGAAAATGGGACACTATGGTTTGGAAAAAGGATATGTGTGCCTGAAGTGAAAGCTATTCGTGATGCCATCTTGCGAGAAGCACATGAATCTGCCTACTCCATACATCCCGGCAGCACCAAAATGTACTTGGATCTGAAGGAAAAGTACTGGTGGTATGGATTGAAGCGAGATGTAGCAGAATATGTGGCCCTATGTGACACCTGTCAGAAGGTCAAAGCTGAACATCAAAGACCAGCAGGATTGTTACAACCTATGCAGATACCCGAGTGGAAATGGGAAGAAGTGGGAATGGACTTTATCACTGGATTACCCCGTACACAGAGAGGCTATGACTCAATATGGGTAATAGTTGACCGTCTCACTAAGGTCGCTCACTTCCTACCAGTTAAGACCACTTATTCTGGGGCAAGGTTAGCAGAACTGTACATGGAGAGAATTGTGTCTTTGCATGGTGTTCCGAAGAAAATAGTGTCTGACAGAGGAACACAGTTCACTTCTCATTTTTGGCATCAGGTACACCAATCGTTGGGAACTAAGCTGAATTTCAGCTCTGCATATCACCCACAAACAGATGGGCAGACTGAAAGGATAAATCAGATCTTGGAGGACATGTTGAGAGCATGTGCGCTTCAGCATGGGGCTAGTTGGGATAAAAGCCTGCCATATGCTGAATTCTCCTACAACAACAGTCATCAGGAGAGTCTCAAAATGGCTCCTTTTGAAGCCTTATTTGGTAGAAAGTGTAGAACTCCCTTGTTCTGGAATCAGACAGGAGAGACTCAAGTGTTCGGACCGGATGTTCTTAGAAATGCTGAAGATCAAGTAAGGACGATCCGGGATAACTTGAGGATAGCTCAGTCCCGACAAAAGAGTTATGCGGATACTCGCAGGAGGGACTTAGTTTTCAAAGTGGGAGACTATGTGTATTTGAAAGTGTCACCCATGAGGAGCGTAAAGAGATTCAACATGAAAGGAAAGTTGGCACCTAGATACATAGGTCATTTCCGGATCTTGGCCAGATGTGGAGAAGTGGCCTATCAGCTTGAGTTACCTGAGAGGCTGTCAGGCGTTCATGATGTGTTCCATGTCTCTCAGCTAAAGAAATGTCTGAGGGTGCCTGAAGAGCAAGTTCCCCTGGAAGAGATCAAGATAGGAGAAGATCTCACTTATGAAGAGTACCCTGTAAAGATCTTAGAGACAGCAGAAAGAGTTACCAGGAGCCGAGTGATCAAGATGTGCAAGGTTCAGTGGAACATATATACAGAAGAAGAGGCTACCTGGGAAAGAGAAGAAGATCTCCGGAAATCTTATCCGCAGTTGTTTGAGTAAGCTCCAGTCGAATCTCGAGGACGAGATTCATCTTAAGGGGGGTAGAGTTGTAACACCCTAAAATTTTCTCCAAAACAAAATAGGTGAAAATGATTTAATTATGATTTTTGTGAAGCATTTAACCTAGGGGTTAAATAATTTTTATGGGAATAAAAGAGTAGTGGCAACATGTTTATGCATTCATGCTGGTGCATTATATTTATTTGAGTGACTGGTTTTTGCCAAAACTCAAAATGAATTCAAACTTCTTTTGGAATGGATTTGAAATGCTTTGCAATAAAAAGAAAAAGGGAATTTTCCTCTCTCTCCCCCTCTCCCTTGCAACCGGCCCAAACGGCCTGAGGCCCAGCCCGCCGGCTCCCTTCCCTTTCCCCCCGCACTGGGCCTCCCTCCTCCCCTTTCCCTTCACCCGCGCGGCCCGTAGGCCGGCCCAGTCGGCGCACGCCAGCAAACCGCCGCCTCTCCTCCCTCTCCCAGTCGCCGACACCTTGGGGCCACTTGTCAGCTGTCTCCTCCCTCCTTCTCCGCGCGTCTGCGCCGAGCCGCAACCGCTCGGCCGCACGCCCCGCTTCGCCCGCGCCCACTCCCACGACCTCGCCCTCGTCCTCGTGCATATAGCGGACGCACCGCACCCCCGCTCCCCTTTTCCCTCATTCTCCCTCTCTTCGCAGCGCTCCAGAGCAACCGCCGCCGCTCCAGAGCTTCGCCCGCCATAGACGAGCACGCCTGCCGTCGTCGTCCGGCCGTGCCCGCCCTCTCCGACTTCGTTCAAGGCCTCGCTGAGCTCTGCGTCGCGGTAACGGCGCCGCTGAACCACTTTTCTCCCTCTCTTTCGCCTGATTTTGGCCCTAACCGCCGTCGGGTACTCGCAGCTCCGACGCCGGCGTTCGGATCCCCGCCGCCCCTCGCCGTGCGCCATCATCAGAGCCTCCTCGCCGCCTCCTTAGCCGCGGTGAGAACCCCTTGAGCTCCGCTCTCTCTCCCTTCTCTTGGTTTGTCTCGGGGCGCCTCCTTCGGCCGGGTCCGCAAGCGCCCGCGCGCCATCCATGGCGGGTGCGCGCACGCCGTCGCGCCGCGACATCGCGGCCAGAGCCCGCGCGCGGCGCGCCGTCGGCTTGCCCCCGCGCGCACAGTCCCTTGGTCTAATCTGGGCCGTCCGTCCTCGATCCGACGGCCGACAGCGCCCGGTACCCCTTCGCCGACCGTTTTTGCTAAAGAGACCCCGTGGAAAGCGGGAATCAACCCGCACTCCACCTGGCACTATTCGCTGTGCCTTGTTAATCTTGCAGCCTGGCCCCTGCGTTTCTTCGGAATTGAGGCGCAGTCCAGCCGGCTGCGGGATTTAATTTAAAATTCAATTTAATTTCCGATTTAAATTCAATTGTATTTCAGTCTATTTACAGAAATGCCACTACACTGTTTTGCTTATAAAATCCACGTTTTAGTTCCGATTTGATCCGTTCAAATTGCATTAGCTTCGTAATTTAGTGCTCTAACCGTTTATGTCCCTGTTAGTCTGTTTTGGACAGGTTAGATATAGGGTCCAAGTTAATCTTGTTTAGGTCTCTAGAAACACCGTTTCGGCCGTATCTTTCGCATAGTAACTCCGTTTTCGGTGAACCAAAACTTGTTGTGATCGTAGAAACGTGTACTTCAGTTTTACCAAAGTTTTATTTCAGTTTATTACTGGTTGGTGTATTGTTCTAATAATAGCCTTGTTTGCATCGTGTATGTTTGCGACTGGAATGCGTGGTGATGTTTTGTGATCGAGTAGACGGTGAGTCGGTGTGGTACGACCAGGACCCTTCTTTCAACGACCTGCAGGAAGATCAGTCTTTCGACAACCAAGGCAAGTTAGCATGGGACCTCCTTGTTTACCTATACACTTTACTTTAATCACTCATTTATGCATGTGTCCAATTGAGCAACCTTAGAAAACCCACTTAGCTTTGTTATCTGTGATGTTCTTGTTTCCGTGGGATATATGCATATGGGTAGAATGCTAGTGCTAACTGACTTATAACTGATCCAGTCCAATGATGAATTTGTTCTCATGATGATATGTTGTTAAACGGTTAAAAAAACTTGCTGTTAGCAAAAGCTGGGATTGACAGTGCTACCATGAGTGCTATATGGCTCTGGTTTTAGCTCAGTACACTGGACCTTTTCTAACTTGTTAGCGGTAACCCGGAGGGGCGCAAGAGGGGCTTGCCTCTACGGATGTAGGGCTGCTCCTGTTCCTATGAGTATAGCTGCGATGGCCTTGTGCCATAAGAAAGGGGGGTTTGCTATGTCTGATTGCCAAGGAAACCTCGCGACCCTAACCTGTTAGACGAACCAGCGAAAGGCTTCATAGTGTGCCCTGCCGATCTACCTCGGAAGTGGATCAAGAGGTTGGCCGCCTCGGGCACAAGGGTAACACGGCTTGTGGGTAAAGATGCACAACCTCTGCAGAGTGTAAAACTGTTATAACAGCCGTGCTCACGGTCACGAGCGGCCCGGGAAACTAGCAGAACTTTGATACTTGAATAACTGTTTACTTTATATTGTTGGTACCTTATGATGTTATATTTATCTTTGTTGGACAAATGGATCATGGGTTAAGGGTTAAGCACCATATTCGTTTACCTTAATGCTAAAACTTTGCCAACTTAAAAGCTAACTGCAGTCAGACAGTGTCAGCCTTTTGAGCCTCATGAACCCTGTGTTAGCTTGCTAAGTACGTGGAGTACTTACGCTTGTTGTTTATCTTCTTTTTGGGCAAATCCCGGATGGGTAACAGATGAAGGTGCAGTTGGCGACTTCCCAGAGGACTTCTAGCCTAGCTGTTTCCCCCAGTCAACGTTCCCTGTGGAGTAGATCTTGTTAGCAGTTCGGTTTTCTTTTGTTTCGCTTGATGTAAGACTTGTGTTGGTACTATCGTTATGTAATAAACAATGTGATGATGCCACCTTCTTGTAATTTGTCTAACTTATGTGTGTGATTGTTTCCTGGGCACACATGAGTACTCCGCCACAATTTTATCCTTAAAATTGGGGTGTGACAGTCTTAGCGCAGGCTGAGTCCTAGTCGGTTACATCAGAGGAGTCCTATTCTAATTACAAGACTTCCTTTAAGAACTCGATTAAGTTACAACGAGAGTCCTAATCCGAGTACACTTCGTAACAAGTCTTCGGATCTCACGTGCCGCCTAGGATTAGTCAGAGTAATCATCAACTGACGCTATCTCTGACATCCTGGTCTGTCAGGTATAGTGCGGCTTCTATCCACGTGTGTATAGGCTACGTGTTATCGTGCCACCGGGAAGGAGGGCTCTACATCCCCTTGCCTTAAGACCTAGCGACCCTAACTTGTTAGATGAACCTTTGAAAGGCTGCACAGTGAACCCTGCCGCACACCTTGGAAGTGTGAAAAGGCCTGACATATGGGTATCACGACTCATCGGGTAAAGTGTACAACCTCTGCAGAGTGTAAAACTGATATATCAGCTGTGCTCACGGTTACGAGCGGCCCGAAAAACTCACAAAAAAGCTAGTTAAATGGTTAATTAATGTTTAATACTGGTTATGTGAATGATATCATGATGATGTTGGAATTAATGTGATCATATGGTTTATTTGGGTTTAAGCATAACATACGTTTACCTAATGCTAAAATTTTGACTATTAAAAGCTTCCGCAGTTAAACCCGTGTCAGCCCTTTTTGAGCCTGATGAACCCCATGTTATATTTGTTAAGTACGAGATATACTTATGCTTGTTTTACTTTTTCAACACTTTGGAAAAAATCCTAGATGGGTACCACAATACAAGAGTTGGAGAAGTTGAGCTTGTGATCAACCAGTCAGTTGTTCCCTGTGGAGTTGGTGCCTTCAACTGAAGATCGGCGTGTCTTTCCGCTGTCTGCTTCTTAAGGTTATGTTTCTTTTTTGTTTAGATATACATTATGTATTTAAGCATTGTCTTTTGATATTGCCCTTTATTTGTAGCTATATGTGAGATTTGACTTCCTGGGCTCACATATGGTATATACCTGGTTTTGTTTTTAAAACCGGGTGTGACGGTAAACTTAGAAACTTAATAGTTATTGATGATTTATATTCCCAATGTTTGACTCTAATCTTTTATAAAAAGACAACTAATATGGGTATGGAGGGAGTATATGAATGACAAGTAGTACCCTAAAAGTACTAGATATCCAAAACGTGTATTTGGTGTGTGCCATCGAGTTGTTTTCAAGTTATTGGCGACAAAATTATATCATCTGTCTTATTTGTGTGTCGTGCATATCAAAATATTATATGCGTGCATTGCAACTCTTATTCACAAAGAGAAGTGCGCGTGCAGAAAACCCATGCCACTACCCTATTTTGGAGCTTGATACTCTTTTTGTTGTGCAACAACAAGTATTTCTGATGCAACTCTTATTCATATACATGATCACATATATAAATGACAAGGATTTCCATAAAGTTCTAGGCATGAAAAGTGCGTGTTTGGTGTGTGTGGCATCTAGTTGATATCATGCTATTAGCGATATAATTATATCATCTGTCTTATTTGTGTGTCGGGCGTATCAAAATATTATGTGGATTCACTACGATTCTTTATTCAAAAGATATTCTATGTGTGCATTGCAACTCTTATTCACGAAGAGAAGTGCGTGTGTAGAGAAAACCCGGCCACTACCCTATTTTGGAGTTTGATACTCCTTTTGTTTTGTAACAAGTTATTTCCAATGCAACTCTTCTTCATACGCATGATCACGTATATCAATGACAAGGATTTCCATAAAGTTCTAGGCATCGAAAGTGCGGGTTTGGTGCGCGTGCCATCTAGTTGATATCATGTTATTAGCGGACATATCAAAATATTCTGTGGGTTCACTATGATTCTTATTCACAAGATGGAGTGCGCGTGCACAAAACCCACTACCCTAGTTGGGAGATCGATACTTTTAGGCGAATATTTTAATGAGATGAGATGTGAGAATGAGCTTGCGGATTGTGTTTGAGAAGTTATATTATTACCTAACTAATGCTATTTTGCATGCACCAAGGATGTAATCTAAGCCAAACTAGCTACTAGGATCACCAAATCCCTTTATTTTCTATATCCACTAAAACTCATTGGTGTTGACCATGGCCTGCACACTACTCGTGGTGTGCAGTTTACTGACTTGCAGTGGTGTTGAGATTGGTAGTTGGTTGCGATCTACTCTGAAGGATGCCTCTAGATGGAAGTTTTGTTTGTTTTAGCCTGGATCTTGTAAATAGTCTAATATAACACGCTAATTTTGTACTCTAATGCATGTGTTTTATGACTCTGTAATCATATGAAATGTGGATGCTCGTTATAGCTGATGTATCATAGGACTATCGCTGAGGGTAAAGAGAGAGTTAGAATTTCTATTTTGGAAATCCATATTCGCTTTTGTGTTACTTTTTAATTCTAGGGTATGACTTTTCCAACACATAAAACTAAAAAGCAAATCAGATGGACGGTTCATAGTTATCGCTACATCGCCACATGAGGTCGTCATGCGACAAAGTGACGAGGGTAATCTCTTTAATGCAAATGGGCAACATTTAAAAGTTTATAATAAACCAGACATATGCAAGAAATAAATGAAGTGGACATAATAGAATTGGCGCGAGACTTTGACACATATGCAGATATGGACATCCCAATCCTACTATCCCATCACAGATTACGCGATCCGAAAACACGGAGGAAGAATTTTGGCGGACTTCATTCAAACGAAGGGTTTTTTCTTTGCTAAAAATACTGTCCTCCTCTCCTCTTCTTCTTCATAACGTCTCCTTCACTTTCGCCTTCAACCGGAGCCAAAAACCCTCCAAACACTTCACCATGGGCGACAAGACCCCTACCCAGTGCCCCTAATGTCACCCACTCACCATCCACCAAGCAGGCTCGTTCCCGCTCAAACCCTAGCATCAAGTCTGCTTGTGCCGGCAATACAAGTGTCTCATCCAAGGCTTCTATCATCCTTATCAAGGCGCCTTATCATCTAAGCTAATACAAGTGTCTCATCCAAGGCTTCTATAAGGCAAGGATTAAAGGGTAGTGGCACAAGCTCTCAAAAGAACCAGGCTAAGACAGTTATGCTGCACCAAATTCTTATATATAATAGTGTAAGAATTGATGTCAAAAAGAGTTGTGAAATCACCCGTACTCTATGGATTTGTGTTTTAAAATTAGCAATGGATTTTGCCAGAATTCTAATCTCTTATCATAGTTGCTTCAATATCGTCATTCAGGGTGTTCAATGCAATTCATCTTGCCCCCTTTCTTGATCTTATTAAAAAACCGAGTGCTGCTAGTGTATAATTAGGGTGGTCAGGTTCTAACAGATGCCCTAACTTTCACCAACAAAGTCCATGGAATAACTTGCATTCAAATAAAGCTTCTTTGGCTTTATGAATATTACCATATCAGATTTCAAAGCTTTCTTGACAATAACTGAAAAAGCATGTTTGTTGTTACAGGCTTTGCAGTGCATCTGTAATCTATGATTGACATGAACCACGTAGACACATGATAACAGATAAATGAACAGACTACACCCATTTTCCAAGGCATGCCTTTGACAGGAACAAAATGATTAGCAGTTGCATGTCATATAGCGACCAGAGGGGGCGGCAGCAAAAGGGTGGTGTCCATATGCTGATTGCTGGACGCGCTTATTTGTAAGCCAAAGAAAGTCTACCTTCCATCCTTTAATGATTTTGATACCAGAAGCTTTATTCTGGAGACAAGAATGCCAGAGTAGTCAGTAGACCAGCCATTCTGCCATTGTGTATCTTTATATATTCTATAAAGCACAGCTATATGTTTAGAGATATCATATGTTTATGGTCTTGAGCGGTGACAAAATAAACAGTCAATCATAAACCTATACTGCCGTCGTTGTTTCCATTTCGCCCAGCTTCTTCCACGCATCCTGAATATAATGTCATTATTGATCTCTATATATTTACCAGAATTGCAGAACGACATTCCGAGTCTACACATTTCAATCCAATGGTGCAAATAGCACTACTAGAGAACAGGCCTTTGGACGATCTATCAACTGAGCTTTAGTCTCGGCAAAAAAATGTGTCCGGGACTAAAGACCTTTAGTCCCGGTTGGTAATACCAACCGGGGCTAAAGGTGAATCTTTAGTCCCGGTTGGTATTATCAACCCGGACTAAAGGTCCTGAACCTTTAGTCCCAGTTGGTAATACCAACCGGGACTGAAGGGTGACCCTTTAGCTCCGGTTGGTGTTACCAACCGGGACTAAAGGTGCTTTTAGTCCCGGTTGGTGTTACCAATCGGGGCTAAAGGTCCTTCACGGGTGGATTCAAAAGAAAACGTCCAGAACTGTATCACGCAGGATGTGTAGCTCAGTTGGTAGGGCAGTTGTGCAGGGGCGAGAGGTGCTGAGTTCGAATCTCACATATGCACATTTATTTTTTCTCTCGTGGAAGGCTTTAACCCCGGTTATGAACACCCGGGACTAAAGGCCCCCACCTTTAGTCCCGGATTGGTAGCCCCGGTTGGGAAACCGGGGCTAAAATGCACCTCCAACCCTCTTTATTTCAAATATTTGTGCTATTCTTCACCTAATTAAGGGTCACTAATTTACACCCTCATTTCAATCTAAAGTTCATATCCTTATTCATTATCAAATTCCATTTATCTCTTCTTCAGTAATTAGCTTACCCATAGATTTCCTCTTCACATTCCTCACTCAGCTTGCCCTAATATGTGTTCCAAAAGTCTACATACATTCCACCTTTGCTGCCCTCTGGTTAGGGACGCGGGGCACGGCCATGTTGCAGCATCTCTGGCCTTGTTGAAACACAGCGCTGACAGGAAAGTAATGGATGTAACGTTAGAAATAAGAGACTTCGATCAGCACGATTAGTTAACAACGAAGGAAGAGCATACGATGCTGAGGTACATAAGTTGTGGTCAGTGGCGGATGCAAAACACGATCAAAGGAGAAGCTGATCTCTTCTTCTTCTTCTATTTCTTCATTTTTTTTCTTTTTTTCTCCACCAATTTTTTATATAATTATCTCTAATTTTCCATTGACGTACCAGCTGTAGGGGGGCTGGAGCCCACCCAGCCCCCCCCCCTAGATCCGCCCCCGGTCTGGTATATATAGTGCACGGTATCACAAGCGAGTTATTTTTTTTATTATACTCAAAATTAAAATGATGACGATTTTGTAATAATGCTCCACGTACACCATAGCTTATAACCACTAAAATTTACTAAAAACGCACTAAACCTTTGGTTGAAAACAAAATAGTGGATTTATGGGGCAGTCGTGGGTGTGGGCTCCTAACATAGATTCATGATACGTGTGAATGCGCGATCACTCAACGCATGAGGGAGCTGTAATTTCTCTTTCCAACTACTACTCGCATCTTTAATAAACTACATGTGCATATGTATATATTTATTTATCAATTCAGTATGTTTATATATTTATTTTAAAATATTTCAAATCTTACTTACGCGGAATATTTTAAAAAAAACTCATACTTTTTATTATTACTAAAATGCCACTACTTTAGTATATAAAATAAGTATAACCATATATTATATGTATATGCGTGTATACTTACATACATGATACCCTAGAAGGTCCAGTATGTTTATATTGCTTTTTGTTTCTTCATATATACTTAACCACAACAAAGTCATATCATGAAATAATAGTAGTCACAAGAATTTGGATAGGGCAGAATGTAAATCCAATGGAAAAGTGATTCAAATGAATTGTCATTTTGTTGAGCTATGACGATACAAGGGGACAAGGAACCGGTTTGAAAATAAGATAATCCAAGCAAACAAATGAAGACTGTAAGTGGTTTATCTTGTAATCACCTTCCTAGATAAGAATTATTCGATAGGCTATAAGTAGGTACATCTAGGATAAGATTGGTTGTCGTTACCCCGACAATAAAAGTATCGATCTCCCAACTAGGGGAGTGGGTTTTGTGCACGCGCACTCCAACTTGTGAATAAGAATCATAGCGAACCCACAGAATATTTTGATACGTCCGACACACAAATAAGACAGATGATATAATTATATCACCAATAACATGATATCAACTAGATGGCACGCCCACCAAACCCGCACTTTCAATACCTAGGACTTTATGGAAATCCTTGTCATTGATATATACATGATCATGCAAATGAATAAGAGTTGCATTGGAAATACTTGTTACAAAACAAAAGGAGTACGTATCAAACTCCAAAATAGGGTAGTGGGTTTTCTACACGCGCACTTCTCTTTGTGAATAAGAGTTGCAATGCATGCATAGAATATCTTGTGAATAAAGAATCGTAGTGAACCCACAGAATATTTTGATACGCCCGGCCGACACACAAATAGTAAGACAGATGATATAATTATATATCACCAATAACATGATATCAACTAGATGGCACGCGCACCAAATACGCACTTTCGATGCCTAGAACTTTATGGAAATCATTGGCATTGATATACATGATCATGTATATGAATAAGATGAGTTGCATCGGAAATACTTGTTGTTACACAACAAAAAGATTATCAAACTCCAAAATAGGGTAGTGGGTTTTCTGCACGCGCACTTCTCTTTGTGAATAAGTGTTGCAATGCACACAAAGAATACTTTGATATGCGCGACACACAAATAAGACAAATGATATAATTATGTCGCCAATAGTACGAAAACAACTTGATGGCACTCACCAAATACACGTTTTGGATATCTAGTACTTTATACTACTTGTCATTCATAAATATGATTACGCGCAACATTGTTTCCTATTCTCGTGTTATATTTTAGCGTATAATCCATGGCTCGCTTCAACGAGAACAAAAAACTAGACTTGGACTTATAGTTCCTTTTATAATATAGTTTCTGAATAACAAAATCCATCTACACGAAGGTCTGTTAAAACATTATAAAATTTATGCCATGTAAGGATTTCCAGGTTATATTTTGGGTTTTTAATAAAAAAAACTAGGTGCAAATCCAAGAAGAAAGAATGGCGATAATACAGCTTAAGTAGTTTATCAGATAATTCTCAAATAAGGGATAGATCAAGTGTTTTGATGGTTGTAGTACTAATGCATGAAATAAGTTATATGATGATTTGTAAATAAAGCCAAGTAATAGTCTACGTGACCAAGATTCTACCAATTTCTTGTCAACCTTTTAGCGAATGGACGACACTTAAAACAAAGCTTCGAAAATCTTTCCTTGTCCCTTTTTTTGAGAAAATGGAACTGTTTCATGCCTCACCACCACACATAGACATGCATGCTTTTACAATATTTCATCTGTTAATCAGATCCTGAACACACTAAAGCACACTTCGATACTATTATCCAGTTCTACGTGATATATGCCTATGCCCTTAACTTATTAGATCCTGCAGAATAATATTTTTCATTACTGATCCAGGTAGAAAATGTGCAGACAAAAGGATATATCACGAGCACTAAGAAAATCTTGTGGCAAACTCCAATAATAGATTTAAGTATTAGCTTGCCGTTATGTATTCATCACACTAACTGCATGTGGTTCCATAATATCTCTATAGCCAATATGTGGCCATTATTATTAGCTGCATATATGGCTTGGTCATCACGTACTTTTAGAACTTCTTTTAGAGTCTGTTTGGATGATTGGAATTGAATTTATTTTAAGAATCATAATTTAGACACATATTAAGTAAGCTAATATGATTATATATAAATTATATTTGTATGTTATTGTTGCCTATACAAGAGAGATACTCATATGTTGTATTTATACCGTAATGGAGTGAGTTGAAAAGAGAGTTATAAGTTGCGAAGTAGAAATATAGTAAGAATCCATGTTCCTCTCCCACCTTATGAATTTAAGATAGCCTTATATGTGAACTTTGGAAAATAGTGGAATATCAAATTCCAAGGCAACTAACCTGGTTTATTGAGTGAATTTCAATTCCTTCAAAATGAAGCGATCCAAACGGACCCTTACATGATTTACATAAACGACAAGTTCAGGCTGTCGTCACTTTGGAGCAATTTTATTGTCCCTGTGGGAGTGTTTTAAAATAAATTTAATTAAGGGGCTATGCATACAGCACAAGCAGATCAGCAGAACAACTTTGACAACCTTGTCAGTTTTACCCAGCAAAAAGGCTGTTCGTACACGCAAACCCAAAAGTAGACAAAAGTGTATATTAGCATGCTTACTTCTAAATTTCAAGCTAGTAAAACTGTAGACCTTGAAATTTCACTACTAACATAAATGAAACACCATGATTGTTTGCTACTTTAGATTCAAAGGAATTATTTCTTCTGATGAAATATGCCGCCTGAAGAGAGACTAATTAGCATCTAGTAAGAAAGACTAAGTACTAGACAATTAATTTTCTTTTCAGAAACACATTAACATATATCAAAGCCCAGCTTCGAATGAGATTACTATTTTTTATGGTATATTAAATAGTAACCTTACTTTGATATGCTTTTTACAATCGCTTGAAGATTTGTTCCTTATGCAAAGACAGCATCTATCTTTAATGTTTCGTCCAAGAAATTTTCAAATAAAAGACTATTGCAACTGCAGGAAGTATGTTGACTGAAGAAATGGTGCGGTATAGAAACTATTTTCAGAGACGGTCTATCTTTTTCTAGAGACCACCTCTAAAGACTCTTTTAAGATGCCACAGCTAAGATCCCATTTGGATGGGATTCTAGAATCCAGATTCTAGATAAAAGTAATTTCTGATGTTTCTTGGATTATGTGTGTGTGTTATAAAATCCTGTAAATCCTAGCCTATTTTGGATGGATTCTGAGATTTTTTTATCTGGATTTTGGAAAAAAAACCTGGGAATTGAAGGGGGCCTAGTTAATGAACCACCCATAGGAATCGATTTTTATGGGTAGCTGGTTTTACAAAACATCTCTGAAGGCATGGTTAGATTGAGTAGGTGAACAAGCTTAATTCTCCCATTTTCTTGTCCCAATGATATTTAGGTGAACTAGTTCATTTTCAAATAGGTATTCATTTTGGATTTAGAACTAGGTCTAAATCTAGATATATGTAAGGGGAGATATAGAGGATTAACATAATTGTTTTTTGATATGGATTGAATATTAATTATTGGAAAGTATTTTCATAAAGTCTGTCGGTTTTACTTATGACATTTTAATGTTTTTAGTTACATTAAAGGCTTGATTACTGACTACCTAGGTGGCTACCACTACAGGAAACCTAGGCTTTACCGAGTGTCTAGGGCTTTGCCGAGTGCAAAATTTTGGGCACTGGACAAAGAGCCTTTTTGCCGAGTGCCGGCCACGTGGCACTCGACAAAGAGCAAACACAAGGTAAATGATGCTTTGTCGAGTGTCCGACACTCGTCAAAGAAAGGCACTCGGCAAAGGCACCTCTTTGTCGAGTGCCAGCCACGTGGCACTCGGCAAAGAGTGTGGCCCCGAACTGTGCCACGTGGTCGGGTCTTTGCCGAATGCCGCCAGACTGGCACTCGGCAAAGAGCTCTTTGCCTAGTGTTTTTTTTACACTCGGCAAAGCCAGTTTTAAAATTATATTTTGAAGCAGTAAATTAATCCAAATAAAAAAGTTTTTAACTACAAAGTTAGTTAACTTATCAAGATGAACAATTTTTGTTTTGGTGATTTCTTCATTTGACAAACTTAAAATAAATTTGTTCACAAATCTTATATATCTCTCTGGTAGTTTATAAAACTACAAGAGTGATATATAATGTTTGTGAATAATATTAGAACCACAATGTCGGATACACAAATGGTCAAATAACCAAAATAAACTTTGTAGATCTTGACAAGTTATGAAAGTTTGTAGTTGATAACTTTTTAATTTGAAGTCATCTAGTTATGCAAAACTGCGTTCGAATTTGAAAAATTTAAAATCCGAATTTTTTAAAAGACCTTGGATGGAGAAATGACTAAAATAAAAGTTGTAGATCTCGAAAAGTTATGAAACTTTGGTGTTGAGAACTTTTTGATTTGAAATGATCTTGTCAACGAAAACTACGTTTCCAATTGTCAAACTTGAAATTCAATTTTTTATAAACGACCTCAGATAGAAAAACTACCAAAATAAAAGTTGTAGATCTCAAAAAGTTAGAAAACTTTGTAGTTGACAACTTTTTTGTTTGAATTCGTTTAGGGCTCAAATAAGCAAGTTACACTCAGTTTAGTATAATATATGGGTAACCGAAACGGAGATAGAACGTATATGTGTGTAGTGCAGTGGTTGAGGAGGCTTCGCACGAACGAGAGGTCGTGAGTTCAAATCCTGCTGACTGCGTGAGAGAAAATTGCGTGAAAAATACTAGGACTTGCGATTTCGAGGGAGACGGGTGGGCGCTGCCTAGTGGCCCCTCCCCTGATTTCATAAAAGTTTTTCTCTATTTTTTTGGATTTTTTTCGTTTTTTCTTTGCCAAGTGCCAAATATATCAGCACTCAGCAAAGCCTTCGCCGAGTGTTTTCTTTGCCTAGTGCTCTTTGCCGAGTGTGGCACTCGGCGAAGCCTTCACCGAGTGCAAAAGGCTCTTTGCCGAGTGCTGTCAGCACTCGGCAAAGTCTGATTCTGCTGTAGTGTACAGACATGGTAGGGTTTACTATTTATTTGGACAATTATGGTTTAATTTTAGTTCAATATTTTTATGTAAATTAACAAGAACTGGATAGGGATTGGACCTAAAATTATTCCAATCTTGACCTATGGTGTCACGATACTATTTGAGGGTGTAGTAGTTCATATTTGTATGGGAACAAAAGTTTGAGATGCTGACCTACAATTAGAGATTTGAATGGAGAGATTGGTTGTTGTTACCCTACAAAAAGAGTATCAATCTCCCAAATAGAGTATTGGGTTTTCTGCATGCGCACTTCTCTTTGTGAACAAGAATCACAATGCACGCACGGAATACTATGATACGTCCGACTCAAATAAGACATATGATATATTTATGTTGCCAATAACATGAAAACAACTTGATGGCATGCATACCTACACTACTACAGAAAGGGCCTTTAGTCCCGGGTGAAATGAGCCTTTAGTCCCGGGTATTCCAACTGGGACTAAGATTCCGGGACTAAGAATCCGGGACTAAAGGCCCGGACCTTTAGTCCCGGGTGCTTTCAACCGGGGCTAATTCTACAAGAGAAACCCCTCTTTTGCAATGGATTGGTGGCAACGCTTAATTTATGAGTTGCAAGGAAAATAATATGGCAACGTTTATTATACCCTTGGAAACATATCCATAATCTAAACCAAAATTGTGTTATGCATTATGTGGATGGTGCTCTTTGTAATGCAACAAATTCTTTATAATATATATATATATATGGCTGAGTGTGCTTATTTTCTATGTCTTGGATGGTATTGAATTTTTATTAAGTTATACAGAGATTATATTATATTTGTTTCAAAAATTAAATATATATTATATTAATGACTAAATAATGGTTTATTCCTTACAACACATATAAGTGTTGCCATAACTCATCATTATGCGTTGTAATTTTGCAACGGTTATTAGTATGTGTTACCAACACATAAATAAGTGTTGCAACAGATCCTTGCAACGCCAGTTTAGGCAACGCATATTAGATGCGTTGGTATAGACCCTGCCAATGTATATATGGACTTTTAGCAACGCATATTTGCGTTGCAAAAGGGGGTGTCATTTTGTGTGTGAGATTCGAACTCAGCACATCTAGCCTCAGGCGCGCTTACCAACTGAGCTACACAACCCACGTGATACAGTTCTGGATGTTTTCCTTTTGAATCCACTCGGGAAGGACCTTTAGCCCCGGGGGGAAACACCAACCGGGGCTAAAAGGACCTTTAGTCCCGGTTGGTGTTACCAACCGGGACTAAAGGTTCAGGTCCTTTAGTCCGGGTTGGTAATACCAACCGGGGCTAAAGATTCATCTCAAAGGTCTTTAGCCCCGGACGCAAAATTTTGCTGAGAGTAAAGCTCAGTTGATAGATCATCCAAAGGCCTGTTCTCTAGTAGTGCTAACACATAGTTTGGGTGTCTTAAACTTTAGGGGTAATACTTATTATTCATATATATGATTATACATATGTATATTATTTACTATTCCTCTGCTATTTTTCAACATATAACACATGGAGGGTAGGTTAAAACATGAATCCAGTGATATACTTTTGCTTTATAAAATTTATATCACTTGAGGACAATTTCCACATTAATATTTTGGGTTTTGAATAAAAAACTAGGTGCACGTACTACAAGGATGGATGACAAGGACACAACTTATACTACTGGAAACTGGAATTTCCTGTCAGTGCGAAACCAACAGGAAAATACAAAAAAAATGACAGAAAAGATAAGAACCATGAAAATACCGATAGAACAAAAGTGACTCACGGACAAGATTTATATTTCCATCGATGTTCACCTCATAGGAAAATTTCCGTATTGTAGGAATAATGAACCTTGACAGGTAAATATTGCTTAGGGTGCAATATGAATATTGATTATGATTGCAACATCCATACTAGTTAGGGAAGCATCAAGTCCATGGTGAAGCATTTGTTACACTTGGAGCACCGCTCCTAGATGATGGGTAGGCATTATCGTTAGTGAACACCAAAGTTTGTGGAGTGTTGTGGGATATAGTTTGTGCAGGCTACAACCTTGCCCCATAAGGGAAAATATCTCTAGTGTATTGTGGAATGTGGTTGCGACCAGACAAGTCAGGTTGCACCTGAATGATTACGCATGGCTTCCGAAGTAGAGACGTAGGATCCAGGTAGGGATCCTAACTCGACGAAATACATCGTTGTGTCTTTCTCTTTGGTTTATAACTCATTTTGAATTTAACTCATATTTGCATTCCATACTTGAACTTCTGCTTTATGTCGTGTTTGTGGCTACATAGAGACATTTGAACAAGATTGAAATCCACCCAACAAGCCACACAACACCATGGATTGTAGTGGGGGAGGAATGAGGCAACAAGCAGTTCTTTGTGTAGGTTACAGGGGAAAACTAAACCAGCTGGATTTGACGATAACAAGACCACACGACTCCAAAAACTGGTCTAGGCTAGTTTTCCTAGTAAAATTTAGACCTCTTGTATATAGAAAATGGCCCAGGTCGGTTTTGCTATTTTTGTAGAAAATTAAATTGGAGCCTATTGACCTCTCTCTAGGAACCAAATAGGTTCTTTCATCCCTAGGAGTTTCTATTTATCATCCATCTAGTGTTTTTCTTTGCTTAGCGCTAGAGCGTCTCGTGCTTACATTTATGCACGCTCGCTTCTTTTTGTTCCATTTCTTCACCAATATTTGTGCCACATCTTTTCTTGCATCCATAGGTCCTACTGTAACTATTTAACATATGTTTAGCTCACACACATGTTAGTCCTAGGCTTGTGTCGTCATATAAATCAACCAAACTAAAAGATATGATCATGGACACATAATCCTTACAGCACCTCCATGTTAACCCTTTAACATGAAAGTAAGATGAATATTTAAGTGGCGTTGTCTGCAAGCGGGTCTATTCCACATCAGGAGTTGTACTGTTAAGATGATTATGGAAGCAGGGTGTTACAAAAAAGAACTCTTTCGACAATTGTTGTAATATGTTGTATGGTTCACATAAGACCAACTATATCACAATTATTATGAGAATAAATTCAACTAGATCATAATATTGGACCATTACATGGACCATAGTCATCAGCTTTATTTGTACTGTACTAGTCCAATACAAATGTAGCATATACCTGAGCATTGGAAAATCTTGAGAATCCAAAGCTTCAGATTTATGCTGCACTACATGGAAATGCCATCACACACTGTAGACATGTTGTAATACAAATTTTGGTACACACATCCGCACACTGTAGACATATTGTAATACACGTTTTGTTTGGTACATACATCCACACAAATATAGAACTTATGATTAAATATGGAGTATATTGTGTTGATGATAGTTGGTTCCCTGATAGATACTTTTCATTGATAACTGATGATTTGATTGCCCCTGACCGACATGAATCTCTCATCATGGAGGGGTGATCTTATTGTTTCGGGCCCATTGGATCCCGTAGCCACGGTGGGTACCATCAGCAGTGACCATTGAGTTATAGGATGCAGCTGTGCCTGACATATCTACGTTTGTACTGCTGTTGGGCACACCATTAGTGTTGCTAGATGCTTGTCCAGACAAACTGTTAACCGAAGAAGTCACTCCACTACTGTCTAGCTTGATGTCTTCCTTTAGGCCTTTGCGACGAAGTGTTGCATGCCTCATGTATGCTCCACCATCCAAAGCATTGGAGGAGACAACTAGCATGCTAAGGGCTATGAGAATCACATATGCCTTTGCCATTGTTTTCACTGAGAATAGAAATGGACAAGTTATAAGAGTTAAACGCCATGTAGTTGAAGTCAGGGTAAGTACTTTCGAAAAACATTATCCCAATATACAATCACGAACAATGATTAATGTAGCTAAAACACACACATGTGTTTACTGATTGATAGCTGTGGTCTATAATTGAATGCATTTGATGAAATAATAGTCACAGTAATGTGGAGAAGTATTATATAGCTAAATTTAAGTGGAAATAAAGAAAACCAAAAAAAAAATCTAAAACTTGTATACAGCTGAGAGCTTAATTAATCAGACAATCAAAGAGATTTATGACAGTTACATGATATCAGATGAGAAAAGAAGATTGTGAGCCCTTACATATTCAAGTACCATGCCAAGCTTGGGAGTATGCATGTCTAATGAAGAGAGTTGTGATATATATAGGAGAAAGATTGATTGGCATATTGTGTGGAAATAAGAGTATTATTGTCTTGCAACTAATAGGGCAGTGGGTTTCGCGCATGCGCACTTTTTTGCTGATAGGAGTCATAAAGCACACCCTCCTGTTATTTTTACACAATGGACACACAAGTAAAGCAATAAGTATAATTATGTCACCAATAACAAGCAGAAAATGACTGAATGGCATGCTCGTAACAAACACGCAATTTGAATGTCCCGAACAATCAGTAACTCATATCGTTTCATACATTGATAAGTATCTCCAGACAATTCTCTCCCAAAGAGAGAATAAATAATGTTGGTGCCCAATAAATGACTTATCCTGATTTCTAATATAACCTAATTTCAAGATTATTACTTGGCTGATATTATACCTTTTCTTGCCACATAGTTTGTGTGCAGATGTAGCCCTAGAAACTCTGTGTATAGAACCGGAAAATAGTAGTACACCCCTTCCCGTTCTATTTAGCATGCCTGTACCATTGCGGTAATTTATCCATCAACATAATTAATATGCTTTACCAAATTGTTCATAGTTACAATTTCGATTAAACAATGTATTATTTTTTCCTTCTTGCAGCTAGTAGCGGACACTACTAGAGAAATGGCCTTTGGGCGATAGATAGATTTGGCCATTAGTCTCGAATATTTTTGTGTCCGAGGCTAAAAGTTCTTTAGTCCCGGTTGGTAACATCAACCGGGAGTAAAGGTTCCTTTTCCTCGAGGCAACCGGGACTAAAGGTAGGACCTTTAGTCTCGGTTGGTATTATCAACCGGGACTAAAGGACCTTTTAGTCCCGGTTGGTAACACCAACCGAGACTAAAGGTCCTTCCAGACACAATTTAAAAAGAAGGAGTATCCTATTCTATCAAATGTGTAGTGTAGCTTAGTTGGAAATGCATGTGAAGGCTAACTGTGCGGTCTTGAGTTTGAATCTCCACAGCCACAACATTTTTTTGTTTTTATTCCAAACCTTTAGTCTCGGGTCGAATACTGTAGCAAACCTTTAATCCCGGAACCATAGTACGGGAACGGAACCATACCCGGGACTAAAGGCCCATCCTCCAGTAGTGGGACAAGGTCCATTTCATGAAATATATTATCACCAACACTATTCCACAATGAAAAAATTATAAATACAAACCATTTCATGAAATATATTATCACCAACACTATTCCACAATGAAAAAATTATAAATACAAATCACACAGTGCAGACTTAGTGTAAGTAGCAACACAAGAAGCCGCAGACGCATGACATATGACTGTTCTTTATTATAAATACTAGGATAAAAAACCACGCAACCTTGAAACAAAGTTTTGATTGAAAGAAGAAGGTAAAGCTTCTCAAAGCAACGTTTAGAGAGTAATTCTAATACTGGTGCATAGAAGGAGGCATCGTCCACAAATAGGGCAGTGTGCATTGAGATAGTTGTCAAGGAACGAAGTAGTGTGGTACCAAGGACACGATTAAGGCCACCATGGATGTGGAGTGTCATGTGTTTGCTCTAGGTCTGGGAACCTATCAAGAATATGAAGGCATGCACATGCCTTTCCAACACTATGGCCCTGTTTAGATGCATGGGGAAAAAAATTCGGATGTCACATTGGATGTTGCGGCACTAATTTAGTTTATTAAAAATAGATTAATTATAAAAATAATTACACCATTGCACAGTACTTGATGAGACAAAGCTATTAATAAGCCTAATTAATGTGTCATTAACACATGTTTACTGTAACATCATATTGTCAAATCATGGACTAATTATGCTCAATAGATTTGTCTCGCGACGCTGACAAATTAATTTCGTAATTAGTCTATATTTACTACTTCAGACTTGTGTCCCGATATTCGATGTGATAGTTGAAAAATTTTTAGAAAGACATCTAAACAGGGCCTATATTAACTTAGGCAGAGCGACACTATCTTATGTCAGCGAATTAAATATGGGACCCAAGGAAAAGGCCTCCATGACAATTGGGGTGTGTTGGCATGGGTACAGTAGGTGTATACTCCCTAGCTCCATATCGTAAAACTTGATGTTTCAGATAGCGACACGGTCTCCAAAACATCACTTTGACCACTTGTTTCTTTAAAAATATTTATTGGAAAGTGGTATATGTATATTTTTATGAAAGTACTTTTCAAGACAAATTTATTTATATGATTTTTACATCTCTAAACTCAATAATTTAAAAGTTATTTATGATTTATATTCCCAATGTTTGACCCAAACCTTGTCCAAAACGTCATCTTTTTCAATATGGAGGGAGTACATTCAATAGTATTCAGTTCAATTCCCAAAAGTTTTGCCAAATAAATTATAAATATAGTATATACAAAAAGAATAAAGATACAATAGTATCAGGTTCTGGTCACTTCTACAGAAGGAGGATGGTCAATTGATGAAGATGGGTTGTAGGAAGATTGAGATTACTGCTATGGAGGTATTTGCAAGAACGGTTGGAATTTCAGTAATAGAATTACTCTCTAAATGTTGCTTTGGGAAGCTTTACCTTCTTCTTTCAATCAAAACTTTGTTTTCAAGGTTGCGTGGTTTTTTATCCTAGTATTTGTAATAAGGAACAACCATATGCATTTGTCGATGCAGAAGCTGAGATATTAATATATTCCCTTTTCTAAAAAAAATACAAAAAGAATAAAACAAATACCTTTGAAGATTTTAGCCTAAAATATACCGTCTTCTCATCCTTTACCTCCCCACCCGACGGCCCATTGGCCCAAGAAAGTTTAACATCTCCGGCCACTCTCATCAACGACCACAGGCATACACAGGCACACGCGGCATAATAATAGCAGGTATACCTCTCTGTTTGTCCCTCCCATTTTCTCTCCCTTTCCCTACCACAAACCCTAGCTCTGTGTCAGTGGCTCGGCGCAAGACGGCATGCGACCCATATATATCATCATACACAGCATGGCCACCCAGGGCGCCAGGGCCAAAGGAGCACTACGTTGTCGCGGGGGCTGTGTCTGCGAAGCACACCAGACCCACTGGTCCATAGTTCTCCGTTGATGTAGTTCCTGTGAAGGCAGGGATTGAGGAAACCGAGGATCTATTGGATCTAAGCAACCTGTGGAATTTAGTTTGTTAATTAAATTGTGAAAATTCGTTTCCCTGAAAGAGCAGTCGTCTCCAACAGTGAGCATTTAGTCTAATTTAATGATCTTGGTGTCATTGTTTACAAACTTCTCAAATTGGTACTAGTTGTTCTCCCTATTGCGGCAACCGATGTTTATTATATGATCTCTTGTATAATGAATTATATCAAAAAAAAAAAGTTAAGAAACAAGACGGGGCAAAAATAATTGAATGGTTGCATGGTTTATTTATATATTAATTGATATGGAACTCTTCTTGCAAACGGAGGATGGTAAGATCATGCGTAATTTTCAAACCATGAGGTATGGGCAATCTCATTGGGACGTGCTAGGTGGCCAGTGTATGGGCAGCATGATGGATGCATACATTGGATGACAGCATGATGGATGATAGTGTGGTGGTGCAGTGATTCTAACTTTAATTAGTGTTACACACTTACACTAGCTATAAAACAACAATTAAAACCTTTGTGGCTTAAATCTCAACACTAATGATGATATGAACCACACAAAGAGCTGCATTATATATGGCTTTCAGTGCCATTCTACATAACTTAAAACTGTGCAGATTGTATAATTCCAAAGCATGTCTACAATATTAACATAATTTGCTGCCTGCTTCTGGGCTTTCATATAAATCAATTTCCGAAACGTTATTGCTCCAGTGGAGCCTGTGCAGGGATTCATGAGCTATTCGTGCAGAAGCAGCAGATCGAACAGAAACTATATAGTTTATTAAAAAGACAAACTTGACAGTGTTGGCATGACCTGAAGCAATTGATGTTGATGCATTGTATCTGGGGGCCGCCAGAGACAGATGAAATTATATAGTAAATTCATGCTGTCTGATCATCATGAATTAGAAAAATGAATCCATTCATGTAGTTCCAGGCATCCACTAATTCGATATGTCCACCACCAGCTAGAAAAATGCATTATATCTAGCTAGCCGTTGATCGAGACAATCTAATCCCACTGTTCATGGCAGGTACAATCTTGCCTCTGGCATAGCATTAGCTTTTTTGTTTGTAGTATCAAAAACAAAAGCTTTCTAGCTTGTTTATCACTTGGATGGTAGTCAGTACTCAGTAGCATATACATATGATTCCGTCTAAATTTGTAGATGTTAAAGCTGCAGTTCTTGAGCTTTTACTAATACCAACAACACATCATGTGTTTTCACAAACCTAGCTAGCTATCACTACACTCTATGTATAGGTTCAAAGAATTATCTTTTTTCGAAAGAAATATTCCTCCTGAAGAAATTAAAGATGAACATCAGCCTCTGTGACCGCTTTCGATCATGAATATGCATGAGATGATGATGTGATTGGCTAGTCTAGTTCCGATAGATCGAGGATCCTAGATAGATGTTATAAACATCATTATAGAGAGAAGAGATTCGAAACAAAATGAAATTATCTTCTAGTACATCGATAATTGTGTCTACGTTGATTTGTTTTCTCGCGCGTTGGCATTTCAACATTAATTTCCATTCCATGCATATATCAAGAATAAGACATTTTATTTCATTTTTGCGGTTTTGAGGTGGTAAAATCTGAATGAGTTTATGACACACATGAAAAAATATATCTGGTGCAAACACCATAGAATAGAATAAATAAATGACACAAAAAACCGTCGCACCTAAGAAAACTACTGTCGCACGCCCAAAAACTACTGCAGCTAAGAAATATTCCAAATTAGGCTCTGTTCGTTTGACGTTAGATGGGAGGGATTGAAGAAGATAGAGGTGGATTTTGACTTATAGGGGACTGAATCCCCTGCAATCCCTTCCAATCCCATGAATTTGGGATCAAATTAACAAGCCCTTGTGGTGCCTCTCCTTATGTCCGGAATGGCCTTAGCTGTACCTTGCATGGGATCGGAGCGCTCTCAAGCAACGTACGTGTATTAATTCCAGGTGTGCCACAGAGGTTCATGTTTTAGTAACGTACGTATGTATATGACTGCTAGCTAGTCTGACTAATTCCAAAAGTTGATCTTGTTTGCTATAACAAAATTATTATTTTAAAAAACAATCAAGTATTTTGTTCTTCACAACCTACTTTATTTACTGTTTTTCGAGAAACACTCCGCTATTCTGATAGGAGCGAGAGAAATGGAATGACATGCATTTCATATTGGGAACGTATCCTATGCAAACTAGACTCCTGTGCATATTATTAGATGTACCATTATGTATTTTCACCTATAGGTAAATGACGAATTTTCCATATGGGACCGTTTAATCTTGCTGCAGTTTTCTTGTCAGTGTATGGGAGGGCACATATATATCTTAGAGGAAAAACAAAAGAGGAAATTACAATAAAGCATGCATAGCGTAAAAGCCCTAACGGAATTTGTCGGTGGTTCATGACAAAGTGATAGCTGAAGCCATGGTGAGTCTGAAAGGACATCTTTTAAGAATTGCTGTTGGTACGTTGGGCATCTCCAACATCCAACTTAAATCCGACACTACAACTCTAGATTCCTTGTCGATAATCAAGTATCTTGTCGATAATACAGACCTTGATGTCCGCACAAGAGTACTCACCAATAACACTAAAATTCACTTAATTTCAGTATAATCTAAGGGGTGTCCCTTTATTTGGAAGAATTAAAATCTATTTAATAAACTAGTCTATTTGACTTGAAATTTAGCATTCTACTACTTTTTCAAAGTTTATTACATATAAGTCTATCTTAAATTTATAGGCGGGAGATGAAAATTGATTTTATAGATTATCATATACTATGTTTGTAATTTGCCACTTATAACATATTCTTCAACTCATCCCTTACGGTAGAAATTCAACATAAGTATCTCTTGTATAACCAGCAATAACACACAAATATAATCCATATATAACCATATTAGCTTAATTAATATGTATGTAAATTATGGTTATTAAAATGAATTCAATTTTAAGGATCCAAATAGGGGGGCTAAAACAATTTTGAGAGAACAAGTAGGGAAGGAATCAAAAGTAGATAGCAAGAACATTTCTTGGATACAGGTAGAAAAGAAGCTGAGGTTATTGATTCTCCTCTCTTGGATCCTGCGGATACATGGGTGTATGCCGAGTCTCTGAGTGATGAGTGATTGTCAACTGGGATGATGTGCATGTTCTTTGGTTTGTGTTGTGCAGGTGTCGAGCACGGATACAGTGATCAAAGGCAAGGTGAAGGTCAAGTAGAGACGTGCCGTGCCGATGGACCGAGAGTGGCGAAGGGCAGACGTGAGGCTTGGACTGAGGGACCGGTGGCCCGAGGATCAGCTGTGGTGGCTGGCAGCCTGGGACAGCGACGAGCGAAGACTTGCGGGCACGGTGTTGCTTGGGTCGAGGACCTGGGGACACGTGTCGGTGGACGGGGTGCACGGGCGGTGCATCCCCTCTACGGCTCGGTTTGGTGGTTGAGCCACAGAAAAACCACCGAGTAGACGGTTTCCAGGTTTGGGCCTCAAAACCTGGGCGCTGATGGTTTTCGAGTTTGGGCCACAAAACTCGGGCTGAGGACAGTTTCCAGGTTTGGCCCTCAAAACCTGGGTGTTGCGGGTTTGCTGAGTTTGGGCCACAAAACTCAGGCTACGGTCGACTGGTTTCCTGGTTTGGAACTCAAAACCGGGGGTTGGTCGTGAAGGTTGGTTTCCCGGTTTGGGCCTCAAAACCGGGGGCGAAGTCCGGGAAAAGGACGAGCGGAGCGGTGGCGGCACGTGGCGGCAATCGGTGAGGTTGCGTCGAGGCAACGCTACCAGTTGTGCGGGTGTGGCCGTCGGATCACCAGCATCTTCGAGTTGGTCCAGAATAACCCTAGGGTTTAGCTGGTTCGCTCCGTAATTAGAGAGGGGTAGAGTAGAAAATAGAATTAGGATAAGTAGAGGGAGACACCCTCCTCCCATTCCATCTCAGTCATTCGCTCTTTGCTTGTAGGGTTTCCTGCTCTCCCAATCCCCTGCTGTAGCTAGCTGAGATCCGCAGAGAACCATACCTCTGTGTACTAGAGATTTTGAGGAAGTGAGGCCGTAACCTCACTGTTGTAGCGTGTGGTAGCCACACGGTTGCAGATCGATGACTTGATTCGCGTTTTGTTCGTGTTCTTCGCATTCTTCGTTTCTCGGCGATTTTCGCGTCACTCGATCTCCCTCTCTATTGCGTCTTTGCGAAATCCGTTTGAATCATCTTGTTCTTTCTAGTGAGGAGATCATTTCCACCGAAGGAATTCATCTAACTCCTCACGAACAAGTAGATCGGGTTGATTTCGTTTTCGTGGCGCTTTTTCATTCATACTCCTCCCCTTTCGATTTCCCGGTGTTTGAGTTGTTTTGAGCGGATGATTTCTTGGGGATAGTCTCCTAACTACCTCGTGATTATCTTCTCAAAGTTTGGGAACGTGGGATTGAGTTTTGTTTCGGATTCGAGAGGATTCGTGAGAGGGGCGACTAAAATCGCCCTCTCTGTTCATCCACGGACAGTCCGCCACTGGGGGCGCGGACAGTCCGCGCGTCGGGGATCAGCCGAGTCAGTGGCTGTGTTCTTCGGCCGATTTGACTTTTCATGACCGGCGGACAGTCCGTAGTTGTGGGTCGCGGACAGTCCGGGATCAGTCTAGGGGACTTCAGCAACACTGCTGTTTTGCGTCTTCTGCCGGCGGACAGTCCGCCAGTGAACCGCGGACAGTCCGGCCAGGTGCGGACAGTCCGGGACCCCAGGGCCGGACAGTCCAGGATTTGGCTGAAGCCTCCGGTTTAGTGCGTTTGCTCCCCCGGGTTCTTCGCTTGGTTTCCGGACTTCTCATTTGACCCTAGAGTTGACCTAGGAACCTCTCTAGGTATCTTTGCTACTTGTTAGCATCGGTATTTGGTGATCTCTTGACGTAGCCTTCCATCTACGTTCGGGACTTGGTGTTTGAGGGTCGAACTTGTTCCGGTGCTTTTGCCGTTTGGTTTGCCATCGCTTTGTGGTGCTCCGCTGTGATCATAGGTATCATCCACCCTCTTCCAAGGGTCGTGAGCATCACGGTTTCGATCCAAGCTCTTGGGGTTGATTTTGGGGACAAAAAGCCAAAGTTTCAAAAGAAATTTTTGAGCTCCCATTCACCCCCCCCCCCTCTGGTTGCCTTGCTAGTGCTTTCTCGGTCCTTCAATTGGTATCAGAGCGGGTTAAGGATCTTCCACCTTAGACGGTTCCAGATCCACAGAAGGCGACATGGATCACGGCGTGGGCAAACCGCCGTTTTTCGATGGGATGAACTATGCGTATTGGAAGATACGCATGTCGGCCTATCTGCAGAGTTTGGGTGCTTCCATCTGCGATATTTGCAACTCTGCCGATTACGTGGTCTTGGCTGCTCGTGTCTCTCAGCTTCAGATCGATGAGCACGATGCCGATAGCCGAGCCCGTAATGCTCTTTTCTCATGTCTGAGCATGAGTGAGTTTAATCGCGTTTCTCACCTCGCTACGGCTCGGGAGATTTGGGCTACCCTCATGCGTTTCCATGAGGGAACCTCTCAAGTCAAAACCCGTATCTACGAGTCGTTCAAGCGAGAGTATGAGAACTTTCGACATATGCCTAGTGAGAGCATAGAAAGTTTATTCGCTCGCATAGAAAGTACTTGGAGAAGGCCCAGGCTGAGCAGCGTGCGTTCTTCGACATGCTCAGCGACGTCGACGATTCGGATGACGACTCTGCTTCTTTAAGCGATGACGAGTCCGAGAAGAAGAAGAGGATCGAGGACAAGCTGAACGGACTCTGCTTCTTCGCCGATGACGACGGCTTCTGCACCATGGCCCTCGGCAAGGAGGTCGACGGCGAGCAGGAGGACACTCCTCGGAACGACGACGACGACGACACCTCCCAGGTATCTCAGACCCCCAACAAGCTTTCTGCTGAGGTCGAGAAGCTTACTGCCGCGCTCCTTAGTCAGGATAAGTTGCTTAGGCGTGCTGCTAGAGAGCGCAAGGAGTTTAGGCAGAAGTGGGAGGATACGGTGAAGGAACTTGAATCTGTCAAGTCCACCGTAGTTGTTACTGATGAGAAGGAGTGTGAGATGTGCACCACACACATGACTGACCTTCTCACTTTGAGAAGCAAGTATGTTGTGCTGGTAGGAGAGGTGGATGAGCTAAAGGCTAGATCCTCACTGTTGGGTGCGTGCAAGTCTTGTGCAGGCTTGCAATCTGAGTTGGCAGAGAAGAATGCCAAGATTGTGTATCTTGAAGAGGCCAACTCAGGTAGCACATGTGTGTCCAGGTGTGTTCTTTGTGAAGGCCTGGAGATGGAGATAGCCAACGTGAAGCATGACAAGATGCAAACCGAGGAGGAAAACACATACCTTCGGACCATCTTGTCGTGGGTGTCTTGTGGTGAGCCGCAGCTTGGGATGATGATCTCCCAGTTCAAGCGTGCTGTTGGAGGTCCAGGTGTAGGTTTTGCTCCGGGTGTTGATGTGTCATCTTTTGGCAAGATTGGAGAGTTGAGTGGTCTGAACCCATGTGAGAAGCCCAACTCCACCACTACTCCAAAGCTTACAAAGATTCCACCCAAAGAGCCTCTCAAGCCCAACACCAAGGATGGTGTGTTCGTTGAACCTCCAAGAGCTCCACCCAAGAAGCAGACATGGCATCCCAAGCCCAACCACCTGAAAAACAAGTTGGACACCATGCCACCCATCCAGGAGGAGCTTGTGCCACAGAAGGGCAAAGTGATCCACACCCACTACCATGACTACCAACAACCCCCTTTGAGAGCGGTGAGGTACCATTGTGAGTACTGTGGGAGAGATGGTCACTTGAGTGAGTTTTGCTTTCGACGCAAGAGAGAGGCGCGCCGTGCAAAGGAGATGAACAACACGGACATGTACCATCCTTTCCATGATGTACATGTGCCGAATATTCAGAGGCGTGCTGGTAGGCCTAGAGGTCCAAAACCTCAAGTTCCTAGGCCTAGGCTGCGGAGAGAGCGTGCCCGGCGGGAGCCTGCAGTTGTAGGCTATGCACCCCGTGGCGGGGGCTTTGTAGTTGAGCGTTTTCCACCACCGCGTTTTGAGTATCGCGATGGACGCTCCTCCCTTAGCGGACCACGTTTTCCTCTACGTGGTGATCGCTCTTCTCGTAGACGTGCTAGGAATGGTTTTTCTGCTAACCGTTCTTTTGAGCAGCCGGCCCAACACTGGTATAATTCCTATTTCACTCACCCCAGTGTTGGACCGTATGCTCACCCTATGTCTTTTTATTGATGTAGGTAAAACGATTGGAGAACGTTTGGTTGGTGGATTCCGGGTGTTCGAGGCATATGACCGGAAACGCAAGTGGTTCTCCAGTCTTAGTCCGGTCGCCGGAAAGGAGTTTATCACTTTCGGCGACAACAACAAAGGTAAGGTGCTGTCTCGTGGGTCGGTGCGAGTTAATGAGAACTTTGTGTTGCGCGATGTTGCTCTTGTTTCTAACTTGCATTTTAACCTTCTTTCTGTTTCGCAACTTTTCGATGATGACTATGAGATTCGTTTTAAATCGAATCTCAGTCGTATTTTGGATCCTCAGGGCAATCTTGTGTGTTTGATTTCGCCCTTTGGAAAAGTCTTTCGTGCGAATTTCTCGGAGTCTTTTGGCATTTCTCGTTGTCTTGTGGCTGGACCTTCCTCCTCTGATCTTTGGAAGTGGCATAGGAGACTTGGACATTTGAGCTTCGACTTGCTTGCAAGGCTTAGCTCACTTGGCCTAATCCGAGGATTGCCCAAGTTGTCTATGGAGAAGGATCTTGTTTGCCATTCTTGTAGACATGGGAAGATGGTTGCCGCTCCCCACCATCCAGTGACTCAGGTCATGACCAAGCTCCCTGGAGAGCTTTTACACATGGACCTTGTTGGTCCGGCTCGGGTGAGCTCGGTTGGGGGGAAGTGGTATGTGCTTGTTGTTGTTGACGACTTTTCGAGATATTCGTGGTTCTTCTTTTTAGCTGAGAAGACCGAGACTTTCTCCTTTGCTCGCAATCTGATTTTGCGTCTTCAGAACGAGTTCCCTTTGAACTCGATGCGAGCTATTAGTAGTGATAATGGTTCCGAATTCAAGAATTCGGATTTTGAGAAGTTTTGTAACTCTTTGGGTTTAGAGCATCAGTTTTCTTCCCCCTACACACCGCCTCAGAATGTTGTTGTAGAAAGGAAGAATCGGACCCTTGTAGAGATGGCCAGGACGATGCTCGATGAGCATAGGACTCCTAGGCGATATTGGGCTGAAGCTATGAGCACTGCATGCTATATTTCCAATCGCATCTTTCTCCGAGCTTTCTTGAAAAAGACTTCTTATGAGTTGCGTTTTGGAAAACTCCCCAAGGTGAGTTATTTTTGAGTTTTTGGTTGCCATTGTTTTATACTCAAAAAGGGCAACTTGAACAAGTTTGAGTCTCGTTCTTCTGACGGGGTATTTTTGGGTTATGGCACTCACACTCGCGCTTATCGTGTACTTAACCTTGATACTAACCGAGTCATGGAGACATCAGATGTCACCTTCGACGAGACCATGGTTTGTCCTTCTTCTCGTTTTGAGCGTGCAGGTGATCATGAGGTTGGTGAGCCTCTTTTTGATGACGAGGATGAGGGTGCTGAAGGTATGGATAATCCAGCACCCCCTCCACCTTCTGTGCCGCAAAGAGCGGCTTCTACTACGACTCACGGCCCCGACACTTCTTCATCTTGGGGGCCGTGGGATCCGCCACCTCGAGCGGTACCCTTTGTACCCGAGGAGGCGCCAGCTACTGTTGAGGGGGAGGCTACATCATCTCGGGAGATGCCACGTCACATCCAGCGCTAACACCCGCCTCAACAGATGATCGGCGACATCAACGATCACGTCACTCGGTCTAGGTCACAACAAATCTCTCACTTTGCTCATTCTGCAATTGTTGCTGATTTTGAACCCTGAGATGTTGGACACGCTTTATCTGATCCAGATTGGGTCAATGCCATGCATGAGGAGCTTGAAAACTTTGAAAGAAATCGGGTTTGGGTTTTAGTTCCTTTTCCTCCTGAGTGTCACCCTATTGGGACAAAATGGGTTTTCAAAAACAAACAAGGAGAGGATGGCCATGTTGTGAGAAACAAGGCCAGACTAGTAGCCCAGGGGTATAGTCAGAAGGAGGGAATAGACTATGAGGAGACTTTTGCTCCTGTAGCTCGTTTGGAGGCTATTAGGATACTCTTGGCCTTTGCTGCATCCAAAGGGTTTAAACTTTTTCAAATGGATGTCAAGAGTGCCTTCTTAAACGGCTACATAGAAGAAGAAGTATATGTTAGACAACCCCCCGGTTTCGAAAATCCCAAGTTTCCAAACCATGTTTATAAACTTCACAAAGCCTTATATGGTTTGAAACAAGCCCCTAGAGCCTGGTATGATAGGTTGAAAACCTTTAGGCTTGCTAAGGGTTTTAAAATGGGATGTGTGGACAAAACGCTCTTTCTCCTCAAGCAAGGCAATGATACTCTCTTGGTCCAGATTTACGTGGATGATATCATTTTCGGTGGTTCTTCTCACGCTTTGGTTGCCAAGTTTGCAGACACTATGAGCAGGGAGTTTGAGATGAGCATGATGGGCGAGTTGACGTTTTTCCTCGGGTTGCAAATCAAGCAATCCCGAGAGGGGACGTTCGTGCACTAGGGCAAGTACACCAAGGACATCCTGAAGAAGTTCGACATGGGTGAGGCCAAGCCTCTTCCAACACCCATGCCGACTACGGCGGCCCTGGATGCGGATGTGGATGGAGAAGCTGTGGACCAGAAGGAGTACCGGAGTATGATCGGGTCGTTGTTGTATCTGACGGCGACACGCCCGGACATTCAGTTCGTGGTGTGTCTTTGCGCGAGATTTCAGTCGTCGCCACGCACCTCGCACCGTCAGGCGGTCAAGCGGATTATGAGGGACTTATGCTTCACTCCAGAATTTGGGATTTGGTATTCTGCTTCCTCCACCCTCTCCCTTTGCGGTTATTCCGATGCCGATTTTGCTGGTTGTCGTATTGATCGCAAGTCCACTTCTGGGACTTGCCAGTTTATTGGTTCTTCTCTTGTATCATGGTCTTCTCGCAAGCAGTCTAGTGTCGCCCAGTCTACCACGGAGGCTGAGTATGTTGTTGCGGCTAGCTGCTGTTCCCAGTTGCTTTGGATGATGGCCACTTTGTGTGATTTTGGTCTGAGTTTTTCTTGCGTTCCTTTGTTTTGTGACAGCACAAGTGCTATTAGCGTTGCTAAGAACCCCGTGCTGCACTCTAAGACCAAACACATTGATGTGCGCTTTCATTTTCTGCGAGACCACTATGAGAAGGGTGATATCGACCTTCGCCATGTCGATACTCATCATCAGTTGGCTGATATTATCACCAAGCCTTTGGACCAATCAACTTTTGCTAGGTTGAGAGGTGAGCTTGGTGTGTGTTTCCCCTTTTAGATGGGGGAATCATTTTGACTCTTGTTTTATAAACTGACTTTGTGTTTTTCTTTTGGTTTCTTCGTGCATCTTTGCATTTCATCTTGCATTTTTCCATTCAGAGCTTCATGTATATAATCTGAGGAATGTAACTATGCTCTGTATAGTATTTGCTCCGATGCTTTATGATGATGCTGTAACTTATGCTCTTTCTGATCACTGATACATGTTGTCAGCAGAGCTATTTCATGAATGGTGACTCTGATTAATGAACATAAAACTTAAAAATGTTCACCATTGAGATATGCAACTAGCATGTGTAGAAAGTGTCGAAGTCACTTGTGCTTTTCATATATGCTAGGTTGCTATGTCTCTAGTGTTGAGTCTTTCACTTGCTTGGTATGTTCATTTTCTGTTCTAAAAATTTGAACCAAGTTAAGTGAATTGGAAAAGATCAAGATGGGATTGCTTGTCAACACATCATAGTTTCAAGACTGTTTCTCATTGCATATTGAGTTAAACTTGAGCTGTGTAGTGTATGACCGAAACTGTTGCTTTAAGC
The DNA here is from genome assembly GCA_009763385.1 of Coix lacryma-jobi var. lacryma-jobi. Lineage (NCBI taxonomy): Eukaryota > Viridiplantae > Streptophyta > Magnoliopsida > Poales > Poaceae > Coix > Coix lacryma-jobi. The sequence continues at coordinate 125,629,673 of CM019830.1, forward strand.
TTCTGATTGCTTCTGCATAGGCTTTGCACAGTTGAAAAGTTAGGCAATGACAAGCTTTCAACCTCTCGCAATCACATGCTGAAATTTTAACTTGTGTAATTTAACCGCTGCAAGCTCCGATAAAATTTTGCAAACACAAGTCTATGTTTCATTCTATAGCATGATGATTGAACTGTGCTAGGGGTAGTTCACCTTGTATACATGTTTAGCACTTGTCGGATATCCTGTCTATACATGTTTTGTGCTATTTTGATGGTGAACTCTTTTTGGCTGAAAACTGCTCTTTTGCTCTCATATTCATATTTCGTATCTGGTGATCAGTTTGAGCCTTTGCTAGCTTCTTATGGATGTTGTTGAGTCATCGGATCAGAACTGTGTAGAGCATCCTTGCACTCTTTTGATTATATCTCTGAAGCTACTAACTTGCATTTTTTACTCATATGCATTTCTGGAGGGAGATATTCTGTCAAGGGGGAGACTTTTGAGTGCGTGTGCACATTTGCTTGATGGTGCATTTTCAACTAAGGGGGAGAAAATATTGACAAATCATGAGTTCCCTGGGTTGTGTGCACTAGTTGAGGAGGGGTTTGCTAGTTGTGTTGAGCCTTTGCTTCAAGTTTGCTAGTTGTGTTGAGCCTTTGCCTCTTTCTTGAGGAACTAGCAAACATTTTCAGCTCTTCAATTGGTATCGAACTCTTTTGGTTTTGAGATTGGTAACAATTGGTATTGAGCTGTTTAGCTAGCGGTGTTGAGCCCGTTCTGCCTCTTCTTGAGGGCTAGCTCTGTTTTGCTTGATTTTCAGTTGATTTTCCAATTGGTATCAAGTTTTCTCGCTAGCGGTGTTGAGCCTGTTCTACCTCTTCTTGAGGGCTAGCTTTGCTTTGCTTGGTTGCGTCGAGCAGTTGCCCATGTCTTTGGGAACCAAGTTGTGTTGCTCTTTTACACTTGACCTTCTTCGGCTTTGACATGCTTTTGGGTCATTTGGTTGAGTTTTCTCTCTTCCTTTCTTCCTTCTTCTGCTTCCATTATGATTTGTGTTGGTAGTTAGCAATGCACTCATCAAGGGGGAGATTGCGGATACATGGGTGTATGCCGAGTCTCTGAGTGATGAGTGATTGTCAACTGGGATGATGCGCATGTTCTTTGGCTTGTGTTGTGCAGGTGTCGAGCACGGATATAGTGATCAAAGGCAAGGTGATGGTCAAGTAGAGACGTGCCGTGCCGATGGACCGAGAGTGGCGAAGGGCGGACGTGAGGCTTGGACTGAGGGACCGGTGGCCCGAGGATCAGCTGTGGTGGCTGGCAGCCTGGGACAGCAATGAGCGAAGACTTGCGGGCACGGTGTTGCTTGGGTCGAGGACCTGGGGACACGTGTCGGTGGACGGGGTGCACGGGCGGTGCATCCCCTCTACGGCTCGGTTTGGTGGTTGAGCCACAGAAAAACCACCGAGTGGACGGTTTCCAGGTTTGGGCCTCAAAACCTGGGCGCTGATGGTTTCCGAGTTTGGGCCACAAAACTCGGGGTGAGGATGGTTTCCAGGTTTGGGCCTCAAAACCTGGGTGCTGCGGGTTTGCTGAGTTTGGGCCACAAAACTCAGGCTACGGTCGGCTGGTTTCCCGGTTTGGGCCTCAAAACTGGGGGTTGGTCGTGAAGGCTGGTTTCCCAATTTGGGCCTCAAAACCAGGGGCGAAGTCTGGGAAAAGGACGAGCGGAGCGGTGGCGGCACGTGACGGCAATCGGTGAGGTTGCGTCGAGGCAACGCTACCAGTTGTGCGGGCGTGGCCGTCGGATCACCAGCATCTTCGAGTTGGTCCAGAATAACCCTAGGGTTTAGCTGGTTCGCTCTGTAATTAGAGAGGGGTAGAGTAGGAAATAGAATTAGGATAAGTAGAGGGAGACACCCTCCTCCCATTCTATCTCAGTCATTTGCTCTTTGCTTCTAGGGTTTCCTGCTCTCCCAATCCCCTGCTGTAGCTAGCTGAGATCCACAGAGAACCATACCTATGTGTACTGGAGATTTTGAGGAAGTGAGGCTGTAACCTCACTGTTGTAGCGTGTGGTAGCCACACGGTTGCAGATCGATGACTTCATTCGCGTTTTGTTCGTGTTCTTCGTGTTCTTCGTTTCTCCACGATTTTCCCGTCACTCGATCTCCCTCTCTATTGCGTCTTGGCAAAATCTGTTTGAATCATCTTGTTCTTTATAGTGAGGAGATCATTTCCACCGAAGGAATTCATCTAACTCCTCACGAACAAGTAGATCGGGTCGATTTTGTTTTCGTGGTGCTTTTTCGTTCATACTCCTCCCTTTTCGATTTCCCGGTGTTTGAGTTGTTTTGAGCGGATGATTTCTTGGGGATAGTCTACTAACTACCTCATGATCATCTTCTCCAAGTTTGGGAACGTGGGATTGAGTTTTGTTTCGGATTCGAGAGGATTCGTGAGAGGGGCGACTAAAATCGCCCTCTCTATTCATTCGCGGACAGTCCGCCACTGGGGGCGCGGACAGTCCGCGCGTCGGGGATCAGCCGAGTCAGTGGCTGTGTTCTTCGGCCGATTTGACTTTTCGTGACCGGCAGACAGTCCGCAGTTGTGGGTCGCGGATTTGGGGATCTCTCGACGTAGCCTTCCATCTACGTTCGGGACTTGGTATTTGAGGGTCGAACTTGTTCCGGTGCTTTTGCCGTTTGGTTTGCCATCGCTTTGTGGTGCTCCGCTGTGATCATAGGGATCATCCACCCTCTTCCAAGGGTCGTGAGCATCACGGTTTCGATCGAAGCTCTTGGGGTTGATTTTGGGGACAAAAAGCCAAAGTTTCGAAAGAAATTTTTGAGCTCCCATTCACCCCCCCCTCTGGTCGCCTTGCTAGTGCTTTCTCGGTCCTTCAGATCCCCTATCCCAGCATTGCTCCTTCCTTTTGCAGTTGAAGCACTTTCTTCAAGCCAGCCCACATAGTAGTCCAGTTCTGGCCCACTTGGCAGCCCAGTTCATGACTCATGTCTTTGCAATTAACGGATCTACTTTCCTTTTAATCCTTTTGTACTATCAAATCAAGGAAATTTGCCCATCTTTCCTCCTTGTACATCATCAACACTTCTTATATTTAACTTATACTAGGCCTAGGCTACTAACACAACGCATTGCAACGGCAATAATATTGTGCATAGTAGTCAACTCTTATATAACTAGTATAGTACCTGTGCTAACGCTACGGTTTTATTTTAGAACTGCTCATAAAAACAACTGAAATGATCACTGGATCAAGCATGGTCTTAATTTTTTCATTGATGTCCTCTACATATTCCTTTCACTTCTCTATAACATGAGAAGTGTTGTAGGATAATAACAACTATCAATTAAATAGACCATTTCCAGCATATTAGAAGAACAAGAAGAGAAGATCTTTGCAATAAAAACAACAATGGCAAAATGCTTCAAGGGTGGCTTGACCCCAACAAAACGCCACATTAACGCCACTATTGTAACATTTCCAAGACAGTCAATTGCCCCACATCCATGAAGCTAGTCCTTATCCTCACTATGAAAGGTCAGTGAGAAAGAATCAAAGCCCTGCAGAACGTGGATAAGCATAGATCACTTATTAGAATGAACAATCGATTATAAAACCACTTTGCACTTGAGTGGTTATAAAATCAAGTGCAAAGTACTTCATTGATGAAAAAAAATTACTACAAAAACAAATTTAAACCTCTACAAAAGTTACAACAAAAAAATGAAAAACTGAAAAATAAAGATTTTTACACCAACAGAGCCAATCACATCTACCAATATATGCAAAATTTAGTACCAGCCATGGTGCCAGAGATTAGTTACAACCTACCACTATACTGAAACACTTGGACTCACTCTATAGAGACAAATCAACAGAGCAAGCAAAAACATCGAAACACATAGATGAATTGTATGTCATGCCTTCATTCTACCAATATAGCCGAATTGTATGTCATGTCTTCATTCTACTATACATATTGTAGTGAAACTATAGTGTCTGACGGGCTACAATATAGCCTACTGGTAGGTAAAAAAGCACACTGCATGCAACAATGTTAAATTAGAAGGCGAAAATAGGACAAAACGCATGACACTTCCACCAACCAAAAGCACCAGTTAACCAATCTTCATAGTGGTTGACCAATTCAATCATGTATCATTTTCATAACTTGATATCATTGGTAAAAAAAAATTGGTTTAGCATACCAGCAACTGCAACCAAAGAAATGATGCACACAGCCAAATTTAATGTAGCAACAAGTGATCAGTTAACACCTACTAAAAAGCATCCTATTGAAGCTAACAACTTCAACATTGGCTTGGTCTAGAGCGTGATTATCTCCTGCTTGATGATATTGTCAGGCTTCTACTCAAATTCTAGCCGACTTTTTCATTTAATAAACTTTTGCTTTCCTGAAACTAAATTCAGAAGCCAAATGAATTGATTTATCACTTGCAAGAATAAATTACCAAATCTTATGATGACCAATAACCACATACACTGCAGTAGCACACATGTTTGTTGGAGATGGATTTTAATAGAAAAATGAGAAGTGAAATGAGAGGTGTAGACCACTAAATCTTCTGCAAAATTGTTTAATCAATTTGGACAAATTCATAGCTTGTCACGAGAGCATCAAATAAAATATTCTCTTGGGAAGAGTACGTTTCATGAGCTTGAAGGCATTTTCTAGAGTCCAACAAATACTCCAAACTTTTTTATATATCCAATCTTTATTTTTTTTCATGGTCCAACAGATATAAAATGCCTCAAACTGAACTAACAAGAAATTATGAAAATTTTGAACATATTCGGATACCATGAACAATAGGATATAAAAGAGTCTAAGATTAAAGAAAGCAAAGCTTCCAGCTTTTTGCTAATAAATGCCAACCCAAGATATGTGCTTCAGAAGAACGCTCTAGTTGCCTCATTGAGATTAAGCCCTGGACCCAGGTCCCATTTGATACACAACAACCAGCACATGGGATTCTTCTGAATCACAAAGCTAGGAATGCTTTCAAATAATTTTAAGTTATTTTTGCTTGGTTCAAATTTTGTTGTCAGTATCAAACAATAGTGGCAAATAAAAGGGAGAACTAAACTGACAATTTTAGAACAATAATAGATGACTTCAAAAATTATCTAGAGAATTATATTTGACATGAGAGAGACTAATAGATGCAATCAAACTGAAGAGTCTCTAATATAGCTCAGATTTAAACTCCTGAACCTTTCCTGGCCAGTTGTATCCCCGCAAAGAAAACAACAAAGATCTCATGTACCAGAATACAAATTCCCAATTTGGAACTAATTTATTTCTTGCGCAACACAATTTGACAAGCTAAGCTACAGACTACAGTCACCGAGGAGGCTAGCTGCCTATAGAAACGTCCATCAAGCAAACCGACCAAGCTACACGCAATTAGAGTTCCACCCAACAGTTGTGTGACCTCATCGCACATCCAAACTTAAAAGCTGTAGAAATTATAAGCGATGTCGACTCGACTCACAACAAGATCCTCTCTTAGCCACAGAGTAGCAACACCCATCCTCGAATCACAAATGTACAACACCCAAAAAAAACCCAGAGATCAACAAAGAAGAATCCTAGCGAATCAGAATCCACGAGAAATGGGGAAATCGAGCGGGGAACATAGAACGGGGAACACAGTTGGCGGGCAAGCTCGTGGTTTAGCGCCCCTGCGGCAGCCCTAGCCTCATGCCTACAGCTCTCGTGTGCCGCACCTCGCTGCAACCCATGTCTTTTTGTAACATTCCTTGTCGATTGAGTTACGTGATGAAATACCAGGAGTTCAGGACCCAGTCACACACAAGAAGGAATATCAGATATTGAAATCACAAAAAGGCAATGCAAGTAGGCACCATACAAATCGAGACACAGGCACCCAACCTACTAGCGTCTAATCAAGGTCCTCGGCCCGGCCGCCGCCGCCGTACCGCTGACACGACCTTGAGCCTCTGGAGGCGTGCTCTCGATGGATCCCAGCTTAATGGGTACGGCGCACTCAGTGGAGGTGTTGATGACTTGAGGCAGCCGGCGGCAGACAGGACGACACAACGGAGGGCGGAGGTCTAGGCCGCGCCGACCTTATTGCCACCATGGTTGTCCGACTTCGCGGGGGCGCCCAGCTCCTCGCTTGTGCACATGTCGACACAACCAAGCCCCCGGCCAGCCCGCCTGCGCGATCGTCATCAAGGTTGTTCGCTGCGACCGCCTACGAGCTAGGCCAAGGCTTCCTCCCTCTCTCTCAGCACCCATGCATGATGAGTCACCTCGAGCGCATTCCCGTGATGCGGCACCCTACCAGCGGCGCATGGCAGAGGGGATATGGTGGCTGCTAGGGTATGGGGTGGCACCAACTGCCTGCGCGCGCGAGACTCTAGACTGCGGCGGCCGAGCATGGAGTAGGGGAAGAAGCACCGCCAACCATGGAGGAGCGAGGTCGCGTTCGGAGGGCAAGATGGCCCGTGTCGGCCCTGCTTCTCAATGCGCGGATGGTGTTGAGGGATCGAACCTTCTCCTCCTTGGCCTCAGTAGCGGCGGTGGGCAGGAGCGGCGACCATGGCAGCGGCGGCTCCAGAGCGTGCGTAGTCAAGCTGCTCCCTGCCTGCAGCGACTGGCCTCCATGAGCGCAACGAGTAGGTCGAGGCGGTCCTCCACCTGGCAGCCGCGGCAGCCACTCCGAAGGGGAGGTCTTCATAAACCAACAAGTAACAAAAGTCACAATATAGTGTTTTACGGTACAAATTAATTTTAGAAATTACAGAGAGCACTCAAAAAATTCCACCAGCTATCTATTTGGTTGTAGTTTATATTTCTGAAATATACCTCAATGTTAAACAACAGCTTTAGCACTGATTTTAATAAACATGACGCAAGGTCCTTCGCCTTGTGTTCCCCTTCCTCTATCTAAGACTTGCCTGTTCCATGAGATGCAACATAATTCAGCAAGAATATAAAAATGACACATTGAGGTTCCAGTTCTAGTGACAAAAAACAAGCGACAAAAAAACATGCTCGAAAAGTGCTTCTACTCCTAATAAGCAAATTCGCATAACCTGGAGTCCGTCTTTTCTAGGTGCGCACTCAGGCTCATTGAGTAAAGATATATAGCATATGCTAAGTAAACCTAAGATTAAAGGAAGCAAACTGCGGATGCACAGGTTGTGATCCGGGTCATGTGATGAGTGATTGTCAACAGGTTTGATGCGCATGTTCTTTGGCTTGTGTTGTGCAGGTGTTGAGCTCGGAGGCGGTGATCAAAGGCAAGGTGAAGGTCAAGTGCTGGAGTGTCTGTAACACCCCGATTTTTAAATAAATAAAATAAATTAGATTTTAATTAGAAAAATGGCCAAAATACTAGATGGAGGAAAAATTCTAACCCGATGCTTGTTGCATTCATGCCAGTGCATAATTTTTTGGGTGAAAATTTTTTTATTAAACCCGTATAGGGCGAATCGGATTTATTCTATTTAGAAAATAAATAAAAAGGGTTTACAAAACTTGAAAAACTCAAAATTTTATTTTCAAAATCTAGGGAAAACATTTTCAAAAGTTTTAAAACTAGTTTTGATTTCAAACTGATTTGAAATGTGTTTTCAAATGAATTTATAAAAAGTTTGAAAATGAAAAAGAAAGGCAAAAGGACCTCTCCTCACCCTCTCAGATTCGACCCACCCCTATCCCTTTCTTTCTCTCCCCGCCTGGGCCTCCCCTCTTTCGGCCCGCACCAGCCCAACTCCCCCTCTCTTCCCAGCCCGCGCCATCGGCCCAACCTTCTCACTCTCCCCGATGGCCCACGCCATCTCCCTTCCTCCTACGACCACTCGCGGCCCAGATCAGATCGCCCTCACCCGTGCTCTCACTGCCACCACGGGCCCGCATGTCATCCTCACCCTTTCCGCTGACGCCGAAGGCCCGCTCGTCAGTTTCTTCCCCTCCCTCTGGTAGCCTCCCTCTCCTCTCCCTTCGATGGTCTGCTCGATCAGATGCAGATCACGACCGAGCCGATCGAGCTGCACCACCGAGCCCTTCCGCATCTACCGCACCTCGTTAGACAGCGCCCTATATCCCTCCGCACTCGACCGTAGTCCTCGCAACCTCTCCGAGCTGCTCGACTGCGTGGATTTGGCCAGCCGCCATCATCGCCCACACCGAGTCTCCACCGCTCGCACCCACCTCCTCCGCCCTTCCTGGTCTCGCCCACGGGTAGCAGATCGCGCCGCCACCCCCTCTCGTCCTACAAGTGACCCCTCCATAACCCTGGCCTCCCCTGTTGCCTGCTCAGAACGCCGATCTCCCCGCCGAGCCCCAGCCCGAGCTCGACTTCGCCCTACCGGCCGTCGCCAACCTCCCTCGGGCCTCTGACGTGATCGTCGGAGCACGCCATGTCCGAGAGACCCTCTCTCAAAGTAAGACTGAGCCAGAGCACTACCTCCCTGTCTTCGTCGGTGTAGCCGAACGCCTTGCCTTGGCTCCCTCCTCTCCAACCTTGCTCCATCGGCAAGAACCCCATCAGCAACCTCGCGGTGAGCTTCTCTTCCAATCCCACCCCTCACCATTGTCTTCTGTGCCCTCTAGCCTCCAGCCGAGAGCGCCGACGAGCTCTTTGGGCGCCGCCCATGGCGGGCCGCCGTGTCCACCCCATTCGACCACCGCGCGCTCCTTTCCTCCTTTCCTGTCCGTCCAGATCTGGGCGGACGACCCAGATTAGAAGAACACCGCACGAAGCGGTATAGACCGAGTCCACCGGTGCCGTGGACGCAGTACACCCCGCCGCGTCAGCGATCCATAGGCCACGCGACACACCGTGCCACTCAGCAAGCGCCACGTGGTGCCCCGCAGAGCCACACCAGCGCCCAGTCAGCGCCACGCAACCCACACCGCATGGTTTTGGCCGTTTTGCAAATTAGCCCTCGAGATTTCCTAGAACAAACCCTCCGTCCATATGAACTATTCCCTGAGTCTTGCATCTCTTTCATCCTAGCCCCTGTTGTTTTAGCTAAATGAGGCGTCGTCCATCACACGCCATGCACCCGAGCCAGTGGGTGCATTCCACTTGGCGCCACGCCAGCGACCACGTCGACTGGTCGGCGGTTTTGCGTTCTAGCCCTCGTTCTTTGCCGTAATCAACCGGCGATCCTTCCCTACTGTGCACTGAGTCTTGGAAAACATTCATCTTCACCCCTGCAGTTCCTATTAAATGAGGTCGGATCCTGGTGCATTTTAATTTCAGTTTTGATTTATTTAAATTGTGAAAATGACTTCAACTGATTTACAGTTTTGCCACTCAGATTCAAATGACCATAACTTGTTCATTTTAACTCCATTTTGGTCCGTTCAAGTCGCGTTAGATTCGTCTCGTCGAGCTCTACGCATTAGATCAGTTCATATTCTGTTTTCATACTATTGATGCACTATTTCTTATATGCTTTGTTTGGGCCATGTATTGATGTGTGAACCAGCGAGTGCGAGCTACATGGAACCCCTGGATCAACCTTGTGCTTTCGTCGCTCCGACCCAGCCCGCGGGCAAGTGTCCTTGAACATCTTGCTCCCGTATTTATTTTATTTTGAGTTAGAGTAGTTAGATCCTGTAGATGCATGCAATGTCTAAATTTGAATCTCATGATATGGTTTACTAGATCTTGTACTATTTTCCTTGACACCTGGTTGGGATGTTATGGGTAGAAGTCATGCTTAGCCTTGCAGTCTTGGGATGGGCTGGTTAATAATTAATTCTGATTAATGATCTATGAAACATTGTGGACTGGTAATATTGTAGTATGGTGAGTAGGTAAATCCGGCAGGATGGACCGTTGGTGGTGTGGTGCCATGTGACTTGGCGTACGGTTGTCGTGTGACTCGGCGTTACGGTTTGCCATGGGACTTGGCGTTGGTTTGGGTTAGTGGTTTGTTATCCTGCCTGGATCCCTAGGACCCGGTTCTTGGACAAGTAACCCGGCAAAACAGCGCAAACCATGAGGCCTATATGGCTCTGGGACTGGCTAATTAATTAGAGAATCCTTATGTCGTTATTAGTTACATATGGACATGGGACAGGGCTTCTTCTACGTAGGATACTGCTTGGTACGGGAGTGATTCCTAGGCTTGGGCGCCAGACCTGGTGTTATTACGGAAGGTAGCTCTACGTCGTGACATATGAAACTAATACGCATAGGAGGACTCTTTGTAACGGCCTTGTAGTGAACCCTGCCGACTCACCTTGGAAGTGGGTCAAGAGGCTAGCTACCTCGGGCACAAGGGCAACACGACTCATGGGTAAAGATGTGCAAACTCTGCAGAGTAAATAAACTGATATATCAGCCGTGCTCATGGTCACGAGCGGGCTTGGACTTCTTCGAGATTAGTTGGTTATTGGTTACTGGTTCGGGTCACCTGATGGACTTCAAGTGTGGTTTGTCTGATGGACTTCAGGTGTGGTTGCTTGGTGTGACTCCAAGTGTGGTTGCTTGGTGGACTCCAAGTGTTGGTTGCTCAGTGTGACTCCGAGTGTGGTTTGCTCGGTTGAAAGGTCCTAGTTTGGTTTTGGTAATTGAGTGACAACTTTAGGTGGACTAATGGTATTTATGTGAGATACACAGGTGATAAGTCCACTGGTGATCATGTATGAGCAACATATGCCATAGAGGTGTAATGGCTTGAAGGATGTTGTAATGCTCATGCATGTGATGAAGAATGAGCTTATTGCATATGTGACATGACATGTGGTCATATGGCTAAGATGGTGAAGATCAAGGCAAGGCTTGGCTTGATGGACCGGTTGCGGACGTGAAGGGCAAGTTGGAGGCTTTGAAGCCGTTGGTACCGAGTGTCGGGAGGCTTAAGCAAGACTTGGTGCCGAAGGACCAAAGCAATGGTGAAGAGCAAGTGATGTCAAGATCGATGGACCATGGAGGCCATGTGATGATATGAAGTGGATCATATCATTTAATGAGAGGTTGGTCCATGTGTTGCATCAACAAATGGAGGAGATGGAATGAAATACGCAAGGCAAAGGTATATGTGTAGGGCATTTCATTTCACCGGTCATAGGTGTGTAGAGAAGATTATGACCGGGTTTAGGATAGATGGCCGTACTATCAAGAGGAGCAAACTTGTTTGCATATCGGTCATCTAGTGCCACTTGAGCGATCTAACATTGCGTTGTTACTAGGATCGAGTGGCGTGGTGAGTAAAAGTAAAAAATCCTTTGAAAAATGATTGTGAAAATGCTAACACACTTGCACATGATGGTGTTCTCTTGATGGTGTTAACACATTTGCAAAGGAGAAGAAGTTGGAGAAGTTTTGGAGAAAACTTTGGTTGAAAAAGAGAAGTGATGGTTCTTGGATTGAAAAACTGTATTGATCATTTGTGCTTTGGATCATGAATTCATGTGGGTTGTGTAGCCCTCTGAATAAGCTTTTCAAAATGTCCAAGATCATCGTATTCCGAGTTGGGAGCTAAGAGTTATGACCGTTCTCGTGGGAGGCTTTCTGGAGAGTGGCGGACTGTCTACCATTTTCATGGCGGACTGTCCGCGGGCCTCGGACGCACCGATGGGGATGCATCGGACGCGACGGTCGCACTGTTCTCGGGTTGACAGGTGAACGGCGGACTGTCCGGGCCTATAAGGGCGGACTATCCGCCGGCTAAATTTTCGGAGAACAAGGTTGTTGGACAGGTTCTGTGTAGGCTGTCGATTTTCAACGGCGGACTGTCCGGGCCCAAGGGGCGGACTGTCCGGGGTGACCGTTGCAGCTCCTAACGGCTAGTTTTGTTATAAGGGCGGACTGTCCGGGGCTATAAGGGAGGACTGTCTGCAGTTCAAATTTCAGCACGATTTCTAACAGCTAGTTTGAGGCTTCCCTCTATAAATAGAGGTGGTGGCCGGCCATTTGGTGTGTTGGGCACCTTGGGGACTTAGTGTCCTTGTGTGAGAGTGCTTGGGAGCCCTCCAACTCACTTGGGATTAGTGCTAATCATATCTGCTAAGTGAGAGAGCGATTCTAGTGCGGTGCATGAGAGATTGCAAGTGTGGCACTAGGTGATCGAGTTGCAAGCCGGTGGTGCTTGTTACTCTTGGAGGTTGCCACCTCCTAGACGGCTTGGAGGCTTGTGTGTGCTCCGTGGTAGCACGCTCGGAGATTGAGTGGTGCTCCGGAGGCGAACGCTTTGTGAGGGGTGTTGTGCTCACCCCACGGGAGATCACGAAGAGCAACTCTAGTAAAAGAGAGACGTGAAGAGCGTTAAGTGGTTCGGCCGGGTCGAGTGCTAGAGCTTGTGGTAAGCACTCCTTGGGGAGAATGTGACTAGTGTAGTCACCACTAGCAAGAGGACCGGCGACAACCTTGAGCTTATCTCAACGGGGTCTAGCTTGGTGGCAACCAAGTGAACCTCGGGATAAAATCACCGTGTCAACATTGTCTTCATCTTCTCGGTGGTTTGCTATCTCCATTCACTAGCTTGTATTTCCATACTCATACTTGTGCTAGTGTTTAGTTGTTGCTCTTGTGTAGCTATCTAGCTTGTGTAGCTTAAATAGTTTCTCTTGTAATTAGTTAGCTTGTGTAGCTTGCTAGTTACCTTCTTTGCTTGTGTAGCTTAGAAGTAGATCTCTTGCGTGACTAATTGGATTGAGTAGCCTTGTTAGTCACATTGCTTAGTTTGTGTAGCTAAGTATTTTGAGCTCTCTAATTTGGCTTGTGTAGCCTTGTTATTGAGCATTGCTAGTGAGCTTAGGCTTTATGCGCTTTGCATCACTAGATTGATTAGGAGCTCCCCGGTTTGATTAGAGTACTAGTTGCATAGGTTTGTGTGACCTTGCAAGCTAGATTGATTAGGTGAGCTCTAGCTAGCCTAGCACCTTATTTGTTTTGTTTAGGATCTTTTGTAAGGTGCTAAAGTTAATAGGTAGAGGGGTGTAGTCTTGGCTAGACCGATAGTTTTAATTCCGCATTTGTTTCGGTTAGCCGGTGAGATTATTTTTAGAAAAGACTATTCACCCCCCTCTAGTCCGCCATCTCAACCCTTCATCGGTGCGACTCTGAGTGTGGTTACTGTTCTGAGGAGACTGTGGATATAACCTAGTAAATAGGTGCATAGGTTTAATAGGAAAAATAGGATGTGTTGCTTTAGGCGCTTGAGTCAAACAGAGTTAGCCTACCTTTGTTAATAACCTCATAAGCATATATTTCTTACACTTGCGGAGTACATTTCGATGTACTCACCCTTCCTCTTTGAACCCTCTGCTATCCCACCCAGATGTTGGAGTCTACGACGCAGAGCAGGAGTACCCAGAAAACGGTGGTTACGACCCCGACAACTTATACCCAGAAGACGGTGGATACGACCCTGACGACCTGTACTAGGATGGCGCAGCCCCGGTCGACCTTCCTGTGGAGATGGCGTCCAGTTTTCGCGAGTCTACATTAGAGTTAGACTGAGAGTCTGTACTTTTCTTTTAGACCCGAGGATCATTTTTGTAATGATGTTCAATATATTAATAAAGCATTGTTTTGATATTTACTTTGATGTCGATATATGTATGAAAATTGATCCTGGCATACATATATTGTGCTCCAATTTTATTCTTAAAATTGGGGTGTCACAGTGTCGTGCCGATGGACCAAGGGCGGTGAAGGGTGGACTCGGACTTGGACAGATGGACCGGTGGCCGGAGGATCAGCTGTAGTGGCTAACATGCTGGAACAGCGACGAGCGGAGACTTGCGGGACACGGTGTGGCTTGGGTCGAGGACCTGAGGACACGTGTCGTTGGATGGGGTGCACAGGCGGTGCATCCCTCTACGGCTTCGGTTTAGTGGTTGAGCCACAGAAAAACCACCGGCTGGTCGGTTTCTGAGTTAGGGCCTCAAAACTCGGGCTGATGACGGTTTCCAGGTTTGGGCCTCAAAACCTGGGCGCTAGCAGGTTTCCGAGTTTGGGCCACAAAACTCGGGTGGACGGTTTACTAGTTTGGGCCTCAAAACCAGTGGTGGAGTTCACAAGGTGGACGTCCGGGGCGGCGATGACACGTGGCGGCATCGGGTGAGGTCGCGTCGAGGCGAAGCTACCGGATGTGCGGGCGTGACCGTCTGACCAACATCAACTTCGAGCTGGTCCAAAGTAGCCTTAGGGTTTAGCTGGTTCGCTCACTATCAGTAGGGGTAGAATGAGAATAATGTTTAGGCTATAAATAGAGAGGCAACACCTCCTCTCCATACATCTCAGTCATTTGCAGTTTTAGCCTAGGGTTTTCTTCTCTCCATCTCTCTGCTGTAGCTGAGATCCACAGAGTGCCACAATACCTCTGTGATTTTGAGACCTTCAGGAAATGAGACCGGAATCCCGTTGTCTCCTCGTGGGGACGATTTTCCGCTGGAATTTGGAAGTGTGATTCGCGTTCTTATGTTGTTCTTCGCATTTTGTTTTTCTCGTCCATATTCCCATCGTTCGATCTCCCTCTACGGTGACTTATTTTTGAATCCGTTTGTTCCTACTTGTTCTTTGTTGTGAGTGCTTCACTTCCACCGAAGGATTTTGACAGAGACCTCACGAGCAAGTAGATCGAACGAATTTCCTTTTGGATCGAGTTCTTGTCCTTTTACACCGATTTTCTTTGATTCACGGATTTGGAGTTAGGTTCAAACCATGATCTCCTAGGAGTAGCTCACTAACATCCTTGTGACCTCTCATACCGCTTTCTAGCCATAGAGCTACCGATTTGGAGGAGATCCATTTGAATTGCCAGAAAATCGCGCTGCTGTCGGGGTGACCGGACGCTGGCTCCTGGAGTGATCGGACGCTGCCTGTGAGTCCGGTCGTTGAATGTCGCGCTGAGTTCAGTGCGCAGATTTGACCAGACGCATTGATCAGGGAGCAACTGGACGCTAGCCTTGAGTCCGATCACTACACAGAGAGGCGCAGACTTGACCGGACGCGCCTGTAGCTTTGAGACCGGACTCGCTGATATAGTCGTGACCGGACGCTGGATTTGTGTTGACCGGACGCTTCCTCCTGTAGAGTCCGGTCCAACACAGAGAGGTCCAGAAACAGGATTGTCTTGACCGGACGCATCCGGTCCCAACTGATCAGACGCACGTTGAGTCCGGTCAGAGCTGTTACACTGCATTTTTATGTGTAGTTCCTTCGGTGTTCATCGGATTTGGTTTCCGTCTTTTGCATTGGGTTCTTAGGATTGTGTAGAGTTCCGCTGTGTCGTGGACACTACCAAGTCCTTATTTTGCACTTGGAGTTGATTCTTGGAACAATGGTCAAAAGTTTCTGAGAAGAAATTTGTAGGCTCCCATTCACCCCCCTCTGATCGCCTTTGTTTTGCTATCTTGGTCCTTCACAAACCTGCTAGATTTATTTCTAAACAATAACGTACCCAAGGTATGTCATTTACAAAAACATTTAGAGCATCTCCAATAAGTTGGAAAAAATGACTTGGTATATCATGAGTTTTAGCAACTTGCTAATTCATTTGACAAGTAAAAAAAAAGACCTCTCTCCAACAATTTGCTATTCCAACTTGCTAAAATCAAAGATTATTGCACTAGGAGAGGAGGAGAACAGTTTCGCGCGCGCAGGGAAGGGAGCCGGACACGGTGAAATCGCGTGATAGCAATCTCACCCGCGCGCGGAAATTTACGCGTGCGGCACGGAGGAATAGGAAGTTGGAAAAGATAGCAAGTTCATTTAGGGAGTTGTTGGAGAAGAATATTTTTGCTTTTACCAAATTTATAAGAATAACAAGTGAGAATAAGGAGTTGTTGGAGATGCTATGCTTCGCTGATGCAATTAAACTGAAGTCTCTGCTATAGCTTGAAATTAAACTTCCAACTCTTTCATGACCTGCTGTATCCCTGCAAAGAAAACAAAATATGCATAAGGTCAACACTCAACAGTCTCTTGATCTTAAAGGGGCATACAGGGTAAACCTCTCTTACCAGCGCACTATCCTTCTCCCTGATTTTTAAGGGTGCAACAACAAATAGAAAATTGTGTTAGTGATGTTCTTCAAATAGAAAAGCGAAGAACTGAAAAAAAACACAACAGAAATCGAAATACCTGATATTTTGATTTTTTTTAATTCCTTAACGTCAAATCAAATTCCATCAGATGTTAGATCAGAATAACCTGTTAGGCCCTTTCTTGAAGCTGCAACATGGTGTACAACTACAAATTAGCCAAAGAAACAATAAATCTGAGCCATACGTTGCAAATATGATAGATTTAAAAAGTAAAAAGAATATGATTTTAGGCCTCTTAGTTGCTTGTGAATGATAAAGAAATTACCTCTGGTCAGACAGACTATGATTTCAGGCATTGCTTGGTTGAAGCCCTGTAATCATCCTTGTGTGAATGACAGGGGCATACAGTGGTTGGATTGTTGTGGTTCCTGCGAGTCCCATTAAAGAACAAAAGCATGAGGCATTATTTATATATAAGAGAAATTTTAAAATATATGTTGGATAGTTGTGTAGTTCAGTCATCCTATCTTAAAAAGACATAATAACAGCATGGCTTGCAGTCTCATGGGAAAGGAGTATAGGACTGGTTTGTTTATAAAAGTTCTGAGTTACTGATAACACCAACATACTAACAACATCATATTGTGATGGTCGACTGACAATAATTTTTTTGTCTGATATATAAACTCGTTGTTACGTAATTTGGTCACATTTACTTTAGTTATTTTGTGTAAAAAATAAAAAGGTGCCAGACCATGTGCCTTAAAAATCAGGAAAACATGACTCTTGAAAACTGTCAGGCAAACATGCCTATCATATGCTAATATTTATTTTATGCTTCTAGAGCTATGGTTAGCTACTAACCTACTGTCATGAAAAAGATATTGTACTGAAATCAGAAGAACAAGGTTGTAAAGAACAGATGATCCATACCTGTGGGTATAACATGCTAAAAGATTTCCTAAGCCTCCACTGTTTGGGATTAACACTTATCTTTTTCAACTTCTGATTTATGAATGAGCTGCACAAGTTTCTCTCCAGAAGCAGCTGCGTGCGTAGTATCAACGCTCTTAACCTGCAAAATAGAGAAAATACTTACTCGGCAGATAAAAATTTAGGAATTAGCAGAGTATGTTGAATGACCAACGAACCGATCCCAGAGGCTCGGCCAAGCTGACTATAGCCCAACAAACATAGCTTATTAGAAAAGGAACACATGAAACTATCGACTTGCAGAACATTTCCCAACAGAATAACAAAGTAGGAAAGTAATCACCTCCTTCTGGTTTGCGGTGCTAGATGACATGGATGATAACATCAGGCCAAGAATAATAGAGGTGCAAGGAAATTCTGCAGTTGTTTCATAGCATTCTCCTGGAAATTCCATCCTTCATCTGTAAAAAAAAGTATAATGGCTACCCTCAGCTATAAAAAAAAGTAGAATTGTCTCCCAAACCAACCTGCATCACTACACGCTCTCCGTGTAGATGCATTACTCCAATCACTGCAACCTTCGAGGCACAGTATAATAGTCTCTTTCTGCTAGATTTTAGCACAAACAAGCCTCTCAACAACAGAAGCCTGGTTTTGCATATCACAAGATTGCAAGGGTAGAGCAGTTTCAGTGCGGAATCAGATGCACTTAAAAATGGGTAGATCATTTTAGAACCTCAAGTTTTCAGCTTCAATATTTGCCTAAAAGTAGTAGAGTAGAGTTTACAATAATGTCCTGGTGCGAGAAAAGTTTAGGAAATTAAGAATAAAAAATCAATATATAACCACAAAATTAGCTAGTGGATGCTGGTCGAACTTTTTTAACATAAATAGATCAAGTTACGTACCAAATAGCTTCTCCAACATCATATAAAATACAGAGAAGATTTAAAAAAATACAGAGAGAAGCATCTACACCTGGATCATGTTCGTCGGTGTCAACAGCTGCAGAGAGGAGTGTCATGAGCGACACAGCTGGACGAAGGCGGAAGACAAGGAAGGCGTATTCATAGTAGCGTGGCATATTCCTATTATTTCTGTTATTTTGCATTGTTGATTAGAGTCTGTAATATGGGCCCGGTTGGCCAGAGATTGCTTCGGCACATATATGCCCGAACTCTGTAAGAGAACGCATCTATCTATTAAATTAGAAAACACGAACACGCTGAGGCGGAGGGTGTCCTCGCCGGCGTTTCTCCCCCAAATCTGTGCTACTCATAGTGCTCACGTCGACGGCTCCTCGCCGGCGGCCAGGGGTGTTACAGTGGTATCGGAGCCGGTCTATCCTTGGCTTCTCCTCGATCGGTGTCTTGAGCCCCGGAACGTAATTCCCTGCGGCAGGTAGATCTTGTTGTTCGCCATCGGTGAATTAACGAGGTCCTGTAGGTCCGTGCGGAGGTTGTTCTGGTTCGACACTAATTGGGGCGACTTTGAGTTCGAGGCGCTGAAGGGAGGAAGAGCAGTGGCGAGATCTCGACGGACACCACCGCGACTTCGACAAGTTTCTTCACCAACTAGGGGACCACTTCGACGGCGAGGGTTCGGAGGTGTGAGCCCAAGTGAGCTCTTTCTCGCTCGCTTCCTTTTTTCTAGCATGCTTGAACGAGGGATCAAGGGTTGCGGGTAATCTGTCCTCGTGTAAAATTCCGTCGAAATCTTGTTCAATTGCGGTGCGGTGGCGAAAGGCGGGGAAGTGTCCTTCGATTTGGGTTGCGGAACACTAGTTTTCGTGTAAAATCCCTCGATCGAGCCTCACTTCCAGGAGTTGGGAATTTTGGTGGAACACGCAATAAGGGAAGATTCGTCTGAGCCTGTTGTTTCACCACATCTGAGTTTGGCAGTATCTCCAATTTGTCACCATGGCGCAACCAAAACCTTCTAAGCAGACTCAGATTCTACTCGAACAGATGTCTGTGAGTGCTGGTGAAGAGAAGAATCGGTGGGATCAAGTTATGGACAGTTTTGATCTGCTATTTTCAAGAGTCAATGACATTGGGGTCATCCAACAAGAGTTGAAAACTCAGCTGGCTCAAAACAACGCCAAAGTTGATCAATGTGCAGCTGATCAGCAGTTTTTTTCCCAGCAAGTACAGGCCAATGGGCAAGCAGTGGCTAAATTGACTTTACGTCAATTTGAGGATGAGGATAAATCTGTTGGTGATGACAGTTCTTCACAGATTTCAGAGGATGAGCCTTCAACAGAGAACATCTTTGCTCACAATAAGACTCAGTACAAGTCTGAACAGTCAAAGAGGTCAAGACCCCATCATGAGCGACACAAGCAAGAAAGGCTTCCTCACCATCTGCTTCCTAAAATGCCATTTCGAACATTCGATGGTACTCATCCAAAGATCTGGATTGATAAGTGCAAGAATTATTTCAGCATGTACAGTATACCTGAGACATTGTGGGTGACAGCTGCCACTATGTATTTGGAAGGAAATGCAGCCAAATGGTACCAAGCTTATAAACAGAACAATCCTTCAACTTCTTGGATACAGTTTTGTCTTTCTATTGAACAACAATTTGGGAGTGATGATTACAGAAATGCTATAAATGAGTTACTTGAACTGAAACAAACTGGCAGTGTGGAAGAATATACAAGTGCATTTCAGGCCTTGCAGTTTGATGTCACCATGCATAGTTGCAAGTATGATGACTTGTTCTTTGCTGCTAAATATGTTGGGGGCCTCAAAGATGATATTAGAGCTGTTGTTGAACCTCAAGTACCTACTACGGTGGAAAGAGCTGTTGTCATTGCTCGGATTCAGCAGCGAACTCTGGAAAGAAACAAATCTAAGTTCCAGAAAAACTTAGGGCCCACCAGATTACAACAACAACATAGACCTGATAACAAACTCCAAACTTCTGGCACTCTATGGAGAGATAGGCAACTTCGAGACTACAGGAAAGCTAATGGTCTCTGTTTCAGCTGTGGTGAAAAGTTTGAACCAGGACACATGGAAGTTTGCTCCAAAAGAAACAAAGCACACACTAATGCTCTGGTGATTAATGATCTTGACAGGGAGCTCAGTGATGATGTTCTCAATCATTTCACCATGGAAGACACACTTCCTGATGAATTTTGTCAGTTGTCCATCAATGCCATTTCCAGCAGTGACCACACCAACTGTATCAAGCTCAAAACCAAAGTCAAGAACAAGGTCATGCTTATACTATTGGATAGTGGCAGTTCTCATAGCTTTGTGAGTGCACAGTTCGTTCACATGGCTGATTTACCTACAGTACCAATATCACCAAGGAGAGTTAAGCTAGCAAATGGGGAATGTATAGTAGCGGACAAGAAAGTGTCCAATCTGGAATGGTACTGCCAAGGACACACCTTATATGCAGATATGATAGTGCTCGATATGAGTCCATATGATGCAATATTGGGATTTGATTGGCTACAGGATCACAGTCCTATGCAGTGTGATTGGCAACTCAAAACGTTGGAATTTTCTGAAGCTGGTCGACAGGTTAAATTACAAGGTATTCAACAACAGCCGATCCAACTCACCTCTATCTCTGCCACCAAATTCTACAAATCCGCCAAGGGAAATGATGTATGGGCCTTTGTCTTGGTCGATCATGTTCTTCACCAAACAACCACCACAACCCCCATCCCACCTACTATACAGCATGTAGTTACTCAATATGCTGATGTTTTCTCTGATACCCAGACCCTGCCACCACAAAGGAGTTATGACCACTCGATCCCTTTGCTACCAGGTTCCATACCTGTCAATTTGAAGCCCTATCACTATTCCCCACATCATAAAACTGAAATAGAGAAACAAGTTCAGCAATTGCTCCAAGCTGCGCTAATTATTCACAGTCACAACTGTTGACTCTTGCTAACGTCGTCACTAGGAGTAGACTATGGAATCTATCCCCGGCAACGGCGCCAGAAAGGCTTGTTGGTACTTCTTAATGTAAGAAGTATAACTAACTATTCTTATGACTACTGGTAAATTCCGCAAGCGCACAGAATAAGTCAATTGTAGCACTTCACCCGGGAGTAACCAAGTATCGTATTTATTTCCACAGGGAAGCTACTATGGCAGAACTAACACTAGGACTGCTATGAACAACTAATGATTCTAGCAAGGTTGATCGAAGTGTATGAATGGGGGTTGGTTTCTACTACTACTAAAGAAAGAAAGACTATCTACTACTAAACTAAATCGGCAGGGTCTGGCCGATGAACAGATTAATGTTTTCCTACACACTTACGAACACAACTAACTTAGCAATAAATATTTTATCTAGTTCTTCGAACTGTACACACCCTCTGGACTATTTACCTCAGACGTGCACAACGAGGTTTATGATTTAAGAACTAACCCAACTACGTGGTGGAATTCAAGGCTCCCAGGGCTGTCACCACCTGTTTGCTACCACAGCTATCCGGGGGGCTAACCACAAACTAAGGTATAACTAGTCTAAGCACCGCACTTACACTAATATATACTAATCTAATCTTGCGTCCAAAACTAGAGCACTGATTACTCAGCGAAGAACCCAAACTAGATACAAACTAAATACTAAGTTATCTATGATCGAAAGCACTCAACAAGAACAATAAGTAAAGAACTTAAAGTAAATGCTGAAAGTAGAAGAACACTAAGATAAATGAAGAAAGACTTAGAATTATACCAGAGACTTTGGAAGATCCTCTATTACAACTCCAGCTCTTCTCTTCTTCACTCTCGCTCTCACTCTAAGTCTCTCAACTAGAGTGTTACTCCACCAGAGCTTCGCTTACAAGAGAGTGGGACTAATGAGGTGAGGACTCAGTACAAATGAGCTCGGGGGGGTCCTATTTATAGCCTAAGGGACCAAGGGGGTACTTATGGACCTAGGGTTAGGTCAGGGGGGTGAGTGAGGTGGCGGGCGCCAGCCCTAGGTGGCAGCCGCCACACCCCTGACCGTTGGATCCACCGTCATTGCTTCAACGACATCCAGGAGCTCCAGGGAGGCAGTTTCAAGGTCGGTTGCATGTCCAAATAACTGTCACATGGGCAATTAGGCCATGATCCACGTGACATCTCTTCTTAGCCCTTGGATGCACCGACCTAAGTGATCAATGGCTGCAAATGAGTATGGCACGCCTCCCCTGGATCAGTGACGTGGCAGGGGAGGAGTTTAGGCCTCACTTCCCTGGCGGCCGCCAGCTAGGGGTGGCGGGCGCCACCCCACCTTGGCCCAAAGTGAGCCCAGGTGAGTGTGCTTGCCTCCTGGTGGGTCCTCTTGGTCATTTTGCTCAAAAACCCTGCAATTACTTACATTCAAATAAAACTCAAGGACAAGTGGAAATCGTTAGTTTATAAAAGGTTTTTGGTTGATTTTAGGTCCTTGTGTTGCGTTATATGACCTTGTTGATGCTAAGAATATGACACTTAGAGCATCAACAAGCTCCCCCAAGCTTACCTCTTGCTCGTCCTCGAGCAAGGATGGACTTGAATCTTGGAAACTCTGTGTTTTTGTTGTGTATGCCCATATTATTTTCATCACCATGGGATTGGTAGCCTTCCCTGCACTCAAGATTAGAACAAAAGACCAGCAAGAAAGAAGGTTTGTCTTTCCCTTGCCTATTTTGCTAATCAAGATATGTGGAGTTTTTGTAAGTTTTGTTCAAAAGAAAGCATGCTTAGTAACTTCTGTGGCTCACTCAATCACTCATATTTGTATGTGGAAATGGAAGAATTATCCTCTCACTAAGACTTTATGTGGGGTTTAATGGGTAGGATAAAAAAGAGCACGCAATGCTAGCATACTTTTGCTAAGTTAGACAAATGGAGCAAAGGAGCAACAAGTCATAGGTTCAGACCAGGAATGTGCAAGTGTGTGGTATTTATTGTGGCTAATACTTTCATGGCACTTCTCCTTTTTATCTCATTTGTGGGATCATGTCTATGAATGAGAGCACTTGCTGTTGACACCAGATTTTCGCACGCACAAGAATATGACAAGTGGACCCAGCAAGCAATGGGGAATAGATTTCGGCAAACGATCAGGCGGCTGCTTTGGTCCTTGGAGTTTCGGCAAATGCTTGTGCGGTCGGCTATTCTGCAAGGCGGTGGCTCCATTCGGGAGATGGATGTTGCAAGCAAAGCCGGCTTACACGAGAAGACACGTGACAATGGAGGACGCCAAAAGGATTAGGAAGTAGAATTTGTATCTTTCCATATTTTATTATGTAAATCGTAATCGTTTAGGACTCGTATTTCGTCCAGGGTATAAATATAAACCCTCGACCATTGTAAAACTGTTCACAACCACATCAATACAAACCGGCCCCGTGCCATCTTCGAGTCCTTAGTCGTGTCGTCGAGTTCTTCGAGAGGAATCATTGATCCGTTGACCTCCGTAAGTACCGGCAACCTTGTTATCATGTCTAGTATCATGCGGTGGATTTAGATATGATGCAAGTAGTCTCGTATGTTAAGCTTAGTATCGTGCGGCGGATTTAAGCTTACGACGGGAAGTTTTTGCTTGTGCCTTGTATCGTGCGACGGATTAAGTCATGAGTAAAAATAGTTATCGGCTCTATTAGATTTGGCAGATCTAATAGATTCATTAAGTTATCATGTGTTATATGTTTTATTTATTTAATTCTTGTAACACTCTTTTGCCCAATCTAGATTGATCTTTGTTCGGCCTTGTTCCACAAGTTTGCTTGTGCTTTTGCTAATCATAATATCATGATGGCCGGATCAACTTTCAATCCAGATTGTTACATGTCGCGGGTTCATGCATGTTAATTACGATTAGGCTTTGATAAAACTAGGTATCGTGCGGCAGATGCAGGTTTTAGATTAGTCTGATCGTGCTTGCCTGTTTGTTCCTTCTTCATGGACCCCAATTCGGCTGGTTTGCCGATTTTGGTTATTCTTACATGAGTAACGAGCTTTTATAGATCTGTTCAAATATATGCATGCTTTTAGCTTGTTATAATTAGATTGTATCATACGGTGGATTAATCTAATTATAAGAAGTGGTGTAGACTTATAGCAAGTGGTATCATGCGGTGGATTAGCTTCGCTTGAATTTATGCCCGACGGGTTTATGAAGACTAAACGTGCGGCAGATTAGTCGGATTAGCCTATGCATGTGTTATTTGAATAGATCTATTTTTGCAAGTTACCTATTTATAACATCTTTAATTCGTTCAAAGTATGTCTCTTTTTACATACGCATTCGGCAGTTAAATATGCTTTACGTACTCTGTTTTCGTACTTGCCGAATGATTTTACAAGCATGCTTTGACAGACAGCTTCTATAGCTGTGTGCCGTCGTGATTGGCTTTCAAAGCCGTACATATGGAACTGTCTGGTCTCACCCGCCACGTTCCAGAGGTATTCTCACGTTTTTATCCCTTGTTGGTTTTCAGGTCAAACCGACTGGCACGTCTCCGGAATCCACATACTCCGGGCACCCGATTGAAGCCAGCTTTTCGGCTTGCTGTGTGCTTGGCGCGAGGTGCCACGTTTCGCGTCAACACACTTTTTGGCACGCCTGGTGGGACAACTTCGTTTAAAGATGCCTGAGATCAGCGATGATCAAATTCTGGATGTGATCATGGATGACTTGCCGCCAGAGTTGAAAAGTTTAGTACAGCAGGCCTGTGATGAATTCCAGCGCAAATGCTTGGCGTCTTTCTCCAAGAACAAGAGCGGCAAAGTCTTCCAGAAGCAAGAATTCCCAAAGATCATTCCTCATCACCAATCCGAGTCGTCTGACAATGATGAAGAGGAAGCTATTCGGAACATGACCGAATTAGTGTACAAAGCTGTATCAGAAGCCATGACCAATCATCAGGCAGCTTTCTTGAATACTTTTCGTGCTGTCATGGTTAACATTTTCGGTCCAGCAGTGGATAAACGCTTTGAAGAAGCTGCTGGTCCAATGCAAGGACCGCTATTGTTCCCGGTGCCTCAACGTCGAAAGGTTGCCGAAGAGAGCGGAGCTGGCCCAAGCATAGGTGGGGTGGTTCCTCATGAGACGCAACAACCTCCCCACACTGATGGCCAGGTCACATTCGGCACCACAGGAAATGTTCCTCAATCTGCTTCCAGAGTGTCTCCTGCAGCGAACAGGATACAAAAGAATATGTTTGGAGATGAATATCAGGAGTTCATCGATTATAGCTCAATTAATGCTCTTCCAAATCTAGACTACAAGAGTTCGGCAAAACTACATCCTGGGGGGCAAGCACAAACAGCTCCTGATTCGAATATTGACCTCATCATGCATAGGATGGTTGATATGATGCAAAATCAGTTCGGCCTAAAGCCAAAGAGTCAGTCATATGCTTACAAGTCCCCTTACCCGGAATGGTACAATCGGGTAGCACTTCCTCCAAGGGTGAAGCCTCCCACTGATTTTACCAAGTTTTCAGGCCAGGATGACACTAGCACTATAGAGCACATTGGCCGCTATTTGATGCAACTTGGGGAGGCATCTACGGATGAAGCTTGGAGGATTCGGTACTTCCCATTGTCATTGATAGGACCAGCCTTCTCGTGGTTTGCTTCTCTGCCAGCAAATTCTATCAATACCTGGGCAGAGCTAGAATAGAAATTCCACTCATATTTCTTTACGGGTACCAGCGAAAAGAAGTTGGTCGATCTCATGAGCCTGAGGATGAAACCTGGTGATACGCCACAAGAATATCTGCGCCGATTCAGGGAAACTAAGAATCTTTGCTATTCTATGAATTTGTCGGATGACCAATTGTCGGGGATAGCCATAGCTGGTATGTTGCCGAGTATCAAAGAGAAACTATTCGGCATGGAGTTTGATGACCTCGGGCAATTATCACAGAGGTTGGCAACGATGAGTAGTCAAGCCCAGGGATTCAAGAGGAATAATCAATTCCAGAAGGGTGATGTGGCTGTCGAGATGTATCAGGCTTTCCTGGAAGAAGCAACTGAGTACAATGATGAAGATGAAATAGCTGCAGCCGAGATAGTCTGGGCTAAAGAGCCGACTCAAGTCAACCAGCGATGGCTAAGGCAACAAAAAGGTACTTATGACTTTGATGTTTCCAAGTCAGATAAATTATTTAAGTACTTGTTGAAGGAAGGACGCAACAAGTTACCAGAAGGTCACCCTATGCTGCATCCCGAAGGAGTCAAGGACAAGAAGTATTGTGGTTTCCATAATACTAGATCCCACTCCATAAACGATTGTCGAGTGTTCAGAGTGCGGATCCAGAAAGCTATCCATGATGGGCATCTGAGGTTTGATGGAAAGATGAAGGTTGATGATAGCCCTTTTGAACAGAACACTGTGTCCTTCTCTGTTAATATGGTCAATGCAGCTGATCCCAGGGGTAAGAGCAAAATGAAAGTGTTAACCTCTGATAGAGCGAGGGAAGCTGGTGCTGTTGACCCTGATCGGCAGATTACAAATAAAGAGCTTCAGCAAAGGGTTCGGTTCCAGAATAGCCGAGCTGAGACGGGTGAAACTTCCAGACCTAGGGTCACGACGCGTATTCTGTTGAATAAATGGCGTCGGGAACAGGAACGGTACCAGAAGCAGAGATTTTATGAAGAACAGAAGTTCCTGGAGAGACAACGAAGGTACAAAGAAGAGATGTACCGAGAAGAACGAGAAGATGTGAGGGAGCAAGAACAATCTCATTGGGAATGCTCGTTCTTCCAGTATTGTTGGAACGAAGGCTTGAAGCTGCCTGTTAAGAACAACTGCCCTGAGTGCAGTAATCAATACTCTGAATATAGGCAGTCTCGAGTCAACCGCCGTTCTGTCCATGAAAGGCTTGGGGCACGAGTCCCTGAGGACGATCGGCGTTTAAGAATAAACAACTCTGAAGATCGACAGGGAAGAGGATTTGCCAATCAAAGTTGGGCTCGCACTGGAGAAGAAGAATACCGCGAGTATGTCTGGCAGAGAGGACAGTGGTGTCCACCAGGATTGAGAAGAAGCCAGAAAAGAAGGGTACAACGCCTAAGAAACAGAGAGTTAGAACAGGCAAGTGCTAGGATAAAGCGAGTTTGGCGACCTAAAGAGAAGCTGAATGGAGGTGATCGTTCGGCTGATGCATGCATGGCTTTCTTTCTTCCATCAGAGTTTATAGCTCTCGAAGAACAGGATGTCCAAGACGAGGTGTATTCGGATTTCGATGAAAGTGAATTCCAAGAGTTGTTGGCTCATCTTGTTTTAGCTCAAAGCGCAGTATTCGATAAACCAGCTAAGCATCGACATTTGAAGCCATTATATATGAAAGGCTATGTTAATGGCAAGCCATTGACTAAGATGTTCATTGATGGAGGGGCTGCCATAAATATCATGCCATATACCACATTCAGAAAGCTTGGGGTGGCAAGTGAAGACTTATTGAAGACCGACATGGTGTTGAGAGACTTTGCTGATAATTCCTCTGATACTCGGGGAGCAGTCCATGTTGAGTTGACGATCGGAACTAAAACATTGATCACTACCTTCTTCGTCATTGATGGCAAGGGGGCATACAGTTTGCTATTAGGAAGAGATTGGATACATGCAAACTGCTGTGTACCATCAACTATGCACCAATTTCTCATCCAGTGGATTGGAGACAACATCGAAATTATCCATGCTGATGATTCGGTGAGTGTTGCTAATACAGAGCCCATTTACTGGGAATATGATGGTGTCGAGTGCTTCTCTGGAAGAGCTTGGGAAGTAGGTCCTGTGAATGTTTTCGACGAGGACCGACAGCCGATTCAGACAATCGGCTCTCAGAGCAATTTTTGAATGGATGATTCGACCGATGGTAATGGAGACCAAGTTTTATATCGGCTGACGAGGAATAAAGTGTTGGTAATGAAGCCGAAATAGGACCAATGTGTGCAAGTTTGGGTCTCGAGCGTGTTTTGAAGTTGATGGATTTTTAAAGGACTCTGTTTATTTCTCCATTGCCAAGGCTCAAAAAAAAGATCAGGAGGAATTTGTGCAAGGTGACGTACAACAAAAGCTTCGGATGAAATTGAAGAATATATGAAGGCATTTCCACAACTTGGTGATCGTTTGAAGTTGTACGTGGCGGCCGATAGCCTTATAGCAAGATCGGCCCTTATTTTAAGTTTAAAGGGGAAAGATAAGTAGCAGCTAGCTTTAGCCGAAAATGTTAAACCCGGAGAAGGGTATTCGGCTTTAGAGAAATTTTGTTCATATACGCATCACTCGTGGACTAAGCTCCGGTACTACTTGTTGAAAGCCGAACGCGTGGTAGTCATATGTGGAATGAATTCAAGGATATTTATATACAGCCGATGTGAAAGAACATCGCCTTTAGCAGAGAAGATGTTCCAGAAATTTGAGTTATAGCCGATATTATTTATATCGCCTTTGCTGCAAAGAGTGTTCATGACCCGGTGATCCTAGTGTTTTTCAAGTGGTAGGTTTATTGGGGGAAGAGAAAGGTGAAGTGCAGTAAATAAAATGCCGAGTGACATGACACATCAAAAACGGGATCTAGTCGGCTAAAATGACGTCATACATTCGGCAAACGTTCTTCTGGAGGAATGTTGCAATCAGAAAAGATCATTGGATTCGAGAGATGCAAATAAACATTGCTCAGAGAAGAACAAGCTTCATTTACTCGATTACAAATCTGTCCTAGTACAAACTACTTTTGGAATGATTTGTTCAGAACAGACGGAGGATCAGTGATTTCAGCGAAGGGCAACGGCGTGATCATCGTCTTAGAAGTCGTCCAGGGGCTCATCTGCGGAGCCGATTGGTGGAAAAGGATATTTTCCTTGAACCAAGAATTCATCACCGCTGACCCGAGGGAGATCTCAGTGTGCACACCTTGGATGATGGCCTGATCTATGTAGCCATCTTCAGCATCAAGATGCATACCTTCGATGACGACCCGATCTGTGCGACCATCCATAGCATCAAGACAGTCATTCTTCGCAGAAGGAGCTGGCGAAAGAGGGAAGATGCGTCAGGCAGGCATGAGCTCAATCGAAAGAAGGGGGTCAAAGTGAGGCTTCATTAACCTCTGATAGCGTTGCAGATTTGTTTCCACTGGTATGTTTGTTCAGTTTCCTCAATATCATATCTCTTAAACATGTCCTCTGGGGAAAGAACCTGAGCTTGGTTGGAGATAGGCCTTACCCTGAAAGGAAAGGAAGCAGTAAGTCAAGGATGAATGAACAAGAGAAGCTACCGCAAGGGGGCAAGAAATCGGTTTTTACCCATAACACCAGTGAGTTGATGTTTGGCTTCCTCCTGCCTCGCCCCGGTAGGGTGTCTGCTGTGATTGCTGTTGCCTGCTATTATTGGAAACGCAGGCGAAAGATTTTTTCCCTGGCTTGAGCTTAAAAGCCGAGAAGTGGAAAGGTTGCAAGTCAAACTGATTGATTAGAATCAAGGGGGATGGCCTGTCTAGGGTCATATTTATAGAGCTATGACTTGCACACTGGAAAAACACGCGTTGAGTTAGGGTTTTTGCAGTTTATGGGCCGTTATTGGGCCGGACCAAATCTTTGCTGACTTGGGGAACTCATGGAGCTGGTAAAATTTGGCTAAAGATGGTTGCTATGTGAAGTGTTCGGTTTCAGCTGATTATTTGGGAACTCATATTACCGATTGACACCGAAAAGGGGAAGATGAAAACGGGAGAGTCTTCTGAAATGCTATCCCGGTGCTGCCGTGGTTTGGAGGATTGAGAGAAGGCTGAGAACTTCGGATCCTAGATAATCGATTACAGCAATTGCTTGCAGGACAAAGACAATCAACATGATTATCAGCGATAGCCGATGTAATGTACATTGCCGCTAAAGTAAAAAGAAAATCAGTGGCTGGTACATGAAACAGAACACACTTTGATCTCGAAGGATCGATCACAGGTTGGTTCCGGGAGGACGAACAAAGAAACTTCTTATTTACAAAAAGGAGAACAAGTTACAATGGAAAGTCAGTTCGTCCATTCTATCCTGTTCCTAATCGGGAGATCGAAGTCGAAAGAATCAGCCAGATCTGTTCTAGCTTCTTTCATATCATCAACAGAGCGTACCACCCTGTGTTCTAACCCTCGCTCGCAAACATCAAAGTTGCGGTAATCGGCACCGGAATGGATCCGAACAGCATTAAAGGCAAGTGCTGCGCCATAGCCCATGCCAGCCCTGGAGATGTCGGGGAGGACTCGGTTGACCTCATTCACCCGCCTTAGAGCTGTCGTGCCCGGTACATTAGCCGTGATGGCAAGATCAGCAACAACAGCTTGATGAAAGCAGGGAGAAAAAATCGGGAAAGAAATGATGAAAAATACTTACCGGCGGCCCGTTCCCGAGCAA
Organism: Coix lacryma-jobi var. lacryma-jobi; assembly: GCA_009763385.1. Lineage (NCBI taxonomy): Eukaryota > Viridiplantae > Streptophyta > Magnoliopsida > Poales > Poaceae > Coix > Coix lacryma-jobi. Next base: position 125,659,998 of record CM019830.1, read on the forward strand.
CGTCACGCTCTCGAGAGATTTGGGTAATCTCCCGATCCTTTCCCTCCAGATCAAATTGAAGATCTGCAAGCTTCTGAGTCAGATCCTCAGGAAGGTCATCACCGGTTCTCCTGAAGGAAACAACGATGTAAGAACTACTACTTCATTTTTGGAACAATCAAGAGAAGGAAGAAAGGAGCAACCTCCTCTTAGAAGTGCTGGAAGCTCCGAACTCGGAGCTATGGCGGCTCGCCTCGGAAGACATCTTCTGGTTGATTGGGGGATAACAGGAGAAAAGAGGGTTTTTTCTGTTTTGAGAACGAAGCAGGGGAGTTTAGGATGCACAAGTCAGAACAAAGTGAAGGAAGATTTTAAAGGATCCCAAGAGGTGCATCGGGAGATGAATCGGTAGGTGAAGTGATTATAACATGCGAGATTTCTACAGAGGTGGATGCTTCCGAGGATTCCACGTATGTATATGGGAAAAGGAATTTTGGAACAAATATTTGTCCCAAAATTAGGGGGCATGTGTTGACACCAGATTTTCGCACGCACAAGAATATGACAAGTGGACCCAGCAAGCAGTGGGGAATAGATTTCGGCAAGCGATCAGGCGGCTCCTTTGGTCCTCGGAGTTTTGGCAAATGCTTGTGCGGTCGGCTATTCTGCAAGGCGGTGTCTCCATTCGGGAGATGGATGTTGCAAGCAAAGCCGGCTTGCACGAGAAGACACGTGACAATGGAGGACGCCAAAAGGATTAGGAAGTAGAATTTGTATCTTTCCATATTTTATTATGTAAATCGTAATCGTTTAGGACTCGTATTTCGTCCAGGGTATAAATATAAACCCTTGACCATTGTAAAACTGTTCACAACCACATCAATACAAACCGGCCCCGTGCCATCTTCGAGTCCTTAGTCGTGTCGTCGATTTCTTCGAGAGGAATCATCGATCCGTCGACCTCTGTAAGTACCGGCAACCTTGTTATCATATCTAGTATCATGCGGTGGATTTAGATATGATGCAAGTAGTCTCATCTGTTAAGCTTAGTATCGTGCGACGGATTTAAGCTTATGACGGGAAGTTTTTGCTTGTGCCTTGTATCGTGCGGCGGATTAAGTCATGAGTAAAAATAGTTATCGGCTCTATTAGATTTGGCAGATCTAATAGATTCATTAAGTTATCATGTGTTATATGTTTTATTTATTTAATTCTTGTAAGACTCTTTTGCCCAATCTAGATTGATCTTTGTTCGACCTTGTTCCACAAATTTGCTTGTGCTTTTGCTAATCATAATATCATGATGGCCGGATCAACTTTCAATCCAGATTGTTACATGTCACGGGTTCATGCATGTTAATTACGATTAGGCTTTGATAAAACTAGGTATCGTACGGCAGATGCAGGTTTTAGATTAGTCTGATCGTGTTTGCCTGTTTGTTCCTTCTTCATGGACCCCAATTCGGCTGGTTTGCCGATTTTGGTTATGCTTACATGAGTAACGTGCTTTTATAGATCTGTTCAAATATATGCATGCTTTTAGCTTGTTATAATTAGATTGTATCATGCGGTGGATTAATCTAATTATAAGAAGTGGTGTAGACTTATAGCAAGTGGTATCATGCGGTGGATTAGCTTCGCTTGAATTTATGCCCGACGGGTTTATGAAGACTAAACGTGCGGTAGATTAGTCGGATTAGCCTATGCATGTGTTATTTGAATAGATCTATTTTTGCAAGTTACCTATTTATAACATCTTTAATTCGTTCAAAGTATGTCTCTTTTTACATACGCATTCGGCAGTTAAATATGCTTTACGTACTCTGTTTTCGTACTTGCCGAATGATTTTACAAACATGCTTTGACAGACAGCTTCTATAGTTGTGTGTCGTCGTGATTGGCTTTCAAAGCCTACATATGGAACTGTCTGGTCTCACCCGGCACGTTCCAGAGGTATTCTCACGTTTTTATCCCTTATTGGTTTTCTGGTCAAACCGACTGGCACGTCTCCGGAATCAACATACTCCAGGCACCCGATTGAAGCCAGCTTTTCGGCTTGCTATGTGCTTGGCGCGAGGTGCCACGTTTTGCGTCAACACTTGCTCTTTTGAATATTCTTTTCTTTCTAGAGCACTTGCTCTCTTTTTTTTTGCTTTAGCCATGTCCCTGAGATTTCATTATGGAGCATGATATTTTGCCATGTAGTATTCCTAACAATGAATGGAAATAAAGGCATGTTGTGTGCGTATTCTCAGTGTAAGAACAGCACTATTTAGGTGGGTGCAAGTGAATTCCTTGGTCTAAAAATATGACAAGTTTCTCTACCATGTCTATCAACAAAGGTCTAACTAGCTCAACACTAACACGCAGCAAGTGAAAGCTCCTACTCTAAGAGTAAAAATTATTTGACTTTGGTAGGACTTTCTTTGCCACAGAAGTACTTAGAGCAAGTTTTAAAATTTTTCAAAATAACTACTCCACAAACTTGACTTGCTCAAGTCAAAGTAGAAACTTGCTTCCCCTTTACTTAGTCTAATGCTCATGTCTCAAGTTTAGTTCTAGCATACGTTCTCCCATGATAACTCTAATGCATGACATACATTATTTTTATTCATTAGAAAGACTTACGATGAGAGCGTTTTATTTATTGCTAAATATATATATAAATATATTTTTATTATTATTATTTTATTTTTTACTTAAGTTGTAAATTAACTAAGATAAAACTCAAATTTAAATTGCTGAAATAATAATAAAACCGATAGTAATAAAGACGGCAGTGATACTTACCTCTTTGACAGGGGTCCTCCCCCAAGCTGGCTGTTGGCGTGGTTGGGTTACATCCATCCCTGACAACAGTACATCTCCCAGTTCTGCTGCAGGAGAGAAGAAATATTACCCAGTTCTCCACCAGTTTCCTGGCGGAAAACCTAGAAATTTTGGTTCATTTCATTCAAGTCCTAACGGATTTCGGCAGTATCCGTGGTGAGTCCATTCATTTGGTGCTGGAGATATCCCATATCGCGCATCCACTCGTCCTGATGAAAAGATGAATGGCGAGCGGCCTGTGGTGAGATTCCTCCAGGGAAGAACTCATCACCACAGCCAGTGTACCGGGTGGATCCTCCCAAAGAGTGGGATGAACTCCCTAACTGGGATGAGTGGAGGGACGCCTCCTGGCTGTATCCCCACTGCGGATGTTGCGGTTGCTGCCAGTTCGACCCCCCTGCTTGGTGCGAACCAGGGGGTGTCAAATGACAATAGAGTGATGCTCCTTCATACTGCTCTGCATGAAAAGGGTCAAACTCCTGTGCCGCTGCTGTGGCTCTTGCTGCCTCTTCTGCTGCGCGGGTCTGTGCCCGCGTCCTCCTCCTGGGAACCTGCATGATGTTCTCTCGAGCCAACCTGCGGTTTTGTTCTGCCTCGGTTTCCAGGGCCAAAAGTAATGTTGGTGCATTCACCAACCAAAGTGACATGTCAGGAAGAGAGATTTTATTCACATAATCTTGGTAGATCATGTGAATCTCACCGGTTTCCTGGTTCTCATGCAAGAGGTGTCCTTGCGAGAAGTGTTCCATGGTCAAAAGGTCTCGGTTACCAGGAATGTAAGAGTATATAGCTGTGTTCAGCAGACCCATGTTTAAAGCCAGTCTAGTTATCCATGATGTTATTTCGATATTTCCAGTGCGTTGATCAAATTTAGACCAGTAGTCCGCCATGGCTTTGGCGCGTGATACTTTTATGTGGTTTACTAGAGCATAAAGCAGCAACATTTTGGGCTTTTTAATTGGTCTTAAGTCAGGCCTTGGAAATAGTGTGATACTAATATATTTGTGAAAGAACCTGAGCGTGGGGTTGTGGATATTGCTTGTACAGGGCAAGCCTGGGTTTCTGTTCCCAGCAATACTTTTCCAAAATTCATTTCTATTAAATCCCGTACAGGCGGATTCCAAGCTCAGCAAGCATGAATCATCAAAGTTTAAATTCTTGCTAAACTGCTTTCACGTTAAAGTATGTTCTTCATTAAAAAGCCAAAATTTTATGTGATTAGCAGATATTTGCATTGTGGCCAGAAATTCCATTGTGAGGGGCATGATTCCCTCCTCATTAATCTTCCATGCATCTTCCCATCCCAAGGTTCGAAAAATATAGAGAAACTCATTGTCCATACCAGTGCGACTTAGCAAGTCGTCGTCGATGTGGCGGGTGTGAACGAACTCCCTCTCACAGAGGATGTTCCGGGCCTACCGTTCCCGATCACTCTGCCAGATGATATCATCGATGGAATTCAGGACGTGGATGGTCGGTCGAGCCTGGTGTGTGGGCGGAGAGTCCCGATCCACCGACATTTCGTTGGTGGATGGAGTACCCCTCCCGGCACTCTCCTCATCACTCCCAGCAAAGCGAATGTGAATGTTTGCCCTCGACGAACTTCCCTCACCCTTACTCTTCTTCTTCTTGCTGGTGAAGAAGTTCTTGAGAGGGCCCATGACCTCCTCGCTAGTGCTCAAGGTGGCTGGTGTTTTTGTGTTTTGAGTGAGGTGTAGGAACTTGCATGGGGTGTGGGTAGTATTTATAGGCTGAGGATGGAAGGGGGGAGGCTGAGAGCTCCTCCCACCTGGCGGGCACCACCAATAAGTGGCGGGCGCCACCCCACCTTGCCCATTTCTGTCTGCAATCGACACATGAGGTTTCCCTCGTAATGTCCACTGAAATTATAAGTGGGGAATAAAGTGGTAGTGTCGGTGCAAAGTGCAAAGAGTGTAACCTCCTAAATGGGGTAAGTGGGCTGAAAATTTCAAAGACCACTTCTTCATCCTGGTCATACTTTATACCAAGGATGGTGGGAAACTTACTCACGTGCAGCTTCGTGCAGAAATGTGGAAATTGAGGTGGCGGGCGCCAGGAAAAAGTAGCGGACGCCACCCCTTTATGGGTAATTCCCACTCAAAGCCACTCCTTCTTTCACTTGTGCTCTCCTCATCACTCCTCACTAGAATTTTTGAGTGGAGAAGTGTCCAAAAGATGGAGTGAAGTAGAAGAGAGAGGAGGAGACATGGGAGTGAATGAGTGCATTGAAAAGAGCAAAGACATGGGTCTCTCCTGGTGTTATTTGAGTCTATGAGCTAGGGATGATAGTCTAGTTGATTGGCTAAGTGAAAAAGAGCCTATAGGGTGGCGGGCGCCAGCATGGGGTGGCGGGCGCCACCCCAAAGGCTGCCCTAAGCCCCTAGGCTTCACCTAATCTCCCTACTAAGCATCTATTTTGCAGAAAACTAACTTGCTTAAGTAAAAACGAAAATTTAAATGGGTGATAAAGACTTACCTTAGCCTAACTTACCTTGGTTAGTCGCTTTGGATTCCCAATTAGTGTCGCCTTCATGGTGGTTGTGGCTGAATGTCGGCACCGACGAACTTTAATGACGGGTGTTTTTCCGGTCGTGGTGTGAACTGGAATTTCTCCTCCTTTCCACTGATGTGGAGCTGAATTTCTTCAGCTCCTACATCAATGGTGGCTTTTGTCGTGCTAAAAAATGGTCGTCCCAAGATCAATGGCGTCCGGTGGTCGGGAATAATATCCAGAACCACAAAATCCACCGGGACAAAGAGATTTCGGATTTTCACCGGAATATTCTCTGCTATTCCCGTGGGATATCGGAGCGATTGATCAGCTAGCTGCAGACACATAGAAGTAGGAGACAAGGTATGATGATTTAATTTATCATATATTACCTTGGGCATGACGCTGACGCTTGCTCCCAGATCACAGAGTGCATGCTCGAAGTGCTGCTCTCCGATTGAACATGCGATCGTTGGGTTTCCTGGGTCCTTCTTCTTTTCTAGGAGTTGGTTTAAAATGACCGCACTGCAATCTTCGGTCAATTTAACTACATCCCTACTTGGAATTGGTTTCTTCTTATTCAGTATGTCTCTCAAATATTTTGCATAAGTTGGAACCTGCATAGCGTCAATAAATGGCACATGTATATATAATTTTTGAATTACCTCGATGAATTTCTTGAATTGGTCATCTTCCGTCGGATTTCTGTTTCGATCTGGAAAAGGTAATACATGTGTATCATAGAATTCATGAGGAGCAGTTCGTACCTTGGATGAAGGTTCAACCGGCATCTCCTCTTCTTCGTCTTTTTCAACATTAACAATATTTTTCTTTGCAGCAGAATTACTACTAGGAACTAAATTAGAATGAGGTGGATCACGAGTGGATTTACCACCTCTCGTGGTTACAGCTTTTAATTCCTCATAGTATTTAATTTGAGATTTAATGTTATCTATTGTTTGCTCTAATCTCTTATTAAAATTAATTTGTTCCTTTAATGCTTCAGAAAAATCTTTCATTTTAGCATAAATTCCTTCTAACATTTTATCATGTTCAATTAATTTATTATTTATGCTATCATTAATTCTACCTTGATTAGAAACTAATTTTCCAATAGGAGAATTAAATACGGAGGTTTGAGGCATACCTTTATTTTTCCATTGTTGGATCATTGGAATTGGAGGCTCTCCGTAGCCACCATTATTAAGAAGGGATTTTGCATCCTCTTTCTTAATTTGTTCTTGACCTTCACTTGACGAAGCGGCTCTTTGCTTGTTGTAGTACTCCATTGCAGCGCGATCTCTCTTCTCATTTATTCTTTGCTCTAGCAATTTTACCAAAGTTTGCAGGTTAACATATCAACTTGCTTAATTTCAGACATACCTCTAGCACATTTTTCTGTCCATCCTTGATTCACCACCATTGTCTCGATCAGTTTGGTTGCCTTCTCTACAGTGAGAGAGAGGTATGCACCTCCGGCGGCAGCATCAATGTGTTGTCGAGATTCTTGCTGGAGTCCTTGGTAGAAGCTCTGGATCAAGTACCAGTCTTGCATACCATGGTGGGGACAGTCTTCAACATACTCTTGTAGTCTCTCCCAAGCTTCAGTGATTGTTTCTTCGTCTCCCTATCCAAAGTTAGAAATCTTGCTACAGAAAAGAATAGTTCGGCTTATCGGGCAGAACTTGTTGAGGAATTGATCCGCGCATCTCACCCATGTCAGTAGGTGTCCAGAGTTGAAGATGAACCACTGCTTCGCTTTTTCCACTAATGAAAATGGAAAAAGACGAAGTCTAATGGCATCCTGCGAAACTCCCTGCACAGAAATTGTACTACATATCTCCAGAAAATTTCGGAGGTGAGCCTTGGCATCCTCAGAAGGTTTGCCATTAAATGCAATAGCTTGAGCCATACGTATTAGGTGAGGTTTAAGCTCAAAATCTACATTACTAGTAGAAGGTAACACTAGAATGTGAGCAAGAGTAGGCATAGAATACTCACTGAGTGTTTTGGTCAACGTCGATGTTGATTGATCATTGGAGCAGCTTGGTTCGTTAGTCACTTTTGACTGAGATTCTTGTCTTGACGAACTCCTCTCGCAAAACTCCAGGTTCTTCCTCGGAGGAGTAAGATTAGCTCTCGCTCTCCTAAGAATGGCCTCAGGATCTTCTTGATAGTCGCTCGGAAGATTGAATCCGGCCATGGCTACTTTGAACGATCACAAACAACGAACAATATATATATATATACCCGCTAGAACTACGGGGGTTAATTCAATAGAAGTCACAAAGAATTAATTCTAGCCAATTGCTTCCCCGGCAACGGCGCCAGAAATGCTTGTTGACTCTTGCTAACGTCGTCACTAGGAGTAGACTATGGAATCTATCCCCGGCAATGGCGCCAGAAAGGCTTGTTGGTACTTCTTAATGTAGGAAGTATAACTAACTATTCTTATGACTATTGGCAAATTCCGCAAACGCACAGAATAAGTCAATTGTAGCACTTCACTCGGGAGTAACCGAGTATCGTATTTATTTCCACAGGGAAGCTACTATGGAAGAACTAACACTAGGACTGCTATGAACAACTAATGATTCTAGCAAGGTTGATCGAAGTGTATGAATGAGGGTTGGTTTCTACTACTACTAAAGAAAGAAAGACTATCTACTACTAAACTAAATCGGTAGGGTCTGGCCGATGAACAGATTAATGTTTTCCTACACACTTACGAACACAACTAACTTAGCAATAAAGATTTTATCTAGTTCTTCGAACCGTACACACCCTCTGGACTATTTACCTCAGACGTGCACAACGAGGTTTATGATTTAAAAACTAACCCAACTACGTGGTGCAATTCAAGGGTCCTAGGGCTGTCACCACCTGTTTGCTACCATAGCTATCCGGGGGGCTAGCCACAAACTAAGGTATAACTAGTCTAAGCACCGCGCTTACACTAATATATACTACTCTAATCTTGCGTCCAAAACTAGAGCACTGATTACTCAGCGAAGAACCCAAACTAGATACAAACTAAATACTAAGTTATCTATGATCGAAAGCACTCAACAAGAACAATAAGTAAAGAACTTAAAGTAAATGCTAAAAGTAGAAGAACACTAAGATAAATGAAGAAAGACTTGGAATTATACTAGAGACTTTGGAAGATCCTGTATTACAACTCCAGCTCTTCTCTTCTTCACTCTCGCTCTCACTCTAAGTCTCTCAACTAGAGTGTTACTCCACCAGAGCTTCGCTTACAAGAGAGTGGGACTAATGAGGTGAGGTCTCAGTACAAATGAGCTCGGGGGTCCTATTTATAGCCTAAGGGACCTAGGGGGGTACTTATGGACCTAGGGTTAGGTCAGGGGGGTGAGTGAGGTGGCGGGCACCAGCCCTAGGTGGCAGCCGCCACACCCCTGACCGTTGGATCCACCGTCATTGCTTCAACGGCATCCAGGAGCTCCAGGGAGGTGGTTTCAAGGTCGGTTGCATGTCCAAATAACTGTCACATGGGCAATTAGGCCATGATCCACGTGACATCTCTTCTTAGCCCTTGGATGCACTGACCTAAGTGATCAATGGCTGCAAATGAGTATGGCACGCCTCCCCTGGATCAGTGACGTGGTATGGGAGGAGTTTGGGCCTCACTCCCCTGGCGGCCGCCAGCTAGGGGTGGCGGGCGCCACCCCACCTTGGCCCAAAGTGAGCCCAGGTGAGTGTGCTTGCCTCCTGGTGGGTCCTCTTGGTCATTTTGCTCAAAAACCCTGCAATTACCTACATTCAAATAAAACTCAAGGACAAGTGGAAATCGTTAGTTTATAAAAGGTTTCTGGTTGATTTTAGGTCCTTGTGTTGCGTTATATGACCTTGTTGATGCTAAGAATATGACACTTAGTGAGCATCAACAACAACCCTTTTGCTTCCCCTGTCCTCTTAGTAAAAAAAAGGATGGTTCTTGGAGATTTTGTGTAGACTACAGGAAGTTGAACACCTTGACCATCAAAAACAGATTTCCAATGCCAGTCATTGAAGAGATCTTGGATGAATTGGCTGGGTCTAAACTATTCACCAAGCTAGACATGAGGTCAGGGTATCATCAAGGATGAGCACAAGACAACTTTTAAAACACATCAAGGTCACTACCAGTTCAAGGTAATGCCTTTTGGCCTCACAAATGCGCCAGCAACATTCCAGTGTATTATGAATCAAGTGTTGCAACCTTTCCTCAGAAAATTTGTGCTAGTGTTCTTGGATGACATATTAATATATAGCAATTCCTTGGATGATCATATCACTCATCTTGAGCAAGTCTTAACCATACTCAGGAAACATTAGATGTATTTGAAGTCTTCTAAATGCACTTTTGCTCAAGATAGTCTCGAATATTTAGGTCATATTATTTCCTCAAAGGGGGTATCAACAGACCAGAACAAGATTACAGCCATGCTTCATTGGCCAGTGCCTAGTATAGTCACTGAACTCAGGTCCTTCTTAGGTCTCACTGGGTATTACAGAAGGTTTGTGAAGAATTATGGACTGTTGACTAAATGTAACATCCCGGCCTAAGGCTTAATAGGAATAATAGGATACTCATACAAACAAGTTGCAACTTCTTTTTCGGAAGCCCATCTCCAAAGAACTCTAAAGTTAAGCGTGCTTGGCCTGGAGAAATTTAGGGATGGGTGACCGATCGGGAAGTTCTTCCCGGGTGTGCACGAGTGAGGACAAAGTGCGCAGAAAAGACTGGTGTTGGTCTGTGAGGAAAGTCTATATCCTAGAAAAAGTTGCCAGATGTAAGTGTTCCCGGCATCGTGGAGGCGGGACGTTACAGAATGGTATCAAAGCCGACTCTCGCGGTTTCATGAGCGCGTGTGTCGCAGTTGCTCAGGCATGGTGGTCATGGCTGGTGTGGACCCGGAGTGGTCACACAGCATGGCACATGTGCTGGCACTGGACACACGGACATGGCCAAGAGAGGACGTTCCTGGCTTGGGATTGATCGACGAGGACGTCGATCTCTTAAGGGGGTGAGGATGTAACATCCCGGCCTAAGGCTTAATAGGAATAATAGGATACTCATACAAACAAGTTGCAACTTCTTTTTCGGAAGCCCATCTCCAAAGAACTCTAAAGTTAAGCGTGCTTGGCCTGGAGAAATTTAGGGATGGGTGACCGATCGGGAAGTTCTTCCCGGGTGCGCACGAGTGAGGACAAAGTGCGCAGAAAAGACTGGTGTTGGTCTCTGAGGAAAGTCTATATCCTAGAAAAAGTTGCCAGATGTAAGTGTTCCTGGCATCGTGGAGGCGGGACGTTACACTAAACCTCTGACTCAGTTATTGAAGCATAAGAAGTTTACTTGGTCAGATAGTGCCCAAATAGCTTTTGATACAGTGAAGATAGCCATGACACAAACACCTGTCTTGGGTCTTCCCAACTTCAAAGAACCATTCACTATTGAGACCGATGCCTGCAATGATGGCATAGGGGCAGTTCTAATGCAAAAGGGCCAGCCTATAGCTTATCTTAGTAAAGCACTTGGGGGACAAGCATAAATCGCTCTTTATATATGAAAAAGAGTTCTTAGCCTTGATCATGGCAGTGGAGAAATAGCGACCCTATCTGCAGAGACAGGATTTTACCATACTCACAGACCACAAGTCCATAGCATTCCATAATGAGCAGAATTTGCATTCTGAAATGCAGTGAAAGGCTATGACTCGATTAATGGGGTTACAATTCAAGATTGTGTACAGAAAAGGGAAGGAAAATGTGGCTGCAGATGCTTTGTCTAGGGTGGCGCACTTGATGGCAATTCAAGCAGTTTCTACTGTGCAGCCAGTCTGGATCCAAGAAGTCCTAAATTCCTATGCTACAGACCCAAAGCTCAATTACTGTTGAAAGTTAGCCATTTCTAGCCCTGATGCTAATGGGTACAGCTTGGATCATGGACTCATCAGACATAATGGCAACATTTGGATTGCTCAAAATTCTGCCTTGCAAACCAAGATCATTGCCGCTTTTCATTCTAGTGCCTTGGGAGGGCACTGAGGTATGCCGGCCACATACTACAAACTGAAGAAACATTTTGCCTGGAAGGGCATGAGACAAGATGTGGAGAGTTACATCAAGCAGTGTTCTATTTGTCAGCATGCTAAACAGATATTACAGCATCCAGGGGGTCTTCTCCAACCCTTGCCTAGACCTAAAGGAGTATGGAGAGATATCTCCATGGACTTCATTGAGGGACTGCCTAAATCTGACAATTATAGTGTGATTTTGTTGGTGGTTGATAGACTGACAAAATATGCCCATTTCATTTCGGTCAAGCATCCGTACACTGCCACTACAATTGCACAAGCTTTCATGGATAATGTGGTGAAGCTTCATGGATTGCCAAACTCCATTGTCAGCGACAGAGATACAGTGTTTGTCAGTCATTTCTGGACACAGTTGTTCAAGCTCTATAGAGTCAACTTAACATTGAGCATAGCATATCATCCACAAACAGATGGACAAACTGAGCGGGTTAATCAATGTTTGGAGATGTTTCTCCGGTGCTCAGTACAAGACTCTCCCAAAGCATGGAAATCTTGGCTGTCTCTCGCTGAGTTATGGTACAATTCTTCTTACCACAGCTCTTTGGGTTGTGTGGTTCGAACCGGGGGGTCCTAACACCAGCGAGTAAATTTGTATCTATGTGTCCCTAGCTCCGGGTGGTGATGCAAGAAGAACACAGGAGGTTTATACTGGTTCGGGCGAATGGAGGCCCTACGTCCAGTGGGGAGTGCGGAGTTCGTGTTATCTTGCACCGGGGTGCTTGTAGTAGGGGGTACAAGCGGGTGAGAGAGGGTGCTGGACCCAAGTCTCGCGAGAACGAAGGAGGTGGAGTCGCAACTGGGGTGTTGCTGGCGTGTGTTTGTGAGTTGTTGATTGCCTGGTCATTGCCCAGAAGGTGTCCCTAGCTCCTCCTTTTATAGCCTCGAGGAGGGTACGGGGTTACATAGGAGGAGCTATAGTGGTGTTCTTATTTTAGTCTAAAGGTGGAGGTGAGCTACTGTGGCGGCATGGTCGTCGTCCTTGTTGTCGTGGTCGGGCACGTCCGTCACTGTGGCTGTGCAGCGTCAAGTCCCCCCCGTCCCGTCTCTCTGAGCGAAGGGATGGAGCGAGTCCCATGCCACGTCTCAGCCCATACGGTGCAGGCATGCTGGGAGAGTCATAAGTGCCCGGGATGCACGGGTCCTCGTCGTACCTTGCGCTTGTCGCCTTGCGCCAAACCTTCTGGTTGAAGGGTCGAGCTTCGCCCGAGGCCTGGCCGCGAGGCCTCGGGCGAGGCGGAGAGTGAGGCGTCCATCCGAGACCCGCCGTGGAGGGTTCGGGTGGAACGGGGTGGCCCGCTCGAGGCCTAAGCACGAGGGATCGGGCGAAGCGGAGAGTGAGGCGTTCATCCGAGGCCCATCGCGGGGAGCTCGGGTGAGATGGGAGAGACCGCCCGAGGCCTAAGCACGTGGGCTAGGGCGAGGCGGAGAGACCGCCCGAGGCCTAAACACGTGGGCTCGGGCGAGGCGGAGAGACCGCCTGAGGCCTAAGCACGTGGGCTCGGGCGAGGCGGACAGTGAACTCAACCTCTGAGGCCTCAGCGTGAGGCCTCGGGCGGTGAGGTAAGCTGTGGTATTCTTTATCCCGTGAGGTAGTTGGCACAGTGTTTTTGCATGTGTGACACTATTACTAGATTCGTTGGATTTGAATCACCGCTGAGTCCTTCTTTTGAGGAGCCAGTGGTGCGTGATCAGTGAGGCATGATGGCAGGTCGCTTGCATCGCCAGTGGTCTGAAAGGCCACTCGGAGAACGCAGTTATTAGACCGCCAGTTCCCACGGTGAGGTGCCTGGATTATCGGGTCCATACCGGGTCCTTGTGGTGGCACGGATAAGTAGGCGGACTGGAGAGGCCCTCCGTCCTTGTTGAAGCGAAGCGCTCTGCCCGGTCACGACACCGCCGCTGTACGGGACGATTCGAGCCCGGGTTTGCATTGGAGGTTGGGATGGTTTGGTGTTTTCTGCCCCGACCCCAAGCCACGGTTTGCCCTTGGGCCGGGCCCTTTTGCCATTGGGTCTGTCTCAGAGGCAGACCATCACCCTTGGGGGTGAACCCTGGGTGGCCGATCGTGAGGTTTGCAGCCGCGGGCGATTCTGGGCGGGCCGGAATCGTCCTACGGGCCTGGCTTTGCTTTTGTCGGGCCGCTCGGGGTACCCCTTATTTTGGTACCCGACAGAGCTAAATGAATATGTTTATGAGAAAGGTGTACATCTTGAATTATTGAGCGTAACTATTGAGCTAAATTAATTATTGAGCATAACTATTGAGCTAAATGAACTTTGTCATTTGCACAACAAAATCCTTAGATCTCCCTGCTGTTTTTTGATCTGTATTACCTTTCCATCTTTACAACGTATTGAAATGCATGTCTTGTTTTAGTTGATTACATCTATAGGATAGATTAGAGTCGAGTCAATTGAAGAAGGCAATGTGGTGACCTGCCTAAGTGCTCCAAGTTTTTTCTCTATTCAGTATGCTTAGTTTTTACCCATTCATTCTCTGTACCTTTTCAATGTACCCAAAAATAAATGGAAGACATAGAGTGATCCGCGACATCAGTTCTCCACCGTGACAAAACAAAACAAAGAAGAAAAAAACAAGTTGTGGCCTTCTTCCTGCGAGATCTGTTCTCCACCGCGATGCCGACTGCGGCACCGCCTCCTCCCCGCGGCTTACTCCCCATGACGCCGCCCTGCTGTCCGCGATGCCGCCTCCTCCCTGCGACGCCACGACCTCCTCCCCACGACGCCGAGTGACACGTACCGCTGTGGCCTCCTCCACACGCCGTTCGTCTTCCACTGCGGCGTCGCCCGTGACGCCGCCCTCCTCCCCACGACGTCCTCCCCGCGACGTTCGTCGTCCATCGAGACGCCGTCTCCTCGGCCTCCTCCCCGCGATGCCATCCTTGCGACACCTCGGCCTTCTGCAACCTCGGTGGAGTCTAAGTCAATAATCTCGACCCATCGCTTGTTGGAGTTGTGCCACCCTCCTCCCCTGACACCGCACTCGCGACACCTGGGTCTTCTCCCCGTGATAGCTAGCGCTTGCTGGAGTTGTGCCGCTGACCCAACACCACTGGCTGTCGCCGCCTTCACGATCTCCTGTTGCTGCCATGACGCGACGCAACAATATCGCCAGGTATGTCAACCCCTTAAACGCCAGCAACCCCTTTAATATTGCCGCGGTTGTGACACTCTTCTTGATTATGTTAGTTCTAAACAAACTTTGATTTTCGGATTAAATGTTATTTTAACAGTATTTAATTAATATTGTTATTTTATCATGTGATTCGTGCATTTTCAGTATAAAAGTTATTGTTCTGTATTAACGCACGGTGTAACACCCTAAATTTTCCTTTTATTTAAAATAAATTAATATGATTTATTTTATTTTTGTTATGGGCATTATAACATAGGAAATCAATAAATGTTGGGGAAATAAAATTTATCCTAGCCTAGCAACAAGATGATGCATTCATGCTGCTGCATTCTTTTGATTGAGTGAAGTTTCAGATTTGAAAAACTAGAATTCAAACTCAGTTTGGAAAAGGTTTTGAAATCAGTTGCAAATAAAAAGAAAAGAGCAAACAATTTATTTTTCCCTCCTCCCTCCATTTCGGCCCAAGACCACCCCATCGGCCTGCTTGATCTTTCCCTCCCTCCCCGCTTTCGGCCTGCGCGCGCTTGCCTTCCCGCGTGGCCCAAATGGCCGGGCCGGCCCAACCGCACGACGCAAGCTGCAGCACCGCCCGCACCGCCGCTGCACTCGCGTGCCGTCTCGCTGACCACTCGGTCCCGCGCTCATGCTCGCTGACAGGTGGGGCCCGCTCGTCAGAGCCGTCCCCAACCTCCCGATGAAATCGGGAACGACTTCCGCCGCCGTCTCCGCGTCCGCTTTCCCCGGCGTTGAAGCTTATCCCGGGCGTGCACGAGCTCTATAAATAGCGCCACACTCGCAGTCGCCTCCTGTTACTCATCTGTTCCACTAGCCGAGCTCCGCGCCACCACCAAACCCTAGTTGTCGCCCCCGAGCTCGTCTCTGCAATTCGATACGAGGCCGTCGAATTCGACTCTTTCCTGAGCTCCGCCGTGCCGTAAGAATTCCTGGGAACCTCTCAATTTCTATTTTCATCCTCCATCTGCTAATCTATTGGTCGCCGAACTTGCAGTGAGGCCGCCGGCCGCCAAACTCCTCCGTATTCCGTCTCCAGTCGCTGCCAGAACTCCATTTTGGGCTTGGTGAGATTCCTTTCTTGTCATCTATCTCCCGGACCTCATCTATCTCCCGGACCCTCTCCTGTGTCGAACCGTGGCCTGGAGCGCCGAATACGCCAACACCGGCGAGGCGTCCACGGTCGCGGCCATGGAGCCGCCGCGCCGTCACTGTGCAAACCGGCGGCGCCGCCCGAGCTCTTCCCAGATTTAATCAGCGCCGTCCAGATCCGATCGGACGGACAAAATCGCACGATACCCCTTCGCGGGCATTTTTGGTAAAGAGCCCCCTGGTTTTCTCCGAATTAACCCATGATCCCTGGCCAGCGCGGATTAAATTCATTTTCTGATTTGTTTTAATTCAAAAATTGTTCGATCTATTTATAGTATTGCCACTTCACCATTTTGTCCATAACTTGCTCATTTTAACTCCGTTTTGATCCATTCAAATTGCGTTGGATTTGTAATTTCGTACTCTACGCAGTAGTACCACTGTTGATTATGTTTGCAAAAGTTTAATTTCACGTTTAACTTAAGTCTTGTTTAGGCCTTTTAGAATCTTGTTTAGGCTGTATCTTTCGCGTTTTAAATCCGATTTCGGTGATCCAAACGTCTATGTGATCGTAGTGATGTGTAGATCTGTTTTATAACCTTTTATTATTTATTTAAATTTGTTGGTGTATTGTTCTAATGTTAGACCTGTTTGCAATGCATGTGTGTACGTGGGCGAGCAGGATCAGATCTACTACGACCAGCAGGAGAACCAAGAATACACAGATCAAAGCAAGTATACATGGGATCATCCTTGTTACCTACGCACTTTAATCTACTAATTATGTGCATGCGTCAAAATAATAACTATAGGATATACCTAGATGTTCAACATGTACCTTGTTACAGTGGGATATGTGCATATGGATAGATGTAAACCTACAAATAAGATCTTAAAAAATGACTAATGATATGCGCAACTTCTGATCTTATCTTGTCCTTGGTAATGTGAACCTCGGGCGTGGGAGCCTTCGTGCTCTTTCCCCCCTAAATGATCTTCTGCGGGCAAAAGCTAGGACATACAGTACAACCGTGAGGGCTACATGGCTCTGGTTTTAGTTGGTTCGGGGACCTCTACTCACTGGATGGTGGTTACCTGAAAGTGCACAAAAGGGGCTCGACGACTCGGATATAGGATGACCACCTGGTCTCATGTGTATAGCCGGGAAGGAATGTGCCATCGGAAAGGGGTTCCTATATCTGCTTGCCAATTGGAAACCTAGTGGCCACTATCTTGTTTGGGGAACTTCGAAAGACTTCATAGTGTACCCTGCCGCACTTCCTTGGTAGAGGTGATATGGGCTTTGCAACCCCTCGCACATGGGGATCACGGCTCACGGGTAAAGATGTACAAACTTTGCAGAGTATTAAAACTGATATATCAGCCATGCTCACGGTCACGAGCGGCTCGGAAAACTTACAGGCTAATAACTTAAACGAAATTTACTTTGTGTTCACGTTACTACTATATATGTTATTCTGATGATGTTGCTCATATTATTATTCATGTGGTATAATATAATTGGGTTTGCAAGCACAACTTGATGACTATCTAATGCTAAAATGTTGACCAACTAAAAGTGCTATTCGCAGTAAACCAGTGTCTAGCCTTTTGAGCTTCATAACCTCATGTTGCTTGCTAAGTATGACATATGCTCACCCTTGTATTTCTCCCACACGTCAGTCTCCATCAAAGTCGCGCAATGGAAGTGTGGTGAAGATACAGATGAGTTTCTTAGAAGACTGATGGAAGTGCTAGGCATATGTTACCCCCAGTCAACTGTCCCTGTGAAGAATGGAGCTTCAAGAGAAAGTTTAGTATATGTTCCGCTTAACTTTGTGATGTAAGTGCTAGTTATAACTATATTTTTGATATATACAACACTGTTATTGATATCTTTTCCCTCTGTGGTTTTATGTGTGGACTTCCTGGGCACACATATGACATACCTGGTTTTGTTCTTTAAAACCGGGTGTTACAGATTGGTATCAAAGCTTTGTTGACTGTAGGACGTATGCCAAGTTAGCACTAGTCACTTCTGAAGCTTATTTTGCTATAAAACTATTTTCTACAACCTTGTCTTTGAATTTGCTATTTCTTAATCCTTGTCCAATTATCTCATCTCCTTGATAGCTACCTTTGAGCTATTGGTTTCTGATATCCTTGAATTTGTTTTTGCTTTACTAAATTTCTGAAATCATCTTGTTCAAAATCACGATGGTCTTTCATCATCTATAATCTACCCATTAAGATGCCCACCAGTTGAACTAAAGTACGTGTAGTGTCGCTGTTGTGATATGTGTTTGTCTTGTTTGGTATGTTGCTTATGTGTCGTCTCCATCTTTGTGTTCCGAAGAAGACGCTAAAGGTCAAGTTTTGAAGATGAGCAAAGCTCTTGTTAAGTGGGGTAGGGCCAACTGTCACCAACAACAAGCTCTGAGTTTCGAGGCAAGAATTGAAGATCAATCTTTATCTTTCTAGCCTTCATTTGGCCATCCTCGGTCCATGTCTTATCGTTCATCAGTCGCATATAAAGACATCGTGACAACTTGAAGATCAGTTTTATCTTCTCCCTAGTCTCTCCAAATCTCGGGACGAGATTCATGTTAAGTGGGATAGTTTGTCACACCCCAAAATTTCTGATTTTGGGTTGTGTGTAGAAAGCACTAAATAAAATAATAATTTTAATATTTCTATAAAATTGATCAAGTTTAGTTTGAGCTAATGCCACTTTAGATGTAGAAAATAAGAATTTCTAAATTTTTGGTAAACTAATTTGATGGGGTTATGCTTGATGTGATGTTTGCTTGTTGTTTGATAGTGTTGTGAGTCGGTAGAGTATTAAAACTGATATATCAGCCATGCTCACAGTCACGAGCGGCTCGAAAAACTTGCAGGCTAATAACTTAAACAAAATTTACTTTGTATTCACGTTACTACTATATATGTTATTCTGATGATGTTTCTCATATTATTATTCATATGGTATAATTGGGTTTGCAAGCACAACTTGATGACTATCTAATGTTAAAATGTTGACCAACTAAAATTGCTATTCGCAGTAAACCCGTGTCTGGTCTTTTGAGCTTCATAACCCCATGTTGCTCGCTGAGTACAACATGTGCTCACCCTTGCTATTTCCCCCACACCACAATCTCCCTCATAGTCGCGCAGCGGAAGCGTGGTGAAGACACAAATGAGTTTCCTAGAAGACTGATGGAAGTGCTAGGCATATGTTACCCCCAGTCAACTGTCCCTGTGAAGAATGGAGCTTGAAGAGAAAGTTTAGTATCCGTTCCGCTTAACTTTGATGTAAGTGTTAGTTATAACTATGTTTTCAATATACTATACAACACTGTTATTAATATCTTTTGCCTCTGTGGTTGTATGTGTGAACTTATTGGGCACACATATGACAAATCTGGTTTTGTTGTTTGTGTTGCGAGTAGTGATTGCGAGAAAATGTAAATGAGACTCGAGAGAATAGAATGAATCATCGGTTTCTTTCATTGATCATTGATACATATTTATATACAATATGGAAGGAGGTTACGGAGGGAAACTTTCCCACGAAGGAACCACGACGCACGTCCCGTGGACGTGGGGAGTTTCCTCTATCTGCGTGGGGAGGATGAGATCATCGTATACAAGATATTTGTAACACTCCCCCTTGATCGAATCCGTCCTTGAGATCAATGAATAGTATTATTTCTCGAAAAACCCTGTGGGGAAAAAATGAGAAATGTATGTATGTAGATATGCCACAAAAAACTCCTTAAAACCCAGTGGGGAAAATAAGGATAAAATGATATGGCATATGTTGGTTATTGTCTCATTGTAAACTTATATGGGAAAAACCTTGGAAGGAAAACCCATGACCAAGTTTAGAGAACAATAAATATGATCTGAGGATCATAATTGTAATTATATGTCTTTGATACCCTCTTAAAAACCTCTATGGAGGAAAACATAAGATATGACATAGGTTATGTCTTAGATACCCCATACAAAAACCCCGGTGGGGAAAATAA
Source organism: Coix lacryma-jobi var. lacryma-jobi (assembly GCA_009763385.1). Taxonomy (NCBI): domain Eukaryota; kingdom Viridiplantae; phylum Streptophyta; class Magnoliopsida; order Poales; family Poaceae; genus Coix; species Coix lacryma-jobi. The sequence goes on from CM019830.1 coordinate 125,679,710, forward strand.
GGGATATGACATATGACTTGTATTGATATTGCCTCATTAAAAACCTTCTATGAGAAACCTGTTTGAGGAAAAACTCATAGAGGAAAAGAGTACAATATGATGTTTTGAACAGGTTATAATTTCAAGAGGAGTCTCCCCCTGAACCTTGCAATTCTCAAAGTCATCGCATACCAAACTTAACAACACATTGTGAAATGTGAAAATTGGTAGAGACTTTGTGAATAAATCTTGTGGAGTTATCACATGATTTAGTTTGCAAGGTGTTTTTCTCCTCACTTTGGTGAGAATAAAACATTTCTAGAAGGCAATATAGTGATATTGCCCTTATGTAACCTGTTGACATCCAAGCAACACAAGTTGCATTATCTTTGAAGATAATGGCTGGCGATTCGATAGAATCAAAGTGATCATTCAATGAAGCTATACATGTTCATGTAATACTTCAGAACGAGGAGTGGAAGTAGCCACTAGAGTCGAGTTTAATGATCCCCATGAGAACTTTACCACTAACATCAGCATGTGATCTGGCAGGGATTAAATAGCCAGTACTTTCATACTCCACATGATCATTTCTTAATTTACATGATGATAAATCAAGATCCTGCTTTGTGCCATATAGATATCTGTGGATATCCTCTTTGACTCCCACCTTTGACTCCCACCTTTCGGTGTATAGAAGTTGCACTTTTTCGAGCTATGGCAAGTATCTGTAAATGCAATATCAGGCCTATTGCGATATGCAAGATACATAAGCGCTTTGATGGCACTAAGGTTATCATCCCAAAGATCAAAAATGGATATTGATCTATGTTTAGGGATTGAATGACGATCAGTGTTGTAGTATGATTGTCCAATATTATTTGGATATTGGTATACAATATCAATTGAATATTGGAAGACTGATGTGTGTGCTTAAGTTGTAGACTTAAACATAATTTGGTTTTACCCAAATCTTTCATCTCAGATTCCGTCTTATACGATGATTTCCTATTTTGATATGTTCATATGAGATGTATAAAACCAATTAGGTTTTAAGTATGAACACATAGGTGCAATCATCATCATGGGAGATATCCTTCTGTGGAAGGAACTCACCTAGTCAGTTGTACCACAAACAACTTAACAATTTCAAGTCATGGAGTGACTTGAGTTATACACAATGTGTGTTGTGATTTATTTTTTGATTCAGAATACAAAGTCCATTGGGACTTATAATCCGAATCTATCCAAATCAATCATGATCTGCCAATTATTGGTATAGGAACATAATTTCCACACATACCAGTGGGTATGTTATGCTAGGTCTCTGCGTGAAACCATGTGCTACAAGCTCTCACTTTTTCACCACCTTATGGATTTGAAAATCCATAGTGCTTCCATGGAGGAAGCATTGTGATGAGGAGTCATTACAGAAGTAAAGACTTCTCACTATGGAGTGAAAGCAGTTCTCCTTAATTGTCACCTTTGGTTGACCAAAATGTGAGTGGTTGAATACTCTGCCTAGGACTTTTGGTCTGGATCCAGATAAGGTGCATGACAATTTTTGAGGAGTATGTCGACAATTTGTAGTCTTTTGTATGATTGATTCAATGGAACCAATTTTAGCATGTGGAAATATTGACCCTTGTGAACTCTATGTCATTTCCCATAATAACAGAGTTAGGGCGTTCCAAGGACCTAGCGCCTAAAGTTGTGCACAAGTTGTGCTGGGCTTTTGGATGTTGAACATCCATAGGCTTTGGATAGTAAATATCCATAATGTGTCTATCAACTTGATGTTGATATGCATGTATTGTCATGGAGAATTCTCTCCCCTGATCCGAGAGTGCTTGCAAGAAGCTGTATCCCATGTGGCCATACTTCTCCCCCTCTTATCTAGATTCGGGAGTTGAGTGGTTTTGTTAGGTACCTCCACTCTTTTTGGCACATTGAACGTGAATCAGACTTGGTGACAACATTATCACAAGTAAATGCATTTGGCAGACTATTTGCAATGTGTTGCAATTATAAGATATTCTGAACTGTTGGTTCAGATTCTTTGGTACGTGGATATGAGGATCGAACATCATTGATGATATTCTCTTTGTGATTCCTGGCATTCCATGTGTGGTAAGTGTCTCCCCCTAATGCCTGGAATCTTCCTCAAAGATGTACTCAACATACAGGCATTGAGTGAACCCCTAATTAGAGATCTGAGGTATTATTGAATGACGGATAATAATACCTTGCGGCGGTCTCCAAAATGCCCATTGATGTACGCTGCGGTGGTGATATCGGTACGTGCAAAACGTTACCGATTCGCAGATGGGAAATATGTTGGCTACAAGGCCAAATTTCTACGTACGAACTGCAACGGAGGGAGCCGTATGATTGCAGCTTTATGGATTTAGATTTATATGCGTTGTGTAAATCCGCATGTTACCAACTTAGATGTTGGTAAATTGCAATTCTATTTTGGGTCATCAAACAACAAACTTAATTCTCTCAATGAGAGATTTAGTTTGACCATTATGTGTATGAACATAAGATACTTAATGATGTGGTCCCTAAAAACCAAACAATTCCATTTACATGGATTGGATCCCGCGTCCAGGATCGTTTGCTCTAAATTGAAGAATTTGAGCAATGAGTTTGGTAAATTTGTGGTACCTTATGAGTAAGGCGCACAATTAGGACAACATTGTAGATTCATAGATGTGCATTACACAGTATCTTTCTGGTCCATAGGATGGCAAATAGAGTCACATGTATGATCTTGAATTTCTCCAAGAAATTGTATGACTCATATTGAGTTTGTGACCAATAGAATTGATAATAATTTTCTCATCATTCCAAATATAGAATGATCCAAGACAAATATGTCCAATCTTGATGGGATCAAGAGAGAAAATTATTTTATACACAACAGGTATAATGAGATTGATGTATGTATAATACACCCCAAATGATGTGGAAAGAATTTGTACAATTATATAGTTTTCATATATGTTGCATCTAAGGCGAGTGAAAGATTTTCATCATCGCTCATTAGTATTGGGTTCCCATTTAGAAACCATGCAACTGAATACATGAAAAATATCATATGGTATTTATAGAATCAGGATACAATGACGCATCCACGATTAATTTGAATACCCATGGAGAGGTTGTAATCTCTCATAATTGTGTTAGCGGTACGGTGGTCCACTAAATCAGATTCTTTTCCACCTGGTTAAATCTCATATGATTCTATATAGAGTTTGGCAATATTCCCAAATGAATTTGCACTCATATAGAATATATATACCATGTATGTGGTACATGATATTTTTTTGATGATGGACAACATACTACATGTGGTAGTATGACTTTAGGCTAATAATATCTCTAATGAAAATATGGAGACATTTTACAAGCGTTCGCTTGTTGAGTGAACTCCAAATTATTCCAAAGAACTTGCTTGCCTCCAATGAGTTGGAGGTATAATTGAGCCAAATATTTGATTTGGCATTTCTGTGCACATGGACTGTACAATCACATTTTTGTGAAAATGCGAGATTTGTCACACATGATCACTTTTCTAAATGAAAAATGATATTTGAGTTTATGAGAATTCATTATGTTGCAATGCCATGGATCCAAGATCCTTGATAAATGAATGAATGAACAATCATTTATAATTTGGCCAATGCCACATCCTTTGTTAAAATCCCGATGAGGGACTTGTAAAAGGTAGATGGATCTCACTCTTTGAACACTCAGATTTGAAAAATCCAAGTGCATGAGTTGCATACAAAATGCATGAACGCAAAGTGTGGCAATATCCAGAATGGATTGAGCATTAGATTTGCGGTGGAGCAGACATAGCTGTCATGCCTTATACCTGTGGCAGAACCTCCCGGCAATGTGGCCCACATGCACACGTCATCGTCTCCCCGAGCTTTAATGACTGTGCACATGTACCACATCACAGGAAAGAACTGTCGGGTGTCCCCGAGAGAACCCCGAATCATCCATGAGTACAGGATCGTCTTGTCTTTAGGTGAAACAATTACAACATTACCACATTTGATACAAGATACAATTGGAGTGCGGAAGCAAGAGATATAAACTTTACAAAACCATGAACAAGTTACTTTTTACATAAACATAACTTGTATTACGGAAGCAGTATAGTATTACAGAACCACACTTAGGCGGAGTACCTAAGTTGGAGAAGAAGTAACCAGATCATGTCGAGCCCACGGACACGATCGTGATCGACATCAACTGCTAGAAACCTGCAACAGGGATTTAACAAACCCTGAGTACAAAGGTACTCAACAAGGCTTACCCGACAAGAAAGGAGAAGGAACAGGTATGCTGGTTTGGGTAGGCTCAACAGTACTTTTCATTTGCATAAAAGCTTACTAAAGTAATCCTAGATCCAAATTTTACTTAATCATTTAAGTACTTGGTAAGAACTGAAAGTGAACACTAGTGAAAGATCATTATTATTCTTTCTTAAACAAGTTCCACTTTATTCTACGATGCGGGTCGAAAGATTGAGTCTCCTTAACCGAGGAGCACGACGATTCGAACCGATTAAACCAGATCTGGTAGTTTTCCACGATCATACGATATATGTAGACCCTGGATCACACATATACCAACCCCAGCCTCGGATCCTCCAAACAAGACCGGGTCCGCGCCACCCGAGAGTACTTGTACACCTCCAATCCGGGACTTTAACCCACGAGGGTAGCTAGTACTCCCGCCATCTCTCCACTCCCAGTGCGCGAGTAGCCGTTCTCATTTAAGAACCACCAAGATAGGGCTTACCATAGCATATGATCGGTACTTCACAGTTTCTCAATCTAGCAGGCCCACAACGGTTAATCCTAATCCGACACATCCGGGTCACCCTTCACCAACCCAAGGTTCGATGCATGTGCCCGTCTGGTCTTAACCATCATTCTTTCCCATTATCATTCCAAAACGATAAGTATTGAAAACATTTATCAAAAGCTTCATAAAGCAAGGCTAAGCATTTCTATCATTTGCATAAAGCAGGTATCAAGGAATGATATATCGATAACAAGATTGAACATGCATCGACAGGTTTAAAGCATTTGTTTGTTAAACATCTAATGCATCAGGTTATCGAAAGTAAGTGTAATTGTAAATCCAAGGAAATGGTTAAATGAACCGGGGCTTGCCTTTGCTGCAGGGAAGATAGGATCCAAGAAAGGTCCACAGAGGTTAGTTCCTTCATCTAGAAGTTAAGTCTTCTCGATGAAGCTTGTCCAACAAGAATCTCCTTCCGAGGCTTGTTCGACAAGGGTGATCACCAAAGCTTGATCAACACGACTCCAACACTCTCGGACACTACACGTAGATAAATGATGTATGCTTTAGCATGATGCCATGTGGTGTATGCTAAGGTGCAGGACAATTCAAAAGTAAAACAGAAGATAACACAAGATGAGGAAAGTCGAGTACAACTTTCCTTCGCGGTAAAGTTGCAAACCAACAAAACCAACTGCAACTTACTAACTAAGATTCCTAGCTATACATACAACTTCCACCAAGCACCTTTAGGAAGATAACTAAGGATGGCTAAGGTTTATCAAAACATCAACCAAGCCATGTGACAACGGGGTGAGGATGTCCCATGGTCTTCAAGCAAGGATCCAAAATCACACAAGTAAAACTGCTGTCCAAACTTTGGACAACTTACTTGTTCTATACTAATCAAGCCATAAAACAGAGCTCCTAACATCCAAAAGAGGTGATCCTAGACAATTTGAAAAGCTTATCAAATTGTCTACAAACTTCCTAATATCACCCAAGGTTGATTCTATAGGCAACTAGGTCAACTAACTTGAATAAACATCTCTGTCCAGAGCTAGGACAGATTTGCTTACACAACTTCAAACAGCTATAACTGGAGCTCTGGGTCACTAAAACGGATGATCCTTGACAATCTAGAAAGCTTATGAAAAACTCTACAACTCTCCTATTATCTCCAACAGGTGATTCCCTAATTAAAAGACTTGAACAGCACAAAAACTCAGATCTGTCCAAAAGGTAGGACAGATCTGTCCTGCTGACTTATAGAAACTATATCTCCTAATCTAGCAGGCCTAAAATCATGAAATTTTAGGACAAGTTAGAGACAGAAGTTAACTACAACTTTTGTATACAACTTATTTACAAAAAACATATACTTAATCATGAAAACAGTCCATTAAAGAGGACTGGTCCAGCACTATAACAACATAATGCATCAAAACTTAAATGCATAACTTGAACTATAACAAGTCAAACATGATCAACTAAATGCATGAAACATAACTATTAAACAAAGATAACTGAAGATACAAAGATTAACCATACCTTCTTATGAACAATAAGTTACCCTATTATTTAAATAAAACTCTTTTAATCATTTCTTTATTAACAAAGCATAAGAAAAAGAGTTAAATTGAAACTTGTCAAATTGAGCCCAAACTTTTTGAGATGATTCATTATATAAAAATAACAGTGGCAAAATAAATATCACAATTTTTGGACAAACATATAAACCTGTGGAATTAAATCAAACTATAAACATTTAAATGATTAAATAAAGCATAGAAATAACAAAACAACTTATTTTCTCCAACAGAGCTCAAAATTTTTGTGGAGATACCTTTTATGCTAAAAACAGTGACAAAAATAGTTTCATGATTTTTGGACATTTAAATAAGCCTACAAAAATCATCAAAGATCATTTATTAATAAAAAGACCTATTTAAATCACTTTTAAAATTTGATCAAAACTCAAATTTCATATTTTTCATAAATACTAGACCGCTTGAGAAAGCTATTCAAAAATTTTCACAAATTTTGGAGCTTCCTACAAAAACATATCAAAAAGACAAAACACAACACTATTCACATGACGCAAGAAAAGAAAAACACTTCTCCTTCTCATTGACAGGAGGGCCCCAGGCGTCAGACCCTTCTTCTCCCCCTCTCACGCCCAGGCCAAAGGCCCGACTGGCCTTGACCGTCACCCGGCCACGTTGACCGGACTCCGGCCCCCCTCACCGGCGAGGTCTCCGGCGACGGCGAGGACTCCCACCTCTCCATCTTGACCTCGCGCACCATACCCACCCCTCACTAGACCTAGCACTCACACGACCTCGAGCTGGCAGCGGCTATGGCGGCTCGGCCACGCCGAGCACGGCGGCGACACGACGTTCCGGCTGCTAGAGCTCGGTAGCGACCTAGGTGAGGGTGGCTTCATACTCAGGAACTTGTAGCGACCACGATGCACACCTTAACTCAAACAAAAACGTCTCGGAACTGTTGACGCAAAACGTGGCGTCTCGCGTCAAGGGCACACAGCAAGCCGAATGAGGCTAGCTTCAATCGGGAGCCCGGGGTGTATCGAACCCGGAGACGTGCCAGTCGGTTTGACCTGAAAACCAACAAGGGATAAAAGTGTGAGAATACCTTGGAACATGCTGGGTGAAACCAGACAGTTCCATATGTATGGCTTTGGAAGCCAATCACGACGGCACACAGCTATAGAAGCTGTTTGTCGAAACAGGTTTAATATGTCATTCGGCAAGTATAAAGAGAAAGCATGTAAACATGTCGAATGCCGAATACATACGTGACAAAAGGATAAAAGAGGTAACTTGTAAATACAAATCTATTCAGATAACATATGCATAGGCCAATCCAGCTAGTCTGTCGCACGTCCAGCCTTCATAAACCCGTCAGCCTTCATAAACCCGTCAGGCATAAACTCAAGAAAAGCTAATCCACCGCATGATACCACTTGCTATAAATCTACACCACTCCTTATAATTAGATTAATCCACCGCATGAGACGATCTAATTATAAGAAGCTAAAAGCACACATACATCTGAACAGATCTATACATACTCATTACTCATGTAAGCTTAACCAGAATCGGCAAACTAGCCGAACTAGGGTCCATGAAGAAGAAACACACAGGCAAAGCATGATTAAACTAATCTAAAACCTGTACCTGCCGCACGACACCCAGCTCTATCAAAGCTTAAACATGATCGGCATGCATGAACCCGCAACATGTAACAATCTAGATTAAAAGTCGGTTCGGCCATTATGATCTTATAATTAGCAAAGCACAAGCAAACTCGTGCAACAAGGCCGAACGAAGATCAATCTAGATTGGGCAAAAAGTGTTGTACGAATTAAATAAATAAAACATATAACACGTGATAACTTGATGAATCTATTAGATCTGCCAAATCTAACAGAGCCGATAACTATTTTTACTCATGACTCAATCCGCCGCACGATACAAGTCATAGGTAAAAACTTCCCGTCATAAGCTTAAATCCGCCGCACGATACTAAGCTTAACATACGAGACTACTTGCATCATATCTAAATCCACCGCATGATACTAGACATGATAGCAAGGTTGCTGGTACTTACGGAGGTCGACGGATCGATGATTCCTCTCGAAGAACTCGATGACACGACTATAAGGACTCGAAGATGGCACGGGGCCGGTTGTATTGATGTGGTTATGAACAGTTTTACAATGACCGACGATACATATTTATATCCTGTACTAATGGCTATTGATAAGCTACGTACATGACTTGCCAAGTAAATATCTAAATAAAAGGAAATATAAAGATATATGGACTCTAATTTTCCTTATGTAGAATCCGTATCAATGAAGCTTCTTTGTCCGACTCCTGCATGTGTGATTGATTCAATACGTGATCAACCTGGACCTCCTCTTTGGATACGATAACTCTGCTTTTCCAATTACGGTTGATGCATGCTGGCCTCATCTCCTTCACGTACTTATAGATAATGTTGATGTGTCCCAACCAAACAAGTCTCCTTTCTTTCCCTTAAATGCATGAACTCCAATCTTCATGTATCCTTATTTCTATATCTTTCTTCATGCACGTATACCATTAAAACTAAGGCAATTAACGAGCACACATGGAGTCCGACTGATTTCCTTTATTTTTCCCAGGCACGTGCAAACCAACTGGACATTATACGTTTTCTCCTAGAATATAATATTTTCTGGTTGGCTTGCAAATATCACTCAATAAGGAGATTTTTTTTCTTTTGACATCATCAGCTGATTTCTTCTTATCTCAGGATAAACCTACCAAATTTTGGTGTCAACAGGAACACCTCGGTCCACGACGGCGGCCATGGCGGCGCTTGCACCGACGGCGAGCCACGCGGACAGACCAAGACGACACGATAGAGACCAAACTAGGGAGCGCAACATGCCTAGGGACTCAACTCGAACATGGTGCGCACCCTATACTCACTGGAGGATCACCCGACCAAGGTTGGCCACGGCGGCGGCGAAAACAGAGCTTGCGCCAATGGCAACCTCCGCGGACTGCTCAAGCCAGGGTGGTAGAGACCTCAAGAGCGAGCCGATCATGATCAGCGAAGCAAGGCGGAGCTATTGGTGTGACTGGTTTGGCCGGAGAGGCTCCGAGCCAGGCTGGCCATGGCGGAGTTGTTCGCGGCGGCAGGCTACCGGCCATGGGGAAGAAAACCCCGGCAACGGCGATGGGGAGCACTAGAGCTTGGATTAACTGGTTCAGGGGAAGAGCGGGAGTGAGGCGGACACGTTTGGGAGATGGAGGACGCCGGGACGCAGCGACGGCGGCGAAACTGCTCGCCGGAGCTTGGCCAGAAAATAGAGAAAGAGAGAGAGAAGGTGGCAGTCGCTGGCGATAGGGGGTTCAAGAACTCTTCAGAGCTTGCCACCGCGCTGGGTGAAGCAAGCAGGCTGCTAGCTGCGTGGCTGAACACGTGGTGCGGCGCAGAGGCGTCCAGGCCCCGGCGGCGGCGACGCGGCGGCCATGCCCTGCCCTGGCCAGATGCACCCCCCCCCCTCCTGTGGCTACAGAAACAGATCTTCCCCCTTTCTAATTACTCCTGATTTTTGTACTGCACGACAAAAACTCCCAAAACAAAAGTTGCTCCAAATTTTGTGTTCTACAAGTTTGCTTTAAGAGCCAAAGTCAAATTCTGCCTGAATTTTGAAATGGAGTTCAAATTCAAATTCGGACCAAACTGAATTTCAAAATTACTTTTGAATTTTCTGAACAACTTCAAATTTCACCAATACAAAAGTTATTCCTTATAAAATTATATAAAAATTTGTTTTTGGTCATATATCCAAATTGTGCTTAATTTTGAAACTACACAAAAGGGGATAAAACTAGGTTTAGAAATTGATTTTCAATTTGAAACCAAATCAAACTTGTTTTCCAAATTACTTCAGATTTTCTTTAGTAACTTGAAAATCTATCTTAATAAAAGTTGTTGCTTTTAATCCTCTCTACAACTTTGACTAAAGGACCAAAGTCTAATTCTTTTTAGTTTTTGAAATCTAGTTTTGGGGTCAAATTTAGGGTTTGAAAGATTTCAAATTTATTCAAACTTTTGTACAGAAACTTGGAAAACATTAAATACCAAAGTTGTACATCTCAACAAGAGCTACAACTTTGCTTTTGAAACCATTTTGAAATTTGACTTACTTTTTGACTTATTGAAAAAGGGGATAAAAAGGAACATAGAAAATTATGGTTTTCTACTTATCATTTCATGTTACATAAAACACTCATGTAAATCACACAAGATTATGCAACATCTATGGTAAACATGTAAAGCATCTCAACTTTACTTAAAACATGAAATGCTTTTATGCCATGATGCCAAATGATTATGCATACTAAACATATTAATTAAGGTTTTTAATTACTACTTAACACCAGGGGTGTTACAATACCCCCAGTGATATCGTTGATATCTTAATGCTCGTGGCAGGAAAATAAATTCCATCCAATGCGAGGTTGGAAATATTTCGAACTGAAAATATTAGCCATGTCCAACATGAGTTTATCATGTACAAATTTACTATGCCAGTAAATAGTATAGCAATAAAGGCAAAAATTTAGGGTTCAACGTGAAACTTGATTATAGACTAACCATTCTATAAAGAACAGGCGACAAAATCGCTGCTAATGTTTTGGATTCTATTCCTGTGGCGCTGCTAATGTTTTGGATTCTATTCCTGTGGGAATAGATGATGTAAAATCTTTATCAAAACATAGACGTTGTATGTGATAGAAAGGAGTCACCCAAATAATGCACTATATATTGCTATTTATTTAAGTAAATTATTACTTAAATAACTTCAGATTCAAGATGTGTCTTGAATTGGCATATGCAAATATTATGAATTCAAGATGAGTCTTGAATCACATGTAGTGTTTACCTCATATTTTATAGGTGATAGAAAATCGTCGGTAACATCACTGTGTATAATAATTATTGCCAAAAATAGTCTCAATCATTATGTATTAGCATGTTGGCACATAGAAGGTACAAACCAGATTGATGACCTTGTAGTAGGGGAGCGTAATATGCAAATATATGTATTTACAGTAGATGTCATCCCACTACCTATGCGTTGCTAATAATATGGGTTGATCACACTTTGAGGGTAGTCAAATGTTAGGAACATGACATAGACATTGTTGGGTGAATCAATTCAGAGGTAGTCACTATGTTTTTAGAAACATGGTGTAGACCTCGAATTATGAGAGCATTATTTTGAAAGTAAACACCTGAATGGTTTAAACCTATGCAATTCATATTTAGATTGGGTAAAGCACATGAGGATAGTCACTATGTGATGGACATAGTGTAGATCCTGCAGTAGTATTGAGATACTAGCTTGTGCATGACCAATCTAAAAGATGAATTTTGGCAATCATCTATAGGTGTACCCCTTTGTAGTTCATATTCAAAGTTGGTTCGCACAAGGAGGATGAAAATCTCATGATAGTACTGTGGTACATCTTGTGCATGACCAATTTTAAAAAATAAACAAAAGTTATCACCGTGAAGGTGAAGATCATTTGTTCTAAAATGTCATATTAGATACGCACGTTGAGGATGATCACTATGTGCAGCATAGTGTAGATCCCGCAGTAGTATTGGTACTACCTTGTGTATGACCAATATGCACATTTCAGAATATTATACACAAATAATGAGGTAATCACATAATAATTTGCATGAAATAAATTAAGCGCTTGAAACTTAAAACATATAAGTAAATACGCTTAATTAAAAATGCAAAATATAAATTGCATATTAAATAAATGCATTAAATAAATTGCATATAAGGTAAATTGCGTAAAAATAAATTACACAAATAAAGTGGAACATATTGTTATTGGGAATGTCATTGGACAACACTTTGAACAATATATTCAACACATGTGGTACATGTTATTGGGAATTGCCGTAGGCAAACACTTTGAACATATACAGTATATGTAAAATATACATGAAGGTGGCTGCGCTGTGGGCCAAAACATCATAGGAATTAGCCCAAAAACGCGATTTGGATCCACCTGGCCCAAGTTGAAAGCTCGTAGGTCCCAACCTGGGCCTGGGCCGGCCATTCGGCCCAACAGGCGGGTGGGGTGCGCCCCATATATAAGTGGCGGTTAGGGTTTTCCAAACCCTAACCGCCTCCTCATGCAGCTTCCGCCGGAGGGGGCAGGCCGCCGCCACCGCCAGGCCGCTGGGGTTGCGCGCGGCGCAGGGCAGCCGCAGGGCCGCGGGGGTCGGCCGTCGCCCAGCCGCGGGGACGCGCGCGGCGCAGGGCCGCCACAGGGCCGCGGGGGCTAGTCGCCGGCGCCGGGGCCAAGCCGGAGCGCCGGGCTAGCCGGGCCGCCGCCAGCAGCCAGGGCGTGCGCTGGAGGCCGCGCAGGGCGCGGGGTCGCCGCTGCCTGGTCGCGGGGAGCCAGCCGCCGCCGCTGGGCTGCCGGGCGCCAGTGGCCGGGGGCGGGGCCACGCCGCCGGGGCGCGTAGCCACGGGGCAGGGTGTCGGGTGCCTCGCCCGCAGGAGCCAAGGCACCGGCCACGCGGTCGCTGCCAGACCACGGGCCGGGGCGCGTAGGCAAGCCCGGGGCTGCCGGTTCCGGCCGAGCGCTGGTGGGTCACCGCCCGAGGCCGCCACGGGCAAGCCATCATGCGGGGTGCGTGTGGCGCGCAGGGCAAAGCCGCGGCCGTCGGGGCGCGCGAGGCCTGGCCGCCGCTAACCACTGACGTGGTGGTCGTGGCTGCCGCCGTGAGGCCGCGGCGCAGGTGCAGGAGCCCGTTTGCGCGAGGACGCAAGGCCAGCCGCGGCGCGAGGCCGTTGGCCACGATTCGAGGAACCTGCCGCTGGCCATGGTGGTTGCTGGTGCGTTGGCCGCGCGGGCGTGACGACCGCAGGGGTCGCTGTCGCTGGCCGCATGGTGCCGGCCACAAGAGCATTCATCCTCAGAGGATTTTCTTGCCTGGGGGATCGCTGAGCCACCGAAGAAGGCTACGGTGAAGGATGCCGGAGATGAGGCCGTGGTCTCTTCTGTAGCGACGGATCTTCCCTTGCCGCCATGAAGGTGTCGTGAAGGAAGCGACACTGACCGGAGATGAGGCCGTGGTCTCTTCCGTAGCGACGGATCTTCCCTTGCCGCCATGAAGGTGTCGTGAAGGAAGCGACACCGATCGCAAGGCCTCCACCAACGAACGACTCCTCTTGCTCTCTGATGCTCTATCAACTGAGCTATTCTTTCTCTCGGAAGAAGAAGCAATGAGCGAGGGTGCTGATAACGTGTTGCGAGTAGTGATTGCGAAAAAATGTAAATGAGACTCGGGAGAATAGAATGAATGATCGGTTTCTTTCATTGATCATTGATACATATTTATATACAATATGGAAGGAGGTTATGGAGAGAAACTTTCCTATAAAGAAACCACAGACGTGGGGAGTTTGCTCCATCTGCGTGAGGAGGATTTGATCAGGGTATACAAGATATTTGTAACAGTTTCAAACCGGGTGTTACACACGGACATGCTACGACTTTAGACTTGTTTTCCCACAGCTGACAGTTTTTTTTCCACAGCCTCCCCTTCTCCAATCCGCAGGAAGCGCTCCCCAAAATGCCGCGGCTGGAGCCGGCGGACGCGCAGGCGACCCTCGTCCTGGGCGACCCCTCGGTCCCCGTCGCCGCCGTCAACACGCTCCTCGCCGTGCTCCCCTTCCCCTCGGACCCGACCCCGCGCCTCCGCCGCGCGGTCCTCCTCCGCCGCCTCGCCGCCGACCCGGTCTCGGCATCCGCTCTCGACACGCTCCAACTCCTGGCCTCGCTCCCCGTCCCCGCCTCCCCAATCGCCGACGCCCACATCGCCGTCGCGGCCTTCCTCGCAGTCTCCGCGCCCGACTTCGACGCCGCCGCGAGGGCGCTCTTCGCGCGTCCCAACGGCCGCGCGCGCCGCGCGGTCGACGAGGGAGGGTCCCCCGCGCTCGCCTCCCATGAGGCCATGGCCACAGTGGACCAGTTCGAGGCCGCCGTCGGGAACTCCTTCTCTCAGACCGTCCTCAGGGGCCTGTGGGGCAACCGGGCCGCCACGGAGGAGCGGGTCAGGGAGCTCCTCGCCGCCGAGTGGGCCGCGATTGGACCTTCGCTGGTCGTGGCGGCGGCTCAGCGGATGATCGGAGATGGGGCTGTCGAGAAATGGCGTGCCGCGGATGAGGCCACCCGTGTCAAGTTCCGCATTTTGGGTGAGGATTTTTGTTTGGGTGGTGTGTGGCTTCCAAGGCATTGTAGTTTGATGAGTAAATTTGTTGGTAGCCTCTGGATTGCAGACACGATGCTATAATTTTGCTCATGCCATGGAGCAGAGAAGATAACCTAGATAGTGTACGACAAACACAGTTGCAACTCTGAAGTTTATATACAAGCAATGTACTCATTGCACATTGTATTTATCGACAGCTTTGTGATTTGAGTACATTTCTTTGTCTGTGGTGCAATTCAAGGAACTAGCTTGTAGTGGGGCTTTTATGTCTTTTTAGCTTTTAGTGATATAATAAAAATGGGAACATTTAGTCTGAATTAGAGGTCATATTTATCTTGGCCTAGAAATCTGTTTGCCTTAAAGTGTTATCTCTGAAACAACCATGAGTTGAAGCTATCCAAAACAGGTAATTGGAGTGTGCTTGCTAATTTTGCTGCTTGTAGTTTCTTGTTTGTCATAGATCAGCAAACTACATAATTTTAATCTTGTGAATACTGTTGGCAGTGCCAACTACAATATCTTAATGCCTTTATACCACTCACATCAGTTATTTTCGTATCTTTTTGTTTGTCTGCATCTATCTTTCTTATTGATTTTGTAATTCTATGCATTCCATATAGAGCAGTTTGGGTTCTGCCTCTGTTTGGACAGCTCTAGGTCTTTATGTGCATTGTTTGCTGCTAGATGTTTTACTTTTCTAATTTGTTATGATTTGGGTGTTCGCAAGGTCACGCCTTCATAGCTTATAATTGATTATATGAAATGAAATTTACAGCTGGGGAAGAAAATACACGTGAGATTCTCGGCGAACTTGAAGAACCTACCTCTAGTGCAAATCCAATTTCAACACCAGCTGTTGAGAAGGTGATTGACGCGCTCAAAACAAGCTGTGCTGACCTTCAGAGTGTTGTGGAGGATCCGCTTCCACATGCAATGGCTGTTGCAGATGAGGTATTGGCTGCAAGGATGAAAGCTGTTAGTTTGAATGCTGAAGAAGTAAGAGGTCAACCAACAACTTGTGGCGCTGCAGGCCCGAGTGCTCTTAATGATAAAGACAAGGGTGCAAGTATAGGTAAACCTCACAGCCTTATGGATTGGAACCCAACAGCACGGACCTTTCAGGTGAGCATTTGTTTTTAAAAGAGTTATCTTTGCTTTTGAACTTTGTCCTTACTGAACTGGGCTTTGATTGTTAAATTGAATTTTTTATTGTAATAACTAGCTTTTGTTTCCATTGTGATTGAAAATGATATCAGTGCCTATATCATGTCATTATTTTGCATTAAACATTGCTTGTGTACATTTTATTCATTTCTCTATTGATTGAGTTTTCAGCGTGAATTGTTCTCTACATTGTCAACTTTCTGCTCCTGCCTACATTCCCCATGTTTTCTACAAAATCTGGATGATATGTGTTGTGACATATTTTGAGGATATATGCGTTCTTGGTAAGATGCTCTGACCATGACAAGAAATGATCAAATGGGGTCATAAAACCTAATAGTTGTATGATTTTGTTTCACTTTAGTAAGGTAGCTTCTGAAATTAGGATTTCGGATCATGAATGCTCTACTGCAGTCCCTCTTTGTGTTACATTCAAACGTGAACTTACTGTAGTCTAATTTAAGCTCAATCAAGATACCTCATAATAACTTTTTAGTTAGCCATAGGATAGCAATAGCTTAGTATCACAACTGCAAAATGTTGGATTCTGGTCATGTTTCTGAAAAGAAAACACTACCTTGCAGTGGGAGGAGTCACCTGGCCCTGAGAGTTCAGAATCATCATTTCGTAGACCACACTTGCCTACCCCAAGGAGAGTACCAGTTTCTCCTTTGCCACCAGGAGAAAACAAAAATATGCGTAGAAGGCCAAGGAAGTGGTGCTTGTTAGAAGAAGAAACACTAAGAAAGGGTGTTGAACAGTATGTTTCGTCTTGATGTTCAGATATTATTGTTTGACATCTCTCAGCTTTCTTGTTATGTAACACTGGTGTTTTGATTGCTGTTGTTGTATGTTCTTCATCGTTATGTTGTGCTTGTTTCATGTGTAGGTATGGTAGTCGCAATTGGAAGGACATTCTAAATAACAATCGTGACGTTTTTATCGGCAGAACAACGGTGGGTATTTGGTTATTACAGCGAAGTTGCTGTGGCTGCCAATGAAGGTACTGATGGGCTGTATGTATGATGTATTGTAGGTGGACTTGAAGGACAAGTGGAGGAATATGATTAAGCGATAATGTAACGGAGAAACATATAGGTGCACAAGTAACTGGAGCCCCTGCTCCTTCGGACAGGACTAAATTCACGCTCTAGAGCACCTTCTAATGGTTTACTAGGGTGAAGTAGCTAGCCTGTTACCACTTACCACTGTAGTCGTGATGTATTTAGCGATGTCGCTAAGTGTGCACTATCGAACTCCAGTTTCGCTAATCTCGGTCAAATTTTGTGACATATAATGCTTATCGAGTAGCTGATTCACCGCACAGGTGTTATGAACTCCAATGGGAGTTTCGTAGAGTTTTATGCATTAAATATGCTGATGTGATATTGTATTGATAAGGGCCTGTCTATAAGTTTTTGGAATTCACAACATAGACAACTAAACAGACAACATGTACAACCCATAGATAAGAGTGGTCTATTTAATTGTCTGCAAGTGCTTTAATGCCTACATATAGTCGTGATCAATCATAAATATCATATTAGTAGACCACTGTGTGTCTGTGTTGCTATTTAATACATGATTTTACATCCACAAGCAACCAGAGGTTATAAATATTCATATTATAATCGTAAAAAATTCTCTTTCACCCACAAGAAAACAAAGACTCCCCCTGACATTTTTTTAATGGAACATTCAGCTCGCTATGGATCTGGGACATAATTAGATCACAAACGCTTCATGGAAGCAGCGTGCTAGCTGCAGGGAAGAATGATCTAGTATAGAACAGGGCAAGTTTCAGAGAAATTGTTTAAGTTCACATAGAGAGAGTAACAGTTCACAACTTAGCTAATTTAAAAGAAAAAAAAATGATGAGCATATCTTCCTGACTTCGTCCCTGCTTGCACTTGTACCTAAAGGAAAATTACCAAAATTGCCATCAGGCATTGAATACAATCTACAAGTTTTATAAATGATAGATATTCAACAGCTAGCATGTTTTCATTGAAGGTATCAGCGTGTGGTGCTTCATGTATGGAATGTTGGAAAAGAATAAAAGAATATACACTACTTCGGAGACTTATTCACAATAACAAAATTCAGAGACTAATTGAAAACTGCACACTGAGCATTCAATTTTCAGATAAACTAAGCTTTATAAGTTTATAGTGACAAAAATCACTTGATAGCATTTTTAGTTTTCTGTTAAACTAAGCTTTATAAGTTTATAGTGACAAAAATCACTTGATAGCAGTTTTCGGCTGAGAAAGCTAATTGAGAATTCAACCAGTTTGCACTATAATTGATAACAGTTTTCAGCTTCCAAAAAGCTAACAATTTCATAAACTGGTATAATTTCAGATAGCAGCTAACAGAAACTTCCTCCATTGACTAGAACTGCAAGCACATAGTTCAGTTTACAGCAGGGTGATAATTTTAGAACTGAAACAACATCAATCAAGAATACAGGCTAAAAATTCAGAAATCAAGTAGATAACAGCTATAGGTCTATAATTTTAGTGTACCATCTATATGAGCCATCATCTATACTGCTAAAGCATACTTGAGGCAGTGTAATTTCAAATCTAAATAACCTCACGAGAGTATTTGAATTACAGCACATGTAATTTCAGAACTAAAGTAATGTTCTTACTGTGCTGAATCGCAAGATAGAAAAATTAGACTGTCCTTGCAACCAAGTTCCGCAAGATAGAAAAATTAGACTGTCCTTGCAACCAAGTTTCCAACAAGCAGGAGACAGAGACGTAGGGCAATAGAAAAACACCTCCACCAGGGCTGTTCACGCCAAGACCGATGGGGACGGGAACGGCCGCCGTCAAGCCGTTGTTGTGGCCGAAGGGGCGGGTGGCTGCCACCGGGATGTGACCGCGCCGATTGCAGAGAAGGTCGTCGCGGCAGATCCGTCCTTGCTCTTTCTAGCTGCTAGCGACCCCGTGGTCTTCCCGTCGCCGTTGTGCCCTTGAGCTCCATGGCCGCCACTCGCCACTACCTCCATACTGAACGTTCTGGATCTGCCATGGGTGAAGAAGAAAAAGAAAGCAGCTATGGTGTAGAAGGTCGAAGGGGAAGGGATTTTGGCGCCAACCTTCTCACACAATGTACTGGATCTGCAAAGCGACGACGAACTCATACAGCGCTGAAGCCACCGTCTCTTCCAGCATAGGACCACGAGCCGTCCTCGTCTCTTCGCGAGACGACGGGCTTTGTGCGTTCCACGCTCTTCAGGGGTTTTCTTGTAAAAATTACCACATGCAGACGACCCTTGCAGACGCGCTGTACATGCCCTAAAGAGATAGATGACGAGAGTATTATGAGAGTATTTATTATGTAAATATAATGTTGTCCTCGTGGTTGCATGCTTTACTACTCGTACATGTAATGAATACAGTAGATCATATTTTTTTCCCCTGGAAAAAGACATCAAGACCCCTTAAAAAAGATTTCACATAAGCATAACTTAGCAGCACACATGGAAACAAAAACTAATTTAGCTTGGTTGGGTTCAGAGTTCAGACTCAAATTATTTAATTTTCTTTAGAACTGAATGGTTGGGTTCAGAGTTTAGACTCAAATTGTTGATGTGAGTCCATTCTTTTCTTTCAGAAAGGCCCGCTTAACTGGTAGTAGTATTTTTTGTTTTCCACCAGGGAGGTGTCCTCCATTTCATATTTTTTTTTCAGTATGCACTATGCAGTTGCCAGTCATGCAATTGGTTTTACTGTATGCCACCACTGCTGGAAAATCGGTAACAACCTACCATGGTTTTTGCATGCATCGTTTCATATTCATTTGTGCAACACACATTGCACATGATATAGATGGGGTAACTAACTCAAGTTATCAAAGCTTGCATTCATAATATCTATAATTTAACTCTCTCTTTTTCTCTTTGTATATATATATATATATTTATATATATATATATACACTATTAGGAGCCCTGGGCGTGTCGTAGTTACCGGAAACCCCAGCCCAAACCTATCAACCTGGTTGAATCCAACCATGTAAAGTAACAGACCAGTCGCTCCTCTATTCTTCGGTTCAAATTCATTTGAATCTCATTTGTGCTCTCTCTGCTCTCTTTTTCTCACCGCGAGGGCAGCAGATCCAGGCTCTACCGCGCCGCCGCCCCACCTAGATGCGGCCCGCTGCTTGCTAGACGCCGCGGTAAGGTTGGGCCACGGCGACTACTGCGCCGCCGCCCCACCTGGATGCGGCCCGCTGCTCGCTGGACGCCGCGGCAAGGTTGGTCCACAACGGCACGCGAAGCCACGGCGGCGTCGTTTCCTTCCTCGACTCAGTGGTCGCGGGCCACAACGGCCTTCCTCTCCGACTCCGTGCGTGTTATTCTCGGCCCCTCGCCGTCTCCTGTCCGTGTGCGCAACCGAGAAGGGAGAAAGGCCGTGCGACACCGGCCCCGTCGCGGTGGCGGCGGCACCGGCTTCGTCGCGCGTCGCCCTCGGTAGGCGTGCCCCGCCCGCCAACACCGCCATGGCGTTGTGCGCCTCCGCGGCCCCCGCGCCCGGCGGCTGCGACGTGGCCCGCCGCGGTCGCCGCCCTCCCCACCCACGGCCGCTCCGGTGCCTCCGACGCCGATTCCCAGTAAGTATAGCAATCCCCCTCCTCGATTCGTCGCCGCCGCGCGCCTCATCCTGTTCCTGTACCAAATCAGTAAATCACATTCAGGTGAAAAGCCTTGTAGTTGCGAGGGCGCCCCTACGGTGGATGGGGAACGGGATCTCCGTCCCTTAGTCCCTTCTCCCCCTCCAGTCCCTTTGCACAAATAAGATTGACCGATTGGGAATTCTTCGAGGTGTTCGGCGGATGTCAGTGTCACTGTCAGTGCTTACAGAAATACTAAGATCAGGTGTCATGTTTGTCTGCTTGACTGTTGACTGTTCTGGGGTTTGGGAATGTGAAATGGTTCTAATGCTAGTTGTTCAATCTGAATGTTAGTCTGACCTTAGACTAACAAGTTGGGGAAATGGTGTTTTGACTGATATCAGTGACCGAAACAAACTTTTGTGAAATCATGAATATACTTACCTCCTGTTACTTAGTGTTTCCACCGTATTATTTTCTGTTTTCCCCAACATTCTGCCAATCCTCTGTGCACCGTGCGTCGTCTGTGCTTTGCTTAATGCTGCTGGAATCATGAGGAGGTGAGGACGGACTTTCGTGCCTAAATACAGTGTGCGTCGTCTGTTTTATTTACATAGCAATGGCTTTTTCGGCAGAGCCTTTTGTGCAACCAACCAAAATTTCTATGTAATTTTGATCCATAATACTGATGCATCTAGTGTGAGAGAATTTTGCTTTTGTACTTACATACATAAGTTTCTATACACAGGTAATTAGCTTTATAATTTTTTCACTCCTCCGACGCCATGATTTTTGCATTAATATCCAATAGGTTTCTATGCAACTGATGGACATGTACGAGGACGTGGAGCTATACTAGATGGAGAACCCAGCTGCTTTGTGTGGGAAGCATTGGCTTCTCCTAGCACTAGAAGGCTAGCACCCAGGTAAGGTTTCAGATTTTTTTAATGTTTTTTCTCTATGTTTTTATGCTCACTATATCCTGCATGACAGCACTGATTGGTGAGATCTATGGATGGTCAACCACACGACGCTCAGCATCAGGTAGAATGTCGATTAATCTGCATAAAAAATGTGGCCTAATCTATATCTTTTTGTGAGCTTTGGTAGTCCAATTTGTTGTTGATTAATATATATATAATTATGGCCAAATATTAAGTTTCTATGTAGTTTTTTTTGCACTTGCATACATAAGTTTCTATACATGGACGATTATAATTGTTAATCTGACTAAGTAAACGTTCTATTCATTGGTAGGCTATTAATTATTTAATCTAGGATTCTATGTATTTGTAGGCTATTGAGAATATTAGTGCGTCCAGTCAAAGATAAACATTAATTCCTGAGATTTTATACATTGGTAGAATGTTAATTATGCACCCTCTGTTAGTAGTAAATAAAGGGGATTCTACCTATGTATTATTGAAGCATTTTTTTATGTATTGGTGGAGCATACTTCAACGCGGCCGTCTGATTTCCGATTTTTATGCACATCGGACGACGACTTCAACGTGGCCCCACATTCAGTACAGTGGTTGAAACTTCCTCAATGTCTGAATGTTAATTCTAGACGGTAATTGTTGCAAACTGAATTTTTTTTCCTCTCAATCATGCAAAAGGTGTTTCGAACTGAATGTTACTCCAAAATATTAAGTCCAGACTGTAATTGTAGGGCTGGCATGTATGTATGCTCTCTTCTAGGCTGCAATTGATTTGAACTGAATGTTATGGAGTACTGTATATCGAATTGACAATCGAATGTCTGCTTGCATGTATGTATGCTCTCTGAATATGCACCATGCATGTATGTATGCTCTGTATTAATTATATAGATTATTTGGATTGGGTTTTATGCACATCTTTATTAATTATATACCTCCCAAATTGAGAATCATGGTTTTAGGTTGGAGCTTTCTGGGTTTTAGATAAGAATAATCTTCCTAATGGTCGTATCTTTATTAATTATATATATCTGATCAAGTGAGAAGCAAGATTTGTGTTCAATATATTATTAGAACAAATTTCTATACATTATTGAAGCATATTTCTATATATCGTTGGAGTAATTATATATGTATTTCTACACAATTTTATACATTATTGGAGCACACCCTACCTAGTAACTACAAAGATAGAGGTTCTGCGATCTGTTTCATTTTTTATTTTTTCTCACGGTATACTAATTTTTGGTTTTATGCATATCAGATTGTGGAGCTGCTCCAAAACTGGCGTTTACTAGTGGAGCTGCTCCAAACTGGCCCTTGCCAGTTGCCACGCCGCCGCCGGTCTCCAGCAGCGCCGCGCACTCCGCGTCTACTAGTGCGGGCAGCACTGATTCACCACCGTCCAGCCACAGCGAGCAGCACTCTCTGTACAGCAGTATACGGCGTCATGGTCTCATGTCCTGTTTCGTTTCTTCTCTCTCGTTGGTTCCCGGTTCGCTGACGCGGTGGTGTGTGCGCCGCCCTGGCCTGCAGTGAACGACGAGTTGAAGGAGGAGGCCGCCAAGAGATCGAGGCGGGGACGCGGAGGCGAAGGCAGACGACGGCGACAAGCGTAAATGGATGAGCACCGCTCAGGTGTGGGTGGGCAGCGACGCCAAATCTTTATTTTGTATGCTATTAAAAGTTTCATACAATTAACTAGCTTTATTTTGTTTCTATGCCTACTAAAACATGTTTTTATGCTTTTATTATCCTTGTTGTGTTGCTAAAAATATTTCTACGCCTTTTTTATTGATATTTTTAGACTGTAAATAAACTGTGGGCACCTCTGATGACTCAGATGTTGTGTTATGCTTGATTGCTTTCTTTCTAAGAAACCTACTTTTAGTTATAGTGAAGGAACTGATCATTCTTTATCTTAATGTTGCACTTTTATTAGGGAAGAGAGGGTTGATCGAAGTGACATATTGATACTGGTTAACATCAGACAGGTTTTGATTAGACTAGAAGACAGCATCATATTTGGCCTCTTGGAGAGAGCCCAGTTTTGTTACAACGCTGATACACATGATAGCAATGCTTTCCACATGGATGGTTTTGAAGGATCTTTGGTTGAATATATGGTTAGAGAAACTAAAAAGCTCCATGCACAGGTGAATAAACTGAGAGATTGTGTTTTTCCTAAGAAAGAAAACTCGGTTTGCACGAATAGGTTTTTGCGCATGTTAAAACATGTTTCTATGCCCAGACACCATTCTGTCAATGTGTAACAATTTAAGATTTTGTTAGAAAGTTTTCTATGCATAGAAATCTATTTTTTTATTGACATCATAATTTTATACATTGTTAGAGCAGTTATCTAAGCACTTCTACAAAATTCTATACATTGTTGGAGCATATTTCTACGTATTGTTAGAATACCTTTATATACATTGTGAAAAAAGTTATTTATACACTACATATTGTGTGTCAGCACTGATTTGACGATATTAATGCACGACCGGCAACTCCACACTTAGCATCACGTAAAATGTTGAAAATTTGCATAAAAATTATGGCTCAATATTTATCTTTTTTGGAGCTCTAGTATCGATTAATATGCATAAAAATTATGATCCAATTTTTCTGTTTTTTATAGTATTTCGTACAAGTATGTGGGGCTGTATTGGATGGCGAACCCAGTTGCTTTATGCTGGGATGCTGAGGATGGGCGGATACAAGCACAGTTGTAGATGATTTGCGAAAAATAAAGAGCTACCAACGCAGAAAAGTATAATTTCTATGTCTTTGATTTTGATTTGGTATGCATTCCTTGATAAGTATGCAATAAAATTTAAATCTTAATTTTTATGCATAGATTGTATATTGTTTGCCGTAAATATTGAACCTCTTTTATTATTTTATTTCTCCTTTTGCTTTTCTTCCATTAGTATGATGTGCAATAAATTAAAAAATAATAGTTTTTGATTTTATGCTTCATGAGTTAGGTATGAGTTAGGTCTGTACATGTTTAGATCTAGTCTTGATATGATGATTAAACTATGATATTCTAACTGAAGTTCAGCACTACCTCTTTTTCATGACTGGTTCTTCCAAGGAACGACACTGCAGGGATGACGGATGGCTATAGCACTAGCACGACAGTTGCAGTATCCTCTAAATGGATTTTCTAGCTGCGACCTGACCCCAGCATGGAGCGCCGCTGCCTCGTCTAGCTGCGATGCGTGGGCCCGCTCCTCCTCCGGATAGTTTTTATGCTTTGAAGCATAGGCCTTTATGCATAGCGAAAACTGTAACTGCAAATATGTTGAGAAAAAAAATGTGTTTTTATGCTTGCAATCATAGGTTTTTATGCATTATTGAAACTGTCATTTCAGAAATGTTCGTGATTTCTATGCTTAGCTTCCTAGATTTCTATGCACGATGTAAAAGTGATGCTGGAGATATATGCATTCGTTATGTTATTTCTATGCTCTTATATAAATATATGCATTTGTTATGTTATTTCTATGCTCTCGTCTTCAACATTCTATGCGTCGGAAGAGTCTGCAAGAATGATAGAATCTCGATGCAATAGGATTCAAATTTCAAATTTTACAGTAAATTATAGATTTCTATACATCGAGCTATTAGTTTCTATACATTAGGCTAAGTGGAATTCAAATTTCAAATTCAAACCAAAAGGGTGGTACCTAGATTTCTATACATCAAGGCATAAGTTTTTATACCTCACAAGCTCGGTTAAATTCAAATTTCAAAATGTAAGAAAATGAGGACATGATTCTATGTTTTGTAAGGTTTCTGTTCATTGCTCACCTGTTAATTATGCATTGTTCTATGATGGAACCTTCGTATGGACCATGCCATGATTCAAAATTATTGGGAACATCAGACGGTGCACATGTTTTTATGCTCACGGTCACATTGATTCTATGCACTCCCCTCCTGTTAATAATACATCCTCTTTGTTAGGGTGGACCCGATACGGTATTCAAAACAATAATCCCGCGGAGGAGAGGGAAGAGGAGAATGATTCTATGTTTTGTAGGGTTTTTACGCATTTTTCATTTGCTAATTATGCAGTGCTATACGACGAAAACTTCCGTATCAATGTGCCTTGATTCAAATTTCAAATTTTTAGAGAACATCGGATCGTCCACCGTTTTCTATGCTCACAGTCACATGATTCTATGCGTAGTCAGAAGCATTAAACTCTATACCTTAAAGTATAAAATTATTAATTTCAAAATTTTCAAAAAAAAAAAATATTCAAAATGGATCGTGAATCGTGCATAAAAATGTTAGGATTCAAATGGTGAAAACCGTTTTTGAATTTGATGTTTCGTTGGAGAGTTATCGTGAAAAAATGGAAGAAATTGCATTGAGTTCTTTGCATGCAGACATGCGTCAGCGCGTCAGTCCTGTGTCAGCCTGTGTCAGGTGAGATGCTCATCCCGCCGAGAGGTTTTTATGCAGTAACAAAGTTAGTTTTATACATTCAATCACTAGTTTTTATGCAATATCCGCGGAAAAACTGTTTTTACGCAGCGCGACCCAGGATTCTACGCGTCCGGTCTGCTGGGGCGTGCACTGGTCCTCCACCTGCGCATGCGTCAGCTCCGTGGGCGTGGGTGGTCTGGTGGGTGGTCTGGACGTGGGCGTGGGTGGCTGGTTCGGGCTTCTAATAACTATTGGAAGCCCTGGACTCCCAATAACAGGACCATATATATATATATATATATATATACTGCTGATGGTGATTCTGCCTACAGGTACTCAAGTGGATACCTTATTCTACAATATATGAATGCGTGGAATAGACCTAAAATCACACATATTTATACGGTGCCTAAAACATACTTTGTTTTATGGTTTTGTGAGAGATTTTCATTTTATGTAGTATTAATTATTTGGTTTGACAATTGGTTGGGTAACAAACCTCTAAAAGACAGATTTCCATCGTTATTCAGCATTGTAAGGAGAAAACAAGACTCTATAGCGCAGATCCTTGGTGTTGGAAACACACTTGCCCCACCTCCGCGCTCGTGCAGGGGAGTGACGAAGGTGACCAAGCGTCGGAAACAATTGCGAAGGTTGAGGAAACCGGGACAGTGCTGCTGTGGCTCTCTTCCCAAAAAACCCTCTTTTACACTGTTCACCCCTTGGTATTTATAGGGAGTACCAAGGGTCATGGGATCAATTACAAAAGGGGACAGAAAGATTCCCTGACTCCACGCAGGAAGGAGGGGTAATAACGTAAAAACACAGCTAAGGCAAAAACCCTAGTTAGCCCCCTTCCTGCGCGCCGCCACCTGATTCTCATCACCTTCGAGAGAGGAGAACGAGTGCCAGACCCTCGATCTCGCTTGCCCTCGGGCCAGCGCTCCACTGACGCTTGCCAGACCCATCGCTCCACGTGGAATGGCCTCGAAGGCCGGCGAGGGTCGCCTGCCGCGTTGTCGTCGCGCCTTAAACTGCGAGGAGTGTAACAAATCGTCGAGGGTCGGGCTCACGTCCGAAGGTCAGGAAAATGACCCCCAAAAACGGGGGGGGGGGGGGGGGGGAAGCCCTCACGAGGCCGCGTTGGTTGCGCGAGGGTTGTCTCCGGCATCAGCTCGGGCGGCGCCTCTGCCGAGGGTCCTTTCCCCAACAGTAGCCCCTCGTTGCCTTGGATCTAAAGAACAGAATTTAGGCCCAAGCAGCACCTTTCGATGGGAAATGCAAAGAGACCCTCGGCAGCGACGCCCCTGGCTGCTTTGGGCTGGGCCGTTGGACTGTTGTTTTGTACTGTTGAAGCCCGTTTCATTTTTTGCGTCGTGTTTCTCAGTTGTCGTGCCGATTTCGTCGGGTGAGGGGACTCGTCTCCCGGCCTATAAATAGAAGGGGTGGGTGAGGAGCTTGGATTGCGCCCTCCTCTGCTATAGCCATCCTGCTGTTGCGATTTGCTTGTAGCGAAGGTTTGTTTTAGCTTGCGTGCGAGGGTTGAGACGGGCATTCGTTGTTCGATAGTGTCAGGAGCTAAAGAGATGGCCAGGTTGAAGCAGACTGCTCGCGCTGTTTCTCCCACTGTCACAGATGAGGGGATTACCTTCGAGTTCGGTCTCTGCCGGGTTTGTGCCACTGAGATTGCATCTTATGTCAGGTGGGGTTGGATCGAGGAAGGCAAGGCGAGGACCAGTGCTGGGGAGACAGTGCCGAGGCCGGACGCAGATGAGGTTGTTGTGTTTGAGGAGTTCTTTTCAGCTGGTCTTCGCTTCCCAGCTGACTCCTTCGTGACTTCGGTTCTGCGAAGGTTTAATTTGCGCTTCCACCAGCTTACACCTTCTTGCTTCACGAAGATGTCAGTTTATGTTTGGGCCTGCCGATCTCAGGGGATTGTCCCTCATGTCGAGGGGTTTGTTCGCACTCATCGGGTTCATATGCAACCTCGCAAGTTTACGGACGGCGAAGGCAAAGCCAGTCTTGGTCAGTTCGCGGTGTACACTTTCTGTCATCGCGCCG
The DNA here is from genome assembly GCA_009763385.1 of Coix lacryma-jobi var. lacryma-jobi. Classification (NCBI taxonomy): domain Eukaryota; kingdom Viridiplantae; phylum Streptophyta; class Magnoliopsida; order Poales; family Poaceae; genus Coix; species Coix lacryma-jobi. The sequence continues at coordinate 125,707,582 of CM019830.1, forward strand.
GCGCGGAGCTGCCGGTGCAGGCGCAGAAGAACAAGTGGAGCAGCGGGTGGCAGGAGTTTTGGTTTTATTACAAACTCAGTGATAACGCCGAGCTTTGCGGTGAGCTTCCGTTGCTTGGGGATGTAAGCGCCGAAGCTAGGATGAGCGTCGAGGCTCACGCTGCTGTTGACTGCCTGAGAGTCGTTGCACGCTCTCTGTGTGCACGTGATTTAGTGGAGGAGTACTGCTGTGCCAAGATTTGGCCTCTCGGCCGGAGGCAGGCATGGTTCAAGGTAGAGAGTGACCCCAAGTACGAAGGTAGGGGTTTGAAGAGGCCGAATCTGGATCTGGACAAGGTTTGGGAGAAGACTCTTAAGAGGTTTCCCTCGCGCGAAGATGGGGTCGAGGCCGTCTACAAGCGAGTTCAGCAGTGGACGGAGGAACTTGTTGGGAAGCTGTCCACGCTAGAGGTTAAGGCGATCCATAGCTCGGTGGGTAGCGGAGGTCGGGTCAACAGACTGTTTGACACTCTTGGGATCCAGTATGCAGACTGGCCAGCTCCTTCGAGCGACGATGCGCCGAAGAAGAGGAAGCGTAAAGCTTCGGAAGAGAGAGAGATCGTTTCTCGGCCGAAGAGAGGCCGTGGTCGAGGCCGTGGTGGTGCTGGTGGTCGAGTGAAGACACTTGCGACGAAGGTCGCAGTTGTTTCGGGTCCTGGTGGCACCTCTTCCCCCTCGGCCATTGTTACTTCCGGTCGAGGTGTCGGTAGGGTTGTAGGGCGGGTGCCCCGAGTTGGGGGAATCGGTGCTTTAATTCAGATCTCGGACGACGAGGGTGACTCTGATCGATGAGGTGGAGGAGGAGAAAGAGGAGGAAAAGGAGGGGGGAACGGAAGAGGACACGTCTGTTGAAGACAGTGAGACTTCAAGCAGCGAGGGTGGTTCTGATGAGGTTGTGAGCATTGAAGGCGACCGTGGGAAGAAGATTGTCCCGTCCGGTGGTGGCGCTCCGGCTGACCGGAGCATTGACAACATAATTCAGGACTTGGAGCCGAGGAGTCCTCCGCGAGGGTCGATTCCCTCGTTTGCTGGATCGCATTTGTGGGTCAATGGTTTCGAGTTTTCCGGCGAACTTGAATCTGAGCGAACCCCGGGGAAGAGACCGTATGGCGAGGCTAGCCGGTCGAGTCTTCCGGAGTTCGCTAAGAAGCTTGGTGTCTGCGATCCGGCGACTGAGCTATTCACAAGCCCGAACCTTCGGGATTGTCACCTGCAGTGTGGCCCGGGGGAAAGGCGTTTTTTAGGCCGTATCTTCGGCCGTATTTGTGTGCCGGAGGCTGAGGTTCGTCTTGCCGACCAACCTGTTGGGGATACATTTGACGATGTGGATGTCAAATTGGCGGAGTTGATGCTCCTGAATCGCGCGGCCAGGCGTAAAGTTGGCTCTGATATGGAATTTATGAGTGGCCAAATCTCTGAGCTTGAGAGAGAGAATGCCAGGCTCAGCCGAAGCTTGGATAACAAGAAGATCAAATTGAAGAATGCTTCGGAGAGAGCCGTCAAGGCCCGAGAAGAGGCGGTAGGGCTGGCGAAGCGTAATGCGGATCTGATTGCGGCGGGCAAAGAGAAGGATAAGGCTCTGGCGGCTGCCGAGGGTCGGCTTGACGATTTGAATAAATCATGGCGGATGAATATGGAGAAGATTAAACATAAACTCGATTGCTGCTTGACCGAGGCTGGCGGTTCTGTTGGGGAGCCGCTGCCTGTTACTAATGCAGAGGCATTCGAAGGTTGGCTTGCTAATGAGCTTGATGTCTTCAGCTCGCTAGTTGAGAACGCGGCCGATGTTGGCTGTTATGCCGGAGCCTTGGCCATGGTTGGCACCCTTCGACAGGCGGACTGTGAGCACCTTCGAAAGGTTAAGAAGCCCAACCATGTATTTTCGACGGTTGATGAGGTGCGCCAGATGAAGGTCAATGATTCGGAGGTCCGAAACTGTGCGATGCGTTTGCTTCGTAGGTTCTGGATTTCCGGTGGGGGCCGAGCCCTTGCGTTCGAGGAAGCCGCCGAAGCTACTCGCCAGGTTAGTACTATTGGAGAAGCATAGTTTTTGGTTCTGTTTTGATGTTTTAAGGAGTTAGTACTGAATTTTTGGGTGGTTTGCCTCTGTTTTGTGTCTGCAGGCTCGGAGAGAAGCAGTGCCCTCGCCGTTGGCCGCAGTTGATGCAGAAGGCAGCTCCGAAGCTTTCCCTGAGCCTAGCGCTACGGGGGTTTCGCTTGCCGAAACCGAAGCCTTGACTGGAGACGTCCCAAGCGCTGACGAGGCCGCCATGGAAAAAACAGTAGCGGAAAAGAGGTCTGCTACTACCGTCGAAGCTACTGCAGAAGAGGCGACGATGGAGACAGCGCCTGCTGAAGCCTCGGGTGCTGCCAATGGTGAAGGTTTAGAAGCTGTCGATGACGAAGCTGCGGCTGATGGGCATGGGGAAACTGGATAGATGTGAACTTTGGGATTGTTGGGGCGAGGTAGCCATTTTGTAAAAGTTGTGGTCGCTGTAAAGACTTGACACTGAGACACTTTCCCTTATTTGATGTAAATGCAGGTTCCTGACGGAACCGTGCTAGACGTATTTGATGTGACGCCCTTGACGCTAAATTATCAAGATATTTTTGTAACTGGCGAATCTTGGGCTCGTGCTAAGCTGAAACATCCCTTACTGACCTTCGAGCGTTTTTGGTGGTCGAAGGTGCGAAGGTACGATTTAAAAAATAGCAGGTCAAGCCGTTTTTGGCGCGAGGCGGACTTTACTGACCGGCAGGCCACCCGGTATTTATTTGGTGCTTCTTCGTCCTCGCAAGTTGGGATTGATGATGATATTGATGAGAAAACAGCCTTGGAGTACTTGTTTTGGCGAACCGAACTAGATTTAGGTTCGGACGGATCGTTAGTGGTTCCAAAGGAGGAACCTTCGGAGGTCAGTGATGTAGGCCGTACATATATGTATCGGGCTAGGGTTTTGTCTGGGGAGCTGCCAATTGTTCCGGCAGCTCCTTTGTTGTGGGGACCCATTGTTGCGGTGGGGCCAGAGTTTGAGGAAGGTAGTGAGGGTTCTGGTGATTTGGTGTTAATTGAAGGGAGCGAGGGTTCCTTGTAATTTTTGTAATTTTCCATGATTTGTTTGTCGTTGTGAAGCTATTTTGTAAATGAACGGGAACACTGAATGTTGGTTTTATGTCGCTACGATTCCTTACTCGTTATCGGATATTGACAAGGCTCGCTGGCTGCCCTGCACTGCGTTGTTTTGTTGTATGCAATGTTTAGTTCAGAAAGCGAATTAGCGAGGCTCGCGTTTCATTAGACAGATGTTTTAGTAAAAAACAGCGACGCCCCCTTTCTTTTTGGCGAGGCTCGCGTTTCGTTGGACTGGGATGTTTGGTAAAAAACAGCGACGCCCCCTTTCTTTTTGGCGAGGCTCGCGTTTCGTTGAACTGTGATGTTTGGTAAAAACAGCGACGACCCCTTTCTTTTTAGCGAGGCTCGCGTCTCAATAGACAACTGTTTTGTAAAAAACAGCGACGCCCCCCTTTCTTTTTAGCGAGGCTCGCGTTTCGTTGAACTGGGATGTTTGGTAAAAAACAGCGACACCCCCTTTCTTTTTGGCGAGGCTCGCGTCTCAATAGACAGCTGTTTTGTAAAAACAGCGACGCCCCCCTTTCTTTTTAGCGAGGCTCGCGTTTCGTTGAACTGGGATGTTTGGTAAAAAACAGCGACGCCCCCTTTCTTTTTGGCGAGGCTCGCGTCTCAATAGACAACTGTTTTGTAAAAAACAGCGACGCCCCCCTTTCTTTTTAGCGAGGCTCGCGTCTCAATAGACAGCTGTTTTGTAAAAAACAACGACGCCCCCTTTCTTTTTAGCGAGGCTCGCGTCTCAATAGACAGTTGTTTTGTAAAAAACAGCGACGCCCCCTTTCTTTTTAGCGAGGCTCGCGTTTTGCGAGGGTGTTCGACTTATTTGGGCTTCGCGCCTCCCCCTATCTTAGGTGGAGGTGATGTTTGCTTCTTGCGAGCCCCTGGCGTGTTTTGCGAGGGTGTTCAACTTATTTGGGCTTCGCTCCTCCCCCTAGGTGGAGGTGAAGTTTGCTTTTTGCGAGCCCCTGTCGTTTTTGCGAGGGTGCTCGACTTTTTGGGACTTCGCGCCTCCCCTTTGGTGGAGGTGAAGTTTGCTTTTTGCGAGCCCCTGTCGTTTTTGCGAGGGTGCTCGACTTTTTGTTACTTCGCGCCTCCCCTTTGGTGGAGGTGAAGTTTGTTTTTTGTGAGCCCCTGTCGTTTTTGCGAGGGTGCTCGACTTTTTGGGACTTCGCGCCTCCCCTTTGGTGGAGGTGAAGTTTGCTTTTTGCGAGCCCCTGTCGTTTTTGCGAGGGTGCTCGACTTTTTTGGACTTCACGCCTCCCCTTATCTTAGGTGGAGGTGAGGTTTGCTTTTGCGAGCCCCTGGCGTGTTTGCGAGGGTGCTCGACTTTTTTGGACTTCGCGCCTTCCCTTAGGTGGAGGTGAAGTTTGCTTTTTGCGAGCCCCTGGCGTGTTTGCGAGGGTGCTCGACTTTTTTGGACTTCGCGCCTCCCCTTTGGTGGAGGTGAAGTTTGCTTTTGCGAGCCCCTGGCGTTTTCGAGGGTGTTCGACTTATTTGGGCTTCGCGCCTCCCCCTATCTTAGGTGGAGGTGAAGTTTGCTTCTTGCGAGCCCCTGTCGTTTTTGCGAGGGTGCTCGACTTTTTGGGACTTCGCGCCTCCCCTTTGGTGGAGGTGAAGTTTGCTTTTTGCGAGCCCCTGTCGTTTTTGCGAGTGCTCGACTTTTTTGGACTTCGCGCCTCCCCTTATCTTAGGTGGAGGTGAAGTTTGCTTTTGCGAGCCCCTGTCGTTTTTGCGAGGGTGCTCGACTTTTTGGACTTCGCGCCTCCCCTTTGGTGGAGGTGAAGTTTGCTTTTGCGAGCCCCTGTCGTTTTTGCGGTGCTCGACTTTTTTGGACTTCGCGCCTCCCCTTATCTTAGGTGGAGGTGAAGTTTGCTTTGAAAAGAAAAAAGGTTGTTTTTCGAAGCAATCTTAATGGGTTTCCATCGATTGTAGCGCTCTTTGAAAAAGAAGTGATTTTTCGATGTTTGCTAGTAAAAGTAATAACTTGGAGATTTTACTTTTTGGGGGTTCTAGTCTGTATTAAGGGTTTGGATACTGCCTCGTTAAAAAACCTTACGCCTCTTCGTAAGGAAAAAGAGTGCAGCTCCTTTTGTTTGTTACATTCATAGAAGATGGAAGAAACAACAGATTACATAATGTGAGGGCTCGCTAAGGCTCCGCTAAGGGTAGTATTTGCGAAGGTCGTCGATGTTCCAGGTATGAGGCAGGATGTTTCCCTCGCTGTCAGAGAGGTGGAAAGAGTCAGGGCGATTGCATTCTGATATCAGATAATGGCCCCCTGGACCGTCCACTTTGGCTGGAACTTGCCCGCCATGGCCGGCGTTTTTGTTTCCGGATGAGGACATGGTCACCCCTTCCTGCAAGTCTTTGATTCTGAGCCTTTTTATCTCTCCATTTTCTGGTTTCTTCTTGATGATCTTGCTAAAGGGGTTGTTGCACCTGCGTTGCATTCTTGCTTCTTCGAGTAAATCTTTGTTGAGCAGCTGGCTTTTTTCTATTGGTTCGAGGTGTGTTCTCGGTGATTCATGCTTCAGTTCTTCTGGTAGCACAACCTCTTCCCCGAACAGGGAGCTTGAAAGGTGTGAATTTGGTTGCTTTGCACTCGAGGTGTTTGTAGACCAAGTGACCGAGGTTAGCTCTTCAGCCCATTTTCCCTTAGGCCGGGCCTTGCAATTTCTTGGATATGGCTTGGAAAATTGTTGCATTAGCTCTTTCAACAAGCCGTTGGATTGAGGGTGCCGAACTGAAGCGAAGCATAAGGTTGTACCGATTTGTGCGCAGAATTCTTTGAAAACTTCGCAGTCAAACTGGGTGCCATTATCGACGGTGAGATGCTTGGGGACGCCGAATCGACAAACTATTTGTTGCAAAAAAACTTTTTCACTGCGAGGGAGGTGATGAAGACAATGGTCTTGTTTCAACCCACTTGTGAAGTATTCCACGGCTACCACCGCGTAGCGAAGGTTTCCTAGAGCTGTCGTAATGGGCCCCACGAGGTCATTGCCCACCTTTGCAGAGGCCATGTTGGGCATATAAGCGTCGTCGGAAGCCCCTGGGGCACTTTGGTTTTTTGCTTGTTAGTTGGCAACCTTCGCATTGTTTGACGATGTTTTCTGCATCTTTTAGCGCCGTTGGCCAGTAGAACCTTGCCGGAAGGCTTTTCCAACTAGTACCCTTGGGCCGTTGTGTGAAACCACAATGCCTTCATGGATAAGCTAAGAATGTCGTTTCCTTCGGACTGCGGGACGCATTTGAGCCAGGGCGAGGTTACTGAAGCTTTGTACAGAATGTTGTCTACAATCTTATACCCTCTGTGCTCTTTGTTTTTAGCCTGTTTTCTTCTTCTTGGAGTTGGTTCATGGAAGCCCCTTGATGTAGGCTTATGATAGGTGCACTCCAGTCCTCACTCTGGATTGCATTGATCAACTTGGCGTTCTTTTCGGAGGTTTCGAAGCTGATTGGTCGCAACTTCGCGGAAAACATCGGGTGTTGGGGGAAAGGAAGCCCTCGGCAAAGCCGCCGCCCGTACTGGTGCTCTTCTCTTCGAATTAGCCCTCGCGCAACGCCTGTGTCCTTGCGAGGTCCCTCTCCTATTGGAGACCGTTCCCCTGACCCTCGGACGCGGGCGACCCTCGTCGCTTTGTGTGTGCTTCCGTGCAGGTCTAAGGCGACGGTCGCACTGCAGGATGGAAACCTTCGCTGACTCACGACGCACCTTCGCTTCGAGCGAAGGTCCAGGCAAGCGGCAAGTATGCGCTGCCCCAGAAGCAGCAGCGAAGCCGAAAGGTCCGGCGAGCGCGGCCGAAGGTCAAGAACGCCGCACACCTCCCCGGAGGTGAACAAGGGCCAGGTGGCGGCGCGCTGGAGGGTGGCCGATTAGGGTTCCCGCTTCAGCTGTGTATTTACGCTCTTGCCCTTCCTCTCTGCGCAGAGGCGAGGAATCTTTCCTGTACCCTTTGTAATTTGGCCGTGCCCCTTGGCATTCCCTATAAATACCAAGGGGATGAACAGTGTAAGGGGACGACCTCTTGGGAATTTGAGCACCTTCCACTTCCGTCTTACCTTCGCTACTGCATCCGACACTTGGCCGCCTTCGCTCTTTCCCCTGCACAAGTGCGGAGGTGGGCAGTGCGTTCCAACAGTTTGGCGCCGACCGTGGGGATCGAAGTCTGAAATGGCGGGAAACAGGAGAGCACTTTCGACGAGGGACCAGCGCGTTGCTAGAGAGGCGGCGGCGGTGGTCCCGCCTGCTGAGGAAATTGCACAGCCCTCGGGAGGAGAGAATGTCACCCCGGAACCCCAATCCCTGGGCCCCCAGGCCCGAGTGGCGACGCAGCCACACCCGCACACTTCGGGAGAAGGAGAGGGAGAAGAAGAAGAGGTGGGCCTCGAGGCCCTTGAAAGGCTCGAGGCTGAGCTGCAAGAGAGAAGAGGCGCCTGGAACAGCTTGAGAGACATAACCGACTGCGCTCGATCAGACAGAGGGCAGACGAGGCCAGGGAGCAGCTTCGCCGTATGGAGGAATCCCTCGCTGCGGCAGAAGCCGAAGCCGAAGGCTGGGATAATGAGGAGATACCCCCGTTGCGAGAGGGGAATGAGGAGCCGAATCAAGATAACCTTCATCACCATCCACCACCCCCACCACCACCAGTACACCCAGAGCCATATCCTGTGAGACACCCAAACTTCCGCCAACTCTACCCAGATGAGAGAGAACAAAACCTTCGCATTCAGCGAAGGCATCAGCAACACCAAATGCCGTACGATCCAAAGTCACCACTCTCCCAAATACTCCAAACCCAGCCCTGGCCACCATGCTATAATCCACAAAACCTACCCCGCTATGATGGATTTTCCGACCCTCGCCAGTTCATCATGAGCTACGAAGCAGCGGTTGCCGCAGCAGGCGGTGACGAATCAACAATGGCAAAATCCTTTGTCATCATTCTGCGAGACATCGCACAAACATGGTACAGCAACCTTCGCCCCGGAACTGTGGATTCCTGGGCCTCCCTCAGAGACAAGCTGTGTACAAATTTCAAGGGCATCACTCCAGCCCCGTCAAACCCCATCGAGCTATTCAATTGCAAGCAAGAAGAACGCGAGCCGCTCCAAGATTACTGGCGAAGGTTCATTCAAATCAGAGCAAGGACCCCTGGGATATCTGACGAGGCTGTCATCCTCGCTGCAGTCAGTGACCTGCGCCCAGGACCATGCTCCTCCAAATTTGCCAGAAAACCGGCAAACTCAATCGAAGAGTTGCATGAAACAATGGAAAGATACTGTAGAGCTGATATGGATTTCAGAGCGAAGTCCGATGCTCGGAGGTCTCAGCAGAGGCCACAGCCGAGGCCTCAACCGAGAGAAAGCAACCTTCGCCAAGAGCAAAGCAACGTCGGGGCAATCAACAAAGCAACAAATTATGAACATCAAACACGGGACGCTCAACACCCGAACAGCCAAGCCCCGCAGGTTTTGCCACCTCCGCCGAACCAGCGGTACCAGCAGCGAGATCCTGCCAAATGTATTGTCACTTCTGTGGAATGGGAAAGGGGCACACAACAAAGCAATGCGAATGCTTCGCCAAGGGAAAGGAATACCAGGAATCCAGGAAACCTGCTCTGTCAGACCCCCGAACCATAAACCACACAAGGAAACCAAGCTTCCACCCACCAAATCCAACATACCACTATACCCCCATAAACTACGGCCTACCTTCGCAACAACCCCCCTACACCCACCACCCACTCTACAACCAAACCCATTATCAGCCAACCACCACCCCACAACGCCAAAACCCACCTTACACAGTCACATACCCAGCTACCCCCCAAAACCAAATTCCAACAACCCACCAAGCCACCAGCGCTCTGCCACCACCACCGCCAATCCCCGCGTTACCAGCACCACAACCTGTGAAAGCCGAAGCCTCGAGCCAAACGACCATCAACAATCCAACATCGACCTTCGGTGTGATTCTAGCTATCACCGGAGGTTCAAATGAAGACCATGGTAACAAACGGCAGAGGAAGGAACATGCCAGACGCGTTCACCACGTGGCCGTCGAAGGACCACATAAATTCGGCCGTTGGTCTCACATCCCCATAACCTTCGATTCCAATGACATGAAGCTAAGAGATTACCCTCACACAGATGCCATGGTGATCGAAACCAACCTCGCTGGGTGGACTGTCACCAAAATACTGGTCGATACAGGAAGCTCCGCTGACATCTTGTTCGCTTCAACCTTCGACAGCATGAAGCTTGACAGAAATCTTCTGCAACCGGCCGACAACCCCCTATACGGTTTCGGTGGTCAACAAGTGAGAGCCGTCGGGAAATTTCTCTGCCCGTGACCTTCGGCGACCAAATCAACTGCAGGACGGAACATATAACATTTGATGTCGTCGACATGTTCTACCCATACAATGCCATTTTTGGCCGAGGGGTCACAAACGCGTTCAATGCGGTCATCCATCCCGCCTACCTATGCATGAAACTTCCCGCTCCGAAGGGTGTGGTCGCGGTATTTGGGGACCAGGACATTGCAAGGACAGCTGAAGGGAACGTAGCCCCGGGGCAACGTAATGTACACAATCTGTCCAAACCTCAAACCCCCGGTCTCAGCGTCGAGGGCGAGGTCCGCAATGACAAAGTGAAAGCGGCGCCAAAGGACGAAACCAAACAAGTCCAACTCTTCGAGGGTAATGCCAAAGAAAGGTGATTATTTCAGCCCATCTAGGCCCTCAATCAGAAGGCAGCCTCGTCACCTTCCTCAGAGAAAATTCCGACACCTTCGCTTGGTCCGCAGAAGACCTAAAAGGAGTCAACAGATCAATGATCGAGCATAGCCTGAACATCAAAACAGGCTATCGTCCAATCAAACAAAAGCTTCGCAAGATGTCAGAAGAAAGAAAGGAGGCAGCGAAGGCTGAGGTAAAAGGCTTCTGGACGCAGGCGTCATTCGCCCAGTCAAATACCCAACTTGGCTCTCAAATGTGGTCCTAGTCCAAAAGAAGAACAAAAATGGCGAATGTGCGTCGATTTCACTTGCTTGAACAAAGCCTGCCCGAAAGATGATTTCCCCCTCCCAAACATAAGCACCCTGGTCGACAGAGCGGCAGGTTGCCAAATGCTATCCCTCCTCGATTGCTTCTCAGGCTATCACCAGATCTGGATGAATGAAGAAGACGAAGAAAAAACAAGCTTTATCACACCCTCGGGCACCTTTTGCTTCCGAAGGATGGCAGAAGGTTTGAAAAATGCAGGCTCAACCTTCGCTCGCATGACCTCCGAAGTTTTCAAGGATGAGCATGCTGTCTCCGCCTATGTCGACGACCTAGTCGTCCAGAGTGAACTAAAAGAGAACCACATACCAGACTTATCGAGGGTATTCAGCAACCTCCGGTCCGCCGGACTGAAACTAAACCTAGAAAAATGTGTTTTCGGGGTAAGCGAAGGTAAATTGCTAGGTTGCATCGTCTCAGCCAGAGGAATCGAAGCCAACCCTGAGAAGATTGATGCCATCTTGAACATGGAACCTCCGGCGACAAAGAAAGCAGCTCAGCGTCTGACTGGTCGTTTGGCAGCACTTAGCAGATTCATCTCAAGATCCGCAGAGCGAGGGTTACCCTTTTTCGAAACACTCAGAACCAACGCTCCATTCAACTGGGGTCCCCAGCAGCAAAAGGCCTTCGAGGAGCTCAAAAAGTATCTGACCAGCTTGACTGCCCTAACCAGCCCAAGCAAGGGAGACTTATTGTTACTCTACGTCGCAGCTTCGCCACACGCTGCAAGCGCAGTCCTCATCAAGGAGCTCCGCGAAAACAACAAAACCAGACAAGCCCCAATCTACTATGTTTCAGAAACCCTCGAAGGCCCAAAGAGAAATTATTCGGAGCTTGAGAAAATAGCATACGCCGTCGTCATGGCATCAAGAAAGCTCAAGCACTATTTCCAGGCGCACGAGATACATGTACCTTCGACGTACCCTCTCGAGAACATTTTCAAAAACAACGAAGCCGTTGGAAGAATAGCAAAATGGGCAGTCGAGCTTAACAGTTATGCTGTAACCTTCGTTGGCAGAACAGCGATCAAATCACAAGTGCTGGCTGATTTCATAGCAGAATGGACACCCGACCCTCGCCCCGGTGAGCTGCAGCAGGACCAGTTTTGGATCGTTTATGTCGACGGGGCCTGGGGTGCAACTGGAGCCGGTGCCTCGGCCATTCTAATCTCGCCTTCCGGGTCGAAGCTGAGATACGCACGAAGGCTGGACTTCAAATGCACAAACAACTCCGCTGAATATGAGGCTGTGATTCTGGCACTTTCAAGGTTGCGATCGTTATCAGTCCGAAGGGCACTCATCAACACAGACTCTCAAGTCATTGCGGGGCACATTGAAAAGAACTACAAAGCAAAAGATCCAGAGCTTCAAAAGTATTTTCAATATGTACGAAGGTTAGAATCTTTCTTCCTCGGCATAACCGTAAAAGCAATATCGAGGACTGAAAACAACGAAGCAGATTGCTTAGCCAAAGCAGCCGCGCAGCAGCTACAGCTCCCTCCGGACGTGTTCTACGAGGTTTCCATTCGGTCAGCCTTCGAAGCTTCCGAAATCAGCATCAAGCTGATCAGCACAATTCAGTGCGTGGATTGGAGAGCACCTATCATGGCCTACATCAAAGGACTCCATGAACCCAGCTCCAAAGAAGAAGAGAACAGACTAAAGCAAAGAGTGCGAGGGTACAAGATTGTGGATAACACCTTGTTCAAAGCTTCGGTAACCTCACCTTGGCTCAAGTGCGTGTCACAGTCCAAAGGTAACGACATCCTCAAACTCATCCACGAAGGTATATGTGGTTCACACAATGGCCCGAGGGCACTAGTAGGAAAGGCTTTCCGGCAAGGTTTCTACTGGCCAACTGCGCTGAGAGATGCTGAAACCATCGTCAAGAAGTGCGAAGGTTGTCAACTGACAGCAAAAAACCAAAACACCCCAGGGGCTCCCACAACCCTCATATGCCCAACCTGGCCTCTACAAAGGTGGGCAATGGATCTCGTGGGCCCACTACCCACGGCTCCGGGGAACCTTCGCTATGCGGTGGTAGCCGTGGAATATTTCACCAAATGGACCGAAACAAGACCGCTGTCCTCCATAACCTCCCTCGCAGTAAAAAGGTTTTTCTGGCAGCAGATAGTTTGTCGCTTTGGAGTCCCCCAACATCTAACCGTCGACAACGACACCCAGTTTGACAGCGAGGTTTTCAAAGAATTCTGTGCACAAATCGGAACAATTCTATGCTTCGCCTCAGTCCGACACCCGCAGTCCAACGGTCTAGTCGAAAGAGCCAACGCAACAATCTTCCAATCCATATCCAAAAAATTGCAAGGCAGGCCCAAAGGCAAATGGGCAGACGAGCTAACTGCAGTCACCTGGTCTCACAATACCTCCGAATGCAGAGCAACCAAATTCACACCCTTCAAACTTTTGTTCGGCGAAGAAGCCGTGTTACCAGAGGAGCTAAAATACGTTTCACCAAGAACAACCCTCGCAAGTGATGAGCCAGCCAAGCTAACTGACAAAGACTTGCTCGAAGAAACAAGATGCAGCGCAGTTCACAACCTTCGCAAGTATCAGGCAGAGACCAAAAAATGGAGAGATAAAAAGGTCAGAATCAAAAACCTGCAGAAGGGTGACCTCGTCCTCATCCGTAAACAAAACGCCAGCATGGCCGGAAAGTTCCAGCCTAAGTGGACAGGCCCGTTCCTGATCGCAGAATGCAATCGCCCAGGCTCTTTCCACCTCTCCGACAGCGAAGGTAATATCCTACCACACACCTGGAACATTGACGACCTTCGCAAATTCTACCCATAGCGGAGCCTTAGCGAGCCCTCGCGTTATGTAATCTTTGTCACATACTATGTTATCTACACTCATGTACTTGACAAAAACAGGAGCTGCACTCTTTTTCCTTACGAAGGGGCGTAAGGTTTTTTAATGAGGCAGTATCCAAAGCATTAATACAGGCTAGAACCCCCAAAAAGCAAAGTCTCCAACCCTCCACTCCCAAGCATCGAAAAAGCGGATCTCTTTCAAGAGCGCTACATTCGATGATAACCTGCTAAGATTGCTTCGAAAAACATTCCTTTTCTTTTCAAAGCAAACTTCACCTCCGCCTAAGATAAGGGGAGGAAAGTCGAGCACCCTGGCACAAACGACAGGGGCTCGCAAAAAGCAAACTCACCTCCGCCTAAAATAAGGGGAGGAAAGTCGAGCACCCTGGCACAAACGACAGGGGCTCGCAAAAAGCAAACCTCACCTCCGCCTAAGATAAGGGGAGGAAAGTCGAGCACCCTGGCACAAACGACAGGGGCTCGCAAAAAGCAAACCTCACCTCCGCCTAAGATAAGGGGAGGAAAGTCGAGCACCCCGGCACAAACGACAGGGGCTCGCAAAAAAGCAAACTTCACCTCCGCCTAAAATAAGGGGAGGCGCGAAGTCCCAAAAAAGTCAAGCACCCTGGCACAAACGACAGGGGCTCGCAAAAGAAGCAAACTTCACCTCCGCCAGAAGTAAGGGAAGGTGCGAAGTCCAAAAAGTCGAGCATTCTCGCACAAGCAAGCCAGGCCTCAGGCGGGCGCGTATTAACCGTCCCGCCCGAGCCCTCCAAGCCAGGCCTCGGGCGGGCCCACATTAACTGTCCCGCCCGAGCCCTCCAAGCCAGGCCTCGGGCGGGCCCACATTCTCCGTCTCGCCCGAGCCCTCCAAGCCAAGCCTCGGGCGGGCCCACATCCTCCGTCTCGCCCGAGCCCTCCAAGCCAGGCCTCAGGCGGGCGCGTAGTAACCGTCCCGCCCGAGCCCTCCAAGCCAGGCCTCGGGCGGGCCCACATTAACTGTCCCGCCCGAGCCCTCCAAGCCAGGCCTCGGGCGGGCCCACATTCTCCGTCTCGCCCGAGCCCTCCAAGCCAGGCCTCGGGCGGGCCCACATTAACTGTCCCGCCCGAGCCCTCCAAGCCAGGCCTCGGGCGGGCCCACATTCTCCGTCTCGCCCGAGCCCTCCAAGCCAGGCCTCGGGTGGGCCCACATTCTCCGTCTCGCCCGAGCCCTCCAAGTCAAGCCCCCGACGGGTGCATTTTCTCCCGCCTCGCCCGACCAATGTGGCACCCTCGTCCAGCAGAGTCTCGGCTTAGCAACTGTCACACCGTTTTGCAAACCGCAAAATCCAAACCATCGACCTTCGTAACACCCTCGAAATAGTGACTATAGGCAAACGGGTCACTGTCCTCTCCAAACCAGCATGTTAAAAAGCGTCGCGCGAGCCTCGCTAAAAGAAAAAGGAGGCGTCGCTGTTTTTTCAAAACAAGCGCACACGAGAAAACGCGCGAGCCTCGCTAAAAGAAAAAGGGGGCGTCGTTGTTTTTTCAAAACAAGCTCACACGAGCAAGTGCGCGAGCCTCGCTAAAAGAAAAAGGGGGCGTCGCTGTTTTTTCAAAACAAGCTCACACGAGCAAGTGCGCGAGCCTCGCTAAAAGAAAAAGGGGGCGCCGCTGTTTTTTCCAAACGAGCAAGTGCACGAGCAAGCGCGCGAGCCTCGCCAAAAATAAAGCAGGGCGTCGCTGTTAAAACAACATAAGAAACATCAAAATAGCACAGCAAACATCGCACACAACCCATATGCTTTTCTCATACCGTTACAAAATAACGTTACAACAACGAACATATCCCAAAATAAAAAATCTTTACAAGGAACCACCGCTCCCCTCAATCAACACCAAATCATCGAAACCTTCGGCCTCCACCTCAACCCCCCCCCCCTCCACTGGAACCAGGGGTCCCCACAACAAAGGAGCTGCAGGAACAATTGGCAGCTCCCCGGGTAAAACCCTCGCCCTATACATGTACCTATGCCTCGTCTCATTAACTTCCGAAGGTTCTTCCTTCGGGATCACAAGCGCCCCATCCGAACCAACTTCAAGCTCCCTTTGCCCAAACAAATATTCTAAAGCTGCGTTCTCGTCAATATCATCATCACCGCCAGCTTGCGAGGTCGAAGAAGATCCAAACAAATAACGATCGGCTTGGCGGTCTGTATAGTCTGCTTCGCGCCAAAATCGACTCGACCTACTATTTTTTAAATCATACCTCCGCACCTTCGACCACCAAAAACGTTCAAAGGAAAGCGAAGGATATTTAAACCTAGCGCGAGCCCACGATTCACCAGTTATAAAAACATCTTGGTAGTTCAACATCAGCGGAGTCACGTCGAATACGTCTAGCACGGTTCCGTCAGGAACCTGCATGTTGCACAAAAATACGACATGTCTCAGCCTCGTCAAGTCTTTACAAACAACCACAGTATCTACAAAAAAGGCCTCCCTCGCCCCAACAAACCCAGGCATCACACCTGCCCAGCTTCCCCTTGGTCGATATCCAAACCCTCGCCAGCGGCGACAGTCGAGGTCCCAGCTGACGCCTCCTCCGCCATGGATTCCTCCGCAGCAGCCTCGACATTCGTCGCAGTCTCCTCTCCTTCAACGATCGGCACGCCCCCGGTCAACGCCTCGATCTCGGCGAGCGTAACCCCCGCACAACTTGGCTCAGGGGCGGCTTCGGAGTCACCCCTCGCTGCAACTTCTGCAGGCGGCGAGGCCATTGCATCTCGTCGAGCCTATAAGCAAAACAAAAAGACAAACCTCGCCAAAATCAACAAACAACCCCTAAAAGACAAAGCAGCAAAAATCAAAAATCTTAAAAAAAATGCGAACCTGGCGCGTAGCCTCGGCAGCTTCTTCGAAGGCGAGAGCTCGGCCACCTCCGGAGATCCAAAACTTGCGAAGCAAACGCATCGCACAGTTCCGAACTTCTGCGTCATCAACTTTCATCTGACGAACCTCTTCAACCGACGGAAAGACATGGCTCGGCCTTTTGACCTTGCGAAGATGATCACAATCCGCCAGTCGAAGCGTGCTCGCCATTGCCAAGGCCCCGGCGTAGCCACCAAAATCGGCTGCATTGGAAACTAGCGAGCTAAACACATCAAGCTCGTTGCCCAGCCAGCCCTCGAAGGCCTCTGCATCAGCTGCAGGCAATGGCTCTCCGGCTGAGCCCCCAGCCTCGGTCAGACAACAATCAAGCTTACGTTTGACATTCTCCATACTCGTTCGCCAAGATTTCTTCAAATCACCTAGCCGACCCTCGGCCTCAGCCAAAGCCTTGTTTTTCTCCTTTCCCGCGGCAACCAGATCAGCATTACGCTTCGCCAGCTCAACCGCCTCCTCTCGAGCCTTCGCGGCCTTCTCCGAAGCAATCTTCATTTCATTTTCTTTGTTCTCCAGGCTCCGCGCCAGTTTGCTATTCTCCTTCTCAAGTTCAGTAATATGGTTCCTCATGAACTCCATGTCGGAGCTAACCTTCCGCCTCGCTGAGCGGTTCAAGAGCATCAGCTCCGCCAACTTGACGTCAACGTCATCAAAAGTGTCGCCAACCGCTTGATCTGCGAGAAGAACCTTCGCCTCCGGCACACAAATGCGGCCGAAGATCCGGCCTAGAAAACGCCTTTCCTCCGGGCTACACTGCAAGTGGCAATCCCGAAGGTCCGGACTGGTGAACAGTGCAGTCGCCGGATCAGAAATCCCAAGCCTCTTAGCATATTCCGGGAGGCTCGACCGGCTAGCCTCGCCAAACGGTCTTTTTCCCCGGGATCGCGCAGAGTCAAGTTCCCCATCGAACTCAAACCCCTCCACCCAAAGGTGCGAGCCCGCAAAGCTGGGAACCGCGCCTCGGCGAGGGCTACCTGGCTCAATATCTTGTGCAATTTCAACTGAGCCCTGGGCAACCATCGCACCAACACTCGGCGAGGCTCCGCCTCCAATAGACACCTCCTCATCCGTGTCATGCCCTTCAATAGAACCCTCGCTGCCGTCATCAGACGAACCCTCGTCCGTCTCCCCTTCCTTTGCGTCCTTCTCCTCCACCTCATCATCATCAGATTCATCCTCGTCGCCCGAAGTCTGGACTAAAGCGCCGATCCCTCCAACGCGAGGCACGCGTCCCTCGACTGAACCGGCACCCCGACCGCTCGGAGCTACGGCCAAGGAAGAAGTGCCTGCAGCAACAGAGCCAGCAGCGACCTTCATCGCAAGCACCTTCGCTCGGCCACTAGCTCCGCCACGGCCTCGACCACGGCCTCTCTTCGGCCGAGAGACGATCTCCTTTCCTCCCGAAGCCTTACGCTTCCTCTTCTTCGGCGCGTCGTCGCTCGAAGGAGCGTGCCAGTCGGCGTACCGAATACCAAGAATGTCAAACATTCTGTTCACTCGACCTTCGCCGCCCACAAAGCTATGGATAGCCTTCACTTCCAGTGGGGAAAGCTTCCCCACGAGCTCGTCCGTCCACTGCTGAACTCGTTTGAAAACAGCCTCGTTCCCGTCCTCACGCCTCGGAAATTTCTTAAGAGTTTTTTCCCAAACCTTCTCCAGATCCAAACTAGGTTTTTTCAAGCCCCTACCTTCGTACCTTGGGTCATTCTCCACAGTGAACCAAGTCCGCCTCCGGCCAAGAGGCCAAATCTTGGCACAACAATATTCCTCCACTAAATCACGCGCACACTGAGAACGCGCAACGACCCTCAGGCAATCAGCAGCAGCATGGGCCTCGATGCTCATCTTAGCTTCGGCGCCCACATCTCCAAGCACTGGAAGCTCGCCGCAAAGCTCGGAGCCATCACTGAGTTTGTAATAGAACCAGAACTCCTGCCACCCGCTGCTCCACTTGTTCTTCTGCGCTTGCACCGGCAGCTCCGCGCCGGCGCGATGGCAAAAAGTGTACACCGCGAACTGTCCAAGGCTGGTCTTGCCCTCGCTGTCCGTAATCTTGCGAGGCTGCATATGAACGCGATGAGTGCGAACAAAACCCTCGACATGAGGGACAACCCCCTGAGACCTGCAGGCCCAGACGTAGACCGACATCTTTGTGAAGCAAGAAGGCGTAAGCTGATGAAACCGCAGGTTGAACCTTCGCAGGACCGAAGTCACGAAGGAGTCAGCTGGGAAGCGAAGACCAGCCGAAAAGAACTCTTCAAACACTACAACTTCATCTGCGTCCGGCTTCGGCACGGTCTCCCCACTGCTGGCCCTCGCCTTGCCTTCCTCAACCCAGCCCCACCTCACATAAGATGCAATCTCACTGGCGCAAACCCGGCTAAGACCAAACTCGAAGGTAACCCCATCATCCGCGACGGCGGGAGAACCAGCCCGAGCAGTCTGCTTCAATCTGGCCATCTCTTCAGCTACCAAAAAACTATCAAAACAAACCTTCGCACACAAGTATGTTCGCCAATGCCCTTCCAAACCCTCGCACGCAAGCTAAAACAAACCTTCGCTACAAGCAAATCGCAACAGCAGGATGGCTATAGCAGAGGGCACAATCAAAACTCCCCACCCACTCTTTCTATTTATAGGCCGGGAGACGAGCCCCTCACCCGACGAAGTCGGCACGACAACCAAAAAACGCGGCGCAAAAAACGAAACAGGCTTCAATAGTATAAAACAACACCACAACGGCCCAACCCAAAGCAGCCGCGGGCATCGCTGCCGAGGGCCCCGTTTTTGTCCCCATTAAAAGGCGCTGCTTGGGCCTAACCACGATCTTTTAGATCCAAGACAACGAGGGGCTACTGTTGGGGGAAAGGACCCTCGGCAGAAGCGCCGCCCGTACTGGTGCTCGAAATTAGCCCTCGCGCAACGCCTGGTGTCCTTGCGAGGTCCCTCTCCTATTGGAGACCGTTACCCTGACCCTCGGACACGGGGCCGACCCTCGTCGCTTTGTTGTGCTTCCGTGCAGGTCTAAGGCGACGGTCGCACTGCAGGAAACCTTCGCTGACTCACGACGCCACCTTCGCTCCGAGCGAAGGTCCAGGCAAGCGGCAAGTATGCGCTGCCCCAGAAGCAAGCGAAGCCGAAGGTCCGGCGAGCGCGGCCGAAGGTCAAGAACGCCGCACACCTCCCCGGAGGTGAACAAGGGCCAGGTGGCGGCGCGCTGGAGGGTGGCCGATTAGGGTTCCCGCTTCAGCTGTGTATTTACGCTCTTGCCCTTCCTCTCTGCGCAGAGGCGAGGAATCTTTCCTGTACCCTTTTGTAATTTGGCCGTGCCCCTTGGCATTCCCTATAAATACCAAGGGGATGAACAGTGTAAGGGGACGACCTCTTGGGAATTTGAGCACCTTCCACTTCCGTCTTACCTTCGCTACTGCATCCGACACTTGGCCGCCTTCGCTCTTTCCCCTGCACAAGTGCGGAGGTGGGGCAAGTGCGTTCCAACATCGGGCGGTAGGTGTAATTGTTGTGCTGCTGCTTTAGCTAGGCAGTCTGCTTCGCTATTTTCTGACCTTGGTATTGCCTTTACTGATATGCCGAGGAAGAAGGACTCTAACCTTCGGACATATTGAAAGTACTTTTGCAGCTCTGGATCTTTGGCCTTGTAATTTTTCTCAATGTGCCCCGTGATGACCTGTGAGTCTGTGCAGATGACTGCCCTTCGGACTGACAGTGACCGAAGCCTTGAGAGAGCGAGTATCACAGCTTCGTATTCTGCGGAGTTGTTTGTACATTTGAAGTCAAGTCTTCTTGCGTATCTTAGCTTAGATCCGGATGGCGAGACTAGAATGGCCGAGGCCCCTGCGCCAGTTGCACCCCAGGCTCCGTCAACATACACAGTCCAAAATGGGTCTTGGTGAGGTTCATCTTTGCGAGGGTCTGGGGTCCATTCTGCTATGAAATCTGCTAGTGCCTGGGATTTGATTGCTGTTCGACCGACGAAGGTTAGGGCGTAGCTGTTGAGTTCAACTGCCCATTTTGCTATTCTTCCGACTGCCTCGTTGTTTTTGAAAATATTCTCGAGGGGAAAAGCCGAGGGTACGTGGATTTCGTATGCTTGAAAATAGTGCTTGAGCTTTCTTGATGCCATGACCACTGCGTACGCTATCTTCTCGAGCTCTGAGTAGTTTCGTTTTGGCCCTTCGAGGGTTTCTGATACGTAGTAGATTGGGGCTTGCCTGGTTTTGTTGTTCTCGTGCAATTCTTTGATTAAGACTGCGCTCGCTGCATGAGGCGAGGCTGCGACGTACAGCAGTAACAAGTCCCCTTTGCTTGGGCTGGTTAAAACAGTCAAGCTTGTGAGATACTTCTTCAAGTCTTCGAAGGCTTTTTGCTGCCGGGGTCCCCAGTTGAATGGTGCGGTGCTTCTCAAAGTTTCGAAGAAAGGTAACCCTCGCTCAGCTGATCTGGAAATGAATCTGCTGAGAGCTGCTAGTCGGCCTGATAAGCGCTGGGCTGCTTTTTTGGTTGTCGGGGGTTCCATGTTGATGATAGCGTCAATCTTGTCGGGGTTAGCTTCAATTCCCCTTGCAGAGACGATACAACCCAGCAGTTTTCCTTCACTTACTCCGAAAACACATTTTTTGGGGTTCAACTTTAATCCAGTGCACCGGAGGTTGCTGAACACTCTCGATAGGTCTGAAATGTGGTTTTCTTTTAACTCGCTTTGGACGACCAGGTCATCAACATAGGCGGAGACGGAGTGTTCATCTTTGAAGACCTCGGATGTCATACGAGCGAAGGTTGAACCCGCGTTTCTTAGGCCTTCTGCCATTCTCCGAAAACAAAAAGTTCCCGAAGGTGTGACGAAGCTTGTTTTCTCCTCGTCTTCTTCATTCATCCAAATCTGGTGGTATCCCGAAAAGCAGTCGAGTAGAGATAGCATTTGGCAGCCGACTGCTCTGTCAACCAAGGTGCTTATGTTGGGGAGGGGGAAATCATCCTTCGGGCAAGCCTTGTTCAGGCACGTGAAGTCTACGCACATTCGCCATTTCTTGTTCTTTTTCTGTACTAGTACCACGTTTGAGAGCCATGTTGGGTACTTGACTGGGCGGATGACGCCTACGTCCAAAAGCCTTTTTACCTCAGCCCTCGCTGCCTCTTTCCTTTCTTCTGACATTTTGCGAAGCTTTTGTTTGACCGGGCGGTAGCCCGGCTTGATGTTTAGGCTGTGCTCTATCAGGGTTCTGTCCACTCCTCTTAAGTCCTCCGCGGACCAGGCGAAGGTGTCGGAGTTTTCTTTGAGGAAAGTGATGAGGTCGCTTTCTGATTGGAGGGCTAGGTTGGCTGAGATGAACACCTTTCTTTCGGCGTTACCTTCGAAGAGTTGCACTTGTTTGGTTTCTTCCTTGGGTGACACCTTTATTTTGTCGGTGCACACCTCACCTTCGTCATTGAGGTTTGTAGCTTGAGGTTTCGACAGGTTGTGGACATTACGTTGTCCTGGTGCTACTGTTCCCTCGGCTGCCCTTGCAATGTCTTGGTCTCCATATACTGTGACCACTCCCTTCGGAGCGGGAAGCTTCATGCAGAGGTAAGCGGGGTGGATGACTGCGTTGAATGTGTTGGTTACCCCTCGGCCAAATATGGCATTGTACAGGTAGAACATGTCGACCACGTCGAAGGTTAAATGCTCGGTTCTGCAGTTGATCTGGTCGGCGAAGGTCATGGGCAAAGAAATTTTCCCGATGGCTCTCACTTGTTGACCGCCGAAGCCGTATAAAGGGTTGTCAGCAGGTTGCAGGAGGTTCCTATCAAGCTTCATGCTGTCGAAGGTTGAGGCGAACAGGATGTCTGCGGAGCTTCCTGTGTCGACCAGAATTTTAGTGACAGTCCACCCTGCTAGATTGGTCTCGATCACCATGTCGTCGGTATGAGGGTAATCTCTCAACTTCATATCACTGGAGTCGAAGTTTATGGGAATGTGGGACCAACGACCAAATTTGTGTGGTCCTTCGACGGCTACATGGTGCACCCGTCTGGCATGTTCTTTTCTCTACCGCTTGTTGCCATGGTCTTCATTTGAACCTCCGGTGATAGCTAGTATTACACCGAAGGTTGATGTTGGGTTGTTGATGGTCGTTTGGCTCTGGGTTTCGGATTTGCCAGGTTGAGGCGCTGGTAAAGCGGGTATTGGTGGTGGTGGCGGTAGAGCATTGTTGACTTATTGGGTAGCTGGGGTTTGGGTTTGGGGGGTTGTTGGGTATGTGACTGTGTATGGTGGATTTTGGCGTTGTGGGATGGTGGTTGGCTGATAAGAGGCTTGGTTGTAGAGTGGGTGGTGCGCGTAGATGGGTTGTTGCGAAGGTAGGCCGTAGTTTATGGGGGTATAGTGGTATGGAGGATTTGTTGAGTGGAAGTTTGGTTTCCTGGTGTGGTTGATGGTTCGGTTGTCTGCCGAAGCGGCTCTTTTGGACTCCTGGAATTCTTTTCCCTTGGCGAAGCATTCGCATTGTTTGGTGGTGTGCCCCTTTCCAAGACCACAGAAATGACAATACATTTTTGTGGGGTCTTTTTGCTGGTTCCGTTGATCTGGCGGGGGTGGCAAACCTTGGGGGTTCTGGTTGTTCGGGGGTTGAGTGACCCGTCCTTGGTGTTCATAGTGTATTGGTTTGTTGATGGCACCGATGTTGCTTTGTTCTTGGCGAGGGTTGTTTACTCTTGGTTGAGGCCCTGGCTGCGGCTTCTGCTGTGACCTCCGAGCATCGGACTTCGCTCTGAAGTCCATGTCTGCTCTACAGTATCTTTCCATTGTCTCGTGTAATTCTTCGATTGTGTTTGCCGGCTTCCTGGCAAATTTCGAAGAGCATGGGCCTGGGCGCAGGCCACTGACTGCAGCGAGGATGACAGCCTCGTCGGATATTCCCGGAGTTCTTGCTCTGATTTGGATGAACCTCCGCCAATAATCTTGAAGTGGTTCGCGCTCTTCTTGTTTGCAGTTGAACAACTCAATGGGGTTTGATGGGGCTGGTGTAATGCCCTTGAAGTTTGTACAAAGCCTGTCTCTGAGATTGGCCCAAGAATCTACTGTTCCGGGGCGGAGGTTGTTGTACCAGGTTTGTGCAATGTCTCGCAGGATGATGACGAAGGACTTTGCCATTGTTGATGCATCTCTACCTGCTGCGGCAACTGCTGCTTCATAGCTCATTATGAATTGGCGAGGGTCGGAGAGCCCGTCGTAGCGGGGTAGGTTTTGTGGATTGTAGCACGGTGGCCAGGGTTGGGTTTGGAGCATTTGGGAGAGTGGTGACTTTGGGTCATAGGGCATTTGGTGTTGTTGAGGTCTTCGTTGGTTGCGAAGGTTAGGCTCTCTCTCATCTGGGTAGAGTTGGCGAAAGTTTGGTGGCCTCATAGGATGTGGTTCTGGGTGAATTGGTGTTGGTGGGGGTGGTGGATGGCGACGAAGGTTGTCTTGATCCTGCACCTCATTCCCCTCTTGCAGTGGGGGCATTTCCTCATCATTCCATCCCCCGGCTTCGGCTTCAGCCGCAGCGAGGGATTCCTCCATTCGGCGAAGCTGTTCCCTGGCCTCGTCTGCCCTTTGTCTGATCGAGCGCAACCGGTTGTGCCTCTCAAGCTGATCCAGGCGCCTCTTCTTCTCTTGCAGCTCAGCTTGAAGTCTTTCGAGGGCCTCGAGGCCCAACTCTTCCTCATCTCTCCCCTCTCCTTCTCCAGAAGTGTGGGGGTGCGGCTGTGTCACCACTCAGGCCTGGGGGACCGGGACTTCAGATTCTGGGGTGACATCCTCTGCTCCCGAGGGTTGCACAATCTCCTCGGTAGGCGGAACCACCGTCGCCGTCTCATTGGCGACGCGTCGGTCCCTAGCTGCGGGCGCTCTCCTGTTTCCTACCATTTCGAACTTCGCTCCCCACGGACGGCGCCAAACTGTTGGAAACACACTTGCCCCACCTCCGCGCTCATGCAGGGGAGTGGCGAAGGTGACCAAGCGTCGGAAACAATTGCGAAGGTTGAGGAAACCGGGACAGTGCTGTTGTGGCTCTCTTCCCAAAAAACCCCTTTTACACTGTTCACCCCTTGGTATTTATAGGGAGTACCAAGGGTCATGGGATCAATTACAAAAGGGGACAGAAAGATTCCCTGACTCCACGCAGGGAGGAGGGGTAATAACGTAAAAACACACCTAAGGCAAAAACCCTAGTTAGCCCCCTTCCTGCGCGCCGCCACCTGATTCTCATCACCTTCGAGAGAGGAGAACGAGTGCCAGACCCTCGATCTCGCTTGCCCTCGGGCCAGCGCTCCACTGACGCTTGCCAGACCCATCGCTCCACGTGGAATGGCCTCGAAGGCCGGCGAGGGTCGCCTGCCGCGTTGTCGTCGCGCCTTAAACTGCGAGGAGTGTAACAAATCGTCGAGGGTCGGGCTCACGTCCGAAGGTCAGGAAAATGACCCCCAAAAACGGGGGGGGGGGAAGCCCTCGCGAGGCCGCGTTGGTTGCGCGAGGGTTGTCTCCGGCATCAGCTCGGGCGGCGCCTCTGCCGAGGGTCCTTTCCCCAACACTTGGTTCTGTCCTATTAAATATTTCATTCTGTCGAAATTTAATGGGCACAAACCTTAGGAACTAGCATAGAATTGTTACTTCTCTACATGACGTTGATTTACGAAAACAAAGAGATGTCTTTACATGGGGGCTAAATTCATCAGGAATTTTTCAGTCCAATCAATGTATGTTGCGTTAATTAATAATGGCGTGAGAGTATCACAGGATATTTAGCAGATTAAAGTACCTTCAAAAATAAAAATATTTTGTGGTACCTTAAGAAAGGAATGATTCTAACTAAGGATGACTTAGCTAGGCATAACTGGCACGACGATATGAAGTGTTGTTTCTGTCACTCTTTAGAAACTATGCAACATTTGTTTTTGGTTTCTCTTACGCCAAGTTCTTATGGCGAGCGGTTCATATATTTTTTTGGTCTGTCCCCTCCACTGAATATAGATGATTTATTTAGTGATTGATCTAAAAAGGGTGATAAAAAGTATAACACGTTATTAACAGCAGCATCAGCGCTCTGTTGAGCCATATGGTTAACAAGAAATGAGGTGGTTTTTGACAACTGTAGTCTAAAATCTTTTTTACAGATACTTTTCAGGGGAACACACTGGCTACAACAGTGGACAAAATTGCAGCGGCATGAGGATTCGCAGGATCAGTTGGTCTTAGCGGCACAACACCTGGAGACCTGAGCCTTACATTTCTTTGGTTCTAATGGATGGTTATGTTGGAACTGATCTCCCACCGTTAAGCCCAACGACCTAATGGATGGTTAAGTTGCTATCCATTTTATGCTCAATGCTTAAACCGCATTGTTGCTCGAGGACGAGCAACAGGTTAGTTTGGGGGAGCTTGTTGATGGTCCTTAAACACCTGTTTTACCATCAACATTTTACCCTAAAATTCACCAAAAAGGCATGAAATGTAGTCAAATAGGTTTCAAACTAACCAAATTCCACATGTCCATAGAATTTTATTTGAATGCAGGAATTTGGACCAAATTTGAAGAATGGACCCACCAGGAGACAAGCCCACACACCAAGACCCATTTGGGCCCGAGTGGGGTGGCGCCCGCTAACCAGAGGTGGCACCCGCCACCCATATGTGGCGCCCGCCACCCATATGTTACTCAAGTACTTTACTATATTCTATTTCATCATTTCAAGTATTACTTTATTCTACTTATCAGTATTGAGTGGTATACTTGATTGATTGCTTGAGTGCCTAGCTATCCTATAGTTCAATTCACTTAGCCATAGTAGTTAATCTCTAGTGAGCTTAGTGTTTGATCTTTGCCAATAGGTTGCTTAGTTAGTTTAGTGTTTATCTTATGAAGTCAAGTATTTGCTCTAACGTCCGCAAGGGTGTCTCTATTCAAAGCTAGGGTAGAGATAGTTAGAATATAGTTAAGCGTGGTGCTTAGTTATAGACTTACCTTCAGATACGGCTGGACCCCCGGATAGCTGTGGTAGCAAGCAGGTGGTGACAGCCCTATGCGCCTTGAATTCCACCACGTAGTTGGCCCAGTTTAACAGTAAGGCTCGTTGTGCTAGCGTTCAACCTAAGTAAGTGGTAAAGGCTAGTACGCCTCGATACATGATAAGATAGGAATAAAACTATACTCAACTTAGTTGCTTTATTGACTTTTGCCTGCCTTGCTTCGTAACTATCTTGCTTCCTAGTTATCTTGCTCTGTGGTTATCTAGGAGTAGTTAGTAGTTAGTTATCCTTAGTTATCACATTCTATCTATCTATCTAGTTATCCACCTTACCTTACCATCCATTTCATCCTTACCTATCCACCCACATATTCTTTCTAGCCTTCCATCCCCTCTTTCCCCTTCTCTCCTTTTCCCATTTCTCTTTTCTTTGACTCTCATCCCCTCCTTGACTCGACTCATACACCACCCTAGCCTTCCCTTGGGATCAAATAAATCGACACCCGGTACTCCCAGGCGAAGTGCTACTACGATAGTTCTGTGCGCTTGCAGAATCTTCTCTTGGTAGATTGCAATCTCTCTAGCTAGCTCCTACTAGTGTCGGGATTGACAACCCCGCTTGGCATTAGTAGATAGCTGCTTTAGCTTCACTCCTTTAGGTATAGTGACCGGACTTGCTTCAAGCACTTCTGACACCGTTGCCTGGAATAGATTCCATAGTCTGCTCCTAGTAACGACGTTGGCTAGTGTCAACAAGCATTCCTGGGCCGTTACCGGGGATAGTTGCCTAGCTCTATCTTTAGTGAAGCTAAGAACTACCAACAAGCATTTCTGGCGCCGTTGCCGGGGAAGGCAATCGGTGTATCGGTTGAGTCCGTGTCGAATTTATCTTCGCTTAAGCTCCCGCTTAGCGAATCCCATCTTACCCCATTCTTTCTTTCTTTAGTTCTTCTTATCTTTTTCCTTCATCTTCTTCAACTTCTTTATTTCTTATCTCGTTCCATCTTCACGATGGCCAACAAGACCATTCATGAGTTTTCTGCTCCTTCTGCCGCTAATGTAGCGATAGGACCAGACGTGTTCGATGCCAACCTCAATTTTGAGTTAAAACCGGCTCTGATCACGATGGTCCAAGCTAGCCCGTTCTATGGCAAAGCTCATGAGGATGCCAATGCTCACCTCCAACAATTTTTGGAGATTTGCGGCACCTTCACCATTAAGGGGATAACCCAAGAAGCCATCCGTCTTCGTCTTTTTCCTTTCTCTTTGCTAGGAAAAGAGAAGCAATGGTTCTATACCGATCGCAACGCTGTAGACACATGGGATAAGTGTTCTAATGCTTTTCTCGCCAAATTCTTTCCTATGGGCAAGACGAATGCTCTGCGCAACAAAATCTTCAGCTTTACGCAACAAGCCGAGGAATCTATTCCCGAGGCTTGGGAGAGGTTGCAAGAGTATGTCGCTGCTTGTCCACACCACGGTATGGAGGACTGGCTATTGATCCAGAACTTCTACCATGGCCTAACCCCTCTCTCTAGAAGCCATTTGGATGCCGCCGCCGGCGGTGCATTCTTTTCTCTGAATGTTGCAGATGCTAAGGCTCTCATAGAGAAGATGGTGTCGATCCAAGGATGGAATGACGAGAGACTGCAGCCCTATAAGCGAGGTATACATTCCCTTAAGGAGGCCGACATGATCATGGCCAAGATGGACCTGCTGGCAAAGAAGCTAGACAGCTGTGAGAAGATGAACCAACAAGAGAGTGTCCAATCTCTGGAATCCTACATGACTTGTGAAGTCTGTGGAGAAACCGGACATTCTGGGAGCCACTGCCCCGAGCTACATGAAGATTTGAACTTCATCAACAACAACAACAGTTTCCGTCAACAGAATCAAGGATGGAATCAGCCTGCAAACTCTCAAGGTAACAATTCATTCCCCCGCTCTAATTTTCATAATTCTAATAGTCTCTCATTCTTGAAAAATTTAGTTTACTCACAAGGTAGAACTACTGATTTCTTGAATAAGAAATTAATGTCGAATGATAAAACCCTTGAGAATATAAATGCTAAATTGGAAGATTTCTCATCTGCTCTGAAAAATCAATTAAGCTTTAATAAGATGTTAGAAACCCAATTAGCTCAACTTGCTGCTATCATACCATCTTTTGAAACTGGCAAAATTCCTGCTAAACCTGACATGGAAACTACTAATATGGTTGAAATAAAACATTTTAACTATTATGAAGATCAAACCATGACTGTTAAAAAGGGTGATCCTGGTAGTCCCATAATTAGATGCTCAATCTTTGGTGAATTCTTTAAAAATGCCATGTGTGATTTAGGATCGAGTGTGAACATTTTATCTAAAGATTTCTATGAAAACTCGTTCTTTCCATCCATGTCATCCACATCTGCCTATGTTGTGCTAGCTGATCAATCCACTTGCTATGTAGAAGGAATAGTTAATGATTTACCTGTTCATATTAGAGGTTCATATGTTCCTGCTGATTTCATAATACTAGATATGGAAAATAGGAAAGATGTGCCTCTAATCTTAGGTAGACCCTTCTTGAACACTGTTGATACTTGCATATATGTGGGGAGTGGTAAAATGCAAATGACATTAGGAGGGAGGAAGGAAATATTCTCCTTTTCCCATGGTCCCGCATATGCCGCTAACATGCAGGTAGCAAAACCCGTTCGTACCAAGAAGAGGCGCCCAAGAACAAGGTGGAACATAAAGAAAGAACCACCTCCTCCTGAGTTGTGTAATTCACATAACAAAGGAGAGGTGACAAAAGAAGAAGAACCTGATGAAGTACTGAGAGAAGAAGTGCCCAAGGAAGAAGAAGATCCACCCGATAAGGATGAAACCCCATGGACCTAAGGTATGGTTTTACTTTTAATTTTTCCCTTTAATTTTCCCTTTTTCGAATAAATAACATATGTCATGCATGTAACTAAAAAAAATCAGTTATCATTAGTTATATGCATAGGTATATGTTAACTTAGCTAGAATAATGAAATATCATAATAGGATAGTTTCCCTTTTCACAACATTAGATAGTTTCCTTTTTTTAATAAAATGAGAACAAGAGCTCCGACTGAGAAGAAGACCCTTCACCAAGCAAGAAGCCAGCTTGGGGGAGACCCCCGCTCCAATAAGGTATGTCTCAAAGCCTACACTTTACATTCAGTTCTTAAATTCTATATCTTTTGAATGTCACGTGCTTGCCTAAATAACCACTCCATGAATAAAATTGATAAAATCTGCTTAAACAAGTTGAAACCTGAATAAGATTTGAAATATGTCATGCAAATGCTATTGTTATGGTTTGAATAACTGGTCTTATCTAAGTTGTAGCTTTTGTGGGTTGCACATGCTTTAACTGAAATCATGCTTAGTGAATAAAGTTAGTAAGAAATGGAGTAATTCTTTAAACTTGCTAAGGTGAAATTAGGACCTAATCTGGAGGATTTCTTTTAAAAATTATGAAAACCTTGCTAAAAAGTTCCTCCTGGATTTTATCCCATCCCACCACCAGCCAAATATTTGTTAGTCATTAGTCAAAACCACAAAGAGCTTTGTTTGTGTTGAGCTTTGTTAGACCTCATAGATCTTAGTAGAGAAGCTTATCATATCTTTTGAATCAAGATTCACACACACCCACCATAAATTGCCTACTCTCCACTTTGGAAGTTTGCAACCACCAAATAAATTGCTTATTCTCTACACCGGAGATATGCAATACCCTGTCAAACATCCCATTGCTAGCCTTATGCTTATTCCTACACCGGGAATAAGCATTTCCCCCTCTTCCCCCTTTTTCATTTCTGAACTCCTTTCCTATAGATGTCTGGGGAAATCTAGAGCTAAAAAAAGAGAAAGAGAGAGAAAAATGAGCAAAGTAGCTCAAGAAAGGACTATGTCCTAAGAAAAAAAAAGTGAGCAAAGTAGCTCAAAAGAGGACTATGTCCAAAGAAAATGTGAGGACACATCTTTTGTCTACTCACTATGTATCCAAAAAAAAGAGAGAGAGAGAATTATCATTAGCTCTAGACCCTAGAAATTAACTAGGAAGGATTATGAAATATCTCTCTATACACTTCCACATAACCACACATGCACATCTTGATCAATTTTTATGATTTGCTACTCCTTATGATCTGAGTGTCTAGCTTAGCAATAAACATCAGGCAATTTTCTCATGATTCTTAGCCTACCTATAACTACACATATCATTCTTTAGAAGTAGAAAAGGCTACATTTTGGCCTAAGTGAGGATTTAAACACCATTGAGTGATTGAGTGAATCTTGGAGGACTTAAGCAAGTTGTTATCTTTTGAAAACCTTTGAAAACCCTCCAGACAGAATCCTAGTCAAACCTAAGCAAGATAAAAGTTTCCTATCTACTGCTTTATTTCACTCTTGCATGTTTGAAGTGAAAAGCTATAAGCCCCACATTGCTATGATTAATGATATATGCTAAGTTATTTCTCACTATACAATGTGCACTTGCATACATCTTAAGTTGCTATCCATTTTATGCTCAATGCTTAAACCGCATTGTTGCTCGAGGACGAGCAACAGGTTAGCTTGGGGGAGCTTGTTGATGGTCCTTAAACACCTGTTTTACCATCAACATTTTACCCTAAAATTCACCAAAAAGGCATGAAATGTAGTCAAATAGGTTTCAAACTAACCAAATTCCACATGTCCATAGAATTTTATTTGAATGCAGGAATTTGGACCAAATTTGAAGAATGGACCCACCAGAAGACAAGCCCACTCACCAGGACCCATTTGGGCCCGAGTGGGGTGGCGCCCACCAACCAGAGGTGGCGCCCGCCACCCATATGTGGCGCCCGCCACATGGAGAGGCCTAACTCTCCCCCTTTGCCACGTCACTGATCCGTGTGACCATCCCAAGGCCAAATCTTGGCCCTTGGTCACTAGGTCAGTGGCATCGGACGACTCAGGATGGAATGACGTGGATCAAGGCAGGATGGCGGTTACTCAGACATGCAACCGACCTAACCACCGCCTCTCTGGAGCTCCTGGATGCCGTTGAAGCAGAGGCGGTGCATCCAACGGTGATGGGGGTGGCGGCCGCCACCTAGGGCTGGCGCCCGCCACTAGGGTTAGCCCTAGGTCGGTTGGCTGCCCCTATAAGTACCCCCCTCACTCCTCAAGACTATAAATACCCCCCTGAGGCATCACTTCATTGATATACCACACCAAGCAACACACAAAGCAAGAGAAGCAAGTGAGAGTTAGGTTAGAAGCTCAGAGAGCTTAGGCAAGAAGGTAGCTAGTTGAGCAAGGCATCTTTGCCCTCGCGGGAGCGCTGCTCAGGGTTTAGCTCAAGAGTAGAGGCGTGCGTGTGATCGGTCCTGTAGCTGGGAAGAGTCTTCCTTCATCTCCAGTTCAGGTTTTGCTCTTGTTACTCAAGCACTTTACTATATTCTATTTCATCATTTCAAGTATTACTTTATTCTACTTATCAGTATTGAGTGGTATACTTGATTGATTGCTTGAGTGCCTAGCTATCCTACAGTTCAATTCACTTAGCCATAGTAGTTAATCTCTAGTGAGCTTAGTGTTTGATCTTTGCTAATAGGTTGCTTAGTTAGTTTAGTGTTTATCTTATTAAGTCAAGTATTTGCTCTGACGTCCGCAAGGGTGTCTCTATTCAAAGCTAGGGTAGAGATAGTTAGAATATAGTTAAGCGTGGTGCTTAGTTATAGACTTACCTTCAGATACGGCTGGACCCCCGGATAGCTGTGGTAGCAAGCAGGTGGTGACAGCCCTGTGCGCCTTGAATTCCACCACGTAATTGGCCCAGTTTAACAGTAAGGCTCGTTGTGCTAGCGTTCAACCTAAGTAAATGGTAAAGGCTAGTACGTCTCGATACTTGATAAGATAGGAATAAAACTATACTCAACTTAGTTGCTTTATTGACTTTTGCCTGCCTTGCTTCGTAACTATCTTGCTTCGTAGTTATCTTGCTCTGTGGTTATCTAGGAGTAGTTAGTAGTTAGTTATCCTTAGTTATCACATTCTATCTATCTATCTAGTTATCCACCTTACCTTACCATCCATTTCATCCTTACCTATCCACCCACATATTCTTTCTAGCCTTTCATCCCCTCTTTCCCCTTCTCTCCTTTTCCCATTTCTCTTTTCTTCGACTCTCATCCCCTCCTTGACTCGACTCATACACCACCCTAGCCTTCCCTTGGGATCAAATAAATCGACACCTAGTACTCCCAGGTGAAGTGCTACTACGATAGTTCTGTGCGCTTGCAGAATTTCCTCTTGGTAGATTGCAATCTCTCTAGCTAGCTCCTACTAGTGTCGGAATTGACAACCCCGCTTGGCATTAGTAGATAGCTGCTTTAGCTTCACTTCTTTAGGTATAGTGACCGGACTTGCTTCAAGCACTTCTGACACCGTTGCCTGGAATAGATTCCATAGTCTGCTCCTAGTAACGACGTTGGCTAGTGTCAACAAGCATTCCTGGGCCATTATCGGGGATAGTTGCCTAGCTCTATCTTTAGTGAAGCTAAGAACTACCAACACAAGCCGATGTTGAAGCTATGGGAAAATTTTCCTTACAATTGAAGAATGGATTTGCTCTTATTCTTAATGATGTACTTTATGTTCCCTCTTTGCGTAGAAACTTAATAAGTGTGTCAAAACTTGATGATGATGGATTTGAATGCCATTTTGGAAATGGCAAATGCGAGATATTTTTTAATAATGAAAGTGTTGGTTTTGCCTTCTGACAATAAGCTTTATTTATTATCTCTCGCTGAAAATTTGAATCATGTATGTGATGAAGATGTGAATCATGTATGTACTTTGAATGTGAATCACTCCCAATCTACAAATACGAACAAGAAGCGGAAGAGAATCGATTGCAACTCTTCAAAATTGTGGCACTGTCGCTTAGGCCACATTTCGAGGGGGAGAATAGAACATTTGGTTAATGAAGCAATTCTTCCACACTTAGAATTTTTAGAATTAGAACAATGCATTGATTGCATTAAAGAAAAATATGTCAAGAAAATTAAGAAAGATGCCAAACGAAGCACGGGAATCCTAGAAATAATTCACACAGACATTTGTGGTCCGTTCACTGTGAAAAGCGTGGATGGTTATGATTCTTTTATAACATTCACAGATGATTATTCCCGTTATGGCTATATTTATCTAATTAAAGAAAGATCAGAAACATTGGATAAATTTAGAATATTCAAGGCTGAAGTTGAAAATCAGCATGATTTGAAGATCAAAGTAGTACGATCTGACCGTGATGGAGAGTACTATGGGCGACATACCCCATATGGCCAAATTCCTGGACTTTTTGCAAGGTTTTTACAGGAAAATGACATAGTTGCTTAGTATTCCACACCAGGGGAACCTCAGCGGAATGGAGTAGCTGAAAGAAACCGTACCTTAATGGATATGGTAAAAAGCATGATAAGTTACTCCACACTACCGATTAGTCTATGGATGGAGGCACTAAAAACCGACATTCATATACTTAATTGAGTACCAAGCAAATAGGTGTCGAACACACCGTATGAATTATGGACAGAAAGAAAACCCTCACTTAATCACTTGCGTGTGTGAGGCTGTCCAGCTGAGGCGAAGGTTTTTAACCCAAACATTGGAAAGTTAGATTCTAAGACAGCCAGCTGCCACTTTATTGGTTATCCAGAAAGATCAAAAGGATATCAATTTTATTGTCCTGACAGATATACGAAATTTGTTGAAACTAGGCATGTTGTATTCTTGGAGAATGATATGATCAGGGGGGCATGATAGCACGTGAAATTAACCTTGAGGAGAAGCGGGTACATGTACCCACTCCGATGGTTCAAGAACCTTTCTTTACGCTACCTGTTGTTGTTGCACCAGCAGTCCAGGACGCTGCAGTGACAACACATGTTGCTAGTTCTCCTGTGGTGACAATAAATGAAAATGTGGAACCTATCCAACAGGATCCTATAGAACCGATTGTCACACATGAGGAAGAACAACAACAGTTCGTTGTGGAACAAGTGCCAGAGGCCCCTAGAAGGTCTCAAAGAACCAGAAGGTCAGCTATTCCAGATGATTATGAAGTCTACGACACTGAAGAGTTTCGTATGGAAGATGACCCAAGAACTTTTGAAGAAGCCATGAGAAGCGATCACTCATCCAAGTGGTTTGAAGCCATGGAAGATGATGAGTACCAACAAAGTTTGGGAACTAGAAAATATTCCTAAAGGAGCCAAAACGGTAGGTTGTAAATGGGTCTACAAAACCAAATATGACTCCCAAGGGAAGGTTGAAAGATTTAAAGCGCAACTTGTGGCTAAAGGCTTTACGCAA
This sequence comes from Coix lacryma-jobi var. lacryma-jobi, assembly GCA_009763385.1. Lineage (NCBI taxonomy): Eukaryota > Viridiplantae > Streptophyta > Magnoliopsida > Poales > Poaceae > Coix > Coix lacryma-jobi. The sequence continues at coordinate 125,741,962 of CM019830.1, forward strand.
CGAGAAGAGAATGATTACAATGAAACCTTTCCCTCAGTTTCATGTAAAGACTCCTTCAGAATCATCATGACACTTGTGGCCCACTATGACTTAGAACTACATCAGATGGATGTAAAGACAACATTCCTGAATGGGGATTTAGAAGAAAACATTTACATGGCACAACCGAAAGGTTTTGTCGTAAACGGGAAAGAAATATGAGATGTCGTTTGAAAAGATCAATCTACGGATTGAAACAAGCTTCAAGACAGTGGTACTTGAAGTTTGATAGAACAATAAAATGTTTTGGGTTTAAGGAAAATGTCGAGGACAATTGTGTCTATATGAAATTCAAGAATGAGAAATACATATTCTTAATCCTATATGTGGATGATATCCTATTTGCTAGTAGTGATGTCAATCTACTAATTGAAACAAAGAAATTTTTGTCCTCGAATTTTGATATGAAAGATCTTGGTGAAGCTTCATTCATCTTGGGAATTGAAATTCACCGAGATAGAAGAAATAGGGTTTTAGGACTACCGCAGAAGGCATACATTGAAAAGGTATTAAAGAAATTTAGTATGCATGCGTGCAGTCCTTCAGTGTCCTAAGAATCAATATGAAATCGAACAAATGAAAGCGGTACCATATGCTTTGGCAGTTGGAAGTTTGCAGTATGCTCAAGTGTGTACTTGCCCTGACCTCGCTTTTGTGACCGAGTTACTTGGCAGATTCCAAAAGAATCCAGGAATGGAACATTGGAAATTAGTGAAGAAAGTCTTGCGTTATTTGTAAGGTACGAAAGGTCTCATGTTGACATATGAAAAATCAGATTCTCTCGAGATAGAGGGATATTCAGATTCTGATTATGCGGAAGATGAAAGAAAATCCACATCAGGATACATATTTACTCTCGCTGAAGGAGCAATATCGTGGAAAAGCTCCAAACGAACTGTAACTACATCCTTGACTATGTATGCTGAGTTTGTAGCTTGCTATGAGGCCACGGGGCAGGTGAATTTGCGGATACATGGGTGTATGCCGAGTCTCTGAGTGATGAGTGATTGTCAACTGGGATGATGCGCATGTTCTTTGGCTTGTGTTGTGCAGGTGTCGAGCACGGATAAAGTGATCAAAGGCAAGGTGAAGGTCAAGTAGAGACGTGCCGTGCCGATGGACCAAGAGTGGCGAAGGGCAGACGTGAGGCTTGGACTGAGGGACCGGTGGCCCGAGGATCAGCTGTGGTGGCTGGCAGCCTGGGACAGCGACAAGCGAAGACTTGCGGTCATGTGTTGCCTGAGTCGTGGACTTAGGGACACGTGTCGGTGGACGGGGTGCACGGGCGGTGCATCCCATCTACGGCGTCGGTTTGGTGGTAGAGCCAGAGAAAAACCATCGGGTGGACGGTTTCCAGGTTTGGGCCTCAAAACCTGGGTGCTGAGGGTTTCCGAGTTTGGCCACAAAACTCGGGCTAAGGACGGTTTCCAGGTTTGGGCCTCAAAACCTGGACGCTGCGGGTTTGCTGAGTATTGGGCCTCAAAACTCAGATGCTGGTGGGCTGGTTTCCCGGTTTGGGCCTCAAAACCGGGGGTTGGCTGTGAAGGCTGGTTTCCCAGTTTGGGCCTCAAAACCGGGGGTGCGACATCCAAGAAAAGGACGCAGAGCGGTGGCGGCACGTGGCGGCAGTCGGGAGGTTGCATCGAGGCAACGCTACGAGTTGTGCGGGCGTGGCCGTCGGATCTACCTACCACCGAGTTGGTCCAGAATAACCTTAGGGTTTAGCTGGTTCGCTCTGTAAGTAGAGAGGGGTAGAATAGGAATAGAGTAGGAATTAGGAATAGGTTAAGTAGGGGGAGACACCCTCCTCCCCATCTATCTCGGTTCATTTTGCTCTTTGCACTTAGGGTTTCCTGCTCTCCCAATCCCCTGCTGTAGCTAGCTGAGATCCGCAGAGAACCATACCTCTGTGTACTGGAGATTTTGAGAAAGTGAGGCCGTATCCTCACTATTGTAGCGTGTGCTAGCCACACGGTTGCAGATCGATGACTTGATTCGCGTTTTGTTCGTGTTCTTCGCGTTCTTCGTTTCTCCTCGATTTTCCCGTCACTCGATCTCCCTCCCTCGTGCATCTTTGCGAAATCCGTTTGAATCAACTTGTTCGTATTTGAAAGGAGATCATTTCCACCGAAGGAATTTATCTAACTCCTTACGAACAAGTAGATCGGGTTGATTTCGTTTTCATGGCGCTTTTCGGTTCATCCCCCTCCCCTTTTGATTTCCCGGTGTTTGAGTCAATTTGAGCGGATGATTTCTTGGGGATAGTCTCCTAACTACCCTGTGATCATCTTCTCCAAGTTTGGGAACATGGGATTTTGGTTTGAATCGATTTGGAGAAGTTTTGGGTGAAGGGCGACCGAAATCGCCCTCATTGGGTGGTGGCGGACAGTCCGCCACCCCAGGCGCAGACAGTCCGCGCGTCGAGGACGAGCCAGACCAGTGGCTGTGTTCTTCGGCTGTCTTGTCTCTGTTTGACCGGCGGACAGTCCGCCGTGGTGATCCGCGGACAGTCCGGGATCACTCAGGGAGGTTTCAGAACCTTTGCGTTTTTGGAAGTTTTGCCGGCGGACAGTCCGCCACTTGCTCGCGGACAGTCCAGGACCCCAGGGCCGGACAGTCCGGGACTTGCCTGAAGCTTCCGGTTTTGTGCGTTTGCTCTCCCGGCTTCCTCGCTTGGTTTCCGGACTTCTCGTTTGGCCCTAGAGTTGACCAAGGAACATCTCTAGGTATCTTTGCTACTAGTTAGCATCGGTATTTGGAGATTTCTCGACGTAGCCGTCTATCTACGTTCGGGACTTGGTTTTTGAGGGTCGAACTTGTCTCCGCTCTTTCGGCGTTTGGTTTGCTATCTCTTTGTGGTGCCTCGCTGTGCTCCTAGGGATCATCCACCCTCTTCCAAGGGTCGTGGGCATCACGGTTTCGGTCCTAGCTTTTGGGGGTTGATTTTGGGACATTTGGCCAAAGTTTCGAGAGAAATTTTTGAGCTCCCATTCACCCCCCCCCCCTCTGGTCGCCTTGCTAGTGCATTCTCGGTCCTTCAATTGGTATTGGAGCGGGTTAAGGATCTTCCACCTTAGCCAGTTCCAGATCCACAGAAGGCGACATGGATCGCGGTGTGGGCAAACCGTCGTTTTTCGATGGGATGAACTATGCGTATTGGAAGATACGCATGTCGGCCTATCTGCAGAGTTTGGGTGCTTCCATCTGGGATATTTGCAACTCTACCGATTACGTGGTCTTGGCTGCTCGTGTCTCTCAGCTTCAGATCGATGAACACGATGCCAATAGCCGAGCCCGTAATGCTCTTTTCTCATGCTTGAGCATGAGTGAGTTTGATCGCGTTTCTCACCTCGCTACGGCTCGGGAGATTTGGGCTACCCTCATGCGTTTCCATGAGGGAACCTCTCAAGTCAAAACCCGTCTCTACGAGTCGTTCAAGCGAGAGTATGAGAACTTTCGACATATGCCTGGCGAGAGCATAGAGAGTTTATTTGCTCGCTTTCAGGTTATTGTCAACAGGATGAGGGCTAACAAGGAGTTGTTGCCTTTCAACGATCATGAGAGAGCTTTGAAGCTTTTGCATACTCTCGATCGGTCGGTATGGGATTCCAAAGTTCAGGCGATCATCGAATCACCTAACTCTGAGACCCTCACGTGCGACGAGCTCTTCAGTAAGCTCAAGTCCAGTGAGATTGATGCCATGGCGAGGGCTTCTTATGAGAATCCTTCTGGCCTGACTATGGCTTTGGTTTCTGGCTCTTCTGCTAACCCCTCTGGAGGATTTGCACTCTCTTCACTCTTTTCTGTCATAGAGGACCAGCTGGAGTCTTTGGGGGATGACGAGTTGGCAATGCTCGCCAATCGGTTCTCGCGGTTCCACAACAACCGCATGAACCGTCGCCGTGGAGGAGGATGCTCAGGATGCTATGAGTGCGGCGACCCCGACCACTTCATCGCCAACTGTCCCAAGAAGAACAAGCATTCTGGGAAGGGCGATCATGGGCACAAGTACGACTCCGGCAAGCGCATGGAGAAGTACGTCCCCGCGAGGCACAAGCGGAGGGGCAGCTTCGACAAGGAGTACATCAAGAAGAAGTACTTGGAGAAGGCCCAGGTTGAGCAGTGTGCGTTCTTCGCCACGCTCAACGACGTCGATGGCTCGAATGACGACTCCGCTTGCTCAAGCGACGACGAGTCCGAGAAGAAGAAGAGGATCAAGGACAAGCTGAACGACCTCTGCTTCTTCACCGATGATGACGGCTTCTGCACCATGGCCCTCGGCAAGGAGGTCGATGGCGAGCTGGTGAACTCCCCTCGGAACGACGACGACGATGACGACACCTCCCAGGTATCCCTCACTCACGACGAGCTTTCTGTTGAGGTCGAGAAGCTTACTGTCGCCTTGCTTAGTCAGGATAAGCTGCTTAGGCATGCCGCTAGAGAGCGCAAGGAGTTTAGGCAGAAGTGGGAGGACACGGTGAGGGAGCTAGAGTTTGCTAAGTCCACCGTGGTCGTTTCTGAGGAGGTTGAGTGCGAGATGTGCACCATCGCGTTTTGAGTATCACGGTGAGCGCTCCTTCCCTAGCGGACCACGTTCTTCTAAACGTGGTGATCGCTTCCTTCGTAGGTGTGCTAGGAATGGTTTTTTCGCTAACCGTTCTTTTGAGCAGCCGGCCCAACACTGGTATTCCCCTTACTTCACTAACCCCAGTGTTGGCCCGTATGCTCACCCTATGTCTTTTTATTGATGTAGGTAAAACGATTGGAGAATGTTTGGTTGGTGGATTCCGGGTGTTCGAGGCACATGACCGGAAACGCCAAGTGGTTCTCCAGTCTTAGTCCGGTCGCCGGAAAGGAGTATATCACCTTCGGCGACAACAACAAAGGTAAGGTGCTGTCTCGTGGGTCTGTGCGAGTTAATGAGCACTTCGTGTTGCGCGATGTTGCTCTTGTTTCTAACTTGCATTTTAACCTTCTTTCTGTTTAGCAACTTTTCGATGATGACTATGAGATTCGTTTTAAACCGAATCTCAGTCGTATTTTGGACCCTCAGGGCAATCTTGTTTGTGTGATTTCGCCCTTTGGGAAAGTCTTTCGTGCGGATTTCTCGGAGTCGTTTGGCATTTCTCGTTGTCTTGTGGCTGGACCTTCTTCTTCTGATCCTTGGAAGTGGCATAGGAGACTAGGACATTTGAGCTTCGACTTGCTTGCAAGACTTAGTTCACTTGGCTTAATCCGAGGATTGCCCAAGTTATCCATGGAGAAGGATCTTGTTTGCCATTCTTGTAGACATGGGAAGATGGTTGCCGCTCCCCACCATCCAGTGACTCAGGTCATGACGAAGCGCCCTGGAGAGCTTTTGCACATGGACCTTGTTGGTCCGGCTCGGGTGAGCTCGGTTGGGGGGAAGTGGTATGTGCTTGTTGTTTTTGATGACTTTTCGAGATATTCGTGGGTCTTCTTTTTAGCTGAGAAGACCGAGACTTTCTCCTTTGCTCGCAATCTGATTTTGCGTCTTCAGAACGAGTTCCCTTTGAACTCGATGCGAGCTATTAGGAGTGATAATGGTTCCGAATTCAATAATTCGGATTTTGAGAAGTTTTGTAACTCTTTGGGTTTAGAGCATCAGTTTTCTTCCCCCTACACACCACCACAGAATGGCGTTGTAGAGAGGAAGAATCGGACCCTTGTAGAGATGGCCAGGACGATGCTCGATGAGCATAGGACTCCTAGGCGATATTGGGCCGAAGCTATGAGCACTGCATGCTACATTTCCAATCGCATTTTTCTCCGAGCTTTCTTGAAAAAGACTTCTTATGAGTTGCGTTTTGGAAAACTGCCCAAGGTGAGTTATTTTCGGGTTTTTGGTTGCCATTGTTTTATACTCAAAAAGGGCAACTTGGACAAGTTTGAGTCTCGTTCTTCTGACGGTGTGTTTTTGGGTTATGGCACTCACACTCGAGCTTATCGTGTACTTAACCTTGACACTAACCGAGTCATGGAGACATCCGATGTCACCTTCAACGAGACCATGGTTTGTCCTTCTTCTCGTTTTGAGCGTGCAGGTGATCACGAGGTCGGTGAGCCTCTTTTTGATGACGAGGATGAGGGTGCTGAAGGTATGGATGATCCAGCACCCCCTCCACCTGCTGTGCCGCCAAGAGCGGCCTCTACGATGACTCACGGCCCCGACACGTCTTCTTCCTGGGGACCGTGGGATCCGCCACCCCGAGCAGTACCCTTTGTACCCGGGGAGGCACCAGCTGCTGCTGAGGGGGAGATCACTTCGGAAAGGGAGGCGCCACAACACATTTAGCGCCAGCACCCGCCTCAGCAGATGATCGGCAGTATCGACGAACGCATCACCCGGTCAAGGCAAATCTCTCACTTTGCTCATTCTGCATTTGTTGCTGATTTTGAACCCCGGGATGTTGGACGCGCTTTGACGGATCCGGATTGGGTCAATGCCATGCATGAGGAGCTTGAGAACTTTGAGAGAAATCGGGTTTGGGTTCTAGTGTCTCCACCTTCTGAGTGTCATCCTATTGGGACAAAATGGGTTTTCAAAAACAAACAGGGAGAAGATGGCCATGTTGTGAGAAACAAGGCCAGACTCGTAGCCCAGGGATATAGTCAGAAGGAGGGGATAGACTATGAGGAGACGTTTGCTCCTGTAGCTCGTTTGGAAGCTATTAGGATACTCTTGGCTTTTGCTGCATCCAAAGGTTTCAAACTTTTTCAAATGGATGTCAAGAGTGCCTTCTTAAACGGCTACATAGAAGAGGAGGTGTATGTTAGACAACCCCCCGGTTTCGAAAATCCCAAGTTTCCAAACCATGTCTTTAAACTTCACAAGGCTTTGTATGGTTTGAAACAAGCCCCTAGAGCCTGGTATGATAGGTTGAAAACCTTTTTGCTTGCTAAGGGTTTTAAAATGGGATCTGTAGATAAAACGCTCTTTCTCCTCAAGCAAGGCAGTGATACTCTCTTGGTCCAAATTTACGTGGATGATATCATTTTCGGTGGTTCTTCTCACGCTTTGGTTGCCAAGTTTGCAGACACTATGAGCAGGGAGTTCGAGATGAGCATGATGGGCGAGTTGACGTTTTTCCTCGGGTTGCAAATCAAGCAATCCCAGGAAGGAACGTTCGTGCACCAGGGCAAGTATACCCGGGACATTTTGAAGAAATTCGACATGGGTGAGGCCAAGCCTCTTCCAACACCTATGGCGACCACGACGGCCCTAGATGCGGACAAGGAGGGAGAAGCAGTGGACCAGAAGGAGTACCGGAGTATGATCGGGTCGCTGCGGTACCTGACGGCGACACGCCCGGACATCCAGTTCGTGGTGTGTCTTTGCGCGCGTTTTCAATCTTCGCCGCGCACCTCTCACCGTCAGGCGGTCAAGCGCATTATGAGGTACTTATCCTTCACTCCAGAATTCAAGATATGGTATTTTGCTTCCTCCAACCTTTCCCTTTGCGGTTATTCCGATGCTGATTTTGCTGGTTGCCGTATTGACCGCAAGTCCACTTCTGGGACTTGCCAGTTTATTGGTTCTTCTCTTGTTTCGTGGTCTTCTCGCAAGCAGTCTAGCGTCGCCCAGTCTACCACGGAGGCTGAGTATGTTGCTGCGGCTAGCTGCTGTTCCCAGTTACTCTGGATGATGGCCACTTTGCGTGATTTTGGTCTGAGCTTTTCTCGCGTTCCTTTGCTTTGTGACAGCACGAGTGCGATTAGCGTTGCTAAGAACCCCGTGCTTCATTCGAAGACCAAACACATTGATGTGCGCTTTCATTTTCTGCGAGACCACTATGAGAAGGGTGATATCGACCTTCGCCATGTCGATACTCATCATCAGTTGGCAGATATTTTTACCAAGCCTTTGGACTAATCAACCTTTAATCGGTTGAGAGGTGAGCTTGGTGTGTGTTTCCCCTTTTAGATGGGGGAAACACTTTGGATTTTGTATGATACACTGACTTTTTGTTTTCAGTTGTTTTTGCTTCTTTTTTATTTCTTCGTGCATCTTTTGCATTTTAGCATACGCTTTTACATTCTGAGCTTCATATGTATAATCTGAAGAATGTAACTATGCTTTGTGTAGTTTTTGCTCCGATGCTTTATGTTGATGCTGTAGCTTATGCTCTTTCTGATCACTAGTACATACTATGAGCTGAGCCATTTTTGAATGGTGAATTTGATAATGAACTTAAAACTTGAAAATGTTCACCATTGAGATATGCAACTAGCATGTGTAGGATGTGTTGAAGTCACATGTGCTTTTCATATATGCTAGGTTGCTATGTCTCTAGTGTTGAGTCATTCACTTGCTTGGTATGTCATATTCTGTTTAAAATCTGAACCAAGTTAAGTGAATTGGAAAGATCGAGATGGGTTTGCTTGTTAGCACCTCACAGTTTCGAGACTGTTTCTCATTGCACGTTGAGTTAAGCTTGAGCTGTGTAGTGTATGACCGAAACTGTTGCTTTAAGCTTCTGATTGCTTATGCATAGGCTTCGCACAGTTGGAAAGTTAGGCAATAACAAGCATTCAACCTCTCGCAGTCACATGCTGTTTTCCGAACTTGTGTAATTTCACCGCTGCAACTCCGATTAAAACTTGAAATCACAAGTAAATGCCTAAATTGGTATCAGCATGATGATTGAACTGTGCTAGGGGTAGTTCACTTGGTATACATGCTTAGCACATTTGATTTCCTTTCCATACATGTCTTGTGCTATTTTGATGGTGAATACCTTTTTCGGCTTAAAAATGCTCACATGTTCATACTTCATTCTTAGTGATCAGTTTGAGCCTTTGCTAGCATTCTGTGCATTTTTCTGAGTCATCGGATTTGAACTCTATAGAGCATCCTTGCACTCTTTTGAGTATACTCCTGAAGCTCCTAACTTGCATTTTGCCTCATTTGCATTTTGAAAGGGGAGAAATCTGCGTGTTGGCACTTTTTGTTGGTGCATTTTCTGAGGGGGAGCCTTATTTCTTGATAAGTGCATTTTGCTTCGACATTTTCGATTGGGATTTGCTAGCGGTGTTGAGCCTGTTCTACCTCTTCTTGAGGGCTAGCTTTGCTTTGCTTGGTTGCGTCGAGCCGTTGCCCATGTCTTTGGGGACCAAGTTCTTTCGCTCTGTCCACTTGACCTTCTCCGGCTTTACTATGCTTTTGGGTCATTTGGTAGAGTTTTCTCTTCTCCTTCTTCCTTCTTCTCTTTCTATTATGATTTGTGTTGGTAGTTGACAATGCACTCATCAAGGGGGAGATTGCGGATACATGGGTGTATGCCGGGTTTCTGAGTGATGAGTGATTGTCAACTGGGATGATGCGCATGTTCTTTGGCTTGTGTTGTGCAGGTGTCGAGCACGGATACAGTGATCAAAGGTGAGGTGAAGGTCAAGTAGAGACGTGCCGTGCCGATGGACTGAGATTGGCGAAGGGCGGACGTGGGGCTTGGACTGAGGGACCAGAGGCCCGAGGATTAGCTGTGGTGGCTGGCAGCCTGGGACAGCGACGAGCGAAGACTTGCGGTCATGTGTTGCCTAAGTCGTGGACTTGGGGACACATGTCGGTGGACGGGGTGCACGGGAGGTGCATCCCATCTACGGCTTCGGTTTGGTGGTTGAGCCAGAGAAAAACCATCGGGTGGACGGTTTCCAGGTTTGGGCCTCAAATCCTGGGCGTGGATGGTTTCCGAGTTTGGCCACAAAACTCGGGCTGAGGGTTTCCGAGTTTGGCCTCAAAACTCGGGCTGAGGACGGTTTCCAGTTTTGGGCCTCAAAACCTGGGTGCTGAGGGTTTGCTGAGTTTGGCCTCAAAACTCAGATGCTGGTGGGCTGGTTTTCCGGTTTGGGCCTCAAAACCGGGGGTTGGCTGGAAAAGGCTGGTTTCCCGGTTTGGGCCACAAAACCGGGGGTGCAGAGCGAGGGCGGCACGTGGCGGCAATCGGGAGGTTGCGTCGAGGCAACGCTACGAGTTGTGCGGGCGTGGCCGTCGGATACACCTACCACCGAGTTGGTCCAGAATAACCTTAGGGTTTAGCTGGTTCGCTCTGTAATTAGAGAGGGGTAGAGTAGGAATTAGAAATTAGGATAAGTAGAGGGAGACACCCTCCTCCCTTCCCATCTCAGTCATTTTGCTCTTTGCCTCTAGGGTTTCCTGCTCTCCCAATCCCCTGCTATAGCTAGCTGAGATCCGCAGAGAACCATACCTCTGTGTACTGGAGATTTTGAGGAAGTGAGGCCGTAACCTCACTGTTGTAGCGTGTGGTAGCCACACGGTTGCAGATCGATGTGTTGATTCGCGTTTTTGTTCGTGTTCTTCGCGTTCTTCGTTTCTCCACGATTTTCCCGTCACTCGATCTCTCTCTCCCGTGTGTCTTTGCGAAATCCGTTTGAATTAACTTGTTTGTATTTGAAAGGAGATCATTTCCACCGAAGGAATTTATCTATCTCCTTACGAACAAGTAGATCGGGTTGATTTCGTTTTTGTAGCGCTTTTTCATTCATACTCCTCTCCTTTCGATTTCCCGGTGTTTGAGTTGATTTGAGCGGATGATTTCTTGGGGATAGTCTCCTAACTACTCCGTGATCATCCTCTCCAAGTTTGGGAACGTGGGATTGTGAGTTGATTCGATTTGGGATTGATTTGGGTGAAGGGCGAACAAAATCGCCCTCCCTGAGTGACCGCGGACAGTCCGCCACTCAGGGCGCGGACAGTCCGCGCGTCGAGGCTGGTCCAGTCCAGCCGCAGCCAGTCTCTGCCGTTTTTGGCTCAGGTCACCGGGGGACAGTCCGCCATGCTAAAGTGCAGACAGTCCGGGACCGAGCAGTGGGTTTTCAGCAGCAGTGCGTTTTTGCTCACTTGACCGGCGGACAGTCCGCCACCAGAGCGCGGACAGTCCGCGGTAGGGACGGACAGTCTGAGACCCCAGGGCCGGACAGTCCGGGAACCTGCGGTGTCTTCCGGTTTAGTGCGTTTGCTCTCCCGGCTTGTACGCTTGGTCTCCGGACTTCTCGTTTGGCCCTAGAGTTGACCAAGGAACCTCTCTAGGTATCCTTTGCTACTTGTTAGCATAGGTATTTAGGAGTTTCTCGACGTAGCCGATAATCTACGTTTGGGACTTGGTTTTTGGGGTTGTGTTCGAGCCGGAGCTTTTGGCATTTGGTTTGCTATCTTCTTGTGGTGCCTCGTTGTGATCCTAGGGATCATCCACCCTCTTCCAAGGGTCGTGGACATCATGATTTCGGTCGCAGTTTCTCGGGGTTGATTTTGGGACATTTGGCCAAAGTTTCGAGAGAAATTTTTGAGCTCCCATTCACCCCCCTCTGGTCGCCTTGCTAGTGCTTTCTCGGTCCTTCAAATCATTACCCTTCGTTTGAACTAAGGGGGAGCTTTCCTGGTTGTTTGCACTATTCGAGGGGGAGTTTTTGCTGCTTCCTGTTGGCCGTAAGGCATTGGTATCGAGCTTCTGTGCTAGTTGTGTTGAGCCTCTGTGCCTCTATCTTGAGGGACTAGCATTTTGCTTCGATTTCTTAATTGGTATTTGCTAGCGGTGTTGAGCCTGTTCTACCTCTTCTTGAGGGCTAGCTTTGCTTTGCTTGGTTGCGTCGAGCCGTTGCCCATGTCTTTGGGAACCAAGTTGTTTCGCTCTTTCCACTTGACCTTCTTCGGCTTTGCTATGCTTTTGGGTCATTTGGTCGAGTTCTCTCTTCTCTCTTTCTTCCTTCCTTCCTTCTATTATGATTTGTGTTGGTAGTTGACAATGCACTCATCAAGGGGGAGATTGCGGATACATGGGTGTATGCCGAGTCTCTGAGTGATGAGTGATTGTCAACTGGGATGATGCGCATGTTCTTTGGCTTGTGTTGTGCAGGTGTCGAGCACGGATACAGTGATCAAAGGCAAGGTGAAGGTCAAGTAGAGACGTGCCATGCCGATGGACCGAGAGTGGCGAAAGGCGGACGTGAGGTTTGGACTGAGGGACCGGTGGCCCGAGGATCAGCTGTGGTGGCTGGCAGCCTGGGACAGCGACAAGCGAAGACTTGCGGTCATGTGTTGCCTGAGTCGTGGACTTGGGGACACGTGTCGGTGGACGGGGTGCACGGGCGGTGCATCCCATCTACGGCATCGGTTTGGTGGTAGAGCCAGAGAAAAACCATCGGGTGGATGGTTTCCAGGTTTGGGCCTCAAAACCTGGGTGCTGAGGGTTTCCGAGTTTGGCCACAAAACTCGGGCTGAGGACGGTTTCCAGGTTTGGGCCTCAAAACCTGGGCGTTGCAGGTTTGCTGAGTATTGGGCCTCAAAACTCAGATGCTAGTGGGCTGGTTTCCCGGTTTGGGCCTCAAAACCGGGGGTTGGCTGTGAAGGCTAGTTTCCCAGTTTGGGCCTCAAAACCGGCGGTGCGACGTCCAGGAAAAGGACGCAGAGCGGTGGCGGCACTCGGGAGGTTGCGTCGAGGCAACGCTACGAGTTGTGCGGGCGTGGCCGTCGGATCTACCTACCACCGAGTTGGTCCAGAATAACCTTAGGGTTTAGCTGGTTCGCTTTGTAAGTAGAGAGGGGTAGAATAGGAATAGAGTAGGAATTAGGAATAGGTTAAGTAGGGGGAGACACCCTCCTCCCCATCTATCTCAGTTCATTTTGCTCTTTGCACTTAGGGTTTCCTGCTCTCCCAATCCCCTGCTGTAGCTAGCTGAGATCCGAAGAGAACCATACCTCTGTGTACTGGAGATTTTGAGGAAGTGAGGCCGTATCCTCACTGTTGTAGCGTGTGCTAGCCACACGGATGCAGATCGATGACTTGATTCGCGTTTTGTTCGTGTTCTTCGCGTTCTACGTTTCTCCTCGATTTTCCCATCACTCGATCTCCCTCCCTCGTACGTCTTTGCGAAATCCGTTTGAATCAACTTGTTCGTATTTGAAAGGAGATCATTTCCACCGAAGGAATTTATCTAACTCCTTACGAACAAGTAGATCGGGTTGATTTTGTTTTCGTGGTGCTTTTCGGTTCATCCCCCTCCCCTTTTGATTTCCCGGTGTTTGAGTCAATTTGAGCGGATGATTTCTTGGGGATAGTCTCCTAACTACCCTATGATCATCTTCTCCAAGTTTGGGAACTTGGGATTTTGGTTTGAATCGATTTGGAGAAGTTTTGGGTGAAGGGCGACCGAAATCGCCCTCACTGGGTGGGGGCGGACAGTCCGCCACCCCAGGCGCGGACAGTCCGCACGTCGGGGACGAGCCATACCAGTGGTTGTGTTCTTCGGCTGTCTTGTCTCTGTTTGACCGGCGGACAGTCCGCCGTGGTGATCCGCGGACAGTCCGGGATCACTCAGGGAGGTTTCAGAACCTTTGCGTTTTTGGAAGTTTTGCCGGCGGACAGTCCGCCACTTGCTCGCGGACAGTCCGGGAGTACCGCGGACAGTCCGGGACCCCAGGGCCGGACAATCAGGGACTTGCCTGAAGCTTCCGGTTTTGTGCGTTTGCTCTCCCGGCTTCCTCGCTTGGTTTCCGGACTTCTCGTTTGGCCCAAGAGTTGACCAAGGAACATCTCTAGGTATCTTTGCTACTAGTTAGCATCGATATTTGGAGATTTCTCGACGTAGCCGTCTATCTACGTTCGGGACTTGGTTTTTGAGGGTCGAACTTGTCTCCGCTCTTTCGGCGTTTGGTTTGCTATCTCTTTGTGGTGCCTTGCTGTGATCCTAGGGATCATCCACCCTCTTCCAAGGGTCGTGGGCATCACGGTTTCGGTCCTAGCTTTTGAGGGTTGATTTTGGGACATTTGGCCAAAGTTTTGAGAGAAATTTTTGAGCTCCCATTCACCCCCCCCTCTGGTCGCCTTGCTAGTGCATTCTCGGTCTTTCAGAATTGGTTAAAGAAATTCATACCCGGATTGAAAGTGATAGAAAGAATACATGAACCGCTGAGGTTGTATTGCGACAACACCCCAGCTGTGAAATATGCTCACAACAATAGGTCAAGTGGTGTTGCCAAACACATTGACATAAAGTATTATGTTGTAAAAGATAAAGTTCAGGATCATATCATAAATTTTGAGCACATACGAACTGAAAAGATGCTCGCGAATCCGCTTACCAAAGGCCTTCCACCTAGTGTCTTTAGAGGACACTTAGCCGACATGGGTTTAAGGGAGAGCCTATGATTCCCGAACATGAGGGGCCCAGAAGAAAATGAAGTTTTGTTTCAAAATAGAAAGGTGTGTCATGGCTGTTAGTCTAACGACACTATTGGTTGTAACGATGAGACATGCTCGATGCACTCGCCTGTGATGGAATGAAATGATTTAGAAGAGATTGAAAATTTTGAATTTTTGGAATGTTGGATAAAAAATTGAAGAATGAAATAATGATGTGAGATCAAGGGGGAGAATGTTGGAACTGATCTCCCACCGTTAGGCCCAACGGCCTAACGGGCCTCTGATCTGCGCCCTGATCGGGGGCGCCCAACCCTATGGTTGGTGGGTCCCCGTCGCCCAGCGCTATAAAAGGACAGGTGGGGGCCAGAACCCCCCACCGACACTCCTAACCCTAATATGATCTGAGAGGGGCGCTGCCAGCGACGGGAAGACCCATCGACGCCGCCACCTCCACCGGATGTCGACCAACAAAGCCGGCGCACAAGGTACACCGATGGGGAACATCACGGCCGGCTCCAGCACCACTGCTAACGCCATGGACTCGCTCGGTCTATGATCTCTCTCCCTCTCCCTCTCTCTATCTGTCTGCATGTACCTATCTATCTCGATGTACTCTCTGCTCATTCCCCTCTAGATCCGACTGCTAGCGATCTTGTAATCTATCAGGTTATCTACAAGATTTATTGTATTGAACCTTAGTAGTCAGAACTTTATTCTCGTTTTCATTTTTATGTGGTTGCTATAATGACTTGTTTGTATTTTCTTGGACCTGAGTCTATCTTTTGATAGATGAAGTCGGGTATGGACTATCCTTTATCTCAAAAAACAAAAACAAAATTGAAATACAAAGCTTGAAATGATGGATGTCAAAGTGATTCTCGAACAATAAACCACACCGAGTTATTAACCACAGATACATGTAAACAGCACAAAGGTTGGTGCAAATATGCAGTCGCAGCCACTTTGCAAGAAACACAACCCTTGTAATTTAGGCGATACATGATTTAGTTCATGTAACGAGTGCTTACAGTTTCAAACGTGTCACCAAACTTTCTATTTTATTCATGTAATGAGTGCAAAACATAATCTTCACCTATATGGCTATCTATTTTGAAAAACATTGTGCCATGTAAAGCTTTTACTCCCTCTTAAGTTTGACCAAAAAGAAAATTCGTTCTACTTTCTTTCTAAGTCAAACCATAAGTTTGATCAAGTTATATAGAGAAGAGTATCAATATTAGCGACACGAAATAGGCATTATTGTTTCATGATGAATCTAATGATAGTTATTTAATATCATAAATATCGGTGTGCGTTTTGTCAAAACTTGATCAAACATAAGGCCAATCTCAGTGAGAGTTTCATCTGAGTTTCATTTGCATTAAATATGCTGTCACATAAACGTTTTTTATTACATGACAGTGTTATAAAACTCTACAATGAAACTCTCATTCTCAATGAAGAGTTTCATTCAAGTTTTATTTTATTTCATATGACATGACAGTCTTGGAAATAACGCAAGACTCATCACTAAGATTGGCCTAATAAGACGGTTTCACTTATGACAGAACCAGAATGACTTCCCACCTGAAAGGCTGAAACAAGGAAGTACTTTCTAGCTTTTCAACTGTCCCAACCAATGAATTCCTAATTGTTGCAAGGCCCAAAGAGTCTATAACCCTTTGTACAGTGAGGCATCGCATTGCGGCATTTGCGTGCATCGCCTGCTTGTTTGAAATATATGTTCTTAGACATTGTTGTATTAATTAGTTACTGAAAGAATAATTGACAACGATAATTAGGCATCAGTACCTGCATTTTGCACTGAACCAAAGATTTTCCTCTACTGTTAAGTTTCCATGGACAATATCATCTTGTGGCACAAAGCCAATAATCTTCTTATAAGAGCAGATTTTATCATACTTTCCGTTAACACGGATTAAACCGTTAATCTTATAGCCAGTTACCTTCCCAGCATTGGCATTGAGGAATATGGTTTTGCCAGCACCCGAGGGGCCCATGACAGCGATAACATGGCCAGGCTGGAGCTCCCCTGTGGTAGCTCTCAGTAGCTTGTTTTTCCCTAGTGACACGGTCCTTGAACTCAACTTTAAGCAAAGGCCTAGATATCTCATTCTATTCACTCACTGTTATCTGCACAAGCTCTTTACCGAAGTGCTACCGTCTGACACTCGGCAAACATATGTGCGTTTGCGGAGTGTCAAATTTTCGCCGAGTGGGTTCTCTCGGACACTCGGCAAAGGAGCTGTTTGCCGAGTGCCCGGCGATAGAATGCTCTCGGTAAACCTATGGACACTCGGCAAATAGCCGGTTTCCGGTAGTGATATGCGTACTTGAATCTTTACGAATGTGTTGATCTGTGTTGTTACTTTCCTTTCAGCATGCATTTGTTCTTGGTAACAGCAGTTTTCCCACCGCCACTCGGATTCACCACAAGGTCCACAACTGTCGAAGCAGATTCAGATATTCTATTCATGCCTTCACTCTCAAACACTGAAGTTTCTGATAATTCCTGTGCATTCAGTACAACCATTGGTATCTCTTCCATTCTATGGGTAGAGTTCTCACTGTCACCTGCATGTTGAGCAAAGGATCTTAATGTGTGAGGAACATGACTCCGCCTTCCGTTTACATGACTCTTCAATATTTGTTTTGCCAGCTTCCAGTGGTTTTGTGTTCTGATCTGCTGCCTAGCCATCTTAATGGCTTTCTCCCTTGATTTTGTTTTTCTCCTTTCACGGATTGTGAGCAACTGATCTGAACAGTTATATATGATAAAAAGCACCACACTTGCACCCTGCATCAAATTGCAATGTTCAGTTTTTGTACTCATAGTAGGTTCTGCACTAAAATCTACTAGGGTTAAAAACTGTGGGATCAGATATCTGGCAGATAATGCTGACTATCTTCAGTGGTGGAAACCAACCTGCAATCGTTCCTGAATAAAAACCAAAGAGGAACCAACATGACCAATTCAAACAATTTTGTAAAATTCACAGAATATTCGTTGAAAGCGAGAGAAATGATAGGATAAGATCCTTACCCGCTGCTGCAGGAATTTTTGGATGATCCAGTCGGACAGTAGTAACCGGCTGGACAGAATACATCATCCGTCATCTTATAATCAGCCCACATGTCAGCACCACCGCAGACATTTCTTGAGTTTGGGGTAAACTGATACATGTATGGAGTTCAGCAATTCATATGAATGTCGTCATCTTCCGGAGACGGAGGAGGAGAAGGTTGATGTCGTCCATTGACTAGTCTTGGTACGTGTTGACCAACCATGGATGGCCACCGAGATCTTAATTGGAAAAAGTCTACATAACCCCCTATAATTTCATATCTGGAACACTTAATCCCACCAGTTACAAAACTAGTTTTCCTACATCCTATTCTTTGAAAACGGTTTAATTAACCCGCTAAGGGCTTGTTTGGATGCACATGTATTTAGCTAAATCCACATATATTGAAGTGTATTTGAACTAAGTTACACTCCAATCCATGTGGTTTGAGGTACATACATGCGCATCCAAACAAGGCCTAAGCGGTATTGGAGAGCGATTTTGGCCGACGTAGTGTGGTGCGTGGCAGCCGTGGCCACCGTGGCCTTTGGGCGTGGCCCAGGCCCACCCGAAACACGCCAACGTCGCCGCCTCTTCGGGCCTCCCTCTTGTGTTATGTAGCATACATGACCCCCGCTACAGGACGGGCCGCGCGACAATAGAACGTCAGTGCCTGAATCCAAAGTCCAAAAGAATGGTGAAGCCCAGTAGGAGAGAGAATATTAGGCCCATTGTGCCAGGTTTGCGACAGTAGTACATGTACTCCTAGAAGAACACTGCCAAAAAGAAAAAAAATCCGCATTTCTATTGCCTTTTTTCTCATCTGTACACCGGTCATTGCTATAGAACTTTTCATCAGAACTGATTTACAAATGTACAAATGAATGAAGAAATTAAATATGAACTAAATAGTACAACTACAGCATGCTATACTACATTCATCTCTTCTTCAGTAAAATCATTGCAGCAAATGCCACCATCCTGAAGAACAGACCATACATGAACAAAACCAAAATGCAGAGCTTGTAGTTGTGGATATCAAATTGACTCTGGAACAACAGGCCGCAGCGAGTTATAAGCCAAACTCCAGGATACCTGCACGAAAAAAGAGAAAATCCCATTAGTTCAAGTTCAGTACATCACAACAGGGACATGCATAAAGCAAAAAAAAAAAAAAAAAAAAACTTCTAGCCTGGAAAGGGACAGTGATGAACAAGTGCTTACTTCTTGGCATTAACAATTATGAAGCCCTCCAATGCCCATTTTGAGTAGCACAGTCTCTTGATTATTGTTGGAGTACTCTTTTGAGTGGATAACAGGGTTAGAACAACCGGTATAAGTGCAGAACACTGTGACAAGCATAGAATGAGGGTAAGTACATGTGGGCCGATCATTCAGAAAATGCTGTACGAAAACTTCAATTGCGCTGCCATGATACCTACCAGCTGTGCTGAACCAGGACTGAAGCAGATAGCAAAAGTGTATCCTATCCCCGTCACACAATACACAAGGGCGAGGAGCACAATGTAGTTATCAGCAATTGTTGATCTCGGGTTATTGAAGTAGTAGAACATAGATAGGTAGATGATCGGCTTCACAACAGTACTGAATTGATCAATTGTGTCCCTAGCAAGAAAGTATGCCAGCGAGCTCATCCCAGATTCTCTTTCTCTAAAGTACTGCAATCGCTCCAGTGAAAATGACCGCAGTGCTGCAATCTTGCACAAAAGAGCTGCATGGTAGTAGCATATGTCAGGAACTTTTCATCTAGTTCGTTGTGAAAACAGGGTGTGTATATTGGAACTTACAAACTGCAATAATAGTGTATATGTAGCCAGGCATCCCGAATGTTTTGTCACTGAGCTTTGCTATCGTCCCTAAGCAGATACCAGCTAGGCCTAGTATCAGGAAATCAACCATGAGCAGCCTAGCTTCACGCAGCCGCTGTTTCGTAACCCTGAATGGTATATATTCAGTAACAACTGATTAATAGCTGTTCAAGATTGTGAGAAGAAGATTGAAATGGTTAAATTGAGCGAGCTTACCTCCCCAAGTAATATTTGTACTGCATTAAGATCCCTGGTGTTTTTCTGCTAGACAAGTCCTTTGGTTTCGATAAATGCTGTTCGAGACGGTCACACTCTTCTGCAAACACATTTCTGATTGGGAGGCAGTGCGGGGTTGAACCAGATACCGAGGAGCTGGACCTGAGTTGTGGGGTTTGTTCACCAATTTCCTTGACATCATCTTGCATGTCACTAGGTATTTCATAGCCATTGTGTAGCATCCAGTGCACTGGTAGGTGCTTCGCTTTGATGCCAGACTCAGGCTTCACAATGCCCTCGAGAATGTCAATGTAGTGGTCTGGGGGGTTTACGCGGTCAGGAACATGGATTCCAAGAGTTGTGAAGTACTCCTCGATCGTCTTTACTGGGCCATTGTAAACCATCAACCCTCCTTTTGCAAGAAGTATCAAATCGTCGAACATGTTGTACAATGTGTAGCTCGGTTGATGAACAACAGCACAGACATTCACACCTTCGAGTGCCTCATGCCGAAGAGCTCTGAGGAGAAGTTGTGATGAGGAGCTATCCAGGCCAGAGGTTGGTTCATCCAGGATTAGAAGGGATGGCTCCATCACCATCTCAATGCCCACATTGACACGCTTCCTCTGCCCACCAGAAATCCCACGCTTTTCAACAGTGCCAACCAATGAATTTCTGATCCCCTGAAGATCTAGAGAATCTATTACTCTCTCTACTAAAAGTACCTTGTCACGATGCTTCATGCTTGCAGATAGCCTGTCAGGTTTACAATAGGATTGTTAAGATTGCTGTATTTGAAAAATGTGAAGAAACTAGTGGAACTGTATTTAATTTGAAATGATTACCTGCACTTTGCACTGAACCAAAGGTTTTCCTCCACTGTTAAGTTTCCATGAACAATGTCATCTTGTGGCACAAATCCAATGATCTTTTTGTAAGAACGGATATTAACATTCTGTCCGTTAACAAGGACAGAACCAGTCATCTTGTAGCCATTCACCTTCCCTGTGACGGCATTGAGGAATGTGGTCTTGCCAGCCCCTGATGGACCCATGACAGCAGTTACACGGCCTGGCCGGAGTTCGCCATTGATAGACCTCAGCAGCTTCCTCTTTCCAAGCATCAAAGTCAGGTCTCTGAACTCAACCTTGAGCAAAGGCCTAGTTATCTCCTTGTGCTGATCCTTCACCATGGCGATCACCCCAGTAAAAGTTAGATTCTTGTTCTCCTGTTGCTGGAATTTCTCCTTCTCAATCTCACCATATGCATACTTGAATACTTGTGTTTGGGTTGATCTGTGCTTTCCTTTTGGCGCAGGCTTTTCCTTTGTGGCAACAACTTCTCCTTCATCACTGACATCTACAATGACTGATGGCATTACTTCTGTTATCTCATTTGTGCTCTCAGAAGCAAACACAGCAGAATCTGACATTTCCTGCATCTGGACCTGACTCATCAGTGGCGCTTCCTGCACTCTATGGCTAGAGTTTTCTGGGTCTACCTGCTGACGAAATGACCTCCTTCGTGAAAATGTGCGTGAAAGATGATCCTGCATACCATTCACACGCTTCTTGGCAAATTGTTTTGCCGCCCTCCATCCCTCTTGCGCCTTCAGCTGCTGCCGAGCCAGCTGAATGGCATTCTCCCTTGACCTTGCTTTCCTCCGTTCACGGATGCTGAGGAATTTGTCTGAGCAGTTGTATATGATAAGAAGCAGCAGGCACAATGCACCCTGCATAGAATGGCAAAGTTTGAATCATATGCAAACACAAGAACAGTGCAATAATGCAGTTGATTACTACATTGTTTTATAACAAATAACTGGTCATTAAGGTACTGGAATTACAAAATCATGCAAGAGGATTTACCACTATGCAAGCTCCAAGAATGACGATGTTTTCATTATCTCTATTTTCATTACAGAAGCCCTTTATTATGCACTCTGCAAATTAATCCCAAATCAGCTCATTGAACAAAAGTTTGTATGATTAAAGTCGTGTCGACGACGCTTACTCTCTTGCGCTGTGGAACCCAATCTGCAAAAGTGCCTGCAGAAGAAACAGAGCAACAAGCGATAGCCGATAGTTACCAAATCAATCCACTTCGCTTCGTTAAGATTGAAGTGCAAGATAGAGAGAATAGATCAGTACCCACTGCTACAGTTATCCTTCTTTGTTGTGCTTGGACAGTAGTAACCAGCTGGGCAGAATATTTCTTCAGTGCTCTGGATATCAGCCCACATGTCAGCACCTCCACAAGTATCAGTCGAGTTCGGTGTTATCTGATACTTGTATCTGATAAAAAAAAAAGTTCCACAATTCAGACACTGCATATGCTGAAATTATCTATCAAGAAACCTACTGCGATAAAAACGCATCAAGAAAAAAATCTTACGGATCGCAAAGACCAGTTGTCTGGTTCGCCGTGGCACGTGGACAGTATGAGCCTAGTGGGCATGCTGACGACACCAAGAGGAACATAAAGTCAGTCAGCACAAGCCAATAAACTGATTTGTCTGAACTAATTAATTAATATGTAACAAGTTAACAACTGACATTCAACAAAAAACGAAAAGTATGTGTTTAGAGCTTGTCAGAGAGATGGATGAAACTCACGGAGCATGCAAGTAAGACCGCGGGGGCAGAAGAACCCCTCGCAGCACGCCCGGCAGTTGCTTGTTCTCAGCGGGATAGCGTTGCTGTCATGGTTCCTGGGATCAGGTACTGGACCGGTGGCGCAAGCCCATCCGGCATTGCACCCCTTCCCCCAGGAAGATATGTTGCAGTTTATGTTTGTCTTGAGGTTGATGTTCTTGTCGCCGTCGCGGTCGTACAAACTTGAGAAGTAGAATTTGACTTCATCGGGTGTGCATAGACGCTGAGGCAGGTCTCCTGAATGAAGCATTATAAGTTTATAACTCATTATCAGATACAATGCGAAAATCGGTACTGTGGCCTTGAACCTGATAGCATGATGGCATTTGAACACAGTGTATATTTGTTGTTTTTCCAAAAACTTTACATATACACTAGCATTGAATATATATATATCAGCAGCGTCTAATTCGATTAATGTGATAATAAGTAAAATAAAATGATAAAGGCAGGTTGATTGATTTTGATCCGAGAACGAGTCAAAATGCCTAACTTGTGAACATGACAAACGTCATTAGGTACGATCATACGATTAGTTGGAGTTGACCTTGTCAAGCCCAACCAACTGCGTCAAAGTCGTATTCAGCTACTGCACACGATTTATTTGTGCAACTGCAAATCAGAAAAATAAATGCTTGTGATAGGCTAGGAGGGGTCCCACTTGTCACAGGTACAATAATGTCACCGAGGCATATATATATATATATATGCAACCAATCCATCCATTTCATGCTATTGCTATCCAATGCTGCTAACCCAGTGCTTAAGAAACGCGCGAGAGAGAACAGAGAACGCTTCAAACTGACAACGTCCCAGTCAGCCACTTGGCCGCCTGGAAGACATAAAGATGGTTTCTTTTCAGTTAAGACACGGACATTTGGAAATCCAGGAAATAATCAATAATCAAGACATAAAGATGGTTTCTTTTCAGTTAAGACGTGGACATTTGGACAGCAGGAAATCCAGGGAACCCACACAGCAACATGGTGTGAAAGCGAAAGCCTTGGGTCTTTGTACTCATGCAAAGCAAGTCTTGTGACTTTTGTAAACAGGATATGAAATTGAAGTGGGCAACAGAGAACAAGAAAAAACGAATGATTAATTAAAATGAATTGGAACGCGCGCGCCCGGCCAGTGCAAGCAAGCACAGGACTTGAAATCCTGAAGTGTGAATTGACCGGTCAAACACAGCAAGCGGGGAAGGGGCCGGAAGGCTCTACCTTGGGTCTCGTCGAGGCACCGATTGACGAAGCCGAGGTCGGACGTGTAGTTGAAGGCCTCGTTCCAATCCTCCTTCCTGAGCACACCACCAATCAGGATTCAGGAAAATAAAACAAATATTTACTTTGTGCCGACGGCCGACGGACGGCGCCGCCCCGCCGGTGGGCGGGCCGGGCCGGGCCGGCCAGGAAGAACCGAATTGAAGCTTACGGGTCGGCGACGCAGAAGCTGAACTTGTCGGAGATGGTGGTGGCGACGTCATCGGTGAGGCTGTTGAGCTGCCTCTCGACGTCCGGCAGGTTCGCCGGGGGCAGCGGCGGTGGCTGGGCCTGCTGCTGGCCGCTGGCGGCGCCTGCTACGAGGAGGAGCACCAGCAGCGGCAGCGGGAGCGGGAGGGGGGGGAGCGAGATGACGACGCCCTGGCCCCGCCGCCGGAGCTGCGGAGCCCTCGCATCCCGCATTCCGGAGGTAGCAATAGCAAGCGTGGCCGGCTGCGGAGGAGGAGAAGGAAAGGAAGGGGGTTTGGTTGCCTGCCGGCCGGCCGGGGAGGGACGGCGCGGAAACGTATTGCGGATGGATTTGTTGCGACTGCGAACGGGGGAAACGAGAAATGGATGCTTTGCCAATATATACTCTAGTACTACACTAGACAATTGGGTATATTAGTAGTATATAGGATACGATGGATGATTTGGTTGGTGTGGCCTTCAAAAGTTCAATTCAACTCGACGACACATGTGCACGCGGGAGATCGAGGAGGAGGACGAAGGAGCAAGGAAGAGAGAAATGATGATCAGGCGCAAGAAAGGAGCCGTTGATTCAGTATTTTGGAGGCGCGTGGACTGCCTCTGCCTCTGCCTCCCCCACATGGCCCAACTTGACTTGCTTCCTCCTCCGGCAGGGCCTTTTCCCCCACGGCCCCACTCTCATATTTTATCTCTATCTGTACTGTTTGGAGGAGGGAAAAAAACTCATCTTTAACTACTCCTAATTCACCTCATGATCTTTTACAACTTAGGAAAAATCACCTCGTTGTTCCACGTAAAGTTATACGGACTATAAGTCGAGTGTATCCTCCCCATGCGTTTACACTTTACGAATTATGAGTATTAGAAGAAGAGAGTGAAAAAGATAAAATACAGGGTTACAGGTGAGAAAAAGCACAAGAGAGGAGAAAAATCTAGTGGAAGGAAGAGAGCTGACCAGAATCACTTCTTCATTTATACTATGAGCTAGAAGGTAAAAAAAAACTCTCCTATCTACTGCTTTTCACTGTGGCCTCATTCATTTGTTAGAGAAATCATTTTAGAATTGACTCTTAACTACTCCCCACCTTACTCCTCACCAGAATATTTTTTTTTTTGGAAATCCAGAAATGAAACTCAAGAATTTGCAAGAAGTGAAACTTTATCTAAGTGGCCATTATATGATCTGAATTCATGATCATCTTGTACTCATGTGAGTTAATAATGACTTGCATCCATTGGTGATATGGAATTTGATTCTATTAAGACATGTTGCAACTTACGAATATATTTGCTAGTCTTGTAATCATATTAAGTCAATAGTATGGTGTCGCGGTTTTCTTGATTAATTACTGGTTACAGTCTCTAGTGCTGCTATGGCTCAAACAAAAAATTCAAAAAAAAAAGTGCAAAGTATGCACGCTAGATACTCCATGTTTTTTGAGCTATTGCTTGGCAAACATTTTTTTAGACCCCACTGCGACGCCTCCTTGACCCTGTCCTCCTCTAATCACTCGTTGTCCCCTAGCCACTCATCTTGTGAACCTCGGATAGATTGAGTAGAGGATTAGCAATAGGGCATGTTTCTTCTCGACTTGGGTAGTTGAACCATCACTACTGGAGAACGGGCCTTTAGCCTCGGTCGAAAATGGCCTTTAGCCCCGGGCATGGAGCCGGGGCTAAGGAATCGGGACTAAAGGCCCGACCTTTAGCCCCGGTTCCCGGCCCCGGGGCTAAAGGGGGGACCTTTAGCCCCGGTTGGTAATACCAACCGGGACTAAAGAGGGGACCTTTAGCCCCGGTTGGTAATACCAACCGGGACTAAAGACTGGCCTCTTTAGTCCCGGTTGGTATTACCAACCGGGGCTAAAGACCTTTTTTCTTTTTTCTTTTTCTTTTCTTTTTTCTTTTCAATTGGCTATTGTTTTTAGTTTTTCAATTACATTAGGTTTTCTAATACGTTTTCTTCGATGCTAATATATTACATTAGGATTTCTAATACGTATTCTTCGCTGCTAATGTATGTATCCACATATATATACACATAAAATTTATAATTACACACATAAAATATGAAACTATATATATATATGGGCTAGCTATACATATTATGTGTATAATATTTTTATGCACATAAAATTTACAGCATTATCCATGCATCCTTGGTATTTACAACACAAATATTGACCGTCACTTAAATGTCATACAAATGGTCGTCTTGGTTTGGTTTCATTGGTTCTTCCGGGTTACAGTAGAACTTGGTGCCGGCTTTGAGGACATGGTCATTAAGAACTCCTGCGATTGTCTCTTGAATTCCTTTCAGGCGCACCATGTCCAACACCTGGTTCTTCAACCATAGCTCCTTCTGTCTCTCTAGAGGAGTTCTTTTGGCATACACCGAGAGAAACTCGCAAACGTAGTACCCACACAAATTGTTCCCTGGTGGTTGCCGTAGAACCCACTGCACGATGTAAAAAGATATTACTCTCATCATCTCGCGCGTGTGATGAAAGCATGCTACAGTGTAAAGACGCGGGGAGCTAGTACTACTTACTTGCAATTGGATAGGACGAGGAAGTGTCGCCTTCAAATCCGGACGGTGTTTCGGAACGAACCAAGCCCAAACCCTGCACAATATAATATTGGATCGTAATTAACTATTGCAGATTTAAAGTGTAGAAATCAGTATTTAGAGATCGAAAGTTACCCCTGGATAATGTCTATGATATCTTGATAATCTCCCAGTGGTTTTCTCAACGAGTCATAGATTATCAATTGACTTTCAGAGAGATCGAAGACGATCAATATCCAGTGATAGCTGCATTAATTTGCTTATATAGTCAACATATATCATAGAAATTGAGTAAGTAAAAATAAATATGCACATGATAACAACACCCACCTAAAGTTGTATGGGAAGAGTATATATCTTTTGTTCTTTTGGTTCACCAAGAACCTTCGGAGATTCCTCCCTGTTTCATTTCTCCATATATCATAGGCGGGATCTTTCTTTGGGACCGAGGATACGATATATGGATCAATGAAACCAACCTCCTTGTCATTTCTACGTGCGAGGTCTCTCATCATGTTTCTGCATATGTATATAGGCACGCTAGCTAGTGTTAGCATAATTACATTTACATATACATATGCTAGAGTGAGATAATTAAAACGAAGGATCACTTACAAACAGAAGAGGCTGACTAGAGATTTGTCTAGAGCATCCAGGTGGCATAGCTGGTGTAACTCATTGAATTGGATAAGTATAATGTCATCACCACGGAAGTAATGATGGTCTCTAATTCTGACGCATATCCAATCATCCGCTTTTTTGGTACACGCTGCCATGTACCACTGGTTTAAAAAGTACATTTGAGTGCCAAGTTCTGTGAGGGCCGTAGGGTTGTATAGACTCTGGCCATATACATAATTCTTCTTCCACTGATCAACTTGCGGAGCAGTTTCAATGGGTGCTTCACCGAGCATTTGTGACAAGGTTAGACCAGTTTCTGCGAAAAATGCATCAAGATGCTCAGGATTCACCTCAAGTTGTTCTAGCGCTTTCAAGTTAGAACCATATTCATTCACAACAAGCGGGGGCACTGATTGTTTCGATTGTTCCCCGAGCTGTGGGACACCCTTGCTTGCTCTCTTCTGTTTCTGCTTCGCCTCCTCAAGTGACTTGGTCATAGTGCGGTCATAGTCTGATGGTGGCGATTTCTTACGAGAATCACGCACTTTTTTCTGATGAGCATCCACCTTTTTCTTGAGCATATCAGGACGTACAAAAAGGTACGGCTTCTCTGGGTTTTTCTTTGCTTTTTGTTTAGCCTCGACGTCCGCCCAAAATTTGTCCAAATCTGCTTTCGCTGCAGCATTTGTTTCCTCATCAGTCATATCATAGGGAAGTTTCATCTTCTGAGGAACAGCTTGATGTCTTTCTGCAGAGGCTTTCTTCTTTGGTGGCGGTGGGGCCGATGCCTTCATTTTTGTGGCTGGCCTCTTCTTTGATGGGGCTGGTGGCGGGGATGGAGCCCGTGGTGGAGGAGATGGGGCCGGTGGCGGGGATGGAGCCCGTGGTGGAGGAGATGGGGCCGGTGGCGGGGATGGAGCCCGTGGTGGAGATGGAGCCGGTCGTGGAGGGGATGGAGCCGATCGTGGAGGGGATGGATCCGGTGGGGATGCAGCTGTGTCTTTCACTGCATCGCCCGCAGCACTATGATGACTATGTGGTGAATGGATAATTGGACTTAGGTGCGGAGAGGTCCTGCTGTGAAAACAACATAGTATGAGTAAATAATTATTTAATTAAGTCAATACATAACTAGTGAAAAAATGTTACATTGACTTTCATCTGCACCTAGGGTTAGTTTGCTGAGGAGGAGGAGGAGGTGATGCCCCAGGAATAATGATATAGCGCTTACGCCAACATATGAATGCCTTCTCCGCTTCTCCTAAAGTCTTCTCACCATCACCTCCTTCAATGTCAAGAGTCACATTGCTATGCCCTTTCAATACTCTATCCACCGAGACACTAGCATAACCAGGTGGTACCAATGCCCCATGGCATCTTGGTGTCTTCGTAGGGTCAATAGGAGATACGACACCAATAGCCACCATTATTGTGTCATTCCCCTGTGGAATGTGCAGCTCACAGGTCGTGAGAGGATCAGTGATGTCATCCACGGGGAAGCGCAACCCTGCGTCACCTTGAATCGTTGGCACCTCCGTGGAAGCACAACTGCTTTTCAACTGATCACCAGGGGTGCTGGTGTTGACTCCTGGCTCTGATGCAGATTGCCTTTGCAGGGAACTCACTGCTAACTGCACTTGCCTTTTGATTTCCTCACTCATTTTGTCTTCAAGTGCCTTTTCTCGCTCTACCGCTTCACGAGCCGCGGCCTGTGACTGAATAACCATTTCCTCCATCCTTCGCATCCGCTCTACCTCCTCCTGCCTCTTTCTTTCGCGGCTTCTATAGGTCTCTTTGTCTTGTGGGAAGGCATGCTCCCACGACACCTCCCCATAGCCTCTTGTTCTCCCACCATGTTCAGGATTCTCTAGGGCGTACGTAAGCTCATCCTTTTCTCTGTTCGGCTGCCACGTGCCACTGTTAGCCATGTCTCGAGCATAAGCTAGTCTTTCTGCTGCTTTTTGGAGTTTTGTGCCATACACTACCCCTCCTGTCTGTAGGTCCAGACTTCCTCCATGACCAAAAAACCAATACTTGGCGCGCTCAGGCCAGTTTATTGATTCTGGTTCGATGCCCTTGGCTAGAATCTCCCGTTCCATTTTTTCCCACTTGGGAATGGCACTCTTGTAGCCACCTGATCCCAAGTGATGGTGGTATTGTTTTTGTCGGGCATTCTGTTGGTTCCTTCTGACCCGTGCCTCACTCTCTTCTGATTTCTTGAATTCTACAAACTCATCCCAAAATGGCCTCAACTTGACGTAGGCCTTAGTGTTGAAATCCGGAGTTTGGTCCTTCTTGATAAATTTGTTGTATAAGTTCTTCTTCCAGCCCTGGAATAGTGTTGCCATTTTCTTCATAGCCCAGTCCCGAACTCTTGCCTTCAAATTTCTATCTTCTGTTTCAAGCGTGAAATGTTCAAGAACATCTTGCCAAACCAGTTCCTTATCACGATCAGAGACAAAACTTATATGAGGAGCACTTTTCTTTTCCTTCTATTCACGAGCATTGATCGGGATCTTATCCCTTACAAGGTACCCACAGTGGGCAACAAATCGCTGTGCATGTTCTCCAAGTATTTGGCCTGTTTCCTCGTTGAATTCTGAGATAATGTACCGGCCATCCAACGGCTTCTTCGGACCTCGTACGGTTCTACTCTTCCCGGTAGTCGTTGTCGATCCGGAGGGCTACATATGTAGGAACAGTAGATTATAAATACATTTATAAATTGTTTAGAATTTCATGCGCACATAGAGATTATTGTAGGTATATACCTCGCCAGTATTTTCTTGCATTATTTCTTCATAATCGGCAAAGTATTGACTGCCGTCATCTACTTCTTGATTATTGTTATCGTCACCTGCTAAATTTTGATTAGCGCCGCTGTTGATTAATTCGTACATTTCCTCCTCCATGTTGTCAACTGGGTCGGCCATTTCTGCGAATGACATGGAGGATAATAAACACCATATTTTTGCAACTAACGTACATAGGGTTTGGGGTTTCGGGTTTGGGGTTTAGTGTTTAGGGTCTAGTGTTTGGGGTTTCGGGTTTGGGGTTTAGGGTTAGGGGTTTGGGGTTTAGGGTTTAGGGTTCGGGGTTTAGTGTTTGGGGTTTCGGGTTTGGGGTTTTGGGTTTCGGGTCTAGGTTTTGACAACATTAAAAATAACGTATATTCATAAATACCATATTCATAAAAATAATACGTACTATGGACATAAACATATGTAAATATATAAGTGAACCAAAATATATCTAAGTCATTATTTCTCCTCCATCTATCACATAGGACACACCGTTGACGAGAGGACGACGACGGACGGCGGCGAGGATGACGTTGCGGTGAGGAGGTGAGCACGACGACGGACGACGACGAGGATGACGTTGCGGTGAAGATGACGGCGGACGGCGGCGAGGTCAACGCGACCAATCTCTTTTTATCTACATGTCACATATTTTTTGTTAGATTGAAAAACATGATTTTCTAAAAATGATTTATATAACTATATATTTATATAAATATATATTCATTTTTCTATAAACATATATACACTGCGGTGCATTAATAACATTTTCTGATATTATCTAAATATATGTATATATTCATTTTCTATAATCATTCATTTTCTATATATATCTTTTTATTTTTCTATAAATATATATGTATTTATAATCATTTTTCTATAATCATTCATTTTCAATATATATCATTTTTTCTTTCATTCTTCCTGCACACAACGTTGTCTTTTGTTGGGCACACACACAGTGCACACACACGCACACCCACAGTGCGCACACACACAGTGCACACACACGCACACCCACAGTGCACACACACGCACTGCACACACACGCACTGCACACAACACGCACACACGCACACACACAACGCACGCACTGAGCACGGCGGCGTGACCGCGCCCGGCCTCCTCACCGGCGGCGCGAGAGAACGAGAGGCGTGCGTGGCCGCCGAGGCAGGCGGCCGCCGAGGCCGGCGAGGGCCGGCGAGGGAGAGAAGAGGAGGCGTCGGCGCGGCCGCGCGAGAGGACGACGGCGAGGCGGACGTCGGCGAGGGATGCGGCGGGACAACGGCGGCGCGACACTCGATCAGAGACGACGAGGGAAGCGGCGGCGCTGCGGGCGGTCTGACGTCGATCTGAGGAAGAAGGAGGGCACTGTGCCCTATATACACGGGGAACCTTTAGTCCCGGACCGTGGCACCACCCGGGACTAAAAGACCTTTAGTCCCGGGGCGTAAGCCCGCCCGGGACTAAAGGCTTGGACCTTTAGTCCCGGGCGGGCTTACGCCCCGGGACTAAAGGCACCTTTAGTCCCGGGTGGTGCCACCGCCCGGGACTAAAGCTTTTTTCCCGCCACTGTTTTGGGCTTTTTCTATTCTGGTTTTTGTATTAGCTACTTTAGTCCCGGGCGGGCTTACGCCCCGGGACTAAAGGTTCCTTTAGTCCCGGGTGGTTCTATCACCCGGGACTAAAGGTTTTTTTCCCGTCTGTATTTTGGGTTTTGTATTAGGTTTTGACTATATTAATATGCTGTAATATTTGTTAATTGCATAGTAAATTAAATATTAGGTATAAAATTACTTTAAAATGACAGTTGTATTTCCTTTTACCTTATTGTATAGTAGAAAAATTTGTAACATAAATTCTTTTCTTTTCTTATAATAATGAATATAAATGTAAATAACAATTCATATTTTGTTAATGCAAAAATATAATGTTAAATTTAAATATCTGAAACAACTGGTTCTCGATAGGAAGATTATTTTTGCATTATCTGAACGTTAAATTTTGGGTTGTTTATCTTTCATTGTCCAAATGCACGATAGCGAAATTCACTGTTAAATTGCAGTTTAATTTAAAAAGATAAATTTGTGTAGTTCATATAAGTTTCTGTGTCGTATTGGTCTCAAACTTTTTCTTAGGCTGTCACGTGGCACGGGTGAGGCAACCAACAAGTTTGTGATTTTTCGGAGGTGAAATTCACCAACTTTTATCTCATTCGGCATAGAAAAAAATGTAATAATTAAAATAATGATCAGAAAAATCTAACACCACTTGTGGGGCATCAATTTGGGCTCATATGCTTGTCAAAAACAAATCAAGTCATTTCAACACCGACATCAACGAACCATGACTATGCATAATCATTATTAGTTACACAAAAACTATAATATATATCAAGCGGGTACACTGGTGATCTTTTTCTTGACGTATGTTCCTTGGTTATGATCATGTCGTAACCATGGAGTCTCCTCAGCATTTAGCAGGATGCTTGGGTCTTTGGTCACTCTGAAGGGCGGTATTCGGTCATGCCTTTCATAATCTTCTGACATGTCTGACTTGTCCTCAATTCCCACGATGTTTCTTCTTCCTGAAAGAACTATGTGGCGTTTTGGCTCTTTGGTTGATTTATCATCATTTTTCCCTCTCTTGGGTTTTGTAGACATGTCTTTCACGTAGAACACCTGAGTCACATCAGCAGCAAGGACGAATGGTTCATCTTTGTATCCAATATTGTTGAGATCCACTGTTGTCATTCCATACTCCTTGTCAACTGTTACTCCGGATCCGGTAGCCTTGACCCATTGGCATCGAAACAAAGGGACTTTAAAATTAGGTGCGTAGTCTAGTTCCCAAATCTCCTCTATGCGGCCATAATATGTTTGCCTCTTCCCAGATGGGTCTGTGGCATCTACGCGAACACCACTGTTTTGGTTCGTGCTCCTTTGATCTTGGGCAATGGTGTAAAATGTGTTTCCATTTATCTCATACCCTTTGTACGTGAGGATGTGCCATGACGGTTGCCTAGCCAACAAATATAGTTGCTCATCAATATTGTTATTACCCAGACATTCCTTTCGCAACCAAGTGCTAAAAGTATTCATGTGTTCACGTGTTATCCAAACTTCATTCTTCTCTGAAAATTGGGATCGTAGGAACTCCTTGTGTACATCGATACATGGATCCACCACGGTTGAGTTTTGAAGAACTGTGTAGTGGGATTTATTGAAATAATCGTTCCCCGTACCGATATATGTTTTCTTCCCTAGTGTCCCCTTTCCACACAGCCTCCCCTCATGCCGCGATTCAGGAACACCAATCGGGTCAAGGTCAGGAATGAAGTCAACACAAAACTCAATGACCTCCTCTGTCCCGTAGCCCTTGGCGATGCTTCCTTCTGGCCGAGCACGTTGGTGAACATATTTTTTCAGTACTCCCATAAACCTCTCAAAGGGGAACATGTTGTGTAGAAACACAGGACCGAGA
This sequence comes from Coix lacryma-jobi var. lacryma-jobi, assembly GCA_009763385.1. Lineage (NCBI taxonomy): Eukaryota > Viridiplantae > Streptophyta > Magnoliopsida > Poales > Poaceae > Coix > Coix lacryma-jobi. The sequence continues at coordinate 125,774,906 of CM019830.1, forward strand.
ATATGAATCTCCTTGACCAGGTGAACTAGGAGGTGTGTCATGATATTAAAGAAGGATGGAGGAAACACCAACTCAAAGCTCACAAGACATTGAACCACATCATTCTGTAGAGTAGCTAGTTCTAGTGGATTAATTGCCTTCTGAGAAATTGCATTGAGGAATGCACATAGCTTCACAGTGGCCAGACGTACATGTGGAGGTAGAATTCCTCTTAAAGCAACCGGAAGCAATTGCGTCATAAGCACGTGGCAGTCATGCGACTTTAAGTTTAGGAATTTATTCTCTTGCATATTTATTATTCCCTTTATATCGGAGGAGAATCCAGATGGGACCTTGATGCTGTTTAGGCATTCAAACATGATTTCCTTCTCTTCATTGCTAAGAGTGTAGCTAGCAGGTCTTAAGCAATGGCGTCCATCATCTGTCTTCTCTGGATGTAGGTTGTCTCGTTCTTTCATGCGCTGCAACTCTTGTCGTGCTTCAAGTGTATCCTTAGACTTTCCATACACACCCATGAATCCTAGAAGGTTGACACAAAGATTCTTTGTCAGGTGCATCACATCGATCGCGTGGCGGACCTCTAGTACATGCCAATAGGGTAGCTCCCAAAATATTGACTTCTTCTTCCACATGGGTGCGTGTCCCATAGCGTCTTTCGGAACAGGTTCACTGCCCGTCCCCTTTCCAAAGACTACTTTCACATCCTTGATCATCTCAAGTACATCTTCCCCAGTTCTGTTGCGAGGCTTGCTCCGGTGGTCTGTCTCACCTTTAAAATGCTTGCCTTTCTTTCTAACCTGGTGATTCATCGAAAGAAATCGACGATGCCCAAGATACACTATCTTTCTACATTTTTTCAAATATACACTATCCATGTCGTCAAAACAATGTGTGCATGCATTATATCCCTTGTTTGACTGTCCTGAAAGATTACTTAGAGCAGGCCAATCATTGATTGTTACGAACAACAATGCTCGCAGGTCAAAGTGTTCCTGTTTGTAATCATCCCACACACGTACACCTGATTTACTCCATAAAAGTAGGAGTTCCTCAACTAATGACCTCAGGTAGACATCGATATCGTTGCCAGGCTGCCTCGGGCCTTGGATGAGCACTGGCATCATAATGAACTTCCGCTTCAAGCATAACCACGGAGGAAGGTTGTACATACATAGAGTAACAAGCCACGTGCTATGATTACTGCTCTGTTCCCCAAAAGGATTCATCCCGTCCGTACTTAAACCAAACCTTAAGTTTCTAGCGTCTTTTGCAAATTCCGGGAATTCTCTGTCTATTGCTCTCCATTGGGACCCATCTGCAGGGTGTCTCAACATGTTGTCTACCTTACGGTCTTCTTTGTGCCATCGCACCAACTTTGCATGGTCCTTGTTTCTGAACAGACGTTTCAGGCGTGGTATTATAGGAGCGTACCATATAACCTTGGCAGGGATTTTCTTCCGGGGACGTTCTTCACCCTCAACATCGCCAGGGTCATCTCGCCTGATCTTATATCGTGACGCTTTACATACAGGGCATTCATCCAAATTCTCGTATTCCTTGCCACGGTACAAGATGCAGTCATTAGGACAAGCATGTATCTTCTGGATTTCTAAACCCAAAGGACAGACGACTTGTTTTGTTTCGTACGTAGTGCCGGGTAATTCGTTAGGCTTCGGAAGCATCTTTTGTTTTATAATCTTCAATAATTATCCAAATGCCTTGTCAGATACACCATTCTGTGCCTTCCATTGTAGCAACTCAAGTGTTGTACCCAACTTTTTTTGTCCATCTGCAGCAGACGGATATAGTAATTTCCTGTGATCCTCTAGCATACAGTCAAACTTAGCCTTCTCCTTTTCACTTTCGCAATCTCTTTGTGCATCACGAATGACATCACCAAGAACATCATCTTCAGCGACTGTGTCTTCTGCACTTGCCTCTTCTTCACCTTCCTCCATTGCAGTATCACCAAAGTCACCGTATTGAGCAATAATGTCATCGTCAGGGTCCAATTGTTCTTCTTCACCTTCTTCCATCATAACCCCAGTTTCTCCATGCTTCGTCCAACAACTATAGTTTGGCATGAAACCCGACTTGAACAAGTGTGAGTGAAGACTCCTTGAGCTAGAATATTCCTTCGAATTATTACAAAGGGCACATGGGCAGCACATAAAACCATTCCGCTTGTTTGCCTCGGCCACTCTTAAAAAATAATGCACGCCATCAATGAACTCTTTTGAGCGACGATCGACATTGTACATCCAATGACGTGTCATCGTCTGCATTATATGACATATCACATAATTATATCGATCTCTCATTCTTATAAACAAATGAAATTAAAAAATGACTGGCATGAAATTTAGTAAGAATCACTAGTGGCATAAAAGTAGTAGCAGTTGAACTTGTCTAATTAATTATTACATCAAGATAACAGTGCAGCCTAATCCACTTGGTCACAACCAAAGCAACTAACAACACCTGCATATTTTTCCCACATCACAGTCCAACAAGATGTACTGCCTGCCAATCCAACCTGATAGGAAGGTAAGGTAGGGGTAGGTGCAGTAGGAATTGAGTTGATTCTTGAGTTAAAAGCCTCTAGAGCTGCAGAAGCTTCCTCAAAAGACTTGTACTTTTTATGCACAGCTCCCTTAACTTTGAGGACATACTGACTGCACTCGGCCCAGCTGGTGTAAATACCTAGCTTGGTGCCCTCGAAAACAACATACCAAGCAGGCATCCTTCTGCATTTTGTAAACTAAAGTATTATATATTTCTAATTTCCGTAAACAACTAATTTAACTGATCTCTATTTCTCCAAAATAATAAAATATACTAATCAAACCGGTCACATTTTGTAAACTAAAGTATTATATATTTCTAATTTCTGTAAACAAATGAAATAAATGATCTCTATTTCTCAAAAAAAAAATAATTAAACCGGTCACATTTTGTAAACTAAATTATTATATATTTCTAATTTCTGTAAACAAATGATTTAAATGATCTCTATTTCTCAAAAAAACTAATTAAACCGGTCACATTTTCTAAACTAAAGTATTATATATTTCTAATTTCTGTAAACAAATGATTTAAATGATCTCTATTTCTCTAAAAGACTAAAATAAACTAATTAAACGGTCATATTTTGTTTTTAGAGTAATAATTTGAACTATCAAGTCAATGAACTCAAAATAGCTAAAAATGAATAACTTAAGCTAGTAACCTTTCAAGGAGTCGATGACGGTGTAGATGTGATGAAATAAATCAATCGCCGGAGATGTGTTAACAAACAAAAATGACCGGAGAAGAGAGCAAACAAGCTGAATGAAGAAAAAATGAAGACAGGAGCTCGGGCACGACTGGAGGTGTCAAAAGCAGTTCAAATATAGGGAGAGACATTTAGCCCCGGTCCTTATATCCAGCCGGGGCTAAATGTTGGCATTTAGCCCCGGCTGGGTACACCAACCGGAACAAAACCTTTTAGTCCCGGTTGGTGTTACCAACCGGGGCTAAAGATACCAACATTTAGCCCCGGCTGGATACACCAACCGGGGCAAAACCTTTAGTCCCGGTTGGTGTTACGGCCCGGGGCTAAAGGCCGGTCTTTAGCCCCGGTTGGTAACACCAACCGGGACTAAAGGCCCCTCTGACAATTGAGCCGTTGGGCTGGGGAACTTTAGCCCGGTTGGTGTTACCAACCGGGGCTAAAGATCTTTCTAGTCCCGGGCGCAAATTTTTCCGTGACTAAAGCTGATTTTGCAAATCGTCCAAAGGCCTGTTCTCTAGTAGTGCATGGATTGATTAGCTATGGCCTTGAGGGCTGAGGCACATAAAAATTAAAATACCGGCATTTTAATTGTTACTTGTTTTTCAAAATAAAAAATCACAACCTATCATATGTGATTGTTAAGATAAAATTTATATTAAAATTATAGAGTTTAAAGAAAACTAATTGGCAACATTTAAATTTGAGATATTCTACAAATCTAAATATTTAATATAAGTTCTCGAATCATATTTGACATGATTAATAATATCGAATAGAGACAAAGTCAACATCAAAATTAAAGTACTCGACAATATCTATAATTTTATAGTTAACATTTTTTTATTTAAGATTATTTTAAGTGTCAAATACATAATACAAGATTTAGAAATGTATAGTTAAACGAATACCTCATTGTCAGTTGTATAACTATATCTATATGAGTTGCGTAGCTTAGCTGGCACGTCGGCAGAACTTGTGAGCCAACTGATAATATAAGACGACTGATTTGTTGTGACAGAAAAAAATACTGTTTCACGATTAATTTGTACGAATTAAAGCCGGTTTGTAGCTCAAACGAATAGAACCAATATAAATATTAAGGTCTCCGGTCACAATCACTGCCGTCTGTGGGTGTCCTATATTTAACTATATATATACAATTCCCCGCTGCAATCAAGTCAAATTCAGGCCTTGTTCAGTTCACAACATTTCCCAAAATATTTTGCGCAGTAGAATCTTTACACGCATGCATGAAGCATTAAATGTAGGTAAAAAAAATAACTAATTATATTTTTAGTCTGCTTATGTCGAGACGAATCTTTTGAGTCTAGTTAGGTCATGTTTGGACAAAGTTTGTCAAATAACAACGAAAGTGTTACAGTAACTTTTCGCTAGATATTTTGCGAACTGAACAAGGCCTCAATATCATTTCAGAAAAATGAAAAACAAATCCGGTCGCCGGCTACATGGCTTCAACACGGCCGAGATTGCGTCACTTGGAGACATTCGGTCGAGGATCGTATGCGTGCGTGACAACGTGCATGCTTGATTTGATCTACACTCTTTCTCCGTACTAAAATAATTACCGTTTTCGCTTCTGAGAAAACAACTCTGACCAAATATATTTTAAAAAATATTTATATTTTTATGATATATAATAAGTATCATTAAAAATAGAATTCTTAAAAATATATTTGAATTCAGTTTTTTAATAAATTTATTTGGAGATACAAAGATTATAAATATTTTTCTACAATTAAGTTAAACTTGTGGTACGAAAACAAAAACAAAAACGATAGTTAATTTAGAGCATGTTTGGTTCCCTCAATTTTTTTAAAAAAATTGTGTCACATTAGATATTGTGGTTCTAATTTGGCCTATTAAAGACAGACTAGTTACAAAATTAATATGTCAGGTGAAGGATTATTCCTGAGACAGACTTATTAAGTCTAATTAGTTCATGATTTGATAATGTGATGCTACAATAAATATTTGTTAATGATAAATTAATTTAGATTAAAACGGAGGGAGTATATTGTTCCGGGCGCTATGTCCAAAACCGAATTCTGTTTTTCAACGCAGAGGCCATGACCATGAATGAATATATTATATAATAATATAGCCGAGAAGGGGCAATTTGGCAACTCCTGTAATCTGCAATTAACTATGGTTCATACTCGGAGCTTTCCTAGCAATTGTCTCTGAGCTAGTAATCTGTGTGACTGTGTAGCAGGAAGAGCCATGTGGCGCAACTTCTGTGATGTTAGGCTCTGTTTGCTTAAGCTATTCAGTGACTTTAATCAGTAAAAATTAGCTATGAATCAGTTTTTTTTTTCTGTCACAACAAATTAATCGTATAAACTATACGCAGCCGCTTAACCACCCTGTTGTTGTTGAACAGGGCAAAGTGCTCAAGCTCTTCTTATTTCTAACTAGTGGAGGGGCGCGCGCCCTCGCGCGCATTTGGATATATTTTGTTAGAGATTCAAATGAGGTTTGGCTTGTTTTAAATTATTTAATTAGGAGTTGTTGTAGCTATATATTCTGTGAAGATGATAGCACAGGCATAAAGTTTCGCAGCGTTTGTTGCAATATTACATAGATGACTGTCATGACTGTATTAACAACTTAAGTGTATATAGTACATATTCCATAGATGAGTAGCATGGCTGTATTAGCAGCCTAATTGTACATAGTAATAGATATATTAGATAACAGAGAGTTACAAATGTATTGGGTTGTCCAAGGATGACGTTAGCCTGGGTTCGGAGACAGATTATATAGCATAATAGTTATGCATTTTTGTTCCCAACACATTGATCAGGTTTCTTGTGGTTGGATTTGGATGCTTGCTCTCGATCAGTTGGAGGCGTTGATGGTTGGTCTTTGATACTTGCTCAATCTGTTAGGAAAATATGATTTGTTTATGTCAGCCTAAATTTTGTCTCGTACATATTATTAAGCAATGTAAATGAGTATAGATAATGTCTGAGAGTTTGTAGAGGCATATGTAGTCAGCACGGTGGCTACATCCTGATATGTAGCATGTGGAATGCATAAATAAACGTTTAGTTTTAGTTTCTTGTCAAAAAAACATTTAGTTTTAGTTATAATATTTGTCATTTTTTTAGCCGAGTAGCTACCAGCAGGAATTAGGTATGTTTTACCTGTGTTGGTAGCTTGAGGACGGTCTCCGTTGTGTTCACCATAGTACGCTGGAACTTTGTCGTCACAATCAACACCTTCATCTGAATTTTACATGATACTTGGGTTAGGTGATTAGTCTGATAAGATGCAGCTGTGTTTTTGCATGTTGGAGAATCATTAGAGTTCTAGTCTTATTTATTGGAACGAAAGTATATCTTGAATTACCTTTAGCTTAATCTGAAGGGAGATCTAGTATTTCTGGTTCGTCAGCCAATAGGTCCTCATTTTCTGGGTCTCCACAATGAGGATTGTCTCTCTCATAACTGTCGTAGTCTGCCGGTATTTTGTCGTTGCAGTTAATACCCTCGTCTGGCTTTACAATGATAGTGTGATTAGTGTACTGGTGTCATCATATGTGCCTATATTTTGCAGCGGTATAACTGTTGGAGTTGTAAATGTAGGTCACCCTCAGCTGGTTCGGGAGTATGCTGTGGGGTCTCTGGTTGTTGAGCCCAATAGACAGGGCTCTCTATGAATTTGTATCATACTGGCCACATGTTGAGAAAACTTTCTTGGTGTGTAGTTTTTTTGACATCCGTCATTGTCTTTGAGAGCCCGCCGGTATGTGGATAAATTTAAGTGGAAGTTAGCAGATGTGCCAGCAGACGCCCAGACCCTTTCTTGCAAGGCTCGGATGCTAGACTCCCGTAAATTTAAGGGGCTTACTTTGGAACATGCATTTTCAGCTGCAAATAAACATGGCCAAAGATTACATAAATTAGACTCAGAAACAATAGGTACGTGAAGACCGTACTAATAACAAATGCAACATTATATCAATCGAGCTGTTTGGTTTGTTCTCGGGTAACGTAACTGGAAATGGAATCGATTTACTGGGTTTTGATTGGTGGGATCATTGATTGCAGACTTTGTTTGGAGCGGACGTGGTAACGATAGTGTAGAGAGATACCAACGACATAATGAGAAAAGGGTCGAGGAGTAGCGGTATCAGCAATGAATAGAGCGTTATTTGATTACACAGTATCTCAAAACAGAAAGAACCGAAACAAGCAGTTGTATCGGTATCTGGTCTCAGAAGTAATTAGATTGCGTTACATTCTAGGGAACCAAACGCTTCGAATATTCATTAGCCCCACAAAATGTTAATGATTAATTACTCATCTATGTTTTCCTAATTAAATAGAAGATTGCCCTGAATGCAATGCTGTTACTCTTCAATGCGTTCTTTTGTAGTCCAAGAGGTCCTAAATTTCATAGTGATCAATTATCCGGCTGTGTTCACATCTATAATTTTCTTTTTAGTTTCTGATTTTACCATGAATCAGGAACTTGTAATTTGAGTGTCACTCAAGAAAACATGGACTAAATTTCACAAGATAAAAGTTGCAGAGAAGCTTTATCAGGTGTGAGCACAGGTGAACTAACGTAACAATATTCGGAATCCAATTGACGAAGGAGGAGCAATGCAAGCACTAAACATGATGATAGTTCAGTTTCAAGGATAGATTACTCCAAGGATCTGACCAATTAAATTAAGACTTTTGCTAGACAATAGAAGCCTAACAGTAATAAAATAAAGATAATATCCTGCGGAAGTTATTTGCAAGCTGGTAACATAGAAAAGATATCTCTTTGAAAATTGATATCCAAAGCAAGTTGATTGGTCGAAGGTGCAGCAAAAAATGTAGGAGAAAATAAACATCCTTCTTATACTTTCCAACATTTGAGTGGTCTGTAAATCTATCGAACGGTGAGGATCCTTCCTATCTCTTTGGTTGCGACAAGAAAAAAGGTCAAAGGGGCAACTAAACCAAATCTCAGAAACAGACATCCTGATAGTTTGATCTTCATTCCAATAGTCATCTCCACCAACAAATCACCTGTATGTAGGGATACCTGGAGAGTAAGAGAACAAGATAACAAAATTAGAGATAAATACTACCTGCACCACGTATATTCCATATGTTGCCGCATCCTCAAAAAAATGCAAACTTCTTATTGCAGTTGCGCAACGTTCGTGAGAGAGAAGAAATAGAACAGAAGATGCAGGCAGACTGATGTGGGTCACATCAATGGGAGCCGGTCGAACGATGCAGGCGGGCTGGCCCTGTGCCAGGCATGACCGCGTCGGCGGGGGCAGTTGCGCTAGCCATGGGCCACATCAACGGCTCCCTGCGCTGGTGTGTCATTTGATCTAGACGCATCGAGGGCTTCACACTCTGGTACGCCATCTGATCTGGAGCGAGAAAGGAGAGGCAACAAGAGATCAGGAGACAGAGAGGCACCTAGGGTTTCATGGAGCAAAAGAACGCCCGCAGAACCGCGGGAGGAGGGCGTCGGGGGCACCCACACCGGCTATCGACCACGGGGCCTGCTCGGGCTGCGCCGTGGCCAACGCAGACACGATTGAAGCCCACATGCGGTGCCGCGCCCCGAGTGCACCTCGCGTGGTGGGCTGGCGGCATCCGCACGACGCGCACATGTGGGGTGAGGAGGAGGGTCGCCGCAGTGGCGGGCCGCCGCCGCCCACCGGCGACAGTGGGTGTCGCCTTGTCCACTTGGGAGAGAGAGCACGAGGGAAGAGATAGTACATTATTATTTTTTGCTCGAAGGCTTCAGAAGGAGAGAAGCAGAAGCTCCCAGTTATATTGGGCGAGCTGACTCCGAAGCGGAATCCATACCACGCGACGAGAAATAGAGGGGAAGCCACTCGAAGGTAACAAGAAGTAGTGGAAACCGCTTCTGAGGAGATCCGCTCTAGACAAACTCAGCCGCACGATGAGAGATCAGACGTTCGGAAATAATCGGGGTGGCGTGGACGATTGTTCTATGCGAGAAGCTACTGGAACCTAAAGTAGCAGCTAAATGAAAACTGTGTGCATCCTATAACAACAAAGTTGTACCACACACCCAAAAAGGAAATAATAAAAAAGAATAGGGAAAGGATTATTACCGGACTCGTAGAGAAGTACACATCCAATTTGGTAGCAAACAACACACGTTTGATGTGCAGATCTGCCATAAATAATAATAGGTCAAGGAGCATGGCTTAGGAAATAAAACACAATCGATGTGCAGATCTAGCAGGAATAATAATAGGTTAAGGAACATCGTGTAGGAAACAAAGCACGCTTCAAAGGATTAGTAAATCTAGATAAAGAGCAGTTATATATCTACTTTATTTTTCTGCACTGTAACACTGAGTGCAGTCATCGCCAAAGAAGCATGTAAAACACTCCATTCAGCAAAGATAACACCCACTAGAGAGAAGAGATACGAGCACCCATTTTTGGTAGATGAGATGGAAATGAACAACACATCCTCATATATAACGTCATGTAGCTAGCAAAGAACTTCCATGTGATTGCAAATTATGCATGTCCAAACAGAAGGGGCCAAAGTAAAAGCAGAGTAGAAAGATTGGAGTAATTTAAATTCTTGTTGAGCACACAAGAACCGTGCATGAATGTACTGGGACAAACGAAGTCCGTAAAATACAACATTGAGCAAAATCTCAAATTTACAGATGTGATACTGAAAGAAGAAAAAAATGACCACTGAGAAATGCCATGCTTTGCCACAATCCAATTTGGGAGCACATATAGCAAAGATAAAATTATGTAGCCAAGAATTACTCATGCACATGACATAGATCTTTCATAAATGTGGAGAAACTGTTTGAGAGAGAAAGAAAGTGGACTGTAAGTCTACAATCAAATAAAGCAAACGTGTACAGCGTGTGCAAGCAACTAACTGAACTGAACTGAACTGAACTGAACTGGGAACTAACTCTGAACAAATCAAATGAGTAAAGGAACATTACTTTTAGCAAGGACTGAAGTAAACAATCTTAAAACTATATCCTTGGCTTGTGAAGGGATACGTACCTAAGAAGGCAATTATCTTTCCAAACCGAACTTATATGTTTGAGCAATGACATCTTTAATTATTGCTGCATAGAAAAATGTTGCCTGCTAAGTAACTTTCCATCCAAGCATACCTAATATGATTCGCACACAGTAATACACCAATTAATTACTATATGTCAAATTTTGAAAATTGCAAGGCATATATGAAGTTTGGCCAAAACAAAATGCAATCAAAGACCTGAAAGACAAAAGTAAGAAAGCAACACCAAAATGCCCTAGCGCCTAAATGGTCATATGTATTTTTCGTGCACCTAACAAAGGTGACAGACATCTTACTTTTTTAGGACAGGCAGTAAATGATGTAGACGATTGCAAAATCATAGCGCAATTAAAATTTGGAAGAGTAGCACTTACAAACGAAAGCAATAGTATGCTAAATGAGTGGGCTATAACACAAGCAGTATATAGCATCCCAGGAATTGATATTTTAAAGACTACTACAAAGGAGCTCAAAATTTGGCAAAGCAACACACTAACCGATTATGACATGTATCATGACATATATATCAGCCTAACTAAATATGTGAACAAATCAACATGAACAAATTGGAACTCACAACCTGTGATGGTACTGCCCAAAGCATATAGCAACTAATCAAGAACAGCCTACAACCAAGAAAATAGCAAAATACCTTAGACATAGTTAGTAATGTACTGCTGCACAGTTCTTTTCTTTTTTTGCTTTTTCTGAATGTGTCAACCTGTCAATTTCAGAGCAGCTAAAGCCACTAATGAGGAATTCAATAACCTAGGTAACCATTCAGAAGATATGTACACACTTGTACCTGTTATTAGCAGTTATCGGAATAAATTCATTATTAGCGGGTACCAGAAAAAATTCATCATTTCTTTCATTTCTATCATACAAAACGAAACTAATATGAATAATAATGGTTGTTTTCAGTCTTCATCAATTAGGTACACTGTACAAATTCACCTTTTACTTTGGCAACATGTTTCGGAGTCACCATAATGCTTTTTTAGTATCACGGAAATCTGATGAAGGCACCGCTGCTTGACATTCTCAGCCTGCATGAAAATGAATGGAACATCAATCCCTCGGTAACTCAGCAGTTCCCAAGGTTCAATCGAAGTGAAACAATAGCTAGGAGGGATCAATCTCAAAAGAATGTATACCTTGAAGCCGCTGTCTGTCGAAACCTAAACGTGTACATGGTTGATAAAACAACAGCCCTACAACAACACTATTCTTTGTCCAAGTAATTTTGTTTTGTTTCCAAGCATATATCATGATACAATACCAAGGGTAGTTTAGTGTGTTACCTGGCGTGATCTGGCATGGTTGTAGAGTAGCTAAAACAATCAAGCGCTGGACCTAAAACAATACCCAACACTACAACAGAAATGGGCTATAGCCCCGGCCGGCAAGGGCCTTTAGCCCCGGTTGCCGAGCCGGGACTACGCTTCCTGGACTAAAGGCCCCCTCCCCCCGTTAGTCCCGGCTCCGGTCACCGGGGCTAAAGCCTCCCTTTAGTCCCGGTCGGTAATACCAGCCGGGACTAAAGGGTGCTGCCAGCGGTGCCCCGCAGCAGCACCCTTTAGCCCCGGCTGGTATTACCAGCCGGGACTAAAGGGTCCTCTGGTTTTTTCCTTTTTATTTTCATTTCAGTTCTGTTTTTAATTTTGTTTATTTATTTGATAGGTTTTCCAATATGTATTCTTTGCTGCTAATATATATATTTTAATATATATTAGCAGCATAACACAATAAGCCTTATTGCATGCATATATAATTGAACTATAGAGTTACATATATATAATATAATAAATATATGTACAAAAAATTACAAGCAATATACATAGAAGTTGTTCAATATCTATCTACACCAGTTGTACTCCAAAGTTAGTACTGTAAACCTATTACAAGTTGTACTCCATCTAAAGATCTACAGGGCATACAAATGATCATCATTGTTTGGAATCAACTTCTCGTTGCAATTATAGTAGAACTCGCCTTTTGGATTTATGACTTGTTCCCGAAGAAATCCTGCTATTGTCTCTTGTATTGCTTTCAATGGGCTTTGTAGCATCACTTTTTGCTTCAACCAGTCAGTCTTCAATTTGAATTAGAGAAGATATTAGTAATATCTATATTATCAATATTAAGTCTATAAAAAATGAAAAGAAACATTTACGTACTTTGATGATTTATTCAGGAATTCTATTTGATTCTATCATCATGTACTCGCAAACATAGAATCCACATAAGTTGGTACCCTGTTTTTTGTCTCAAAATCCACTATAGAATGAAAATATTCATCTCGTAATAAAGATATGATATATGACATGATATAATAAAGATACACGTACATTGACGAAGGTGTAAACTTACTGGTATCGTGGCTTTATTATAAGTGGCGCCTTACACTGACTCATATGTTCTCGAGCAATGAATTTTTCCAAACCCCTAATCCGGCCAATGAAACATTATTAGTTGGATCATTATTTAATTAGTATACATATATAACAAGCTTAGTCTATACTTTAAGCATGCAAGCTAGAGATTCGAAAAATTACCTTTTGACGATGTCTATCATATCTTGCTAATCTTCTTGCGGTTTGCTCAACGAGTCATAGATTAACACATTGTTGTGTTTGAGATCGATGACCATCAGTATCCAGTGATAGTTGTTCATACACATGATTCATATATATATATATATTTATATAGATTATTAGGGTTAAGTAAAATAAAATGTGCACATACTTATTATTAACTATATATGTCTCACGCACTTAAAGTTGTATGGGAAGAGAATTCTTTCTCTATATTTTTGGTTCACGAAGAACCTCATGAGATTCATACACGACTCATCGCTCCAAGTCGCTGAAGGGTTTGGAGCCTTGAAAAAACATATGGATCAACAAACCCACAGAATTGACATGTTTATCTCTGGGCTGAGTCATCTGATACCTGCAATATCGAGTCGATCCAACTAATAAAGGTCATCGCCATACTAGAGAGTTCAATGAAAACTATAAAAGAAACACTTACATACAATAGCAGCTAAGGAGCGATTTGTCCAGTGCGTCCATATGACATAGCTGGTGTAATTCCTCCATCTGGACTAAGATTAGGTCATCGCCACAGAAGTAGTGATGGTTCTGAATTCGGACAGAAATTCAATTGACATCACCATCTTTAGAAGCCTCCATGCACCATTTTGATTGCAAACATCTGCGTACCAAGTTAATGTAAGTGATTGGGGTTCATTAGACTCCTGCCCGGTGCAAAATTTCTCCTTCATTCATCAACTACTTCGGCTCGTGGAAACTCCAGCCCAGTAGCAATATTTTCAATCGTGTCGTACGAGAGACCGCTGTCAATGAAAAAAATTTCAATTGAGTCCATCTCAGACAAAGTGGTCTCTCCATATTTCCGCTGTACTCTGCCCATGTTTGAACCATACTGATTTTCCACAAATAACAGGGACAAAGGTCTTGATGTTTCCCCGAGCTGTGGAACACCCTTTCCCACTTTCTTCTTGCTGGATTGTTGTTCTTTTGCAGACTTCATTAGAGAGCGTTCGTAATCTGATTTTCACGGAGCCTTTCGGGCTTCACGCATCTTGATACCATGTTGGTCCACCCTTTTCCTTAACTCCTGTGGGTTTAACAAAAGGTAAGGCTTCTCCGGGTTTCTCTTCGCTTTAGCAGCGACCTCACATTCCTCTACAAAATTTCGCACATCTTTTTTTACCGAAATTTCTAACTCCTCATCAATCTTTTCATATGCTAAATTCTCCTGGGCTTTTTTTCCTGATGCAGGAGCCTTCTTTTCTGGAGGTGGGGCCTTCGGTTCTGTGGCGGCGGACCGCTTCTTAGGGCCACGTGGTGGAGGCGAGGGTGTTGGAGCCCGCTGTGAAGGAGATGGTGGGGCCGGTGGTGGTGTTGGAGCCCGCGGTGGAGGTTGTGGTGTTGGAGCTCGCGGTGGAGGAGATGGTGGGGCCGGTGGCGGTGTTGGAGCCCGCGGTGGAGGTTGTGGCATTGGAGCCTGCTGTGGAGATCTTTGTGCAGGAGATGGGGTTGAAGCCGTGTCCTCCAACACATCGTCACCGCCCGCAGCACTATGATGCGCTGGGGAATGACGAACTGGACTATAGTTCCTGCTACGCAAAACAACGAATGATGTGAGCATCCAATTAATATATACATATAGAAGTTAGTGTAATAAATTGTTTCTCGTTCACCGCGCACTACCTATGGTGAGGATCTTGATCAGTAGGAGGAGGTTGCGGCGGTGACACTCCAGGAATAATAATGAAGCGCTTGCGCCAGCAAATAAATGTCTTCTCCGCTTCACCTAAAGTCTTCTCCCCATCTCCCCCTTCGATTTCTAGTGTCACACTGCCACAACCTGTTCAACCCCTATCCACCGAGATGCTAGTGTATTCGGCTGGCACTGGTTGACCATGGATTCTTGGTGTTCTTGTGCGGTTGATAGGGTTTACAACACTGACATCCACCTTTTTCGTGGCATTTCCATCTGGAATGTGCAGCTCACAAGTAGTAAAAGGTTCTTTAACGTCATCCACGGGGAAGCGTAGCTTGGAGTCATCTTGAATGGTTGGTACTTCCGTGGAGGCGCAGCTGCTTTTCATCTGACCTGGGCGGCTAATGTTCGCTTGAGGTTGTTGTGATGATGTACCTTGCCCACTCATCATTTGACTAAGTGCCGCTTGCACTTGCCTTTCGATTTCCTTCTGCATCCATTCTTCACGAGATTTGTCACGCTCTTGTGTTTGAAGAACATACTCCTCCAACTTGTAGATCCGCTCTGCCTCCTCGTCCTTCTTTGTCAGGCGGATTCTGTAACTTTCTCGATCTGCTTCGAAGGAATGCAACCACGAAACGGCCTCAAAGCCTCTCGTACGCCCACCGTGCTCAGGATTCTCCAGCGCGTACGTGAGTTCATCCTTCTCTCTGTTGGGCTTGAACTCGCCAGCCAACACCGCACTCTGTGCTTGAACTAGCCTCTGTGCTGCTCCTGAAATTTCCGGGCCCCAATCAAGCTCCCCGTCATTAGGGTTTATGGTTCCCCATGAGCGTAGAACCAATTCCTGGACCATTCACTCCAATTTCTTCTTATTGTCTCCGGGACTACCCCCTGGCAAGCATCTCCTGTTCCTGTCTCTTCCACTTTGGAAGGGCAGTCTTATAGCCACCTGATCCTAAATGATGGTGGTATTTCTTCTGAGCTGCATTCTGTTTGTTTACTCTGATACGAGCCTCGCTCTCTTGTGATCTTTTGTATTGTACAAATTCATCCCAATCGGCCCTTAACTTGACATACGCCTTAGAGTTGAAATCTGGCGTCTCGTTCTTCAACACAAAGTTGTGGTACAATTTCTTCTTCCAGTCCTGAAAAAGTGTGGCCATCTTCTTCATTGTCCACTCCCGAATTCGCCTCTTCAACTCCTCATCGTTTGTGTCGAACGAGAAATGCTCTTCGATGTCTTCCAAGACTAACTGCTTGTCACGATTGGAACAAACTGATCTCGGAGCACTTCGCCTCTCTTTCCATTCATGGGCACTTATCGGAATCCGATCTCTCACAAGGAACCCACAGTGAAAGACATATTTCTGTGCATGGGGTCCTAGTGGTTGGCCTGTAGCCATGTCGAATTCGAAGATTACATGATGGCCCTTCAACGGCCTCTTCGACCCTCGTTTTGGTCTCCTCTGCCCCGTCGCAGACGTTGATCCAGAGGGCTACATATAGGTAAAGACACGAAGATGAAACCCTAATACAGTTTGAAATAAAACCTAATCAAGTAATAAAGTAAATATAAACCCTAACACGACATATTGTATGTATACCTCGCCTGTATTGCCTTCTTGCATCTCAACTTGTTGTTCAGGGGGATTTTCATCATGCATGGTCATCTCTTCGTAATTCAATAAGTATTGACTCCCGTCATCGCCGCTGGCGATGATATTCATCATTTCCTCCTCCATGTTCTCATTTGGGTCGGCCATTTCTCTGAATATTAAAATATATATACAATATGATCGAACACTTAGAGGAGCTTTATACATGTATGTATGTGAAACCAAAACCGAAACCATAAAATAACATATATTCAGGTTCTAGGGTTTAGGGGTTTGGGGTTTAGGGGTTTAGGGTTTCGGGGTTTAGGGGTTCAGGGGTTTAGGGTTTAGGGGTTTGGGGTTTGGGGTTTAGGGTTAGGGTTTCGGGTTTTAGGTTTTCAGGGTTTGGGGTTTAGGGGTTTGGGGGTTTGGGGTTTAGGGTTAGGGTTTCGGGTTTTAGGGTTTCGGTTTTAGGTGACATATAATCGCCAACATTAAAATAACATATATTCATAAAGAGGCAATTCAACATTGAAAAAACATGAAGAAGCATATCTATCAAAATATTTCTAAGTGAAAATACATGTTTAAAACATATCCAAGTGATTTTCTATGGCTTTCCAACATGACACATGATTTTCTATGAACACATATTTCTAAGAGTAAATACATGTTTAAACATATCTAAGTGATTTTCTATGGAATTCCAATATGACACATGATTTTCTATGAACACATATTTCTAAGAGTAAAACATGTTTAAACATATCCTGTCACGTGATTACACACCGTGGACGAGAACGACGGCGGACGGCAGCGAGGATGACGACGGTGCGGATGACAGTGGACGACGAGCGAGGTCGGTGGAGCGGTCACCAGGATTACAGGTCGACACGGCCTGTCACTTTTTATATACTTGTGTAAACATAATTTGTCCGGTTTAAAAACATATATAATGGTTTTCCTTTTCTATAATATATCTATTCATATTCATTATCTGTATATCTATTTCTATAAAAAAGAAATGAAAAAGTTAAATAGAAAATAATATATAGAAAAAGAAAAATGATATATGTATAGATAATCATATATATAGAACAAGAAATTAATATAATAGATATATATATTATTATAATGAATATGATCATATTCATTATCTATAAATAATATATCTATTATATTTTATTTTATATATATCACTTTCTTTTTCTAATATAATATTTATTTTCTATATATATATATATCATTTTCTTTTTTCTATATATATTATTTTCTATTTAACTTTTTATTTCTTTTTTTCCACTCACACACACTGCACACACACGCACACCACACTGCACACACACTGCACACACACACGCACGCACGGCGGCGACGACGGACGAGGTTAGGACGGAGCTCGACACCGGCGCGGAGGACGAGGGACGAGGACGGGAGGCACGGTACGCGCGAGGAGCTCGACGGCGCCGGCGCGGAGGACGAGGGACGAGGACGAGCCGAGGCTCGACGGCGGCGAGGAAGGCCGAGGGTCGACGGCGCAGAGAGAGGCTCGACGGCAAGGAGAGCTCGAGGGCGGCGGCGCGGACGGAGGCGGCGCAACTGCATCGATCTGGGGAAGGTTGGAGGGCACTGTGCCCTATATAGCCGGAGGGCCTTTAGTCCCGGGCCGTGTTACGCACCGGGACTGAAGGATCTTTATTCCCGGTGCGTAACACGGCCCAGGACTAAAGGTTTGGACCTTTAGTCCCGGGCGGGCTTACGCACCGGGACTAAAGGGGTCTTTAGTCTCGGTTGGTGCCACCGCCCGGGACTAAAGGGTCCTTTCCCGCCACAGTTTTGGGTTTTCAGTATTTTGATTTTTTATTAAGTTTTCACTATATATGTTGTAATTCTTTGTTAATTGCATAGTAAATTAAACATTATGCATAAAATTACTTTAAAATAACAGTTATATTTCCTTTGACCTTATTGTATAGTAGAAAATTTGTAGCATAAATTCTTTTCTTTTTTATAATAACGAATATAAATGTAAATAACCATTCATATTTGGTTATTTCAAATATAATGTTAAATTTAAATTAAAAAATTGTTGGCTTTCAATAGAAAATTTATTTTCATATCATTTGGATGTTAATCTTTTGGTTTATAACTAAAAAATCATTGCCCAATTTTTTTCTACGCGACAGATGCAGTAGTTTTAGATTTTAAATTTAGTTTCCTTTTTAAATATATCTTAAATCTTTCTAATTAACAGAAAATTAAATATTTGATATACTTTCTTTTAAAATTAGTTTTAGATTTTTAAATTTAGTTTTCTTTGAAAATATACTTTTCTTCTTATATGTATTTTGATGATTCACATCTAGAGGAGCACATAAATCAAGATCACTACTAAATATATATATATATATAATCCATTATCAATAATGAAGTTTAATTAATTAATTATTACATAATATCTTTACAACCCCCTATTTAGCGGTACAACTGTGAACCTCCTCTTGACATATGTCCCTTGGTTATGATCATTCCTTAACCATGGAGTTTCCTCATAGTTTAACAAAATGCTTGAGTCTTTGTTCACTTTGAATGGCGGAATTCGGTCATCCCTTTCTAATCACCTGACATGTCTGACTTGTCCTCAATTCCGACAATGTTTCTTTTCCCTGAAAGAACTATGTGACGCTTTGGCTCTTTAACGATCGAGTTGTTTCATTCATTTTTTCCTCTTTTTTGTTTTTAGACATGTCTTTTCACATAGAACACTGACCACCCAGCCGCGGCAAGGACAAATGGTTCATCTTTGTACCCATATATTTTTGAGGTCCACTGATGTCATCACATACTCCTTGTCGACTGTTACCCCACCTCCGATACCGGTCATCTGACCCATTTACAACTGGAACCAAGGGACTTATAAAATTAGGTGCGTAGTCTAGTTTTCCCATATGTCATGTATGCGGCCATAATATGTTTGTTTGTTGCCATTTGGATCCGTGGCATCCACGCGTACCTCCACTGTTTTGGTTGGTGCTCCTTTTGTCTTGGGCTACTGTGTAAATGTATTCTCATTGATCTCGTACCCTTTGTACGTGCTGATATGCCACGATGGTTGTCTGGCCAACAAATAAAGCTGCTCATCTATGTTGTCATCACCCTGACATTGTTTTCGCAACCAATCGTCGAAGGTTTGCATGTGCTAATGTGTAATCCAAGATTCACTCTTTCCCGTCCCACTCGGATCGAAGGAAATCCTTATGTACCTCGATATATGTTTTCTTCCCTAGTATTCTCTTGCCACTGAGTCTGCCCTCGTGTCGCGATTCAGGAACGCCAATCGGGTCAGGTCTGGATAAAGTCCACACAAAACTCTATGACCTCCTCTGTTCTGTAGCCCTAGGCGATGCTTCCTTCAGGGCGAGAACGGTTATGAACATATTTTTTCAGGACACTCATGAACCTCTCGAATGGGAACATTGTGTGTAGAAACACAGGACCGAGAATAATGATCTCCTTGACCAGGTGAACTAGGAGGTGTGTCATGATATCAAAGAAGGATGGAGGGAACACCAACTCAAAACTGACGAGAGACATTGAACGACATCATTCTGCAAAGTAGAAAGTTCCTCTGGATTGATTGCCTTCTATGAAATTGAATTGAGGAATGCACATAGCTTCACGGTGGCTAGATGTACATGTGGAGGTATAATTCCTCTTAGAGCAACAGGAGCAATTGGGTCATATGCACTGACAGTCATGGGACTTCAAGTTTTGGACTTCTTCTTCTCTCGCACTTAAAATTATTCTCTTTATATTGGAGGAGAATCCAGATGGGACCTTGATTCTGTTAAGGCATTCAAACATGCTTTCCTTTTTCTTCTCTGCTAAGAGTGTAGCTAGCAGGCTTAAGTACTGGCGCCCGTCATCTTCTGTCTCCTCTGGATGCAAGTTGTCTCGTTCTTCATCATGCGCTGCAAGTCCTGTCGTGCTTCAAGTGAATCCTTAGGCTTTTCCGTAGACACCCATGAATCCAAGCAGGTTCACACAAAGGTTCTTTGTCAGGTGCATCACGTCGTCGATGGCATGGCGAACCTCCTCTAGGACATGCCAGTAGGGTAGCTCCCAGAATATGGACTTCTTCCACATGGGTGCGTGTCCCAAAGCATCTTTGGGAACAGGTTCGTTGCCCCGTCCCTTTCAAAATACTACTTTTGTATCCTTCACCATTTCGAGTATATCATCTCCGGTTTGGTTACGAGGCTTGGTTTGGTGGTCTGCCTTACCTTTAAAATGTTTGCCTTTCTTTCTTACTGGGTGGCCCATGGGAAGAAATCGACGGTACCCAACATACATGACCTTCCGACACTTTTTCAAAAATAAACTATCAAGGTCTTCGAAACAGTGTGTGCATGCATTATTATCTCTTGTTTGTCTGGCCTGAAAGATACTTAGAGCCGGCCCAATCATTGATTGTTATGAACAATAATGCTCATAGGTCAAAGTGTTCCTGTTTGTACTCATCCACTGGCGTACGCCTGGTTGCTCCATAGAAGTAGAAGTTTCTCAACTAATGGCCTTAGGTAGACATCGATGTCGTTGCCAGGTTGCTTGGGCCTTGGATGAGCAACGACATCATAATGAACTTCCGCTTCTTGCATAACCATGGAGGAAGGTTGTAGATACATACATAGTAATGGCCAAGTGCTATGACTACTGCTTTGCTCCCCAAAAGGATTAAAACCATTCGTACTTAAAGCGAACCTCAAGTTTCTAGCCTCATCTGCAAACTCTGGGAATTCTCTGTCTACCGCTCTCCACTAGGATCATCAGCTGGGTGCCTCAGCATATTGTCTACCTTACAGTCTTCTTATGCCACCGCATAACTAACTTTGCATTGTCCTTATTTCTGAACAAACATTTCAAGCGTGGTATTATAGGAGCATACCACATAACCTTGGCAGGGATTTTCTTCCTGCTTGGACGTTCTTCACCCTCTACGTCGCCAGGATCATCTCACCTTATCTTATACCGCGATACTTCACATACCGTGCATGCATCCAAATTCTCGTATTCCTCCCCACGGTACAGGATGCAGTCATTAGGACATGCGTGTATCTGCTGGATTTCTAATCCAAAAGGGCAGATGACCTATTTTGCTTCGTACGTAGTGGTGGACAATTCATTCGCTTTTGGAAGCATCTTTTTCATTATCTTCAATAACTACCCAAATGCCTTGTCGGATTTACCATTCTTTGCCTTCCATTGCAGCAGTTCCAGTGTAGTACCTAGCTTTTTTTGCCATCTTCAGCAGTGGGATATAGCAATTTCCTATGATCCTCTAGCATGCGCTCGAACTTGACCTTCTCCTTGTTACTTTCACATTCTCTTTGTGCATCACGAATGGCATCACCAAGAGCATGAACATCAGTTGCCACATCTTCTGCCGCTGCCGCATCTTCTTCATCATCTCCCCCACTACATCATCATAGAATGCACCGTACTGAGCAATAATATCGGCGTGGGCCAATTCTTCTTCACCTTCTTCACCATCATCCATTACAACCCCTTTCTCCATGCTTCGTCCAACAAATATAGTTTGTTATGAAACCTGACTTCAACAAATGCGTATGAAGAGTCCTTGAGCATGAATATTCCTTCAAATTCTTACAGACGGCGCACATGGGCAGCACATGAAACCATCCTGCTTGTTTGTCTCAACACACCTAAGAAATAGTGCACGCCAGCAACGAACTCTTTGGAGCGGCGATCGACTTATACATCCAATTGCGTGACAACATCTGCATTAAATATTACAACATGCACTTAGTAGTTTCTCATGTTATTGCACAACACTCATGACATCACATGATTGATTAATTCAAGCAAGCTTGACTATAACGAAGACAATCGCAGCTAGCACTAAAAAAACTAAAACTAAAATGCACTTAAGCAACATAATTAGTTCGCGTCTGATCCTAACTAAAATAGACAGATCATTCGCTTCATCAGTATGGATGGGCTGCTGCCGCTGACTCACTGCCTCATCATCTTTAGCGGCAACTTCCTGTGCAACAGAATTTCGTACATGCTGAACGTACTCTTCCTCCCAGTACCAACCTTTACATCCGCCGGTGCCCTTCCACTGCAATTAGAACAAAGAATAAGGAATTTAAACAACATCATCAAGCAAAACCGATACAAATGAACCATATTAATCAAATACGGGTAAATAATAACCCACCTCATGGTTCGGACACTTGTAGAATATACGACCCTTGTTGATTCCTCATTTTTTCACTCGGTACTCCTTCACAATTTTCTGCTTACACTCGCCGCAAGCAATGAGAGGAAGATCCGGCCACAAACGCTTTAGATCCCGACGATGAGAGGCTGAGGACCCGGTCACGGTTGCCATCTACTATATCCATACTCATTTTTTAAACTATTACATGCAAATTCCTAATTTTCTAAATAATTATAAATAAAAAAGACTCTGAATTTATCTATTTGTTTAGATAATCGAAAAATATGATATCATAATACCAATTTCCACATTGTTTACTCTCTATATTCATTGTTGCAAACTATTATAAATTCCACATTTTTTAAAGAAAATTAACTAAAAAGACTAAAATTCAATATTACTCGTCTTGCATAAGTATGAAATATACATTGGATACTACCTAGCAGTAGAAAACTATCAAGTGATTGTGATGAACCAATTTAAACTACTCAACTCTATGCTTGTTCTTGCAAACTATATATTTTATTATTAAATTCCTCTCATATTCAAAAGACATGGTATAGTAGAGATGAAAATAGTTACCTCTCAACACAAAGAGACGATGACGGAGTCGAAGAAGATCACCAATTGAAGCCGGAGACGAAGAAGAATGAAGAACAAATGAAGAACAAGCAATAGCAAGCAATTACAACAGCAAGAACAAGCAAGGAAGCTCACTGAAATTTGAATGTCTTGGGCTCAGGGAGGAAGAAGTTGGCAGGTTATAAACCGAGGAGCTTTAGTCCCGGTTTGTATTAAAAACTGGGGCTAAAAGGTGATCATTTATCCCGGGACAAGCCACAAACTGTGGATAAATCTTTAGTCCCGGTCTGTGGCACCAACCGGGACTAAAGAGTGCCCTTTAGTCCCGGTTGGTAACACGGACCGGGACTAAAGGATCCCTGCCTCGACAGCTATGCGCAATAGCCGTTGGGGCAGACCCTTTAGTCCCGGTCCGTGTTACCGACCGGGACTAAAGGGTCTATTAGTCCCGGGTGGCAAAAACACTGAGACAAATGACGATTTTGAGAATCGGCCAAAGACCTTGTTCTGTAGTAGTACAATGAAACAAGCAAATAACGAAAGGATCAAAATTAATCAGATGGCATGACTATAAACGCATCAAAGCAGCTTAGGTTGGGTGCCCTGCCTGCTATTGTTTTGCATCGTAGAGGCAAAGGAGGCATTGGAGGCGCGATGCGGCTTGGGAGGAACGACGGGGAAGAAGGCCCGTGTTTTTTTTGGGTGGGGGGAGGAGAAGCGGTAGGAAGCTGGAGCCAGAGTTGTAAATATTCATTTGGCCGGATTCGGAGCAGAAGCCGCAAGACACACCGAGAAGACGAATGAAGCAAACCAAAGGTGCGGCTGGAATCAGCTGCGCAAAGCAACAGGAGCCGTAGATCTCGAAATCAGACGGTTCAAATATTTCGGGTGACGTGGATCAGGCCTCCTTCTTAGGAGCTGGTGAGCCTTATAGCATCTAAATGTCGTCAGGGTATTCCACCACTCTAGCTCAAGTGTATATGTATCTGAAAACACATAAAGATTGTAGTGCATGCAGCTCACCAAACTATCAAATCTAGACACCCCCACCCTCACCCAAAGAAAAACAAAGATTTACGTTGTCAATAACTCAATACTATAGTTCTAAAAAAAAAACTCACCACTTGTTGGTTCTGACAGTGGGGACAACTAAGACATATGTACTTTTAGCAAAAAAAAAAAAAAAACTTCGAAATACAGTTAAAAAAAATCCCCGGACTTTCTATATATCTTAAACCAAGAGGAGTTGAATATGCCACTAACCAAATAGAGTTCGAAGAATCATTCTAAAGCATTAATAAAATATTAATTAAGTTCCAACTTTCATACCGGTATGTACTCCCTCCGGTCCAGTTTACAAGGTGAACACGCAAGATTCAAACTTCACAATCTTTCATCAGTAAAAGATTTTTTTATGGTATTTATATAAATGAGTAATCTTAACCAAAGACAATTTAGCAAGACGATAATGGCAAGGAGATAGAAAGTGTTGTTTATGTTCCACGAGGAGTCTATATATACAACATCTACTCTTTGAATGCCATATTGCTAAATTTGTATGGAGAGCTATTCAGATTTTCTTTAATTTAATACCCCCAACTAGTATACACAATATGTTTTCAGACTGGTTACAAGGGTTTAATAGGAAACTAAAATCCAAGATTCTTGTGGGTGCGAGAGCAATATGTTGGGTAATTTGGTTAACCCGTAATAACATAGTTTTTGACAAGCAGCGGCGAATCTATAGCCAAATGATGGGGGTGCACCACTTAATTCTTAACGACTCTGGCCGATATGACGTTCAATCAAAAACAGCGTAACTAATGTGCAACTACTATATTTTAATATGAATTTGACTTCAAGCAATAGAGATTAGATTTTGGTCGAAACAGAACACTCACCATTTAACAAAAAGAAGTGTATCCATTGATATAGAATGCCAAAATCATCAAGAAAACATGTTCCATACAACAAAAGATTTGATCCAGGAGACCAAGATGAAGATCCCACTAGCCTATAAGGAGAGAGAACAAAAAGATCAATTATTTAGCAAATAAATGTAGAGTTATCGATTAAAACTTAAAAGTAGATGCATTGCATTACCTACCAGAGATCATATTTACGCCCTTTTTCCTTCCATGGTCATGATGAAACGATGTACCACAACCTCGTTGCTTACTTTTTTTTTCATTTCTTCTTTCTCTAGATAGCAAATAAGTCTATGACTTAAGTGTTGATCACCCATGCGATTATACAAACTTGTTTTGACAATCTTCATTCCAGAAAAGCATCTCTCAACTGTTGCAGTAGCGACAGCAGGCAGTACCAGTACAAGCTTCAAAAGTCGATAGACCAATGGATAACATGATGTTTCCCTACCTCAACCATATTTGAGAGAGTTCACCATCTTTTGCAATGGCGACAGGCAGTACCAGTACAATCTTTTAATATGAAGTTGATGTGACACAGGAAATTACATGTGCAAGGCTGGCAAGGTCCATTCTCCAAATATTTTCTTCTGACCTTTTTTCTATGGTTGGGATGGTAAGCATCAATTTGTTTTCTTAAGCCCGGATCATATTTAATCTCCTCTTCCCAATTGAGATCATCTAGACATGAATTTCTGTTATTATCGGCAGCAGTGACTATGTTTTGAGCTTTCTGTTTAAAAAAAACTCTCCATGATTACCTATCACTATTTGCAAGCATAATCAAATTATAAACTCATACTATCATAAATATAAATAATAATTTTATATGCATACACTAAAAAGAGAAAACCCCAATTAACACAGTAACCCTAAACTACAGGCTACTCAATTTCAACATAAAATCAGGAAGAATCGAAATGGCATGTGAGGCTTGACTTAATTGAAATACAAGACAAATAAAAATAAATTTCAACATAAAATATGAGGCTTGATTTCTTGCCTTTTCTTTTAGACTAGAACAGAGAGAGGATGGTGCTCACGGCTCACATCCTGCTATATCTCATCCTCGTCGGGCACTCGGCTCGGCTCGATGTCGATGATAGGGAAGCAAGGAAGCAGGCAAGACCGGAAGGGGAAGGGGTGTAGCAGGGATCGTCGCGAGCGGAGGAGGCGGTGGTTCGGTGCAGTCGAAACACCGCGACCTGTCCTCGCCTGCGACCAGCAGCGAAAATTCTCGTGGTGATTGACAAATCCTTCTCCTAGAAGCAACCTAGATGTGGTATGTGGGCTTGGGCAGTTGGGACGGTGGAGGACTGTGGGTGCCTTGTGTTGACCCAAGCGGGGTGCACAAATGGTGAGAAATTGCTCCTTATAACGTATTTTTAGTTTTGTCATGGGTGTCTGGGCATCCAGAACGTGGCTTCGCCCGTGTTGATAAGGTCCTAGTACCATCTTATTTACAGGTTATCTTCAGGAGGACTTACTGGATGAGGTTCTCGTCACTACTACACAAGGAGAAGGATGACCAATTGATGAAGATGGGTTGTAGGAAGATTGAGATAACTGCTATAGTCACAATACTATAGTTCTACAAAAAAAAAACTCACCACTTGTTGGGTCTGACAGTGGGGACAACTAAGACATGTACTTTTAGCCAAAAAAAACTTCGAATACAGTTAAAAAAAAATCCCCAGACTTTCTATATATCTTAACCAAGAGGGAGTTGAATATGCCACTAACTCAACAAATAGAGTTCGAAGAATCATTCTAAAGCATCAATAAAATATTAATTAAGTTCCAACTTTCAAACTGGTATGTACTCCCTCCGGTCCAGTTTACAAGGTGAACAAGATTCAAACTTCACAATCTTTCATCAGTAAAAGATTTTTTTATGGTATTTGTATAAAGGAGTAGTCTTACCAAAAAGACAATTTAGCAAGACGATAATGGCAAGGAGATAGAAAGTGTTGTTATGTTCCACCGAGGAGTCTATACAACATCTACTCTTTGAATGTCATCTTGCTAAATTTGTATGGAGAGCTATTCAGGTTTCCTTTAATTTAATACCCCCAACTAGTGTACACAATATGTTTTCAGTGGTTACAAGGGTTAATAGGAAACTAAAATCCAAGATTCTTGTGGGTGCGAGTGCAATATGTTGGGTATTTGGTTAACCCGTAATAACATAGTTTTTGATAAGGTCCTAACACCATCTTATTTGCAGGTTATCTTCAGGGGGACTTACTGGATCAGGTTCTGTTCACTACTACAGAAGGAGAAGGATGACCAATTGATGAAGATGGGTTGTAGGAAGATTGAGATAACTGCTATCACTACAGGAAACCTAGGCTTTGCCGAGTGCCTGGGGCTTTGTCGATGCCAAATTTTGGGCACTGTGCAAAGAGCCTCTTTGCCGAGTGTCGGCCACGTGGCACTCGGCAAAGCGCAAACACAAGGCAAAGGATGCTTTGCCGAGTGCC
This sequence comes from Coix lacryma-jobi var. lacryma-jobi, assembly GCA_009763385.1. Taxonomy (NCBI): domain Eukaryota; kingdom Viridiplantae; phylum Streptophyta; class Magnoliopsida; order Poales; family Poaceae; genus Coix; species Coix lacryma-jobi. The sequence goes on from CM019830.1 coordinate 125,802,346, forward strand.
AGATGTCGGCACTCGGCAAAGATCCCCTCTTTGCCGAGTGCCAGCCACGTGGCACTCGGCAAAGCATGTGGCCCCGAACTGTGCTACGTGGTCGGGTCTTTGCCGACTGCCACGTGGCTGGCACTCGGCAAAGATCCCCTCTTTGTCGAGTGCCAGCCACGTGGCACTCGGCAAAGCATGTGGCCCCGAACTGTGCCACGTGGTCGGCTCTTTGCCGAGTGCCGCCAGGCTGGCACTCGGCAAAGAGGCGTGGCACTCGGCAAAGAGCTCTTTGCCTAGTGTTTTTTTACACTCGGCAAAGCCAGTTTTTAAATTATATTTTGAAGCAGTAAATTAATCCAAATGAAAAAGTTTTAAACTACAAAGTTGGTAACTTATCAAGATGAACAATTTTTGTTTTGGTGATTTCTTCATTTGACAAACTTAAAATAAATTCGTTCACAAATCTTATATATCTCTCCGGTAGTTTATAAAACTACAAGAGTGATATATAATGTTTGTGAATAATATTAGAACCATAATGTCGGATGCACAAATGGTCAAACAACCAAAATAAACTTTGTAGATCTTGACAAGTTATGAAAGGTTGTAGTTGATAACTTTTTAATTTGAAGTCATCTAGTTATGCGAAACTGTGTTCGAATTTGAAAATTTAAAATTCGAATTTTTCAAAATACCTCGGATGGAGAAATGACCAAAATGAAAGTTGTAGATCTCGAAAAGTTATGAAACTTTGGTGTTGACAACCTTTTGATTTGAAATCATCTTGTCAACGAAAACTACGTTTCAAATTGTCAAATTTGAAATTCAAATTTTTATAAACGACCTCAGATGGAAAAACTATCAAAATAAAAGTTGTAGATCTCAAAAAGTTAGAAAACTTTATAGTTGACAATTTTGATTTGAATCGTTTAGAGCCTCAAATAAGCAAGTTACACTCGGTTTAGTATAATATATAGGTAGCCGAAACGAAGATGGAACATATATGTGCAGTGCAGTGGTAGAGGAAGCTCCGTGCGAACGAGAGGTCGTGAGTTCGAATCTTGCTGACTGTGTGAGAGATAATTGCGTGAAAAATACCAGGACTTGCGATTACGCGGGAAACGGGTGGGCGCTGTCCAGTGGGCCCCTCCCCCGATTTAATAAAAGTTTTTCCCTATTTTTTGGATTTTTTTTTGTTTTTTCTTTGCCGAGTGCCAAATATGTCAGCACTCGGCAAAGCCTTCGTCGAGTGCCCGATATTTGGCACTCGGCAAAGAGCCCTTTGCCGACATTTTCTTTGCCGAGTGTGGCACTCGACGAAGCCGTCGCCGAGTGCAAAAGGCTCTTTGCCCAGTGCTGCCAGCACTCGACAAAGTCTGATTCTGCTGTAGTGTATAGAGGTGTTTGCAAGAAACGGTTGGAGTTTCAGTAATAGAATTACTTTTTAAATGTTGCTTTGGGAAGCTTTACCTTCTTTCAATCGAAACTTTATTTTTAAGGTTGCGTGGTTTTTTATCCTCGTATTTGTAATAAGGACAATCATATATATATTAGTAGCTGGGATGTTAATATATTCTCTTTATGTTACTGTCCATGAAATATAGTCGATAGTCTACCGAGGGGTATGCCCAAGGTAGTAGATTGAGCGGTGGAGGCGTGCGAGATGTCTGCAAAGCGTAAACACAGGGACGAGAGACATCGATTTAGACAGGTTCGGGCCGGGCAGTCGCCGTACGTAATACCTACGTCCTGTGTCCTGGTGGCTGGTTTGTATTGATAGATTGGAATATGGCGTGAGTTTGGAGGGGATCCCTGCTCGTCTTATATAGCCGGGGAGCAGAGTTACAACTTACCGAATCCTAAAAGATTACAATCGGTTCCTTTTGGCAAGGAATCCGGGTCTATCTATTCGGATCTTCCTTGTCGAGCAAGTCATCAGGAGAGTCCTTGGCGGCCACGACGGCCTGGTCGCGGGCCGCAAGGCCTTCTGGTTGGGCCGTATCTGCAGGAGAGAGCCAAGTCGTGCTATGGGGGTATACGGGTGTAATATCCCCACAACTAGTCCCCAAGCACTTTGCATCCATTGTGCTGGGCGTCGTGAAGTCTTACGAGCAGGTTGGGTCTGGTCGCACGTCAGTGAAGGCGTCTTCCGACCAGGTCGTCTGGTCACGGTTGCACTTGTAGTAGGCTTCCGACCAGGTTAAGCTGGTCGCGAACGTAACAGCTAGAGTTGTAGCCGAAGTGCAGCTGTGTGGAGTATTTTGCGTCGTCCTGCAAAAAAGGATGCAAGGTGCTGCAAGAAAAATTTTGAAGGTCTTTTATCTGGTGAAGTGTATCCACTTGGGACGTAGCTAGACACTAGTAGCCGACGGCGTTCTGGTTGAAGTCCGAGCTGGTCCGCATCAAGCTGTAAAATAAAAAGATGAACAATACATTCACCGCGGAGGTGAAGTGTATCCACTTAGCCCCCGAGCTTGGGAGTAGGTGCTGTAGGCACGTGGTGCCAGGCTTGTAATTTTTCTGCACAAAACAGAGTCATTTTTACGAAAGGAAAAATGACGTGTGTACACGTAGTCCCGGGCCTGCTGTAAGAAGCAGCATGGTCTTGTAGCAGGGCCAAAGAAAATGCATTAGTAAAATATGAGGGAGAGTCCCCGAGGTTGAAGTTGGAGATCTACAGTCCCCGGGGGTTGCTGTAGCGCCGACCAGGAACTGTAGAGCTTACTGTCCCCTGAAATGGACATTAGAACTAGCGGGGGTGGTCAGTCCCCGTGCATTAGTATCGCATTTGCCCGCGCAGAATAATTAAAACCGAAGAAATAATGAGGGCGAATGAACAGGCCGTTTTGGCAAACCAATGGCCCAGCGGCCCATTAAAGCGAATACTGCACGGGTGCGCGCGTGCGATTGCCACAGGCGCCGTGGCAGTCGTGGGAGGAATGGGCAGGGGTTCCCAGGAACCCTGGAGCTGAAGGGTCGGGCCGCGCCATATAAAAAGGAGAGTCGGACGGCGGTGGTTCCCCACTTGGTCATTTGCTCGCGCCTCGGTCGTTTCGTCTGCTTCACTTCCTTCTCGCGCACGAGCGATTCCGAGCACAGAGACACTGTAGCCCTAGATCTAGATCCGGATCCCCACTTCATCGTTGTCGATGGCGGGCGGAAAGCGCACTCGTGGAGCTGCGGCGAAGGCGAAGAAGGCGGCGAAGGAGGCGTCCGACGATCGCATCGAGATGCCGCACTGGGCCCGAGGGGTGGACGCGGAGTGTTCTCCGTCGAGAGAATCTGGAGGAGCTCGTCTTCGCCGCCCGGCCTGCGTTTGACAGCGTCACCGACGGCTGGAGGAGACGTACCGGAGGACTTCCCGACGCGCTGAACACCTCCGAGCTCGTCGTCTTTGAGGCGTTCTCAGGTGCGGTTTGGCATCCCAGTCCACCCCTTCCCCACGGGCTGCTGGGACTACTACTAGGTCGCACTGTGCAATCTGACGCCGAACACGATGTTGCACATTGCGGTCTTCATCCACTACTGTGAGGCGTATTTGGGCATCGCGCCCCACTTCGACCTCTTCCGCTACTTCTTCCGCCTGAAGATCAACGACACCGGGGCGTCGAACATCGTCGGGTCGGTGTACCTTCAGCTGCGGGATGGAATGGCGGAAGAGTATATTGCGATGCCGCTGCCTTTGAAGGTGATGGAGTACAAGCCCAAGTGGTTCTACATCCATCAAGAGGCGCCGAGGCCGTCGTGTGACCCGGCCTTTGAGCCGAAGGTGCTGCCGTCGTGGTCGGAGCGTCCCGGCGTGGTGGTGATGGAGCAGGGCGGAGAGCTCCAGAAGCTGGTCGACAAGCGGTGCGTCGACGGGGTGGCGGTGGCGTCGAACTTCATCAAGAGGCGCGGTCAGCCCTGCAAGGAGAGGGCACACCCACCATACGAGTACGCTGGGGATGCGGATGATCAGACGCGGGAGGCGCCGGAGCCCCTGTCAGCGGAGGAGGTGTTCCTGCGGGTTGGGGCGTTGTTCGACCTGCAGAAGAGGAAGAAACTTGAGTATTTGCGGAAATCGTACTCCCTGGAGTACCCTCCGCCGAAGGTTAGTATCTTTGCCCTGCATGTGTTTGTTGAAATGCGAAACTGAATACTTAGGGTCGTAAGATCATGGCGTAGGGTCGGGAGGCGTTCGTGTCGCAGGCGCCATCGAAGGCGTGGCCTAAGGGCGTTGACCTGCCGCGGGAGGACGTCAGCGACGATGGTCGTGGCACGGCAGAGGTCGACGTGGAGATCGAGAGCAGCGGGGAGGAGGGGAGCCGAGTCCCCGAGCCCCGGTCGAGCAGGCGGCGAGCGCGTACGGACCCGAAAGGAAACCGCCAGGCTGCTCCTGCGAAGAAGAAGAAGGTGTCGCTGGAGACGGGCGGCGCCTTCACCATTGATCAGGAGGCGGCGAAGCGTCGCCGCGTGGTCTTCGACTGGTCGGACGACGCGTCTGACAGTGAAGATGAAGTCCCGCTGAGTGCCCGTTAAGGGCAAGGGTCCTCGGCGGGGCGTGGAGGCGGAGCGGCGAAGGCGAAGCCGAAGCCGAAGGTGACGGGGACGCCGGAGCAGGCGTCGGAGACCCGGGAGTCGTCTGGTGGGGCGGGCGACCGGTGCGCCCAGCCGCAGGAGGAGTCCGCAGGCGGTGGTGGCGCACGTCACGCTCTCGTCGCTTCTCTCGAGAGAAGAAGGTGTCGGGACTGTAAGTATCCCCTGCTCATCTTATGATTCTACCCTGGTCGGATCTGGGGTGTGGACGACATGTCCATGCCTTTGCAGGTCGGCGCATGTCGAAGAGTTGTCGGACACCGAGGGCGGTGGTCGGAGGGAGGCGAGAGCCTCCGGTGGAGGTTGACATTGGCGGGTCGGCGAAGTCGGCCGCGCCGGAGATGGCGACAAAGGCGGCGGAGGACGTCGAGGCGTCCACAGACCCGAGCCTCGGGGGGCGGAGCAGCCGGAGGCGTCTGCAGTCCTCGAGCCTCGGGAGGCGGAGCGGCGGGCGTCCCCAACGCCTGGGGGGTAGTTCTGGCAGAGGCGGCGCGACGGGAAGTGTAGCGGCACCGGTGGCCGGGTCCTTGGGCCGTCGCACCCGGGGGACGAAGAGGAAGGTGACAGCGCCCGCCTCGCCGGAGATCGAGGAGGTCGAGCGTCCGGAGGAGGACCCGCATCGGCGTCCTGTCCGCCGCTTTCGCATCGAGGGAGACGTGGTCGTCGAGGTTGACGACGAGGCGGCGAGTGCGGCGACGGACGCCGTGATCGGAGACGCGTCGAAGCTGCTAGAGAGGATCCAGGTGGGTGCGTCACCACTTGGGGCGTAGTTCTAGATGACTCTTGTTTATTCTTGTCGCCGTTTGCCTGCAGCATCTGTTGAAGGTCGGGGAGGAGCGTAAGCTCGCCATTGACCGGATGGCGCCGATGGCCGAGGAGAACGAGCGGCTCCGGGCGAAGGTAAGGCGTGTCGAGGACCAGTTCGCTGGCTTGGAGGCGCATCTGGAGGATGCCCACGCACGTTCTTGGGAGCTTGAGGAGATCATCCAGCAGCAGGGGCAGGAGAATTTTCAGCTTCAGCTGCGGGCCGACAGGGCCGACGAGTTTGCCGCACGCGAGTTGACGACGCCGTACTCCCTTTTACTTAGTACGCCATCTGGTCGGAGTCCTGAATCGTGGAGTTGTCTTCGCAGAGGCCATGCAGGCGGACGAGGAGAAGCGTCTCTTGGCCGAGGAGAAGGCGAAGTCCAATGAGGAAGTGCGCAAGTGGCAGGCCATGCATGCCGGTAAGACTTCTCGGTCAAGCGAGGTCGGAGGTGGTCGTCGTCTTACCGGTTGTTTTGGCGTTTGCAGTTTACCGGGAAAACGTGAAAATGCAATTTGCAGATCTGCAGCGACGTATCGATGGTTACCATGAGCGCTTCTGGTCGCTGGCGGAGGACGTGGCCCCATTGGTGCAGTGCATTGATGAGGAGCCTTTCTTCCCGATGGAGAAGGAGCGGCGGATCGGTGACCATGTCGTCCAGAAGGCGCGTGGCCTATGGGGGCTGTTGACACTTCTTAGTGCAAATGCTCATAATAAACTTTAATGAACTGATTCCAGCAAAAGCCTTCAGAAATGTACAGGACACTCCTAGCATCACTTAATGTCAAGTTGTCATCCCCAACATGATACTAGAAATGTAAATTATATGTGACACTAGCTCAAAAGATATAAACAAATATTTATCCGCAAGCGCACAGATAAATATACCTGTTGTAGCAGCATTTCACCCAGGTTATCTAGTATCGTTATTTATATTTTACCGAAGATAGTAACGAAGCTCGGAACTTAGCAATTAAATATGATTCAAAAGTAGTAGAGATTATTGTTCATTCATTCATTCACTACTCACATGTCTAAACAGGGTAAGACAAGGTAAAGATAATAATGATGATAATGATAACAACGGGAATTCTAGAGATAAGCGAACTACATAGATCAAGCAGAGAGTCAGGTGATTAATTAAGAGATTCGAATCCTAAATTACTTCACATTTACTAAGCCTAGCGATTACTCTAGTTAATATACAATCATTTATAGCTAATTAATCTATCATCCATGATCAAGGGACATTACTAAATTAGAATCAAGAACAAAGTATGAATTCTAACTTGCAACCGCGTCCTACTAAGATCTACACTCGGGGGGAGGACTACAAGGACTCAACAGGACTGTCACTCCTGCGATCTACCTCTCGACCCGGAGCATAGGATGTATTCGCAGGTAAACTTAGCCTAAACACCATGTTTGCACCAGTTTGACCACTTAACTCTATCCGAAATAAAGCTAAGTACTTTACGAACATGATCATAAACTCTATCATAATCAGATCTATATTAATATATAACTAGAATAAACTCCAAAACTGATAAACTAAAATATATTAAAGTAGCATAAAGTCAAATAAAGATACAAATTACCGAGTCTTCGACAATGATCCGGAGACTCAGACGAAGCTTCTAGCCGGATATGCCGACGAAGTCGCCTGCCTCTACTTGAATCTAACTAGACTAAACTCTAATCTTGATGTAGAGCTCTAACTCTTCTCTCTAGAAACCCTAATTTCAATCTTGTCCTCTGCCTGATGATCTCTGATTGCATTGAGAGGGGGGTCAGGGGTCTGGTTATATAGCCCTAGGCGTGGAATCGTGATCGTTGGATCAAACCGACTTGAGGTACGGTCGAGATGCATCCTGGAGGTCAGTGGAAGTAGCTTGCAGAAGACGGAGGCGTGGGGCCTCTGTGGCCGACCGATCGGTGGGCCCTGTGGGACCGGTCGGTCCCACAGGCTGGCCTCCTGTGGTGCCCTGTCTCGTGGTGTCTTTGGTGTGCTCTGGAGTCTTCTAGAAATATCCCACGTGGCGGTGAAGAAATCTGCGTCGGGTTCCTTCTTGGGGAAGCAATGTGGATGGTTTTCCTTTTAATCCCTGGAAAATGTAGAATCACCAAAACTCGTGGAATTTATTAGTTTAAACCTCCTATTTCTAAGTTGGCAATCCTTTTTGGCATTAATTTAAGTATTGTTGACAGTAAATAATGATAGTTAATAGACGTCAACAGGGGCGCTTCCAGGCGTACACCAAGGCGGCGGCGCAAAGTGTGGCGGCTCATGGCCTCGCTATTCTTCGTTCGCATTATCCGCGGATGGAGATGTCGAGGCTGGGCGCTGGCTTTGCGGCGAACACATCGGAGGCCGAGATGGAGCGTCTGGAGGAGGAGGCCGAGCCTGCCGCCGAAGCCCTCGTCGGAGGTGTAGACTTGTTCGGTGTTGGGCACCAGTAGTATGTATATTAGGAGATAGTCTATAAATAGACTCTTGGGCAAACTGAATCAAAACTTGAAGCGGGTCAGCGTGTTTTGTTCGTTCCCCAAATTCCGCAGACCCAATAGTCTTGAGCCGTAGCGATGAACAGTTCGGCCTTGGGTTGTCCCAGGATCCATAGCGTAGAGCGCGGAGCTCATTTGCGCGTAGGAGTCAAGGGCGTCGCCCAAGGAACCTCTGCTGGCATCCCATAGCGCAGAGGGCGGGCGCTCGTGCACGCGTAGGGATTACCACGGCCAGGGTCTTTTCCGAGAGGCTCGGTCGTTGCGTGACATGGGCGAATGGCGACCGTTGTCGAGCGCATGGTGGCGCGATGCGAGGCACTGAGCTTATAACCTCAAATTCTCTGCCAAGGTAGCCTTTCCTTCAAGCGCAGAGGGCGTGCGCTCATGCACGCGTAGAGAGGTCAGGAGTCCCCTGGGAGACTATTGGCCACCATAGCGCAGATGGCGGGGCGCTCATGACGTGTGTCCGTGGTGACAACAGCCAGCCCCGGCTCTGATTTTCATCGGCATTAGTCAAGTTGCTTGAAGACCGAATAGAGAACGTGCGCATAACTGACGCATACAGGCACTGGACGTATAGCCCCCGGATGTCTCAGCCCAAGCTTAGCCTTCCCTTCGTAGCGTAGAGGCGGCGGGAGCTCATGCACGTTAGAGAGGTCAGGACATCACTTGGGAGGACTACTTGACGCCATAGCGCAGAGGGCGGGCGCTCATTCCACGCGTCCGGCGGTGAAGTAGCCCGGCCCCGCTCTAAGACTCCTTCGACATCAGCCAGGCTGTTTAAAGAAATTGGCAAGTCATCTGGAGACAAGTTGGAGAGGTCGGCGAGCCGTCCGGAGACGTATTGGAGAGGTCGGCGAGCCGTCCGGAGATGGATTGGAGAAGTCGGCGAACCGACCGGAGATGTTGCTTGATCTTTACTCATCATCGTGGGTGGGCGGTAGGGGCCGTCTAGGCGTAGAACTTCCTGAGGTGTTCAATGCTCCAAGGGTTAGGTACGTCGATGCCCTCGAGGTCGGCGAGACGATAGGCGCCTGGTCGGGTGACCTCCTTTACCGTGTAGGGGTCGTCCCAATGTGAAGATAGTTTATGCAGGCCATCAGTCTTGAGTTTCCGCTTGAGGACGAGGTCGCCGACGATGAAGGATCGATCTTTGACGTTGCGGTTGTAGTAGCGGTGAACTCCTTCGAGGTACTTGGCGGTACGAAGGCAGGATGCCGGCCGTTCTTCTTCAAGGCGGTCGAGGTCATCGCAGCGAGCCTGGTCGGAGGCTTCCTCATCATAGTTTTCGACGCGCGGCGAGCGGAAGACGACATCGGCGGGGATGACGGCTTCGGAGCCGAAGACCATGAAGTACGGCGAAACGTTGGTGTTGCGACTGGGTTGAGTCCGGAGACCCCAGAGCACGGAGGGGAGCTCGCGCATCCAGCGACCAGGGTGCTTTTCATCCTTCTGGTAGAGGCGCTTCTTCAGAGCGTTGAGGATCATGCCGTTGGCGCGTTCAGCCTGGCCGTTGGCTCGAGGGTGGGCGACGGAGACATACTTGACGAGGACGCCGCGCCCTTCGCAGAAATCCCAAAAGATGTTATCGGTGAAGTTGGAGCCGAGGTCGGTGATGATGGAGTTTGGAAGACCGAAGCGATGGATTATCTCATCGATGTAAGAGACGGCGTTCTCGGCGGTCGCCTTGGTGATTGGCTTTGCTTCGATCCACTTGGAGAATTTTTCGACAGCGACGTAGATCCACTTGAAGCTGCCCGGAACAGGTCGGAATGGGCCGATCATGACGAGTCCCCAGCAGGCGAAGGGCCACGAGGCCGGTATTGCTAGAAGCTCCTGCGGGGGAACGTGGGTTTGTTTGGTGAAGAATTGGCACCCTTTGCAGGTGCGGACGAGCTGTTCGGCGTCGGCAACCGCTGATGGCTAGTAGAATCCTGCACGGAAAGCCTTGCGTACCAACGTTTTTGCAGCTGCATGGTTCCCGCATTCTCCAGCATGGATGTCGAAGAGGATCTCGAGGCCGTCTTCCCGGGAGACGCATTTTTGGAGCACTTCGTGACTGGAGTTCTTGCGCATGAGCGCACCGTCGACCAGGATATAATTGTTGACGCGACGAACGAGGCGCTCAGCTTCTATCTTGTCAGCGGGGACAAGGTTCTTGAAAAGGTACTTGATGAAGTCCTCGCGCCAATCGGGCGGTTCTGTGGAGGTGGTTCCCACTAGTTGTCCTGTCGGCGGCGTCGTGGCATCCGGTGACGAGGCAGAGCTTGAGTAGTCGGCGATGGAAGGCTCGACCAGGTCATGAACAGATACGCCAGCGGGGGCCGAAGATCTTGATGACGCCAGCTTGGATAACTTGTCGGCCGTAGGTGGTGGTATTCGATTCCGAAAAACTTATCTTCAAGCTTCCTGATGGCGGCGCAGTAGGCGTTCATCTTGTCGTTGGAGCAGTTCCAGTCCTTGTTGAGCTGGTTGATGACGAGGGCAGAGTCGCCGTACACCATGAGGCGCTTAACGCCTAGCTCGCTGGCAATGCGGAGACCGTGGAGGGCGACTTCATATTCGGCGGCGTTGTTGGATGCTGGGAAGAGCAGCCGTAGAGCGTAGCGGAGCTTTTCGCCGGAGGGAGACGTGAAGAGCAGACCGGCGCCAGCGCCATGCAGGGTGAGGGAGCCGTCGAAGAAGAGGTTCCAATGTTCTGGCGCTTCCGGCGGTGCTGGAGTTTGGAGGTCTATCCATTCAGCGACGAAGTCGGCGAGTGCTTGCGACTTGATGGTCTGGCGACCCTGGAAGGCGATGTCGTAGGAGCCGAGATCGATGGCCCACTTGATGATGCGTCCCGTAGCATCCTTATTGCGGAGAATGTCCCCGAGGGGGAATTCCGTGACGACGGTGACCCGCTCGGAGCTTTGGAAATAGTGGCGTAGCTTGCGTGCAGTAATAAGGACCGCGTAGAGGAGCTTTTGTACCTGGGGGTATCGGGTTTTGGAGTCGTTCAATACCTCACTGACGAAGTAGCAAGGTCGCTGGACGGGGTAGGAGTGGCCGGCTTCCTCGCGTTCGACGACGATGATGGAGATGACGACCCGGTTTGTGGCGACGATGTAGAGCAGCAAGGGCTCCTTCTCCTTTGGTGCAGCGAGCACAGGACGCTGGGTGAGATATTTCTTCAGGTCGGAGAAAGCGCAGTCGGCTTCGACGTCCCAGACAAACTTTTCGCCAGCCTTGAGGAGCTTGAAGAAAGGTAGCCCCTTTTCACCGAGCCTGGAGATGAAGCGGCTGAGAGACGCCATGCACCCGGTGCGCTTCTGGATGTCCTTCACGTTGGAGGGAGCTCGCATGCGGAGGACGACCAAAGTTTTGTCGGGGTTTGGGCGAATGCCATTGCGACTGACGATGTTGTCGAGGAGGTTTCCAGATGACACGCCGAAGATGCACTTGCTGGGGTTGAGATTCCACTTAAACCTGTTGAGGGCCTTAAACGTTGCCTCGAGGTCGGAGATGAGCGTGTCGATGGTGCGAGTCTTGACGACGACGTCGTCCACGTAAGCTTCGACCTTCTCTGGGATGAGGTCCTTCAAGCAATCCTGGATCGCACACTGGTACGTAGCTCCGGCGTTCTTCAGCCCAAACGACATGGTCTTGTAGCAGTAGGCGCCGAAAGGCGTGATGAACACCGTTTTGATTTGATCTTCTGCCTTCAAAGCAATTTGATGGTAACCGGAATAACAATCGAGAAAGGAGAGAAGTTCGCACCCGGCAGTGGAGTCGACGACCTCGTCGATGTGAGGGAGGAGGAAGGGGTCCTTAGGGCAATGCTTATTGAGGTCGGTGTAATCAACGCACATACGCCATTCTTTATTCTTTTTGAGTACAAGAACCGGATTGGCTACACCTCTTTGATGAAACCGACAGCTAGGAGCCGGGTGAGCTCTACCCTAATTGCCTCCTTCCTATCTGGCGCGAAGCGACAGAGCTTTTGGCGAACCGGCCTAGCGGTTGAGGAGACGTTCAGGGAGTGCTCGACTAACTTCCGTGGAACCCCAGGCATGTCCGCTGGTTTCTAGGCGAACACATCGACGTTGCTCCGTAGGAAGCTGACGAGCGCGTCTTCCTATTTGGGGTCGAGGTTGGTGCCGATGACGGCAGTCTTCTCCAGAGCGCCGTCCACCAGGGACACCTGCTTCGTGTCCTTTGACTTTTTGCTGGAACGCTGGTCGGAGGCTTCCGGGATCTCGAGATCGTCGGGGCGGAGCTTGGCGGCGTCGACGAGGCAGTCCTGGATGCCCTGGATCTGTTGGCGTGTCTCGACGGAATTGATTGTTTCCTGCTCGCACTCATACGCCACCTGGAGATTTGCCCGGACGCTGAGGACGCCTTTCTTCATTGGCATCTTGAGCACGAGTAGGCGTAATGTGGAACAACCATGAGCTTGGAGAGCGCCGGGCGACCGAGGATGGCGTGGTAGGCAGTGTCGAAATCGGCGACGATGAAGGTGATGTACTCCTCGCGGAAGTGGTCGGAGGTGCCGAACTGCACTGGAAGGGTGATTTGACCGACGGGCATGGAGGGTTTCCCTGGTACGATGCCTAGAAAGGGAAATTCGCCGGGAACAGGTCCCGCTTGGAGTAGTCGAGCTCGCGGAACACCGAAGAGAAGATGATGTTGTGGGCACTCCCACCGTCGACGAGGACCTTGCGGTAGCGGCAGTTGGAGATCACCGGGTCGATGACGAGGGGAAAACGCCCTGGGTACTTGTCGTCCGACCACTGGTTCTTCCTGGAAAAGGTGATGGGGCGCTCCGACCAGTCGAGGTAGCGGACGTTGGCGGGGTCGTTGGTGATGGCGGCCACGGAGGCGATGTCACGTCGTACTTGGCGTCGCTTCTGCTCGGTCTCGATGACGACGTTACCGCCGAAGATGGAGAGTGTCCTCACTGGTGCGCGAAAGAGGCTCATGGTCATCGGCGTCCTTGTCCTTGTCGTTGTCGAATCACGGTCGCTTGTCGTCGCTCCCGCGAACATTACGGGCGATGGTGTCGCACTTGCGCATGGAGTGTTTGGCGCCTTTGTGGAGAGGACAGGGACCGTTGAGGAGCTTCTCGTAGTCGTTGTCGTAGGTGCGCTTCGGCCGAGTACTGGTGTTGGCGATGTAGCGACGGTCATGCCGACGGTGATCCGTCCTCCGACGGGAAGACTCTGGCCGATCGTGCTGGCGGTCTCGATCGTCGCGGTGGTCGCGTTGTTGGGAGCGGTGGTCGCGTCCTTCATTGCGCCGTTCATTGCGGCGATCATCATCGCGGCGATGCTCTTGGGACCATGATCGGCGACGTGGGCGTTCGTGATGGCGATGGACGTCGTCGGCGTCGGCGTAGGAGTTGGCAATCGTCATCAGTTCAAATGGGTTGTGAGTAGAAAATACTAAATAAAATAAATAAATTTAATATTTGTATAAAATTGATCAAGTTTAGCTGGAGCTAGTGCCACTTTAGTTGTAGTAAATCAAGAATTTTTAAATTTTGGTAAACTAATTTGATGGGTTATGTTTGATGTGATGGTTGGTTGTTGTTTGACCTTGTGTTGTGAGTCGGTAGAGTTTCAAAACACGTTTGGTAGGTGTTGACGTCGAAAGTGATCCGAATCACACACCAGCAGGGCTAGAACGCCCGAAGAGGTTGCGGTTCAACCTGAGACAGCAGGAACCCCGGCTAAACCGACGAAAACCGATCTAGAGACCGGTTTGGATCGATCTTTTTTTGGCTCCTGTGTTGATAACTCTAGAACTCCTCCCCGGAAGACCCGTCGGGGAGAAGCACGTAGAGGTTGTCCTAGGACCAGCAAGGCCGCCAAGAACGTCGTCGAGTCTCGCCGGGAGACGCGCCGAATAGCAAGGTAGAGGGGAAAAAGGGGTAAAAGGGATAGTAGATTGGTTTTGATCGATTGATGTTGGATGCCTCAATCGGTCATGATCCTCTCATATATATAGAGGGGGTTGGTCTTATCTCAATAGGAAACATCTTCAGATACGATCTCCAAGTTTCCTATCCGGACTCTATCAATATATAGAATCTAATCCGGACGCAACAAGGTAACCCTAATCTCGCCGATCCTTAGATCGACCAGATTGGTCTAAATCAGTCTTAATGGGCTTTATCAGCCCAAACTGATCAACGAATCATCACCGGACTTAGCCTTCATCATAACCATAAGGCCTCCGACCAGCGCCACCTGGTCGGACACAAACATTGACTGGTCGGAAGTCCAAAATGATTTGACCCATTTGACTTAGAACATCCGATCCGTCAAATATGAAGTAATAGAAGACAAATTCGACTCTAATATTACAGGCCGAATACTTCCTCCAAATTTACTTTTACCCGTGACACTTTTGAGTGTCAACAGTAGGTCGTATATCTATATCCGGTCTGTTTCTATCTTTTTCCCAAAATCAAATTTATCATTTCCATCTCTATCTTTTTTTGTGGACTTTTTTAAATTCTTTTTCTTATGTCTCAAATCACTTCTCTAAGTCCATCATCCATCGTCATATCGCTACAGACTTATCGGTTATTTTTCTGGCCTTTTCTTGAAGTTTCCGATCTTTCTACATGCATAATCTAATTTTTAGATGCTCTAAAATACTTTTCATGAGCTCCAAATACTTTATTTGGGTTTATTATATTTCAAAGTGTCTCCGAGAATTGTTTCTATAATTTTCGAAGCCATCTGGGTATTTTTCGTGGCTTAAACAACAATTCTGGACTTTTCTAGAATTATTTTAATCCCGAAATTAATAAAATATCTCGTTTTTCCATCTTATCCAAACCCTACCTATATATACATGCCGGTGTTCATCTCGACGCGCTGATTCCGAAAGTACGACTCGTTTTCGCAGCCGCCACTTCTATCGTCCCAGATCTGAAGCCAAAGTTTCGCATCTCCTAAGCTCCAGCGAACTTCCGGCGAGCTTTTCCGGCGAAACCGTCACGTTGCGGCGAAAACCGTCACCACCATGAGGTAACTCTCGTCGTTCTCTGTGCCATCATGTCTTCCTTTTTGCGAATCCATCACCGTTTAAAGGTTTCGTGTCTATCCTTCTCTTTCCGACGAACTGGCCATTGTTTTCTGATCGGGGTTGACCTGGCTGCTCCCAGCTAGTGTGGCATCCACCGGTGGACTCCACCTGCGCTCCCAGCTACTGTGCCGCAGGTTTCTTTTCCCTGTTTTCTGATCGGGTTGACCTGGCTGCTCCCAGCTACTGTGGACTCCACCTGCGCTCCCAAGCCGCAGCAGCCGCGTGGCCCCCAAGCCGCCAAAACCCCCCTCTCTCCCTGTGCACGGCACAGCAGTCCCCGTGACTGCACGCTCAGAAATTCAGAGAAAGAAGATGGAGAGAGGTAGAACACAAGGCATTCACGGTTTTGCCACTCAGCGTTAATCTACACCGTTTAATCATCTAATCTTCATTTTAGTCCGTTTTAGTTACGTTAGTTTCAGTGTCGATGCGCCCTACGTAGCAGCGTTAATATTTTTCATGTCACATGAATTTATATGAATTTATATATAAATAAATTAATTTAATTAATATACCTACAATGAGTTTTATAATTAAAATCAATATAGGTTTTATACTTCGATATTTTATACACAAATATTAACATGATTAGTCACTAACATAAATATATTTTAAATTTATAATTTGCCTAGGCTAAACAGTGCCTACCTAAACACCTAAATATGTTTTAGATGCTCTTACATATTAATTTTTTTTACTAAGCTAATGTTTAAATTGATTAAATTATATGACAATATTTATAAATAAAATATGATCAGTCTAACCCGACTTTATAATTAAAATATATTTTGTCTAATCTGAATTAATATTTCGTCATGATTTTATTTAATTAAAATAAAGTAAGCCGGTAGTTCTTACTTTTATAATATAAAACTTCCGGTAGACATGTCTTTCAGCAACAGCTCCGTTTTAGTCGTTTCGTGCGATCCCGCGACCGTAGCCGCGAGCTCTCTTTTAGTACGTTGTTTTGTCTCGTGTTGCGTTGTTCTTAGTTCCCTTTTGTTGTTGCTGGTATGTTTGCCTATGTGTGGTGCTTGCTACGAGTAGACGACGACCGCTTGTGGGCGCTGAGGATCAGAAGATGATGACCAGAAGCTGTCAATGTGAGAATTGGTCAAGTGTAACAGGCAAGTATAACATGGGACCATTCTTGTTGCCTATTCATTTAAAATTCACTATTCATATACATGTGTCTAATATGCAAACAATAGGTTTTCCTAGTTGATTCAACTTTATACCTTGCTACCATGAGATATATGCATATGGCTAGATTTGCTAGTGCTTAACTCCAATTCTATATGAACAAACGAGATGACTAATAATATGTGCAACACGTACTGATAACTTGTTTCCATGGTAATGTGAACATCTGACCCCCCCCCCTAAATGAACTTCTACGGGCAAAAGCTGGGACATACAGTACAACCGTGAGGGCTGTTGGGTATTTTAAACGCACACAGAAGAATCCGCAAGCGCACGGATACCGATGTAGCTTTCACCCGAGAGTATTCCAGGGTATCGATTTCCACGGGGAACGTGAAGTGTACTAGAAGAATCAAGAACGTCCAAGAAAAGAATGATAATACGAGTAGAGAGAGATTGAGGTTTTCTAAGCAGGTCTATCTATTGAAAGGCTCACTATACTTTACTTACTTACTTTCGGGACATCAGAACACTAGCCACAGAAAGGGATGAGAAAGGGGCTAGGAAGCTCCGACTACGGTCCTACAAACACCAACCCGAACGTGGTGGACTTCGTCGGCCGTCAGGGCTGTCACCACCTGGGGCTACACAACTATCCGTGGGGCTGGGTGCAAACTCAGGTAAACCCTAGTCTAGACACCACGTCTACACTAACGTCTACTACTCTAATTACCCCTCGAATAACTAGAGCACTCGATACGAGCGGAGATCCAGTAAATAAATAAAGCAAGAACTGAAATTAAATTTAATACTTGGAAATAGTAAATGAAGAACCTGAAGATTACTTGAAGATGAACTAGATGCTGCACCAATACAATGTCGAGGAGATCCGATAGATCTGGCTCCTCCTCAGCTCTCTCCTTCTCCTCTCTCTAATCCAATCTCTAATTACAAATAGATGAACTAGACAACTAGAGCTAGAACTAGAAGAACTAGAACTTGAAGAACTAGAACTAGATCTAATTCTAGATGAACTAGAAGAGATTCATCTAGAGGGACCTCTACTTCTAATTAAAACCCTAGTTTCTGATGTGGAGATGAATAATGAAGATGGAGATGCCTGGAGAGGGGCGTCTGGGTCTGGTTTTATAGCCCGGAGCGTGGAACGTGAGCCCTTGGATTAAACTGACTTCAGGGACGGTAGAGATGCATCCTAGGAGGCGGTGGAAGAATGTTCCAGAAGGCGGAGGCGAAACGGCCTCCGTGGCCGACCGGTCGATCTCCAAGTGGGTCCGGTCGGTCTGGCCTAGTGGGCCCACGTGGTGGCCCGCCTCGTGGTGTCTTCTAGATCCTTCTTTTGCAGATTTCGCTTTGAAATTAATATCTTTTCATCCGGGACTCCGAATATAGCAAATGATATGTCCGCTTCGATCGTCTCGATGAGCCCTTCGCAATGGTGCACTCCAATTCATCACTTGAGATACTTTTATATGGTGAAATTTTGATGTCCTATAAAATAAGTGAGAGCACAAAAACTCGTGGAACTTGTTAGTTTCAAACCCTACAACTATGCTTTGTAATTCATTTAGTGTCATTTCATGCAATAGTTGATGGTTAATTATGAGCATTAGTGAGCGTCAACAAGTTCCCCCAGCTTAACCTTTGCTAGTCCCGAGCAAAGCCAATCTCAACAATGGATCAGGAGTTTCTGCAATATCTTCACTTCCAACAAGTACACATGTATTCAAACAAAAGTTCTCATAAAGAAATCATATTATTTATCACGGGGCTTAGTACTTTACCTTGAATCTTGAGTAATTGAACGATAGAACGATCAAATCAAGCACCATGTCTCTAGTTCTTTCACTTCACCATTATCCCGGAGTTTTTATGAATTTTCAAAAAGCTTAAGAACATATGTTGCCAAATTAAACAATGGATCCAAGAGAAAGTCAACCATACCATTGAATCGAGAAGTGCATGTGTATGGAAATGGAGACGGATGCTCTTTTGAATATAAAATCACTCTTTTCTGCTTATCAGAGACAAAATGGTTATCATGCTAATCTTCACTAGCGGGCACATGCCCATTTTTTTTCGATTATCATTTTTTTTCTTTTTTTTTTTTTTTTTTCGAGGTTACGGACACTTGTCCCTTTTTATTTTCTCGGGATCTATCTTTTTGAGGTTTCGAACACTTGTCCATTTTTATTTCCTCGGATTTTTTTTCTTTTCTTTCTCTTATTTTTTTTAATAGCCACATGCTTCCAACAAACTTTTGAGAGGATAACAATAGATAATCATGAGCATTTATGCGGAAGATGGATGAAATGTGTAAGTGATCTCAATTCAATAGTATGATAACTTCTCATAGGGTCAACAAAGCTTAATTTAACTCAATGCAATTATTAGTCATATTAATATTGGAATCTCTCCGGAACTCTAGTGTTGTTTTAGAACAAGATAACAGCAGCTCAGATCATCACATGTCATATCTGTCAACTATCTAGACTCTAGGTCAAGCATTTGCTACCCATGCATTTAATTTCATTTTTAAGCATCATTATTAATTAGGAGAACTCATGTTTTGCAGGCTAGGTACTTGAAAGAAATTAGATAGAGCAACTATTCATCATTTCCATGTAAAATATCAGAGAGAGTTCTTCTTTTATTATTAACTTCTTAAAACAATCTAAGCAAACTTAACATAGTATTTATTTAACCTAACATACTTTATTATAAAATAACTAAGATAATGAATAAGACATACATGGACCACGAAGATAACGAGGGTGCGTCTCCCCCAAGCCGGTTCCCTTAATAACGTTGAGCCTTCATGTGCTCATATTTTTTTTTCTTTTTAATTAATGGTGAGCCTTCATGTGCCCACATTTTTTCATTTTATTTTACTTATGTATAGAAAGAAAACTTGAGAGGAGAAGGATACTTACCTGGATACACGGGGGTGCTTTCCCCCAAGCTGAATGTTGACGTAGTCGTTCATTCTTGCCATGTAACGAACTGGCAGTGAAATTGTTCTTCCTCTATCGGAGCATTGATTGACGTTGATGGATGTTGAAATAGTGCTCCAACAGTGGATGAGACATCCACTTGCTCGTCACCTTTTCTTGGCCTTTCAGATCCTGTGAAACTCAAATAGACAACAAAACTTGTGGAATAGATTAAGCATTAGTGGTTGGCCACTCAAGCCTTAGTTGTCCAGAATTTTAGTAAGATCTCTTTCTCAATATTTTTTATTTTTATTTTTATCATGCAATGACAGTCTAACAAAATGAATGCATGCATATTTATTTTTATTATTTTATGCCACCACGGTGAATATTCCTGTGGGTTTTTACACACCATAGAATTATTCACATGGGGCTTTATGATGCAGTGAAATATTTTTATTTGTTTTCTAATGTAATGCAAAAATTTAAAATGTGTTGTGAATTAAATATGAGGATACAAGAAATGGTTATGGATTAAATATGAGAAATATACAACAAAGTAAATATAAAGATAACTACCGTTTTTTACCTTTTGGTGAAGGTTCGGATATTTAGGTCCGACGAACCGGACCTTTCCTTGGTTCAGACCTCCCAAGGTTGTCAGACGTTTGGAAAGTTGTAATTGATTGTACCTCTTAGGTGCGGGCTTTTACTTCCATACTTTCTTGGTGTGAGTCTTCACTTCCTGTGGTTCACTGTCTTGAGGTTTCTCTTCTTTCTTTTCTGGGACAGTGTCGATAGCTTCTTCTTCGTGATTGGCCTCTCTATTCTTGATAGTTTGTCTTCTTTGGCTTGAGAGCGGCGTCTTTCACTTCTATTGTTCTTGGTGCTTCATGGGCATGTAGTTTGATGAAGTTGCATCGTGCCTTTTCTCCAGGAAAGTGAAAATGGATTTCCTCTTGTTGATGATTGCACTTGTAGTGTAGAGGAATGGTCTTCCTAGGATGAGGTGGACATCATCGTCTTCTCATGTCGAGGATCAAGAAGTCTGTGGGGACTTCATGACCTCTAATTCTGACTACGACGTCTTCCATCATTCCTTCTTGTTTATGCCTCTTGATATGGTGTCACTCATGTTATTTGTTCGTCCAGTAGTTTGAAGCGTTAATTGTGGACGCTGGTAGCATCTTGCTCAGTGTGCATGTTCTTGTAGATCTAGGACCTTCACTCTGTAGAATTTAGGAGTGACAAACTTCTTCATGTTTTGCTCAAGAGTGTGTCCTGCTCATAAAGACAAGGTAGAGATCAAGTGCATGGGCCCTGTTGGTGGAAAAACACCAATAGAACCAAAGTTTTGTTTATCCCCCTCTAACTTAGGCACATTGCATAAGACAAACTTGTTGTTTATGTGTCCTATTCATCTTAACATGAGTGATATGATCAGAGGATGAGCATGAAAGTAGCATCTTAAAATATTTAACAGATCAAATTACTTAACCCAAGGAAGGATAATCTATGCATAAAGTGTCGATATTTTCATGATTGTGATATATCATCTTCCAAAGGTTAGATGCATAACATTTTTGCTCATTTAGATAACATAGTGAGATCAAGAGAGTAAAGCTAAGAACAAAGATTAAAGAACTAAACATGTTGAGTTGATTAGGTTGGATCAAATAAGGTGCAACTGAAACATGTTTGGTTCTTATTTATGCACATACTAGAATTAAGGAGAAGCTTTTAAAGTGATGGTCACATACCTTGAAATGTTACCTTTATCATTGAAGAGTGATGTGTCGAACCACCTTGTGGAAGCTTCTCTTGTCTGGGGGTTGTTCTTCATGAATAGCTTGTCTTCTCTTGCTTAACTCATAGTGAACCTGAGTGATGGGAGCTTGAGAGGAGGAAGGTATAGTAGGATCATATTTAGAGGGATAAACCTTCCTTCTCTGTGTGTCAACCTATCAGTGAAGGTGTGTTGTTCCTCCCACGATGGTCTTTATCTTCTAGTGACCCAGCTCAGACTTGTTCACCTACTTCCATGGAGTGAGTGCTTTGGTTGTAGGTATTGTTTGTGGCACTCATCTTTTGTCTTGTTCCATGGATCTCATTTCTCCATGATCAGTGAGCTGTGTCTCCCTTGTGCAAGTTGTTGAAGTTCATGTGTCTCTTCATCTCCAGTGTGAGTTCATCTCAGGACTTTCCCATATTGATATTGAAAGTTTTCCTACAGGGGTTAGTCCAACAAAATATCCAGCATCCACTATAGTATACTATTGGCTCAAAAATCAACCTAGACACCACGTCTAATTTGATTTAAGAGGGCATTTTAACCTAAGCACATGCTTAATTAAAAGCCTTTGAAAGCAAGATCATCACTCCTAAACTAGGCACCATGCTCAATTTAAGAGATGTATGAAAGTACTTCAAACCTAAATATATTCTATAGCAGATGAAGGTAGCATTAAGGCATTAAAGAGATTTACTCAAATGGTGATGAGAGAGTATGATTAGTGTATAGCACATGAGCATGTCTTAAAGGTAGGGGAAACCAGCATAGCAACATGGTCAGAGATGTTCTTACAAAGTGTATGTTGCATGATGATTGGTTGGACATACCTTGTGTTTATCATTCCTTCGAACCTTTTTTTGCTCCAGACCTGCTAAGGTTAGTGACAAGAATACCCGAAGGAATATTTTAACAAATATATCCCTAAGCTCATTACACAAGGGCAATGCAAAAGGAAGGTGAACACTGGTCTGAAAAGAATGCTTGTTTTAGGACATTGAGCTTGTCTTTTGGGAAACCTTCAGAATGAGATTTGGTGAAGTGGTTTCCCCTCCAACACACATCTTAAGAGCACAGCGAGATCTACAACATTTATGATAAACATATGCATCTACAACCACCCTTTTGAAGCTTTTGTAATCAGAAAGTGTGAGGGGGTTGAAAATCTCGAGTGTGGTAATGTTAGACAGACCAACTGAATCAGGAGATGTCTCATATGAGCATGGATTTAAAGAGGTGTTTATGTAGTAGCTTCCATGCTCTTTGATATCATCTTCCTCGATTTCAGAGAAGAACACCGAAGGATGGGGTTTATCATTTTCTAAAATGTGGGTGTATTCTCTAGAGAAGGTTCTATGACAACCAAATTATTAAAAGGATTTGAAGGAATTCAAATTGGTTGTGTGTTCCTCCTCGCATTGGTCGGGGTTGGGCTCGACTTGTTCTTCGGGGAATTCATCAAAAATGCCAGTGTAAGGAGTGTTTTCAAGGATTTTCTCAAGGATGGCTTTCCCTTCACTAACAGTTTTATAAGTGAATGATCCTCCCGAAGAGGTATCAAGAAAAAGGGCAGCTTCTTTGCTAAGACCATAATGAAAATGTTGTAAAATAACGTCCTCAGTCAAAGAAAGATTTGGGCCAGTGTTGACAAGGCTCATAAATCTAGCCCAGGCTGCTCCTAGTGTCTCCTTCTCTTTTTGTTTAAAGGTAAGAATTTCTATTCGAAGAGCAGTGATTCGAGACAGAGGGAAGAAAGCAAGAAAATTTGTCTCGAAGTTCATCCCAGTTTCCATCTAATCCTCTTACGTTATGAGCATACCACTGTTTTGCTCTTCCAAAAAGGGAGAACGGAAACAATTTCCATTTAATGGTCTTTTGTGTCATGCCAGCAATAGACAAGCAAGAACACAATTGCTCAAATTCCCTAAGGTGAGTGTGAGGGTTCTCGTCTTCTAGCCCAGAGAAGGGTTGCTCCCGAACCATGGCTATAAAGCCGGGACGAATTTCGTAGCCATCTGTAAGAATATGATGTGATGATGGTGGTGGCTCCAACAATTCGTCCTTTAGAGCGGAGTATTTAAAGAGAGGAGTTGAATTCATGTGGTAAGAAGTGTGGCGGTGAGGTAAAGGTGGTGGTAGGAGAAAAAGGTGGTAAAAGAAAAGAAACACGGATGACTTGGTTCGAAACTAGCATAGCTACCGTTCCCCGGCAACGGCGCCAGAAAGCTTGTTGGGTATTTTAAACGCACACAGAAGAATCCGCAAGCGCACGGATACCGATGTAGCTTTCACCCGAGAGTATTCCAGGGTATCGATTTCCACGGGGAACGTGAAGTGTACTAGAAGAATCAAGAACGTCCAAGAAAAGAATGATAATACGGGTAGAGAGAGATTTAGGGTTTTCTAAGCAGGTCTATCTATTGAAAGGCTCACTATACTTTACTTACTTCGGGACATCAGAACACTAGCCACAGAAAGGGATGAGAAAGGGGCTAGGAAGCTCCGACTACGGTCCTACAAACACCAACCCGAACGTGTGAAAGGTCCTTGTTTGGTTTTGGTAATTGAGTGACAACTTTAGGTGGACTAATGGTGTTTATGTGAGATACACAGGTGATTAGTCCACAGGTACATGTGTGTGAGCACTTGAGCCATGGAGGTGAATGGCTTGGACTTGATGTGAAGCTCACACATGTGATGATCATGGAGGAGCTTAATGCACATGAAACATGACATGTGGTCATGTGGCTAAGATGGTGAAGATCAAGGCAAGACTTGGCTTGATGGACCGGTTGCGAAGGTGAAGGGCAAGTTGGAGGCTTTGAAGCCGTTGGTACCGAGTGTCGGGAGGCTTAAGCAAGACTTGGCGCCGAAGGACCGAAGCGATGGTGAAGAGCAAGTGATGTCAAGATCGATGGACCATGGAGGCCATGTGATGATATGAAGTGGATCATATCATTTGATGAAGAGGTTGGTGCATGTGTTGCATCAACACATGGAGGAGATGGAATGGAATGCGCAAGGCAAAGGTATACTTATAGGGCATTTCATTTCACCGGTCATAGGTGTGTAGAGAAGATTATGACCTGGTTTAGGATAGATGGCCGTACTATTAAGAGGAGCAAACTTGTTTGCATATCGGTCATCTAGTGCCACTTGAGCGATCTAACTTTGCGATGTTACTAAGATCGAGTGGCGTTATGAGTGAAAGAGAAAATCCTTTGAAAATGATTGTGAAAATGCTAACACACATGCACATGTTGTTGTACACTTGGTGGTGTTGGCACATTTGCAAAGGAGAAGTTGTTGGAGTTGATTTGGATCAACACAGAGAAGAAAATGAAGTTTTTTGAGTGTGGTCGGTAGTACCGCCCAAGGGTGCTGCGTGCAACCTTCTCTGTGTTGGGTCTGAAGTGACCTGGCGGTTGTACCGCCATAGGGTCGGTTGTACCGACCCTCGGTAGTACCGACCAGAGGGTCGGTGGTACCGTGGTCCTGAAGGGTTTATGCAGGCTCTCTGTGTTGAGCTGCGTTTGGCCTGCCGGTAGTACCGCCATAGGGTCGGTACTACCGACCGTTCAAGGTTTCGAGGTGTGAGGAGTTTTGGAGGCTCTCTGGAAGTGGCTAGTTTTGGCCTGGCGGTAGTACCGCCATAGGGCCGGTACTACCGACCTTTGGAAGATCCGAAGGCGAAGGAGTTCGGGGCTCTCTGTATAGTCCCCAGTTTGGCCTGTCGGTAGTACCGCCATAGGGCCGGTACTACCGACCATCGGTGGTACCGACCAGGGGTCGGTTGTTCCTCTGGTCAACGCGCTGTGTGTAACGGCTAGTTCTGACATTGTCGGTACTACCGCCCAGGGGGGTCGGTACTACCGACCGTAGCGCAGAATGCCCAGTGAAGGGGCATAACGGCTAGTTGGCCCTTGGGGCTATATATAGTCGTGGTAACCGGCCTTGGGCTGGTTGGTCAAGTGGTTGAGCACTCCAAAAGCCTTGGTGGCTTGTGCTAGCGACCCCTCTAACACACATATGCTTTAGTGCTTATCCGATTGTGTGAGAGAGCGATCCTAGTGCGTTGCTTTGAGAGATAGCATCGAGTGGCACTAGGTGTTCGAGTTGCAAGCCGGTGTGCTTATTACTCTTGGAGGTTGCCACCTCCTAGACGGCTTGGTGCGTGTCTCCGTCGTGAAGCCGGCGTGAAGATTGTGCGTGGCTCCGGAGAAGCTTGTGAGGGGCATTGTGCGCGCCCCGCGGGAGATCGCGAAGAGCAACTCTAGTGGAAAGAGGCGTGAAGAGCGCCAAGTGGTCCGGCCGGATCAAAAGCTAGAGCTCTTGGTGAGCACTCCATCGTGGAGAGGTTGGCTTAGTGTCACCACTAGCGAGAGGATCGGCGGCAACCTTGGGCTTGCTTCAACGGGGACTAGCTTGGTGGCAACCAAGTGAACCTCGGGATAAAATCTTGTGTCCCCGTCCCTTGTTGCTCTTATTATTCTTGTTTCCTTGCATATTACGCTTGTTCTTGTTCTTCGTGTTCTTCCTCCCTCTATCACTCTATCTTAGGTTGGGAAGGCTCGATCCACATTTTGGCAAGGAATCAAGACGTGAGGAAGCTACAATCGTCATCTACAACATCTAGGGAAGTGGGGTAATTGCTAGATCTGAGATTGCATCTCACCCCCTTCGATTTCGTAGCTTCCTGCAGGTGCTCGGTAGTACCGGCTTGGAAGCCTGGTAGTACCGGCATCGGTAGTACCGGCCCTACAGCTCGGTAGTACCGACTGCCTGCTGTTTGCACTAGCTTGTATTGCAATATTTATTCTTGTGCTAGTGTTTAGTTGCTTAGTTTGTGTAGCTAAGTTGAGCTCTCTAATTTGGCTTGGGTAGCCTTGTTATTGAGCATTGCTAGTGAGCTTAGGCTTTGTGCTTTGCTTGCTAGATTGCTTAGAAGCTCCCCCGTGCTTGAAGTACTGCATAGGCTTGTGTGACCTTGCTTCTAGAATTGGTTAGGTGAGCTCTAGCTAGCCCGACACCTTATTTGCATTGATTAGGATCTTTTGTAAGGTGTCATAGAGTATAGGTAGAGGGGTGTAGTCTTGGCTAGACCGATAGTTTTAATTCCGCATTTGTTTCGGTTAGCCGCTCCAATTAAGTTTAATTTTAAAAGGGACTATTCACCCCCCCCCCCTCTAGTCCGCCATCTCGACCCTTCAACGTGGTGGACTACGTCGGCCGTCAGAGCTGTCACCACCTGGGGCTACCACAACTATCCGTGGGGCTAGGTGCAAACTCAGGTAAACCCTAGTCTAGACACCACGTCTACACTAACGTCTACTACTCTAATTACCTCGAATAACTAGAGCACTCTATACGAGCGGAGATCCAGTAAATAGAATAAAGCAAGAACTGAAATTAAATTTAATACTTGGAAATAGTAAATGAAGAACCTGGAGATTACTTGAAGATGAACTAGATGCTGCACCAATACAATGTCGAGGAAGATCCGACAGATCTGGCTCCTCCTCAGCTCTCTCCTTCTCCTCTCTCTAATCCGATCTCTAATTACAAATAGATGAACTAGACAACTAGAACTAGAACTAGAAGAACTAGAACTTGAAGAACTAGAACTAGATCTAATTCTAGATGAACTAGAAGAGATTCATCTAGAGGGACCTCTACTTCTAATTAAAACCCTAGTTTCTGATGTGGAGATGAATAATGAAGATGGAGATGCCTGGAGAGGGGGGTCTAGGTCTGGTTTTATAGCCCAGAGCGTGGAACGTGAGCCCTTGGATTAAACCGACTTCAGGGACGGTGGAGATGCATCCTAGGAGGCGGTGGAAGAATGTTCCAGAAGGCGGAGGCGAAACGGCCTCCGTGGCCGATCGGTCGGTCTCCAAGTGGGACCGGTCGGTCTGGCCCAGTGGGCCCACGTGGTGGCCCGCCTCGTGGTGTCTTCTGGTGTCTTCTAGATCCTTCTTTTGCAGATTTCGCTTTGAAATTAATATCTTTTCATCCAGGACTCCGAATATAGCAAATGATATGTCCGTTTCGATCGTCTCGACGAGCCCTTCGCAATGGTGCACTCCAATTCATCACTTGAGATACTTTTATATGGTAAAATATTGATGTCCTATAAAACAAGTGAGAGCACCAAAACTCGTGGAACTTGTTAGTTTCAAACCCTACAACTATGCTTTGTAATTCATTTAGTGTCATTTCATGCAATAGTTGATGGTTAATTATGAGCATTAGTGAGCATCAACAAGGGCTACATGGCTCTGGTTTTAGTTAGTTCGAGGACCTCTCCTCGCTTGATGGTGGTTACCTGAAAGGGCACAAAAGGGGCTTGACAAGACGGGTATAAGACGGTCACCTGGTCTCATGTGTATAGCCGGGAAGGAATGTGCCATCGGAAAGGGGGTTCCTATATCTGCTTGTCGATTGGAAACCTAGTGGCCACTATCTTGTTAGGGGAACTTCGAAAAACTTCATAGTGTACCCTGCCGCACTTCCTTGGTAGAGGTGATATGGGCTTTGCAACCCCTGGTACATGGGGATCACGGCTCACGGGTAAAGATGTATAAACTCTGCAGAGTATTAAAATTGATATATCAGCCGTGCTCACGGTCACGAGCGGCTCAGAAAACTTGCAGACTAATAACTTTAACAATATATACTTTATGTTTATATTACTGTCAACTTGTTAATCTTTGATGTGGTTGCCCATAATATTATTCATGTAGTTTGAATGGGATGTAAGCACAACTTGATGACTATCTAATGCTAAAATATTGACTTAACTAAAAGTGTTAATCGCAGTAAAACCGTGTCTAGCCTTTTGAGCTTCATAACCCAATGTTGTATTTGCTGAGTACGACATGTGCTCACCCTTGCTATTTCCCCCACACCCCTGTCTCCATCAGAGTTGCGCAGCGGAAGCGTGGTGAAGACACAGATGAGTTCCTAAAAAGACTGATGGAAGTGCTAGACGTATGTTACCCCCAGTCAACTGTCCCTGTAAAGAATGGAGTCTGAAGAAAAGATTAGTTTTCATTTCGCTTAACTTTGATGTAAGTTTTAGTTATAGCTATGTTTTCGATATCTAGAACACTTGTTGGGGCGGCACCCAGACCGCAGGCGCCTCCGACCCGCTTTTTACCGAAAGATGACGGTGCGTTCGTGCAGAAGGTACCATTCGCGCGAAAGCAAGCGCTTCCGACTCGCAACACCGACCGACGACGGTCTCTGAGTGGAAGGCAACATTCGCTCGACAGCGGACATTTGCACGGTAGCGCGGCATTCGCGTGGTAGCGCGACATCCGCGCGGTAGCGCGACATTCGCGCGGTAGCGCGGCATTCGTGCGGCAGCACGATTTCCGCGCGATAGCCCGACTTCCGTGCGGTAGCGCGACATCCGCGCGGTAGCGTGGCATCCGTGCGGCGGCGCGACATTTGCGCGATGGTGCGCCTTTCGGCCCGCGGATCATGGGAAGGCAACGCCTTCGCGCGAAAGGGTGTTTTCGCGCGGTAGCGCGCCTTTCGGCCCGCGGCCGGGCGCTCGACGGGGGCTTCGTGCGGAAGGGAGCATTCGTACGGAAGGAACCCAGCGTCTCCGGGAGGAGATTTCGTCTTTACGATTTGTTTGTCCGCGAGTTTTCGCAGGTCGCCGGAAGCATGGGTCAGGAAGAGCGGGCCCCACCGGTCGGGAAGAGAGCCGAGGGCGCTGGGCCCGCCAGAGGCCGAAGTGACAATGATGCCCCCAGCGTCGGGAGGGAGCGCTGAACGGCTACAGAGTAGTTGGATAGGGCATCTTTGTAATTATAGTAGAGTGATTGAGAAGGGCAATCTTGTACTTTCACGTGGATCTAGTTCAATATAAAAAGCTCCCGACCTCCCCGCGGGAGGGGGGAGAGAACACTGTTCACTTGAATTGATTCCTTCTTTTACGGCGTTTACTTCCACTTTCGTTCTGTGCATTCGCTCGTGCGACAACCGCTGTTTCGGGGCTTTGGACCCGAAACAACATTGGCGCCCACCGTGGTTGTCGCCCGAGCTTACCATGCCTCCAAGGAAAGTGCTGAAGGCGGTCAACAATTTGGAGGCGATCGCCGCGAAGAAGGATGCTTTCGGCACCGTCGCGGCTTCAGTTCCAGCCAACCAGGTTCCACCAAACTCAGCTCTAGAGCCGCCAGCTTTCGGCGGCGCTCTAGCGATAGAGACCCAGCCGCAGCCGGGAGCTTCGACGAGCCAGAATGTACAACCCCAGGATCAGCGGACTTTCGGCAGAGATGGAACACCGGAAGGATTTGTCGAGGACGAATTCGGCGAAGACGATGATGACGATGATGATGAAATCACAAGACACGCCCAAGCAATCAAGACGATGGCTCAACAGCAAGAGGAAATCGAAAAGCTGTTGTCACAAAGAGAACAGCTGCAGCAGCGGTTAGCAGCAAAAACAAGAGAGGACGAAACTCGCAACGCCATTCGGCGAGCTGAGGCGCAGAGAAGGCAACTCGAGAAGGAAATTCAGGAGCTGCAAAGGGCCGGGGCGGACCCAAATCCGATAGCACAAGAAAACGTATTCATGCCAAGGCGAGAGCAACCACCAGCTTTCGGCAACGCCATCGACGAAACCTCCCCACTCTCCAGGGAGTTACAAGCTCATCCGTGGCCACTCAATTACAAGCCTCGCATTCTGACTTTCGACGGTAAAGCGAACCCACGCAAGTTCTTGGCAAGCTACGAGACAGCTGTCTTTTCGGCAGGCGGAGACAATCAGGCTTTGGCAAAATCTCTCATCCTGGCAGTCGAAGACGTGGCCCACGATTGGTACACCACTCTCAAGCCACTGTCCATCTATTCGTGGGCATAGCTGAAAGCCGAACTGCTGGCCACTTTCAAGGATTCCGACCGGATGTCAAGACCACACGGGACCTCATGAATTGCACCCAGCAAGACGACGAGCCACTTTCGGAGTACCTTAAACGTTTCATCCAGCTGAAAGCTCAAGCTCCGAATGTGCCGGAAGCCGCGGTAATCGCAGCAGCCATCGAAGGCTTGGGGACTGGGCAGTGCGCCGCTCATCTGTCCAGGGAGCCGCCGAAAGATGTCAAGGAATGAATTGTCGACGTAATGAATGCGTACGCGAGGTCAGATGATGACTTTCGGCGACGCAAGGCCGCCCGCCTGGTGCAAAGGCAAGCGACGAAAGCAAGTCGACCGCCGCCCGTGCCAAATCAAAGGATTGTCAGGCCTTTCGTTCAATCAACAATTTGCAGGAAGAACCGGCACAATCAGCAACAGGCATAGGGAGAGCCCGACATGCCTGACTTTCAGCCCCAAAGAGGGTTTGATCAACCGTTCCGCGGAGGGCGCGATGGAAGGACAGGACGCGGCGGTCGAGACGGCAGAGGCCGCGGAAGAGGGCCTAGGCCACCGTATTGCGTCATTTGTGACGGTAATTTCGGTCACACCACTCGGGACTGCAAATACAGCAGGATGGCGAAAGAGCTGAAGGATAAGGATCAAGCTTTAGCCTCTGCCGAAAGCTCCAAACATGTTTTCCACAATTCGCAAGATCCGACAGCAGTGACAGCCGCATACAACAATTACGTGGGCGCGCCCATGCATCCTCCGCAGTACATGCATCCCCAAAATTTGCATTGGTATAATCCAGCGTATCAGGGCTATCAGCTTCCGGTCTTTGCACCGCAGTCGGTGGCAGTTTCGTCACCCGTGCATTATCAGCATCAGCCAACGCCGCCACCGGCGCTTCCGGCTCAAACCCAGCCTCAAGGGCAGCAAGCACAGCCCGGCTATCAGCAAGGGCAGGAAATGGAAAACGAAACTAGCGCGGTCAACAACATCCTCCCGTCAAGAGGCCACATCTTTGCCATCACGGGTGGGTCTAACCTCGAGCACGAAAGTAAGAGAGCTAGAAGGGACTACCATTGAAGAGTCCAGACAGTATCACCGAGACTTCCACTAAACAGGCCAGCTTGGTCACTAGCACCAGTATGCTTCGATGAGTCCGATTTCAAAGTCCGCGACTACCCGCATTGTGACGCTTTCGTCGCTACGGCCAACGTGGCCGGTTTCACCTTGCATAACATTCTGATTGACACCGGAAGCTCAGCAGACATCTTGTTCGTCAAAGCTTTCGAGGCCATGGGATTCGACAGGCGCAGTCTGGACCCCGCCGGCAATTCACTGTACGGGTTCGGAGGGAGAAAGATCGATGCCATCGGCAAAAAGCAAATCCCTGTATCCTTCGCCGAAGGAGAAAGAGTCCGCACCGAAACACTGACATTCGACATAGTAAACATGGACTATCCGTATACCGCCATTTTCGGCAGAGGTTTCACCAACAAGTTTAACGTTGTCATCAAGCAAAGCTACCTGTGAATGAAGATGCCATCCCCTTTCGGCATTATTGATGTGCATGGAGATCAGCAAGCTTCCAGAAGAATTGAGGGAAAACCAACCCCAGGCTACAGCCTTATCAATGAGGTGGCGAATAAAGACGAAATGCAAACAACCACCGAAGAGCATGCTATCGTCAGCCCGTCGGAATGCAAGGTGGGGCAGCCGAAGAAACGATAAGAATTCCGCTCGCGGCCTCTAGGCCCGAAAGAGCCGTGCACATTGGGTCAAGCATGCCGGAAGAAGAAAGGAACGCTTTGGCATCATTCCTTGCGAACAACGATGACATTTTCGCTTGGTCAGCAAGCGATTTGCAAGGCGTTAGCAGAGATCTCGCCCAGCACAGTTTGAACATTGCAAGCGGCGCTAAGCCCAGAAAGCAAAAACTGAGAAAGATGTCAAACGAAAGGGCAGACGCGGCGAAAGCCGAAGTGCAAAGATTACTCGATGCTGGAGTAATCCGACCAGTCCAGTATCCCGAATGGCTGGCGAATGTCGTCTTGGTGAAAAAGAAGAATGGAAAATGGCGAATGTGCGTCGATTTCACCGACCTCAACAAATGCTGCCCGAAGGATCCGTATCCTTTGCCTCGTATCGACAAGCTTGTCGACATTGCATCTGGTTGTGAAATAATGAGCTTGCTAGATTGTTTTTCAGGCTATCACCAGATTTGGCTTCATCCCGACGATGAGGCGGAAAACTATTTCATCACCCCTACGGTCACCTACTTCTATCGACGGAATTGCCGGAAGGGCTGCGGAATGCAGGCCCAACATTCTCGCGGATGACTGACAAGGTGTTCGAAAGCCAGAAGCAAAAGAAAAACTTGTTGGCTTACGTTTGACGATATAGTGGTCAAGAGCGATAGACACGAAGATCATCAGGCAGACTTGCTCGAGACTTTCGGCAATCTTCGAAAGAGTGGTTTGAAGCTCAACCCTGACAAATGCATTTTGGCATCAAGAAAGGCAAACTCCTCGGTTGCCTAGTATCGGCAAGAGGGATGAAGCTAATCCCGACAAGATAGCGGCAATCATCAACATGCAACCGCCCTCAAACCGAAAGCAAGTGCAAAGTTGACAGGAAGGCTGGCTCTTTGAACAGATTCATTGCAAGGTCCGCTGAAAAAGGGCTGCCTTTCTTCCGAACTCTGCGTAGCTCCGACCCTTTCGATTGGGGGGAAGAGCAGCGGCAGGCCTTTCAGCAGTTAAAGGAGTACTTGACAAAGCTAACCACGTTATCTAAACCGTCACCGGAAGCAATGCTTTTGCTGTACCTCGCCTCATCCCATACCACCGTAAGCGCAGTACTGGTGGAGGAGAAGGAACATCAAAACAAAATGACACAGTTTCCCATCTACTTCGTTTCCGAGGCCCTTTCGGGAGCAAAACTGAATTACTCAGAGCTGGAGAAGATAGCCTACACAGTAGTAATGGCTTCTAGAAAGCTAAAGCACTATTTTCAGTCTCACCACATCATAGTCCTTTCGGCTCAGCCATTGGAAGCATTGTTTCGCAACAACGAAGCTATCGGCCGAATTGGCAAGTGGGCGGCAAAGTTAAAACGAATATGTGATCGATTTCCAGCACCGGTCCGCAATCAAGTCGCAGGCGTTGGCGGATTTCATAGCAGACTGGACTCCCGCCGCTTTTGACACGACTCTCGAGTTCGAGGAACCCGTGTGGACAGTGAACTGTGACGACGCATGGGGAATGGCTGGAGCCGGAATCTCGGCGATCCTTACACCACCAAGAGGACCAAAGGTAAGATTTGCCGCAAGGTTGCAATTTCTCACAACCAACAACACCGCCGAATATGAAGCCGTATTGTTGGGTTTACGAAAGCTCTGTGCAATCGGAGCGAGAAGATGCATAGTCAAGTCGGATTCCCAAGTCGTTGTTGGTCACGCCGAAAAGGATTTCACAGCAAGAGAACCAGAGCTAGCCAGTATCTGGCAGCAATCAGAAGAATGGAGAAGTATTTCGCTGGTTTCACCTTACGCCACATTCCAAGGGCCGAAAACGCAGAGGCAGACGAGCTGGCCAAAGCCGCAGCACAAAATCTACCACTTCCACCAGACGTGTTCTATCAAGTGCTTTCGACCAAAGCAGTGAAAGAGGAGGAAGAACACCCAAGTCCGGTACATGCTATCGCCAGTGATGACTGGAGGTCGCAGATATTCGCGTATCTATCCGGGACATACGAGCCAGAGTCTAGGAAGGATGCCGAAAGGATGACCAGCAGAGCGAAAGGTTACTCAATCATCGGAGAGCAGCTTTTCAAAAATGGGATAACAGCTCCTCTTCTAAAATGCATAAGCAGGCGCGAAGGCATTCAACTGCTCGAAGAAATGCACGCCCGGAATATGCGGAGCGCACAGAGGGCCTCACGAGATAGCACACAGAGCAATGAGGCAAGGATTCTACTGGCCGTCCACCACATCAGACGCCAAAGAGTTGGTCAAATGTTGCAAGGGTTGCCAGATGTTCGCAAAAAACCAGAGAGCCCCAGCAAATGAAACTACGCCGATAGTGCCAACCTGGCCCTTGCAGAGATGGGGCATCGACATAGTAGGCCCGCTACCAGCAGCTCCGGGCAACCTGCGCTTTGCAGTGGTCGCTCTCGAATATTTCACCAAGTGGGTGGAAGCAAAGGCCCTCGCAAGCATAACTTCCACCTCTTTAACCAAGTTCGTCTGGCAGAGGATAGTTTGTCGTTTCGGCGTTCCCTCCTTCATCACCTGTGACAACGGGAAGCAGTTTGACTGTGCCGAATTCAGGAGCTTCTGCGATGAACTCAGCATCAAGCTTAATTTCGCCTCAGTAAACTACCCGCAAGCAAACGGGGCCGTCGAGAGAGCGAATGGCTTAATCTTTTCGGCAATATCAAAAACCTTGTACGACTCGCCGAAAGGTAAGTGGGCCAACACCCTAACAACAGCTATATGGGGACACAATATTTCACGATCCAGAGCTACCGGCTTCACTCCGTTCGATTGCTTTACGGCGAGGAAGCAGTTACCCCGGAAGAGGTAAAGCTAGGTTCCTTCCGAACAGAAATGGCTCCAACTACTCAGGAGCAAAGGCACCTCGAACTCGAAACCATCGAAGAGGTAAGGTTGCAAGCTGCAGACAATCTCGAAAAATACCACGCCGAAACGAAGCATCACAGGGACAAGACCATAGTCAGAAAGGACATCAAACCTGGTGACATGGTCACCATTCGGCAACAAGACAAGCAAGGTAAGCTCCAATCACAGTGGCAGGGCCCTTTCATCGTGGCAAGCATGGCGGCGCCCGGGGTATTCTGGTTGCTGAATGATAAGGGCGAAGAATCAGCTCACACTTGGAACGCAAGCAACTTGCGCCGTTTTTACCCTAGTCTAAACTTTCGAACTCGGATGAAATTTTTCTTCTTTCTTTACTTTCTGCAATCAAAGTCAGCTGCACTCTTTTTCCTCGCCGGGGGGAAGCCTTCATCGGGGTGCGAGGTTTTTTAACGAAGCAGCCGAATGTAACCGCTACATTATGAAGCATCCGCAATCCCCAAGAAAAGTTGTGTGGCCTGACTAAGGACGAAGTGAACCAAAAATAAGGTTGAGACATTCGTCATTCCGATCTAACAAATGAGAATGTCGGCTTGCTGGTTGAAAAGAATCCTCCACAGCCGCCGACAATCTCAGAAAGCCTGCGGGCTATACAAAAACCGACCCTCCGACAAAAGGCGAGGGCTGAACGAAAGCCTGTGGGCTATACAAAAACCGACCCTCCGACAAAATGCGAGGGCGGAACGAAAGCCTGCGGGCTATACAAAACCGACCCTCCAGCAAAACGCGAGGGCGGAGCGAAAGCCTGCGGGCTATACAAAAACCGACCCTCCGACAAAATGCGAGGGCGGAACGAAAGCCTGCGGGCTATACAAAAACCGACCCTCTGACAAAATGCGAGGGCGGAACGAAAGCCTGTGGGCTATACAAAAACCGACCCTCCGACAAAAGGCGAGGGCGGAACGAAAGCCTGCGGGCTATACAAAACCGACCCTCCGACAAAATGCGAGGGCGGAACGAAAGCTGCGGGCTATACAAAACCGACCCTCCAGCAAACGCGAGGGCGGAGCGAAAGCCTGCGGGCATGTGAAAACCGACCCCGACAAAACGCGAAGGCGGAACGAAAGCCTGCGGGCCATGTGAAAACCGACCCTCCGACAAAACGCGAAGGCGGAACGAAAGCCTGCGGGCTATGTGCAAAACGGCCCTCCGACGAAACGTGAGGGCGGAACGAAAGCCCCCAAACAAGACGAGCATCCCTTGTCAGGCGACAAGGACAGCGGGATAGCATCAGTAGCTGCAGGAGTACAAATGCTGCATTAACTCTTTCACCGACCAAACGCCAAAAAGTACAGCCAAGGGACTAAATGCAGTGTTTTCACAGCATGGGCGAAGCAATATAAATAGACATCCATATGCAAGCCTCCCAGCCATCCAAAGCCATCGAACATTTTCAAACATCAGTCCCAAAAAGCTTAACCCAGAAGCAAAGTACGAATAGGAAGCACCAGGAATCACGGTTTCGCTTTCATGATCGTGTCGTCAGCATCGCATTTAGCTAGTGCCACCAATCCAGTCACTTTAGGCGAAGGCCCTATCAAATGACATGTCCACCCCGAGCTGCGGCTAGGAGACGAGCGAAAGCAAGCATGCTGCTAGATGACAACAGGAGCAATATCATAATCATAGTCGATTGTACGCTCCCCGTGTTGCGTTCACAAAAACACTTTCAAAAACCGAATTATCAAGCGCTTTCGCGCGAACGCTAACGCCCATCACCTAATTGAGTGGGGGCGGGCGCGTCTTTGCTACCGGCCGAGGGGCTCGCACCGAAAGCTCCCTCGCGCGAATGCTATCCCCCCTCGCCTAATCAAGTGGGGGCAGGCGCATCTTTTCTATCGGCCGAGGGGCTCGCACCGAAAGCTCCCTCGCGCGAATGCTAACGCCCCTCGCCTAATTGAGTGGGGGCGGGCGCGTCTTTTCTATCGATCGAGGGGCTCGCACCGAAAGCTCCCTCGCGTGAATGCTAACGCCCCTCGCCTAATTGAGTGGGGGCGGGCGCATCTTTTCTATCGGCCGAGGGGCTCGCACCGAAAGCTCCCTCGCGCGAATGCTAACGCCCCTCGCCTAATTGAGTGGGGGAGGGCGCATCTTTTCTATCGGCCGAGGGGCTCGCACCGAAAGCTCCCTCTCGCGAATGCTAACGCCCTCGCCTAATTGAGTGGGGGCGGGCGCATCTTTTCTATCGGCCGAGGGGCTCGCACCGAAAGCTCCCTCGCGCGAATGCTAACGCCCCTCGCCTAATTGAGTGGGGGCGGGCGCATCTTTTCTATCGGCCGAGGGGCTCGCACCGAAAGCTCCCTCGCGCGAATGCTAACGCCCCTCGCCTAATTGAGTGGGGGGCGGGCGCATCTTTTCTATCGGCCGAGGGGCTCGCACCGAAAGCTCCCTCGCGCGAATGCTAACGCCCCTCGCCTAATTGAGTGGGGGCGGGCACGTCTTTTCTATCGGCCGAGGGGCTCGCACCGAAAGCTCCCTCGCGCAAATGCTATCGCCCCCCGCCTAAGTGAGTGGGGGCGGGCGCGTCTTTTCTATCGGCCGAGGGGCTCGCACCGAAAGCTCCTCGCGCGAATGCTATCGCTCCTCGCTTAAGTGATTGGGGCGGGCGTGTCTCTGCTGTCAACCGAAGGGCTCGCACCAAAAGCTCCCTCGCGCGGAAGGCGCCGCCCCCCGTCTAAGAGTTCGGGGGCAGACGCGTCCAATCTATCGGCCAAAAGGTCCCGTACCCAAAGCACTACCGCGCGAACTTATAGAATGACAGCGACTAAATCATTCGGCGCAAGATTCCCGCCTCATCTGTTGTACGAAAGACACAATAAAAACAGCAATCCGCGCGAGGTAGCAAAACTTGCGACCATCCAAGCGACAATCACGTGAAAAAAAAATCGCGCATTCGCAAATAATGATTAACACCGAAAGGTAGAACCCACTGCTACACTTTTCATTACACCGGACTTGTGAAGCAAAGTTTGTACAATGTAATTCAGGGCCGCGAACTACTTCCGCGGCCAAGGAAAATGTTGTATCGCCTTCCATCTGGCGAAGGCACGGCGTCTTCGGGCTCCAACTTAACGAATGCGGCACCCCGGAAGCCCGGCGGCGCGCGCGAAGCCCCGCGCCTCATTCGCCGCGACTCAAGTTCGCGTCGATCAAAGTTTTCATAAAAAGCGTAGCCGCTCTTCTGTGCGCCTAAGTTTCTTAGCATGTTTTTTCATGTAAGCCGAAAGCGACGCCGTCGGAAACCTAGAGCGAAAACTCCTCCACAAGTCACCGCCAACACAGATATCGCCGGATCTAATCATTAACGGGCAGATGTCGAGAACGTCCGGCGTTCCCGCACCCACGCCCTGTTCAAGATACAACATTCGAACTTAAGTCCAAAAGCTTACAGAAGGTCCGAGAACAAACTACCATCACAATAAAAACGGGCCCTAGAAAAGTCATTCGTCTACCGCGGCGTCTTGAGAGGCATTCGCGTCGCGAACAGCAGCAGCGGCCGAGCTCTCGGGGGCTTCATCATTAAGCTGGGGCGGACTCGCCTCGTCTTCCGGCTCGGCCTCGCGCTCCCGTTTTTCGGAAATGTACTCGGAAAACACCTGCCGAATGTGCGTCTTCTCCTCCGGAGTCTGCACAAAAGAGTGAAATCTCAGAAGAAGAAGCACCACTTAAGCCACAGGATGCTACAGAAAAAGCGATAGCTAACACAGAATTCAAGCGAAAGCT
This sequence comes from Coix lacryma-jobi var. lacryma-jobi, assembly GCA_009763385.1. Taxonomy (NCBI): domain Eukaryota; kingdom Viridiplantae; phylum Streptophyta; class Magnoliopsida; order Poales; family Poaceae; genus Coix; species Coix lacryma-jobi. The sequence goes on from CM019830.1 coordinate 125,840,424, forward strand.
TAGACGGTCAGTAGAGGATACCTTTCTGCGAGCCACTGCGGATTGCATAAGTGACATATCATTCCCGCCAGCCAGCCAGAACTCATCAAAAAACCTTTTCCCAAGAACTTTCGCCGCTTCGGGGGTGCGCCAATAGTAGTCAACTTCCTTGACCGAAAGCTCGGCGGTCGGATGCAGAGTCAGCTGTCCCTATCGCTCGCCTTGATGCCGCATGGCGGCAGCCGCGGCGGGCCATCGAGGCCGTACGGCGGCGTAGTCTCGGGCCATGTGTCCCTCAACGACTCCATCTCGGAGCGAATCCAGCCAACGAGGCTATCGACGTTGCGTTTGAGGGAGCATCCGCCTCAATGCCGATGCTGCGAAGGCATTCGCGGAAGCGAGTCGCGGGCCTCTTCAGCAGAAGTTAAAAGAAGATTTTCCCGTTCGGCTTGGCCGGCCCGTAGCTGCGAAAGCTCCTTCTTGAGATTTTCAACCTCTCTTTGACTCGCTTTCCTTGAGGTGCGCTCGGCGTCTGCCCTCTTGATTTGCTGCTCAACGTCGGCGGTGAGTTTTTTCACTTGCGCATCGAAATTCTTCAATTGGCTATCTAGCTCTTGCTTCTCGCACTCGAGTTTGCGAGTATAGAGGTCCCTGTGGTTGATCTGGCTGCGAGCGACAACAGCGGCCTGCGAATAACAGCAAAACGCAATCAAAAACAACGAAAAGATATCAAGAAGAAAACGATGAAAGTTCAAAACTTACGCTAGCCAGACGAAAGGACAACGCATCGTCGAGTTTCAAGCTGCTCACTTTCAGGAGGTCTCTCTCCATCTCTGGTGCAACAAATGCTTTCTGCGAGAACTCCACAAATTTGGTGGCATCCTCGCTGCTGGCGGGAAGGATTCCGGCTCGGCGATAGTCTAGCCGGCAAGCGAGTTGGGCGTCCGAGGGCGCACCTAAAGAACGAGCAATGCGATAAGATCCCTCTTTCGCCTCGTCAGTATCATTTGACGAGCTCAAGCCAGTATAAAAGCACGGGTTCTAGTAGTCCGATGGCGCCCCGTCGAGAACCAGCCGACCAAAGCCCAAAAGCTGCCCTTCCACCATCTCCTGTGTCAGTCGAATGCAATGTGGCGAAAGGTGTAGCTTACCTTTGTCAACGGCGGCAGGGGCAGGCATCTTCAAGGACGCACTTTGCTTCTCGCCAGCAGCGGCTTTCTCGCCCGCCGCCAGCGCAGGTGCATCCAGCCGCGGAGTTTTCGCCTTTTTCGCCGGACGCTCCGTGGTTTCGGTCGGGCCGGAGGGCCTCCGAGCCCCGACCTTCGCGAAGGTTGGCATGTCGGCGACTGAGGCATCGTCGTCAAACGCCGCGTGCGAAAGCGACGCATTTGGCTTCTTCGGAGCCATACCCCCAGCGTGTGATGCACTCTGTAAAAAGACGTAAAACGTAAAAAATGCATATAGTCATTAAGACAATTGTTCGAAAGGTTCCAAAACGTTAACAAGATGCGAAAGCCGAATTCAAATGCACGCGAGGCAAAGCCCAAGCGGAAGCGAAAGTCAAAGGAACTAACCACCCTCGGATGATCGAAAGGATCAACGTCGGGGATCGACACCAGCACTCTCCCTCGGCTCTTAAGCATCGGTTTGGCAACCAATCGCCCGATGCGAATTTCACTGACTTCGGTGCTCTTTCGCCGGGGGACCACGCCACTCTGCCCTCCACGCCGAGCCACGCCTTTCCCTTTAGCCTTCGAACTTTCAGCCTCCTCTTTGCCTTCGTCAACTAGAGGCCTCTCAGCGTAATCGACACCCATAGCGTCGAAAGCTCGGTTCAGGCGGCGACTCCGGCCAAGGTTGCCGAGTTGGAACTCGCTTTCCTTGCGCAAGTACGGCCCGCAAACCTTCCTAGCCTCCTTTTCGATATATTTCACATAGATTTCATCATCATCGAAATCCGCAGGCCTCTCAAGTAGTAGCGTGGGGCCCCAATAACCATCCTTCTCTGAAAAGCCTTCGAATGAAGTTGCGCTGCAAAGCGGATTCATCCCGATGGCCATCCATTCTTCAACCAAATCCCGGCTGATCTGAAACCGCGCAGTGAGCGCGAAAGCATCCCCACTTCAAATGGCTTCCGGGTCCTTTAAAACGACAGGCGGAAGGTGCCTCCCAGGGCATTTCTCCAAGACCGATACAAGCGGAGAACCCTTCTTCGCCCCTTTACTCAGTTCGGTAGCAACGGCTTCATCCGAGCACACGCGATAGTAGAACCAAAAGCGGTTCCAGTCCGCCCATTTGTTCCGATATGTGAGCGAAATGGAAACACTTCCCCGCGTTTTCCGTGGAACGAAATTGATACACCCAATCTCGCTGGGTAGCTCACATCCAAGAAAAGGATCATTCACTTTCGTCGGGCGACGATGGATGTCGTAGAATCGCACGAAAACGTCAGCCCGAGGGGTACAATCTAGCATCTTCATTGCATGTGCGAAAACACTGAGCCTGGAAAACGCATTCGGCGTGAGCTGATGAATCTGTATTTCGAACCCCGACAGAACATCCAAGACGAATTCTTCGAGAGGAAAATCAAGACCAGCTACAAAGTAGTCGCGAAAGACAACGGCTTCGTTATGATGTGGAATAGGCACTTCCTCGTCTCCAGGGACATGGCAATTCGCAAGATGATCTCTCCTTAAAGGCCCTTCTTCGGCCATTGTTTGCAAGCGGGCAGCCGTCATTCGCGATACGCCAAGATAAAAAGAACAATCCGTCGGGACCGAAACCAAACCGGAGTCCCCATCGTTAGACACGCTCCCGCTGTGCTCTGGAACTCGCGGAGAGCAACCCCCGATCCGATGGACACTTCCGCGCTAAGTTCGCGGCGGGAGGACTCGGTATCACCCGTACTTTCGCTAGACGAGCTCGAGGTCGACGTCGAGCTGGAAGACGCCATCTAACAGGGCGCGAAAGACAAATAAACAAACTATGCAAGCGGGAGAAGAAACGAAATGGATGAAAATAGAAGCGAAATTAAGCAACCTTAAACAACCAATTCGCAGGACTTAAGTCTAAAGGAAACAAAGAGAAGGGAAGTGACATGCGTACCACGAACTATCGCCAGCGAATGATGAGAATCAAACAACAAACAGCTTTCGCAAGGAGAGCGAATGGCGTCAAGCGAGTGAGTAGCGACAGGCTTCGCGAAAGAGGCGGCGACTGAAGGGAGGCGTCGATTGTCCAAGTGTCCCCTCAACTGAAGCCTCAGTTTATATACGATCAGACTCGACACGGTTTCCGAGGGAGACAAAGAGGCGCCCGGGCACAAGATTCGAAGCGTCGCAGAGGTTTTACATCATGACACACGGTTTTCGAGGAATACGAAAAGGCATTTGCGACGCGACTTTAAATAAAATATAAATAATAATAATAAAAAAAAATACACATCTACATTCTTCGAAAAAAAAACTCAGCTTCGGGACGAAACCAAGGTTTTTTGGGCGGGCGTAGACGCCTAGCGAAAGGACACAGTCGAACTTCGCGAGCTGCAGATTCAACCGTAAGGGGCTATTGTTGGGGCGGCACCCAGACCGCAGGCGCCTCCGACCCGCTTTTTACCGAAAGATGACGGTGCGTTCGTGCAGAAGGTACCATTCGCGCGAAAGCAAGCGCTTCCGACTCGCAACACCGAGCGACGACGGTCTCTGAGTGGAAGGCAACATTCGCTCGGCAGCGGACATTCGCACGGTAGCGCGACATCCGCGCGGCGGCGCGACATTTGCGCGATGGTGTGCCTTTCGGCCTGCGGATCATGGGAAGGCAACGCCTTCGCGCGAAAGGGTGTTTTCGCGCGGTAGCACGCCTTTCGGCCCGCGGCCGGGCGCTCGGCGGGGGCTTCGTGCGAAAGGGAGCATTCGTACGGAAGGAACCCAGCGTCTCCGGCAGGAGATTTCGTCTTTACGATTTTGTTTGTCCGCGAGTTTTCGCAGGTCGCCGGAAGCATGGGTCAGGAAGAGCGGGCCCGACCGATCGGAAAGAGAGCCGAGGGCGCTGGGCCCGCCAGAGGCCGAAGTGACAATGATGCCTCCAGCGTCGGGAGGGAGCGCTGAACGGCTACAGAGTAGTTGGATAGGGCATCTTTGTAATTATAGTAGAGTGATTGAGAAGGACAATCTTGTACTTTCACGTGGATCTAGTTCAATATAAAAAGCTCCCGACCTCCCCGCGGGGGGAGAACACTGTTCACTTGAATTGATTCCTTCTTTTACGGCGTTTACTTCCACTTTCGTTCTGTGCATTCGCTCGTGCGACAACCGCTGTTTCGGGGCTTTGGACCCGAAACAACAACACTGTTTTTGATATCTTTTTCCTCTATGGTTGTATGTGTGGACTTCCTAAACACACATATGGCATAGCTGATTTTGTTCTTTAAAACTGGGTGCTACACCACACTACAATCTGGATCCACATTATCGATTGCCCCACGAGAAACAATCATGTAGTATGTCATTGTTAGACTAATCGGCATGCGTGCATGTGACAGCGGACCCCAGTCTACTAGATCTGTCACGTTGGGAAAGCTCAAAGCAGCAGCATCTCAACACCATTATTATATTATTATTATTATGGAAGGTGACACGACGCAATATTTGACGGTTGACAAAACAAGAACCAGTGGAGTGAATTATTGAAGAAGAACCATCATGACTGTTTCTGCTAGGCTGATAATTATAACTAACGCCCAATGGTTTTTAAAAACAGTTGAGCTCATCATATTGTTTGCATATTTTTTTAGAAAAGGTAATACTCCCTCCGTATAGGAAATAAATGACGTTTTGGACAAGGTTTCGGTCAAACATTGGGATTATAAATCATGAATAACTTTTAAATTATTGAGTTTGAAAATATAAAAAACCATATAAATAGATTTGTCTTGAAAAATACTTTCATAAAAGTATATATATATCACTTTTTGATAAATATTATTATGTATAAAGGGAGTTAAAGTTATACTTTGGAGACCGTGTCGATGTCCAAAACGTCATTTATTTCCTATACGGAGGGAGTATATTAATATCTCAGCTTCTGCATCGACTAATGTATATAGTTGTTCATTATTACAATCGAGCAAAACAAAGTTCAAGGAATAGGAAAAATTCTCCACAAAAATTACGTAGACATTATGGAGCTGTTTATTTGCAGCCGTTTATCACTACTAGAGAACAGGCCTTTGGACGATCTATCAATTGAGCTTTAGTCTCGGCCAAAAATTGTGTCCGGGGCTAAAAAACTTACCAAACGGGGCTAAAGGTGAATCTTTAGCCCCGGTTGGTATTACCAACCCCCGGTTGGTAATACCAACCGAGGCTAAAGGGTGAACCTTTAGCCCCGGTTGGTGTTACCAACCGGGACTAAAGGTCCTTTTAGCCCCGGTTGGTGTTACCAACCGGGGCTAAAGGTCCTTCCCGAGTGAATTCAAAAGGAAAACGTCCAGAACTACATCGCGTGGATTGTGTAGCTCAGTTGGTAAGCGTGCCTGAGGCGAGAGGTGCTGAGTTCGAATCTCACAGATGCACATATATTTTTTCTCGTGGAAACCTTTAGCCCCGGTTCGGAAAACCGGGGCTAAAGGCCGTTTCTACAGTAGTGTATGTTATTACATATAATTTTGTGTTAGGGAACTGCATTCTAATCTTACCTCTACCTACAACTTGAACCGTTGATTAGTCCAAGTGATGATCATTGGATCAGTTGATTAGTCCGAGTGATGATCATTAATCGCAACAGTGTGAAGTTTGAGGCCACACTGAACGATCCACTGCGTGTATAAGAGTGCCACTAGACCACACACTGCAAGGATGGCAAGTTGATGATCACCGTGAACACTGAACAGGGTCACTAAATCATACACCGATCGATCGAATAGAAGAAGCAACGACGGACCAGCCGGTGGAACCGTAGACAAAGACGACAAGAGGAGGAGGAGAGTAGGTGCAGGGGGCACCAGCCACCAGGGCCAGCCGGCCAAAGGCGTCACCGTAACCAACCCGGTTTTCCCACAACGGCAAGCGGCTGCATATGCTACCCGACGGGCTGACACTGCTCCAAGATCCATGCATCGCATTGCGTCCGCATGACACTGCTCCAAGATTCGCACATCACAGTGCCGCACAGATCTTAAAGTGCATTGCAAATGGTGGGAGATAGGGGAAGCGTCCGCTTGCCGTTGCGGGGATATGTTTTCGGTCACCGTAACAGCTGGCGTCATGCCCCACCGGCACCGTGTTGCGTCAACTGTCAGGGTGTCAGGGCGGCACCACGACGGCTTGTTCTCTGTGAGAGATCATGACTTTTTCTAGCCTCGAAATCTTTGATCGGCGATAAGAAATTTAGAGAATATGATGATGAAAAGCCAAATAGTGAACCATAGTTGTTGGATAGGCCACGTCCTGGGCCATCGTACTTCTATAGTTGCTTGATGGCGTGTTCCTGATCCAGGTGATTTTTTTATTTTTTTATATGTAAATAAGATGTATATAATACATACTCCCTCCATACCTGAAATTGTTGACGTTTTGGACAAGATTGTGCTTACCAAGGAGTGATTAATTAGGGTTAGTTTTCCTGCTTTACCCTTATTAAATATGGCTGCGTGTATCCAATAGAAAAAAAGACTCCATAGTATGGTTGGTTAAACCACAGCAGCCTCAAGCCATTGGCCAGGGTTCGAACCCTGGGGCAGGCGCATTTATTTTTTAACGCGAGTTCCAATTCTGCACCAGGGGTATTTGAGTCCAAGAGGCAACTCGTAGGCTCACAACGTCAACCTTTGTGAAAACAGGCCAAGGGCCCAAAACGTCAACAATTTGGGGTATGGAGGGAGTATATGATAATATTATTATAGCTTGTCGCTTAGACAGGGTATGCCAGGACATAGTCGACATACCCTACGGCTCCGCTACTCGCCTAGCATCTACTATCCTTTTGTGGGTTATAAATATGCCTTTGGTGAGGCAGTTTAATTAGAGTTGGAGATCGGAGACGCTATAGGGTGTTGCTACACTTAACGATACACTCCAATCACATAGGATACCTTCAAATCCTAAGTTAGGATTGTGCTTAGTGCTATCTTTAGCAAGTGTTGTTTGTAGCCTGAGGTAGAAAGTAAGCTAGATTTTTGCCTTGTAATATTTGTGAGCCAAAGCACTTGAGACCCTAGCGGCTTTCCAGTTACATCGGCCATCTGAGCTTTGTGTAGAGCCACAGTGAGTTGGTGTGTGGAGGGCGTGTTGTAGATCTCATCCTTGGTGAAGAAGCACCACAGTAAACGACTCTAAGACCAGTCTCAATGGCTAGTTTCATCTCACAGTTTCCAAGATTTGAAATTTTAATATCAAACAACTCTCTCCCTCGATGCATAGTTTCATTGCACAATTTCACATACTATTTAAAGCTTCTATGGGCCCACCATTGTCTCTCTCTCCTCTCTTCCACCAATGTCCTTCCTCCATGAATGTAGATGAAATGAAATAACACTCTTAATGGAGGTTTCACACACTTTCCAATGTTTTGGAAACATCGCTATATAGTTTCACCATGGTGAAACGAATTCCTTCTCTCTCCTCCCAATTTCATGCAAATGCTGACATGGCAGTCTATTTAATGTGCATGACACTCCCGTGAAACCTCCATTGAGACTAGCCTAAGGTCATCCTCAATGCAAGTTTCATGTCTCAGTTTCTAACGCACTTAAATTTTAGAAATAGTGCAGAAGAGTTTCATCCTCATGAAACTCTCTCTACTCCCATAAAACTCTCATCACCTCTCTCTTCATTAATACAGTGACATGTCAGCATTTTTAATACTCATAAAACTCTATGAAGTCCTCATTGAGACTAGCCTAATAAGGTGTCCTAAAGAGATCAGCTGGCAGTAGCAAGCCTTTATATGCTTGCGGCACTTACCTTTGTTGTGCAAATCTTTGTGGAAAGCTCAAAATCATGACCAAGGGGAGGCTTAATGACCATGAACATGCCATAGTGAAGCTCAAACGTGTGCTACAGATTGCGTGTTTGTAATCGATAGCATAGGATATGTCCTCATCTTCAGGAGGTTTCCATCTCTTTCCTTACCACATTGAAGCTTCCGCATGTATGCTTGTTTGTGTGCTCGTTAGTTTCTAGATTAGCTTGCGCTACTAGTTGATTTGATTGCCTCGATCTATGTTGCAAAATATCCTTTATGGTTTGGATAGATAGAGCATAGCAAAGAGACCCAAGGCACATATCATGCTAGACTAGTTTATTTTTTCAGTGTACACTAAGAAAAAAGTTAGCACAAATTTTCAGAGATCTAATTCTCTCTCGAATCCTGGCCCAACTAGTGTTTTTTTTCTTGGTTTACACTTAAAAATTAAGTGACATATAGGGATGTGTTGTTTGAACAGGTGTTTCCTGCAAAAATCAAGAAACCCAAGGCATAATATGTTTCACGCTGTCACATACTCCCTCCGTATCACAAATAGAGTTCGTTTTGGTATGACACGTCTCCAAAGCCTAACGTTGACCACTTATTTCTTTAAACATATTTGTTATAAAGTGGTATATATATACTTTTATGAAAGTACTTTTTCAAGATAATTTATTTATATGATTTTTATTTCTAAACTCCATAATTTAAAACTTATTCATGATTTATATTCCCAATGTTTGACCGAACCTTTTCCAAAACGAACTCTATTTGTGATACAGAGGGAGTATAGGGATGTGTTTTTTGAATAGTGTTCGTGCAATTTTGACACAAACTTAACAAGCTGTGCACTTCCTATTTTGCAATCACATGACATTACTACATGGTGATAAACTTTGCACAAACAAAAGTATAACAACCTATTACTCCTAGTGCAACTCTAATAGTAACTGAGATTGATATTGAGTACTGGTGAGTATGCCCTGATCATTTATTTCAACTGTAGAATCAAGAGATTTAGTACGATTGAATGATCATTAGACATGGGTCAAAGGCATACTTCCTCCGTCACAAAATAAGTGTCATTCTCGCTTCTCAAAAAGTCACCGCTTTTAACTTTAACTAAATACTCCCTCTGTCTAACAAACACAAAGTTAACTATGGTTTGCTACCAGCAGTAATTTATTTTTGACCAAATTTCTAGTGAATACTATTCATATCTATGACTCTAAATTAATTTATTAAAAAATATTTCGTAATGAATCTAATGGTATTTATTTGATATCATAAATATTAATATATTTTTATCTATAATTAATCAAACTTGAGGTACTAAACCATGATACTGTGCTAGAATTGTATGTTCTTTTGGACGGAGAGAGTATATATACAACAAATATTAATAAAGTATATAATTAATATCATTAGATATATCATTGAACTATTTTATAATAAACTTATTTAGAGTGGCATGTTTGGATACATTAGCACTAAAAAAAGTTAAATTAATATGAGTGGATCCATGGATCTACTAATAAACCCTGCTAATTATTAGTTAGAGGACTGCTAAATATTAGTTCTATTAGCAGATTAAAAGTTATTAATAGGTACTCATAGTTCGTACGCACCTTCAACCCACTACCAACCACCTATTAGCAGGTGGATCCAAATAGCCCCCGCTAAAATTTAGCTAGCTAAAATTAGCAGCTATAGTTATTACCTAGCTTAATATTTTTAGCGTTAATGAATCTAAATAAGTCCTTAGATATATAAATGTTGCTGATTTTTTTAAAAGACCTAGTCAAATTTATAAAATGATTGACATAATTATCATAGCAATAATTATTTGGGACCGAAGAGGTAGTCAATTATTTGACTGAAATATCATAGCAACAGGTAATGTCGTAATAGTACTAGTAGTATCATTGATGGAATGAAAGGACGTACTTGAGTTTGGCGATTTTGGATAAGGTCAACGCGTGGAATTTGACCTACACGTTGCACCCTGGAGGTTGCCAGGAAACTCTAGTAGCGTCAAACACACAGCAAAGCCGAAAACAGACGATGCACGGTCTTGCTCCTGCCGCGGCGCCACGTACATCCCTCGTGACGCATACTCCCTCCGTCCCTAATTGTACGTCGTTTGCGCTTTCCAAAAAACAACTTTGACTAAATATATATTAAAAAATATTAATATGTATGATACATAATTAGTATCATTGGATAGATATTTGAATCTAGTTTTTTAACAAAATTATTTAGAGATACAAATGTTGCACACATTTGCTATAAATTGAGTTAAACTTGTGGCACACACACCAACGGCGACGGTCAATTAGGGACGGAGGGAGTACTGTATATCCCTTTATTACGGCCGTTTTTAGGTTTGGACGTTCACCTCTTCGAAGCGGAACACGCTGCCGGCCTGCCGCGTGACGAGCGTAGCCACAATAGCAATTTTTTTTTTCAAACGTCCGACGCTCAATTGACTTACTCCCTCCGTCCAAAAAAAAAAGTCGTTATGGGATACGTGCTGGTCAAACTTTCTCAACTTTAACTGAATTTATACAAAATGTGTGCAATACTTTATCTCCAAATAATTTTATTATAAAAGTACATTCAAAGATCTACCCAATGATACTAATTATGTAACATAAATATTAATACTTTATTTTATATATTTGGTCAAAGTGGATATATATTGACTTTTGGGAAGCGAGAATGACTTTTTTTTAGGACGGAGCGAGTATATTATTGGCTACCACTTCCCAACATCACAACGTGAAAAGAAAAAAACCTGCTACACTCAGTCTCTCCCGAGTCCCGAGTCTTCGACTCCACAGCGCCACCGAAAAAGGAAACCTGCTCACCTCGGTCTCTTTTTTTGACTCTGCGACTCCACAGCGCCACGGAAAAAAGAAAAAAAAAACCCTGCTCACCTCAGTCTCTTTGGACTCTTCCCCTTCCTTCTGGTTGCCGCCTCCACTCCCACTTCTCTCTACATGCACTACCTCCAGTCTCCACACAGATCCCCGCCGCCACGCGCCTCCGATTCTCCACAGCTTCAAGCCTCCGACAACAACCATGCCTGTCATCCACACCGCCGACCCTACGTCCGCGTCGCCGCTGTTCCGTACACGGGCGTCCGGCGCGGACGTAACCCGCGTCCACGCCGCCTCCATTCACGGCCGCCGCAGCTATCGTCGTCGGCGCGGCCCATCGTTCGACGTGGGCTGGACCACCATTCGGTTCCAACTCTCCTACAACTACGCATCAACCTTCAGTCTTCAATCCTCTCCAGATCTGAGTACAATCGACGGATTTGAGGTAATGCCAGTCTGCCGCGTCATGGTTGTGTGCTACTGGTCACTTTTTTCCAAAAGATTTACAGTTCCTCGTAGCTAAACATGCCTCGGATAACTTTTATATTTTTAGTTTTGGAAAAAACTAAATGCTACTTTACTATTACTTTGGGTCCATGTTGGATCAACTCCTGCCTGACCCGCACGTATACTGAGGTGAGACGAGGGTAGCCAACCGTTCGAACGATAAGCGAGGGTGAGAAATAACAGGTTATGAATTATTTCTCTTCCTCCAAAAACTCCTCCTCTTTTACATTGTTTATCCACTGGTATTTATAGGGCATACCAGGGGTCACTGCCTAATTTACAAAAGGGTACAAGAAAATTCCCCCGGGACAGTAAGCGCTGAAACCCTAGCTCCCCTTCTCCCTATCCGCCGCCGCCGGACGCGCGCACACCTTCGCGAGGGCGAGGAATCCAGCCACGCGCCCGAGAAACCTTCGCTCCTGGGACAGAAATCAACCTTCGTCGGCTGTCCGTCAAGTTCTCGCGCTCTTGCGGTCTATCTCCCTGCAGGCACAAATTAGAAGCCGACCCGAGGATCGTGTCAGTAGTGAGGGTTTCTCTTTTGGGGGCCGTCGAGCGTGCGAAGGTGGTTTCTTCATGATAGCTCGCGTGACGTTACTGTCGAGGGTCCCTTCCCCAACAGTAGCCCCTCGATGGCTTGGATCAAGAAACGGTCCTTGGGCCCAAACAGCGTCCCTTGTTGGGAAACGAAAAGTGACCCTTGGCAGCGACGCCCGTGACTGCTTGTGGGTCGGGCCATCAATTTTGGTTGTTTTTGCTTTTATAAAAGTTAGTTTCATTTTTCATGCCACGTTTTCGGGAACCGTGCCGAGTTTTTTTTGGGTTTGGCAATTCACCCTTTTGCCTATAAATAGAAATGGTAGTTGAGCAGATCATGTTTGTGCCATCCTTTTGCTGTAGCCACCCTGCTGCCGTGTTTTGCTTATTGCGAAGGTTGTTTGTTTTATTGTTTCTGCGAAGGTTTTTTTTGCTTGTGTTGTGTTTCGGTCATGGCCAGGTCCAAGCAGACTGCTCGTCTTTCGTCTCCATCTGTCGCGGGTGATGTGGTAACCTTCGAGTTTGGTCTTAGTTGGGTTTGTGACTCAGATTTGGCATCCTACATTAGACGAGGCTGGATTGAGGAGGGGAAGGCGAGGACCAGCAGTGGAGAGACCATTCCGAAGCTAGGGCCTGATGAGGTGGTTTGTATTGAAGGTTCTTTGCAGTCGGCCTTCGTTTCCCAGTGACTTCCTTTGTAACTTCAGTTTTGCAACGGTTTAATTTGAAGTTCCATTAGCTTACGCCTTTGTGCTTCACGAAGCTTTCAATTTTTGCCTGGGCCTGTCGCTCTCAGGGCGTTGTTCCGCACGTCGAGGGTTTTGTTCGGACTCATCGTGTTCATATGCAGCCTCGTAAGATTACTGATGGCGAGGGTAACACCAGCTTTGGTCATTTTGCGGTGTATACCTTTTGCCATCGCGCTGGTTCGAAACTTCCGGTGTAGGCTCAGAAAAATAAATGGATGAGTGGATGACATGAATACTGGTTTTATTATAAGCTTAGCGGGGTTGCAGAGCTTTGTGGTGACCTTCCACCTCTTGGAGATGTGACTGCCGAAGCTTTGATGACTGATGAAGCGCACACTACTATTGATTGTCTGAGAGTAGTTGCTCGTTCTCAGTGTGCTCGGGACTTGGTGGAGGATTATTGTTGCGCTAAGGTATGGCCCCTTAGTCGGAAACAGTCCTAGTTCGAGGTTGAGGATGATTCTAAGTATGAGAAGAGAGGTTTGAAGAAACTGAAGCTGGATTTGAATAAGATTTGGGAACCTACGCTTAAAAAGTTTCCGAACCGGAAAGGTGGTGTTGAAGCTGTTCTGAAAAGGGTTCAGTAGAAAGTTGAAGGTCTTGTTGGTAAGCTTTTTACATTGGAGGTTAAGGTCATTCACAGCACGGTAGGGAGTGGAGGTAGAGTCAACAGGCTCTTTGACATGTTTGGCATCCCCTATCCTGATTGGTCGGCACCTTCAAGTGACGAGGCGCCAAAAAAGAGAAAGCGCTCGTCTAAGGATGAGGGTGAGGTTGTTGCAGTTGCGAAGAGGGGTCGAGGCCGTGGACGCGGAGTTGGCGGCGGTGGTCGAGTGAAAACTCTGGCGAGGAAAGTCGTTGTTGCAGCGTCCGTCGTTGGTGCATCATCTTCTTCGGCCACGGTACAAGGCGCGGGTGGCCGTGGCACTGGCAGGGTTGTTTTTGTTGCGAGTGGGCGCGTGCCGCGTGTTGGTGGTATTGGGGCGCTCATCCATATTTTGGATGACGAGGGTACCTCTGACGATGATGAGAAGGATGAGGAGAAAAAAGCTGAAAAAGAGGCCAGCTCCGAGGATGATTCAACAGAGGAGGTTAGTGATACCTCTGGAAATGACGCGGGTTCGGAGGAGGATGTCTCTATTGGTGACGACCGGGGAAAAAGGGTTGTTTCATCGTTTGCTGATTTGGTAGCCTCGGCTGATTTTGATGAGATGCTTCGGGACCTTGAACCTGATAGTCCCACGCGTTGGTCTATACCTGAATTTGCTGGATCGCATATCTAGGTTGATGGTTTTGAGGCGCCGGGTGATCTTGAATCCGAGCGGAATTCTGGCAAGAGGCCATATGGTGAAGCCAACCATTCAAGTCTTCCTTATTTTGCTAACAAGATTGGTGTTTCAAACCCGACGATAGAGCTATTTACGAGTCCGGACCTTCGGGCATGCCACTTGTAGTGTGCTCCGGAGGAAAGGCGTTTCCTCGGCCGAGTGTTTGGTCGTGTTTGCGTGCCTGAAGCCAAGCTTCATCTCACCAACCAGCCTCTGGGGGACATATTGGATGATGTCGATGTCAAAGTGACTGAGTTGATGCTCCTCAGTCGTTCGGCTCGGCGGAGGGCCGATTATAACCATGACTACCTAAGTGGTCGGCTGGCTGAGCTTGAGAAAGAAAATAAGGAGCTTCGGCGAAGTTTAGATAATAAAGAAACTGAGCTAAAAAATGTTGCAAAAAAAGTTAGAAAGTCTCGCAAGGAAGCACAGGAGGTGGTTAACCGTAATATTGACTTGGTTTCGGCTGGCCGCGAAAAGGACCAAGCTCTGGCGTCTGCGAAAAGTCACATAGCGGTTCTTACCTCGGAGTTAGCTTCCCAAACAGAGTCATGGCAAACGAGCATGGAGAAGATAAAGGTTAAACTTGATGGGTGCTTGACACAAGCTGGTGGTTCTGCTGGGGAGCCGCTTCCTGCAGTTGATGCGGAAGCCCTCGGAGACTGGTTTTTGACTGAGCTTGCTGTGTTCAGCTCGCTGGTTGAGAATGCAGCCGATTTAGGAGGTTACACCGGGGCTTTGGCCATGGCCTGCAATCTTCGTCACGCGGATTGCGATCACCTTCGGAAAGTGAAGCGTCCAAGCCATGTTTTCCCAACTGTCGATGAGGTGCGTGCGATGAAAGTTGATGATGCAGAGGTTCGTAATTGCGCGATGCGCTTACTTCGTAGGTTTTGGATAGCTGGTGGAGGTCGTACTCTTGCATTTGAAGAGGCTGTGGAGGCTACTCGTCAGGTCAGTATGGCACGAGATGCGTTATTTTTGTTTGTATGTTTTTATCTTGGGTTTGCTTTCTGTTACGGGAGATTGCTTTGTTTTGATGGGGGCTTTTTTGCAGGCCCAAAAAGACGCGTTGCCTTTGCCGCCAACAGCTGAAGACGCACCGGGTTGCTCAAAACCCACTCATGCGTAGGATTCTACAGAAGCGCCGCCAGTTGAAAAGGTTGTCGTGGTTGAAAGCGCTCCTTCGACATTATTTTCCTCCGCCGAAGCTCCGGACGTGGTGAGGACGCCTATTGTAGATCACGCTGCGGCGGAAACTTCTGCGTCCCGCCAGGCTATACACAGGGGTCTTGAAGTTCCTGTCCAGGTGTGAGGGGGAGAGAGACACTTAGTTTTTGTTTTGAAAGGGGTCTTTTTGTTATGAAGGGCGAAGGTTGTCAAGGACTAAACATGTTTGTTTAATTGTTTGACATGCAGGTTCCTGATGGAACCGTGCATGAGGTGTTTGATGTGACGCCCATTATGTTAAATTATCAGGATGTTTTTATATCTGGAGAGTCATGGGCTCGTGGTAAGCTGAAACATCCTTCGCTGTCCTTCGATCGTTTTTGGTAGTCTAAGTTGCGAAGATATGATCTTAAAAACAACCAGTCAAGCTATTTTTGGTGCAATGCTGACTACACGGATCGGCAGACTACACGTGTTCTATTTGGTTCTTCTTTGCAGACTCCTATTGATGACGATATAGATGAGAGTGCGGTGTTGGATTTTTTGTTTGGGCACAACAACCTTGGTCTAGACTCAGAAGGTTCTCTTGTAATCCCAAAGGAAGAAACTGTAGAAATTAGTGAAAGAGATCGTAGGTATATGTAGAGAGCGGCGGTGTTGACCGGGGAGCTACCGATTATTCCCGCCGCCCCTTTGTTGTGGGGGGCTATTGTTCCGTCGGGTGTGTTAGTTGTAGAAGGCCACAAAGGTGCTGACGAGAATTTGTCAATTGTTGTTAGCGAGGATAGATTGTAAACTAAACACATTGTAGCTTGTGTGCGGTATTGTTGAAGGTTTTGCTTTTACAGGATTTTGTAATTTTGCTAAGAGTTGTTTGAGAAACACCCCTGTCTTTTTCAGCGGGGCTCGCTCTTTAAACGTTTATGAGAATTGTTTTGAAAAAATAGCGACGCCCCCTGTCTTTTTCAACAAGGCTCGCTTTTGAACGTTTATGAGAGTTGTTTGAAAAACAGCGACGCCACCTGTCTTTTTCAGCGAGGCTCGCTCTTTGAACGTTTACGAGAGTTGTTTGAAAAACAGCGACGCCCCCTGTCTTTTTCAGTGAGGCTCGCTCTTTGAACGTTTACGAGAGTTGTTTGAAAAACAGCGACGCCCCCTGTCTTTTTCAGCGAGTCCCAGCGTCTTTGCGAGGGTGCTTGACTTTCTCGGACTTCATGCCTGCACTTTTTCTTAGATGGATAGTAAAATTTGTTTTTTGTGAGCCCCTAGCGTCTTCGCGAGGGTACTCAACTTTTTGGATTTTGCGCCTCTCCTTGTTTCAGGTGGGGGTGAAGTTTGCTCTTATGAGCTCCTACGAGGGTACTCGACTTTTTTGGACTTCGCGCCTCCCTTTATTTTAGGTGAAGGTGAAGTTTTCTCTTGCGAGCCCCTAGCGAGGGTACTCGACTTTTTTGGACTTCACGCCTGCCCTTATTTTAGGTGGAGGTGAAGTTTGCTTTTGCGAGCCCCTAGCGATGGTACTCGACTTTTTTGGACTTCGTGCCTCCCCTTATTTTAGGTGGAGGTGAAGTTTGCTTTTGCGAGCCCCTAGCGAGGGTACTCGACTTTTTTGGACTTAGTGCCTCCCCTTATTTTAGGTGGAGGTGAAGTTTGCTTTTGCGAGCCCCTAGCGAGGGTACTTGACTTTTTTTGGACTTCGCGCCTCCCCTTATTTTAGGTGGAGGTGAAGTTTGCTTTTGCGAGCCCCTAGCGAGGGTACTTGACTTTTTTGGACTTCGCGCCTCCCCTTATTTTAGGTGGAGGTGAAGTTTGATTTTGCGAGCCCCTAGCGAGGGTACTCGACTTTTTTGGACTTCGTGCCTCACTTTATTTTAGGTGGAGGTGAAGTTTGTTTTTGCGAGCCCCTAGCGAGGGTACTTGACTTTTTTGGACTTCGCGCCTCCCCTTAATTTGATTCGGGATAAATTTGTTTCGAATCAAATTTCTAGGGTTGTTCATCGATGTTAGCATTCTGGATGAAAAAGGTGCTATTTCGATGTCGATGGAAAATGAAATATTTTATGTTTCTTTTTCCGGGGGATTTTCCTGTTTGTATTGATATTTGGTTATGATTTTTTGCCTCGTTAAAAACCTTACGCCCCTTCGCAAGGAAAAAGAGTACAGCACCTTTGGTACTTGTTACAAAGCATAACAACACAAAGGAAAAACAAAGAGGAGAAAACAATTTACATAATGCGAGGGCTCGCTAGAGCTCCGCTAAGGGTAGAACTTGCGAAGGTCATCAACATTCTAGGTATGTGACAGACGGTTTCCTTCGTTGTCGGAGAGATGATAAGACCCTGGGCGATTTGTTTCTATTATCAAGTATGGTCCTGTCCATTTTGGTTGTAATTTTCCCACCAAGTGGGCGTTTTGTTTCCGGATGAGAACGAGGTCACCCTTCTTCAAATCTTTGATTTTTACTTTCTTGTCTCTCCACCTTTTGGTTTCCTCTTGATACTTGCGAAGGTTATGCACTGCACTACATCTTGTTTCTTCGAGCAAATCTTTGTCTGTCAACTGGCTTTGTCCGTCTGATTCGAGGGTCGTCCTAAGTGAGCCATATTTTAATTCTTCTGGTAACATTGCTTCTTCTCCAAAGAGTAGCCTAAAAGGCGTAAACTTTGTTGCTCTACACTCTGACGTGTTATGGGACCAGGTGACCGAGGTTAGCTCTTCTGCCCATTTGCCCTTAGGCCTGCCGTGAAGTTTCTTAGAGATTGCTTGGAAAATTGTGGCATTAGCTCTTTCGACGAGGCCTTTTGATTGTGGATGCCGAACTGAGGCGAAGCATAAGGTTGTACCAATTTGAGCACATAACTCTTTAAAACCTCGCTGTCGAGCTGAGTGCCATTGTCGACGATTAAGTGCTTGGGTACCCCGAAACGACAAACTGCTGCCAGAAAAACTTTTTCACGGCTTGCGAGGTTATGGATGTCAGTGGTCCTGGAGCTGCTGGTAAGGGTCCGACTATGTCCATTGCCCATCTTTGCAGCGACCACGTTGGGCATATCAATGTTGTTGGAGCACCTAGGGCACTTTGCATTTTCGGTGTTAGTTGACATCCCTGGCAATGCTTGACTAGCTCTTCTGCATCGCGTAATGCTGTTGGCCAAAAGAAACCTTGGCAGAAAGCTTTACCGACCAACGCTCTTGGGCCATTGTGTCAACCGCATATACCTTCTTGAATTAGTTTGAGTATGTCCTTTCCCTGACTGTGCGGCACACACTTTAACCATGGGGAGGTTACCGAAGCTTTGAATAGGATGTTATCAACTATTTTGTACTCTCGAGCTCTTTGGTTTAGTCTGTTTTCTTCTTCTTTGGAGTCGGGCTCGTACAACCCGTTGATGTATGCCATGATTGGAGCTCTCCAATCTTCACTTTGTATTGCATTAATCTGCTTTGCTGTTTTTTCACGGGCTTCGATGGCTGGTTGTGTTGCCACTTCATAAAAGACGTATAGAGGTAACTGTGACTGTTGTGTTGTTGCTTTGGCCAGATCGTCTGCTTCGCTATTCTCAGCCCTTGGTATTGCCTTCGCCGTTATGCCCAAGAAAAAGACTTCTAACCTTCGGACAAGTTGTAAATACTTTTGCAGCTCTGTATCCTATGCTTTGTAATTTTTCTCAATGTGTCCGGCAATGACTTGGGAATCTGTGTTGACAACTGCCCTTCGTACTGACAATGCTCGAAGCTTTGAGAGAGCCAGAATTACAGCTTCGTACTATGCTGAGTTATTTGTGCATTTGAAATCGAGCCTTGTGGCATACCGTAGCTTCGACCCGGATGGCGAGGGTAAGATTGCAGATGCTCCTGCTCCAGCTGCTCCCCACGCCCCATCGACATATACCGTCCCAAATGGGTCTACTTCGACTCCTTCTTTGCAAGGGTTGGGAGTCCATTCAGCTATGAAATCCGCTAGGGCCTGCGATTTAATTGCTGATCTCCCCATGAAGGTTATTGATGGCGGGAAAACGGGCGGCTACGACCCGCCTCCGCGTCAGCAGAGACAAATTTAGTTTTGATTAAGTTTAAATGGGACAAAAGTAAAAGAACAGGTATTGCGAGTCCATACTTCCATAATTCTTATATTTGCATAAAAATTATGTTAATTACATCTCCGTAGAGAACACCCCTGATTAAGAGTTCCAATATGAGTACATGAAAAATAAGATTACATCATATGACTTCCTATTACAAACTACAGAAGAAAATAAGTCTTCAGTCTCGTAGTTGCCAATGGGCGCATATGCATGTCTGACATGAGATTGGATTTGATATTTATCATTTCTTTTCAACATGGCATGAATTCATTGGGGAGTGAACATATACTCCTGATATGTATGATTGGTTGCTAGCTGATTTAGCTTATTAGTCAACCGTGGTATGCACATATTTAATTCATGCATACGAATATTTTGTTATTTATTTGAACCATGATGTGGTGCCAAAGCCTTTTGGTTTGTCCGCACCATGGTATACTTGCACATCGATAGATGCGCAATCATTTGTTTAATATGTTTTTATTTGAACCGTACACTAGACTCATAAGTATGCACCTAGTTTATTTTACTTAGCAGTTTCGCTATGTCATACGAGATCGTGGATCAACACGTTCTGATATGAAGTTATTATTCGATGCATTCTGTCGCATGCACATATTTATATTTTGAGGACTAAGCTTCATATAGCTTGATCAGATCATGAATTATTTTATACATTTGATAGGTATCGATGCACTCGGCCGATGGTGCAATATTCCTTTTGTTTAAGTTAAGACAAAATGCTTATCTCATTTGAAAAGATGTGCCGCAGCGCTACTATGCGTTAGTGCATGCATAACTCACTTATTTATGCTCACAACATAGTATTAAATTTAATTTGATATTAATTTTGACGTAGCATTTCATGGACGTGATCTAGCAAAGATGTAATATTAATTTAGCCAGGATGTGTGACGCTTAAAAGGCCGTGCTAGGCATAATGGAAATATCTGTTCAAATTAATTGGAAATTATGATAATGAATGTAACCAGGCTTATCTCCCTTAGCTTTGTTTTTGAGTAATATTTGTAACATTTCGGTTATTTTTACTATGGTGCCGCACAGACATATAATTTATCATTGAGAGACTTATTTTGTTTAGTCTACTAGTGTGATTAATCCGATATGGTTTGGGACAGATGCAACATAATTGAGATGCAAAGCTTGCGTTTATGCTAGCCTATATTTTTTATTTATATTTTTACCATGACGTGTTATTTTTTACCAGTGACGTGCACGTCCTGAAATGATTTGATGTTTTAGAATAAGTAATCTCTATTTACTTTGGTATGTTTGGATTAACTAAAACAAGGTGTATGGGGGAGTTGTGAAGACACTTTGAATTATTTGCATTATTCAATACATATGCCGTTACACATGCAAGGATCGAGCATGCAGGGGTTAAACATGTATAGGATGCGCATATACAGGATACAAGATAACTCTGCTATTTTTCTATCAGCTTTAATTAAGACTTTAATTTTTTGGCATGCAGGATGCTATTTAAGTCAAATCAAAGCTAGGACATATGCATGTACTGAATATACGACATGTCAGTATGTATATGAATGCTTCTTTAATTATATTTCATAGCGTCAAGGCCTGCTCTACCAGCACGCCGGTGTTCCTGTTGAATTGAACCCGTACGTGTAGCCTAGGCGAGGACAACACTTGTATGAAGGTGGAATTTGGATGTACACCACGCAGCAGTTCCGGCAAGAGTTCTTGTTGATTTGAACCCATGCGCGGAGTACGGCGAGTATAATTTTTTTACCATGATGGTAACTTTAGCGCTTGTTCTTGATCTCGTATCAACGGACCGAGTCGAAGAACAAGGCTCTTCCAATGGTGATCTGTATCAACCGACCAGAACGACCATGGGGTCTTGATACATCTCATGGGGACTTGCTCGAGAGAACAAACCCACACATAAGGTCTTGCATATGGGAGATGGATGGAGACTTTGTTGTTGTCGAGCGAGGGAGAGAAGGTTGAAGAGAACGCCGTGTATGAAGCGCTGCTCACCTTCTCCGGGACCTTGAATCCAAGATGTCGCTTCTTGCGTCAAGCTTTTGGCTGTCTATGAGTGCGCCAGCAGGCAGCCTGACGAAGCTGTGCTCTGCGCGGTGGTGAGCGGCGAACCGGCAGAGTCTGGTGGTGCGGGATGAGCAGCTGCACGGTGGTGAGCGGCGAACCGGCAGAGTCTGGTGGTGTGGAATGAGCTGCGCAGTAGCCTGGTGGGAGTTTGAATAATAAGGACAGCCTGACGGTACTATGAATCGGGAGCCGCTTTGAAAGCTCGTACCTGCTATTTATAGAGCAGGCCATCAGGTAGTTCGTGTGCTTTGAACTTTCGTCCAACTGCAGCAGCCGGCGGCAGTGGTTACCACGCGAAGTTTGGCGCTCTTCTAATTCAATTTTCGTAATCATCTGACGCGTTGTGATTTAAATAATCCAGCGCGCGTCCGCTGGACGTGACCCGATGAGCATGGAGGTCGTGGAAGTTTTACATCTCTCGCTTGGACTTGACTCGACTATTCTTGGAAGCATTGACCTGCAGTTCGCTATTCCTTTTGCGTGTGGATTAATTTGTTTATCTTTTAATTACTGTGATTTAAGGGGAAAGGAAATAATAACTTGTTTCCTGGCCGGCTTGCATGTACATATATACGTGTACACGCACCACACAAGCACGTTGCATCACTATTTTTTTATCAATTGATCATGCGTGTCTGCTAAGATGTAGTCATGTTCATGTATATATACTCTCGTCTTGCTTTTCTTCTTCCTCTTTTTTTAATACTCATCCCATCATTACTTTTTTTATAGGAAAAATGATTAATTACTTTATTCAATCAATAAAGATTTTATTTTCATATGTGGACTTTGCATAACTTGCGAGTTAACCCCACATGAACACATGGTATTTAATTTATACATATGCACACACCGTTAAATGCACTGAATTTCAAAACCGATATTACACTATAGTAATTTCATTTTCTTTTTAGCCATATTATTTATTATTTACGTTTTTCATATTTAGATGGTATTTGACCACTATAATACTTTATTTATTGTGGTCTCGATTTTTTTTCACACATTTTGGGTAGAGCCAAAAATGGTGTCAACAGTTATGGTGTAGCTATTCAGCTCGACTGCCCATCTTGCTATTCTGCCGATAGCTTCATTGTTCTTGAAAATGTTTTTGAGGGGGTAGGTGGAGGGCACTTGAACTTCGTGTGACTAAACATAGTGTTTGAGCTTTCTTGATGCCATGACCACAGCATATGCTATTTTTTCGAGCTCAGAATAGTGTCGCTTGGGGCCCTCGAGGGTCTCTAAAACATAGTAGATGGGGGCTTGTTTGGTTTTGTTACCATCGTGCAGTTCCTTTATCAATATTGTGCTGACCACGTGTGGCGAATTCGTAATATACAGTAATAGCTTGTCCCCTAAACTGGGGCTGGTTAGGGTGGTCATGTTGGTGAGATACTTGTTGACACTAGTTATCTATCAAAATCAAAGGATAAATAAATATGAAATGGGCATGAATTCAATCACCAATAAAGGTTTAGGGTTTAATTGACAATATTAATCATGAGTTTGGGGGAATTGTGATTTCTGCAGGGGACTAAACAGGAAAACCAGCACTGATTACTTCTCCTAGGAGGAAACGGATGGAAGATTACGGAACCGGCGCGTCAGGAATACTCCAGAAGGACCTAGAGGACACCAGAGGACACCACGAGGCGGGACACCCCGAGAGGCCGCCAGGTGGGACCGACCGGTCCCACCCTAGGACCGGTCGGTCTCCCCATGGGCCCGATGGCCTCCGTCTTCTGGAAGCTTCCTCCACCGCCTTTGAGGATCCATCTCAGCCCTACGTGAAGTCGGTTTGATCTAACGACCGCGGTTGATCCCTCAGGGCTATATATACAGGCCCCAGGCCCCAGGGAAGATCAAGTCTCTCTTTAGAAAAGTCTACGCCTCATTCAGAAACCCTAGAAGAAGACTTCAAGAGCCAGCTTTAAGTAGAAGACTAGTTACCCCTCTAGTTTAGGTTTAGAACCTAGTCTTATACTAGAACTAGAAGAGAGAGAGAGAGAGGAAGAGATCAAGAAGGAGCTCCGGCCTGTCGGATCAACTTCTTCATCTTGTACCTGTGGATTCAAGTTCATCTTCAACTTGCTTCAGCGATTATTTCGGTAATCAACGTCTATATTTAAGTTTGTGCCATTGTTCTTATTATTCTTAAGGTTTATGACTCTCTTTTGAGTACTTTAATTCTAGTCATTCTAGAGTTAGAGTAGTTGGATAGTGATGAGGGACGGCCCGATCTTCCGAGAGGTAGCGATACGTTCGATTGGTGGAGAACTCGACGTTGGCGATCCGGCTTCAAATCAGACACGATTTGAATCCTGCAACCGTTACACCACTGCTCCGTTGGTTATCAACCAAGCACAACTTGATTGACCTCGCCAAGAAGGCTAATCCTGCAAGCGAATCGAAGAACACAAGCAAGAAGATAAAAACATGCAATCTGAAATTGCAAATATGAATCTCACGAATTTATATGGAGGGTTCAAGAACTCGGTTCCAAAGGACTAATCGACACAGTGGAGGATTCGACACCACAGTTACAATGAACGATTCAATTTCTCGATGGAAAACTAAACTCTAAACAAAACCCAAGACCTAACGACGACGACGGCGGCTAATTATAGTGTTTAGGTCGTCGTCCCTGCTGGACGCGCCCCCTAATGGGCTCTAAGATGAGACACGGCCCATCGGACCAAAAGACGATGTCGCAACACCCTGGCAGATTCTGGACGCTGACTTGTTTCGACGATTCCCGTTGACTCCGGATGTATTTTGACGTGATTCTAAATCCATTGGTTAGCTTATCAAATTATCTTTCCAAGCATATCTGGTTCGTCAAAAATGGAGTTCGTATGCATCCGGGGCGTTGATTTTACCCGGGACTGCTCCTGAATTCCGAGGGTGACGAGGTAGCTGAGTTGGAGACGGATTGCAACTTGGGGAAGACCATGGGCGTCGGTGTTCTAGCGTCGCGATGTCCTCATCATCGTCCCCTTCTTGAATTGGAGTCATCCTCGACTCCATCTTGGCGATGTGCTCGTCATCCCCTCCTCTAGAATTGGAGTCGTCTGCGACTCCATTCATTCTCCAAGCTCCTACAAAGGTTAGTGACCGCACAATGCGAAACACAAGGTATAGGATCATGTGCACAGCAACACTAACATGTCGACAAAACATAGTATAACAAGGAGCATCATTATTATCACATAACGCAGCAGCAGAAGAAGTTGTAGTCAAGAAAAGCACCTCCTTTTAACTTAATCTCATTATTGTTAGCAATGTCGGTTGGATGTTATTTTTTATTTTTATCTCTCTTTAGCATGTTTTAATATATCCGTAGGAGACAAAGACAGCAAAGTAATTTTCTTGTCCTTATGTATGATAGTGTATGTATTAGTTCTACCATGGTGTAAAGCATCATTATCAAATTCCCATGGGCAACCTAACAAATGGAACAAGCTTGCATAGGAACACCATCAAAATCAGTAGTATCATGATAGGAGCCTGTGAAAAAACTATTGCGTGTCGATTTAGTTCCCTTTTCATACCATTATTATTGAACCATTGAAGTTTTTACAGATATGAATGTTGTCGTGTGGTCAAGCCAAGCTTGTCAACCAAATCTGAACTCACCAAGTTGTTGCAACTCCCGCTATCAATGATGGTGAGAACACGACAACCCTGCACAATGAGATACATGTGGAACAAATGGTGGCGTTGGATCTTCATCTCTTTTTCTTCATGTCCCACACGTGTACTCAACACTCGCTGCACAAGAAGACTAGGGTAGTCCGCGCAGCAGCAGCCACATAGTCAATGGTGATGATCTCCTTGTCTTGATCGTCCTCGGTGGAATCTACATGAACGTTAGCAACAAGGGCGAAATCATCTTCAACATCACTAGCACTTACATATCCATCATCTGTACCAATGAAAGCGCGACGGCTGGGGCAATCCTTCATGACATGTCTCATGCCTTTGCATCGGTGGCAAATGATTTTAGAGCTGGATGAGGAAGAGCTAGTAGAAGCACCCGGAGTGACACCTTTCTTCAGCGGTGGAAACTGCACAGTAGACAATTTACTTACCTCGGAAGGTGTAGACGGCTGTGGTGCAGCAGGAAGCTTGGCGTTCTTCGGCTCGGAACGTTGCTGAAAAGTCCTCCCATTGTTATATACCTGAAAGGCTGATGTTGTTGTTTGCGGCCCTGTACTTCGCGTTCAGCTTTAAGAGCAAGATGGTATAATTGCTGAACTAGTTCCAATCTTGTAATCAAGAATATCCTGGATATCACGATTCAAACCACCAAAGAATCTAGCAGTAGCATCATTATCATCTTCATGTATACCACAACGTGCTAAACCAATAAGCAATTCTTGATAATATGCCTCTACGCTTTTATCACCTTGTTTTAAAGTCTACAATTTTAAACACAAATCACGTTGATAATAAGGAGGAACAAAATGAGATTTCATACGTTCCTTTAAAGCATTCCAAGTTTGAGGCACAGCAGCAGCATTATTAGCATTGCAAAGATCACTCCACCAGAATAAAGCAAAATTAGTAAACTCACTAGTAGCAAGTCTAACTCTATGCTCAGCAGGAACATTATGAGAACCAAATTTTTGTTGAACAGCAAGTTCCCAATCTAAATATGTCTCTGGATCCATATTATCAGCAAAAGGAGTTAGACTAAATTTAATTTTAGCAAAAGAATCATTATTATGATTATTACCTCCCATACCGTGACGATTGAAGTTGAGACGGCGATGGGGACCAGCATCAACATCCGCATCGTCATCACCAAAAGCATCCGCATCTTCGTCATCACGATTAGGTTGAGGGCGTTGCTCAAGCTGTTCAATGCGGTTGACCAGATTGTTCACGTTGCGCGTCAGCTCGGTCATGAGGTTGCGTTGTTCATTCATGAATGTTGTAAGCTCGCCTTTGGACACGCACTCATTGAAGTCCGTCGAAATTCCTGCCATTGTTAGAAGATAGAAAAAGACAACAGCAAAGTATTATCCCTATCAACTAAAAGGAACCAAGTGGTAGTGGTGGTGAAAGTGGAATGCAAAATCACAAGCGGCTTACCACCGTCTTGCCCGTATTCTTACCAACGCCAAACAAGATCAAACCAAAGTGACGAAGCAATCTGTTGTTGAGCGTGGGTAACAGTTGCAAGATGAACTTGTGCTGACAGAAGTATATGTGGAGCTATAGGTAGGCACAATATGACAGCAAGGATTAGCAATTAACGAATACAGATTAGCAAAATTCAATAATATCCAAAGCACAAGTCACAATTGCTGGCTAAGACGTGTGTAGACGTACCGGAACAAGATGAAACAAAGAACGATGGAAAGAACTCACAGAAGAAGCAAAGAGCACTGATTTTTCCTTTTTCCTGATTTTCCCTTGATTTTCCAAAAAGGTACTAGTAGAAATCAAAATTTTTTACTATTTTTTTATATTTTTTCCTGAACAGGATCACAAAAGATATAACCACAAAAATTGGCACCTTCAACTGAGGTGGGATGTGGTGTACAGAAAATCAGCAAGTTCTCTGAAAAGCGTGCAGAAACCTTGTCAATTTTTTTAACTTATTTTCTCAAATTTTTTTGGCAATTTTGAGGAGACCAAACAGGGCGAAGCCAAGTTTGGGTCGGCTCCAAACGGTGTCAAGAATCTCTACAAAAAATTTCAGATTTTTCTGACAAACCAGCGAAAAGTTATGCCTGTTTTACTGAAGGTACCTCAAGTTCTGGTTTTGGAAAGGCACAACACGAAAACGACAGTTAGGGCAACTCGACAGCGGCAGTTAGGGTGAAGCGACCCTAAACTCCAACAACGATCACAAGAGAAAGCGTCCTTGTGACTAACAGCAGTAGGTAGATGCTAGATGATGTAAGGAGGGCTGCGATGCAGGCAAAAATTAGAGCGGTTGGCAACCTATCTAGGATTTGCGCGGCGGCGAGAATTTACACAAGGCGGCTGAAAGCTCTAGTTTGGTTTTGGTTAATTGATGAAACCTATTGGACTAACCCTAGGCTTAAGAGTGATTATAAGATAGGTTGGTCCAAGTCCAAGTGGTGGAGCTAGATGGCACTCATGTGATGGAGATAGCCAAAAGATTGTGATCAAGTGCTCTAACTTGGAAATGAAGAAAGAGAAAAACAAAATGGGCTCAAGGCAAGGTATAAACCTAAGGCCATTTTGTTTTACCGGTCAAGACGCAATAGAGTGCGTGATCGGTTTTGGATAGATAACCGTACTATAAAGAGGAAAATCTTTGATTACAATGGTTATCTAGTGCCACTAAGTGTGGTGTCATTTGCATATACTTTGCGCTTAGTGACGTGGTGAGATTGATGAAAAGCCCAAGAAAATTCTATGTGAAAAGCTACCTCAAGTGCTAAATTCGATTTGGTGCTTGTGGGAAGAGATAGCACTTAAAAGGGTTTAAAAAAGGAGAAGAATGTGTGCTGTGATCGGAAATTTCCAGCTCAGCTCGTAGTTATTCCAGCAAGGGGTCCTCTGTTGCTCTTTTCTTCGCGTTCGTCCGGATTTGGTGCAACCCGAACTGGAATTTCCAGTGAGGGTCGGGACTTCAGGAGAGACGCTCCCACCCTGGAAATTCCAGGGCGCGCCGCCTGGAATTTCCAGTGCGGGAATGGCACTTCAGACTGGTCTGTTTTGGTCAAACTGGTCCATTTTTGCTCGTCTGGTCCGTTCCTTTTGACCGTTAGGGTGAAAGAGTCGTTGGGGGGTTTTGGTCTGCTCCCGATTGGAATTTCCAATCCGCGTTAACTGAAATTTCTAGTGCGGGTCTGAGTAGTGAGGGAGCCTGTGCATGAGGGGATAAGGTTTGTGGCCTCCTCTCTTCTTCCTCACTTCTTTTTTCCCCATTCTTGCTCATTTTGAATAACCCTAAAGGAAGAACAAGCTATCTCCCTCTCCTCTCTCACTCCCAAGGATTTGTGCTCCATTCAAGTGAGAGATTGAGTTCTAGTGATTGATTTTGAGAGCTTCAAGAGCTTCCCCCCTCCTCTCCATCTCCTAGCTTGTTGCTCATTTGGGAGAGGATTTGGGGAAACCCTAGTGTGCGCATTTGAGATTGCATATTTGGTGGCACTAGGTGATTGTTGTGATTGTGGATTTCTTATTACTCTTGGTGATTGCCGTCACCTAGACGGTTGGTGATTTGGTGATTGGTGAGGGGATTTGGTGATTGTGTCCGCCCCCAATCAAGTGCTTGTAAGGGTTTCTTGTGCCTTCCCCGGTGGAGCGCCAAAGGTAACTCTAGTGGATTGCTCGTAGCTTGTGGATCCCCATCTTGTGGTGTGGTTGTGCGGCACCCTATTGAGGGTTTGGCGTGTGATGCCAATTAGCTCGTGAACCTCCAAGTGGGTGAATCTCTACAACAGGGACGTAGCTTGCCGGCAAGCAAGTGAACCTCGGAGAAAAAATCATTGTGTCATCTTGTCTCCGTGGTATTCATTGGTATCCATTTATTGATCTCTTGTCCAGCTCGGTATACACACTTATATCACTTGTATTTACCTTTTGTTACATTCTTGCAAGTGATAATTATATCTTTTTGTAGCTAGTTAAAATTACTTATCTTGTGTAGTGGTTTATTGTTGCTCATTTAGTTGTAAAATAGCAACATAGATATTGTGTGACATAGAGATTATAATTAACTAGAATTGTGGATAGGTGGCTTGCACTTTTGTAGAGCTAGCGCAAAACTCGGTTCGCCATTTAGTTGTCTAATAAGCTTGCTTAAGTGTTGTTGTCGAAATTTTATAGGCTATTCACCCCCTCTAGCCATTTAGGACCTTTCAAGTGGTATCAGAGCCGAGTCACCGTTCATTTGAGGCTTAACAACCTACGGTGTTAAAATGGCTCAAATCAACAACACCAAGAGGCCACCCCAATTTGATGGCACCAATTATAGTTATTGGAAGGCAAAGATGACTACTCACATCAAGTCAATCAATAGAAAGATTTGGAGTGTGGTAGAAACAAAGATTGAGATAGCCGATCCGGAGCATCTCACCAATGCCGAAGAAGAGAAGATGCAAAACAATGATATTGCTCTTAGTGCTATTCATGATGCAATTAATGCAAATGTGTTTGAGCAAATCAAGGGCTTGGAATTGGCAAATGAGGCATGGAAGAAGCTAGAAGAGTCATATGAGGGCACTCAAGCGGTGAAGGGTGCAAATGCATATATCCTCAAAGAAAAATTTGCAAGCTTCAAGATGAAGGAAGATGAGAGTGTGCCGGAGATGTTCAATAGGCTACAAGTGCTAGTCAATGATCTAAAGGCACTTGGAGAAGAAGTGAAGGACAAGGACTTCTCACACAAGTTCTTGAGATGCCTCCCAAAGAGGTTTAGTATGTTGGTTACTTTGCTAGTGAGGAGTGGTTTGGACACAATGACACCAAACCAAGTGCTTGGAGATGTGATGACCGATGACACATATAGAGAAGAGAATGAAGAAGAAGAGAAGAAGGATGAGAAAAAGAAAAGTGTGGCATTCAAAGCCACAACATCATCATCCAAGAGCAAGGGCAAAGCAAAGAAAGAAGAATCTAGTGAAGACGATTGCTCCAATGCTTGTGATGATGAGGATGAAGAGATGGCTTTATTTGTCAAAAGATTTGGCAAATTCATGAAGAAGAAGGGCTACCAGACAAGGAGGAAGAAGACCTCATACAAGAACAAGGATGAACCAAGGAGGTGTTTCAAGTGCGGTAGCAAGGACCATCTTGTTGCTCAATGTCCATATAATAGTGAAAATGATGATGACAACAAGAAGAGCAAGAAGAAGGAAAAGAAGGAGAAGAAAGAGTTCATCAAGAAGAAGAAGGGGCAATCATATATGGTCACTTGGGATAGTGATGCATCCACAAGTAATAGTGATGATGATAATGATGATGATGACCGCAAGGCAAGCAAGAAGAAGGCACTTACAAGCATTGCTATCAACAACAAGCCTTCTATCTTCGACACTCCATCATGCTTCATGGCTAAGGCCACAAAGGTACAATCCGATGATGATGAGAGTGATGATGATGATGATGAACCCACTAAAGATGAATTATTTGAAATGCTTGATGATGCTAGAGAACACTTTGATAAAAAGAGAAAGGAGTGCAAAGAATTGCAAAAGAGACTAAAAGCTCTTGAGCAATCCTTTCAGGAGCTCAATGCTACTCATGAGAGGCTAGTGGAAGCCCATGAGGAGCTTGATGATGCTCACACCAAGCTTAAGAAAGCTCACTCCTCTCTAATTGATCAAGCTAAAATTGAGAAAGTAGAGGAGAAGGTAGAAACAAATGACATAGGCATAACATGTGATATAATTGATGAATCATTCTATAAGCCTATTGTTATTGCTCCTACTAACCCTTCATGTAGCTCATCATCTACCACTACTACTTCATCTATGGATGATGGTTTCACTTGTGATGCCTCACTCATGGTTGAGAATGAGACATTGAAGAGGGAGGTAAATGAGCTCACTCACGCCTTAGGTAAAGCCTATGGTGGTGAGGCCCGCTTGCTTAAGTGCTTGGGTAGCCAATGCTTCTCTCTCAACAAAGAGGGATTGGGCTATACCCCCAAGAATGGCAAGGCGGCTTTTGCTACTCACAAGACTAGTTTTGTGAAGAGCAATGATCGGTTTTGCACTAGATGCAAGCAAAGTGGGCATGTAGAGCAATATTGCAAGAACAAGAACAAGAATGCTAATGTATCCTCTATTCAATTTGATTCTTGCTATTTGCTTACCAAGGGTGTTAATGGTGTGAAAGCTAAATTCATTGGTGCACCAATTGCGGGCTCAAAGAAGAAAGCCATTTGGGTACCAAAGAGTTTGGTCACTAACCTTGAAGGACCCAAAAAGGTTTGGGTACCTAAAAAGAATTGATTTGTTCTTGTAGGTCAATTACAAAGCCGGAGGGAGGCATTGGGTGCTTGATAGGGGGTGCACTCAACATATGACCGGGGATTCAAGATTGTTCAATTCAATCAATTCAAGTGGCAATAATGGTTTTGATTCTATCACATTTGGTGACAATGGCAAAGGCAAGGTTAAAGGGCTTGGTAAGATTGCAATATCCAATGACACGAGCATTTCCAATGTGTTGCTAGTTGAGAGCTTGAACTTCAATCTATTGTCAGTTGCTCAATTGTGTGATCTTGGTTTCAAATGCATATTTGGAGTTGATGATGTAGAGATCATAAGTGTAGATGGCTCTAATTTGATATTCAAAGGATTTAGATATGAGAACCTATACTTGGTTGATTTCAATGCTAGTGAAACCCAATTGTCAACATGCTTGTTCACTAAATCTAGTTTGGGTTGGTTATGGCATAGAAGGCTTGGTCATGTTGGAATGAAACAACTGAACAAGATAGTGAAACATGATCTAATTAGAGGCTTGAAAGATGTCACCTTTGAGAAGGATAAACTTTGTAGCTCTTGTCAAGCCGGCAAAAAGTTGGTAACACCCATCCTAAGAAAAGCATGATGAGTACTATCAAAGCATTTGAATTGTTGCACATGGATTTATTTGGACCAACAACATACACTAGCATCGGTGGAAATAATATGGCTTTGTGATAGTGGATGATTACACTAGATACACATGGGTCTTCTTTCTTAGTGACAAGAGTGAAACATTTGATATTTTCAAAACTTTTGTCAAGAGATGCCCAAATGAGTTTGAAACAATAATCAAGAGAGTTAGAAGTGACAATGGGAGTGAATTTAAGAATACAAGAGTTGATGAGTTTGTGATGACTTTGGCATTAGACATCAATTCTCACCCAAGTACACTCCTCAATCAAATGGGATTGTTGAAAGGAAGAATCGAACTTTAATTGAGATGGCAAGGTCTATGCTTAGTGAATACAATGTTAGTCATTCCTTTTGGGCCGAAGCTATCAATACAGCTTGCTTTTGTAGCAATCGTCTCTATTGCCATGGCATGCTAGAGAAGACACCATATGAGCTATTAAATGGAAGAAAGCCCAATATTGCATACTTTAGAGTATTTGGTTGCAAATGCTATATATTGAAGAAAGGTGCAAGATTGAGCAAATTTGAGAAGAAATGTGATGAAGGATTCTTACTTGGATATTCCACCACAAGCAAAGCATATAGAGTTTGGAATTTGGCTAGTGGTATTCTTGAAGAAGTGCATGATGTTGAGTTTGATGAAACCAAGGGGTCTCAAGAAGAAAATGAAAATCTAGATGATGTGAGAGGCACTCAATTAGCAAATGCAATGAAGAACATGGATGTCAGTGATATTAGGCCAAGACAAGTGATTGAAGAGGAAGATGATCAAATGTTCTCCTCCAATGTGCAAGTTGATGCAAATCAAGCTAGTGGTTCTCATGATCAATCAAGTGCTAGCAAAGATCAACAAGCTAGTTCATCTCAACAAAGAAATCAAGTGCAAATACTCCAACCAACCAACATTGCAAGAGATCATCCCATCGATCCAATTGTTGGAGATATTAGAAGTGGTGTGCAAACAAGATCAAGATTGGCTTCATTTTGTGAGCATTATTCATTTGTATCATCATTCGAACCAACCAAGATAGAAGATGCATTGATGGATGTTGATTGGGTAAATGCTATGCATGAAGAGCTAAACAACTTCACCCCGTAACCAAGTTTGGGAACTTGTTGAGAGGCCAAAGAATTACAATGTGATTGGAACCAAATGGGTTTTCCGCAACAAGCAAGATCAAGATGGCATAGTAGTGAGAAACAAAGCAAGATTAGTAGCACAAGGTTACACACAAGTTGAAGGTCTTGACTTTGGAGAAACATATGCACCGATTGCAAGATTGGAAGCAATTAGAATTCTATTAGCTTATGCTTGTGCCCATGACATCAAGTTATATCAAATGGAAGTGAAGAGTGCATTCTTGAATGGCTACATTAATGAGTTAGTATATGTTGAACAACCACCCGGTTTTGAAAATGACAAGAAGCCCAACCATGTTTACAAGCTCAAGAAGGCATTGTATGGTTTGAAGCAAGCACCAAGAGCATGGTATGAGAGGTTGAGGGATTTCCTACTCTCTAAAGGGTTCAAGATGGGCAAGGTTGATACTATTCTTTTCACCAAGAAGATTGGCAAAGACTTATTTGTATTGCAAATATATGTTGATGACATTATCTTTGGGTCAACCAACCAAGAGTTTTGTGAAGAATTTGGGAAGATGATGGCAAATGAGTTTGAGATGTCCATGATTGGAGAGCTTAGCTACTTCCTTGGTCTTCAAATCAAGCAAATGAAGAATGGCACATTTGTAAGTCAAGGCAAGTACATCAAAGACATGCTTAAGAAGTTTGGTCTAGATGATGCAAAGACTATTAGCACACCTCTGGGAACAAATGGACATTTGGATAGTGATGCTAATGGCAACATGGTGGATCAAAAGTTGTATCGGTCTATGATTGGAAGCTTACTCTATGTGACCGCTTCTAGACCGGATGTCATGTTTAGTGTATGCATGTGTGCAAGATTTCAAGCCTCACCAAGAGAGAGTCACTTGAAGGCAACAAAAAGAATATTGAGATATTTGAAGCATACACAAAATGTTGGATTGTGGTATCCCAAGGGGTCAAACTTTGAGTTGATTGGCTATTCGGACTCCGACTATGCGGGATGCAAAGTTGATAGAAAGAGCACATCGGGCACATGTCAATTACTTGGAAGATCTCTTGTATCATGGTCATCAAAGAAGCAAAATAGTGTTGCACTTTCAACCGCCGAAGCCAAATACATATCCGCGGGTAGTTGTTGTGCACAATTGCTATGGATGAGAGCAACTTTGGATGATTTTGGAATCAAGTTCAAACAAGTGCCATTGCTATGTGACAATGAAAGTGCGGTGAAGCTCACTAACAATCCGATTCAACATTCAAGAACAAAGCACATTGACATTCGCCATCACTTCATAAGAGATCATCAACAAAAGGGTGATATTTCAATTGAGAGTGTGGGAACCGAAGATCAACTTGCCGATATATTCACCAAACCACTTGATGAGAAGAGATTTTGCAAGCTAAGGAATGAATTGAACATACTTGATTTCTCAAATATGAGTTGATGCACCCTCCATTATATGACATGCCTCTCCTTCGACAAAACAAAGGTAAAATTGTTTGGCATGACATTCATCCTTGCTAAGGACATGTTTAGTGCATTTAGTCATTCCATGCATGATATAGGCTCATTCATGAAAATCAAATGAATTTAATGTATATATGGTACCACTATTGCTTCTATGTTTGATATGATCTAGTGGTAGCATATGACATGTTTGTGGGCTTGTGAACCTAGTGTTCAATCTTGGAAACAAGCATTCAAGTGTTTAACCAACATGAGTAAGATAACCATTGAAAGATGTGTGAAGAAGCTTACTCTTGAGCAAATCGTGTTAAATGTCTTATGCAAGTTTGCTAGGTTGAACCATAATATGTTTTTGATCACCCATTGATTGACTTAACTCCTACTAAAATTGGTGTGCCTTTTATGGTACTTAATGACAAAGGGGAGAGAAAGTCACAAAGATAAAGCAAAGTAAGCTCAAACGGGGAGAAGTGACAAAGTAATGGGATCAATTAAACTTTGAGCACACAAGTAGGGGGAGCAAGCTCATGAACCTATTGTTGCATTTGTATGCGCATATACATATGAGTGTTGCATTGTACAAGTCTTAAATTCAATAACATGCTTGTGTGGTGTATGCTAGTAATAGAACTTGTATGATGATTTGAGAACTAGCATGCCTAGGAGTTAGTTAGATGTGTTTTAATTATGTTTCACAAGTGGTACTAGAACCTTTCATCTAATGTTGATCTCATGAGGTATCTAGTATTTTGTGTTTACAAGTGATATCTAGCTACTCATGGTGCTAAGGATGATGATCAAAAGTGCACTCCGATGGTAACACGCTTCAAAGGTCCATTCTATACACCTTAGCATCATTTGGTAGTAGTATCTCTCTAAAAATTTTAATCCATGCATATGTGAACAAATTGAACCAAACTCATGAAGCACATATGTAGGGGGAGTTAGTACTACCAAAAACGAATTTGTGGTGATTGTCCAATTCTTACTCATGGACAAAATGCTTGGACAAGCAACTCAAATTCAAAATTGAATTTAATTCATATCTTTGTAAAGGTTGTCATCAATTACCAAAAAGGGGGAGATTGAAAGCTCTAGTTTGGTTTTGGTTAATTGATGAAACCTATTGGACTAACCCTATGCTTAAGAGTGATTATAAGATAGGTTGGTCCAAGTCCAAGTGGTGGAGCTAGATGGCACTCATGTGATGGAGATAGCCAAAAGATTGTGATCAAGTGCTCCAACATGGAAATGAAGAAAGAGAAAAACAAAATGGGCTCAAGGCAAAGGTATAAAACCTAAGGCCATTTTGTTTTACCGGTCAAGACGCAATAGAGTGCGTGATCGGGTTTTGGATAGATAACCATACTATAAAGAGGAGAAATCTTTGATTACAATGGTTATCTAGTGCCACTAAGTGTGAGTGTCATTTGCATATACTTTGCGCTTAGTGACGTGGTGAGATTGATGAGAAAGCCCAAGAAAATTCTATGTGAAAAGCTATCTCAAGTGCTAAATTCGATTTGGTGCTTGTGGGAAGAGATAGCACTTAAAAGGGTTTAAAAAAGGAGAAGAATGTTTGCTGTGACCGGAAATTCCAGCTCAGCTCGTAGTTATTCCAGCAAGGGGTCCTCTGTTGCTCTTTTCGCGTTCGTTCGGAATTTGGTGCAACCCGAACTGGAATTTCCAGTGAAGGTCGGGACTACAAGAGAGATGCTCCCACCCTGGAAATTCCAGGGCGCGCCGCCTGGAATTTCCAGTGCGGGAATGACACTTCAGACTGGTCCGTTTTGGTCGAACTGGTCCATTTTTGCTCGTCTGGTCCGTTCCTTTTGACCGTTAGGGTGAAAGAGTCGTTGGGGGTTTTTGGTCTGCTCCCGATTGGAATTTCCAATCCGCGTTAACTGAAATTTCCAGTGCGGGTCTGAGTAGTGAGGGAGCCTGTGCGTGAGGGGATAAGGTTTGTGGCCTCCTCTCTTCTTCCTCACTTCTTTTTTTCCCCATTCTTGCTCATTTTGAATAACCCTAAAGGAAGAACAAGCTCTCTCCCTCTCCTCTCTCACTCCCAAGGATTTGTGCTCCATTCAAGTGAGAGATTGAGTTCTAGTGATTGATTTTGAGAGCTTCAAGAGCTCCCCCCTCCTCTCCATCTCCTAGCTTGTTGCTCATTTGGGAGAGGATTTGGGGAAACTCTAGTGTGCGCATTTGAGATTGCATATTTGGTGGCACTAGGTGATTGTTGTGATTGTGGATTTCTTATTACTCTTGGTGATTGCCGTCACCTAGACGGTTGGTGATTTGGTGATTGGTGAGGGGATTTGGTGATTGTGTCCGCCCCCAATCAAAGTGCTTGTAAGGGGTTTCTTGTGCCTTCCCCGGCGGAGCGCCAAAGGTAACTCTAGTGGATTGCTCGTAGCTTGTGGATCCCCATCTTGTGGTGTGGTTGTGTGTGTGCGCACCTATTGAGGGTTTGGGTGTGATGCCAATTAGCTCGTGAACCACCAAGTGGGTGAATCGCTACAACGGGGACGTAGCTTGCCGGTAAGCAAGTGAACCTCGGAGAAAAAATCATTGTGTCATCTTGTCTCCGTGGTATTCATTGGTATCCATTTATTGATCTCTTGTCCGTCTCGGTATACACACTTATATCACTTGTATTTACCTTTGTTACATTCCTGCAAGTGATAATTATATCTTCTTGTAGCTAGTTAAAATTACTTATCTTGTGTAGTGGTAATTATTGTTGCTCATTTAGTTGTAAAATAGCAACATAGATATTGTGTGACATAGAGATTATAATTAACTAGAATTGTGGATAGGTGGCTTGCACTTTTGTAGAGCTAGCGCAAAACTCGCTTCGCCATTTAGTTGTCTAATAAGCTTGCTTAAGTGTTGTTGTAGAAATTTTTATAGGCTATTCACCCCCCCTCTAGCCATTTAGGACCTTTAAGCGGCTAGCGGGGCAAGTCGAGTAATGTGGTGGCTTCGACTTGTTGTTTAGGAACGGTGGATGGGATAGCGGCGGAAAACAAAGAAACAGCAACGGGCACGTTGAACTACTACGACGAACACAACCCTAAACCAGCAACAAGACTCGACCGCGGACACAAACTCAACAATGCGAATCTGAAACGAAATTGCAAAGGCACAAAGGGCGATGGGACAGCGGAAATTGAAATATTTTTTAGGCTTTTTGTGGACTATAGGTAATGAACAGATATGAATCTAAGGCAAACGAGATTATACCTCGCGGGAAACCTGAAATATCCGATACCAATTGATGAGGGACGGCCCGATCTTCCGAGAGGTAGCGATACGTTCGATTGGTAGAGAACTCGACGTTGGCGATCCGGCTTCAAATCAGACACGATGCAAATCCTGCAACCGTTACACCACTGCTCCGTTGGTTATCAACCAAGCACAACTTGATTGACCTCGCCAAGAAGGCTAATCTTGCAAGCGAATCGAAGAACACAAGCAAGAAGGTAAAAACACGCAATCTGAAATTGCAAATATGAATCTCACGAATTTATATGGAGGGTTTAAGAAATCGGTTCCAAAGGACTAATCAACACAGTGGAGGAGATCAAGAACGGGGGCCCTGGATCACTGTAAAAGGATTTGTCACCACAGTTACAATGAACGATTCAGTTTCTCGATGGAAAACTAAACTCTAAACAAAACCCAAGACCTAACGACGACGGCGGCGGCTAATTATAGGGTTTAGGTCGTCACCCCTGCTGGACGTGCCCCCTAATGGGTTCTAAGACGATACACGGCCCATCGGACCAAAAGACG
The DNA here is from genome assembly GCA_009763385.1 of Coix lacryma-jobi var. lacryma-jobi. Lineage (NCBI taxonomy): Eukaryota > Viridiplantae > Streptophyta > Magnoliopsida > Poales > Poaceae > Coix > Coix lacryma-jobi. Next base: position 125,878,697 of record CM019830.1, read on the forward strand.
GTGTCGCGGCACCCTGGCAGATTCTGGACGCTGACTTGTTTCGACGTGATTCCAAAGCCATTGGTTAGCTTATCAAATTATCTTTCCAAGCATATCTAGTTCGTCGAAAACGGAGTCCGTATGCATCTGGTGCGTAGATTTTACCCGGGACTGCTCCTGAATTCCGAGGGTGACGAGGTAGCTGAGTTGGAGACGGATTGCAACATGGGGAAGACCATTGCGTCGGTGTGTCCAGTGTGGCGATGTCCTCATCAGATAGTGTAAGCGTGGTGCTTAGACTTGATAGCTCATAAATGCCTCCTATAACGCCGGTAGTAGTGGTTGTTCGCAAGGGTGACTCTTATAGCCTTGTTGATTCTTCTATAGTCCACTTACCCGTGTGTAGGCTCGGTAGGATTATACATTTGCATAAAAGGCTCATACTTTGTTTGTGACCTTTTATGGCAACTTCCCCAATAAGAATAATATAAACATATCACTCTTAAATTGGAATTAGACAACCTTAGTGATCCCCTCTATACTTCTAGATTCTCCGTCCTTGTTAGCTACTTTGGGGTTAGACTTTAAGGCTTAACACTATCCGTTCCTTTGTGTTTGATATTAAAACTGGGTTACTCTGGTGAAGTGCTACATCGGTAGATTTTATCTGTGCGCTTGCGGATAAAGTAGAGTGTGCGTTAATTTATACCAACAAGCATTTCTGGCGCCGTTGCCGGGGAACGGTAGATCATCTTAAGTCTTAGTTTAACCTTGTATTATACTTTTATCTTTTTCTTTTTTATCCAGTCTTTTCATTATTTTTGTGTTCATTCTTATGAATGTTGTTTTTGAATTCCACTCTTATCTATCACTACCCCATGAGCGCAAGCTATAACCAGTAGAATCCTTACACGCTATCATAACATCTGGTATTAGCTACGCGTACCTTTCCGCTGCACTTCCTTCTGTAATGAGCATAGAAATATAATTACGAAATTATTCCTTCGGGTATTCTTGTCACTAACCTTTCCAGGTCTAGAGCAGAAAGAACGAAGGAACAACAAACACAAGGTATGCCCAACCAATCATCATGTAACATTGAATTATATTCATCCAATCTTGATTTGCAAAATCCAATCGAAGAACACAAGCAAGAAGATAAAAACACGCAATCTGAAATTGCAAATATGAATTATGTGAATATCAATAGAGGGGTTCAAGAACTCAGTTCCAAAGGACTAATCGACACAGTGGAGGAGATCAAGAACGGGGGCCCTGGATCACTGTAAAAGGATTCGACACCACAGTTACAATGAACGATTCAATTCCTCGATGGAAAACTAAACTCTAAACAAAACCCAAGACCTAACGACCATAACGGTGGCTAATTATAGGGTTTAGGTCATCGCCCCTGCTGGACGCGCCCCCTAATGGGCTCTAAGACGATACACGGCCATCGGCCATCGGACCAAAACGTGTCGCAGCACCCTAGCAGATTCTAGATGCTGACTTGTTTCGATGATTTCCGTTGACTCCGGATGTATTTTGACGTGATTCCAAATCCATTGGTTAGCTTATCAAATTATCTTTCCAAGCATATCTGGTTCGTTCAAAACGGAGTCCGTATGCATCCGGAGCATTGATTTTACCTGGGACTGCTCCTGAATTCCGAGGGTGACGAGGTAGCTGAGTTGGAGACGGATTGCAACTTGGGGAAGACCATGGCGTCGGTGTGTCCAGCGTGGAGATGTCCTCATCATCGTCCCCTTCTTGAATTGGCGTCGTCCTTGACTCCATCTTGGCGATGTGCTCATCATCCCCTCCTTCTAGAATTGGAGTCGTCCGCGACTCCATGTCATCTCCAAGCTCCTACAAAAGGTTAGTGACCGCACAATGCGAAACACGAGGTATAGGATCATGTGCAGCAACACTAACATGTCAACAAAGCATAGTATAACAAGGAGCATCATTATTATCACATAACGCAGCAGCAGAAGAAGTTGTAGCAAGAAAAGCACCTCCTTTTAACTTAATCTCATTATTGTTAGCAATGTCGGTTGGATGTTTATTTTTATTTTTAATCTCTTTAGCATGTTTAATAATATCCGTAGGAGACAAAGGCAGCAAAGTAATTTTCTTGTCCTTATGTATGATAGTGTATGTATTAGTTCTACCATGGTGTAAAGCATCATTATCAAATTCCCATGGGCGACCTAACAAAATGGAACAAGCTTGCATAGGAACAACATCAAAATAAGCAGTATCATGATAAGAGTCTGTGAAAAAACTAATGCGTGCCGATTTAGTTACCTTAGTCATACCATTATTATTGAACCATTGAAGTTTATACGGATATGAATGTTGTTGTGTGGTCAAGCCAAGCTTCTCAACCAAATCTGAACTCACCAAGTTGTTGCAACTCCCGCTATCAATGATGGTGAGAACACGACAACCCTGCACAATGAGATACATGTGGAACAAATTGTGGCGTTGGATCTTCATCTCTTCTTCTTCATGTCCCACACGTGTACTCAACACTCGCTGCACAAGAAGACTAGGGTAGTCCGCGCAGCAGCAGCCACAGAGTCAATGGTGATGATCTCCTTGTCTTGATCGTCCTCGGTGGAATCTGCATGAACGTTGGCAACAAGGGCGAAATCATCTTCAACATCACTAGCACTTACATATCCATCGTCTGTAGCAATGAAAGCGCGACGGCTGCGGCAATCCTTCATGACATGTCTCATGCCTTTGCATCGGTGGCAAATGATTTTAGAGCTGGATGAGGAAGAGCTAGTAGAAGCACCCGGAGAGACACCTTTCTTCAGCGGTGGAAACTGCACAGTAGACAATTTACTTACCTCGGAAGGTGTAGACGGCTATGGTGCAGCAGGAAGCTAGGGCGTCTCCGGCTCAGAACGTTGCTGAAAAGTCCTCCCATTGTTATACCTGAAAGGCTGATGTTGTTGTTTGCAGCCCTGTACTTCGCGTTCAGCTTTAAGAGCAAGATGATATAATTGGCCGAACCAGTTCCAATCTTTGTAATCAAGAATATCCTGGATATCACGATTCAAACCACCAAAGAATCTAGCAGTAGCATCATTGTCATCTTCATGTATACCACAACGTGCTAAACCAATAAGCAATTCTTGATAATATGCCTCTACGCTTATATCACTGTTGACGGTCCTTAAACACCTGTTTTACCGTCAACATTTGACCCTAAAGTTCACCAAAAAGGCATGAAATGTAGTCAAATAGGTTTCAAACTAACCAAATTCCACATGTCCATAGAAATCTATTTGAATGTAGGATTTGAACCAAATTTGGACCCACCAGGAGACAAGCCCACTCAGCAGGGCCCAAATGGGCCTAAGAGGGGTGGCGCCCGCCAGCCCTAAGTGGCGCCCGCCACTTGGGTTGGCCCAAGTTGCAACCCCTGCCACGTCACTGATCCGTGCGACCCCCCTAGGGCCAAATCTTGGCCCTTAGTCACTAGGTCAGTGGCATCGAACGGCTCAGGATGAAGTGGCGTGGATCAAGGCTGAATGTCGATTGCTAGGACATGCAACCGACCTCCAAACCGCCTTGGACAACCACCTGGATGCCGTTGAAGCCAAGGCGGTGCATCCAACGGTGAGGGATGTGGCGGCCGCCACCTAGGGCTGGCGCCCGCCACTAGGGTTAGCCCTAGGTCGGCTTGCTGCCCCCTATAAGTACCCCCCTCACTCATTTGGGCTATAAATACCCCCTGGAGGCACAACAACACCACAACACACCAAGTCACTACTAGAGAACAGGCCTTTAGCCCCGGGCCATTTTGGCCTTTAGCCCCGGACATAGAGCCGGGGCTAAGGAATCGGGACTAAAGGCCCGACCTTTAGCCCCGGTTCCCCGCCCCGGGTTTAAGGGGGGACCTTTAGCCCCGGTTGGTAATACCAACCGGGACTAAAGAGGTCTCCAGCCGAGCCACGGTGGCTGGCTTCTTTAGTCCCGGTTGGTATTACCAACCGGGGCTAAAGAGGCCGCTGCTTTTTTCTTTTTTCTTTTTCTTTTCTTTTCAATTGGTTGTTGTTTTTGGTTTTACAATTACATTAGGTTTTCTATATATTCTTTTCTTCGCTGCTAATATATTCCATTAGGCCGGTTTCAAATACGTATTCTTCGCTGCTAATAAATATATATATAAACACATAAAATTTACAATTACACACAAATGAAATATGAAACTATATACATATATATTATAGAGCTATCTATACATATGTACATAAAATATACAACATTATCCATCATGCATCCTTAACTTGATATTTACAACACAAATATTGTCCTGACTTAGAGGTCATACAAGTGTTCATCTTGGTTTGGCTTCATTGGTTCGTCTTTGTTAAACCAATACTCGGTGCCAGACTTAAGGACAAGGTCATTAAGGAAGCCCGCGATGGTCTCTTGAATTGCTTTGAGGCGGACCTTATTCATCACCTGGTTCTTCAACCATGTCTCCTTCAATTTGGATTAAAAGAAAAAGAAAGTATTAACATACATAATATTTATGTAAAAGCAACAAAAATGAAATAAATTTATTTACATGTTACGTACTTGCTGACTCTGTAGAGGAGTTCTTTTTTCATACACCGTCAGGAACTCACAAACATAGTACGCACATAAATTGTTTCCCGGTGACTGCCGTAGAACCCACTGTACAAGATATAAAAGATTACTCTCGGTTGAGCGTGCGTTTGCTGAGTGATGCTAATTAAGGTAAAGAGGCAGGGAGGTAGTACAACTTACATTTAGTAGTAGAGGATCAGGAAGTTGCGCTTTTAGATCCGGACGGTGTTTCTGAACAAACCAAGCCCAAACCCTGCACAATATATATAATTGGATCAGTACTTAACTATTGTAGAGTTAAAGAGCAGGAATCAATATTTAAAGATCACATTTACCCTCGGATAATATCTATCATATCTTGGTAATCTTCTTGTGGTTTTCTCAGAGAGTCATAGATTAGCAAACGACTCTCGTGGAGATCGATCACAATTAGTATCTAGTGAAAACTGCATTTATATTTTATAGTCAACACATATATCTTTATGTCAACCTATAATAAAATGTGCATATGATAACAAAACTCACCTAAAGTTGTAGGGAATAGTATATATCTTTTGTCCCTTTGGTTTACGAAGAACCTCCGCAAATTCCTCTCTGTTTGAGTTTTCCATGCATCCAAGAGAGTACCTGGGTGCTTGAATACGATATATGGATCGATAAAACCAATGTCCTTGTCATTTTTACGCCTTAGTTTTCTCATCTTGTTTCTGCATATGTTTACAAACGCTTGCTAGTGTGAGGATAATTACTTATACATATACATAAGCTAAAGTGAGATTATTAAAAGAAACAATCACTTACAGGCAAAAGCAGCTGACGAGAGATTTGTCAAGAGCGTCCATGTGGCAGAGCTGATGTAACTCATTAAACTGAACATATATGATGTCATCACCACGAAAGTAATCATGGTCTCTAATTCTGACACAAATAGTCATTAGCTTTTCTGCCACACGCCGTAAGGTACCACTGATTTAGCAAGTGCATTTGTGTACCAAGATCCCTCAGGGCCGCTGGGTTGTATAGACTTTGACCATATACATATGCCCTCTGCCATTTATCAACAACTGCAACACTTTTGATGCCTGCTTCTCCGAGTATGTTTTCCACATTTAAACCAGTTTCCTCCAAAAATTTGAGCAGATGCTCAGGATCAACGTCTCCATATGCTTGTTGTATGACGTCCATGTTTGAACCGTATTCATTCCCAACAACTAGATCCGACACTGATTGCTGCTTTTGTTCCCCGAGCTATGGGACACCCTTTCCTGCTCTCTTCTTTGTCTTCTTGGCCTCCTCAAGTGATTTGCTGAGCGTGCGATCATAATCTGATTTTGGCGAAGCCTTACGGGCAGCACGTACCTTTTTTTGGTGAGCATCCACAGTTTGCCTTAGTTTTTCAGGACGAACAAAAAGGTACGGCTTCTCCGGGTTTCGCTTTGCTCGACCACTAGCAATGGCAGCGTTGAAGAACTTGTTCAAGTCTTTTTGCACTGCAACTTTAGTCTCCTCCTCGGTCATGTCATATGCAAGTTTTGTCATCTTGGGAGCTGGTTTTCTCACAGAGGCTGTCTTCTTCGGAGGTGGGGGGCTGACGCCTTTGTTTGTGTGACAGGCCTCTTCTTTGTTGGCGGTGGAGGTGTTGGAACCCGCCGTGGAGATGGGCAGGTGGCGGTGTCGGAGCCCGCTTTAGAGGAGATGGTGGGGCCGGTGGCGGTGTTGGATCACGCCGTGGGGGAGATGGGGCCGGTGGCGGTGTTGGATCCCGTCGTGGAGGAGATGGGGCAGGTGGCGGCAGTGTTGGATCACGCCGTGGGGGAGATGGGGCCGGTGGCGGTGTTGGATCCCGTCGTGGAGGAGATGGGGCCAGTGGCGGTGATGGATCCCGTCGTGTTTGATCTTGATCATCATCGCCCGCAACACTGTGATCATGTGGTGAATGCATAATTGGACTTAGGTTGGGGGATGTCCTGCTGCGAAAACAACATGGTATGAGTATCCATTTATACTATTAACTCACCAATACTATTAACTTTCATTCACTAATTTCATACACACCTAGGGTTAGGTTGTTGAGGAGGAGGAGGTGATGCGCCAACATATGAATGTCTTCTCCGCTTCTCCTAATGTCTTCTCGCCATCACCTCCTTCAATGTCAAGTACGACATTGTCGTAACCTTCACCACCCCTATCCACCGAGACGCTAGCATATCCAGGAGGTATTATTGCCCCATGACATCTTGGTGTCTTTGTAGGATCGATAGGAGATACAACACCTATAGCCACCATGACTGTGGCATTCCCCTGTGGAATATGCAGTTCACATGTCGTGAGAGGCTCGGTGATGTCGTCCATGGGAAAGCGCAATGCTGCGTCTGGGACCTCTGTGGAAGCGCAACTGCTTTTCATTTGATCAGGGGGCTGATGTTGACTCCCGGCTCTGATGCAGATTGCCTTTGCATCGAACTTACTGCTAACTGCACTTGCCTTTTTATTTCCTCGTTCATTTTGCCTTCAAGTGCTTTTTCTCGCTCAACTGCTTCAAGAGTCGCGGCCTGTGACTGAAGAACCATTTCCTCTAACCTTTGCAACCGCTGTGCCTCCTCCTCCTTCTTTCTCGCGCGCGCTTCTATAGGTCTCTATGTCCCGAGGGAAGGCATGCTCCCACGACACCTCCCCATAGCCTCTGGTTCTCCCACCATGTTCAAGATTCTCCAGGGCGTATGTCAGCTCGTCCTTGTCTCTGTTCGGCTGCCACCTGCCACTGGCAGCCATTTCTCTAGCATAAGCAAATCTTTCTGCTGCTCTATGGAGTTTTTCGCCATATTGTATCCTTCCTGTCTGTAGGTCCAGGCTTCCTCCATGACCAAAAAACCAATACTTGGCGCGCTCAGGCCAGTTTATCGATTCTTGTTCAATGCCCTGGCTAGCAACTCTCGTTCCATTCTTTCCCATTTAGGAATGGCACTCTTGTAGCCACCTGATCCCAAGTGATGGTGGTATTGTTTTTGTCGGGCATTCTGTTGGTTCCTTCTGACCCGTGCCTCAACCTCTTCTAATTTCTTGAATTCTACAAACTCATCCCAAAATGGCCTCAATTTGACGTAGGCCTTAGTGTTGAAATCCGGAGTTAGGTCATTCTTGATAAATTTGTTGTATAAGGTCTTCTTCCAGCCCCTGGAATAGTGTTGCCATTTTCTTCATAGCCCAGTCCCGAACTCTTGCCTTCAAATTTATATCTTCTGTTTCAAGTGTGAAATGTGCAAGGACATCTTGCCAAACCAGTTCCTTATCAAGATCAGAGACAAAACTTATATGAGGAGCACTTGTCTTTTTCTTCCATTCACGATCACTGATCGGGATCTTATCCCATACAAGGTACCCACAGTGGCCAACAAATTTCTGTGCATGTTCTCCAAGTACTTGGCCTGTTTCCTCGTTGAATTCTGAGATAATGTACCGGCCATCCAACGGCTTCTTCGGACCTCGTACGGTCCTACTCTTCCTGGTAGTCGTTGTCGATCCGGAGGGCTACGTATGTAGGAACAGTAGATTATAAATACATTTATAAATGTTTAGAATTTCATGTGCACATAGAGATTATTGTAGGTATATACCTCGCTAGTATTTTCTTGCATTATTTCTTCATAATCGGCAAAGTATTGACTGCCGTCATCTACTTCTTGATTATTGTTATCGTTACCTGCTAAATCTTGATTAGCGCCGCTGTTGATTAATTCGTACATTTCCTCCTCCATGTTGTCAACTGGGTCGGCCATTTCTGCGAATAACATGGAGGATAATAAACACCATATTTCTGATTGGGTTTGGGTTTAGGTATTTTCGGGTTTCTAGGGTTTAGGGTTTAGTGTTTAGGTTTAGGTTTCGGGTTACGGTTTCGGGTTTCGGTTGGGGTTTAGGGGTTAAGGGTTTAGGGTTTCGGGTTTCGGGTTTTGGGTTTGGTTTTAGGGTTTAGGTTTAGGGTTAGTTTCGGGTTTAGGGTTTGGGGTTTAGGGTTTAGGTTTCGGTTCGGGTTTAGGGTTTAGGGTTAGTGTTCGGGTATTAGGTTCGGGTTAGGGTTTTGGGTTTGGTTTAGGGTTTAGGGGTCCGGGTTTCGGGTTCGGGTTTAGGGTTAGGGTTTAGTGTTTAGGTTTCGGGTTTAGGGTTTTGGGTTTCGGGTTGGGGTTTAGATTAGGGTTTCGGGTTTCGGGTTTTAGGGTTTCGGGTTTTGGGTTTAGGGTTTAGGGTTTAGGGTTTAGGGTTTAGTGTTTACGGTTTAGGTTTCGGGTTAGGTTCGGGTTTCGGTTTAGGGTTTTCGGGTTGGGGGTTTTAAGGGTTTAGGTTTCGGGTTTAGGTTTCGGTTTTTTCGGGTTTAGGGTTTTAGGGTTTAGTGTTTAGGGTTAGGTTTCGGGTTTAGGGTTTTGGTGGGGTTTAGGGTTTCGGGTTTCGGGTTTGGTTTAGGGTTTAGTGTTAGGGTTTGGTTTCGGGTTAGGGTTCGGGTTTAGGGTTTAGGATTTAGGGGGTTATCGGGTTTGGGTTTACGGGTTTAGGGTTTAGTGTTTAGGGTTTAGGTTTGGGTTGTAGGTTTAGGGGTTTCGGGTTTCGGGTATAGGGTTTCGGGTTTAGGGGTTAGTGTTTCGGTTTAGGTTCGGGTTTAGGTTTCGGGTTTCGAGTTTAGGGTTTGGGTTTTCGGGTTTGGGTTTAGGGGGTTTTGGTGTATTGACAACTTAAAATAACATATATCATAAAGACTATATTCGTGAAAATAACATACCGACATGATCGAAAAAGTCATATCCCAACTGATTATTCCATAAACATATCTAGTGATTATTCCATAAACATATCCAAGTGATTAATCCATAAGCACTATCCAAGTGATTATTGCGTAAACATATCCAAGTGATTATTCCAATAAACATATCCAAGTGATTATTCCATAAACATATCCAAGTGATTATTCAATTCCATAAACATATCCAAGTGATTATTTCATAAACATATACACGACCGATATAAATAAATGTTTACATATCTAAAGACCAAATTATCTAAGTGATTATTCCTCCTCCATCTAACACAAAGGACACACCGTTGATGAGGAGGACGACGACGGACGAGGCGAGGATGATGTCGCGATGAGGAACGACAACGGACGACGACGAAGATCACGTTGCGGTGAGGATCACACGGTGAGGATGACGGCGGACGGCGCGGGTCAACGCGACCAATCTCTTTTTATCTACATGTGTAAACATAATATTTTGTTAGGGTAAAAAACTATTTTCTATTTTCAATTCATATGGATTTCTATTTCTTCTTTTCCTTACACACAGTGCACACACACTTTACACACTGCACACACACATACACTGCACCACAGTGCACACACACCGCACATGCACAAACACTTCACACACCACGCACGCGCTGGTGGCACTCCTCACCGGCAGCGCGAGGACGAGGCACACGGCCGGAGCGGCCGCGACGACGGCGAGGACGAGAACGACGGCACAAGGGGAGCAACGGCCGGCGGCGCGAACGGCGAGGATGTCGCGACGGCGGCGCGCGCAAAAGCGAGCTTGACGGCAGAGGGCGCCGCGAACGACGGCGAGGGAGGCCGAGGGACCGCGCGGACGATGGCGAGGGCCGGAGCTCTCTGAGGCCGATGGCGGCGGCGACACGAGGGAGGCTGAGGGCGCGCCACGCGTGCGCGGAAGGGAGGCCGAGGGCACCGTGAGGACGGCGAGGGAGGCCGAGGGCACCGCGGAGGATGGCGAGGACGACAGCGAGCAGGAGGACGAGACGGCGGCGAGGGACAGAGACGACGCGGCGAAGACGGAGGCGGCGGCGCAAACTCTGACGTCGATCTGAGGAAGGAGGAGGGCCCTGTGCATATATACGCGGGCCCCCTTTAGTCCCGGGCGGTGGCACCACCCGGGACTAAAAGACCTTTAGTCCCGGGCGTAAGCCCGCCCGGGGCTAAAGGGGTGGACCTTTAGCCCGGGCGGCTCTACGCCCCGGGACTAAAAGAATCCTTTAGTCCCGGGTGGTGCCACGGCCCGGGACTAAAGGTTTCTCCCCCTATGTTTTTGGGTTTTCTGTATTTTGGGTTTTGAATTAAGTTTTGGCTATATTAATATGTTGTAATACTTGTTAATTGCATAGTAAATCAATATTAGGCATAAAATTACTTAAAAATAACAGTTGTATTTCCTTTTACCTTATTGTGTAGTAGAAAATTTGTAACATAAATTCTTTTCTTTTCTTATAATAACGAATATAAATGTAAATAACAATTCATATTTTGTTAATGCAAAAATATAATGTTAATTTAAATATCTAAAACAACTGGTTCTCGATAGAAAAATTGTTTTTGCATTATCTGAACGTTAAATTTTGGGTTGTTCATCTTTCATTGTCCAAATACACGGTAGAGAAATTCACTGTTAAATTGCAATATAATTTAAAAAAGATAAAACATCAACGAACCATGACTATCCATAATCATTATTAATTACACAAAAACTGTAATACATAATATTAGTTAAAACATCTCTATATATCAAGCGGGTACACTGGTGATCTTCTTCTTGACGTATGTCCCTTGGTTATGATCATGTCGTAACCATGGAGTCTCCTCAGCATTTAGCAGGATGCTTGGGTCTTTGGTCACACTGAAGGGCGGTATTCGGTCATCCCTTTCATAATCTTCTGACATGTCTGACTTGTCCTCAATTCCCACGATGTTTCTTCTTCCTGAAAGAACTATGTGGCGTTTTGGCTCTTTGGTTGATTTTCATCATTTTTCCCTCTCTTGGGTTTTGTAGACATGTCTTTCACGTAGAACACCTGATTCACATCAGCAGCAAGGACGAATGGTTCACCTTTGTATCCAATATTGTTGAGATCCACTGTGTCATTCCATACTCCTTGTCAACTGTTACTCCGCCTCCGGTCGTCTTGACCCATTGGCATCGAAACAAAGGGACTGTAAAATTAGGTCCGTAGTCTAGTTCCCAAATCTCCTCTATGCGGCCATAATATGTTTGCCTCTTCCCATTTGGGTCTGTGGCATCTACGCGAACACCACTGTTTTGGTTTGTGCTCCTTTTATCTTGGGCAATGGTGTAAAATGTGTTTCCATTTATCTCATATCCTTTGTACGTGAGGATGTGCCATGATGGTTGCCTAGCCAACAAATATAGTTGCTCATCAATATTGTTATCACCCAGACATTCTTTTTCGCAACCAAGTGCTAAAAGTATTCATGTGCTCACGTGTAATCCAAACTTCATTCTTCCCAGGAAATTGGGATCGTAGGAACTCCTTGTGTACTCGATATATGGATCCACCACTGATGAGTTTTGAAGAACTGTGTAGTGCGCTTTATTGAAATAATCGTTCCCCGTACCGATATATGTTTTCTTCCCTAGTGTCCCCTTTCCACACAGCCTCCCCTCGTGTCGTGATTCAGGAACACCAATCGGGTCAAGGTCAGGAATAAAGTCAACACAGAACTCTATGACCTCCTCTGTCCCATAGCCCTTGGCGATGCTTCCTTCTGGCCGAGCACGTTGGTGAACATATTTTTTCAGTACTCCCATGAACCTCGAAGGGAACATGTTGTGTAGGAACACAGGACCGAGAATATGAATCTCCTTGACCAGGTGAACTAGGAGGTGTGTCATGATATTAAAGAAGGATGGAGGGAACACCAACTCAAAGCTCACAAGACATTGAACCACATCATTCTGTAGAGTAGCTAGTTCTAGTGGATTAATTGCCTTCTGAGAAATTGCATTGAGGAATGCACATAGCTTCACAGTGGCCAGACGTACATGTGGAGGTAGAATTCCTCTTAAAGCAACCGGAAGCAATTGCGTCATAAGCACGTGGCAGTCATGCGACTTTAAGTTTAGGAATTTCTTCTCTTGCATATTTATTATTCCCTTTATATTGGAGGAGAATCCAGATGGGACCTTGATGCTGTTTAGGCATTCAAACATGATTTCCTTCTCTTCATTGCTAAGAGTGTAGCTAGCAGGTCTTAAGTAATGGCGTCCATCATCTGTCTTCTCTGGATGTAGGTTGTCTCGTTCTTTCATGCGCTGCAAGTCTTGTCGTGCTTCAAGTGTATCCTTAGACTTCCATACACACCCATGAATCCTAGAAGGTTGACACAAAGATTCTTTGTCAGGTGCATCACGTCGATCGCGTGGCGGACCTCTAGTACATGCCAATAGGGTAGCTCCCAAAATATTGACTTCTTCTTCCACATGGGTGCGTGTCCCGTAGCGTCTTTCGGAACAGGTTCACTGCCCGTCCCTTTCCAAAGACTACTTTCACATCCTTGATCATCTCAAGTACATCTTCCCCAGTTCTGTTGCGAGGCTTGCTCCGGTGGTCTGTCTCACCTTTAAAATGCTTGCCTTTCTTTCTAACCTGGTGATTCACGAAAGAAATCGACGATGCCCAAGGTACACTACCTTTCTACATTTTTTCAAATATACACTATCCATGTCATCAAAACAATGTGTGCATGCATTATATCCCTTGTTTGTCTGTCCTGAAAGATTACTTAGAGCAGGCCAATCATTGATTGTTACGAACAACAATGCTCGCAGGTCAAAGTGTTCCTGTTTGTAATCATCCCACACACGTACACCTGATTTACTCCATAAAAGTAGGAGTTCCTCAACTAATGGCCTCAGGTAGACATCGATGTCGTTGCCAGGTTGTCTCGGGCCTTGGATGAGCACTGGCATCATAATGAACTTCCGCTTCATGCATAACCATGGAGGAAGGTTGTAGATACATAGAGTAACAGGCCACGTGCTATGACTACTGCTCTGTTCCCCATAAGGATTCATCCCGTCCGTACTTAAAGCAAACCTTAAGTTTCTAGCGTCTTTTGCAAATTCCGGGAATTCTCTGTCTATTGCTCTCCACTGGGACCCATCAGCAGGGTGTCTCAACATGTTGTCTACCTTACGGTCTTCTTTGTGCCATCGCACCAACTTTGCATGGTCCTTGTTTCTGAACAGACGTTTCAGGCGTGGTATTATAGGAGCGTACCACATAACCTTGGCAGGAATTTTCTTCCGGGGACGTTCTTCACCCTCAACATCGCCAGGGTCATCTCGCCTGATCTTATATCGTGACGCGTTACATACAGGGCATTCATCCAAATTCTCGTATTCCTTGCCACGGTACAGGATGCAGTCATTAGGACATGCATGTATCTTCTGGATTTCTAAACCCAAAGGACAGACGACTTGTTTTGCTTCGTACGTAGTGGCGGGCAATTCGTTAGGTTTTGGAAGCATCTTTTGTTTTATAATCTTCAATAATTTGTCCAAATGCCTTGTCAGATACACCATTTTGTGCCTTCCATTGTAGCAACTCAAGTGTTGTACCCAACTTTTTTTGTCCATCTGCAGCAGACGGGTATAGTAATTTTCTGTGATCCTCTAGCATACAGTCAAACTTAGCCTTCTCCTTTTCACTTTCGCAATCTCTTTGTGCATCACGAATGACATCACCAAGAGCATCATCTTCAGCGAGTGTGTCTTCTGCACTTGCCTCTTCTTCACCTTCCCCCATTGCAGTATCACCAAAGTCACCGTATTGAGCAATAATGTCATCGTCAGGGTCCAATTGTTCTTCTTCACCTTCTTCCATCATAACCCCAGTTTCTCCATGCTTCGTCCAACAACTATAGTTTGGCATGAAACCTGACTTGAACAAGTGTGAGTGAAGACTCCTTGAGCTAGAATATTCCGTTGAATTATTACAAAGGGCACATGGGCAACACATAAAACCATTCCGCTTGTTTGCCTCGGCCACTCTTAAAAAATAATGCACGCCATCAATGAACTCTTTTGAGCGACGATCGGCATTGTACATCCAGTGACGTGTCATCGTCTGCATTATATGACATATCACATAATTATATCTCTCATTCTTATAAACAAATGAAATTATAAAATGACATATAACATGATTATATCTCTCATTCTTATCAGCAAATTTAATTTTCTAGCTCAAATTTATAAACAAGTTCATTACACCCAAATGTAAGAATCACTGGTGGCATAAAAGTAGTAGCAGTTGAACTTGTCTAATTAATTATTACATCAAGATAACAGTGCAGCCTAATTCACTTGGCCACAACCAAAGCAACTAACAACACACTGCACATTTTTCCCACATCACAGTCCAACAAGATGGACTGCCTGCCACTCCAACCTGATAGGAAGGTAAGGTAGGGGTAGGTGCAGTAGGAATTGAGTTGATTCTTGAGTTGAAAGCCTCTAGAGCTGCAGAAGCTTCCTCAAAAGACTTGTACTTTTTATGCACAGCTCCCTTAACTTTGAGGACATACTGACTGCACTCGGCCCAGCTGGTGTAAATACCTGGCTTGGTGCCCTCGAAAACAACATCGCTTGGTGCCCTCGAAAACAACATACCAAGCAGACATCCTGCTGCATTTTGTAAACTAAAGTATTATATATTTCTAATTTCTGTAAACAAATGATTTAACTGATCTCTATTTCTCCAAAAAATTAAAATAAACTAATTAAACCGGTCACATTTTGTAAACTAAAGTATTATATATTTCTAATTTCTGTAAACAAATAATTTAACTGATCTCTATTTCTCCAAAAAATAAAAATAAACTAATTAAACCGGTCACATTTTGTAAACTAAAGTATTATATTTTTAATTTCTTTTTTTTTTAGGCGATATATTTCTAATTTTTGTTACTAATGATTTAACTGATCTCTATTTCTCAAAAAAAAACTAATTAAACCGGTCATATTTTGTAAACTAAAGTATATATATTTCTATTTTTTGTCAACAAATGATTTAAATGATCTCTGTTTCTCTAAAAGATTAAAATAAACTAATTAAACTATCAAGTCAATGAACTCAAAATAGCTACAAAAATAAAAAACTTAAGCTAGTAACCTTAACCTTTCAAGGAGTCGATGGCGGTGTAGATGTAATGAAATAAATCAATCGCCGGAGATGTGTTAACAAACAAAAATCACCGGAGAAGAGAGCAAACAAGCAAGCAAGTGACTGGAAATGAAGAAAAAATGAAAGACAGGAGTCGGGCACGGCTTGAGGTGAAGAACAGATTCAAAATATTAGGGAGGGGACATTTAGACTTAGCCCCGTTCCTTATTCCCAGCCGGGCCCTAAATGTTGGCATTTGGAGCGCCCGTCTGGGTACACACCAACCGTGGCTAAAGTATGCCCAACATTTAGCCCCTGCTGGATACAAACCAACCTACCGGGGCAAAAACCTTTAGTCCCGGTTGGTGTTACCAACCTGGGCTAAGACGGCCTTTAGCCCCAGTTGGTAACACCAACCGGGACTAAATGCCCCTCTGACATTGAGCCGTTGGGCTGGGGAACTTTAGCCCCGGTTGGTGTTACCAACCGGGGCTAAAGACCTTTCTTAGTCCCCCTGGCGCAAATTTTTCCGTGACTAATGGATTTTGCAAATCGTCCAAGGCTGTTTCTCTATAGTGAGTGCCATTCCAAGCAAAGCAAGAGAAGCAGTGAGAGTTAGGTTAGAAGCTTAGAGAGCTTAGGCAAGTAGGTAGCTAGTAGAGCCCAGGCATCTTTGGCCCTCGCTTTAGCGCTGCTCAAGGGTTAGCTCAAGAGTAGAGGCGTGCGAGTGATCGGTCCTGGAGCTGGGAAGAGTCTTCTTCATCTCCAGTTCAGGTTTTGCTCTTGTTACTCTCAAGCATTACTATATTCTAGTTCATCATTTCAAGTATTACTTTATTCTACTTATCAGTTTGAGTGGTATACTTGATTGATTGCTTGAGTGCCTAGCTATCCTACAGATGAATTCACTTAGCCATAGTAGTTATCTCTAGTGAGCTTATTGTTTGATCTTTGCCAATAGGTTGCTAGTTAGTTTAGTGTTTATCTTATTAAGTCAAGTGTTTGCTCTACTTCGCAAGGGTGTCTCTATTCAAAGCTAGGGTAGAGATAGTTAGAATATAGTTAAGCGTGGTGCTTAGTTATAGACTTACCTTCAGATACGGCTGGACCCCCCGATAGCTGTGGTAGCGAGCAGGTGGTGGACAGCCCTGTGCGCCTTGAATTCCACCACGTAGTTGGCCCAGTTTAACAGTAAGGCTCGTTGTGCTAGCGTTCAACCTAAGTAAGTGGTAAAGGCTAGTACGCCTCGATACTTGACAAGATAGGAATAAAACTTTACTCAACTTAGTTGCTTTATTGTCTTTTGCCTGCCTTGCTCGTAACTATCTCGCTTCATAGTTATCTTGCTTTGTAGTTATCTAGGATTAGTTATCTAGGATTAGTTAGTAGTTAGTAATATCTTAGTTATCCTTTAGTTACCCTTTATCTACCTATCTATTCACCTTACCTTAACCATCCACTTCATCCTTACCTATCCACTCATATATTCTTTCTAGCCCTCTTCTCCCCCTTTTTTTTCCCTTTTCTCTTTTCTTCGACTCTCATCCCTCCTTGACTCAACTCATACACCACCCTAGCCTTCCCTTGGGATCAAATAAATCGACACCTGGTACTCCCAGGCGAAGTGCTACTACGATAGTTCTGTGCGCTTGCAGAATCTCCTCCTGGTAGATTGCATTCTCTCTAGCTAGCTCCTACTAGTGTCGGGATTGACAACCCGCTTGGCATTAGTAGATAGCTGCTTTAGCTCCACTCCTTTAGGTATAGTGACCGATCTTGCTTCAAGCATTCTGACACTGCACCGTTGCCGGGGATAGACTCCACAGTCTACTCCTAGTAACAATGTTAGCTAGTGCCAACAAGCATTCCTGGGCCGTTACCGGGATAGTTGCCTAGCACTATCTTTGAGTGAAGCTAAGAACTACCAACAAGCATTTATGGCGCCGTTGTTGGGGAAGGCAATCGGTGTATCGGTTGAGTCCGTGTCGAATTTATCTTTGCTTAAGCTTCCGCTTAGCGAATCCATCTTACCCCTTCTTTCTTTCCTAGTTCTTCTTATCTTTTTCCTTCATCTTCTTCAACTTCTTTCTTTCTTATCTCGTTCTATCATCACGATGGCCAATAAGACCATTCGTGAATTTTCTGCTCCTTCTGCTGCTAATGTAGCGGTAGGACCAGACGTGATCGATGCCAACCTCAATTTTGAGTTGAAACCGGCTCTGATCACGATGGTCCAAGCTAGCCCGTTCTGTGGTAAGGCTCATGAGGATGCCAATGCTCATCTCCAACAATTCTTGGAGATTTGCGGCACCTTCACAATTAAGGGGTAAAACCCAAGAAGCCATCCGTCTTTGTCTCTTTCCTTTCTTTCTTTGCTAGGAAAGCGAAGCAATGGTTCTCTATACCGATCGCAACGCTGTAGACACATGGGACAAGTGTTCCAATGCTTTTCTCGCTAATTCTTTCCGATGGGCAAGACGAACGCTCTTCGCAACAAAATCTTCAGCTTTACGCAACAAGCCGAGGAATCTATTCCCGAAGCTTGGGAGAGGTTGCAAGAGTACGTCGCTGCTTGTCCGCACCATGGTATAGAGGACTGGCTATTGATCAAGAACTTCTACCATGGCCTAACCCCACTCTCTAGAAGCCATTTGGATGCCGCCTCCGGCGGTGCATTCTTTTCTCTGAATGTTGCAGATGCTAAGGCTCTCATAGAGAAGATGGTGTCAAACCAAGGATGGAATGACGAGACTGCAGCCCCGTAAGCGAGGTATGCATTCCCTTAAGGAGGCCGACATGATCGTGGCCAAGATGGACCTGCTGGCAAAGAAGCTGGACAGCTGTGAGAAGATGAACCAACAGGAGAGTGTCCAATCTCTAGAATCCTACATGACTTGTGAATCTGTGGAGAAACCGGACATTCTGGGAGCCACTGCCCAAGCTACATGAAGATTTGAACTTCATCAACAACAGTAACGGTTTCCATCAACAGAATCAAGGATGGAATCAGCACTCCAATTCTCAACGTAACAATTCATTCCCTCGCTCTAATTTTCATAATTCTGATGATTTCTCATTCTTAAGATTTAGTTTACTCACAAGGTAGAACTACTGAATTTTTGAATAAGAAATTAATGGCGAATGATAAAGCCTTGAGAATATAAATGCTACATTGGAAGATTTCTCATCTGCTCTGAAAAATCAACTTAGCTTTAATAAGATGTTAGAAACCCAATTAGCTCAAATTGCTGCTATCATACCATCTTTTGAATCTGGCAAAATTCCTGCTAAACCTGACATGGAAACTGCTAATATGGTTGAAATAAAATATTTTAACTATTATGAAGATCAAACCATGACTGTTAAAAAAGGTGATCCTGGTAGTCCCATAATTAGATGCTCAATCTTTGGTGAAGTCTTTAAAAATGCCATGTGTGATTTAGGATCGAGTGTGTGAACATTTTATCTAAAGATTTCTATGAAAACTCGTTCTTTCCACCCATGTCATCCGCATCTGCCTATGCTGTGCTAGCTGATCAATCCACTTGCTATGTAGAAGGAATAGTTAAAGATTTACCTATTCATATTAGAGGCTCCTATGTTCCTACTGATTTCATAATACTAGATATGGGAAATAGGAAAGATGTGCCTCTAATCTAGGTAGACCCTTCTTGAACACTGTTAATGCTTGCATATATGTGGGAAGTGGTAAAATTCAATGACATTAGGAGAGAGGAAGGAAATATTCTCCTTCTCCCGTGGTCCCGCATATGTCGCTAACATGCAGGAAGCAAACCCGTTCGTACCAAGAAGAGGCGCCCAAGAATAGGGTGGAGCAGAAAGAGAGAACCACCTCCTGAGTTGTGTGATTCACATAACAAGGAGAGGTGCCAAAAGAAGAAGAACCAGATGGAGTACTAAGAGAAGAAGTGCCCAAGGAAGAAGATCCACCCGATAAGGATGAAACTCCATGGACCTAAGGTATGGTTTTATTTTTAATTTTTCCCTTCAATTTCCCCTTTTTCGAATAAATAACATATGTCATGCATGTAACTAAAAAAATATCAGTTATCATTAGTTATATGCATAGGTATATGTTAACTTAGTTAATAAATATTATAATAGGATAGTTCTCTCTTTTCCACAACATTAGATAGTTTCCCTTTTAATAAATGAGAACAAGAGCTCCGACTGAGACGAAGAATCTTTCACACCAAGCAAGAAGCCAGCTTGGGGGAGACTCCCGCTCCGATAAGGTATGTCTCAAGCCTACACTTTACATTCAGTTCTTAAATTCTATATCTTTTGAATGTCACATGCTTGCCTAAATAACCACTCCATGAATAAACTGATAATATCTGCTTGAACAAGTTGAAACCTGAATAAGATTTGAAATATGTCATGCAAATGCTATTGTTATGGTTTGAATGACTAGTCTTATCTAAGTTGTAGCTTTTGTGGGTTGCACATGCTTTAACTGAAATCATGCTTAGTGAGTAAAGTTAGTAAGAAATGGAGTAATTCTTTAAACTTGCTAAGGTGAAATTAGGACCTAATCTGGAGGATTTCTTTTAAAAAAATTATGAAAACCTTGCTAAAAGATCCTCCTAGATTTTTATCCCATCCCACCACCAGGCAAATATTTGTTAGTCATTAGTCAAAACCACAAAGAGCTTTGTTTGTGTTGAGCTTTGTTAGACCTCATAGATCTTAGTTGAGAAGCTTATCATATCTTTTGAATCAAGATTCACGTACACCCACCATAATTTGCCTACTTTCCACTTTGGAAGTTTGCAACCACCAAATAAATTGCTTATTCTCTACACCGGAGATATGCAATACCTGCCAAACATCCCATTGCTAGCCTTATGCTATTCCTACACTGGGAATAAGCATTTCTCCCTCTTCCCCTTTTCATTTCAAAAATCCTTTCCTATAGATGTCTGGGGAAATCTAGAGCTAAAAGAGAGAGAGAGAAAATGAGCAAAGTAGCTCAAGAAAGGACTATGTCCTGAAGAAAAAAAAAGTGAGCAAAGTAGCTCAAAAGAGGACTATGTCCTAAGAAAATGTGAGGACACATCTTTTGTCTACTCACTATGTATTCAAAAAAAGATAGAGAGAGAATTATCATTAGCTCTAGACCCTAGATATTAACTAGAAGGATTATGAAATACCTCTCTATACACTTCCACATAACCACACATGCACATCTTGATCAATTTTATGATTTGCTGCTCCTTATGATCTGAGTGTCTAGCGTAGCAATAAACATCAGGCAATTTGCTCATGGTTCATAGCCCACCTATAACTCCACATATCATTCTTTAGAAATAGGAGAGGCTACATTTTGGCCTAAGTGAGGATTTAAAAACCATTGAGTGATTGAGTGAATCTTGGAGGACTTAAGCAGGTTGTTATCTTTGAAAACCTTGAAAACCTCCAGACAGAATCCTAGTCAAACCTAAGCAAGATAAAAGTTTCCTATCTACTGCTTTATTTCACTCTTGCATGTTTGAAGTGAAAAGCTATAAGCCCCACATTGCTATGATTAATGATATATGCTAAGTTATTTCTCACTATACAATATGCACTTGCAGACATCTTAAGTGGCTTTCCATCTCATGCTCAATGCTTAAACCGCATTGTTGCTCGAGGACGAGCAACAAGTTAGCTTGGGGGAGCTTGTTGACGGTCCTTAAACACCTGTTTTACCATCAACATTTGACCCTAAAGTTCACCAAAAAGGCATGAAATGTAGTCAAATAGGTTTCAAACTAACCAAATTCCACATGTCCATAGAATTCTATTTGAATGCAGGATTTGAACCAAATTTGGACATATGGACCCACCAGGAGACAAGCCCACTCAGCAGGGCCCAAATGGGCCTAAGAGGGGTGGCGCCCGCCAGCCCTAAGTGGCGCCCGCCACTTGGGTTGGCCCAAGTTGCAACCCCTACCACGTCACCGATCCGTGCGACCTCCCCAGGGCCAAATCTTGGCCCTTGGTCACTAGGTCAGTGGCATCGGACGGCTCAGGATGAAGTGGCGTGGATCAAGGCTGAATGTCGGTTGCTAGGACATGCAACCGACCTCCAAACCGCCTTGGACAACCACCTGGATGCCGTTGAAGCCAAGGCGGTGCATCCAACGGTGAGGGAGGTGGCGGCCGCCACCTAGGGCTGGCGCCCGCCACTAGGGTTAGCCCTAGGTCGGCTGGCTGCCCCCTATAAGTACCCCCCTCACTCATTTGGGCTATAAATACCCCCTGGAGGCACAACAACAACACCACAACACACCAACTGCCATTCCAAGCAAAGCAAGAGAAGCAAGTGAGAGTTAGATTAGAAGCTTAGAGAGCTTAGGCAAGTAGGTAGCTAGTAGAGCAAGGCATCTTCGCCCTCGCGGTAGCGCTGCTCAAGGGTTAGCTCAAGAGTAGAGGCGTGCGAGTGATCGGTCCTGGAGCTGGGAAGAGTCTTCCTTCATCTCCAGTTCAGGTTTTGCTCTTTGTTACTCAAGCATTTACTATATTCTAGTTCATCATTTCAAGTATTACTTTATTCTACTTATCAGTATTGAGTGGTATACTTGATTGATTGCTTGAGTGCCTAGCTATCCTACAGATCAATTCACTTAGCCATAGTAGTTAATCTCTAGTGAGCTTAGTGTTTGATTTTTGCCAATAGGTTGCTTTAGTTAGTTTAGTGTTTATCTTATTAAGTCAAGTGTTTGCTCTGACGTCCACAAGGGTGTCTCTATTCAAAGCTAGGGTAGAGATAGTTAGAATATAGTTAAGCGTGGTGCTTAGTTATAGACTTACCTTCAGATACGGCTAGACCCCCGGATAGCTGTGGTAGCAAGCAGGTGGTGACAGCCCTGTGCGCCTTGAATTCCACCACGTAGTTGGCCCAGTTTAACAGTAAGGCTCGTTGTGCTAGCGTTCAACCTAAGTAAGTGGTAAAGGCTAGTACGCCTCGATACTTGACAAGATAGGAATAAAACTTTACTCAACTTAGTTGCTTTATTGTCTTTTGCCTGCCTTGCTTCGTACTATCTCGCTTCATAGTTATCTTGCTTTGTAGTTATCTAGGATTAGTTATCTAGGATTAGTTAGTATTTAGTAATATCTTAGTTATCCTTTAGTTACCCTTTATCTACCTATCTATTCACCTTACCTTAACCATCCACTTCATCCTTACCTATCCACCCATATATTCTTTCTAGCCTCTCTTCTCCCATTTTCCCTTTTCTCTTTTCTTCGACTCTCATCCCCTCCTTGACTCAACTCATACACCACCCTAGCCTTCCCTTGGGATCAAATAAATCGACACCTGGTACTCCCAGGCGATGTGCTACTAGGATAGTTCTGTGCGCTTGCAGAATCTCCTCCTGGTAGATTGCATTCTCTCTAGCTAGCTCCTACTAGTGTCGGGATTGACAACCCCGCTTGGCATTAGTAGATAGCTGCTTTAGCTCTACTCCTTTAGGTATAGTGACCGGTCTTGCTTCAAGCATTTCTGACACCGTTGCCGAGGATAGACTCCACTGTCTACTCCTAGTAACAACGTTAGCTAGTGCCAACAAGCATTCCTGGGCCGTTACCAGGGATAGTTCCCTAGCACTATCTTTAGTGAAGCTAAGAACTACCAACAATCACCTTGTTTTAAAGTTTACAATTTTAAACGCAAATCACGTTGATAATAAGGAGGAACAAAACACTTGATGGAATACTAAACTCTAAACAAAACCCAAGACCTAACGACGACGACGACAGCTAATTATAGGGTTTAGGTCGTCACCCCTGCTGGACGCGCCCCCTAATGGGCTCTAAGACGATACATGGCCCATCGGACCAAAAGACGATCTCGCAGCACCCTGGTAGATTCTGGATGATGAATTGTTTCTTCGATTCCCGTTGACTCCGGATGTATTTTGACGTGATTCCAAAGCCATTGGTTATCTTATCAAATTATCTTTCCAAGCATATCTGGTTCGTCCAAAACGGAGTCCGTATGCATCCAGGGCGTTGATTTTACCCGGGACTGCTCCTGAATTCCGAGGGTGACGAGGTAGCTGAGTTGGAGACGGATTGCAACTTGGGGAAGACCATGGCGTCGGTGTGTCCAGCGTGGCGATGTCCTCATCGTCGTCCCCTTCTTGAATTGGTGTCGTCCTTGACTCCATCTTGGCGATGTGCTCATCATCCCCTCCTTCTAGAATTGGAGTCGTCCGCGACTCCATGTCATGTCCAAGCTCCTACAAAAGGTTAGTGACCGCACAGTGCGAAACACAAGGTATAGGATCATGTGCAGCAACACTAACATGTCGACAAAGCAGAGTATAACAAGGAGCATCATTATTATCACACAACACAGCAACAGAAGAAGTTGTAGCAAGAAAAACACCTCCTTTTAACTTAATCTCATTATTGTTAGCAATGTCGGTTGGATGTTTATTTTTTATTTTTAATCTCTTTAGCATGTTTAATAATATCCGTAGGAGACAAAGGCAGCAAAGTAATTTTCTTGTCCTTATGTATGATAGTGTATGTATTAGTTCTACCATGGTGTAAAGCATTATTATCAAATTCCCATGGGTGACCTAACAAAATGGAACAAGCTTGCATAGGAACAACATCAAAATCAGCAGTATCATGATAAGAGCCTGTGAAAAAACTAATGCGTGCCGATTTAGTTACCTTAGTCATACCATTATTATTGAACCATTGAAGTTTATACGGATATAAATGTTGTTGTGTGGTCAAGCCAAGCTTCTCAACCAAATCTGAACTCACCAAGTTGTTGCAACTCCCGCTATCAATGATGGTGAGAACACGACAACCCTGCACAATGAGATACATGTGGAACAAATTGTGGCATTGGATCTTCATCTCTTCTTCTTCATGTCCCACACGTGTACTCAACACTCGCTGCACAAGAAGACTAGGGTAGTCCACGCAGCAGCAGCCACAGAGTCAATGGTGATGGTCTCCTTGTCTTGATCGTCCTCAGTGGAATCTGCATGAACGTTAGCAACAAGGGCGAAATCATCTTTAACATCACTAGCACTTACATATCCATCATCTGTAGCAATGAAAGCATGATGGCTAGGGCAATCCTTCATGACATGTCTCATGCCTTTGCATCGGTGGCAAATGATTTTAGAGCTGGATGAGGAAGAGCTAGTAGAAGCACCCGGAGTGACACCTTTCTTCAGCCTTGGAAACTGCACAGTAGACAATTTACTTACCTCGGAAGGTGTAGATGGCTGTGGTGCAGCAGGAAGCTTGGGCGTCTCCGGCTCAGAACGTTGCTGAAAAGTCCTTCCATTGTTATACCTGAAAGGCTGATGTTGTTGTTTGCGGCCCTGTACTTCGCGTTCAGCATTTAGAGCAAGATGATATAATTGGCTGAACCAGTTCCAATCTTTGTAATCAAGAATATCCTGGATATCACGATTCAAACCACCACGTGCTAAACCAATAAGCAATTCTTGATAATATGCCTCTACGATTTTATCACCTTGTTTTAAATTTTACAATTTTAAACGCAAATCATGTTGATAATAAGGCGGAACAAAACGAGATTTCATACGCTGCTTTAAAGCATTCCAAGTTTGAGGCACAGCAGCAGCATTATTAGCATTGCAAAGATCACTCCACCATAATAAAGCAAAATTAGTAAACTCACTAGTACCAAAGTGACGAAGCAATCTGTTGTTGAGCGTGGGTAACAGTTGCAAGATGAACTTGTGCTAACAGAAGTATATGTGGAGCTATAGGTTGGCACAATATGACAGCAAGGATTAGCAATTAACGAATACAGATTAGCAAAGTTCAATAAGTATCC
Organism: Coix lacryma-jobi var. lacryma-jobi; assembly: GCA_009763385.1. Taxonomy (NCBI): domain Eukaryota; kingdom Viridiplantae; phylum Streptophyta; class Magnoliopsida; order Poales; family Poaceae; genus Coix; species Coix lacryma-jobi. Next base: position 125,904,096 of record CM019830.1, read on the forward strand.
AAAGCACAAGTCACAATTGCTGGCTAAGACGTGTGTAGACGTAGCGCAACAAGATGAAACAAAGAACGATGGAAAGAACTCATAGAAGAAGCAAAGAGCACTGATTTTTCCTTTTTCCTGAATTTTCCCAAGATTTTCCAAAAAGGTACTAGTAGTGTTGACGCAAAACGTGACACCTCGCGCCAAGCACACAGCAAGCCGAAAAGCTGGCTTCAATCGCGTGCCCGGAACGTGCTAAATCCGGAGACGTGCCAGTCGGTTTGACCTAAAAACCAACAAGGGAAAAAAACTATGAGAATACCTTTGGAACATGCCGGATAAAACCAGACAGTTCCATATGTACGGCTTTGAAAGCTAATCACAACGGCACACAGCTATAGAAGCTGTCTGTCAGAGCATGTTTACAAAGTCATTCGGCTAGTATGAGAACAGAGTATGTAAAGCATATTAACTACCAAATGCATATGTAAAGAAAGACATGCTTGAACAAATTAAAGATATTATAAATAGGTAACTTGCAAATATAGGTCTATTCAAATAACACATGCATAGGCTAATCCAACTAATCTGCCACACGTTTAGTCTTCATAAACCGGTCAGGTATAAACTCAAGCAAAGCTAATCCACCGCATGATACCACTTGCTGTAAGTCTACACCACTTCTTATATTAGATTAATCTACCGCATGATACAATCTAATTATAACAAGCTAAAAGCATGCATATATTTGAACAGATCTATAAAGGCTCATTACTCGTGTAAGCTTAACCAAAATCGGCAAACCAGCCGAATTGGGGTCCATGAAGAAGGAACAAACAAGCAAGCACGATTAAACTAATTTAAAATCTGCATCTGCCGTATGACACCTAGTTTCATCAAAGCCTAACCATGATTGACATGCATGAACCCACAACATGTGACAATCTAGATTGAAAGTTGATTCGGCCATCATGATCTTATGATTAAAAAAGAGCACAAGCAAACTCGTGCGACAAGGCCGAACAAAAGATCAATCTAGATTGGGCAAAAGAGTGTTACAAGAATTAAATAAATAAAACATATAACACATGATAACTTAATAAATCTATTAGATCTGCCAAATCTAATAGAGCCGATAACTATTTTTACTCATGACTTAATCCGCCGCACGATACAAGGCATAAGCAAAAACTTCCCGTCATAAGCATAAATCCGCCGCACGATACTAAGCTTAACATACGAGACTACTTGCATCATATCTAAATCCACCGCATGATACTAGACATGATAGCAAGGTTGCCGGTACTTACGGAGGTCGACGGATCGATGATTCCTCTCGAAGAACTCGACGACACGACTAAAGACTCGAAGGTGGCACGGGGCCGGTTTGTATTCATATGGTTGTGAACAATTTTACAATGGTCGAGGGTTTATATTTATACCCTGGACGAAATACGAATCCTAAACGATTACGATTTACATAATAAAATATGGAAAGATACAAATCCTACTTCCTAATCCTTTTGGCGTCTTCCATCGTCACGTGTCTTCTCGTGCAAGCCGGCTTTGCTTGCAACATCTATCTCCCGAATGGAACCACCGCCTTGTAAAATAGCCGACTGCACAAGCATGCACGGAAACCCTGGGGACCAAATAGTCACCCGATCGCTTGCCGAATCCTTTCTTCTTTGCTGGCTGGGTCCACCTGTCATATTCTTGTGCGTGCAAAAATCTGGTGTCAACACATGCCCCCTAATTTTGGGACAAATATTTGTTCCAAAATTCCTTTTTCCTTGTGCACTGACGTGGAACCTCCGGAAGCATCCATCTTCACACGCCATAATTGCTGTACTTGCTGATTCATCTCCCGATGCGCCTCCAGGATTCTTTAAAGTCCCCCTTTCACTCTTATTTCGGCTCGTGCTTTCTGAACTTCCCTACTTCATTTCCAAACCAGAAAACCCCTTTTTCTCCTGTTACCCCCAATTAACTAGAAGATGTCTTCTGAGGCGAGCCGCCATAGCTCCGAGTTCGGAGCTTCCAGCACCTCTAAGAGGAGGTTTGTCCTTCATCATTTTCATCCCGAAAATGAAGCAGCCGCCCTCACACTGTTGCTCTTGTTCTTAGGAGGACCGGTGACGATCTTCCCGAGGACCTGTCCCAGAAGATTGTAGATCTTCAGTTCGATTTGGAAAGGAAGGAACGGAAAATTACCCGAATTCTACCGATTCTTCCCCCTTTTCAGCTCTGGTGGCCAAGCTTCATTCTCTTGAAGCTGCTATTGCTGATCTCGCCTTTACGGCCAATGCACCGGGCACGACGGCCCTGAGGCGGGTGAATGAAGTCACCCGAATCATCCCTGAAATTTCCAGAGCTGGCATGGGATACGGCGCGGCGCTTGCCTTCAATGTTGTACGGATCCATTCCGGCGCCGACTATCGTAATTTTGATGTCTGTGAGCAAGGACTAGAGTACAGGGTAGCACATTCCGTAGATGATATGAAGGAAGCTGGAACAGATCTGGCTGATTCCTTCGACCATGACCTCCCGATCAGACAGAGGATAGGATGGACGAACTGATTTCTATTGTAAACTCGAACCCTCCTTTTGTAAAATAAGAAGTTCCTTTTGTTCGTCCTGTTTTGAAATCAATCTGCGATTGATCCTTCGAGATCAATGTGTGCTCCATTTTGTGCATTAGTCACTAATTTCTGTTTTTGCCTCAATGACGATGCTTATTACATCGGCCATTACTGATAAATCTCATCAGATACCTTTGCCTTGCGGACAACTGTTGTAATCGGTTATTTCAGATCTGAAGTCCAATCTTTTCTTAATTTTCCAATGTCATCAGGACAGTCTTCTTTAAGGAATTTCTTCGCCTCTGCTCCTAACGTCAATCGGTAATATGAGTCAATCAACTGAATAACCTTTAACCGAATCTTATCGGCTTCCCGATTCTGAAGTCACGATTTTTCTTAATCATCAAAAGACTTGACTTGGCTCAATAATGGTCCATAAGCTGTGAAAACTCTACTCCGATGCTTGACCTCCCAATGCGCAAGCCACGGTTCTATAAAAATGACTGTATACAAGCCGTCTCCAGCCAAACAGCTTGACTTGCAAAATCTCCAACTTTCAGCTTCCAGCTCAAGTCAAAGAAAGAATCCTCTGCTTATGTTCCCATCAATGGCAGGCAATGGCGACCACAGCAAACATCCCGTCAGAGCAGGAAGAAATCGAGCACTAACTCACCAACGCCATAGGTAAGAAGCTAGTCTCCAGAAACGGTAGCTCTAACAACCTCTCAACTCTTTCCTTAGACCCTCAGACTTGAATCTGATAATCCATTTTAACAGATTCGTTTGGATGCCCTTCGGTACCGTGAGGAAAGGGATAAAGCCTGGAAGGAACTGGAAAATGCATCCACGAAACACGGTATTAAGGAAGCTGAATGGGCAGACCAACGGAAGCAACTCTGCAGCATCATTACAAGTTAGCAGAATCTTGGTTCTCCTCCTCTTACTGATTGAGTCTGCTTCTGCCCAATAAATCTTTTCTTCTGTTAGCTCTTTCTGCAGAGAATGACCGTTTGAAAACAGCAGCAAACAAAGTTGTCCTCAAGGTGAACGCTCGTGGGGATTCAGCTGAAGCTTGCCTTGATGTTGTGGATGGTCTTATAGATCAGGCCGCCATCCAAGGTGTGCATGCTGGGGTTTCCCTCGGGCTAGCGGCGATGAATTCTTGGTTCAAGGAAAATATCCTTTCCCACCAATCGGCTCCGCAGATGAGCCCCTGGATGACTTCGAAGATGATGATCATGTCGTTGCCCTTCGCTGAAATCACTGGCCTTCAGTCTGTTCTGAACAAATCATTCCAAAAGTAGTTTGTACTAGGACAGATTTGTAATTGAATAAATGAAGCTTGTTCTTCTCTGAGCAATGTTTATTCGCATCTCTTGACTCCAATGATCTTCTCTGATTGTAACATTCCCCCAGAAGAACATTTGTCGAATGTATGATGTCATTCTAGCCGACTGGATCCCGTTTTTGATGTGCCATGTCACTCAGCATCTTATTTACTGCACTTCACCTTTCTCTTTCCCCAATAAACCTACCACTTGAAAAATGCTAGGATTACCGGGTCATGAACACTCTTGCACTAAAGGCGATATAAATAATATCGGCTATAACTTAAACTTCTTGGAACATTTTTTCTGCTAAAGGCGATGCTTTACATCGGTTGTATATAAGTATCCTTGAATCCGCTCCAGACACAATTTCCACGCATTCGGCTTTTAACAAATAGCGCCGAAGCTTTAGTCCACGAGTGACGCATATATGACAAAATTTTCTCTACAGCCGAATACCCTTCTCTGGTGTGACACCCTAAAATTTGCCCAATTTAAAAATAGGTGAAAATGTTCCTTTATTGATTTTTAGTGAGCATTTAATCTAGGATTAAATAATTTTCACAAAATTTAAAACCAAGTTAGAGACATGTTGTTGCATTCATGCCTCTGCATTTTTTTTAGTTCTGTGATGAGTGGTTTTCTCAAAGTTTGGTTTGAATTCAAATGGTTTTGGAGATATTTAAAAAGTGCTAAAGAATAAAAAGGGAAAGGATTTTTTCTTTCCCTCCTCTCTCTTCTTTTCCTTTCGGCCTGCAAGCCCGGCCTGCTTCTTCCCTGCCGGCCCATTCTTCTTTTTTCCTCTCCTTTCCCTCCTCCTCCGGTGCTGGGCCAGCCCACCGGCGCTCCTCCCCGCCTCCCTCGGCCCTCGCTGCTGGGCCGGCCCATGCCAGCTGCAGCGCTAGCCCGCAGCGCCTCCTCCCTCGCCTCTCGCTGAGAACCGGGTCCCGCGTGTTAGCGCCTCCCCTCCTCCAATCCCCGCTCCAGCTCGAACCTCCGTGCGAGCAACCGCCGCTGCAGCGCACTGCCTCGCCGCTCCCCCCCCCCGCGTCGTGGGCACTCCCACTCCTCTCTCGGCTTCAAAACGACAAGTGCCCGCGCACACTTACCCTCTCCGTCATTTTGCCTCTGCACCCATTCGCTCCCGAGTGCCTGGAACCACCGCAGACCTCCGCCATCGCCCGCCGAGCTCACCTCGTCGTCTGGCCGCGGCGCTGTCCAATTCCACACGCCGGCAAGCTTCGCGTCGGGGTAAAAGAGCCCCTGAACCCTCTTCCCCGCTCAATTCATCTTTGCATCGCCCTAATGGCAACCTTCCTTGGAGCAGGGCGCCGCCGTCCGCCATTCTTGGCCGCTCGCCGTCGTCGTCGAACCCCGGCCTCCCAAAGCCCTCTGGTGAGCTCCGCCTTGCCCTCCTCTTTCTCCCCATGCTTTCCCCGTCGGATTTGGTGGCCTCTAGGGCTTTCCCAGTAAGCTCCGGCGAGAGCTTTGGCCTCGGCCATGGCCGCCGCCGTGGGCGCCTCTTTCCACCGCCGCGTCTCGCGTCCCCGCCGGCCAAAGCGCCGCTCCCTTGCCCCTGGGTCTAATCGGGGCCGTTCGTGATGGATCGGACGACCCAAAATAGCCGGTACCCTTTCGCTGGGTATTTTTCTAAAGAGACCCCGGTTTCTTGTGAAATCAACCCGCAGTCCTTGGCAGGGTTGAAATTCGGTTTAAAATACAATTTAAAATCTGGTTTAAATTCAAACAAGTTTCAGCATATTTACAAGTTTGCCACTACACTAAAACGCTTATAAAATCCACGTTTTAGCTCCGATTTGATCCGTTCAAATTGCGTTAGTTTTGTAATTTAGTTCTCTACCCGTTTATGCCTCTGTTAGTCAGCTTAGGTCAGTTTAGTTTCAGGGTCCAAGTTAATCTCGTTTAGGCCTTTAGAAACCCCGTTTCGGTCGTATCTTTCGTGCCGTAACTCCGTTTTCAGTGAACCAAATATCGTCGTGATCGTAGGATCGAGTACTTCTGTTTTATCAAAGTTTTATTTATGTTTACCACTGTTGGTGTACTGTTCTAATGGATAGCCTTGTTTGCAATGCATGTGTGCGCTTGGATGCCTGTGTGGTGTTCTGTGATCGTATGTCCAGTCGGTGAGTTATGCATCGGTGATCAAGAAGAAGTTTGTGATCAAGAGTCAACCTTTGATCAAGAGTCAACCTTTGGAAATCTACAAGTCAACAGAAAAAAGGGATCTTGAGTTAAGGCAAGTATAGCAATCGAGTTTTCTCTTCGCAAATCATGATCATGTTACTCAATTAATGTATGCATCGAATGATAAAAATGACTTGCTAGCAACTTAAGAAATTATCTGTACAAGTGCCTTCGGGTTTTACAGTGCAACTGATGGGGGTTATATGGCTCTGGCTTTAGCTCAGTATGAGGACCTTTTCTAGCTTGTTAGAGGTTACCCTTGTGGCGCCAATGGGGGATAGCAGACTGGGGATTCCCTGTGACTGGTTGAATCACCCAGACTGACTAATGAAACCTAGCGGCCCTAACTTGTTAGACGAACCTTTGAAAAGCTTCATCGTGAACCCTGCCGACTTTCCTTGGAAGTGAGTTAAGAGGCTGATCACCTCGGGCGAAAGGGCAATTCACGTCTCACAGTGAAAGTGTACACCTTTGCGCAAAGTTTATTAAACTGATATATCAGCCTTGCTCAAGGACACGAGAGGCCTTGAAGACCTTTTAACATTAGATTATGACTTTTGTTGGTTAACATGTTCATTATTTACCATTTTATGCTATTCATTATTTATGTTACATTGATCATGAAACTTGGGATCTATATCACTTGTTGCTATACTTGTGGAGTTCGACATGGACTCACTCTTGCTTTTTCCCCCACACCCCAGTCTCCATCAGAGTCGCGCAGCGGAAGCGTGGCGATGACCCAGATGAGTTTCCTAGAAGGGTGATGGAAGTGCTAGGCATGTCTGAGGCTTGTGGTCAACCAGTCAGTTGTTCCCTGTGAAGTTGGTGTCTCCATCTGAAGATCCGAGTGTTTTCCCGCTGTCTGCTCCTTAAGGTTATGTTCTTTGTGTTTATACGTTATGTATGAGCATTGTCTTTCGATATTACCCCTTTATTTGTGGCTATATGTGAGATTTGACTTCCTGGGCTCACATATGGTGTATACCTGGTTTTGTTCTTAAAACCGGGTGTGACAAAGTGGTATCAGAGCAATGCTGACTGTAGGACGCAAGCCTAGTTAGAAACTGGTCGTTTTAAGCTTTTGAAAATTGCTATAGAACCCTTGTTCTATCCATCTTGGTATTTTCTTCTTTATTGTATCTTCTACCCTGTTATTTGTCTCCTCCTTGTTGCTTAATTTTTAAAATTTGCTCTCACCTTCACTCCTTGCCTTGAATTGCTTTTGAAAACTTCCCTCTGTCTAAGTAGATGGATCGTTGACCAAGCTATGTCGTCTCTGACCGCAGTTGGCAAACAGAAGCTGATCGCTATGCAAAGTCAAGACATGGGAAGAATGACTCAACAACAAGACTCAACACAAGGACCAACCAACATGGAAGGAAGCCATAAGGAACAGTTACAAGGTGATAAAGTGGAGCAAGATTACATCTATGGAAGATTGAGGCATGTGGATATGACCACCATTCATGGAGCAAAGAAAGCTGTGTATGGCATGATCCCAGTAAATTCAGTACCTGCCATGGTTCTTTTTGACCCTAGTGCCTCGCACTCGTTCATCTCTGCCAAGTTGGTAGCTCGCCTGAAGATAAGGGAATGGCCAACAAAGAAGCTCATAGTAGTTCGCACACCAACTGGAGAACTTGAGACAAACCATGAATGTCGAGATGTTAGAGTCCAGATAAAAGAGAGTGAATTCATAGTGAAACTGAATGTTTTGGAACTCTCAGGGATCGATGTTATCCTTGGGCATGGATGGTTAAGGGGTCGTAAAAGTGAGGTCAATTATTCCCGACGTTCAGTGTTTTTAAGAACACCATCAGGTGAAAGGATTGAATATCGAGGTATGCCATTATCCCCAATGAATGTGAAGCAAGTCTGTTGGTAGATAGCACTAGTAAGGTGCAAGAGGTTCACGATCAATGTCTTTGTTGCAAGCATTATGGGAATTCTTGTCTTCAAGAGAAGTCAACCAAGGATGAGGTCAAGCGAATCCAAGTGGTGAAGTCAAGGAAGATAAGAAGAGGAAAGCAAATTCATTCGAGCCACCGTTGATACGTCACTAACAGTTGAGTTCTACTCCAGTACCACATCCAGTTTCAACCCTTGTTCAGACAAGCCTAGATCAGTAGCACTTAGAAGCTCCTCCAGTTAAGAACTTTCCACATGAGGTCTACATAGATGGATGGACAATCACCTACAAAGAATTCCAACCACCGAAGCGAGTTAAGAAGCAGAATAGACTGGTAAAAGTCAATCCTCCGAGTCAGCAAGATGGCAGCACATCAAACAACACTTCTATCGCAACAGATCCAACCAAAGGAAGATGTTATCATTGTCAACAAGAAGGACATTATATCAGATCCTGCCCCAAAAAGATCAACAGTCGACTCATGGAAGTGGCCCGAGCCCAGTCACTACAGAGTAGCCATCAACATGTGATGTCAGTGCCTGATGCAAAGGAAGTCCCTGATAATAGATGACAAATGAAGAGTGTACAAGAAAAGTTGTCCTTGATGTTCTTGTAGATGTATCGTGTTCTAGTAGTTCTTGAGCCCTTATGTAATAAAACGTTAGTATCGAAGTAAAGTCAAGTCTTTGGCCCATGTGTGGCCTGTGAATCTGTAATGTTTGTTGTTTGTCCTTATGATAATGTTTGTTTCGGATCTTTGTAATGAGTGCAATGATTTTGTGGGTTTCCTCACAATCTCATTTAAGTTTAGTTGAGAGGTTTAAGGTTCATGCATAGAAGGTTGGGTTTCTGTTTCTTCTGTTCCCTCTATCCTGTCCTTTCGGAGCAGTCTATCTTTATCAGCTTATATCTATGTTTGTGGATGTTCAAAAATCATGGAACAATTCTGGACACAAGTAGACTTCATGATCTTTTTCTGAGCGCAAGAACCACCCTGATAGCTGTTATGGTTTTGGAGTTATGAAATTCCCAAGTTGATGCATCTGTGCTGTCTGGAATCTGGAATAGTTTCTGTTGTCTGCTGTTTTCGACGACCTTAACTACAGAATCTGGAAAAGTGTTCTACATGAAAGTTGTAGAGGATTTCATAATGTTTCCATAAAGGTAAACTGCGACTTCATTGGATAAACAGAGCTCGAGTTATAGCTGTTTTACTGCACTGCTGTTTTGCTACTCGCGAGAAATTTCAGAATTCTTGTTCTTACCCTTACATATGAGTTTCTCTGGGATATAAGAAGTTGGTTATGACTGTCAACATGCTGGAAATAATATGCAAGCTACCCTTATATGTTCTCTAGTTTGTCCTTTCTTAAGGGGGGTAGTGCTTTGATCAACAGATGTTGAAGTTGTGAGTTATCTCTTATGGTACTTCATGAGTATGATCATCTATCCTTGCTCATGTTGCTTTTGTTGGTCACATGATGACAGGAAATGTGGCACCCCATGAATCAGGATCCCTATATGCCACCTCTCACTGATGATCACGAGTACAATGAAGCCGGGCACTATCAAAACAACAATGTTGAAGTTCAAGTTGGGAGTGATCCGAGTCAGAATCCACAACAACGAAAGCAGAAAAGAAAAGCCAAAAAGAAGCTTACTGAAGCAAGTAGAGCACAACGCAATTATACCAATGGAAGGTTGAGCAATATGGATATGGATAACATTCAAGGTGCTACAAAATGGTTGGTGGTTACATTCAAGTGAGCTCAACACAAGTTTTTGCTCTGTTTGATCCCAGTGCTTCGCACTCTTTCATCTCCGTCGAGTGTTTAGAAAACAAGATGGCGAAGTGTCCAACAAAGAGGCCCTTGATAGTTCATACCCCAGTTGGAGAAATACAGGCAGATCAGATGTGCCCGAAAGTCAGTTTGTCATAAACAAGGAAAACTTTACCGTAACCTTCATTGTTTTGGAGTCACTCAAGATTCCTATGGTTCTTGGTAATGGATGGTTGTGTGCGCACAAAGGAGTAATTCATGGTACTCAATGCACAATGCTTCTAACTACACTGTCAGGGAAAAGAATTGAGTATCACGGTTGTCAACTTCAATCTGAGAGAGCTGATGACCTATACAATGGAGTGCAGACTAAGGATGTTATCATGGGTAATGATGAACACATAGCTATGAACACAGATGGACAAATATCTTCAGTGGAAGTCGATACACCAGACCATCTGGCAAATGCAGGATATCCGGTCAAGATTCTAGAAACAGTCTGGAGAACTTTTAATGGAAGAATGTTTAAAGTGTGTAAGGTTCAGTGGAGTAACTTAAGTGAAGAAGAAGCAATGTGGGAAAACGAGGAACAACTCCAGACCAAGTTTCCACATCTCTTTGAGTGGTAAGCCAATCAAGTTAGCGATCAAGATAAGTTTGGGGAAATCAGGTGTAATAATCTTTTCATGGAATCTTTGTTCACAAGTTATGATCATAAAATATCAGTGGTTTGATAAGCTTGGTATACAAGTATGAAGTGACAGTGTTATCAAGATCTTTTCTCGTTTCTCTCCTATGCTCTGAGTCTCTCCCGAATCTCGGGACGAGATTCTCTTAAGGGGGGTAGATTTGTGACACCCTAAAATTTGCCCAATTTAAAAATAGGTGAAAATGTTCCTTTATTGATTTTTAGTGAGCATTTAATCTAGGATTAAATAATTTTCACAAAATTTAAAACCAAGTTAGAGACATGTTGTTGCATTCATGCCTCTGCATTTTTTTAGTTCTGTGATGAGTGGTTTTCTCAAAGTTTGGTTTGAATTCAAATGTTTTGGAGATATTAAAAAGTGCTGAAAAATAAAAAGGGAAAGGATTTTTTCTTTCCCTCCTCTCTCTTCTTTTCCTTTCGGCCTGCAAGCCCGGTGGCCTGCTTCTTCCCTGCCGGCCCATTCTTCTTTTTCCTCTCCTTTCCCTCCTCTCCGGTGCTGGGCCAGCCCACCGGTCGCTCCTCCCCCCCCGCCTCCTCGGCCCTTGCTGCTGGCCGGCCCATGCCAGCTGCAGCGCTAGCCCGCAGCGCCTCCTCCCTCGCCTCTCGCTGAGAACCGGGTCCCGCGTGTCAGCGCCTCCCCTCCTCCAATCCCCGCTCCAGCTCGAACCTCCGTGCGAGCAACCGCCGCTGCAGCGCACTGCCTCGCCGCTTCCCCCCCCCCCCCCCCCCCCGTCCCCCCCCCCCCCCCCCCCCCCCCCGTCGTGGGCACTCCCACTCCTCTCTCGGCTTCAAAACGACAAGTGCCCGCGCACACTTACCCTCTCCGTCATTTTGCCTCTGCACCCATTCGCTCCCGAGTGCCTGGAACCACCGCAGACCTCCGCCATCGCCCGCCGAGCTCACCTCGTCGTCTGGCCGCGGCGCTGTCCAATTCCACACGCCGGCAAGCTTCGCGTCGGGGTAAAAGAGCCCCTGAACCCTCTTCCCCGCTCAATTCATCTTTGCATCGCCCTAATGGCAACCTTCCTTGGAGCAGGGCGCCGCCGTCCGCCATTCTTGGCCGCTCGCCGTCGTCGTCGAACCCCGGCCTCCCAAAGCCCTCTGGTGAGCTCCGCCTTGCCCTCCTCTTTCTCCTCATGCTTTCCCCGTCGGATTTGGTGGCCTCTAGGGCTTTCCCAGTAAGCTCCGGCGAGAGCTTTGGCCTCGGCCATGGCCGCCGCCGTGGGCGCCTCTTTCCACCGCCGCGTCTCGCATCCCCGCCGGCCAAAGCGCCGCTCCCTTGCCCCTGGGTCTAATCGGGGCCGTTCATGATGGATCGGACGACCCAAAATAGCCGGTACCCTTTCGCTGGGTATTTTTCTAAAGAGACCCCCGGTTTCTTGTGAAATCAACCCGCAGTCCTTGGCAGGGTTGAAATTCGGTTTAAAATACAATTTAAAATCTGGTTTAAATTCAAACAAGTTTCAGCATATTTACAAGTTTGCCACTACACTAAAACGCTTATAAAATCCACGTTTTAGCTCCGATTTGATCCGTTCAAATTGCGTTAGTTTCGTAATTTAGTTCTCTACCCGTTTATGCCTCTGTTAGTCAGCTTAGGTCAGTTTAGTTTCAGGGTCCAAGTTAATCTCGTTTAGGCCTTTAGAAACCCCGTTTCGGTCGTATCTTTCGTGCCGTAACTCCGTTTTTAGTGAACCAAATATCGTCGTGATCGTAGGATCGAGTACTTCTGTTTTATCAAAGTTTTATTTATGTTTACCACTGTTGGTGTACTGTTCTAATGGATAGCCTTGTTTGCAATGCATGTGTGCGCTTGGATGCCTGTGTGGTGTTCTGTGATCGTATGTCCAGTCGGTGAGTTATGCATCGGTGATCAAGAAGAAGTTTGTGATCAAGAGTCAACCTTTGATCAAGAGTCAACCTTTGGAAATCTACAAGTCAACAGAAAAAAAGGGATCTTGAGTTAAGGCAAGTATAGCAATCGAGTTTTCTCTTCGCAAATCATGATCATGTTACTCAATTAATGTATGCATCGAATGATAAAAATGACTTGCTAGCAACTTAAGAAATTATCTGTACAAGTGCCTTCGGGTTTTACAGTGCAACTGATGGGGGTTATATGGCTCTGGCTTTAGCTCAGTATGAGGACCTTTTCTAGCTTGTTAGAGGTTACCCTTGTGGCGCCAATGGGGGATAGCAGACTGGGGATTCCCTGTGACTGGTTGAATCACCTAGACTGACTAATGAAACCTAGCGGCCCTAACTTGTTAGATGAACCTTTGAAAAGCTTCATCGTGAACCCTGCCGACTTTCCTTGAAGTGAGTTAAGAGGCTGATCACCTCGGGCGAAAGGGCAATTCACGTCTCACAGTGAAAGTGTACACCTTTGCGCAAAGTTTATTAAACTGATATATCAGCCTTGCTCAAGGACACGAGCGGCCTTGAAGACCTTTTACATTAAGATTATGACTTTTGTTGGTTAACATGTTCATTATTTACCATTTTATGCTATTCATTATTTATGTTACATTGATCATGAAACTTGGGATCTATATCACTTGTTGCTATACTTGTGGAGTTCGACATGGACTCACTCTTGCTTTTTCCCCCACACCCCAGTCTCCATCAGAGTCGCGCAGCGGAAGCGTGGCGATGACCCAGATGAGTTTCCTAGAAGGGTGATGGAAGTGCTAGGCATGTCTGAGGCTTGTGGTCAACCAGTCAGTTGTTCCCTGTGAAGTTGGTGTCTCCATCTGAAGATCGGAGTGTTTTCCCGCTGTCTGCTCCTTAAGGTTATGTTCTTTGTGTTTATACGTTATGTATGAGCATTGTCTTTCGATATTACCCCTTTATTTGTGGCTATATGTGAGATTTGACTTCTTGGGCTCACATATGGTGTATACCTGGTTTTGTTCTTAAAACCGGGTGTGACATCTGGGTTTAACATTTTTGGCTAAAGCTAGCTGCTACTTATCTTTTCCCTTAAAATAAGGGTTGATCCTGCTGTAAGGCTATCGGCCGCCACGTACAACTTGAAACGATCACCAAGTTGAGGAAATGCCTTCATATACTTTTCAATTTCACCAAGACTCTTCGTTGTACGTCACTTCGCGTGAACTCTTGACCTTCTTTGAGCTTCAGTAATGGAGGAATAAACAGAACTTTTAAACGCTCGAGACCCAAACTTGGTATACATCGGTCCTATCTCGGCTTCATCATCAATACTTTATTCCTTGTCAGCCGACATGAAACTTGGTCTCAATTCTTCTCCATTACCATTAGCTAGATTATTTAAAAATTACTTTGAGAGCCGATCGTTTGAATCAGCTGTTGGTCCTTGTCGAAAACGTTCACAGGACCTACTTCCCAAGCCCTTCCGGAGAAGCACTCGACACCATCATATTCCCAGTAGGTGGGCTCTGCATTAGCAACACTCACCGAATCGTCAGCATGGACAATTTCGATGTCATCTCCAATCCATTGGATGAGGAATTGGTGCATAGTCGATGGCACACAACAGTTTGCATGTATCCAATCTCTTCCTAATAGCAAACTGTATGCCCCCTTGCCACCAATGACGAAGAAGGTAATAATCAAAGTCTTGGATCCGATCGTCAACTCAACATGGACTGCTCCTCGAGTATTAGAGGAATTACCAGCAAAGTCTCTCAACACCATGTCGGTCTTCAATAAGTCTTCACTTGCCATCCCAAGTTTTCTGAATGTGGTATAAGGCATAATATTTATAGCAGCCCCCCCATCAATGAACAACTTGGTCAATGGCTTGCCATTAACATAGCCTCTCATATACAATGGCTTCAAGTGTCGATGCTTAGCTGGTTTATCGAATACTGCTCGCTGAGCCAAAACAAGATGAGCCAATAACTCCTGGAATTCGTCTTCATCAAAGTCTGAATACACCTCGTCTCGGACATCCTGATCTTCGGGAGCTATAAATTCCGATGGCAGAAAGAAAGCCAAGCATGCATCAGCCGAACGATCACCTCCATCCGGCTTTTCTTTAGGTCGCCAAACTCGCTTTATCTTGGCACTTGCTTGTTCTAACTCTCTGTTTCTTAGGCGTTGTACCCTTCTTTTCTGGCTCCTTTTCAATCCTGGTGGACACCACTGTCCTCTCTGCCAGACATACTCGCGGTACTCTTCTTCTCCTGTGCGAGTCCAACTGTGATTGGCAAATCCTCTTCCCTGCCAATCTTCAGAATTATTTATTTTTAAACGCCGATCGTCCTTAGAGACTCGTGCCCCAAGCCTTTCATGGACAGAACGGCGGTTGACTCGAGACTGCCTATACTCAGAGTATTGATCACTGCACTTAGGGCAGTTATCCTCAATAGGCAGCTTCAAGCCTTCGTTCCAACAATACTGGAAGAACGAGCACTCCCAATGAGATTGTTCTTGCTCCCTCATATCTTCTCGTTCTTCTTGGTACATCTCTTCTTCGTACCTTCGTTGTTTTTCTAGGAACTTCTATTCTTCATAAAATCTCTGCTTCTGGTACCGTTCCTGTTCCCGACGCCACTTATTCAACAGAATACGCGTCGTGACTCTGGGTCTAGAAGTTTCACCTGTCTCAGTTTGGTTATTTTGGAACCGAACCTGTTGTTGAAGCTCTTTATTTGTAATCTGCCGATCAGGGTCAATAGCACCAGCTTCCCTCGCTCTATCAGAGGTTAACACTTTCATTTTGCCCTTGCTCCTGGGATCAGCTGTATTGACCATATTAACAGAGAAAGACAAAGTGTTCTGTCCAAAAGGGCTATCATCAACCTTCATCTTCCCATCAAACCTCAGATGGCCGTCATGGATAGCTTTCTGGATACGCACTCTGAACACTCGGCAATCGTTTATGGAGTGAGATCTAGTGTTATGGAAACCACAATACTTCTTGTCCTTGACCCCTTCAGGATGCAGCATAGGATGACCGTCCGGCAACTTGATGCGTCCTTCCTTCACCAAATACTCAAATAATTTATCTAACTTGGAAACATCAAAGTCATAAGTACCTTTCTGTTGCCTCAGCCATCACTGGTTGACTTGAGTCGGCTCTTTAGCCCAGACTATTTCGGCTGCAGCTATTTCATCTTCATTATCGTATTCAGTTGCCTCTTCCAGAAAAGCCTGATACATCTCAGCAGCCACATCACCCTTCTGGAATTGATTAGTCCTCTTGAGTCCCTGGGCTTGACTGCTCATCGTCGCCAACCTCTGTGATAACTGCCCGAGGTCATCAAATTCCATGCCGAATAGCTTCTCTTTGATACTCGGCAACATGCCAGCTATAGCTATCCCCGGCAATTGGTCATCCGGTAAATTCAGAGAATAACAAAGATTCCTAGTTTCCCTGAATCGGCGTAGATATTCTTGTGGCGTCTCGCCAGGTCTGATCCTTAGGCTCATGAGGTCGACCAATTCCCTCTCACTGGTACCCGTGAAGAAATACGAGTGGAATTTTTGTTCCAGCTCTGCCCACATATTGATAGAATTTGCTGGCAGAGAAGCAAACCATGAGAAGGCTGGTCCTGTCAACGACAATGGGAAGTACCGAATCCTCCAAGCTTCATCCGTAGATGCTTCCCCCAAGTTGCATCAAATAGCGGTCGATGTGTTCTATAGTACTGGTGTCATCCTGGCCTGAAAACTTGGCAAAATCAGTGGGAGGCTTCACCCTGGGAGGAAGTGCTACCCGATTGTACCATTCCGGGTAAGGGGACTTGTAAGCATATGACTGACTCTTTGGTTTTAGGTCGAATTGATTTTGCATCATATCAGCCATCCTATGCATGATGAGGTCAATATTCGAATCAGGAGCTGCTTGTGCTTGCCCCCCAGGATGTAGTCCTGCTGAACTCTTGTAGCCTGGATTTGGAAGAGCATTAATTGAGCTATAATCGATGAACTCTTGATATCCATCTCCAAACATATTCCTTTGTATCCTGTTTGCTGCAGGAGACACTTTACAAGCAGATTGTGGGACGTTCTCCGTCGTGCCGAACGTGACCTGGCCATAAGTCTGGGGAGGTTGTTGCATCTCATGAGGAACAATCCCACCTGTGCTTGGGCCAGCTCCACCTCCTTCTGCGACTTCCGACTTCCGGACGGAGGAATGGCCTAGATAGTTTGCCATTGGCCGGCAGCTTCTTCAAAGCGTTTATCCGCTATTGGACCGAAAATACTAACCATGATAGCACGAAAAGTATTCAAGAAAGCTGCCTGATGATTGGTCATGGCTACTGATACAACTTTGTATACTAATTCAGTCATCTTCCGAACAGCTTCCTCTTCATCGTTGCCAGACGGCTCAGATTGGTGATGAGGAATGATTTTTGAGAATTCTTGCTTCTGGAAAACTTTGCCGCTCTTGTTCTTGGAGAAAGACGCCAAACATTTGCGCTAGAATTCATCACAGGCCTGTTGTACTAAACTTTTCAACTCTGGCGGCAAGTCATCCATGATCACATCCAGAATCTGATCATCGCTGATCTCAGGCATCTTGAAACGAAGTTGTCCCACCGGGCGTGCCAAAAAGTGTGTTGACGCAAAATGTGACACCTCGCGCCAAGCACACAGCAAGCCAAAAAGCTGGCTTCAATCGGGTGCCCGGAACGTGCTGAATCCGGAGACGTGCCTGTTGGTTTGACCTGAAAACCAACAAGGGAAAAAAACTATGAGAATACCTTTGGAACATGCCGGATAAAACCAGACAGTTCCATATGTACGGCTTTGAAAGCCAATCACAACGGCACACAGCTATAGAAGTTGTCTGTCAGGGCATGTTTACAAAGTCATTCTGCTAGTATGAGAGCAGAGTATGTAAAGCATATTAACTGCCGAATGCATATGTAAAGAAAGACATGCTTGAACAAATTAAAGATATTATAAACAGGTAACTTGCAAATATAGGTCTATTCAAACAACACATGCATAGGCTAATCCAACTAATCTGCCGCATGTTTAGTCTTCATAACCGGTCAGGTATAAACTCAAGCAAAGCTAATCCACCGCATGATACCACTTGCTGTAAGTCTACACCACTTCTTATAATTAGATTAATCCACCGCATGATACAATCTAATTATAACAAGCTAAAAGCATGCATATATTTGAACAGATCTATAAAGGCTCATTACTCGTGTAAGCTTAACCAAAATCGGCAAACCAGCCGAATTGGGGTCCATGAAGAAGGAACAAACAAGCAAGCACGATTAAACTAATTTAAAACCTGCATCTGCCGCACGACACCTAGTTTCATCAAAGCCTAACCATGATTGACATGCATGAACCCACAACATGTGACAATCTAGATTGAAAGTTGATTCGGCCATCATGATCTTATGATTAAAGAGAGCACAAGCAAACTCGTGCGACAAGGCCAAACAAAAGATCAATCTAGATTGGGCAAAAGAGTGTTACAAGAATTAAATAAATAAAACAAATAACACATGATAACTTAATGAATCTATTAGATCTGCCAAATCTAATAGAGCCAATAACTATTTTTACTCATGACTTAATCCGCCGCACGATACAAGGCATAAGCAAAAACTTCCCGTCATAAGCTTAAATCCGTCGCACGATACTAAGCTTAACATACGAGACTACTTGCATCATATCTAAATCCACCGCATGATACTAGACATGATAGCAAGGTTGCCGGTACTTACGGAGGTCGACGGATCGATGATTCCTCTCGAAGAACTCGACGACACGACTAAAGACTCGAACGTGGCACGGGGCCGGTTTGTATTGATATGGTTGTGAACAATTTTACAATGGTCGAGGGTTTATATTTATACCCTGGACGAAATACGAATCCTAAACGATTACGATTTACATAATAAAATATGGAAAGATACAAATCCTACTTCCTAATCCTTTTGGCATCTTCCATCGTCACGTGTCTTCTCGTGCAAGCCGGCTTTGCTTGCAACATCCATCTCCCGAATGGATCCACCGCCTTGAAAAATAGCCGGCCGCACAAGCATGCACCGAAACCCTGGGGACCAAATAGTCACCCGATCGCTTGCCGAATCCTTTCTTCTCTGCTGGCTGGGTCCACCTGTCATATTCTTGTGCGTGCAAAAATCTGGTGTCAACAAGTAGGAATCAAATTTTTTTATTTTTTTCACTATTTTTTTATATTTTTTCCTGAACAAGAATTACAAAAGATGTAACCATAAAAATTGGCACCTTCAACTGAGGTGGGATGTGGTGTACAGAAAATCAGCAAGTTCTCTAAAAAGCGTGTTGAAACCTTGTAAATTTTTTTAATTTATTTTCCCAACTTTTTTTGGCAATTTTGAGGGGACCAAACAGGGCAAAGCCAAGTTTGGGTCGGCTCCAAACGGTGTCAAGAATCTCTAACAAAATTTTTAGATTTTTCTGATAAACGAGCGAAAAGTTATGCCTGTTTTACTCAAGGTACCTCAAGTTATGGTTTTGGAAAGGCACAGCACGAAAACGACAGTTAGGGCAACTCGACAGCGGCAGTTAGGGTGAAGCGACCCTAAACTCCAACAACGATCACAAGAGCAAGCGTCCTTGTGACTAACAGCAGTAGGTAGATGTCAGATGATGTAAGGAGGGCTGCGATGCAGGCAAAAATTAGAGCGGTTGGCAACCTATCTAGGATTTGCGCGGCGGCGAGAATTTACACAAGGCGGCTAGCGGGGCAAGTCGAGTAATGCGGTGGCTTCGACTTGTTGTTTAGGAACGGTGGATGGGATAGCGGCGGAAAACAAAGAAACAGCAACGGGCACGTTGAACTACGACGACGAACACAACCCCAAACCAGCAACAAGACTCGACCATGGACACAAACTCAACAATGCAAATCTAAAAAGAAATTGCAAAGGCACAAAGGGCGATGGGACAGCGGAAATTAAAATATTTTTTAGGCTTTTTGTGGACTATAGGTAATGAACAGATATGAATCTAAGGCAAACGAGATTATACCTCGCGGGAACCCTGAAATATCCGATACCAATTGATGAGGGATGGTCCGATCTTCCGAGAGGTAGCGAAACGTTCGATTGGTAGAGAACTCGACGTTGGCGATCCGGCTTCAAATCAGACACGATTTGAATCCTCGCCAAGAAGGCTAATCCTGCAAGCGAATCGAAGAACACAAGCAAGAAGGTAAAAACACGCAATCTGAAATTGCAAATATGAATCTCACGAATTTATATGGAGGGTTCAAGAACTCGGTTCCAAAGGACTAATTGACACAGTGGAGGAGATCAAGAATGGGGGCCCTGGATCACTGTAAAAGGATTTGTCACCACAGTTACAATGAACGATTCAGTTTCTCGATGGAAAACTAAACTCTAAACAAAACCCAAGACCTAACGACGACGGCGGCGGCTAATTATAGGGTTTAGGTCGTCACCCCTGCTGGACGTGCCCCCTAATGGGCTCTAAGAAGATACACGACCCATCGGACCAAAAGACGGTGTCGCAGCACCATGGCAGATTCTGGACGCTGAATTGTTTTGACGATTCCTGTTGACTCCGAGCATATTTTGACGTGATTCCAAAGCCATTGGTTAGCTTATCAAATTATCTTTCCAAGCATATCTAGTTCGTCGAAAACGGAGTCCGTATGCATCAGGTGCGTTGATTTTACCCGGGACTGCTCCTGAATTCCGAGGGTGACGATTTAGCTGAGTTGGAGACGGATTGCAACATGGGGAAGACCATGGCGTCGGTGTGTCCAGCATGGCGATGTCCTCATCAGATAGTGTAAGCGTGGTTCTTAGACTTGATAGCTCATAAATGCCTCCTATAACGCCGGTAGCAGTGGTTGTTCGCAAGGGTGACTCTTATAGCCTTGTTGATTCTTCTATAGTCCACTTACCCGTGTGTAGGCTCGGTAGGATTATACATTTGCATAAAAGACTCATACTTTGTTTGTGACCTTTTATGACAACTTCCCTAATAAGAATAATATAAACATATCACTCTTAAATTAGAATTAGACAACCTTAGTGATCCCCTCTATACTTCTAGATTCTCCGTCCTTGTTAGCTACTTAGGGGTTAGACTTTAAGGCTTAACACTATCGGTTCCTTTGGGTTTGATATTAAAACTGGGTTACTCTGGTGAAGTGATACATCGGTAGATTTTATCTATCTGTGCGCTTGCGGATAAAGTAGAGTGTGCGTTAATTTATACCAACAAGCATTTCTGGCGCCGTTGCTGGGGAACGTAGATCATCTTAAGTCTTAGTTTAACCTTGTATTATACTTTTATCTTTTCTTTTTTGTCCCAGTCTTTCATTATTTTTGTGTTCATTCTTATTTTTTTTTTTTAATTCACTTTTTATCCCCATCTATCTACTACCATATTCATTCCTTATCTTTCTTATTTTATTACACCACTTATCATCACTACCCCATGAGCATATAACCAGTAGTCCTACTTATCATAACATCTAGTTATCTACGCCTACCTTCCGCTGCACTTCCTTCTGTAATGAGCATAGAAATATAATTACGAAATATTCCTTCGGGTATTCTTGTCACTAACCTTTCCAGGTCTAGAGCAGAAAGAACGAAGGAACAACAAACACAAGGTATGCCCAACCAATCATCATGTAACATTGAATTACATTCATCCAATCTTGATTTGCAAAATCCAAGCTTGGGGAATAGACTTTCTAAGAGCATCTCTTGCCGTGTTGCTATGTTGGTTATCCCTACCTTTAAGATATGCTATATAATCTAATCATGCTCTTTCATCACCATCTGAATAAATCTCTATAATACTTTCATGCTACCCTCATTCTCTATATTATATGTTTAGGTTTGGAGTACTTTCATACATCTCTTAAATTAAGCATGGTGCCTAGTTTAGGAGTGGTGATCTTGTTTTCAAAGGCTTTTAATTTAAGCAATTAAGTTAAAATGCCTTCCTAGATCAAATTAGACGTGGTGTCTAGGTTATTTTTGAGCCGATAGTATGCTATAGTGGATGTTGGATATTTTGTTGGACTAACCCCTGCAGGAAACTTTCAATATCAATTTGGGAAAGTCCGGAGATGAACTCACACTGGAGATGAAGCAGGCGTACAATGTACTTCAACAACTTTGCACAATGAAGACTCAGCTCATTCATCATGGATGAAAGAACCGTGAGTATCAAAGTTTATTTATTTTGTCTTCTAGTGCAAGTTATCTTTTGCTTTGAATCATGTTAAAGTGCAGCCAACACATAAAATACTAGTCTATGCTATGCTAAATAATCCTAAAAACATCTTTTTATTAGCATAGATGCAAAATACATAATTTGTGGATAATAACCCATGCTTCAAATTCTTGCAATTCTTCAGGTATATGTCCACTAACATTACGCAGGAGAGAGATTTTGTTCATCCATGGTTTGGTCTGAACATTGAAGATCCAAAACTCAAACCATAGACACACAAACCTACTCTCAGATCACAAATGGTGCTAGCCTAGCTTTGAGTCTTGCTTGGGAGCTGATGACAAACAGGATGCAACTTACCTCGTATGAGACAAACTGTGCCTGCAATCATCATTATCCAAGACATCAAGACAAGAAGTGGGAAGTTACCTTTTTTTCTAATCAAGAGCTAGCTTGGGAGACAAGATGGTACCACTACAACAATAGAAATATCTACAAGTCAAACACATGAACATGTTGATTGGGAGTCCATCTACATCACAAGCCAGCCTGGGAGAGACAATTCTGTTGTCTAGATGTGTTTCAAATCAAAGGGGGGAGGAGAAATTGCAATGAACGATTCAATTATTCCTCGATGGAAACTAAACTCTAAACAAAACCCAAGACCTACTAACAACGACACGGCGGCGGCCATTATAGGTTAGGGTAGGTCGTCGCCCCCTGCTGGACGCGCCCCCCTAATGGGCTCTAAGACGATACACGGCCCATCGGACCAAAAGACGATGTCGCAGCACCCTGGCAGATTCTGGACACTGAATTGTTTCGATGATTCCCGTTGACGACTCCGGACGTATTTTGACGTGATTCTAAAGCCATTGGTTATCTTATCAAATTATCTTTCCAAGCATATCTGGTTCGTCGAAAACGGAGTCCGTATGCATCCGGGGCGTTGATTTTACCCGGGACTGCTCTTGAATTCCGAGGGTGACGAGGTAGCTAAGTTGGAGACGGATTGCAACTTGGGGAAGACCATGGCGTCGGTGTATCCAGCGTGGCGATGTCCTCATCGTCGTCCCCTTCTTGAATTGGAGTCGTCCTCGACTCCATCTTGGCGATGTGCTCATCATCCCCTCCTTCTAGAATTGGAGTCGTCCGCGACTCCATGTCATCTCCAAGCTCCTACAAAAGGTTAGTGACCGCACAATGTGAAACACAAGGTATAGGATCATGTGCAGCAACACTAACATGTCGACAAAGCATAGTATAACAAGGAGCATCATTATTATCACATAACGCAGCAGCAGAAGAAGTTGTAGCAAGAAAAGCACCTCCTTTTAACTTAATCTCATTATTGTTAGCAATGTCGGTTGATGTTTTTATTTTTATTTTTAATCTCTTTAGCATTTTTAATAATATCCGTGGAGACAAAGGCAGCAAAGTAATTTTCTTGTCCTTATGTATAATAGTGTATGTATTAATTCTACCATGGTGTAAAGCATCATTATCAAATTCCCATGGACGACCTAACAAAATGGAACAAGCTTGCATAGGAACAACATCAAACATCAGTATCATGATAAGAGCCTATGAAAAAACTAATGCGTGCGCGATTTAGTTACATTAGTCATACCATTATTTTTGAACCATTGAAGTTTATACGGATATGAATGTTGTCATGTGGTCAAGCCAAGCTTCTCAACCAAATCTGAACTCACCAAGTTGTTGCAACTCCCGCTATCAATGATGGTGAGAACACAACAACCCTACACAATGAGATACATATGGAACAAATTGTGGCGTTGGATCTTCATCTCTTCTTCTTCATGTCCCACACGTGTACTCAACACTCGCTGCACAAGAAGACTAGGGTAGTCCGCGCAGCAGCAGCCACAGAGTCAATGGTGATGGTCTCCTTGTCTTGATCGTCCTCGGTGGAATCTGCATGAACGTTAGCAACAAGGGCAAAATCATCTTCAACATCACTAGCACTTACATATCCATCATCTGTAGCAATGAAAGCGCGACGGCTGGGGCAATCCTTCATGACATGTCTCATGCCTTTGCATCGGTGGCAAATGATTTTAGAGCTGGATGAGGAAGAGCTAGTAGAAGCACCCGGAGTGACACCTTTCTTCAGCGGTGGAACTGCACAGTAGACAATTTACTTACCCTCAGAATGGTAGACGGCTGTGGTGCAGCAGGAAGCTTGGCGTCTTCGGCTCAGAACGTTGCTGAAAGTCGTCCCATTGTTTATACCTGAAAGCTGATGTTGTGTTTTTGCGGCCCTGTACTTCGCGTTTAGCTTTAAGAGCAAGATGATATAATTGGCTGAACCAGTTCCAATCTTTGTAATCAAGAATATCCTGGATATCACGATTCAAACCACCAAAGAATCTAGCAGTAGCATCATTATCATCTTCATGTATACCACAACGTGCTAAACCAATAAGCAATTCTTGATAATATGCCTCTACGCTTTTATCACCTTGTTTTAAAGTTTACAATTTTAAACGCAAATCACGTTGATAATAAGGAGGAACAAAATGAGATTTCATACGTTGCTTTAAAGCATTCCAAGTTTGAAGCACAGCAGCAGCATTATTAGCATTGCAAAGATCACTCCATCAGAATAAAGCAATATTAGTAAACTCACTAGTAGCAAGTCTAACTCTATGCTCAGCAGGAACATTATGAGAACCAAATTTCGTTGAACAGCAAGTTCCCAATCTAAATATGTCTCTGGATCCATATTACCAGCAAAAGGAGGTAGACTAAATTTAATTTTAGTAAAAGGATCATTATTATGATTATTAACTCCCATACCGCGACGATTGAAGTTGAGACGGCGACGGGGACCAGCATCAACATCTGCATCATCATCATCAAAAGCATTTGCATCTTCGTCATCACGATTAGGTTGAGGGTGTTGCTCAAGCTGTTCAATGCGGTTGACCAGATTGTTCACGTTGCGCGTCAGCTCGGTCATGAGGTTGCGTTGTTCATTCATGAATGTTGTATGCTCGCCTTTGGACACGCACTCATTGAAGTCCGTTGGAATTCCTGCCATTGTTAGAAGATAGAAAAAGACAACAACAAAGTATTATCCCTATCAACTAAAAGGAACCAAGTGGTAGTGGTGGTGAAAGTGGAATGCAAAATCGCAAGCGGCTTACCACCGTCTTGCCTGTATTCTTACCAACGCCAAACAAGATCAAACCAAAGTGACGAAGCAATCTGTTGTTGAGCGTGGGTAACAGTTGCAAGATGAACTTGTGCTGACAGAAGTATATGTGGAGCTATAGGTAGGTATAATATGACAGCAAGGATTAGCAATTAACGAATACAGATTAGCAAAGTTCAATAAGTATCCAAAGCACAAGTCACAATTGCTGGCTAAGACGTGTATAGACGTAGCGCAACAAGATGAAACAAAGAACGATGGAAAGAACTCACAGAAGAAGCAAAGACCACTGATTTTTCCTTTTTCCTGAATTTTCCCTAGATTTTCCAAAAAGGTACTAGTAGGAATCAATTTTTTTTATTTTTTTCACTATTTTTTTATATTTTCCCAGAACAAGGATCACAAAAGATGTAACCACAAAAATTGGCACCTTCAACTGAGGTGGGATGTGGTGTACAGAAAATCAGCAAGTTCTCTGAAAAGCGTGCTGAAACCTTATCAATTTTTTTAATTTATTTTCCCGAATTTTTTTGGCAATTTTGAGGGGACCAAACAGGGCGAAGTCAAGTTTGGGTCGGCTCCAAACGGTGTCAAGAATCTTCACAAACAATTTCAGATTTTTCGGACAAACGAGCAAAAAGTTATGTCTGTTTTACTAAAGGTATCTCAAGTTATGTGTTCGGGAGGCACGACACGAAAACGGCAGTTAGGGCAACTCGGCAGCAGCAGTTAGGGCAAAACGACCGTAAACTCCAACACCGATCACAAGAGAAAGCATCCTTGTGAGTAACAGCAGGTGGTAGATGCGAGATGATGTAAGGAGGGTTGCAATGCAGGCAAAAATTAGAGCGGGTGGCAACCGATCTAGGGCTTGCGCGGCGGCGAGAAGTTACACAAGGCGGCGAGCAGCGCAAGTCGAGTAAAGTGGTGGCTTCAACTTGTTGTTTAGGAACGGTGGATGGGATAGCGGCGGAAACTAAGAAACAGAAACGGGCACGTTGAACTACGACGACGAACACAACCTAAACCAGCAACAAGACCCGACCACGGACACAAACTCAACAAAGCGAATCTGAAACGAAATTGCAAAGGCACAAAAGGCGATAGGACAGCAGAAATTGAAATAATTTTTTATGGCTTTTTGTGGACTCTAGGTAAAGAACAGATATGAATCTAAGGGCAAATGAGATTATACCTCGTGGGAAACCTAAAAGATCTGATACCAATTGATGAGGGACGGCCCGATCTTCCATGAGGTAGCTGGTAAATTCAATTGGTGGAGATCTCGACGTTGGCGATCCAGCTTCAAATCAACACGATTCGAACCCTGCAACCGTTACACCACTTCTCCGTTGGTTATCAACCAAGCACAACTTGATTGACCTCGCCAAGAAGGCTAATCCTGCAAGCGAATCGAAGAACACAAGCAAGAAGGTAAAAACACGCAATCTGAAATTGCAAATACGAATTATGCAAATATCAATAGAGGGGTTCAAGAACTCAGTTCCAAAAGACTAATCGACACAGTGGAGGAGATCAAGAACGGGGGCCCTGGATCACTGTAAAAGGATTCGACACCACAGTTACAATGAACGATTCAGTTCCTCGATGGAAAACTAAACTCTAAACAAAACCCAAGACCTAACGACGACGGAGACGGCTCATTATAGGGTTTAGGTCGTCGCCCCTGCTGGACGCGCCCCCTAATGGGCTCTAAGACGATACACGGCCCATCGGACCAAAAGACGATGTCGCAGCACCTTGGCAGATTCTGGATGCTGACTTGTTTCGACGATTCCTGTTGACTCCGAATGTATTTTGACAAGATTCCAAAGCCATTGGTTAGCTTATCAAATTATCTTTCCAAGCATTTCTGGTTCATCAAAAACGGAGTTCGTATGCATCCGGGGCGTTGATTTGACCCGGGACTGCTCCTGAATTCCGAGGGTGACGAGGTAGCTGAGTTGGAGACGGATTGCAACTTGGGGAAGACCATGGCGTCGGTGTGTCCAGCGTGGCGATGTCCTCATCAAAGATGGAGAGATAATACCTGAGCCAGTAAATCAAGAAGAACAACCGATAAGATCTCCATCATCTAGACACTGTTGAGAGGACAAAGTCTCAGTTGTGACATTACAAGACAAAAGACTCTCATGGAGTCACTCAAGTAGCAGCTCTAAATTCAAGTCTCTTGCCAACCCAATGATTAAAGGAAAACAAGAAAGGTTGAGAAGAGAAGAATGCGGAACTGTCCCTACATCCTCATAGTACAGAATTAATACAAGAAAGAGAGAGGATCCTAGTCAGCATACTCGAGGAACAATACGCCTTCACTGATAAGTCGACACACAGAAGGAAGGTCAATACCTATAAAGATGATTCCACTGTGATCTTCCTCATCTCAAGCACACTGTGAGACGAGCAAGAGAAGACAAGCCAGCTAGACAAGAGAAGCCTCCACAAGGTGGTTCGACACATCACTCTTCAATGACAAAGTAACATTTCAAGGTAAGTGACCATCACTTTAAAAGCTTCTTCTTGATTCTAGTATGAACATAAATAAAGAACAAAACATGTTTAAGTTGCACCTCACTTAGTCCAACCTAATCAACTCAACATGTTTAGTCCTTTGATCTTTGTTCCTAGCTTTACTCTCTTGAATCTCACTGTCTTAACTAAATGAGCTAAAATGTTGTGCATCTAACCTTTGGAAGATGATATATCTCAATCATAAAAGATCGACACATTATGCATAAATTATCCTTCCTTGGGTTAAGTAATTTGATCTGTTAAATATTTTAAGATGCTACTTTCCTGCTCATCCTCTGATCCTATCACTCATGTTAAGATTGAATAGGACACATAAACAACAAGTTTGTCTTGTGCAATGTGCCTAAGGTTAGAGGGGAATAAACAAAACTTTTGTTCTGTTAGTGTTTTCCCACCAACAGAGCCCATGCACTTGATCTCTACCTTGTCTTGATGAGCAGGACACACTCTTGAGCAAAACATAGTGAAGTCGCTCCCAAATTCTACAAAGTGAAGGTCCTAGATCTACAAGAACATGCACACTGAGCAAGATGCTGCTAGCGTCCACAATTAACGCTTCACTTCAAACTGTTGGACAAACAAATGACATGAGTGACACCATATCAAGAGGCATAAACAAGAAGGAATGATGGAAGACGTCGTAGTCAGAATTAGAGGTCATGAAGTCCCCACAGACTTCTTGATCCTCGACATGAGAAGACGATGATGTCCACCTCATCCTAGGAAGACCATTCCTCTACGCTACAAGTACAATCATTTACAAGAGGAAATCCATTTTCACTTTTCTAGAGAAAAGGTACGATGCAACTTCATTAACTACATGCCCAATGAAGCACCCAAGAAGAATAGAAGTGAAAGACGCCGCTGTCAAAGCCAAAGAAGACAAACTATCAAGAATAGAGAGGTCAATCATGAAGAAGAAGCTATCGACACTGTCCCAGAAAAGAAAGGAGAGAAACCTGAAGACAGTGAACCACAAGAAGTGAAGACTCAGACCAAGAAAGTATGGAAGAAAATGTCTGCACCTAAGAGGTACAATCAATAACAACTTTCCAAATGTCTGACAACCTTGGGAGGTCTGAACCAAGGGAAGGTCCGGTTCGTCGAACCTAAATATCTGAACCTTGGCCAAAAGGTAAAAATCGGCAGTTATCTTTATATTTACTTTGCTGCATATTTCTCATATTTAATCCATAATCATTTCTTGCATCATCATATTTAATTCACAAACATTTTAATTTCTGCATTGCATTAGAAAAGAAAATAAAAATGTTGCATTTGTTACACTACATCATAAACTATGAAGCCCCATGTGAATAATTCTATGGTGTGTAAAAACCCACGGGAATGTTCATCGTGGTGGCATAAAAATAATAAAAATAAATATGCATGCATTCATCCTGTGTATTTTCTCTTGCATCATAAAAAAATAAAATACAAAAATATTGAGAAAGAGATCTTACTGAGATTGTAGACAACTAAGGCTTAAGTGGCCAACCACTAACGCTTAATCTATTCCACAAGTTTTGTTGTCTATTTGAGTTTCACACAGGATTTAAAAGGCCAAGAAAAGCTGACGAGCAAGTGAATGCTCCATCTACTGTTGGAACACTGTCTCAACAAACATCAACATCAATCAAAGCTCTAATAGAGGAAGGACACATCCACTGCCAGTCTGCTACATTGCAAGATCGAACGACTACGTCAACATTCAGCTTGGGGGAAGGCATCCCATGTATCCACGTAAGTATCTTTATCCTCTTAAGTTATTCATTCTATAAACAAATTCAAAAAAAATGTGAGCACATGAAGGCTCACCTCTAAAAAGAAAAGAACAAAAATATGTGAGCACATGAAGGCTCACCATTAATTAAAAAAAAGAACAAAAATATGTGAGCACATGAAGGCTCACCATTAATTAAAAAAGAGACAAAAATATATGGGCACATGAAGGCTCAACGCTATTAAGGGAACTAGCTTGGGGGAGACGCACCCTCGTTATATTCATGATTCAGGTATGTCTTTATTATTATTACTACTACTATTATTATTAGCTTTTATATTATATCTTAAAGTGTGTTAGATTAAATAAATAAAATAGTGTGTTTTAAGAAGTTGATGACTAAAAGAGAACCCTCTCTCTCTCATCTTTTGCATAGAAATGATGAATAGTTGCTCTATCTAATTTCTCTCAAGTACCTAGTCTTCAAAGCATGAGTTCTCCTAATTAATAATGATGCCTTAAATAAAATTAAATGTGTGGTTGGCAAATACTTAATCTAAGGTCTAGGTAATTGGGATATGACATGTGATGATCTAAGATGCTATTATCTTGTTCTAAACAACACTAAAAGTTCCAGAGTTTTCTAAATATAAACATGACTAATAATTGCATTGACTTAAATTAAGCTTTGTGACCCTATGAGTAGTTTATCATACCATTGAATCGAGATCACTTACACATTTCATCCATCTTCCGCATAAATGCTCATAATTATTTGTTGCTACCCTCTCAGAAGTTTGTTGGAAGCATGTGGCTAGTAAAAAAAGAGAAAGAAAGAAAGATCCGAGGAAATAAAAAGGGTCAAGTGTCCGAAACCTCAAAAAGATAGATCCCGAGGAAATAAAAAGGGACAAGTGTCCGGAACCTCGAAGAAAAAAAATGTCAGAAAAAAATGGGCACGTGCCCGATAGTAGAATTAGCCTAATAGTCATATGTCTCTGATAAACAGAAGAGGGTGATATATTCAAAAGAGCATCTGACTCCGTTTTCCATACACATGCACTTCTTGATTCAATGGTTAGTTGACTTTCCTCTTTGGATCCATTGTTTTAATTTGACAACATATGTATTAAAGCTTTTAAAAATAATTAAAACTCCGGGATAAAGGTGAAGTGAAGGAACTAGAGACATAGTGCTTGAATGTTGGAGAATAACAAAATATATTTTGGAGGAATTTTTTGTTTAACAGCAGGTATACTTGTTGGAAGTATACTTGTTGGAGTGAAGATATTTGTAGCACTCCTGATCCATTGTTAATTTTTGTTTTGCTAAGGGACTAGCAAAGGGTAAGCTTGGGGGTTTGTTGACACTGGTTATCTATCAAAATTAAAGGATAAATAAATATGAAAAGGGCATGAATTCAATCACCAATAAAGGTTTAGGGTTTTAATTGACAATATTCCACGAGTTTTGGTGAATTGTGATTCTGCAGGGACTCAACAGGAAAACCAACACTGGTTACTTCTCCTAGAAGGAAACCGACGGAAGATTACGGAACCGGCACGTCAGGAATACTCCAGAAGGACCTAGAGGACACCAGAGGACACCACGAGGCGGGACCACCCCAGAGGCCGCCAGGTGGGACCCGACCGGTCCCACCTAGGACCGGTCGGTCTCTCCCCCTGGGCCCGATGGCCTCCGTCTTCTGGAAGCTTCCTCCACCGCCTTTGAGGATCCATCTCAGCCCTACGTAAGTCGTTTGATCTAACGACCGCGGTTGATCCCTCAGGCTATTATACAGGCCACCAGGCCCAGGGAAGATCAAGTCTCTCTTCAGAAAAGTCTACGCCTCATTCAGAAACCCTAGAAGAAGACTTCAAGAGCCAGCTTCCAAGTAGAAGACTAGTTACCCCTCTAGTTTAGGTTTGAACCTAGTCTTATATTAGAACTAGAAGAAGAGAGAGAGGACGAGATCAAGACGAGCTCTGGCCTGTCGGATCAACTTCTTCATCTGTACCTACGGATTCAGTTCATCGTCAACTTGCTTCAGCGATTGTTTTGGTAATCGACGTCTAATTTAAGTTTGAGCCATTGTTTCTTATTATTCTTAAGGTTTATGACTCTCTTTTGAGTACTTTAATTCTAGTCATTCTAGAGTTAGAGTAGTTGGATAGTGTAAGCGTGGTGCTTAGACTTGATAGCTCTAATGCCTCCTATAACGCCGGTAGTAGTGGTTGTTCGCAAGGGTGACTCTTATAGCCTTGTTGATTCTTATATAGTCCACTTACCCGTGTGTAGGCTCGGTAGGATTATACATTTGCATAAAAGACTCATACTCTGTTTTGTGACCTTTTATGGGCAACTTCCCCACTAAGAATAATATAACATATCACTCTTAAATTGGAATTAGACAACCTTAGTGATCCCCTCTATACTTGTAGATTCTTCGTCCTTGTTAGCTACTTAGGGGTTAGACTTTAAGGCTTAACACTATCCATTCCTTTGGGTTCGATATTAAAACTGGGTTACTCCGGTAAAGTGCTACATCGGTAGATTTTATCTGTGCGCTTGCGGATAAAGTAGAGTGTGCGTTAATTTATACCAACAATACTTTTTCAAGTCTTCGAAAGCTTTCTGCTGTCGAGGTCCCCAGTTGAATGGAGCGGTGCTTCTCACGGTTTCAAAGAAAGGTAACCCTCGTTTAGCTGATCTTGAAATGAACCTGCTGAGAGGCGCTAAGCGTCCTGACAGGCATTGAGCTTCTTTCTTGCTTGTTGGTGGCTCCATGTTGAGGATGACATCTATTTTTTCTGGGTTGGCTTCAATCCCCCTTGCTGACACGATGCAACCTAGTAGCTTTCCTTCGCTGACTCCAAAAACGCACTTTTCGGGGTTTAGCTTAAATCCAGCCGATCGAAGGTTGGAGAAAACTCTTGACAGGTCTGATATGTGATTCTCTCTTTGTTGGATTTATACAATCAAATCATCGACGTAAGCAGAAATGGCCTGTTCATCTTTGAAGACCTCGGATGTCATGCGAGCGAAGGTAGACCCTACGTTTCTCAAGCCCTCTGCCATTCGTCGGAAGCAATATGTACCCGAAGGAGTGATGAGCTTGTTTTTCTCTTCGTCGTCCTCATTCATCCAGATTTGGTGGTAACCTGAGAAATAGTCGAGGAGAGAAAACATCTGACAACCAGCTGCTCTATCTACCAAAGTGCTTATATTTGGCAGGGGAAAATGATCCTTCGGGCAGACTTTGTTCAAGCACGTGAAATCCACACACATTCTCCATTTTTTGTTCTTTTTTTGGACCAGGACCACGTTTGAGAGCCAAGTCGGATACTCGATAGGTCGGATAACCCCCGCATCTAGGAGTCTCTTCACCTCTGCGCTCGCTGCTTCTTTTCTTTCTTCGGACATTTTGCGAACCTTTTGCTTGATTGGGCGATACCCATCTTTGATGTTTAAATGGTGTTCAATCAACGTCTTGTTGACTCCTTTGAGATCTTCAGCAGACTAAGCAAAGGTATCAGAATTCTCTTTGAGAAAAGAAATGAGGTTCTTCTCTGTTTGGGGTTCAAGTTGAGCTGAGATGATTACTTTCTTCTCTGAGTTACCATCGAAGAGTTGTACTAGTTTGGTTTGCTCTTTTGGTGATGCTCTCATTTGATCATTGTAAGTTTTTCCTTCGCTGTCAAAGCCTATTGTCTGAGGTTTTGTCAGGTTGTGTACATTGTGTTGCCCTAGGGCCACTGTGCCTTCGGCGGCTCTTGCAACGTCTTGGTCCCCATAGACTGCAACGACTCTCTTTGGAGCAGGAAGTTTCATACAAAGGTATGCGGGGTGGATTATCGCATTGAAAACATTGGTGACCCCTTGACCAAAGATAGCATTGTAAGGATAAAACATATCCACCACATCGAAGGTTATATGTGTTGTTCTACAATTTACTTGGTCTCCGAAGGTGATGGGTAATGAGATTTTTCCGACTGCCCTGACTTGCTGACCGCCAAAACCGTACAGGGGGTTGCCAGCAGGATGTAGGAGGTTCCTATCTAGCTTCATGTTGTCGAAGGTCGAGGCGAATAAAATATCTGCAGAACTCCCTGTGTCTACCAAAATTTTGGTGATTGTCCAGCCTGCAAGATTGGTCTCAATTACCATGGCATCAGTATGGGGGTAATCCCTCAGCTTCATGTCACTGGCGTCGAAGGTTATTGGGATGTGGGACCATCGTCCAAACTTGTGTGGTCCTTCGACTGCCACGTGGTGCACTCTTCTGGCATGTTCTTTTCTTTGCCTTTTGTGCGGATACATGGGTGTATGCCGGGTCTCTGAGTGATGAGTGATTGTCAACTGGGATGATGCGCATGTTCTTTGGCTTGTGTTGTGCAGGTCTCGAGCACAGATACAGTGATCAGAGGCAAGGTGAAGGTCAAGTAGAGACGTGCCGTGCCGATGGACCGAGAGTGGACCGAGGGCGAAGCGTGGACGTGAGCTTGACTAGGGACGGTGGCCCGAGGATCAGTTGTGGTGGCTGGCAGCCTGGGATAGCGACGAGCGAAGACTTGCGGTCATGTGTTGCCTGAGTCGTGGACTTGGGGACACGTGTCGGTGGACGGGGTGCACGGGCGGTGCATCCCCTCTACGACGTCGGTTTGGTGGTAGAGCCAGAGAAAAACCATCGGGTGGACGGTTTCCAGGTTTGGGCCTCAAAACCTGGGTGCTGAGGGTTTCTGAGTTTGGCCACAAAACTCGGGTTGTGGACGGTTTCCAGGTTTGGGCCTCAAAACCTGGGCGCTGCGGGTTTGCTGAGTTTGGGCCTCAAAACTCAGATGCTGGTGGGCTGGTTTCCCGGTTTGGGCCTCAAAACCGGGGGTTGGCTGTGAAGGCTGGTTTCCCGGTTTGGGCCTCAAACCGGGGGTGCGACGTCCAGGAAAAGGACGCAGAGCGGTGGCGGCACGTGGCGGCAATCGGGAGGTTGGCGTCGAGGCAACGCTACGAGTTGTGCGGGCGTGGCCGTCGGATCTACCTACCACCGAGTTGGTCCAGAGTAACCTTAGGGTTTAGCTGGTTCGCTCTGTAAGTAGAGAGGGGTAGAATAGGAATAGAGTAGGAATTAGGAATAGGTTAAGTAGGGGGAGACACCCTCCTTCCCAACCATCTCAGTCATTTGCTCTTTTGCTTCTAGGTTTTCCTGCTCTCCCCTCTCCCCTGCTGCAGCGAACCTGAGATCCACAGAGAAGAACAATACCTCTGTGTTCATGAGTTTTTGAGGAAGTGAGGCCGTAACCTCACTGTTGTAGCGTGTGGTAGCCACACGGTTGCAATTTTGTGGTTGTGATTCGCGTTTTGTTCGTGTTCTTCGCGGAATCCTTTTCTCCACGTTTTTCCCGTCGCTTGATCTTTTTGCTCGGTTCATCTTTTGCAAATCCGTTTGAACCAAGTTGTTCTAGATCGTGAGGCACTTCTTTCCACCGAAGGAATTCACCTCTAACCTCATGATCTAGGAGATCGATCGATTTTGTTTTTGGATCAAGTTTTTCTCTCTTCCCCCCCGAAACTCTCGATTCATCGATTTGGAGATAGGTTCGAGCCATGATCTCCTAGAGATAGCTCACTATCCTCCTTGTGACTCTTCTCACCAAGTTTGATCCCTAGAGGATTTGTTTTGGGTGAGAAAGAGTTGGATCAGTGAACAAACAATGTGCTGTCGGGGTGACCGGACGCACCCATCGGATCGACCGGACGCACAACATGAGTCCGATCGTTGAATGTTCACTGTGTTTCTCTGGACTTTGATCGGACGCACCAGTTGTTTTCGTGACCGACTCGGCGCGTCTACTGTTCACCTGCTTGAGTTTTTGTGACCGGACGCTAGGGTTTCGACCAGACGCATAAAGGCAGTGAGTCCGGTCTCAAACAGTAAGGTCCAGAATCGTCTTTGTCTGACCGGACGCGTCCGGTGCCTCCTGACCGGACGCACCCAGAGTCCGGTCACTGCTGTTCTGTGCAGTTTCGTCCGCAGTTCGCTCGTTCGTTGTCGGTTTGGTTTCCGTCTTTTGCGTAGGCTTTCCAGAGTTGTGTAGTGTCCCGCTGTGCTTCTTGGAAGCATCCACCCTACATCTAGGGTCGTGGACATTAGCAAGCTCTAGGGTTTGTCTTTTGGGTGATTCTAGGGACAGTGGTTACTAGTTTCCGAAAGGAAATTTTGAAGCTCCCATTCACCCCCCCCCCCCCTCTGTCGCTTTCTTTCTGGTTGCTTCTCGGTCGGTATCGGAGCCTTGTTAAGGATCTTCCACCTTAACCGTTTCCAGATCCACAGAAGGCGACATGGATCGCGGCATGGGCAAACTGCCGTTTTTCGATGGGACGAACTATGCGTATTGGAAGATACGCATGTCGGCCTATCTGCAGAGTTTGGGCGCTTCCATTTGGGATATTTGCAACTCTCTGCCGATTACGTTGTCTTGGCTGCTCGTGTGACTCAGCATCAGATCGATGAGCACGATGCCATAGCGCCGAGCACGTAATGCTCTTTTCTCATGCTTGAGCATGAGTGAGTTTGATCGTGTTTCTCACCTCGCTACGGCTCGGGAGATTTGGGCTACCCTCATGCGCTTTCATGAGGGAACCTCTCAAGTCAAAACCCGTCTCTATGAGTCATTCAAGCGAGAGTAGAACTTTCGACATATGCCTGGCAAGAGCATAGAAAGTTTATTCGCTCGCTTTCAGGTGATTGTCAACAGGATGAGAGCTAACAAGGAGCTGTTGCCTTTCGACGATCATGAGAGAGCTTTGAAGCTTTTGCATACTCTTGATTGGTCGGTGTGGGATTCCAGAGTTCAGGCGATCATCGAATCACCTAACTATGAGACCCTCACGTGCGACGAGCTCTTCAGTAAGCTCAAGTCCAGTGAGATCGATGCCATGACGAGGGCTTCTTATGAAAATCCTTCTGGCCCGTCGATGGCTTTGCTTTCTGGCTCTTCTGCTAACCCTTCTAGAGGTTTTGCACTCTCTTCTCTCTTTTCTGTCACAGAGGAGCAGCTGGAGTCTTTGGGGGATGACGAGTTGGCTATGCTCGCCAACCGGTTCTCACGTTTCCACAACAACCGCATGAACCGTCGCCGCGGAGGAGGACGCTCAGGATGCTATGAGTGCGGCGACCCCGACCACTTCATCACCAACTGTCCAAAGAAGAAGCACTCATCTGGGAAGGGCGATCATGGGCACAAGTACGACTTCGGCAAGCGCAAGGAGAAGTACGTCCCCGCGAGGCACAAGCGGAGGGGCGCTTCGACAAGGAGTACATCAAGAAGAAGTACTTGGAGAAGGCCCAGGCTGAGCAGCGTGCGTTCTTCGCCACGCTCAGCGACGTCGACGGCTTGGATGATGACTCCGCTTGCTCAAGCGACGACGAGTCCGAGAAGAAGAAGAGGATCGAGGACAAGCTGAACGGTCTCTGCTTCTTCGCCGATGACGACGGCCACTGCACCATGGCCCTCGGCAAGGAGGTCGATGGCGAGCTGGTGAACTCCCCTCGGAACGACGACGACGACGACGACACCTCCCAGGTATCCCTCACTCACGACGAGCTTTCTGCTCGAGAAGCTTACTGCCGCCTTGCTTACGTCTTAGTCAGATAAGCTGCTTAGGCGTGCTGCTAGAGAGCGCAAGGAGTTTAGGCAGAAGTGGGAGGACACGGTGAGGGAGCTAGAGTTTGCAAAGTCCACCGTGGTCGTTTTCTGAGGAGGTTGAGTGCGAGATGTGCACCACGCACATGACTGACCTTCTCACTTTGAGA
This sequence comes from Coix lacryma-jobi var. lacryma-jobi, assembly GCA_009763385.1. Classification (NCBI taxonomy): domain Eukaryota; kingdom Viridiplantae; phylum Streptophyta; class Magnoliopsida; order Poales; family Poaceae; genus Coix; species Coix lacryma-jobi. Next base: position 125,941,019 of record CM019830.1, read on the forward strand.
AGCAAGTATGTTGCGTTGGTAGGAGAGGTGGATGAGCTGAAGGCTAGACCCTCGTTGTTGGGTGCGTGCAAGACTTGTCCTGTCTTGCAATCTGAGTTGGCAGAGAAGAATGCCAAGATTGTGTCTCTTGAAGAGGCCAACTCAGGTAGCACATGTGTGGCTAGGTGTGTTCTTTGTGAAGGCCTGGAGATGGAGATAGCCAATGTGAAGCATGACAAGATGCAAATCGAGGAAGAAAACACATACCTTCGGACCATTTGGTCATGGGTGTCTTGTGGTGAGCCGCAGCTCGGGATGATGATCTCCCAATTCAAGCGAGCTGCTGGAGGTCCTGGTGTAGGTTTTGCTCCGGGTGTTGATCTTTCTGCTTTGCTGGGAAGATTGGAGAGTCGAGTGGTTTGAACCCGAGTGAGAAGCCCAACTCCACCACTACTCCCAAACTTACCAAGCTTCCACCCAAAGAGCCTCTCAAACCTAACACCAAGGATGGAGTGTTTGAGGAACCTCCGAGAGCTCCACCCAAGAACCAAGTATGGCATCCCAAACCCAACCACCTAAAGAATAAGTTGGACACCATGCCACCCATTCAGGAGGAGTGTTTGCCACAGAAGGGCAAAGTGATCCACACCCACAACCATGTGTACCAACAACCCCCTTTGAGAGCGGTGAGATACCATTGTGAGCATTGTGGGAGAGATGGACACTTGAGCGAGTTCTGCTTTCGGCGCAAGAGAGAGGCGCGCCGTGCAAGGGAGATGAACAACCCGGACATGTACCATCCTTTCCATGATGTACATGTGCCGAATGTTCAGAGGAGAGCTCCGAAGAGAGCTGCTAGGACCAGAGGTCCAGAACCTCAAGTTCCCAGGCCTAGGCAGAGGAGAGCTCCGAGGAGAGATGCTAGGCCTAGAGGTGCAGTGCCTCAAGTTCCTAGGCCTAGGCCTCGTAGAGAGCGTGCCCGGCGGGAGCCTGCTGTTGTAGGCCATGGACCCCATGGCGGTGGCTTTGTAGTTGAGCGTTTTCCCCCACCGCATTTTGAGTATCGCGGTGAGCGCTCCTTCCTTAGCGGACCACGTTCTTCTAAACATGGTGATCGCTTCCTTCGTAGGTGTGCTAGGAATGGTTTTTTCCCTAACCGTTCTTTTGAGCAGCCGGCCCAACACTGGTATTCTCCTTACTTCACTAACCCCAGTGTTGGCCCGTATGCTCACCCTATGTCTTTTTATTGATGTAGGTAAAATGATTGGAGAACGTTTGGTTGGTGGATTCTGGGTGTTCGAGGCACATGACCGGAAACGCCAAGTGGTTCTCCAGTCTTAGTCCAGTCGCCGGAAAGGAGTATATCACCTTCGGCGACAACAGCAAAGGTAAGGTGCTGTCTCATGGGTCTGTGCGAGTTAATGAGCACTTTGTGTTGTGCGATGTTGCTCTTGTTTCTAACTTGCATTTTAACCTTCTTTCTGTTTCGCAACTCTTTGACGACGATTATGAGATTCATTTTAAACCGAATCTCAGTCGTATTTTGGACCCTCAGGGCAATCTTGTTTGTGTGATTTCGCCCTTTGGGAAAGTCTTTCGTGCGGATTTCTCGAGTCTTTTGGCATCTCTCGTTGTCTTGTGGCTGGACCTTCCTCTTCTGATCTTTGGAAGTGCATAGATGGACTTTGACATAGACTTGACTTGCTTGGAGATTTGAGCTTCGACTTGCTTGAGGCTTAGTTAAGTTGGCCTAATCCGAGGATTGCCCAAGTTGCATATGAGAAGGATCTTGTTTGCCACTCTTGTAGACATGGGAAGATGGTTGCCGCTCCCCACCATCCAGTAACTCAGGTCATGACCAAGCGCCCTGGAGAGCTTTTGCACATGGACCTTGTTGGTCCAGCTCGAGTGAGCTCGGTTGGGGGGAAGTGGTATGTGCTTGTTGTTGTTGATGACTTTTCGAGATATTCGTGGGTCTTCTTTTTAGCTGAGAAGACCGAGACTTTCTCCTTTGCTCGCAATCTGATTTTGCGTCTTCAGAACGAGTTCCCTTTGAACTCGATGCGAGCTATTAGGAGTGATAATGGTTCCGAATTCAAGAATTCGGATTTTGAGAAGTTTTGTAACTCCTTGGGTTTAGAGCATCAGTTTTCTTCCCCCTGCACACCCCCTCAGAATGGTGTTGTAGAAAGGAAGAATTGGACCCTTGTAGAGATGGCCAGGACGATGCTCGATGAGCATTGGACTCCTAGGCGTTATTGGGCCGAAGCTATGAACACTACATGCTATATTTCCAATCGCATTTTTCTGAGAGCTTTCTTGAAAAAGATTTCTTATGAGTTGCATTTTGGAAAACTGCCCAAGGTGAGTTATTTTTGGGGTTTTGGTTGCCATTGTTTTATACTCAAAAAGGGCAACTTGGACAAGTTTGAGTCTCGTTCTTCTGACGGTGTGTTTTTGGGTTATGGCACTCACACTCGAGCTTATCGTGTACTTAACCTTGACACTAACTGAGTCGTGGAGACATCCGATGTCACCTTCGACGAGACCATGGTTTGTCCTTCTTCTCGTTTTGAGCGTGCAGGTGATCACGAGGTCGGTGAGCCTCTTTTTGATGACGAGGATGAGGGTGCTGAAGGTATGGATGATCCAGCACCCCCTCCACCTGCTGTATCGCCAAGAGCGGCTTCTACGATGACTCACGGCCCCGACACGTCTTCTTCCTGGGGGCCGTGGGATCCGCCACCCCGTGCGGTACCCTTTGTACCCGGGGAGGCACCAGCTGCTACTGAGGGGGAGATCACTTCGGCAAGGGAGGCGCCACAACACATTCAGCGCTAGCACCCGCCTCAGCAGATGATTGGCAGCATCGACGAACGCGTCACCCGGTCAAGGCAAATCTCTCACTTTGCTCATTCTGCATTTGTTGCTGATTTTGAACCCCGGGATGTTGGACACGCTTTGACGGATCCGGATTGGGTCAATGCCATGCATGAGGAGCTTGAAAACTTTGAGAGAAATCGGGTTTGGGTTCTAGTGTCTCCACCTTCTGAGTGTCATCCTATTGGGACAAAATGGGTTTTCAAAAACAAAGGGAGAAGATGGCCATGTTGTGAGAAACAAGGCCAGACTCGTAGCCCAGGGATATAGTCAGAAGGAGGGGATAGACTATGAGGAGACGTTTGCTCCTGTAGCTCGTTTGGAGGCAATTAGGATACTCTTGGCTTTTGCTGCTTCCAAAGGTTTCAAACTTTTTCAAATGGATGTCAAGAGTGCCTTCTTAAACGGCTACATAGAAGAGGAGGTGTATGTTAGACAACCCCCCGTTTTGAAAATCCCAAGTTTCCAAACCATGTCTTTAAACTTCACAAAGCTTTGTATGGTTTGAAACAAGCCCCTAGAGCCTGGTATGATAGGTTGAAAACCTTTTTGCTTGCTAAGGGTTTTAAAATGGGATGTGTAGATAAAACGCTCTTCTCCTCCGCAAGGCACTGATACTCTCTTGGTCCAAATTTACGTGGATGATATCATTTTTGGTGGTTCTTCTCACGCTTTGGTTGCCAAGTTCGCAGATACTATGAGCAGGGAGTTCGAGATGAGCATGATGGGCGAGTTGACGTTTTTCCTCGGGTTGCAAATCAAGCAATCCCGGGAAGGAACGTTCGTGCACCAGGGCAAGTACACCTGGGACATTTTGAAGAAATTCGACATGGGTGAGGCCAAGCCTCTACCAACACCCATGGCGACCACGACGGCCCTGGATGCGGACAAGGAGGGAGAAACAGTGGACCAGAAGGAGTACCGGAGTATGATCGGGTCGCTGTTGTACCTGACGGCAACACGCCCGGACATCCAGTTCGCGGTATGTCTGTGCGCGCGATTTCTGTCGTCGCCGCGCACTTCTCACCGTCAGGCGGTCAAGCGCATAATGAGGTACTTATCCTTCACTCCTGAGTTCGGGATTTGGTATTCTGCTTCCTCCACCCTCTCCCTTTGCAGTTATTCCGATGCCGATTTTCCTGGTTGCCGTATTGACCGCAAGTCCACTTCTGGGACTTGCCAGTTTATTGGTTCTTCTCTTGTTTCGTGGTCTTCTCGCAAGCAGTCTAGTGTTTCCCAGTCTACCACGGAGGCTGAGTATGTTGCTGCGGCTAGCTGCTATTCCCAGTTACTCTGGATGATGGCCACTTTGCATGATTTTGGTCTGAGCTTTTCTCGTGTTCCTTTGCTTTGTGACAGCACGAGTGCGATTAGCGTTGCTAAGAACCCCGTGCAGCACTCCAAGACCAAACACATTGATGTGCGCTTTCATTTTCTGCGAGACCACTATGAGAAGGGTGATATCGACCTTCGCCATGTCGATACTCATCATCAGTTGGCTGATATTTTCACCAAGCCTTTGGACCAATCAACTTTTAATAATCGGTTGAGAGGTGAGCTTGGTGTGTGTTTCCCCTTTTAGATGGGGGAAACATTTTTGACTCTTATATGATACACTGACTTTGTGTTTTTCAGTTGTTTTTGCTTCTTTTGGTTTCTTCATGCATCTTTGCATTTCAGCATACGCTTTTACATTCTGAGCTTCATGAATATAGTCTGAAGAATGTAAGTATGCTCTGTGTAGTCTTTGCTCCGATGCTTTATGTAGATGTTGTAGCTTATGCTCTTTCTGATCACTGATACATACTGTGAGCTGAGCTATTTTTGAATGGTGAATTTGATAATGAACTTAAAACTTGAAAATGTTCACCATTGAGATATGCAACTAGGTGTAGGATGGTGTCGAAGTCACTTATGCTATCTATGTATGCTAGGTTGCTATGTCTCTAGTGTTGAGTCATTCACTTGCTTGGTATGTTATATTCTGTTTAAAATCTGAACCAAGTTAAGTGAATTGAAAAGATCGAGATGGGTTTGCTTGTTAGCACCTCACAGTTTTTGAGACTGTTTCTCATTGCACTTTGAGTTAAACTTGAGCTGTGTAGTGTATGACCGAAACTGTTGCTTTAAGCTTTTGATTGCTTATGCATAGGCTTCGAACAGTTGAAAAGTTAGGCAATAACAAGCATTCAACCTCTCGCAGTCACATGCTGATTTTTGGACTTGTGTATTTTCACCGCTGCAACTCCGATTAAAATTTGAAATCACAAGTATATGCTTCAATTTTCAATTGGTATCAGCATGATGATTGAACTATGCTAGGGGTAGTTCACCTTGTATACATGTTTAGCACTTGTTTGACTTCCTGTCTATACATGTCTGTGCTATTTTGATGGTGAATACCTTTTCGGCTAAAAACTGCTCTTTGTGCTCTCATTTCAGAGTTAGTGATTAGTTTGAGTTTTTGCTAGCATTCTGTGCATTTTCTGAGTCATCGGATCCGGACTCTGTAGAGCATCTTTGCACTCTTTTGAGTATACTCCTGAAGCTCCTAACTTGCATTTTGACTCATATGCATTTTGGAAGGGGGAGCATTGGTTCTTGATAAGTGCATTTTCAACTAAGGGGAGAAAATTGCAAATCATTACCCTCCGTTTGAACTAAGAGGGAGCTTTCCTGGTTGTTTGCACTATTCGAGGGGGAGTTTTTGCTTCTTCCTGTTGGCCGTAAGGCATTGGTATCGAGCTTTCTTGCTAGTTGTGTTGAGCCTCTGTGCCTCTATCTTGAGGGACTAGCATTTTGCTTTGATATTTTCAATTGGTATTTGCTAGCGGTGTTGAGCCTGTTCTACCTCTTCTTGAGGGCTAGCTTTGCTTTGCTTGGTTGCGTCGAGCCGTTGCTCATGTCTTTGGGGACCAAGTTGTTTCGCTCTTTCCACTTGACCTTCTTCGACTTTGCTATGCTTTTGGGTCATTTGGTTGAGTTCTCCCTTCTTCTCCTTCTTCCTTCTTCTGCTTCCTTTATGATTTGTGTTGGTAGATGGCAATGCACTCATCAAGGGGGAGATTGCGGATACATGGGTGTATGCCGGGTCTCTGAGTGATGAGTGATTGTCAACTAGGATGATGCGCATGTTCTTTGGCTTGTGTTGTGCAGGTGTCGAGCACGGATACAGTGATCAGAGGCAAGGTGAAGGTCAAGTAGAGACGTGCCGTGCCGATGGACCGAGAGTGGCGAAGGGCGGACGTGAGGCTTGGACTGAAGGACCGGTGGCCCGAGGATCAGCTGTGGTGGCTGGCAGCCTGGGACAGCGACGAGCGAAGACTTGCGGTCATGTGTTGCCTGAGTCGTGGACTGGGGACACGTGTCGGTGGATGGGGTGCACGGGCGGTGCATCCCCTCTACGACGTCGGTTTGGTGGTAGAGCCAGAGAAAACCATCGGGTGGACGTTTCCAGGTTTGGGCCTCAAAACCTGGGTGCTGAGGGTTTCCGAGTTTGGCCACAAAACTCGGGCTGTGGACGGTTTCCAGGTTTGGGCCTCAAAACCTGGGCGCTGCGGGTTTGCTGAGTTTGGGCCTCAAAACTCAGATGCTGGTGGGCTGGTTTCCCGGTTTGGGCCTCAAAATCGGGGGTTGGCTGTGAAGGCTGGTTTCCCGGTTTGGGCCTCAAAACCGGGGTGCGACGTCCAGGAAAAGGACGCGGAGCGGTGGCGGCACGTGGCGGCAATCGGGAGGTTGCGTCGAGGCAACACTACGAGTTGTGCGGGAGTGGCCGTCGGATCTACCTACCACCGAGTTGGTCCAGAATAACCTTAGGTTTAGCTGGTTCGCTATGTAAGTAGAGAGGGTAGAATAGGAATAGAGTAGGAATTAGGAATAGGTTAAGTAGGGGGAGACACCCTCCTTCCCAACCATCTCAGTCATTTGCTCTTTTGCTTCTAGGTTTTCCTGCTCTCCCTCTCCCCTGCTGTAGCGAACCTGAGATCCACAGAGAAGAGAACAATACCTCTGTGTTCATGAGTTTTTGAGGAAGTGAGGTCGTAACCTCACTGTTGTAGCGTGTGGTAGCCACACGGTTGCAATTTCGTTGTTGTGATTCGCGTTTCGTTCGTGTTCTTCGCGGAATCCTTTTCTCCACGTTTTTCCCGTCGCTTGATCTTTTTGCTCAGTTCATCTTCTGCAAATCCGTTTGAACCAAGTTGTTCTAGATCGTGAGGCACTTCTTTCCACCGAAGGAATTCACCTCTAACCTCACGGTCTAGGAGATCGATCGATTTTGTTTTTGGATCAAGTTTTTCTCTCTTCCCCCGAAACTCTTCGATTCATCGATTTGGAGATAGGTTCGAGCCATGATCTCCTAGAGATAGCTCACTATCCTCCTTGTGACTCTTCTCACCAAGTTTGATCCCTAGAGGATTTGTTTTGGGTGAGAAAGAGTTGGATCAGTGAACAAACAGTGTGCTGTCGGGGTGACCGGACGCACCCATCGGATCGACCGGACGCAAGCAACATGAGTCCGGTCGTTGAATGTTCACTGTGTTTCTCTGGACTTTGATCGGATGCACCAGTTGTTTCGTGACCGGACTCGGCGCGTCTACTGTTCACCTGCTTGAGTTTTTGTGACCGGACGCTAGGGTTTCGACCAGACGCATAAAGGCAGTGAGTCCGGTCTCAAATAGTAAGGTTCCAGAATCGTCTTTGTCTGACCGGACGCGTCCGGTGCCTCCTGACCGGACACACCCAGAGTCCGGTCACTGCTGTTCTGTGCAGTTTCGTCCGCAGTTCGCTCGTTCGTTGTCGGGTTTGGTTTCCGTCTTTTGCGTAGGCTTTCCAGAGTTGTGTAGTGTCTCGCTGTGCTTCTTGGAAGCATCCACCCTACATCTAGGGTCGTGGACATTAGCAAGCTCTAGGGTTTGTCTTTTAGGTGATTCTAGGGACAGTGGTTACTAGTTTTCGAAAGGAAATTTTGAAGCTCCCATTCACCCCCCTCTGGTCGCTTTCTGGTTGCTTCTCGGTCCTTCAATTGGTATTGGAGCCTTGTTAAGGATCTTCCACCTTAACCGGTTCCAGATCCACAGAAGGCGACATGGATCGCGGCATGGGCAAACCGCCGTTTTTCAATGGGACGAACTATGCGTATTGGAAGATACGCATGTCGGCCTATCTGTAGAGTTTGGGCGCTTCAATTTGGGATATTTGCAACTCTGCCGATTACGTTGTCTTGGCTGCTCGTGTGACTCAGCATCAGATCGATGAGCACGATGCCAATAGCCGAGCATGTAATGCTCTTTTCTCATGCTTGAGCATGAGTGAGTTTGATCGTGTTTCTCACCTCGCTACGGCTCGGGAGATTTTGGCTACCCTCATGCGCTTTCATGAGGGAACCTCTCAAGTCAAAACCCGTCTCTACGAGTCGTTCAAGCGAGAGTATGAGAACTTTCGACATATGCCTGGCGAGAGCATAGAAAGTTTTTTCGCTCGCTTTTAGGTGATTGTCAACAGGATGAGAGCTAACAAGGAGCTGTTGCCTTTCGACGATCATGAGAGAGCTTTGAAGCTTTTGCATACTCTTGATTGGTCGGTGTGGGATTTCAGAGTTCCGGCGATCATCGAATCACCTAACTATGAGACCCTCACGTGCGACGAGCTCTTCAGTAAGCTCAAGTCCAGTGAGATCGATGCCATGACGAGGGCTTCTTATGAAAATCCTTCTGGCCCGTCGATAGCTTTGCTTTCTGGCTCTTCTGCTAACCCCTCTGGAGGTTTTGCACTCTCTTCTCTCTTTTCTGTCACAGAGGAGCAGCTGGAGTCTTTGGGGGATGACGAGTTGGCTATGCTCGCCAACCGGTTCTCATGGTTCCACAACAACCGCATGAACCGTCGCCGCGGAGGAGGACGCTCAGGATGCTATGAGTGCGGCATGAACCGCATGAACCGCATGAACTGTGTTTCTCTGGACTTTGATCGGACGCACCAGTTGTTTCATGACCGGACTCGGCGCGTCTACTGTTCACCTGCTTGAGTTTTTGTGACCGGACGCTAGGGTTTTGACCAGACGCATAAAGGCAGTGAGTCCGGTCTCAAACAGTAAGGTTCCAGAATCGTCTTTGTCTGACCGGACGCGTCCGGTGCCTCCTGACCGGACGCACCCAGAGTCCGGTCACTGCTGTTCTGTGCAGTTTCGTCCGCAGTTCGCTCATTCGTTGTCGGGTTTGGTTTCCGTCTTTTGCGTAGGCTTTCCAGAGTTGTGTAGTGTCCCGCTGTGCTTCTTGGAAGCATCCACCCTACATCTAGGGTCGTGGACATTAGCAAGCTCTAGGGTTTGTCTTTTGGGTGATTCTAGGGACAGTGGTTACTAGTTTCCGAAAGGAAATTTTGAAGCTCCCATTCACCCCCCTCTGGTCGCTTTTGGTTCTTCTTCTCGTCCTTCATTTTGTTGCCGCGATCTTCGTTGGAACCCCTAGTGATAGCGAGGATTACGCCGAAGGTTGAGGTTGGATTGTTGATGGTTGTTTGGGTTTGGGACTCGGCTTTGACAAGTTGAGGAGCCGGTAGACGGGTATCAGGGCTGGTGGTGGTAGAGCGTTGCTTGTTTGCTGGTGTGTTTGGGTTTGAGGGGTGGTTGGGTATGAAGCAGTGTAAGCGTGTTTTGACGTTGGAAGGTGGTAGGTGGTGGGTATGGGGTGTGGTTGAAGTGGAGTGATGCGTGTAGAAAGGTTGATGCGAGGGCAGGCTGTTGACGGTGCTTAAAGCATCATTTCACCATCAACATTTCACCCAAACCAAGGTAAAACAACATAAAAAGTAGAACATTTGGTTTATAACTAACCTATTTCCACATGTGCATAGTTTCTTATCTTAATGCAGGAAATGATGGAATTTGGGCCAAACAAGTGTACCAGGAGCAAGGCCAAGCCACTCTGGCCCATTTGGGCCTTAGTAGGGTCGCGGCCGCCACCTATTACTGGCGGCCGCCAGGTCACTCGTGCCAAAAGTGGCCCAAGCCACGTCATCGATCCGTGGGAGTCACCTCAAGCTCAAATCTTGGCCATTGCACATTAAGGCGGTTTGATCCAAGGGCTAAGAAGAGTGTCACCTGGATAGTGGGCTTTGGACACGTGTCTAAACCCTAACCGGCCCTCAAACCGACTTGGGAGAGCAAATGAAGACCGTTGGATGAATGACGGTTGCAACGGACGGCTGAGAGGTGGCGGGCGCCAGGGTTTGGCGGCGCCAGGGTTTGGTGGCGGCGCACCCCCTAAACCCTAACTGACCTCCCCCTCACTCTATAAGTACCTCCCTAGCTTCCTAGCACTATAAATAGGCCCCCTTGAGCTCTCATTCAGGAGCCTCACACCATTCTCACCATTTGGTTAGAGTAGCACACTTGCTATGATAGAGAGATTAGAGAGAGTGTGAGTGCCTCACTAGAAGAGGAGCTGGAGAGGAGAAGAGTAGAAGTCTGGAGAGTTCCGGAGTTGTCGGAGACCTCTGCTTCGCTCTGCTCTGCGCTTCAACTTTGGTAACTTAGTATCTTATTTTATCTTCAAGTATTTATTTTCAGTACTTGTGTGTTTGTTTCATTGCTTGATATTAGTTTCAAGTGCTCTAGTTCTAGTACAGGGCTAGTAGTAGTAGTATATAGATTAAGTGTGGTACTTAGGCTATATATTGCCAGTGAATACGGCTAGGCCCCCGGATAGCTGTGGTAGCAAGCAGGTGGTGACAGCCCTGTGCGCCTTGAATTCCACCATGTAGTTGGTCTAGTTTAACAGTAGGGCTCGTTGTGCTAGCGTTCAACCTAAGTCAGTGGTAAAGGCTAGTACGCCCACAGTACACTAGTAAAGAACTTCAATCACTAGAAGTCTAATAGAACTAGGATCTACCCTAGTAGATAGTGCCCGTTCCCTTCATCTATCCTAGATATCCTTATCCCCCTAGTCCTCTCAAAATCACTTCGCGTTCCTCGTGGATTCGACACCCCGGAATACTCTGAGGTGAAAAGCTACAACTGACAGCCGTGCGCTTGCGGTTTCTTCTGCGTGCCACCCCAGGTGTCAACAAGCTTTTCTGGCGCCGTTGCCGGGGAACGGTAGCTGATTTTTTAGACTAGAGTTAGGATCATCTTTACCCTCTCCGCATGGAGAATCAATCTATCTTACAATTCGTAGCTCCTAAGAGTTCGCGATTAGAGCCACATTTATCATCACAACCTATATATGCTGATAGTTACGAATTGCGCCCTGACTTTATTAATAAAGTTCAGGAGAGCATGTTTACGGGATCAGAAAATCCCTACATACATCTACGTGAGTTTGAGCAAGTCTGTGCATGCTTGAACATTCTGGGCATTTCACCTGACACTGTCAAGTGGAAGCTGTTTCCGTTCACTTTGACGGGAGCAGCTAAAACATGGCATGCTCGAACCGTGGGAAGTGCTAGAGGAGACTGGGGAACTTTACGGACCAAGTTTATCTTGACGTATTTCCCTGTCCACCGAGTGGTATGACTACGAGTAGAAGTGTTGACCTTTAGACAAAATGATAAGGAGACCTTAGGGGAGGCTTGGGACCGTTTTATTGGTTTAATCAATTCAGGACCCGATTTAGCCATACCCGATCCAGTGCTCCTTCAGCATTTTTATGTCGGTCTAGAGAAAGAAAGCGCTCTTCACCTTGATCATTCGTCAGGTGGAGCGTTTCTTCATCTTTCTCCACGAGGTGGAAAGGAGGTTCTTGATAGAATTCTCGAGAATACTCCTTATACTGGAGTTTTCGATGAAATCCCTGAGGAAGAAGTCGTAGAAACCCAAGTTTTGACCGTAGAACAACAAGAAGAGCCCGAGTCTAGCTCGTTGGACTTAGCAGAGCCTATTCCGTCCACATCTGGGAGAGAAATTCTTCCGGAATTTTTGGGCAGATAGAGGATGATGTGTTTGAGGATTACGGAAATGCTATGAACTACTCCGTTCAAGCTCTCCCATCCGACAAAACCACTTCCTGAGTCCTCTGATGGAATCTATAGCCGAGAACGTCTTTGGAACTTTCAGCTGTCATGAGTCATGAATGGACAATGGAAGCCGAAGTATCAGAAAACATCCTCGCATAGATAAAGTACCTAGCATAATAGATTGTCGAATTAGGGAGAAAGAGCCTTTGCCTTTTACGACCCTGTCGTGGGAATTAATGTTCTTGCTAGTAATTACGTATCCCGAACATTCCCCGACCTTCAACGACATCCAACTAAACGGTGTTTAAGAGACCCAAATGGTGACATCTTGGAAAGTGAAGGAATCCTAAAGATGGTCCCCATCCAAGTAGATGGAGCGGACATGGTCTTAGATTTCTACATTTTGATGTAGTCCTTTTTGACGTCTTCTTAGGACAACCTTGGTCCATACTTGCCTTGCAAGGACCATGTCAAGAGCACTTTAATGCTCAAATCGGTGGAAAAGAGTACTCAGTACCTTTCGTTCGTGCATTAAATTCTATTGCCGAACAACCACCAGAACCAGATCTTCTCGATCAAGCTAGAACCTCTACTCTTTATGAGTTGGCTCAGCCTGATTTGAAGAAGATTCTGAGTTCTTTGTCGAAGAAGAAGCCGAGACAGATGAACCGTTTCGCTTAAACGAATCGGAAAAGCCATCTCGACCTTCCATAGAGCTAAAACCTCTGCCTGAAGGCCTGAGATACATCTTTCTAAACAAAGACCCCGAGACTCCCGTAATCATTAGCAGTAAGCTATCTGAAGAGGAAGTCCGTAGGTTGACCCTTGTCTTAGAAAAACACCGATCTGTCTTTGGCTATTCACTTCAAGATTTGAAGGGAATTAGTCCAAATCTCTGCACCCATCGTATCCCTCTCGATCCTGAGATACCCTCTTCAAGAGAGCCCCAAAGACGACTTAATAACGCTATGCAAGTCGTGAAAAAGGAGGTTCTGAAACTCTTGCACGCGGGAATTATTTATCCAGTTCCTTATAGTGAATGGGTAAGTCCCGTGCAAGTAGTTCCAAAGAAAGGAGGTATGACAGTCGTTAAGAATGAGAAAAATGAGTTAATCCCTCAACGCACTGTCACTGGATGGAGGATGTGTATAGACTATAGGAAGCTGAATAAAGCCACAAAGAAAGATCATTTCCCCCGCTCCTTTTATAGATGAGATGCTAGAGAGATTGGCAAACCATTCCTTCTTTTGCTTCCTGGATGGATATTCTGGTTATCACCAAATCCCAATCCATCCAGATGACCAAAGTAAGACCACTTTCACATGCCCGTATGGAACTTATGCCTATAGACGCATGTCCTTTGGACTTTGCAATGCGCCGGCATCTTTCCAACGGTGTATGATGTCCATCTTTTCCGACATGATTGAACAAATCATGGAGGTATTCATGGACGACTTTTCGGTCTATGGGAAAACCTTTGACGATTGCCTAGCCAATTTAGACAAAGTCCTCCAACGCTGTGAAGAGAAGGACCTAGTTCTTAACTGGGAAAAGTGTCACTTCATGGTGCGGGAAGGAATTGTCCTAGGCCATCGAATTTCAGAACGTGGGATAGAAGTGGATAAAGCCAAAATCGATGTAATTGAACAATTGCCACCACCCACTAATGTGAGAGAAATCCGAAGCTTCTTGGGCCATGCCGGCTTTTATAGAAGGTTTATTAAGGATTTCTCACAGGTCGCTAGACCCTTAACGAGCCTGTTAGCAAAAGACGTCCCGTTCAAATTTGATGAGGATTGTCTACAAGCTTTCAATATTTTGAAAAAGGCTCTAACTTCGGCACCAATCATCCAACCCCCAGATTGGAATTTGCCGTTCGAAATCATGTGTGATGCTAGTGATTATGCTGTGGGGCCGTCCTTGGTCAAACTAAAGATAAGAAGCATTATGCTATTTCTTATGCTAGTAAGACCCTGACTGGCCCCCAGCTAAACTATGCAACCACAGAAAAGGAACTTTTGGCGTAGTCTTTGCCATAGACAAGTTTAGATCTTACTTAGTGGGAGCTAAGGTGATTGTTTATACCGATCACTCTCTGCTCTAAATATCTCTTCACTAAGAAAGATGCTAAGCCAAGGTTGATCCGCTGGATCCTACTCCTTCAAGAATTTGACCTGGAAATAAGAGACAAGAAAGGAGTAGAGAATTCAGTAGCTGATCACTTGTCTAGACTACAAGTCAATAATTCGGACAATCTCCCAATAAATGACTTTCTTCGCGATGATACCCTTTTAAAAGTCACATATACCAACCCTTGGTATGCAAACATCGTGAATTTTATAGTCACCGGCTATGTCCCGCCGGGGGAGAATAAAAAGAAACTGCTATATCAAAGCAGAACGCACCTATGGGATGAACCATATCTCTATAAGGTCTGTGCAGATGGACTCTTGAGAAAATGTGTCCCCATAGAAGAAGCACACAAATCATAGATAGATGTCACTCCGCCGAATATGGAGGACACTATGGAGCTTTTCGGACACATGCTAAAATATGGCAAAGTGGTTTTTATTGGCCATCAATGTACGAGGACACAAAGAATTATGTGAGACGTTGTCCTCGTTGCCAAAAGCATGGTAACATTAATGCCCGAGATGCTATGCCTCTCGTGAACAATCTCCAAGTTGAGTTGTTCGATGTTTGGGGTATAGACTTCATGGGCCCCTTTCCTAAATCCTATGACGCCGAGTACATTCTTGTGGCTGTGGATTATGTCTCGAAATGGGTAGAAGCCATACCCTGTCGAGCGGCAGATGCTAAACATTCGAAGAAAATGTTCCAAGAAAACATCTTTCCTCGTTTTGGAGTTCCTAGACTAGTCATTAGTGACGGAGGCCCTCATTTCATAGATAAGAGCTTCCGACATTTCTTAGCTAGTCAAGGAGTCCAACATAATGTAGCCACTGCATACCACCCCCAACAAGTGGACAGGCCGAAACGTCCAATAAACAAATAAAGAATATCTTGCAAAAGACGGTAGAAGAAATGGGAAGGGATGGAAACATAAGTTACCCGAAGCTCTGTGGGCCTATCGGACCGCCTATAAGACCCCGATTGGAATGTCCCCATACCAACTAGTTTATGGAAAAACTTGTCATCTTCCTGTTGAGCTTGAGTTCAAAGCTCATTGGGCCATTAAGAAATGGAACATGGACCTTGACCAAGCTGGCCAAAATAGGAAGATGCAAATTTCCGAACTAGAAGAATGGCGAGAGAAAGCCTATCATAGTGCCAAGCTCTATAAAGAGAAGACTAAGAGATGGCACGATAAACGGATCAAAAAGAAAGAGTTCGAAGTAGGAGATAAAGTTTTACTCTTTAACTCCCGTGTTCGACTTTTCGGACATGGTAAACTTCGAAGCAAATGGGAAGGACCTTTCAAGGTTGTTGCAACCTCTTCCCATGGAGCCGTCACATTGGAAAGTGACGATGGGCAAATCTTCAAAGTCAATGGACAAAGATTAAAATATTCTATGACTTTGATAAAAATGAGCTAACGAAATTGATATAATTAACTTTGAAGTAGCTCAAGCCCATGACAATTAATGGATGGACCCAATTTACCCCTTGTCCATTTCATGCACCTAGTCCATCCAAAACCCCGAGAAAGGCCTCTTTAGGCCCAACCAAGCCATTTCGACCTCGGAACTTTGAAATTTAGGAGGCTTACCTTCTCCCGCTCGATGCCCGGCAAGGAGGAGTGGCGGCCGCCACTCCCAACTGGCGGCCGCCACCAAACCCTGGCGCCCCCCACCACTAGTGGTGGTTAGAAGCCCCTCTCCACGTGGCAGCTAATCCCGAGCTCGGGAGAGTGAAAGAAGGAGGAGATGAGGACGTGTTAGTTCATCTAAGGCTTATCCCTCCACTTCTCCCCCTTCTTAAAAGAAGAACTCCTTCTTCTCCCTCCATCCACTCACGAAGTCCAGCCAAGCCTCCTCCAAAACCATGTCGTCTCCACGGAATCCATGTCCTACCCTCAAGGATCCATCTCGTCCTCCACCAAAGCCATCATCCGTCTTTGATCGACGACGACATGGAGGTACTTGACGTGCCTCCTTTAGCAATGGTGCTGCCAGACGGCACTTATGTCAAGGGGACACCACCGGAGGGTGCAGGGAAGGCACCAGCCACCACTCCAGTGGCGGGCGCCACCCCTGCTGGGCGGCCGCCAGGGGTGAAACGCCCCCTGGCCTCGTCTCCGCTCCTCTTCATCCTCCTCCAGTGGCGCCACCCGAGAAGAAATTGAGGACGCCCACCAGGCCGACCACAGGGGAGATCACCCCGAGGAAGTCTCCGGCCGTCAAGGCCAGGGTGATGAAACGCCCTCTCCATCAAGGGCGAAATCCCGGGTCAGCTTTGGCTCGGATAGCCGCACCCGCAGTTACAGCCCCAATCCTAAGAGGGCTAAACTAGAGGTATGGCGTGAGGATGCCCGATGGGCATTATGAGAAGAGGTGCGTGAGCGCGAGCACTCATGACTCCAATGGGTCGCTCTCCGAGCCATCCGTGCGCCGCCGTCTCAACCCATCGCCGGCAGGAGTCCCCGGCGAGATGGAGCACAGCGGTGGTGAGGAGGGTTAACCCTCGAAAAACTCGCCGCCGAGGTGAAGAAGCTGCGCAAGGAGAAGAGCGCCTTGGAGGATCAAGTCGCAGAGATAGCCCTCTGGCGAATGGATATGGAGGATCGGTTCACCATCCTCCGCAAGGGCTGCACCTCGAAGATCAAGCGTCTCTTCAAAGAGACGGGCTTCGAGGATCTCTACGAGGCTCCTTCACTAGATTAGATTAGATTTAGGGTGTCTAGTTATTTTTTAGTTTGATTTAGTTTAAGTTTAGTTTTGCTTGATTTAAATTTTAGTTGTTTAATTTTCAATTTAGAACTTTTGTTTAGGAATTTTTTATATATGAATAAAAAGACACCCTTACTTTTCCTTCATCAAGTTTGTTCATTTTAAAAATAAAAGTACCAAAACTTCTAGTGTGGGGGAATCCCCTCTCTAAACACCTCTCTAAAACGTGACAAATGTTCAAAGCTGTAACCTGAACTTAGCAAGGTAACTACCACGCTGTTTGCAAGCCGCATGGGCCAAAGCCCATGGCGGCCGCCACTTATTACTGGCGGCCGCCAGGCCACTCTGCACCGAAACACCCCGGTGAACCCCTAAACCTGTGTTTTAAATTCTGTACAATTTGGATCACTGGATGTCTCGGTTTGAACTAAAAATGCAGCTAAAAAAAAAATGCTGAAACAATTTCTTTTGAATTGAGTGTTTACACGACATGTTATTCTACCTTTTATTCATGTGTAGTAGCCTACTCATTTTGATAGGGAAGTCAACCTAGGTTGTTGTTTGATAAGATATAGAAGTAGTAATTGAAATTGCATTAGTACTCTGCTACAACCTTGGGAGTTTTTATTTTGAAAACCAAAATTACCATGGTTCATGATCTTTCTTTCCTATCCACCTACCAAAGCCAAAATATTAGAGTATAGGAAACAGCCCATAAAGCCTTCTAAATCAATCTTTGAGCTTTGTCAAGAATAGTTGATCTAGGTAGAAGAGTTTAGTCATGCTCTAAAAGCCAAGGCAAACCATGCCTTTTTGAGAGAACTCTCACACTGAGAGTATACTCATGTAGTTCTCCTCCAAAATTTTGTTCTAAAAGAATTGTATAAATTTTCTCATTCCTTCAAAGGACATGGCTATATAGCATCTAAAAAAAGAGAGAGCAAATGCTCTAAAAAAGACAAGTCCAAGTATTCAAAAAAAAGAAAAAAAAGAGATGCATATAGCCATGATCCTTGGTAAGAGAAGAGTTTCAAAAAAAACAAAGGAGTTGAGTTAGTCCACCTATACCTTGGCTAGTGCATGACTATACTCTCCCATGATCCTAAACTTGACTTAGCAATAAAAGAGAGATAGAAGTGCCTTACATTCCTTCCTTTCCCTATAAACTCCACATAAACCATAGGATAGACTCTGGCATTTTTCTTTTGCCATAAAGTGAGGATATACACCATGAGTGCCTTGAGATTTAAAGAGAGATTCAATGAACCATGATTTTCATTTTGAAAATATCCTGAAACCCCAAGGTATGTAAAAGAGGAAAGTGTGTTTCTCTTGCTTGCAAGCTATTCTATCTCTCAACCGCCATAGGTATGATTTATTAGCCACTTGGAAAGGTTACTAACATGAGTATAGGTAGTTGAACATCTTGTGTGAATGCTTAGTTCAATAAAATTGTTTCATTTCTTAAAGTCCATGCTTGCTCGGGACGAGCAAGAGGTTAGTGTGGGGGAGCTTGTTGACGGTGCTTAAAGCATCATTTCACCATCAACATTTCACCCAAAACCAAGGTAAAACAACATAAAAAGTAGAAGATTTGGTTTATAACTAACCTATTTCCACATGTGCATAGTTTCTTATCTTAATGCAGGAAATAATGAAATTTGGGCCAAACAAGTGTACCAGGAGCAAGGCCAAGCCACTCTGGCCCATTTGGGCCTGAGTAGGGTGGCGGCCCCCCCCGCCAGGTCACTCGTGCCAAAAGTGGCCCAAGCCACGTCATCGATCCGTGGGAGTCACCTCAAGCTCAAATCTTGGCCATTGCACATTAAGGCGGTTTGATCCAAGGGCTAAGAAGAGTGTCACCTGGATAGTGGGCTTTGGACACGTGTCTAAACCCTAACCGGCCCTCAAACCGACTTGGGAGAGCAAATGAAGACCGTTGGATGAATGGCGGTTGCAACGGACGGCTGAGAGGTGGCGGGCGCCAGGTGGTGGCGCGCCAGGGTTTGGTGGCGGGCGCCACCCCCTAAACCCTAACCGACCTCCCCCTCACTCTATAAGTACCCCCTAGCTTCCTAGCACTATAAATAGGCCCCCTTGAGCTCTCATTCGGGAGCCTCACCATTCCTCACCATTTGGTTAGAGTAGCACACTTGCTATGATAGAGAGATTAGAGAGAGTGTGAGTGCCTCACTAGAGAGGAGCTGGAGAGGAGAAGAGTAGAAGTCTGGAGAGTTCCGGAGTTGTCGGAGACCTCTGCTTCGCTCTGCTCTGCGCTTCAACTTTGGTAACTTAGTATCTTATTTTATCTTCAAGTATTTACTTTCAGTACTTGTGTGTTTGTTTCATTGCTTGATATTAGTTTCAAGTGCTCTAGTTCTAGTACAGGGCTAGTAGTAGTAGTATATAGATTAAGTGTGGTACTTAGGCTATATATTGCCAGTGAATACGGCTAGGCCCCCGATAGCTGTGGTAGCAAGCAGGTGGTGACAGCCCTGTGCGCCTTGAATTCCACCACGTAGTTGGTCTAGTTTAACAGTAGGGCTCGTTGTGCTAGCGTTCAACCTAAGTCAGTGGTAAAGGCTAGTACGCCCACAGTACACTAGTAAAGAACTTAAATCACTAGAAGTCTAATAGAACTAGGATCTACCCCAGTAGATAGTGCTCGTTCCCTTCATCTATCCTAGATATCCTTATCCCCCTAGTTTTCTCAAAATCACTTCGCGTTCCTCGTGGATTCGATACCCCGGAATACTCTGAGGTGAAAAGCTACAACTGACAGCCGTGCGCTTGCGGTTTCTTCTGCGTGCCACCCCAGGTGTCAACACAGTCCATAATTTACTGGGGTGTATTGGTATGGAGGTTGGGTATGGTGGAAGTTTGGCTTTCTAGTATGGTTGATGGTTCGTTTCTCTGCCGAGGAGGCTCTTTTCGATTCCTGGTACTCTTTGCCCTTGGCGAAGCACTCACATGGCTTGGTGGTGTGACCCTTTGCTGGTCCGCAGAAATGACACTACATTTTCGCAGGATCCCTCTACTGGTTTCTTTGTTCTAGCGGGGGTGGTAGCCCTTGCGGGGGTTGACTGCCTGAAGATTGAGTGCCCCTCTCTGGTCTTCAGGTGGCCTTGCCCTGTTGATTGCACCGATGTTGCCTGGATCTTGTTGAAGGTTGTTTTCTCTCGCTTGGGGTCTCGCCTGTGGTTTTTGCTGTGTCCTACTGGCATCAGAGTTCGCCCTGAAATCCATGTGCGCCCTGCAATATCTCTCCATTATTTCATGTAATTCCTCAATTGGGTTTGCCGGCTTCCTGGCAAACTTTGAGGAATAAGGGTCTGGTCGCAACCCACTTACAGCTGCGAGGATTACGACTTCGTCAGATATTCCCGGAGTTCTCGCTCTGATTTGGATGAACCTTCGCCAATAGTCCTGCAATGGTTCGTGCTCTTCTTGTTTGCAATTGAATAACTCGATGGGGTTCGACGGGGCTGTTGTGATACCTTTGAAATTTGTACAGAGTTTGTCCCTGAGATTGGCCCAGGAATCCATGGTTCCAGGGCGCAATTTGTTGTACCACTTTTGCGATGTCCCGGAGGATGATCACAAACGACTTAGCCATTGTTTATTCATCTCCCCCCGCCATAGCGACCACTGCTTCATAACTCATCACAAACTGCCGAGGGTCTGAATGTCCGTCATAGCGGGGCAAGTTTTGTGGGTTATAAGATGGGGGCCAAGGTTGGGTTTGTAGTATTTGGGAAAGTGGTGATTTTGGGTCATAAGGCGTCTAGTGTTGTTTGGCCCTCCGCGGATTGTGAAGGTTTGGCTCTCTCTCCTCTGGGTAAAGGTTGCGGAAATTTGGTTGTCTCTTTGGGTACAAGTGATTAAATGGTTGGGGGTTTTGGGGGTTCGGTGGTGGTGTGTGCTGGTGAACGTTGCCTTCGCGTGGGTCAACATTCTCCTCGTGAAGTATGGCACTTCTCCTCCATTCCAACCTTTGGCTTCAGCCTCCGCGGCAGCTAGAGACTCTTCCATACGGCGAAGCTGCTCTCTAGCCTCATCCGCCTTCTGCCTGATTGCGCGTAGCCAGTTGTGCCTTTCAAGCTGGTCCAGACGCCTCTTCTTATCCTGTAGCTCAGTGTGAAGTCTCTCTAAAGCCTCGAGGCCCAGCTCTTCTTCATCCCCTCTTTCACCTTCCCTAGAGAAGTGAGGGTGCTGCTGAGGTAATAGCCGAGTGTGCGGGCCCGGGAGCACACGGTCTCTAGGTCGACTGCTTCAGCCCCCGAAGGTTCAGTGTTGTCTTTTGTGGTTCGTACCGCCGCCGTGACTTTGCCGGTTGGGCGATGATCCCTGCCTGAAACAGTTCCCCTAGTTCCTGCCATTGTACGAAAGTGTTTGATCCCCACTGACGCGCCAAACTATTGGATCAACTCCTGCCTGACCCCCGCACATATACTGGGGTGAGGCGAGGGTAGCCAACCGTCCGAACGATAAGCGAGGGTGAGAAATAACAGGTGATGAGTTGTTTCTCTTCCTCCAAAAAATCCTCCTTTTTTACACTGTTCATCCTCTGGTATTTATAGGGCATACTAGGGGTCACTGCCTAATTTACAAAAGGGTACAAGAAAAATCCCCCGGGACAGTGCAGTGGAGGGGTAGAATTGTACAAACACAGAAAGCGCTGAAACCCTAGCTCCCCTTCTCCCTATCCGCCGCCGCCGGACGCGCGCACACCTTCGCGAGGGCGAGGAATCCAGCCACGCGCCCGAGAAACCTTCGCTCCTAGGACA
The DNA here is from genome assembly GCA_009763385.1 of Coix lacryma-jobi var. lacryma-jobi. Taxonomy (NCBI): domain Eukaryota; kingdom Viridiplantae; phylum Streptophyta; class Magnoliopsida; order Poales; family Poaceae; genus Coix; species Coix lacryma-jobi. Next base: position 125,962,464 of record CM019830.1, read on the forward strand.
GAAATCAACCTTCGCCGGCTGTCTGTCGAGTTCTCGCGCTCTTGCGGTCTATCTCCCTGCAGGCACAAATTAGAAGCCGACCCGAGGATCGTGTCGGTGGCGAGGGTTTCTCTTTTGGGGGCCGTCGAGCGTGCGAAGGTGGTTTCTTCGTGACAGCTCGCATGACGTTACTGCCGAGGGTCCCTTCCCCCAACAGTCCACTATGCTTAGAGAACAAATATTTTCGGCTATATTCAGGTGGCCTTGATTCAGTCCCCCATATCATGTCCCAAATCCAAACTTAAGATGCAAATATTATCAGTTGTGTTAAAGTGGCTCCAACGTAATGAGTGCTCATGGATAAGTGCTGTCACAAACTCTGTTCATTTTGTACTATCCAGATTTTAACTGTGTTTTTTTAATATGCTTAAGTAGTACCATATACATGTAATTAATCTGCTGCTAATTTCGGCACCTCACGCTTAACCAGCATCTATGCCAAGTTTTATTAACAAAGTATTAATCTTCTTCCTATGAAAGTTTTATTAACAAAGTATTATTTTGATACTTTGTGCACCTCACGATAAATCAGACCCATTGCAAGCTTTTGACCTTTAGAAATCATTTGTGCAGTACACATTAGAGAATTCAGCTTCCAAGGTCCAAGGTAATGAAACGAATTTATTCATCAGTAAGTTCAGATTAGAACTGCATTTCATAAATAAACTCTATTATTATGTTTAATGTGTGCAAGCTCATGATTAAAGCTCGATCCACTGGACTCCTCCACCTCGGACTGATTAAACTCTACAACACAGCTGCTAAGGTAATTTCTAACTTATCCAGAAAAAAAACATCATATTTCGACTTCTATATTTTCCCTTACTAATACCGTATTATTCTGTGCGGTTCAAAATTTCAGTCTTCATCTACCTGCTGATAGTGTGCTGTGTACAACTTCCTGTGAATTTTCAGCCTGATTATCATCTACTACAAATAGCTTTATTCACTAAAACACAGGTAACACAGCAGGTTTTATATTCATATATCTGCTCAATTATTTTTCAACATTCATTACCAGCTAAACATTTATTCTAATTTATTTACATGTCCCCTACCTTTTCTACATATTTTCAACCCTCTCATTTACTTACGGGGTTTCTTTCTTTTTTTAAAAAAAAAATTGTATTTTCCCTTAAAAAACTCTACATCGTTGCTTGCGCTTCTTTTTTATTCTAAGTAATTTCTCCCAACAATCCAGCAGGCCACTTTACATCAGCCATGTTTTCAATCCATGTTTCTTATATATCAATTTTACAACAAGTAATTCATCGCTGTCAGATTCCATATGCGTCACTTATTAATGAGCTTTCACATGATGGCGACATATTATATGGCATCGAAATTGAACTACCTCGTGTATTTGAAGGACATTCAATACGTCGGCTGTTTTTCTGGTCCCATTTTGAACCTATATTTCCATATCCATACGAAGATGCTGCCCTCAAAGCTATAGTTTGTTTGCAATCCATCTACAATTTCACAGTGGTAGATTACAGCTTCTATAATTTGCTACTATGCAACCGTGTCGCGCAACGACTTCTAATGGTAGCCAACAGCGGCACCCAGCTAGCTTGATTGGTACTTACTGCATCCCAATGTGATGTTCAACCTTGTTCTGAGCTAATTTCAGCTGCCGAAAAGTTTATATAAAGGGAGTTGCTATCCCCAGAACGCGCACGCGGAGACGCCTCCGTCCGCACACTCTCTCTCTCTCCTATTCCCACATGCACTATTCTTCTTCTTCCTCTGGCCGCCTCGTCGCCCCGCTCAGCTCCGGTGTCACCTTCCCCGCCTAGCTCCTGCATCGGCTCCGGTGAGTTCCCCCGCCCCTGCCGCGATCACCTCCCACCGTCCCGCCGCCCACAGCCCCGCCACCGGCGAGCTAGGGCTTCGCCGGAGCTCCGTGGCCGCTGCCAGGGGCGGGCCCAACTGTTATCAAGGGTATTCAATTGAATACCCAATTTTTTAAAAAAAGTTATACATATAGTGTGTGTATAAGTATATGTACTAAAAATAAGAAAATAAGAGTAAATAAATAATCTGTGAAGAATTTAGCCTACAAACGTTGCTACTCTCATCCCTTGGTCCACAATTAATGGCCCAACAGCCCAATACGGTCCAAAAATGTTTTCTCTTTATATTTTGAATACCCACCCTCAAATTTATGGCCCGCCACTGGCCGCGTCCACGGCCACGGAGCTCCGGTGAGGCCCTAGCTCGCCGGCGGCGCCACCTTCTTCCCCTCCCCCCTCCTCTCCCCACCCGCCGCTGTCGCCGCCGCCCACCGCCGCCAGGCCCCTAAGCTCCGCCGCCGGCCATTCCCACCGCCGGGTCTGCCTTCCTCCCCCGGTCGTCCCCTTCTAAGGCCGCCGGAGAAGGCGGTGAAGGTCGAGATGGCGGACTAGAATGGGTGAATAGTCCTTTTTTAAATTAATCGTACCGGCTAACCAAAACAAATGTGGAATTAAAACTATCAGTCTAGCCAAGACTACACCCATCTACTTATACTCTATGACACCTTACAAAAGATCCTAAACAAAGCAATAAGGTGTCGAGATGGCTAGAGCTCACCTAAACAATTCTAGCTTGCAAGGTTACACAAACCTACAACTAGTACTCAATCACCCGGGAGCTCCTACACATGCCACTAAGCAAAGCAAAAGCCTAAGCTCACTAGCAATGCTCAATATAAGGCTACACAAGCCAAATTAGAGCTCAACTTAGCTACACAAACTAAGCAACTAACCCTAGCACAAGAATACGTATGAAGGCACAAGCTAGTGAAAGAGGAAGGCAGTCGAGTGAAAGAGGAAGGCAGTCGGTACTACCGGCCCTACTACCGACCACCTGCAGAAAGCTACGAAATTGAAGTGGGTGAGATGCAATTACAGATCTAGGAATTACCCCACTTCCCTAAGTGTTGTAGATGAAGATTATAGCTTTTCCAAGTCTTGGCTCCTTGCCAAAATGAATCGAGTCTTCCTAACCTAAGAAAGAGGGGAGGGAGGAAGAAGACCACGAAGACACAAGCACAAGCGTAATAGGAAGAAAGAACAACAATTACAGGGGACACACGATTTTATCCAAAGGTTCACTTGGTGGCATTGTAAGAAAAGAAATTCCCCATATGTGACTATATTTTCTCGTGGTGCTCAGGGACAGGAATATTTTTCTACTTAATTCGTTTGTATCTGTTTTGATTTTTGCAGAATAATTCTAGTGACACTATATCTAAAAATAGATTTTAACTACATCCAAGGTGTCGTAGTCTATTTTTCTCGAAATTATTCTATTTTGAGAACACTCTAATTATGTGCACAGTGACTTGATTAGAGTCAAAGAAAATCAGATATAGTTATTTTGTGAGGGAATAAGTCAGTAGTATGCTGATAAGTCGACTTAGGCCAATCTCATGGGAGGTTTCATTTTGTTGTTTTCAAGATTGCCATGTCATATGAAATAAAATGAAACTTGAATGAAACTCTCCATTGAGAGTGAGAGTTTCATTATAAAGTTTCATAAGCATTAATTTCATGACTCATAGAGAGTTGGTATTCGTGTCAAGAGAGTTTCGTCTAGATGAAACTCATTTCTTCTCTCACTTCTTAAATACACCGCCATGTCATCAACAATGCCTATGTGACAACCTTTTTAATGCAAATGAAACTTAAATGAAACTCCCATTGAGATTGGCCTTAGAAGTTCGAATGAACAGAGCAGTGTCGGCCCTAGGGGCAAGGCGAGAGGTGCGACGGCCGAGGGCCCAACCAGCTAAGGGGCCCAAACCTATGTATACAAACCATAAAGTCTTATAGTTCATTGAGCATCAACAAACTAATTAAGAACAAGTAAAATTACAGACTCTATGTCGACTAAATGTTGAGGTGAAGGAGAGAAAAGACAAGAGATGAGAGATGAGATAAGTCGACTATAAACAGACACAAAAATTAATAAAATTTATGAGAGAGACAAGTAATTCATATATTAATATAAAAATCTAACTATTATATGAGTGGACTACCGGAGAACGAGACATAATTGTGGCGACCAGGCAAGGCTCCATGACAACGACATCTTGGTTCTTGACTTCTTGTGAATTGTGATTGCTAATCAGTTGTTTCGTTTCATGTCCAAGGCCTATTTAGCTTGCTTGTTTTCAATCCAAATCCAAATTATTTGTATTGTATTCCAGACTTCTACTACTTTGTACTTGTTTACACAAGATTTTGGACCGGAGATTTAATATTTTGTAACATAAATGGCTGATTTATTAAGAAAAAGCATCGGCCTGAAAATAAAAAGCTCGTATGGATCAAGCGTACCCAAAAGGATTCATGTGGACCAAACACGCCGGGCTTCGAAGACGTGTCGGACTCAACCGGAGTCAAGTTTGAATCGTCCTTTTATTTTTACTATTATGTAACCTAGTCGTCTTAGGTGGTCAGGAGTCAACCGGTTATAATAGGCTAGAAACCCGGGTTTTGTCAGACAGACAATCAATCACATCATACATCGGCCCTCGGCCAAAACCCTAGGAGTAGGAGTAACGTAGATCTCGACGAGACCTTCAATCAGGCAGGGCTGCATCGGCACGACCACCTACCACCGGTTGCTTGTAAGTTTTCACAAATGACTTATGTCATCGTGTAATGGCTGCATTGGCATCGACCAAACTCTTGTTAAGCTATGGCATGGCTAGTTATCGGTCTAAGCTCATCTTTGTGATACTGTCTTGACTCTGATCAATCTCTTACTTTAGTCGATCTTGACTAGTTATCGGCTCTACTGGCTTGGCAAGCTAGTAGATTCATTAAGTTATCGATGTTTTATATGTTTATTTACTTTTTAAACAACATCTTGCCCAATCAAGATTGACGAAGTAATCTAAACCTAAAAGATACTCAGTTTCGGCTATCCTGAGGTTTACACGCACACAACAGAGGAAATAGCCGATTCAAGCCTTTCATCGACTATTTCGTCAATCTTGGTTGTTACATTTGTGCGTTCGAGAATTCGATGAATAAGTCACTGTCTAGAGCAGAATTTGATCTAACTGTCTATTACGGCTGTATTCTCGAACCCCACTGATGTATATGATAAATTATCTGTTTTATCTTATTTAAATCATGGCTTTGACAGATATATCTTGTTCGTACCTCATGGACCCTATATCGGCTAAAATAGCCGATACAGTTATGCTTCACTCACAGTGTGTCTTTTAAGTGGCTTGGAATTAATGGATCTACTCTTGCACGAGACGTGATCTAGCTTGACCATCATCATGGTTGTATGGAGGCACCCCACTATTGATGTTTAAGCTATGTAACATCCCAAAATTTGCATCAATTTAAAAATAGGCAATATGATTTAATTATGCATTTTGTGTGTTGCATAAACTTAGTTAATAAATTATTTGCAAAAGCTAAAATTAATCCTAGGCCAAAGAGCATGCTGATGCATACATGCTGGTGCATATCTTATTTTTGGGATGTGTGGTTTTAGTTCAAAGTTGTTTGAATTCAAAAGGATTTGAAAATGCATTTGAAAATCAATCGGAATTGGAAAACCCTTTTCCTTCTCTCCCTCCTCCTTTCTCCCTTCTGGCCCGAGCCAGCTTGGCCGCCCGCTCCCTTCCCTCTTGCTGGCCTGCTTCCCTCCCCTCTCTCCGTCGCTCGCGTGGGCCGCCGCCCGGCCCAGCAGCCCTGCGCACGCCGCATCCCCCGCTGAGCCGAGGGTCCAGCCTCGGCGCTGCACTCGCGTGCGCGTAGCAGTCTCGCTCGCCCGAGGGTCCAGCCTCGCGTGAGCATCGCCGTCTCCGTCTCGCCCGGGGTCCAGCCTCGCGAGAGCATCGCGTCTCCGTCTCGCCCGAGGGTCCAGCCTCGCGTGAGCATCGCCGTCTCCGTCTCGCCCGAGGGTCCAGCCTCGCGTGCGCATCACCGTCTCCGTCTCGCCCGAGGGTCCAGCCTCGCGTGCGCGTCGCCGCTTCCGTCTCGCCCAAGCGTCGCCGCTCCCGCCCCGCACCGCTGACAGCTCGACCCCGCCTGTCAGCGTCCCATCGCTCCTTCTCCCTCTCGTATCCGGCTCGGACTCCCAGGCCGAGATCGAATCCATCCTCGCTTCGCGTCCTCGCTTGCCAAATCGACCGAACCGACCCTCTTATAAGGTCCCCAGGAACCCGCCGCCTCTTCCCACGCATCACTCTCCTGCTCTCGTGCCCCAAAACGCCGCAACCGAGAGCTCCGCACGCCGCAAGATCTCCGCCGCCATCAACCGCGATTCATCGAGTTTCCGAGCTTGTAAGTGGCACCTCGAGTTTCCCCTTGATCTTTCGAAGCTAACCGAGAAGTTTTCCCTCTTTTTTCCCCCTCGTCTTGGTGCTCTAATCGCTCGCCGTCGCTCTGCAAGCCCGCCATCCGCCAAGTCGAGCATCCGCCGTCCCCGAGTCTTCTCCGTCGCCATAAACCCCTCTGGTGAGTTCGCCTTGAGCTCCTCTTTCGATTGGATCTTTTCCCGAGGTCTCTACCGCTCTGTAGCGGAATCCCGAGCCGCGCCGCGCCCTTCCGCCCGGAGCCGCCGCGTCCTTCTTTTTCTCCCGCGAAAGGCCGCCGGTCTCACCCTGATCTAATCCGAGCCGTCCATTCTGGATCTAGCGCTCGGAATCGCTCGATACCCCTTCGTCTGTCACCTTTGCTAAAGAGTCCCCCAAATATTTAGGTCTAAACCCGCGGTCCCAATGGCCCTGTTCATTGAGTCTGCGAATTCTTCCGTTTGAGCCCCTGCGCTTTGTCCTATTTGAGGCGCAGTCCATCCAATCTGATAATTGTTTAAAAATCGATTTTAATACAATTCAATTTCAGTTTATTTACAGTTTTGCCACTGTTTTCAAATGCTTATAACTTCTACGTTCTTAGTCCGATTTAGTCCGTTCAAGTTGCGTTAGATTCGTTTTGAAAAGATCTATCTATCTGTACAAGATATCTACTGTTTTCAGAAATAAAATTGGAGTGGTTTAATCTACTAATTAAGGTTTTGTAACTTGTTTAGCTCATAACTTTCGCGTTATAATTCCGTTTTTGTGATCTTCGCGTTTATGTGATCGTGTAGATCGTACTTTCTGTTTTCAAACTTTTTTATTATTTTCTTGCTGATTGGTGTAATGTTCTAATTATAGCTTGTTTGCTTTGCATGATTGTGTCCCGATTTGGTGTGTTGATGTGGTAATCGAGTATAGACGGTGAGACATACGCTGGTGATCAGGAGCTCTACTTCGACAACCAGGAGCAACCAGAGTACTCTGAATCAGGCAAGTATAGCATGGGATCATCCTTGTTGACCTATTCACCATGAAACATCTAAATCATATGCATGTGTCTAATTTTGATCTCCTATCTAGTTTACCCTAGACCTTTGACCCGTTACCTTGATAACCTTGGGATGCTATGCATATGGGTAGAGTTTTGCTAGAGCTTTACTTAAACCAAACATGATCTAATAATGGTGAATAAAATTTGATCTTTTTAGCAACATGGATTAGGACCCCCTGTCAGCAAAAGCTGGGACATACAGTGCAACCATGAGGGTTATATGGCTCTGACCTTAGCTCAGTATAAGGACCTTTTCTAGCTTGTTAGTGGACACCTGTATAGGCGCGTTGGATCTTGCCGAGTCGGGTATAGTGCGGCTTCTGTCCACGTGAGTATAGGCTGCGTGTTATTGTGCCACCTGGAAGGAGGGCTCTACATCCCCTTGCCTTAAGAACTAGCGGCCCTAACTTGTTAGACGAACCTTTGAAAGGCTTTGCGTGTATCCTGCCCACTCACCTCGGAAGTGTTATGGGAGTAATTAACCCGGGCATCTGGATATCACGACTCATCGGGTAAAGTGTACACCCTCTGCGCAGAGTTAATAAACTGTTATAACAGCCGTGCTCACGGATACGAGCGGCCCGGAAAACTCACAGATTAGTTTATATGTTGTTTATTTATGTTGCTCATGTTGTTACCTTATTGCTATGTTTCATTATTATGATCATGTGGGTTGGGTTTTAAGCCTTCATATATGTTCACCTTAATGTTAAAATGTTGCCAAATAAAAGCTACTGCAGTTTAACCAGTGTCAGCTTTTTGAGCCTCATGAACCCCATGTTACACTTGTTAAGTACGAGATGTACTTATGCTTGTTTATTTTCTACTTGGATAAAATCCCGGATGGGTAACAGATTGCTATGGTAACGACGACTTCCCTGAAGAGTTCTAGTCTTGCTGTCAACCAGTCATCTTCCCTGTGATGGAGCTACCGCGAGAGATACTTTATTTATCCGCTGCTATGTAAAGTCTTTGAATAATATTCGTTATGTAATAAACATATGTGATGGTACTTCTTAATTTGTGGCTTATGTGTGTGATTGATCTGGGCACACATGAGTTATTGCATTCAATTTTGTTCTTAAAATTGGGTGTGACAAATTGGTATCGAGCTATGTTGACTGTAGGACGCAAGCCTAGTTAGTTATGGTCGTTTTAGTGGTCCTTGCTTCTCAATTCTTGCTATTTATCTTAGCCTTGTTAATTTATCAAACTATATGCTTCTCTTTACTTGCTCTATTACACAAATATATTGATTCTATTGTATCTATCTCTTGGTCTATCCATAGATGGCTCGTCGTATCACCCGCAGGACCGTCGGTGGACGCAGGAGGGCAGGCAACCCCGTTCCGCAAGCACCGCAAGCACCCCAGGAGCCAGAACAGCAGAGAGCGCCGCAACCGAGCCAGAACTGCAAGAACAAGCACCTCAAGAAGTGGAACCACAAGCGCCGGCACCACCAGTACAAGCTCCAGCTCAGCAAGCACCAGCTCCACAATTCCAGTACCCCCCGCGCCAGTGCCCCCAGAAGTGCTGGAGGTTGAAGACGATGAAGAGCTTCCAACGGGTTGGGACGTGGACTCCGGGTATTTCGTCGGAGCGCCTACAGCTGCCCAGAGTCCCCACACATCACAGGCTGATGGGACTTTTTGATGCCTACTACCCCGACAAGAACATCATCGTACAGTACACCCATTGGAGGTACAGTCATCCCATGGAAAGGACCTACTGGAAGGCAAGAGTGACTGTCGCCGTCCGAGAACCAGAGAGTGGCCTATACCTGCATGAGATGGTGATCGGCCACAGGGCTCGTCGGTCCACTCTAGCGTCAGCCTTGGAAGCCGTGGCAGTTGAAGCCTACAAAGCATTCCGGGGTCGTCGCATTGAAGACATGAGGGATGATGCATACCGCTATCTGCCCTATTGGAACAGTGAGAATAAGGAGGCATGGTAGAAGACCCCAATGCAACACCAACCGAGAAGGCCACACGAGATTTTCTCCTTGACAGGGAAAGGTCTAACGCGGACTTGGAAAGGCAGGTGATATCCATGGGAAAAGATCTCAAAAGATGTTATAGCACTATTGATGGGCTCTTGGAACTTCTCAATCAACCCCCTATGTACAAGAGGCTCCGTGAACCGCTCTACAAATAGGCATAGGTCACCCTTCTATGTAATAAGACGATTTAGTAGACGTTTGTCGAGTCTAGTTAACCTTTGTGCTAGTGTGCTTCTTTATGTGTGAGTTGGATTATTATTATGTTTATGTGTGATTTGGTTCTTTGTAATGAGTGTTGAGATATTGTGGGCTTGTCTACAAATCTCATAGTTAGACATAACGTTTATGAATAATAAAAGGGTTAGTTACATCTTGTCCTATGCTGTTTTCTGGAGCAACCTGTGATCTTTTGGTTATATCTCAAGTTCTGATCGTGCAACATGGCTGAAAATTTATGATGGAAACGGATGGAAATAGACTCCTATATCTAACCAATTGCCTCTGGAATCACTTCAATAGCTGTTATGGTTTGTAGATATGGCCTGTTTCAAGTTAGAGTTTCTCCGCAATTTGAGCTCTGGACAGATCTGTTTGTTCTCTGTTTTTGACTAACTTAACGACAGAATCTGGGAAAGTCACTTAAATAAAAGTTGTAGATAATTTCGTTATCTTTCCAACCGTGTATACACGCCTGTTTGGATTTCTGGAACTCCGGATATGACTGTTTTTCCGTACTGCTGCTGTTACCGGATCTCGCCCAGAAATTTTCAGATCTCCTGTTCCTCTCATATAAGTGATCTTTTCTTAAAAAGTTCACTAACCTTGATCCTGTTTGGAAAACACAGATGGCCGCCAGAGGAGGTGGAGTTGGAGGTGGACGTGGACGTGGCCGTGGTCGTGGAGCACCTGTTAACCCGCCACCACCACCCCAGTTGACATTCAGCAGTTGATGGGCATCCAAGCCCAATTTATGCAAACTATGATGCAACATATGCAGCATCAGCCAGTTGGAGGAGCACCACCGATGCAAGTGAGGGACAAGAGGGGTGAGTTTTTGAAGGGTCACCCGCCAGTGTTCTCTCATGCCGCTGATCCCCTGGAGGCTGATGACTGGCTTCGTGCTATTGAACGCCAGCTTACCATCGCGCAATGCAATGACCAGGAGAGGTGCTCTATGCTTCTGGTCAGTTGCAAGGAGCTGCTCTGGATTGGTGGGAATCGTTTCAGTTCGGTCAAGCCAACAATGCCCCACCTGTCACCTTTGAGGAATTCAAGACCAACTTCAAAGCGTACCATATCCCTGCTGGTCTGATTGAATTGAAGCAGGAAGAGTTCAGATCTCTGCCAAGGAGCCATGACCGTTGCTGAGTACCGTGACAAGTTTGCTCAATTGTCACGCTATGCCCCCACTGATATTGCTCAGGATGCCGACAAGCAGCGTCGCTTTCTCAAGGGTCTGAATGACGGACTGGCACTGCAGCTTATGTCCAATGAGTATGCCAGCTACCAGACCTTAGTCAACCGTGCTATTGTGGTTGACAACAAGCGCAAGGAGATGGAGGCTAGAAAGAGGAAGCTCCAAGGTCAGTCTTCTGGTAGTAACAACCGCCCTCGTCCTAATTTTGCACCAGGCAACCAGCAGAGGTATCAGGGACCTACTTCTCAGTGGAACCGTAACCAGGGACCGCAACGCCCTTCATATCAGCAGCAAGGAAACAATCAGCGCCCCCAGCAGCAGCAGCAGCACAATAATCATGCTCAACGCCAAGGTACCCCCGTCAACACCCCATGAAGAATAGTGCACCTAACACTCCCAACAAGTGCTTTGTCTGCGGTGAGGTTGGTCACCTCTCCTACAATTGTCCTAAGAAGCAGAATCAACAGACTCCACAGAGTCAGAACAATAAGGGACGTCAGAATCCATCACCTAACTCCGGCAAGGTGAATCACGTGTCCGCAGAGACCGTGCAGGAAGCGCCAGAGATTATGCTTGGTACGTTCAACATCAGTTCCATCCCTGCTACAGTTCTTTTCGATTCTGGTGCATCGCATACTTTCATATCTCATACATTTGTTAGAATGCATAATCTACCTGTTAGTCTCATGAAAACCCCTATAATGGTTACCTCACCGGGTGGAGGTTTGCAAGCTACGCTCCAGTGTATGCCTATAGATGTGTCCTAGGGGGGGTAGATTTCTCAGTATCCCCAATTGTGCTGAGGACAGCTGGTATTGATTTGATACTTGGTATGGATTGGATGAAGAGGTGCAAGACAGATATACAGTGTCAAGATAAAGTTGTGACAGTTACTACAGCTAAGGGAGACAGAATCAGTGTGAAGGTAGTGCTACAACCAACACCGACTGCAACCGTGAACCAGATGAATGAAGAGGTTTTCCGGAAGATCTAGTGGTGGATGAGTTCCCGGATGTGTTCCCCGATGATTTGCCAGGTATGCCACCTGATCGCGACATTGAATTTATTATTGAACTTTTACCTGGAACTGCACCCATAGCTAAAAGACCATATAGGATGGGAGTACCTGAATTAGATGAACTTAAGAAACAAATTAAAGAGTTACAAGAAAAAGGGTTTATTCGTCCTAGTTCATCACCTTGGGGAGCTCCTGTTATCTTTGTTGACAAAAGGATGGTGGTCAACGGATGTGTGTTGACTATAGATCGCTTAATGAAGTTACCATCAAGAACAAGTACCCGTTGCCGAGGATTGATGATCTGTTTGATCAGCTGAAAGGTGCATGTGTGTTCTCTAAGATTGATCTGCGTTCTGGTTACCATCAGTTGAAGATTCGAGCATCTGATATTCCAAAGACAGCTTTCACTACCAGGTATGGGTTGTATGAGTATACAGTCATGTCATTTGGATTGACCAATGCACCTGCCTACTTTATGTATTTGATGAACAAGGTGTTCATGGAATATCTCGACAAGTTCGTAGTTGTGTTTATTGATGATATTCTAGTATACTCTAAGAACAAGGAAGATCATGCTGATCATCTGAGGTTAGTTAGTACTACAAAAACTCAGAGAGCACAAGTTGTATGCCAAGCGCAGCAAGTGTGAGTTTGGTTAAAGGAAGTTCTTTCCTTGGACATGTTATCTCTAATGGAGGCATTCAGTAGATCCAGGCAAGGTTGAAGATGTGTTGAATTGGAAACCACCAACAGATGTGACCGAGATTCGTAGTTTCCTTGGATTGGCGGTTACTATAGAAGGTTCATTGAAGGATTCTCCAAACTTGCTAAGCCAATGACAGCTCTGCTAGAGAAGAATGCTAAGTTTGTTTGGTCTGATAAGTGTCAAGCTAATTTCGAGGAGTTGAAGAAACGTCTGACTACAGCTCCAGTGTTAATTCTGCCAGATCTGAGTAAGGATTTCTCTATTTATTGTGATGCATCTCGTCAAGGTTTGGGTTGTGTTCTTATGCAAGAAGGCAGAGTGGTAGCATATGCATCGAGGCAGTTGAGAAAGCATGAGCTGAACTATCCCACTCATGATTTAGAATTGGCAGCTGTTGTCCATGCATTGAAGATTTGGAGACACTATCTAGTGGGTCACAAGACGGACATCTATACCGATCATAAGAGCTTGAAGTACATTTTCACTCAGTCTGATCTGAATTTGAGACAACGCAGATGGTTGGAATTGATTAAGGATTATGATTTGGAAATACACTATCATCCCGGGAAGGCTAATGTTGTAGCAGATGCCTTGAGTAGAAAAAGCCATGCCAATGAGATCAGAATTGCTTCTATGCCAGAAGAGTTGTGTGCTGAATTTGCACATCTGAATTTGGGAATTGTGATCAACAGAATAGAGTTAGAGCTTGAACCAGTATTGATGATGCAAGAGATACGTAAGGGTCAGATGTCAGATGAAAAGTTTTGAAGCAGATAGCCGATAATATTGTTCTTGGCAAAGCATCAGGTTTTCGGTTAGATGATGATGGTACATTATGGCATGGGAATAGATTATGTGTACCTGCAATCAAGGAGATACGTGAGTCTATACTGCGAGAAGTACATGAGTCAGCTTATTCCATTCATCCTGGAAGCACTAAGATGTACCTTGATCTAAAGAAAAAGTATTGGTGGGATGGACTGAAGCGAGATGTAGCCGAGTACGTCGCTCTGTGTGATACCTGTCAGAGGGTGAAGGCAGAACATCAGAGACCCGCCGGTTTGTTACAACCGATGAAGATACCTGAATGGAAGTGGGAAGAAGTCGGTATGGACTTATAGTTGGGTTACCTCGTACTCAGAGAGGTTACGACTCCATATGGGTAATAGTCGATCGATTGACCAAAGTTGCTCACTTTATACCAGTTAAAACTACCTATACGGGAGCTAGATTGGCAGAATTGTACATGGAACGGATAGTATGTTTGCATGGAGTGCCCCGAAAGATTGTGTCAGATCGTGGTACTCAGTTCACCTCTCACTTTTGGCAGATGATACATCGATCATTAGGCACAAGGTTGAACTTCAGTACTGCTTATCATCCACAGACTGATGGACAGACGGAAAGAACCAATCAGATTCTGGAAGACATGTTGAGAGCTTGTGCATTGCAATATGGCACCAGTTGGGACAAGAATTTGTGTTATGCAGAGTTCTCATACAACAATAGCTATCAGGAGAGTCTAAAGATGGCACCGTTTGAAGCTTGTATGGAAGATCGTGTAGAACACCGTTGTTCTGGGATCAGACAGGTGAAAGTCAAGTGTTTGGACCTGATGTGTTGAGGAATGCCGAGGAACATGTCAGGATAATCAGAGATAACCTGAGAGCCGCTCAGTCTCGGCAAAAGAGTTATGCAAACAACCGTCGTCGAGATCTATCTTTTGCAATAGGTGATTATGTCTACCTAAAGGTGTCACCGATGAGAGGTGTGAAAAGGTTCAATAAGAAAGGAAAGTTAGCACCAAGGTATATTGGACCGTTCAAAATTCTTGAAAGACGTGGTGAAGTGGCATATCAGTTAGAGTTGCCTGAAAGCTTGTCAGGAGTGCATGATGTGTTCATGTCTCTCAGTTGAAAAAGTGCCTGCGAGTGCCTGAAGAGCAGATACCGTTGGAGAGCTCACAGTTAAGGAAGATTTGACTTATGATGAGTACCCAACAAGAATCTAGAGACCGCTGAAAGAGTTACCAGGAGCAGAAAATAAAGATGTGTAGGTTCAGTGGAATCGGTATTCAGAAGCAGAGGCAACTTGGGAAAGAGAAGAGGATTTGAGAAAGTCATACCCACAGTTGTTTGAGTAAGCATCGATGGAATCTCGAGGACGAGATTCTTTAAGGGGGGTAGAATTGTAACATCCCAAAATTTGCATCAATTTAAAAATAGGCAATATGATTTAATTATGCATTTTGTGTGTTGCATAAAACTTAGTTAATAAATTATTTGCAAAAGCTAAAATTAATCCTAGGCCAAAGATCATGTTGATGCATACATGCTGGTGCATATCTTATTTTTGTGATGTGTGGTTTTAGTTCAAAAGTTGTTTGAATTCAAAAAGGATTTGAAAATGCATTTGAAAAATCAAATCGGAAATTGGAAAACCTTTCCTTCTCTCCTCCTCCTTTCTCCCTTCTGGCCCGAGCCAGCTTGGCCGGCCCGCTCCCTCCCTCTTGCTGGCCTGCTTCCCTCCCCTCTCTCCGTCGCTCGCGTGGGCCGCCGCCCGGCCCAGCAGCCCTGCGCAGCGCCGCATCCCGCGCTGAGCCGAGGGTCAGCCTCGGCGCTGCACTCGCGTGCGCGTAGCAGTCTCTGCTCGCCCGAGGGTCCAGCTCGCGTGAGCATGCCGTCTCCGTCTCGCCGAGGGTCCAGCCTCGCGTGAGCATCGCCGTCTCCGTCTCGCCCGAGGGTCCAGCCTCGCGTGAGCATCGCCGTCTCCGTCTCGCCCGAGGGTCCAGCCTCGCGTGCGCGTCACCGTCTCCGTCTCGCCGAGGGTCCAGCCTCGCGTGCGCGTCGCGCTTCCGTCTCGCCCGAGGGTCGCCGCTCCCGCGCCCGCACTCGCTGACAGCTCGACCCCGCCTGTCAGCGTCCCATCGCTCCTTCTCCCTCTCGTATCCGGCTCGGACTCCATGGCCGAGATCGAGTCCATCCTCGCTACGCGTCCTCGCTTGCCAAATCGACCGAACCGACCCTCTTATAAGGTCCCCAGAACCCGCCGCCTCTCCCCACGCATCAGCTCCTGCTCTGTGCCAAAACGCCGCAACGAGAGCTCCGCACGCCGCAAGATCTCCGCCGCCATCAACCCGACGATTCATCGAGTTTCCGAGCTTGTAAGTGGCACCTCGAGTTTCCCCTTGATCTTTCGAAGCTAACCGAGAAGTTTTCCCTCTTTTCCCCCTCGTCTTGGTGCTCTAATCGCTCGCCGTCGCTCTGCAGAGCCGCCATCCGCCAAGTCGAGCAATCCGCCGTCCCCGAGTCTTCTCCGGCGCCATAAACCCCTCTGGTGAGTTCGCCTTGAGCTCCTCTTTCGATTGGATCTTTTCCCGAGGTCTCTACCGCTCTGTAGCGAATCCCGAGCCGCGCGCCGCCGCCTCCGGCCGTGGAGCCCGCCGCGTCCTTCTTTCTCTCCGGCGAAAGCGCCGCCGGCTCTCCCTGATCTAATCCGAGCCGTCCATTCTGGATCTAGCGCTCGGAATCGCTCGATACCTTCGTCTGTCACCTTTGCTAAAGAGTCCCCCAAATATTTAGGTCTAAACCCGCGGTCCCAATGGCCCTGTTCATTGAGTCTGCGAATTCTTCCGTTTGAGCCCCTGCGCTTTGTCCTATTTGAGGCGCAGTCCATCCAATCTGATAATTTGTTTAAATCGATTTTAAATACAAATTCAATTTCAGTTTATTTACAGTTTTGCCACTGTTTCAAATGCTTATAACTTCTACGTTTTTAGTCCGATTTAGTCCGTTCAAGTTGCGTTAGATTCGTTTTGAAAAGATCTATCTATCTGTACAAGGATATCTACTGTTTTCAGTAACTAAAATTTGAGTTAAGTTTAATCTACTAATTAAGGTTTTGTAACTTGTTTAGCTCATAACTTTCGCGTTATAATTCCGTTTTTCGTGATCTTCGCGTTTATGTGATCGTGGTAGATCGTACTTTCTGTTTTCAAACTTTTTATATTATTTTCTTGCTGATTGTGTGTAATGTTCTAATTATAGCTTGTTTGCTTTGCATGATTGTGTTCCGATGATTGTGTGTTGATGTGGTAATCGAGTATAGACGGTGAGACATACGCTGGTGATCAGGAGCTCTACTTCGACAACCAGGAGCAACCAGAGTACTCTGAATCAGGCAAGTATAGCATGGGATCATCCTTGTTGACCTATTCACCATGAAACATCTAAATTCATATGCATGTGTCTAATTTTGATCTCCTATCTAGTTTACCCTAGACCTTTGACCGTTACCTTGATAACCTTGGGATGCTATGCATATGGGTAGAGTTTTGCTAGAGCTTTACTTAAACCAAACATGATCTAATAATGGTGAATAAAATTTGATCTTTTTAGCAACATGGTTTAGGACTCCTGTCAGCAAAAGCTGGGACATACAGTGCAACCATGAGGGTTATATGGCTCTGACCTTAGCTCAGTATAAGGACCTTTTCTAGCTTGTTAGTGGACCTGTATAGGCGCGTTGGATCTTGCCGAGTCGGGTATAGTGCGGCTTCTGTCCACGTGAGTATAGGCTGCGTGTTATTGTGCCACCTGGAAGGAGGGCTCTACATCCCCTTGCCTTAAGAACTAGCGGCCCTAACTTGTTAGACGAACCTTTGAAAGGCTTTGCGTGTATCCTGCCCACTCACCTCGGAAGTGTTATGGGAGTAATTAACCCGGGCATCTGGATATCACGACTCATCGGGTAAAGTGTACACCTCTGCGCAGAGTTTAATAAACTGTTATAACAGCCGTGCTCACGGATACGAGCGGCCCGGAAAACTCACAGATTAGTTGTTATATGTTGTTTATTTATGTTGCTCATGTTGATTACCTTATTGCTATGTTTCAATTATTATGATCATGTGGGTTGGGTTTTAAGCCTTCATATATGTTCACCTTAATGTTAAAATTGCCAAATAAAAGCTACTGCAGTTTAACCAGTGTCAGCCTTTTTGAGCCTCATGAACCCCATGTTACACTTGTTAAGTACGAGATGTACTTATGCTTGTTTATTTTCTACTTGGATAAAAATCCCGGATGGGTAACAGATTGCTATGGTAACGACGACTTCCCTGAAGAGTTCTAGTCTTGCTGTCAACCAGTCATCTTCCCTGTGATGGAGCTACCGAGAGAGAGAGATACTTTATTTATCCGCTGCTATGTAAAGACTTTGAATAATATTCGTTATGTAATAAACATATGTGATGGTACTTCTTAATTTGTGGCTTATGTGTGTGATTGATCTCTGGGCACACATGAGTTATTGCATTCAATTTTGTTCTTAAAATTGGGTGTGACAAATTGGTATCAGAGCTATGTTGACTGTAGGACGCAAGCCTAGTTAGTTATGGTCGTTTTAGTGGTCCTTGCTTCTCAATTCTTGCTATTTATCTTAGCCTTGTTAATTTATCAAAACTATATGCTTCTCTTTACTTGCTCTATTACACAAATATATTGATTCTATTGTATCTGTCTCTTGGTCTATCCATAGATGGCTCGTCGTATCACCCGCAGGACCGTCGGTGGACGCAGGAGGGCAGGCAACCCGTTCCGCAAGCACCGCAAGCACCCCAGGAGCCAGAACAGCAGGAGGTAGCGCCGCAAGAGCCAGAACTGCAAGAACAAGCACCTCAAGAAGTGGAACCACAAGCGCCGGCACCACCAGTACAAGCTCCAGCTCAGCAGCACCAGCTCCACAAGTCCAGTACCTCCCGCGCCAGTGCCCCCAGAAGTGCTGGAGGTTGAAGACGATGAAGAGCTTCCAACGGGTTGGGACGTGGACTCCGGGTATTTCGTCGGAGCGCCCACAGCTGCCCAGAGTCCCACACATCACAGGCTGATGGGACTTTTTGATGCCTACTACCCCGACAAGAACATCATCGTACAGTACACCCATTGGAGGTACAGTCATCCCATGGAAAGGACCTACTGGAAGGCAAGAGTGACTGTCGCCGTCCGAGAACCAGAGAGTGGCCTATACCTGCATGAGATGGTGATCGGCCACAGGGCTCGTCGGTCCACTCTAGCGTCAGCCTTGGAAGCCGTGGCAGTTGAAGCCTACAAAGCATTCGGGGTCGTCGCATTGAAGACATGAGGGATGATGCATACCGCTATCTGCCCTATTGGAACAGTGAGAATAAGGAGGCTATGGTAGAAGACCCCAATGCAACACCAACCGAGAAGGCCACACGAGATTTTCTCCTTGACAGGGAAAGGTCTAACGCGGACTTGGAAAGGCAGGTGATATCCATGGGAAAAGATCTCAAAAGATGCTATAGCACTATTGATGGGCTCTTGGAACTTCTCAATCAACCCCCTATGTACAAGAGGCTCCGTGAACCGCTCTACAAATAGGCATAGGTCACCCTTCTATGTAATAAGACGATATTAGTAGACGTTTGTCGAGTCTAGTTAACCTTTGTGCTAGTGTGCTTCTTTATGTGTGAGTTGGATTATCATTATGCTTATGTGTGATTTGGTTCTTTGTAATGAGTGTTGAGATATTGTGGCTTGTCTACAAATCTCATAGTTAGACATAACGTTTATGAATAATAAAAGGGTTAGTTACATCTTGTCCTATGCTGTTTTCTGGAGCAACCTGTGATCTTTTGGTTATATCTCAAGTTCTGATCGTGCAACATGGCTGAAAATTTTATGATGGAAAATAGACTCCTATATCTAACCAATGCCTCTGGAATCACTTCAATAGCTGTTATGGTTTGTGAGATATGGCTGTTTCAAGTTAGAGTTTCTGCGCAGTTTTGAGCTCTGGACAGATCTGTTTGTTCTCTGTTTTTGACTAACTTAACGACAGAATCTGGGAAAGTCACTTAAATAAAAGTTGTAGATAATTTCGTTATCTTTCCAACCGTGTATCACACGCCCTGTTTGGATTTCTGGAACTCCGTATATGACTGTTTTTCTGTACTGCTGTTACCGGATCTCGCCCAGAAATTTTCAGATCTCCTGTTTCCTCTCATATAAGTGATCTTTTCTTAAAAAGTTCACTAACCTTGATCCCTGTTTGGAAACACAGATGGCCGCCAGAGGAGGTGGAGTTGGAGGTGGACGTGGACGTGGCCGTGGTCGTGGAGCACCTGTTAACCCGCCACCACCACCCCCAGTTGACATTCAGCAGTTGATGGGCATCCAAGCCCAATTTATGCAAACTATGATGCAACATATGCAGCATCAGCCAGTTGGAGGAGCACCACCGATGCAAGTGAGGGACAAGAGGGGTGAGTTTTTGAAGGGTCACCCGCCAGTGTTCTCTCATGCCGCTGATCCCCTGGAGGCTGATGACTGGCTTCGTGCTATTGAACGCCAGCTTACCATCGCGCAATGCAATGACCAGGAGAAGGTGCTCTATGCTTCTGGTCAGTTGCAAGGAGCTGCTCTGGATTGGTGGGAATCGTTTCAGTTCGGTCAAGCCAACAATGCCCCACCTGTCACCTTTGAGGAATTCAAGACCAACTTCAAAGCGTACCATATCCCTGCTGGTCTGATTGAATTGAAGCAGGAAGAGTTTAGATCTCTGCGCCAAGGAGCCATGACCGTTGCTGAGTACCGTGACAAGTTTGCTCAATTGTCACGCTATGCTCCCCTGATATTGCTCAGGATGCCGACAAGCAGCGTCGCTTCTCAAGGGTCTGAATGACGGACTGGCACTGCAGCTTATGTCCAATGAGTATGCCAGCTACCAGACCTTAGTCAACCGTGCTATTGTGGTTGACAACAAGCGCAAGGAGATGGAGGCTAGAAAGAGGAAGCTCCAAGGTCAGTCTTCTGGTAGTAACAACCGCCCTCGTCCTAATTTTGCACCGGGCAACCAGCAGAGGTATCAGGGACCTACTTCTCAGTGGAACCGTAACCAGGGACCGCAACGCCCTTCATATCAGCAGCAGGAAACAATCAGCGCCCCCCAGCAGCAGCAGCACAATAATCATGCTCAACGCCAAGGTACCCCCGTCAACACCCCCATGAAGAATAGTGCACCTAACACTCCCAACAAGTGCTTTGTCTGCGGTGAGGTTGGTCACCTCTCCTACAATTGTCCTAAGAAGCAGAATCAACAGACTCCACAGAGTCAGAACAATAAGGGACGTCAGAATCCATCACCTAACTCCGGCAAGGTGAATCACGTGTCCGCAGAGACCGTGCAGGAAGCGCCAGAGATTATGCTTGGTACGTTCAACATCAGTTCCATCCCTGCTACAGTTCTTTTCGATTCTGGTGCATCGCATACTTTCATATCTCATACATTTGTTAGAATGCATAATCTACCTGTTAGTCTCATGAAAACCCCTATAATGGTTACCTCACCGGGTGGAGGTTTGCAAGCTACGCTCCAGTGTATGCCTATAGATGTGTCCTAGGGGGGGTAGATTTCTCAGTATCCCCAATTGTGCTGAGGACAGCTGGTATTGATTTGATACTTGGTATGGATTGGATGAAGAGGTGCAAGACAGATATACAGTGTCAAGATAAAGTTGTGACAGTTACACAGCTAAGGGAGACAGAATCAGTGTGAAGGTAGTGCTACAACCAACACCGACTGCAACCGTGAACCAGATGAATGAAGAGGTTTTCCGGAAGATCTAGTGGTGGATGAGTTCCCGGATGTGTTCCCCGATGATTTGCCAGGTATGCCACCCGATCGCGACATTGAATTTATTATTGAACTTTTACCTGGAACTGCACCCATAGCTAAAAGACCATATAGGATGGGAGTACCTGAATTAGATGAACTTAAGAAACAAATTAAAGAGTTACAAGAAAAAGGGTTTATTCGTCCTAGTTCATCACCTTGGGGAGCTCCTGTTATCTTTGTTGACAAAAGGATGGTGGTCAACGGATGTGTGTTGACTATAGATCGCTTAATGAAGTTACCATCAAGAACAAGTACCCGTTGCCGAGGATTGATGATCTGTTTGATCAGCTGAAAGGTGCATGTGTGTTCTCTAAGATTGATCTGCGTTCTGGTTACCATCAGTTGAAGATTCGAGCATCTGATATTCCAAAGACAGCTTTCACTACCAGGTATGGGTTGTATGAGTATACAGTCATGTCATTTGGATTGACCAATGCACCTGCCTACTTTATGTATTTGATGAACAAGGTGTTCATGGAATATCTCGACAAGTTCGTAGTTGTGTTTATTGATGATATTCTAGTATACTCTAAGAACAAGGAAGATCATGCTGATCATCTGAGGTTAGTACTACAAAAACAGAGAGCAGAGCACAAGTTGTATGCCAAGCGCAGCAAGTGTGAGTTTTGGTTAAAGGAAGTTTCTTTCCTTGGACATGTTATCTCTAATGGAGGCATTTCAGTAGATCCAGGCAAGGTTGAAGATGTGTTGAATTGGAAACCACCAACAGATGTGACCGAGATTCGTAGTTTCCTTGGATTGGCTGGTTACTATAGAAGGTTCATTGAAGGATTCTCCAAACTTGCTAAGCCAATGACAGCTCTGCTAGAGAAGAATGCTAAGTTTGTTTGGTCTGTCTGATAAGTGTCAAGCTAATTTCGAGGAGTTGAAGAAACGTCTGACTACAGCTCCAGTGTTAATTCTGCCAGATCTGAGTAAGGATTTCTCTATTTATTGTGATGCATCTCGTCAAGGTTTGGGTTGTGTTCTTATGCAAGAAGGCAGAGTGGTAGCATATGCATCGAGGCAGTTGAGAAAGCATGAGCTGAACTATCCCACTCATGATTTAGAATTGGCAGCTGTTGTCCATGCATTGAAGATTTGGAGACACTATCTAGTGGGTCACAAGACGGACATCTATACCGATCATAAGAGCTTGAAGTACATTTTCACTCAGTCTGATCTGAATTTGAGACAACGCAGATGGTTGGAATTGATTAAGGATTATGATTTGGAAATACACTATCATCCGGGAAGGCTAATGTTGTAGCAGATGCCTTGAGTAGAAAAAGCCATGCCAATGAGATCCGAATTGCTTCTATGCCAGAAGAGTTGTGTGTGCTGAATTTGCACATCTGAATTTGGGAATTGTGATCAACAGAATAGAGTTAGAGCTTGAACCAGTATTGATGCAAGAGACGTAAGGGTCAGATGTCAGATGAGAAGTTGAAGCAGATAGCCGATAATATTGTTCTTGGCAAAGCGTCAGGTTTCCGGTTAGATGATGATGGCACATTATGGCATGGAAATAGATTATGTGTACCTGCAATCAAGGAGATACGTGAGTCTATACTGCGAGAAGTACATGAGTCAGCTTATTCCATTCATCCTGGAAGCACTAAGATGTACCTTGATCTGAAGAAAAAGTATTGGTGGGATGGACTGAAGCGAGATGTAGCCGAGTACGTCGCTTTGTGTGATACATGTCAGAGGGTGAAGGCAGAACATCAAGACCCGCTGGTTTGTTACAACCGATGAAGATACCTGAATGGAAGTGGGAAGAAGTCGGTATGGACTTTATAGTTGGGTTACCTCGTACTCAGAGAGGTTACGACTCCATATGGGTAATAGTCGATCGATTGACCAAAGTTGCTCACTTTATACCAGTTAAAACTACCTATACGGGAGCTAGATTGGCGGAATTGTACATGGAACGGATAGTATGTTTGCATGGAGTGCCCCGAAAGATTGTGTCAGATCGTGGTACTCAGTTCACCTCTCACTTTTGGCAGATGATACATCGATCATTAGGCACAAGGTTGAACTTCAGTACTGCTTATCATCCACAGACTGATGGACAGACGGAAAGAACCAATCAGATTCTGGAAGACATGTTGAGAGCTTGTGCATTGCAATATGGCACCAGTTGGGACAAGAATTTGTGTTATGCAGAGTTCTCATACAACAATAGCTATCAGGAGAGTCTAAAGATGGCACCGTTTGAAGCTTTGTATGGAAGATCGTGTAGAACACCGTTGTTCTGGGATCAGACAGGTGAAAGTCAAGTGTTTGGACCTGATGTGTTGAGGAATGCCGAGGAACATGTCAGGATAATCAGATAACCTGAGAGCCGCTCAGTCTCGGCAAAAGAGTTATGCAAACAACCGTCGTCGAGATCTCTTTTGCAATAGGTGATTATGTCTACCTAAAGGTGTCACCGATGAGAGGTGTGAAAAGGTTCAATAAGAAAGGAAAGCTAGCACCAAGGTATATTGGACCGTTCAAAATTCTTGAAAGACGTGGTGAAGTGGCATATCAGTTAGAGTTGCCTGAAAGCTTGTCAGGAGTGCATGATGTGTTTCATGTCTCCAGTTGAAAAAGTGCCTGCGAGTGCCCGAAGAGCAGATACCGTTGGAAGAGCTCACAGTTAAGGAAGATTTGACTTATGATGAGTACCCAACAAGAATTCTAGAGACCGCTGAAAGAGTTACCAGGAGCAGAAAATAAAGATGTGTAAGGTTCAGTGGAATCGGTATTCAGAAGCAGAGGCAACTTGGGAAAGAGAAGAGGATTTGAGAAAGTCATACCCACAGTTGTTTGAGTAAGCATCGATGGAATCTCGAGGACGAGATTCTTTAAGGGGGGTAGAATTGTAACATCCCAAAATTTGCATCAATTTAAAAATAGGCAATATGATTTAATTATGCATTTTGTGTGTTGCATAAAACTTAGTTAATAAATTATTTGCAAAAGCTAAAATTAATCCTAGGCCAAAGATCATGTTGATGCATACATGCTGGTGCATATCTTATTTTTGTGATGTGTGGTTTTAGTTCAAAAGTTGTTTGAATTCAAAAAGGATTTGAAAATGCATTTGAAAAATCAAATCGGAAATTGGAAAACCCTTTTCCTTCTCTCCCTCCTCCTTTCTCCCTTCTGGCCCGAGCCAGCTTGGCCGGCCCGCTCCTTCCCTCTTGCTGGCCTGCTTCCCTCCCCTCTCTCCGTCGCTCGCGTGGGCCGCCGCCCGGCCCAGCAGCCCTGCGCAGCGCCGCATCCCCGCGCTGAGCCGAGGGCCAGCCTCGGCGCGCACTCGCGTCGCGTAGCAGTCTCCGACTCGCCGAGGTCCAGCCTCGCGTGAGCATCGCGTCTCCGTCTCGCCCGAGGGTCCAGCCTCGCGAGAGCATCGCCGTCTCCGTCTCGCCCGAGGTCCAGCCTCGCGTGAGCATCGCGTCTCCGTCTCGCCCGAGGGTCCAGCCTCGCGTGCGCATCACCGTCTCCGTCCGCCGAGGGTCCAGCCTCGCGTGCGCGTCGCCGCTTCCGTCTCGCCCGAGCGTCGCCGCTCCCGCGCCCGCACTCGCTGACAGCTCGACCCCGCCTGTCAGCGTCCCATCGCTCCTTCTCCCTCTCGTATCCGGCTCGGACTCCATGGCCGAGATCGAATCCATCCTCGCTCGCGTCCTCGCTTGCCAAATCGACCGAACCGACCCTCTTATAAGGTCCCCAGGAACCCGCCGCCTCTTCCCACGCATCAAGCTCCTGCTCTCGTGCCCCAAAACGCCGCAACGAGAGCTCCGCACGCCGCAAGATCTCCGCCGCCATCAACCCGGCGATTCATCGAGTTTCCGAGCTTGTAAGTGGCACCTCGAGTTTCCCCTTGATCTTTCGAAGCTAACCGAGAAGTTTTCCCTCTTTTTCCCCCTCGTCTTGGTGCTCTAATCGCTCGCCGTCGCTCTGCAGAGCCCGCCATCCGCCAAGTCGAGCAATCCGCCGTCCCCGAGTCTTCTCCGGCGCCATAAACCCCTCTGGTGAGTTCGCCTTGAGCTCCTCTTTCGATTGGATCTTTTCCCGAGGTCTCTACCGCTCTGTAGCGGAATCCCGAGCCGCGCCGCCGCCTTCCGGCCGTGGAGCCGCCGCGTCCTTCTTTCTCTCCGGCGAAAGCGCCGCCGGTCTCACCCTGATCTAATCCGAGCCGTCCATTCTGGATCTAGCGCTCGGAATCGCTCGATACCCCTTCGTCTGTCACCTTTGCTAAAGAGTCCCCCAAATATTTAGGTCTAAACCCGCGGTCCCAATGGCCCTGTTCATTGAGTCTGCGAATTCTTCCGTTTGAGCCCCTGCGCTTTGTCCTATTTGAGGCGCAGTCCATCCAATCTGAAATTTGTTTAAATCGATTTTAAATACAAATTCAATTTCAGTTTATTTACAGTTTTGCCACTGTTTTCAAATGCTTATAACTTCTACGTTTTTAGTCCGATTTAGTCCGTTCAAGTTGCGTTAGATTCGTTTTGAAAAGATCTATCTATCTGTACAAGGATATCTACTGTTTTCAGTAACTAAAATTGAGTTAAGTTTAATCTACTAATTAAGGTTTTGTAACTTGTTTAGCTCATAACTTTCGCGTTATAATTCCGTTTTTCGTGATCTTCGCGTTTATGTGATCGTAGTAGATCGTACTTTCTGTTTTCAAACTTTTTATATTATTTTCTTGCTGATTGGTGTAATGTTCTAATTATAGCTTGTTTGCTTTGCATGATTGTGTGTCCGATGATTGTGTGTTGATGTGGTAATCGAGTATAGACGGTGAGACATACGCTGGTGATCAGGAGCTCTACTTCGACAACCAGGCACAAAGAGTACTCTGAATCAGGCAAGTATAGCATGGGATCATCCTTGTTGACCTATTCACCATGAAACATCTAAATTCATATGCATGTGTCTAATTTTGATCTCCTATCTAGTTTACCCTAGACCTTTGACCCGTTACCTTGATAACCTTGGGATGCTATGCATATGGGTAGAGTTTTGCTAGAGCTTTACTTAAACCAAACATGATCTAATAATGGTGAATAAAATTTGATCTTTTTAGCAACATGGTTTAGGACTCCCTGTCAGCAAAAGCTGGGACATACAGTGCAACCATGAGGGTTATATGGCTCTGACCTTAGCTCAGTATAAGGACCTTTTCTAGCTTGTTAGTGGACACCTGTATAGGGCGTTGGATCTTGCCGAGTCGGGTATAGTGCGGCTTCTGTCCACGTGAGTATAGGCTGCGTGTTATTGTGCCACCTGGAAGGAGGGCTCTACATCCCCTTGCCTTAAGAACTAGCGGCCCTAACTTGTTAGACGAACCTTTGAAAGGCTTTGCGTGTATCCTGCCCACTCACCTCGGAAGTGTTATGGGAGTAATTAACCCGGGCATCTGGATATCACGACTCATCGGGTAAAGTGTACACCTCTGCGCAGAGTTTAATAAACTGTTATAACAGCCGTGCTCACGGATACGAGCGGCCCGGAAAACTCACAGATTAGTTGTTATATGTTGTTTATTTATGTTGCTCATGTTGTTACCTTTTGCTATGTTTCAATTATTATGATCATGTGGGTTGGGTTTAAGCCTTCATATATGTTCACCTTAATGTTAAAATGTTGCCAAATAAAAGCTACTGCAGTTTAACCAGTGTCAGCCTTATTTGAGCCTCATGAACCCCATGTTACACTTGTTAAGTACGAGATGTACTTATGCTTGTTTATTTTCTACTTGGATAAAAATCCCGGATGGGTAACAGATTGCTATGGTAACGACGACTTCCCTGAAGAGTTCTAGTCTTGCTGTCAACCAGTCATCTTCCCTGTGATGGAGCTACCGCGAGAGATACTTTATTTATCCGCTGCTATGTAAAGTCTTTGAATAATATTCGTTATGTAATAAACATATGTGATGGTACTTCTTAATTTGTGGCTTATGTGTGTGATTGATCTCTGGGCACACATGAGTTATTGCATTCAATTTTGTTCTTAAAATTGGGTGTGACAAGCTATTTTATCGATCTATTTGTTATTATGGCTGCATGGAGACACCCCACTGTTAACGAATAGACGGCTTGTGCAATTAGTCGATACGTTTTTTTCATGTTTGTTTATGCGTACACATAGATCTTTTCTGTAATATTTTTCTAAGTTTTATCGGCTCTGTTTATATTAAAAACAATTTATCTTATATATGTTATAGTCGTTATGCTTCATATCTTTTTTAATGCTTTTACGCATTTTCATGAGAGTTGACTCTATAGTCAAAATCCTAAGACAAGTGGCTATATCAGAGCCGTTAATTTGGAACTGTCTGGCATCAAACCGGCAGGTTCCACAATTTGACAGATTTTTTCTTCTCCTTGTCAATTACAGGTCAAATTGACTGGCACGCCCGAAGTCGATTTTGCTGAGAATCGGCACCACCGCTTGTCGAAGGTTCAGGAGGTCAGGACTTGCTCCGTACGCCCTCTGAGGACCGTGCATTCGAGTGTGTTGGCGCTACCCACCAACTTTTGTGTCAACACATTCTTTTGGCACGCCCAGTGGGACCCAATTGTCTCATCATGACAATCAACAATGAAGGTGTGCTGAACGTGACAATGGACGATCTTCCAGAAGAAACTCAACGCTTGGTAGAACAGGTTGTTGAGCAATATCGACACTTGTGTTTGCTAAGTTCTAGCAAGACCAGGGATAAAAAGATTATTCAGAAGACTCATCTTCCAAGAGTGATTCTGGAAGGGCATGAAGATCCAATGGTCCAGATTCAGCATAATGCCATGCAAGAAATAATCAGCAAAGCAATGTCTGCCACCTTGATGAATCATAATGAGGTTTTTCTCAACAGCATCACAAATGCCATTAAAGAAGTTTTCAATTTGGGTAGTGACAGAAGGGGTCCAACATATACTGTCGGAAACAGTCAAGGAGCTGGAACTTCTACTGGACCTCAAATCAATGGCCCAAATGGCAATGGAGGTTAGATGTTGATTAACCCTGGAGGTATGACACCGCAGCCAGTGCAACAGCCGATTATGAGTAATAACATGTACTCATCGGCTACAAAAATAGCTCCTCACGCAAGGCGCATCACAAGAGATTTCAATGCACCACTGTATCAAGGGAGCGTAACACCTGGTGATATACCGCAGGGATATCATTATGTCTCTGATTTCTATACTTTGGACGCTCAAGAAAACCCAGGATATAATGGTAATACCCTCGGGGGGCAGAACATCAGCTACCAAAAGCCAGTGAGTCAGATTGATCAACTAATGAGTCGTGTGACTGATCTGGTTCAGAAACAATTTGGCTTGACGCCAAAATCTACAGTGACTAGTTACAAAAAGCCATATCCAGAATGGTTTGATCAGGTTGTTCTTCCTCCGAGATATAGAATCCCTGATTTTACCAAATTCACAGGAACCGGTTCGCTGACAACCATGGAGCATATAACCCAGTTCCTAGTCCAGCTCGGAGAGATTGGTGATGAACAAGCACTCAAAATCAGAATGTTTTCTCTCTCTTTATCTGGTTTGGCTTTTTCATGGTTTTCATCTCTGCCACCCAATTCCATTCAGAGCTGGGATGACTTGGAAGATAAATTCCATAAGTATGTCGACTTTGGAGTATTGGAGAAAGGCTTAGTGGATTTAATCGATACAAGGCAAGCGAATAATGAGTTTGGATGCCAGTACCTCCAAAGGTTCAGAGAGGTAAAGAATCAATGCTATTCCTTGACATTGCCAGATTCAGAGGTAGTCAGCATTGCGATTTGAGGATTGATACCTACTATCAGGGAGAGGATCGGCTTTGGTTGTAACAACATGGCCGATTTAGCTAAAAAGGTGGCAAGTATTGATGCCCAAAATCGGTACAATCAAGTCTTTGAACCCAAGAAAGTCTACAATGCAGAAAGCCACTTCTTCCTGGAAGATGAAGACAATAATTCAGGAGATAAAAGTGATGAAGAAGTGGCTGCTGTAGATTGGTCCTAGAAGAACAGTGAATACATGCCTTGGGTAAAAGCCAAAAATCCCGAAAAAAGATATAAAATATAGCTTTGACGTCACTAAGGCCGACAAAATATTTGACTACTTACTAGAGAAGGGTCAAATTAAATTGACTGGGAATCATACTATCCCGTCGGTCGAGGAGCTTAAAGATAAAAGGTACTGCAAGTTTCATAATTCTGGTACCCATACTACTAATGATTGCCGAGTTTTCAGAGATATGATACAGAGGGCAATCGTTAAAGGAAGGATTGGCCTAGAAAAGGCCAAAGGCATGAGCATCAACGGCCATCCTTTCCCACAAAACATGGTGGCTCCGGCACCTCGAAGTGAGATCAAGGTGTTAACTTCTGATAAAGCCAAGGCAGTTGGGACAGTTGATCCAAAGAAGCAGCTAACAGCCAAAGAATATCAAGAGATGAAAAGAAACAATGATCAACATGATCAACCTGAAACTTCAAAGGCTGGTGAAATAAGAAGGCGTCCAACTGTCAGAATCTTATTAAACAAGTGGCAGCGCCAGAAGGAAAGGAGCCATATGCAAAGAGAAAGGGACGAACAAAAATATCAAGAATGGCTCGAGGAAGAAGAGTATAGGAGGTCTTGTGAAAGAAGACGCGCCAGAGATGAAGAAAAGAGTCATTGGGACTGTCCCTTCTTCAGGCATTGTTGGAATGACGGTTTGAAACTTCCTACTCTTCATAATTGTCCAGAATGCAGCGATCAGTACCAGGAGTATAGGCAGTCGAGAGACAACCGCCGATCTATACATGAGAGATTAAGGTTTGAAAGTATAGATCGGCGCACAAAAAATAAAGATGTTCATAGTCGGCTTGGAGCAAGATTAGCCGATCATGATCATCCTTGGCAGGAAGGGCAATGGTGTCCTGGTGGCCTGACCAAAAGCCAGAAGTGATGGGTTCAAAGGTTGAGAAATGATGAAGTCCAGAAGAAGAAACCCAAAGTCTGGCAAGTCAAACAGATAGCCGATAAAGGTGAGTCATCGGCTAATATCGCTGCTCTGTTCATGTTGCCTGCTGAATTTAGATCCTCTGATCATGAAGAAGAATCTGATGATGAAGAAGTCGTTGCTCAGTGGATCTATCAAGCAGAAGAGGCTACATTTCAAAAACCTGAGAGACATTCCCATTTAAAGGCTTTATACTTAAAAGGGTTTGTTGATGGAAGGCCTTTAAATAGGATGCTAGTTGATGGAAGGGCAGCAGTTAATTTGATGCCATATGCCACTTTTAGAAAGCTTGGTAAGACTACAGAAGACTTGGCTAAGACTGATATGAGGTTGACCAACTTTGCTGGCAACATATCGGCTACCAAAGGTGCTATATGTGTCGAGTTAACAATTGGCAGCAAGAGTATGCCGACTACTTTCTTTGTAGTCGATGCAAAAGGATCCTACAGTGTGCTTCTTGAAAGGGATTGGATCCACGCCAATTGTTGCATTCCATCTACCATGCATCAGAATGTGATTCAGTGGATCGGTGACACTGTGTAGAAGTAGTGCCAGCCAATTCGACTGTTAGTATTGCTTATTCAGATCCTGGTGTTTGGAACTTTTATAACATGGAATGCTTTTCCGGAAGTATTCTTGAAGAAGACTTTCTCAAGATAGCCGACGAAAGTCAACAGTCGATCTAAGCAATCGGCTTCAAAAATGTTCTAGCAGATTAACTTGCTGGCAAAAATTCGCATCGATGCCAATAAGCTAAGGCCGATGGCGTGTCAGTTAAGATTATTTCTTCTAGAGGTGGAACGAAAGATCGATTTGTTTGATTTTATAGCCGATACTAATGTATCGCCTTTAGAACAAAAATAGCCAATATGTATGTATCATCTTTTGATTTTAATTGATAGTTGATACTAAGGAAGTATCGCCTTTAGAACATTCATCAAAAGAGATAAGAAAAGCCTTTGAAAGCTCAAGCAATGCGACGCAAGGAATGTTAGGCATACGATATTTAACAAAATTATTTAGCCTGATGATGCAGGGGCAGACTTGTTGTTCTGTTTGTTCGGTCATCAGACCGGATACACCAAAAGGAACATTAAAAACAAATTAATCCAGATGGAGCTTGTTCTGGAGATCCTCCAGGTGCGACACCTCCGTCACGGCGAGTCCTAGGGGCTGGAACTCCTCCACCAGCTCCCGGAAATCTTCTCTCGTCCTGGTGCCAACGAAGGAGGGGAGACTTCCCCGGAGATCTCAGCCCCACTGAGTTCAGCTCCGGCGAGGGCGAAGGTGGCGCCGTGGCAAATGGCATGGAGGGCCAACTCCCTGATGCGCGTCCCAACATCATCCAGGCGCGCCCGCAGGTTGTCTCCTCGCTCATTCACAAGGTCGGCAATCGCTGTGGCTCGCCCAGGAAGCCAGTCGAGTTGCTGTTGGAGTTCTACAGTTGGATGAAGAGACTAATTTTAAAAAGGGATAGCCGATTCAATTAAATCAAGGAACAAATCGGCTAAGTACTCAAACAAGCAGTTGCTAACAGATTCACTAGTGCGATTATACAAAAAATTGAAGTGATGAGTTGGGAGATTTGGAGAATGTACCAGCAACTCTGGCATCGGACGCTTCTAGGTGTTCAAGAACACTATTGAGGCGGGCGCGGAGGATCTCTCGTTCCTCCACCAGACGGGCGGTTCGGCGACGCTCCTCCTCCAGGAGGCGTCGGGTGTCGGAGACGCCCCGGATGAAAGCCCAGGCGTCATCATCCACTGCCAACCCATGCCCTAGAGGGAGTTGGCTTGGGCCTTGGCCGTCTGCTAGAGGAGGAGGACTGCGGAAAGGTTAGGGTTTTCCTCAGGTGAATGAAAAGCTTCGGAGCACAAGGAGGCGCTAAAGAGAAAAAATCATTACTTGAGCACATGACGACGGGTCGCCGGAGGGCCGTCTACAGACTCTGATGCCTCCGCAGGGCGCTTTCCGCGGTTGTCTGCCATTGCTTCAGCCGCCGAGTGGAGAAGGGAAGCAGTTGGTGAATGAAGAGAACAAAAGCCGAAGAGTGAGGCAATGAATGCGCGGAGTGTTTAAGAAACCAGCGTCTGGTATTTATGAGTAAGACTCGAGAAGGTGGAAAGGCGTTGGCTCGGGGGGCACCCTCAGATCCAGATCCTAAGGTGAATCGACTAGATGGGTCGTTCTGGCACTAATCGGCTAAAAGATTAAATCGTCTAAGGTAATATCGGCTAAAGATAGCTGATAGAGCTTCAAGTGTTAAATGAAAAACAGAGTACCATAACGCCTGTCAACCAATGAGGAATGTTATAAAGAAAGGGTTGAGAGTCAGGAATTACAGATAGACTGAATTACTTGTTTAGTACAGATTTTAATACGTTCAGAGTATTCAAGCGGATGGCGTCTATATCGGCTATCTTTTTCTGATCCCCTTCAATGGAACCTGGGATTGGTTTCTTCTTGGCTTTAACATCCTGGAGCTCACCATGAAGAAGTGCTATCTTTTTCTCTTGTTCACGAAGAGCAACAGGAATGTTCTCCAGGCTATCTTTCTTCAACTTGATCTGTTCATCGATAATTTGAAGCCTGCTCAACAACTGATCCCTCTCAGCTTCTAGAGATGACAGGTTGCCGATGAGGACAGTGGAGTCTGAATTTAGTCGATATATAGTATCCTTTGCAGCAACCATGTCAGAGATGCAATGTTGCTCATGTGCTGGCAGATGTACTTGAGCTTCACACACTGAAAGTTTGGCTCTGGCTTCCATGAATTCTAACCGAGGAAACTCTATATGAGCAACAGGAATTAGAGCTTTGTTGAGATCATCTGGTATTTCATCTTTGATCAAGTCAAAAATGTTTCTAATTCCTCTTGCATCATTCACTAGGTCGGCTATATTGGTCTCCAAAAGAGGAAGTAATGATTGCAGCCGAGCCTTAGTTTCTTCAGAGAGTTTCTTGGAGTAATCTGGTATAGGTTCTTCCCCTTCATCCATATAATTTTCTAAGTCAAAAGGGATGACAGGGGAAGAAGGTTCTCCTTGCTCCTACACAGATAAATGTATAAGTAATCACAAACAGGGAGATGTCGAAAGGAGTAGTGTTGATTAGAGTACCTGGCCAGAGGGATGATTTGAAGATCCGGGAGTACATCTGAAAGAAATCTTCATTAGTATTCGAAGGTCATTCATTAGAAAAATAAGATTGTTAAGAAACATACCTAGTTGTGGAAGCTCTTGATCAATATCAGGAAGAGGAGGTACTTCAGATTCTACATTTTGAGTATCCACCTGCTCCTGAGGCAACTCGATATTATGGGTACCAGCCTATTTCCAGGAAGTAAACGATAAAAGATTTGCATATTTGATGATGAGAATAAAGAGGAGCGGATTCCTATTACCTTTGTATTGGCATTTTCTATCTGGGATTGGCTCCTGCCAGAAGTATCTCTCTTTTTCTTCTTGGATACAACCTTAGCAGTTGGCTTGATAATTTTCTGTTTCTTGGAGGAGCTAACCTTCTTTATAAAAGTGCTGAGGGTTTGATCATCTGAAACATTAGAAGCTTTCCTCTTCATCAAAGTTTTGATTGTAGGGGCATCACAGCCAATCCTTGGATTTGGGCACCATATGTTGTAATTTATTTCTGGAGGATTCAAGGTGACCAAATCCTGCAAAAATTTGGCATATATCAGAATTAGGCAGGTGTTAAAGATATAGAATTTGAAGACAAATTGGGTTATACCTCGTCAGTTGCCTGAAAGTCTGAGTCCAGGTTCAGACAATAAGTGGACACACTCGCTTCGCTGAAGAGATGGATGCTCCATTGCTGCCACAAGTTTTGGAAAGAAAAGAAGAAAAAGGTCTGAAGTTCCATTCCTTGACCATTTTCAGGGGAACAGATTTTTTCAGTTGGAGTATTCTGTCATACTCTAGAGTAGAGTCTACTACTTCCCTTGGTCTGACTTTATCAGCAAAATAAAGGGATGGGGGCACTTGACCAAAACCAATTTGTCTGGCTGCCATGACAGGATGATAAAATTCATAAGGCATGGGAGTTTTTCTCTACCATGCCTAATTTCAGTTGGCAGGAGGCAAGGCTTCATGATCTGGCACAAGATCTTCAGACCTTCATCGTCACATTCTCTTTGAAATCTGAAAGTGTATGGACTCTCAAAATCTATAATATCTGGATATTGAAACCAACCGAGAATGGCAGCGGGGAATCCTTTGTAGAAGATCTTGAAAAAGAAGCTGACTGATTCATCAATAGATATCATAGCAGCAGCTTCTCCAAATGAGGTGCATCTTCTCATTTTTGCACCATCAGGCAGTGATTTTTCTTGATTGTCTGGATATAGTTTGGGGAAGGATAAAGTCTTTAAGTCTGGGGTTACCAATCTGTGAAGATGAAGGTTAAGCCAGAGTTGGAGCAGCCACCAAGGACCTATTAGTGATGGGATATCTTCATTTTCCATCAAGCTCTGGGCTACTTTATTCAGCATGCCTATACAAAGCTCCCAGAAGGTACTTTCCCAGAGGTATATCTAAAGTCACGGGCAATTTTTCTGCCAGGGCTAGGAAATTGGAGGTTTGGCCACAACTCTGACCACAGAACAGATATTTCTTTCTCTCCAGCCACATATTCAGAAAGATAATGTGCTCTCGGTCTGAAACACTAGATTGGGAGGTTTAAAGTGGTAATGTAGTTGGACCATCCACCAGGCTTTCCAACTTGATGGAGGGCTTAGTTTTGAAGGCTATAAGGGTTGGTCGACCCAACAATGTTTAGGGCCGGTCAGCATGTGCACATCGGCTAAAGATGGGGTCATAGGGCCCTGCTTGAACATAAAAGTGTTGAAGGTACCAAGACCAAAAATAGCAGGCAGCCTTCAGCATTTGCTCGTTTTTCTTCATATCAGCTAAGGATAGGGTGATACACTGGTCTAAGCTGCGAAAGATCCAATCCGCTTCTTTTTTGCCTCTACCTTAATTAGCCAGTCTCTCCAACCTAGGACGATCGATGGCCAGTTCCTGAAAGGAGTTTTTGCCCCAGTGCTTTGAAGCAAAGTTTGAATTCTTGAAGGGAACCCTCTGAGTTACGGCAGTAAGACTTCGGTAGGATCAAGATTGCCTACTGGGCCAAGAAAGAAATTATTTGGATTGTCCTGAATTGGGATGAGGATCTGGTTCGTGAGCGCCTGAAAATTCAAATTTGAGGGAAAACACGAAAAAAGGAGAATCATCAAAAGAAGGATGATAAGGAACCTAAATTTACCTCGGGGATGGAATCTTGGGTCGCCATTTGACTTCCAGCAGCGCCAAATTTGAGTGCTCAAAAGATTTTTGCTTGAATCAGATGGCGGCAGACTTCTTTGGAGGTTAGGGTTTGAGAATATCCTGAGAGAAACAATAACGGTTGGGAAGAAAACTCGGCTGGTCGACTAAAGAAAAGGTTAGTCGATCGGACCCTAAGAAAGGAGAATGACATTTTGGAATAAAATAATTTCATCCCAAAATTTGGGGGCATGTTTTACAACCAGATTTGGGACCGAGAAATTTAATATTTTGCAAACATAAACGGTTGATTTATTAAGGAAAAAGGATCGGCCTGAAAATAAAAGAAGCTCGTATGGATCAAGCGTACAAAAAGGATTCATGTGGACCAAACACCCGGGCTTCGAAGACGTGTCGGACTCAACCGGAGTTCAAGTTCGAATCATCTTTTATTTTTACCTATTATGTAACCTAGTCGTGTTAGGTCAGGAGTCAACCGGGTTATAAATAGCTAGAACCCGGGTTTTGTAAGGACATCCAATCAATCAATACATCGGCCCTCGGCCAAAACCCTAGGATTAGGAGTAACGTAGATCTCAGCGAGACCTTCAATCAGGCAGAGCTGCATCGGCATCGACCGACCTCCGGTTTGCTTGTAAGTTCACCCATGGCTTATGTCATCGTGTAATAGGCTGCATTGGCAATCGACCAAACTCTTGTTAAGCTAATGGCATGGCTAGTTATCGGTCTAAGCTCGTCTTTGTGAGACTGTCTTGACTCTGATCAATCTCTTACTTTATTCGATCTTGACTAGTTATCAGCTCTACTGCTTGGCAAGCTAGTAGATTCATTAAGTTATCGATGTTGTTTTATATGTTGTATTTACGTTTTAAACACCTCTTGCTCATCAAGATGATGAAGTAATCTAAACCTAAAAGATACTCAGTTTCGGCTATCCTGAGGTTTACCACAATGCTCACAACAGAGGAAATGCCTATTCAAGCCTTTCATCGACTATTTCGTCAATCTTGGTTGTTACATGTTGTGCGTTCGAGATATTCGATAAATCACGATCTGATTCTAAGAGCAGATAGATTTGACTAATGTTGGGGGAAGGGACCCTCGGCAGAAGCGCCGCCCGAACTGGCGCTCGAAGTTAGCCCTCGCGTAACGCCTTGTGTGCTTGCGAGGTCCCTCTCCTATTGGAGACCGTTACCCTGACCCCGGATGCGGGTCAACCCTCGTCGCTTTGTTGTGCTTCCGTGCAGGTCTAAGGCGACGGTCGCACTGCAGGAAACCTTCGCTGAACCACGACGTCACCTTCGCTTGAGCGAAGGTCCGGGCCAAGCGGCGAGTGTTGCGTCGCCCCAGAGGCAAACGAAGCCGAAGGTCCGGCGAGCACGGCCGAGGTTAAACCTTCGTTCTTCTCCCTCCCCGAGGCAAGCAGAGCCGGAGGCCCGGCAGATGGCGGAGGCGCGCGGGCCCAAGGGCGAGCGCGGCCGAAGGTCAAGACCGCCGCACCACTCCCACAAGGCGAACAAGGGCCAGGTGGCGGCGCACTGGAGTGTGACCGATTAGGGTTTCCGCTTCAGCTGTGTATTACCTTTTTTGCCCTTCCTCCCTGCGCGGAGGCGAGGAATCTTTGCTGTACCCTTTGGTAATTTGGCCCGTGCCCCTTGGCATTCCCTATAAATACCAAGGGGTGAACAGTGTAAGGGACGATTTTGGGAATTCGAGCACTTTCCATTTCCGTTTCACCTTCGCTACTGCATCCGACACTTGGCCACCTTCGCTCCTTCCCCTGCACAAGTGCGGAGGTTGGGCAAGTGTGTTCCCAACAGTTTGGCGCCGTCCGTGGGGACCGAAACTGAAATGGCGGGAAACAGGAGAGCACTTTCGACGAGGGACCAGCGCGTTGCTAGGAGGCGGCGACGGTGGTCCCCCTGCTGAGGAAATTACTCAGCCCTCGGGAGGGAGAATGTCACCCCGGAAC
The DNA here is from genome assembly GCA_009763385.1 of Coix lacryma-jobi var. lacryma-jobi. Taxonomy (NCBI): domain Eukaryota; kingdom Viridiplantae; phylum Streptophyta; class Magnoliopsida; order Poales; family Poaceae; genus Coix; species Coix lacryma-jobi. The sequence goes on from CM019830.1 coordinate 125,999,991, forward strand.
CCCAATCCCTGGCCCCCAGGCCCGAGTGGCGACGCAGCCACACCCGCACACTTCGGGAGAAGGAGAAGGAGAAGAGGAAGAGGTGGGCCTCGAGGCCCTTGAAAGGCTCGAGGCTGAGCTGCAAGAGAAGAAGAGGCGCCTGGAGCAGCTTGAGAGGCATAACCGACTGCGCTCGATCAGACAGAGGGCAGACGAGGCCAGGGAGCAGCTTCGCCGCATGGAGGAATCCCTCGCCGCCGCGCAGAAGCCGAAGCCGAGGGCTGGGACAATGAGGAGATACCCCCGTTGCGAGAGGGGAATGAGGAGCCAAATCAAGACAACCTTCGTCACCATCCACCACCCCCACCACCACCAGTACACCCAGAGCCATATCCTGTTAGACACCCAACTTCCGCCAACTCCCTACCCTGAGAGAGAGCAAAACCTTCGCAATCAGCGAAGGCATCAGCAACACCAAATGCCGTACGATCCAAAGTCACCACTCTCCCAAATACTCCAAACCCAGCCCTGGCCACCATGCTATAATCCACAAAACCTACCCGCTATGATGGACTTTCCGACCCTCGCCAGTTCATCATGAGCTACGAAGCAGCGGTTGCCGCAGCAGGCGGTGACGAATCAACAATGGCAAAATCCTTTGTCATCATTTTGCGAGACATCGCACAAACTTGGTACAGCAACCTTCGCCCCGGAACTGTGGATTCCTGGCCTCCCTCAGAGACAAGCTGTGCACAAACTTCAAGGGCATCACTCCAGCCCCGTTAAACCCCATCGAGCTATTCAATTGCAAGCAAGAAGAGCGCGAGCCGCTCCAAGATTATTGGCGAAGGTCATCATTCAAATCAGAGCAAGGACCCCGGGGATATCTGACGAGGCTGTCATCCTCGCTGCCAGTCAGGCCTGCGCCCAGGACCATGCTCCTCCAAATTTGCCAGAAAACCGGCAAACTCAATCGAAGAGTTGCATGAAACAATGGAAAGATACTGCAGAGCCGATATGGATTTCAGAGCGAAGTCCGACGCTCGGAGGTCTCAGCAGAGGCCACAGCCGAGGCCTCAACCGAGAGAAAGCAACCTTCGCCAAGAGCAAAGCAACGTCGGTGCAATCAACAAAGCAACAAACTATGAACATCAAACACGGGACGCTCAGCACCCCAGCAGCCAAGCCCCGCAGGTTTTGCCACCTCCGCCAAACCAGCGCTACCAGCAGCGAGATCCTGCCAAAATGTATTGTCACTTCTGTGGAATGGGAAAGGGGCACACAACAAAGCAATGCGAATGCTTCGCCAAGGAAAGAATACCAGGAATCCAGGAAACCTGTTCCGTCAGATTCCCGAACCATAAATCACACAAGAAACCAAGCTTCCACCCACCAAATCCAACATACCACTATACCCCCATAAACTACGGCCTACCTTCGCAACAACCCTCTTACAGCCACCACCCGCTCTACAACCAAACCCATTATCAGCCAACCACCACCCGCACAACGCCAAACCCACCTTACACAGTCACATACCCAGCTACCCCCGAAAACCAAATTCCAACAACCCACCAAGCCACCAGCGCTCTGCCACCACCACCGCCACCGCCAATCCCCGCGTTACCAGCACCACAACCTGTGAAAGCCGAAGCCTCGAGCCAAACGACCATCAACAACCCAACATCGACCTTCGGTGTGATTCTAGCTATCACCGGAGGTTCAAACGAAGACCATGGTAACAAACGGCAGAGGAAGGAACATGCCAGACGCGTTCACCACGTGGCCGTCGAAGGACCACATAAATTCGGCCGTTGGTCTCACATCCCCATAACCTTCGATTCCAGTGACATGAAGCTAAGAGATTACCCTCACACAGATGCCATGGTGATCGAAACCAACCTCGCTGGGTGGACTGTCACCAAAATACTGGTCGATACAGTAGCTCCGCTGACATCTTGTTCGCTTCAACCTTCGACAGCATGAAGCTTGACAGAAATCTTCTGCAACCGGCCGACACCCCCTATACGGTTTCGGTGGTCAACAAGTGAGAGCCGTCGGGAAAATTTCTCTGCCCGTGACCTTCGGCGACCAAATCAACTGCAGGACTGAGCACATCACATTCGATGTGGTTGATATGTTTTACCCATACAATGCCATCTTTGGCCGAGGGGTAACAAACGCGTTCAACGCTGTTATCCACCCCGCCTACCTCTGCATGAAGCTCCCCGCTCCGAAGGGTGTGGTCGCAGTATTTGGGGACCAGAATATCGCGAGACAGCGAAGGAAACGTAGCCCCAGGGCAACGCAATGTGCACAATCTGTCCAAACCTCAAACCCCCGCCCCGTCGATCACGAGGGTGAAGTCTGTAAGACAAAGGAAGGCAGCCCCAAAGGAGGAAACAAAACAAGTTCAACTATTCGAGGGCAACACAAAAGAAAGGTGCTCATATCAGCCAATCTAGACCCTCAGTCCGAAGGCAACCTCGTTACTTCCTCAGGAAAATTCAGACACCTTCGCTTGGTCCGCTGAAGACCTAAAAGGAGTCAACAGGTCAATGATCGAGCATAGCCTGAACATCAAAACAGGTTATCGGCCAATCAAGCAAAAGCTTCGCAAGATGTCAGAAGAAAGAAAGGAGGCAGCGAAGGCTGAGGTAAAAAGGCTTTTGGACGCAGGCGTCATTCGCCCGGTCAAATACCCAATTGGCTCTCAAATGTGGTCCTAGTTCAAAAGAAGAACAAAAAATGGCGAATGTGCGTAGACTTCACTTGCTTGAACAAAGCCTGTCCGAAGGATGATTTCCCCTTCCAAACATAAGCACCCTCGTTGACAGAGCGGCAGGCTGCCAATGCTATCCCTCTTGATTGCTTCTCAGGCTATCACCAGATCTGGATGAATGAAGAAGATGAGGAAAAACAAGTTTTATCACACCTTCGGGAACCTTTTGCTTCCGAAGAATGGCAGAAGGGCTGAAAAACGCAGGCTCAACCTTCGCTCGCATGACCTCCGAAGTTTTCAAGGACGAACATCGCCGTCTCTGCCTATGTCGACGACCTAGTTGTTCAAAGCAAGCTGAAAGAAGACCACATTTCAGACCTATCAAGGTGTTCAGCAACCTCCGGTCCGCCGGACTGAAACTAAACCCGGAAAAATGTGTTTTCGGGTAAGCGAGGGTAAATTGCTAGGCTGCATCATCTCAGTCAAAGGAATCGAAGCTAACCCTGAGAAGATTGACGCCATCATGAACATGGAATCTCCGGCACCCAAGAAAGCAGCTCAGCGTCTGACCGGTCGTTTGGCAGCACTTAGCAGATTCATCTCAAGATCCGCAGAGCGAGGGTTACCCTTCTTCGAAACACTCAGAAGCAACGCTCCATTCAATTGGGGCCCCCACCAGCAAAAGGCCTTCGAGGAGTTAAAAAAGTATCTGACCAGCTTGACTGCCTTAACCAGCCCAAGCAAGGGAGATTTATTGTTACTTTACGTCGCAGCTCTCGCCCGCCGCAAGCGCGTTCTCATCAAGGAGCTCCGCGAAAACGACAAGACCAGACAAGCCCCAATCTATTATGTTTCAGAAACCCTCGAGGGCCCAAAGAGAAATATTCGGAGCTTGAGAAAATAGCATACGCAGTCGTCATGGCATCAAGAAAGCTCAAACACTATTTCCAGGCATACGAGATACAAGTACCTTCGCCGTACCCCTCGAGAACATTTTCAAAAACAGCGAAGCAGTGGGAGAATAGCAAAATGGGCAGTGGAGCTTAATAGTTATGCTGTAACCTTCGTTGGCAGAACAGCGATCAAATCGCAGGTGCTGGCTGATTTCATAGCAGAATGGACACCCGACCCTCGCCCCGTGAGCTGCAGCAGGACCAGTTTTGGATCGTTTACGTCGACGGGGCCTGGGGCGTAACCGGAGCCGGCGCCTCGGCTATCTTAATCTCGCCCTCCGGGTCGAAGCTGAGATACGCACGAAGGCTGGACTTCAAGTGCACAAACAACTCCGCTGAATATGAGGCTGTGATTCTGGCACTTTCAAGGTTGCGATCGTTATCAGTCCGAAGGGCACTCATCAACACAGACTCTCAAGTCATTGCGGGGCACATTGAAAAGAACTACAAAGCAAAAGATCCAGAGCTTCAAAAGTATTTTCAATATGTACGAAGGTTAGAATCTTTCTTCCTCGGCATAACAGTAAAAGCAATATCGAGGACTGAAAACAGCGAAGCAGATTGCTTAGCCAAAGCAGCAGCGCAGCAGCTACAGCTCCCTCCGGACGTGTTCTACGAGGCTTCCACTCGGTCAGCCTTCGAAGCTTCCGAAATCAGCATCAAGCTGATCAACACAATTCAATGCGAGGATTGGAGAGCACCTATCATGGCCTACATCAAAGGACTTCATGAACCCAGCTCCAAAGAAGAAGAGAACAGACTAAAGCAAAGAGTGCGAGGGTACAAGATTGTGGATAACACCTTGTTCAAAGCTTCGGTAACCTCACCTGGCTCAAGTGCGTGTCACAGTCCGAAGGTAACGACATTCTCAAACTCATCCACGAAGGTATATGTGGTTCACACAATGGCCCGAGGGCACTAGTAGGAAAGGCTTTCCGGCAAGGTTTCTACTGGCCAACTGCGCTGAGAGACGCTGAAACCATCGTCAAGAAGTGCGAAGGTTGTCAACTGACAGCAAAAAACCAAAACGCCCCAGGGGCTCCCACAACCCTCATATGCCCAACCTGGCCTCTACAAAGGTGGGCAATGGATCTCGTGGGCCACTACCGACGGCTCCGGGGAACCTTCGCTATGCTGTGGTAGCCGTGGAATATTTCACCAAATGGACCGAAACAAGACCGCTGTCCTCCATAACCTCCCTCGCAGTAAAAAGGTTTTTCTGGCAACAGATAGTTTGTCGCTTCGGAGTCCCCCAACATCTAACCGTCGACAACGGCACCCAATTTGACAGCGAGGTTTTCAAAGAGTTCTGTGCACAAATCGGAACAATTCTATGCTTCGCCTCAGTCCGACACCCGCAGTCCAACGGTCTAGTGAAAGAGCCAACGCAACAATCTTCCAATCCATATCCAAAAAATTGCAAGGCAGACCCAAAGGCAAATGGGCAGACGAGCTAACTGCAGTCACCTGGTCCCCACAACCTCCGAATGCAGAGCAACCAAACATTCACACCCTTCAAACTTCTGTTCGGCGAAGAAGCCGTGCTACCAGAGGAGCTAAAATACGTTTCACCAAATAACCCTCGCAAGTGATGAGCCAGCAAAGCTAACTGACAAAGACTTGCTAGAAGAAACAAGATGCAGCGCAGTTCACAACCTTCGCAAGTATCAGGAAGAGACCAAAAATGGAGAGATAAAAAGGTCAGAATCAAAAACCTGCAGAAGGGTGACCTCGTCCTCATCCGTAAACAAAACGCCAGCATGGCCGGAAAGTTCCAGCCTAAGTGGACAGGCCCGTTCCTGATCGCAGAATGCAATCGTCCAGGCTCTTTCCACCTCTCCGACAGCGAAGGTAATATCCTACCACACACCTGGAATTGACGACCTTCGCAAATTCTACCCATAGCGGAGCCTTAGCGAGCCCTCGCGTTATGTAATCTTTGTCACATACTATGTTATCCGCACTCATGTACTTGACAAGAACAGGAGCTGCACTCTTTTTCCTTACGAAGGGGCGTAAGGTTTTTTAACGAGGCAGTATCCAAAGCATTAATATAGGCTAGAACCCCCAAAAAGTAAAATCTCCAACCCTCTACTCCCAAACATCGAAAAAGCGGATCTCTTTCAAGAGCGCCACATTCGATGAAAACCTGCTAAGATTGCTTCGAAAAACATTCCTTTTCTTTTCAAAGCAAACTTCACCTCCGCCTATGATAAGGGGAGGTCGAAAAGTCGAGCACCCTGGCACAAACGACAGGGGCTCGCAAAAAGCAATTTCCACCTCCGCCTAAGACAAGGGGGTCGAAAAAGTCGAGCACCCTGGCACAAACGACAGGGGCTCGCAAAAAGCAATTTCCACCTCCACCTAAGCCTAAGACAAGGGGAGGTCGAAAAAGTCGAGCACCCTGGCACAAACGACAGGGGCTCGCAAAAAAGCAATTTCCACCTCCGCCTAAGACAAGGGAGGTCGAAAAAGTCGAGCACCCTGGCACAAACGACAGGGGCTCGCAAAAAGCAATTTCCACCTCCGCCTAAGACAAGGGGAGGTCGAAAAAGTCGAGCACCCTGGCACAAACGACAGGGCTCGCAAAAAGCAATTTCCACCACCTCCGCCTAAGACAAGGGGAGGTCGAAAAAGTCGAGCACCCTGGCACAAACGACAGGGGCTCGCAAAAAAAAAAACAATTCCACCTCCGCCTAAGCAAGGGGAGGTCGAAAAAGTCGAGCACCCTGGCGCAAACGACAGGGGCTCGCAAAAAAAAAGCAATTTCCACCTCCGCCTAAGACAAGGGGAGGTCGAAAAAGTCGAGCACCCTGGCACAAACGACAGGGGCTCGCAAAAAGCGAATCCCACCTCCGCCTAAGATAAAGGGAGGCGCGAACCCAAAAACCCGAGCACACCCGCCCGAGCCCTCCAAGCTAGGCCTCGGGCGGACCCACTTTTTCCGCCCCGCCCGAGTCCTCCAAGCTAGGCCTCGGCGACCCCCCTTTTTCCTCCGCCCCGCCCGAGCCCTCCAAGCTAGGCCTCGGGCGGGCCCACTTTTTCCGCCCCGCCCGAGCCCTCCACTAGCCTCGGCGGGCCCACTTTTTCCGCCCCGCCCGAGCCCTCCAAGCTAGGCCTCGGCGGGCCCACTTTTTCCGTCCGCCCGAGCCCTCCAAGCTAGGCCTCGGGCGGGCCCACTTTTTCTCCGCCCGCCCGAGCCCTCCAAGCTAGGCCTCGGGCGGACCCACTTTTCCGTCCCGCCCGAGCCCTCCAAGCTAGGCCTCGGGCGGACCCACTTTTCCGTCCGCCCGAGCCCTCCAAGCTAGGCCTCGGGCGGACCCACTTTTTCCGTCCCGCCCGAGCCCTCCAAGCTAGGCCTCGGGCTAATTCAGGCATCGGCCGGGTCCAAAAAGCAGAGCACTCTCGCACAACGCGCCAGGGGCTCGAAAAGCACACCCTCGCAAAACGCATCGCCCAAGTTACGTGATGCGCGAAGCCCCAAAAGCTCATCACATCTGCTAGCTTAAAGCTCACAGAGCAAACGCGTGAGCCTCGCTAAAGAAAAAGGGGGCGTCGTTGTTTTTTCAAAACAAGCTCACGAGAGCAAACGCGCGAGCCTCGCTAAAGAAAAAAGGGGGCGTCGCTGTTTTTTTTCAAAACAAGCTCACGACAGCAAACGCGCGAGCCTCGCTAAAGAAAAAGGGGCGTCGCTGTTTTTTCAAAACAAGCTCACAGAGCAAACGCGCGAGCCTCGCTAAAGAAAAAGGAGGCGTCGCTGTTTTTTTCAAAACAAGCTCACATGAGCAAGTGCGCGAGCCTCGCTAAAAGAAAAAGGGGGCGTCGCTGTTTTTTCAAAACAAGCTCACATGAGCAAGTGCGCGAGCCTCGCTAAAAGAAAAAGGGGCGTCGCTATTTTTTCAAAACAAGCTCACATGAGCAAGCGCGCGAGCCTCGCTAAAGAAAAAGGGGCGTCGCTGTTTTTTTCAAATAAGCTCACGAGAGCAAACGCGCGAGCCTCGCTAAAGAAAAAGGGGGCGTCGCTGTTTTTTTTTTCCGAACCCAGCAAGTACACGAGCAAGCGCCCGAGCCTCGCCCAAAATAAAGCAGGGCGTCGCTGTCAAACAATGCAACAACATAAGAAACGACAAGTAGCACAGCAAACGTGGCACAAACCCATACGTTTCTCATACCGTCACGAAACAACGTTACAACAACGAGCATGTCCCAAAATAAAAAATCTTTACAAGGAACCACCGCTCCCCTCAATCAACATCAAATCATCCAAACCTTCGGCCTCCACCTCAAACCCCCCCTCCACCGTAACCAGGGGTCCCCACAACAAAGGAGCTGCAGGGACAATTGGCAGCTCCCCGGCAAAACCCTCGCCCTGTACATGTACCTATGCCTCGTCTCGTTAACTTCCGAAGGTTCTTCCTTCGGGATCACAAGCGCCCCGTCCGAACCAACTTCAAGCTCCCTTCGACCGAACAAATATTCCAAAGCTGTGTTCTCGTCAATATCATCATCACCGCCAGCTTGCGAGGTCGACGAAGACCCAAACAAATAACGATCGGCTTGGCGATCTGTATAGTCTGTCTCGCGCCAAAATCGACTCGACCTACTATTCTTTAAATCATATCTCCGCACCTTCGACCACCAAAAACGTTCAAAGGAAAGCGAAGGATATTTAAATCTAGCGCGAGCCCATGATTCACCAGTTATAAAACATCTTGGTAGTTCAACATCAGCGGGGTCACGTCGAATACGTCTAGCACGGTTCCGTCAGGAACCTGCATGTTGCACAAAAATACGAGAAGTCTCAGCCTCGCCAAGTCCTTACAAACAACCATAGTATTTACAAAAAGGCCTCCCTCGCCCCAACAAACCCAGGCATCACACGCCCAGCTTCCCCCCTCGTCGATGTCCACCCTCGCCACACCCCTCGCCAGCGGTAGCAGTCGAGGTCCCAGCTGACGCCTCCTCCGCCGTGGTTTCCTTCGCAGCATCTCCTTCCACAATCGGCCCGCTCCCGGTCAACGCCTCGATCTCGGCGAACGTAACCCCGCGCAGCTTGGCTCAGGGGCGGCTTCGGGGTCACCCCTCGCTGCATCTTCCGCAGGCGGCGAGGGCATCGCATCTCGTCGAGCCTATAAGCAAAACAAAAGACAAACCTCGCCAAGATTCAACAAACAAACCCCTAAAACAAAAGCAACACAAATCAAAAAACTTAAACAAAAATGCGAACCTGGCGCGTAGCCTCGGCAGCCTCTTCGAAGGCGAGAGCTCGCCACCTCCTCCAGATCCAAAACTTGCGAAGCAAACGCATCGCACAGTTCCGGACTTCTGCATCATCAACCTTCATCTGGCGAACCGCTTCAACCGTCGGAAACACATGGCTCGGCCTTTTGACCTTGCGAAGATGATCACAATCCGCCAGTCGAAGCGTGCTCGCCATCGCCAAGGCCCCGGCGTAGCCACCAAAATCAGCTGCGTTGGAAACCAGCGAGCTAAACACATCAAGCTCGTTGCCCAGCCAGCCCTCGAAGGCCTCTGCGTCAGCCGCAGGCAATGGCTCTCCGGCTGAGCCCCCAGCCTCGGTCAGACAACAATCAAGTTTGCGCTTGACGTTCTCCATGCTCGTTCGCCAAGATTCCTTCAAATCAACTAGCCGCCCCCTCGGCCTCGCCAAAGCTTTGTCTTTCTCCTTGCCCGCGGCGATCAGATCAGCGTTACGCTTCGCCAGCTCAGTCGCCTCCTCTCGAGCCTTCGCGGCCTTTTCTGAAGCAATTCTCATTTCATTTTCTTTGCTCTCTAGGCTCCGCGCCAGTTTGCTGTTCTCTTTCTCAAGTTCAGTCATATGGTTCCTCATAAACTCCATGTCGGAGCTAACCTTCCGCCTCGCTGAGCGGTTCAAGAGCATCAGCTCCGCCAACTTGACGTCAACATCATCGAAGGTATCGCCAACCGCTTGATCTGCAAGAAGAACCTCCGCCTCCGGCACACAAATGCGGCCGAAGATCCGGCCCAAAAAACGCCTTTCCTCCGGGCTACACTGCAAGTGGCAATCCCGAAGGTCCGGACTGGTGAACAGTGCAGTGGCCGGATCAGAAATCCCAAGCTTCCTGGCGTATTCCGGAAGGCTCGACCGGCTAGCCTCGCCAAACGGTCTTTTTCCCCGGGACCGCGCAGAGTCAAGTTCCCCATCAAACTCTGACCCCTCCACCCAAAGGTGGTGAGCCCGCGAAGCTGGGAACCGCACCTCGTCGAGGGCTACCTGGCTCAATATCTCGTGTAAGCTCATCTGCGCCCTGGGTAACCATCGCACCAACAACCGGCGAGGCTCCGCCTCCAATCGACACCTCCTCATCCGTGTCATGCCCTTCAGAAGAACCCTCGCTACCTTCATCAGACGAGCCCTCGCCCGTCTCCCTCCCTTGCATTTTTCTCCACCTCATCACCATCAGATTCATCCTCGTCGCCCGAAGTTTGGACCAAAGCACCGATCCCTCCAACGCGAGGCATGCGTCCCCCGACTGAACTGGCACCCCGGCCGCTCCGGCCCGCGGCCAAAGAAGTGCCCGCAGCAACCGAGCCCGCAGTGACCTTTGTCGCAAGCACCTTCGCTCGGCCACCAGCTTCCCCGCGGCCTCGACCACGCCCTCTCTTCGGCCGAGAGACGATCTCCGTTCCTCCCGAAGCCTTACGCTTCCTCTTCTTCGGCGCGTCGTCGCTCGAAGGAGCCGGCCAGTCGGCGTACTGAACGCCAAGAATGTCAAACATTCTGTTCACGCGACCTTCGCCGCCCATCAAGCTATGGATAGCCTTCACTTCCAATGGGGAAAGCTTCCCCACGAGCTCGTCCGTCCACTGCTGAACTCGTTTGAAAACAGCTTCGTTCCCATCCTCGCGCCTCGGAAATTTCTTAAGGGTTCTTTCCCAGACCTTCTCCAGATCCAAACTAGGCTTCTTCAAGCCCCTACCTTCGTACCTTGGGTCGTTCTCCACAACGAACCAAGTCTGCCTTCGGCCAAGAGGCCAAATCTTGGCACAGCAATATTCCTCCACCAAATCACGCGCGCACTGAGAGCGCGCAACGACCCTCAGGCAATCAACAGCAGCATGGGCCTCGATGCTCATCTTAGCTTCGGCGCCCACATCTCCAAGCACCGGAAGCTCGCCGCAAAGCTCGGAGCCGTCACTGAGTTTGTAATAAAACCAGGACTCCTGCCACCCGCTGCTCCACTTGTTTTTCTGCGCTTGCACCGGCAGCTCCGCGCCGGCGCGATGGCAAAAAGTGTACACCGCAAATTGTCCAAGGCCGGTCTTGCCCTCGCTGTCCGTAATCTTGCGAGGCTGCATGTGAACGCGATGAGTGCGAACAAAACCCTCAACATGAGGGACAACCCCCTGAGACCTGCAGGCCCAGACGTAGACCGACATCTTTGTGAAGCAAGAAGGCGTAAGCTGATGAAACCGCAGGTTGAACCTCCGCAGGACCGAAGTCACGAAGGAGTCAGCTGGGAAGCGAAGGCCAGCCGAAAAGAACTCTTCAAACACCACAACCTCGTCTGCATCCGGCTTCGGCACGGTCTCCCCACTGCTGGCCCTCGCCTTGCCTTCCTCAATCCAACCCCACCGCACGTAAGATGCAATCTCACTTGCACAAACCCGGCTCAAACCAAACTCGAAGGTAATCCCCTCATCCGCGGCTGTGGGGGAAACAGCACGAGCAGTTTGCTTCAACCTAGCCATCTCTTCAACTGCTAACACTACCGAACAGCGAACGCCTGTCTCAACCCTCGCAGACAAGCTCAAACAAACCTTCGCTACAAGCAAATTGCAACAACAGGATGGCTATAGCAACAAAGAGCACAATCAAAACTCCCCACCTACTCGTGCTATTTATAGGCCGGGAGACAAGCCCTCACCCGACGAAGTCGGCACGACAACCAAAGAACGCGGCGCAAAAAACGAAACAGGCTTCAATAGTATAAAACAACACCACAACGGCCCAGCCCAAAGCAGCCGCGGGCGTCGCTGTCGAGGGTCCCGTTTTTGTCCCCATTAAAAGGCGCTGCTTGGGCCTAAACACGCTCTTTTAGATCCAAGACAACGAGGGGCTACTGTTGGGGGAAGGGACCCTCGGCAGAAGCGCCGCCCGAACTGGCGCTCGAAGTTAGCCCTCGCGTAACGCCTGGTGTGCTTGCGAGGTCCCTCTCCTATTGGAGACCGTTACCCTGACCCCGGATGCGGGGTCAACCCTCGTCGCTTTGTTGTGCTTCCGTGCAGGTCTAAGGCGACGGTCGCACTGCAGGAAACCTTCGCTGAACCACGACGTCACCTTCGCTTGGAGCGAAGGTCCGGGCCAGCGGCGAGTGTGCGTCGCCCCAGAGGCAAACGAAGCCGAAGGTCCGGCGAGCACGGCCGGAGGTTAAACCTTCGTTCTTCCTCCCCGGAGGCAAGCAGAGCCGGAGGCCGGCAGATGGCGGAGGCGCGCGGGCCCAAGGGCGAGCGCGGCCGAAGGTCGAGACCGCCGCACCACTCCCACAAGGCGAACAAGGGCCAGGTGGCGGCGCGCTGGAGTGTGACTGATTAGGGTTTCCGCTTTAGCTGTGTATTTACGCTTTTGCCCTTCCTCCCTGCGCGGAGGCGAGGAATCTTTGCTGTACCCTTTGGTAATTTGGCCCGTGCCCCTTGGCATTCCCTATAAATACCAAGGGGGTGAACAGTGTAACGGACTTTTTGGGAATTCGAGCACTTTCCATTTCCGTTTCACCTTCGCTACTGTATCCGACACTTGGCCACCTTCGCTCCTTCCCCTGCACTAGTGCGGAGGTTGGGCAAGTGTGTTCCCAACAATCTAACATGTCTATTACGGCTGTATTCCCGAACCCCACTGATGTATATGATAAATTAAGTCTGTTTATCTTAGTTAAATCATAGCTTTGACGGATAGATCTGGTTCGTGCCTCATGGACCCTATATCGACTAAAATAGCCGATACAGTTATGCTTCACTCACAATGTGTTCTTTTAAGTGGCTTGGAATTAACGGATCTACTCTTTGCACGAGACATGATCTAGCTTGACCATCATCATGGTTGTATGAAGACACCCCACTATTGATGTTTAAGCTATTTTATCGATTTATTTGTTATTATGGCTGCATGGAGATACCCCCACTGTTAACGAATAGAACTGCTTGTGCAATTAGTCGATACGTTGTTTTCATGTTGTTTATGCGTACACATAGATCTTTTCTGTTAATATTTTCTAAGTTTATCGGCTGTTTATTTATTACAAACATTTATCTTATATATTTTATAGCCGTTATGCTTCATATCTTTTTTAATGCTTTTCATGCATTTTCATGGGAGTTGACTCTGTAGTCAAAATCCTAAAGACAAGTGGCTATATCAGAGCCGCATAATTTGGAACTGTCTAGCATCAAACCGGCAGGTTCCACAATTTGACAGATTTTTTCTTCTCCTTTTCAATTACAGGTCAAATTGACTGGCACGCCCGAAGTCGATTTTGCTGAGAATCGGCACCACCGCTTGTCGAAGGTTCAGGAGGTCAGGACTTGCTCCGTACGCCCTCTGAGGACCGTGCATTCGAGTGTGTTGGCGCTACCAACCGACTTTGTGTCAACAGTACTCATATACTCATGTTTTTTTTAATTTAGGTGTTACTCCCTTCGGTCTATTTTATCTGACGTGGTTTAGAATGACACAATCTTCTAAATTAAAATTTGACCATTCATATAAGATTTTATGCATGGTCTAGATGGACCGTCACGATGATTTCGCTAGAGGGCCTCAAAATCCTAGGGCCGGCACTGGAACAGAGCCACTGGAGTACATATACATCCTCTATCCATTCGATTTAAACCATGGCACAAATGCCAAGTATGAGTGTCCGTTTTTTCTTCGAACTAATATAAGCTTTCGTTGACACCCGTACCACACCTGCCTAGGATAAGTTTTAATGTAGTATAGGAGGCATGCATGGTCATGTGCCCAGTAGAATAAGTAATTGGTTTAGGAGCGTCATATATCAGTTCAACTCTTATACTCCGTATCATTATATGTACTCTTATACCAGAAAAAAAAACTTAAACTATTTTGTATCTTTCTGTCGGCACTCGTCTTCCAGTTGATACCCAAGCTTCGGCCCAGCCCAGGAGGAGCCATCGCCCAAGGTCCAAGAACATTAGGACTAGTGGCCCAGAATGGGAAATGTAATTGGCCATCTGTTAGGCCCATGAATGAGTGTACAAGAGAGCGGAGAGGTCCGGGAAGAAACCCTAAGAACAATTACCCTATCGAATATCCAACTACTACCGCCGACAGCCTGTCCGCGGGCGAGTCCTCTCTCTGATCTTCCCGAGCAGCGCCGCCGCAGCGAGCGGTGCTGGCATCTGGTATCAAAGCCGACGAGCCTTGGCGCCGGCGAAGTCCTGGAGTCTACGCCAGCCCCCCCCCCCCCCCCCCCCCCCCCCCACCCGCCCACCCACCACTTCACCTGCCTCCAGCGGTCCCAAGGGATCATGGATCCGAACGTCCGGAGCGTGCTCGACGAAATGCTCAAGCGCTGGGAGGACTTCGATGTGCGTTCCGCTGAGCGCTCCAGCGCTGGGAGACGTGGTTCGAGGAAGCCACGGCGACCCTGCAGGAGAAGGAAGTGGCGGTCGACGAGCACCTCGCCGCGTTGGAGGGATTCGCCTCCAGCCAGTACTCCGCCGCGGTGGTCGCCGACAACTGGGGAGCTCACTTTGAATCTCGCGTCTCCGACCTCGAGTCTCGTATGAACGACCTCGAGCTCGTCCGCCTAGCTGAGATCGCCAGCGAGAGGGACGACCGCGTGGCGGATCTCGAAGGCGCAATCGACGGTCTTCAATCCTGGAGAAACGGGATCGACGGGGAGATCCGCGAGTTCCGCCGCAACCTCTTCACCGTCAAGCATATGGAGTCCGCGCTGTAGCACCCCAAGCTGCCAGGGCGGATGGAATTGGCGTCCGAGCGCTCACCTACCAGAGCTACCACCGACTGGCCCTACGGGCACCACGTCAACACGACTCCACGAGAACGGTACTATGGTGGAGTTTTCACCATAGATCCGTCCCCGGCATATGGTACGTCCATGTTCTCACCTCCACCTCCTCCTCCTCCACCTCCACTTGATCCCTTCCCACCAAAACAACATCTAGTTCACCCTACACCACCACCATACGATTTTCCCAATTTCCATTCCAATCCGGTCAGTTGGGTCATCTTCCTAAGATACATTTTCCCCTTTTCGATGGAACTACACCACAACTTTGGATTACACAGGCCCATTCCTACTTTGACATGTATTTTGTTGATTGGTCCATGTGGGTTCGCGTTGCTACTATGCACTTCATTGACTCTGCTAACTACTGGCTTCAGTCGGTAGCCCATCGTCTCGGTTCAGTCAGTTGGCTCCAATTCTGTGCGATGATCCGCGAGCGTTTTTGCCGTGATCAGCACGAGCTTCTCCTTCGCCAACTCTTCCACATTCGGCTGAACGGCTCGGTCCAAGAGTACGTTGACAAATTCGTTGATCTCATTGAACAGTTTTCTGCCTACACACCAAACCCAGACACCTTGTCCTATACCACCCGATTCATTGATGGTCTTCGTGATGAAATCCGTGCAGTCATTCTTGTGCAACGTCCTAGCGATTTTGATACTGCTTGTTCGCTCGCTCTGTTGCAGGAAGAAGTTGTGGAGCCATCTCGCCGAAAGGACTTCAAGCGAGCGGATCCCCCACTGTTCCACAAGACGGCGCCGGTTCGGGGGCCTCTACCTCCCCCGCCCCCTCGGCCCGGGCCCGGTGCTCCACCACATGACGATCGTCGTGCTGATCATCGTCGAACCTCTGTTGACGACAAGCTGCAGACTCTACGGTCGTACCGCAAGGCTAAAGGTCTATGCATGCATTGTGGTGAGAAGTGGCATCAAGGCCACAAGTGCAATCCGAATAAGCAACTCCATGTCTTACAGGAAGTATGGGATCTCTGTCAGGATGCTTTTGTTGAGGATGGCTGCCTTGAGCCTGAAACAAATACATAATCTGAGCAGGTCTTCATGTTGCTCTCTGCTGCCACAGTTTCTCAGTCTGCTCACCCTAGGACACTGCAGTTCGAAGGCCTCATTCAGGGTCATCCCATTTCTATTCTTCTTGACTCAGGCAGTACTCATTCCTTTGTGGATAGCAAGTTGGCAGTATCTCTGGATGGAATTCAACCTCTTAAGGTTCCTGCAGCAGTCAAGGTGGCCAATGGCAGTTCTGTTTCTTGTGGTACTCAGTTACAGAATGCAGCGTGGTCGATACATGGCTATACTTTCAACTCCACTTAAGGTGATTCCTATTGGTTCCTATGACATGATTTTAGGAATGGACTGGCTCCAAACCTTTTCTCCCATGAAAGTACATTGGCTTCACCGGTGGCTTCAGATCCCATATGGTCAAAAGCTCATCATACTTCAAGGGGTGTTACCCGATCAGTGCAGTGCTCCTGGGTCCAGTTGTACGGGGTTTCTGATGTGGGGCAGCCAAGTACAGTTCCTTCTTAGGTGCAAGTTGTTCTGGATCAGTTTCATCACTTGTTTCAGCAGGCCAGTGAGTTGCCGCCACGACGGGCATGTGACCATTCCATTCCCTTAATTCCTGGTGCACAACCGGTTGTGGTCCGTCCATACCGTTACTCCCCAGCTCTGAAATCAAAAATCAAAGCCCAGGTGACAGAGATGCTCAAATCAGGCCTGATCCGACCGAGCACCAGTGCCTTTTCTTCCCCAGTTTTGCTTGTTTGCAAGAAGGATGGCACTTGGCGCTTTTGCGTCGACTACAGGCAGCTGAATGCTTTAACAGTCAAAAGCAAGTTCCCTATACCTATCATTGATGAACTGCTCGATGAACTTTCCAATGCTCGTTGGTTTTCTTGCCTGGACCTCAGAGCTAGCTTCAATCAAATCCGGTTGGCACTCAGAGAACAACATAAAACGACATTCCAAACACACTAGGGGCACTTCGAGTTCACTGTTATGGCATTCGGGTTGACGGGAGCACCCAATTCTTTCCAAGGCGCTATGAATACTACGTTAAAGCCACTGCTTCGCAAATGTGTGTTGGTTTTCTTTGATGACCCCTCCAAAATTGAAGCTATTCGGAATTGGCCACTCCCAACGGACATCAAGCAGCTCTGGAGTTTCCATGGTTTAGCTGGTTATTATCGCAAATTTGTCAATCAATATGCTGTTATTGCTCGTCCTCTCACCGACTTACTCAAGAAGGGTGTGCTGTTTGTTTGGACTTCGATCCACTCAACTGCATTCAAAGCTCTACATCAGGCTCTCATTTCAGCTCTTGTGCTCGCTCTTCCGGATTTTCCTCGGCCTTTCAGTTACATACTGACGCCTGTGATAGTGGTGTTGGAGCGGTTCTGCTTCAAGACGGGCATCCCCTAGCATACATCAGTAAAGCGCTTGGACCTAAGTTGCGGGGACTCTCCACATATGAGAAAGAATACTTAGCAATCCTCATTGCTGTGGAGCAGTGGCGGTCTTATTTACAACATGCAGAATTCACTATTTTCACCGACCAGTGGAGTCTTATGCACATTACTGACCAGCAGCTTCAGACCCCTTGGCAGATGAAACTTTATACAAAGCTGGTGGGCCTGCAGTTCCGGTCGTTTATAAGCCTGGCTCTTCTAACCTGGCTGCGGACGCGCTATCTCGCCATCCTTCCCCACCGATCACTGCAATGCAGTTTCTTCAGCCTCTCCAACCTGGTTGTCTGATGTGGTGGCAAGGTTATCATGCTGATCCCTTTTAGTTAAGCTCTTACAAGAACTCTCGGTAGACAGCGAAGCTCGCCCTCCCTATTCATTGCACAATGGTCTCATCTGTCTTGGCGACAGAATTTGGTTGGGCAACAATGCACCTCTACAGTCCCGCATCATTACAGCACTGCATTCAAGCGTTGTGGGCGGCCACTCGGGAATTCCAGCAACATATGACCGTGTGCGGAAGCTTTTCGCTTGGAATGGTATGAAAACTGATGTCAAGGCTTTTGTTGCCTCTTGCTCCACATGTGTGCAGGCCAAGCCGAATCGAGCCAAGTACCCCGGGTTGCTCTCTCCTCTTCCTGTACCTCAAGAGTCCTGGCAGGTGATCTCCCTGGACTTCATTGAAGGTCTTCCATGCTCTGGATCCGCTAACTGCATATTGGTGGTCGTTGACAAGTTCAGCAAGTTCACGCACTTCTTGTCGCTCCACCACCCATTCACTGCAGCCCAAGTGGTTCAAAGCTTCCTCGACAATGTGTATCGACTTCATGGGATGCCTTCCCACATCATCTCTGACCGCGGTCGGATCTTCACAAGCTTATTCTGGAAGGAGCTGTTCCGTCTCGCCGACACGACTCTATGCATGAGTTTCACCTATCACCAGCAGTCGGATGGGCAGACGGAACGTGTCAACCAATGCTTGGAGACGTACCTCCGCTGTTTTCGTACATTCTTGTCCTCGATAGTGGCTTCGTTGGCTCAGCCTGGCGGAATACTGTACAACACCCAGTTTTCATACTTCACTCAACCGTTCGCCATTCAAGGTACTGTACGGCCATGCCCCCCGTCATTTTGGTCTCTCGCCACCAGAAGCATCTTCTGTTCCAGAAGTTGAATCCAAGATGGCTGATCACGCTACTATGCTTGCTCTGGTCCGTCAACATCTTCTCCAAGCTCAACAACGCATGAAGTTGTACGCTGACAAGCGCCGTTCGGAGTGGAAGTTCCAAGTGGGGGACTCGGTCTTCCTGAAGTTGCAGCCATATGTTCAGGCTTCCCTGGCTCCCCGCGCCCATCAGAAGCTGTCCTTCCGCTACTTCGGGCCATACAAGGTGTTGTCCAGGATCGGCGACGTCGCCTACAAGTTGGACCTGCGGCAACATCTTCGGTCCACCCGGTCTTCCACGTGTCCCTCCTCAAGGCTGCGCCGTCCACCAAGTATCTGTTATCTACAGCAGTTCCCCACATCAAAGATGGTCTTCAGGTACCAGAAACAGTTCTCCAGCGCCGCTTCCATCCCCGTCGTGCTGGTTTTGTGTCGCAGTTCTTGATCAAGTGGTCCGACCTAGGAGCGGACCTGGCAACTTGGGAAGACGCTGAAGCCATCAGGCAATGCTTTCCATATGCGTTGGCCTAGAGTCATGTCGGGTCCCAAGGAGAGGGGAATGTCAGCACTCGTCTTCCAGTTGATACCCAAGCTTCGGCCCAGCCCAGGAGGAACCATAGCCCAAGGTCCAAGAATATTAGGACTAGCGGCCAGAATGGGAAATGTAATTGGCCATCTGTTAGGCCATGAGCGGGTGTACAAGAGAGCGGAGAGGTCCAGGAAGAGACCCTAAGAACAATTACCCTATCGAATATCCAACTACTACTACCGCCGACAGCCTGTCCGGCGGGCGAGTCCTCTCTCTGATCTTCCCCGAGCAGCGCCGCCGCAGCGAGCAGTGCTGACACTTTCTTTTCTTTCAGGTTTTGTCATCGATCGCGTTCTTGTTTTATGCCCACAGACTAAGAGGCGGTTATCCTTTAGACAACGTCTCCTCTCCTTTGGTGAGAAGCTCAGTTCATCTAAGCTCAGCTGACTATTATTTATTTAAAAGTTTTTCCTTGCATGAGTGTTAATTTGTTGCTCCATATCAATTGTTGGAGTGCCCTGAAACAAAATTTATAAATGGGCCGGACTAGGGTAATAGTCAACCTGTGTCTTGCTTTCTGGATGGGCCTGGCCCGCCTATTTTTGGTCTGCTAAGATTTGATGGCCTGGTTGCTTTCCTTTCCATGCCAGTTCTTTCTTCTAATGATGGTCTCTTCTGATGAAATATCAAAACCGGTGGATATATTGTTCATGACAATAATCGCATCAATTCGCCTTCACCATTTTGATGTAAAGAAAATAAACCCATTGATTTTTCACTTTCACAGAACAACAAAATCCATATATAAAGTTTATTGGATCTTCCTAGCTGAAGGAATGAATATCCAAGCCAATCCAATCCACTATATATATATATTATATTGAATCCTCGCCGAGGTGAGGTGAACTATTATTGCTCAAACTTAACCAATGGAATGGACCCCGGGATGAAGCTAGCTAGATCGTCGCCGGCGGCGGCCGTTCATGGTCAGGGCAGAGGCCGGGTTCACGGATGGATCACGGCACCCGCAGCAGCAGATGGGTAATATTTTCCCGGATTGCAGTACGTCTGGAAGTTCTTGTAGTTGTTCTTCTGGCAGTACTCGAAGCACGTCGTCGCGTTGCACGGCACCACGTATTGGCAGTAGTCTATCCCCATCGTTTCCATCAAATCAAAACATATTATTATTATTACGTATGTATTTCTGTATAACATACACACGATTATTAATCAATTAATCCACTAGCTGTCAGAGCCAAGCAGGCCAGCACGGCTATAGCAAAGAAAAAAAAGTTATTAGAATTTTACAGTACCTGTTGCTGCACTGCAGGATGAGAAGACCATGGCCATGGCAGCGAAAAGAGTGGCAAACAACAGGAGGCTGGTGCCCATCTTCACCAGCAGCGCCATCATGGAAATGTGAAGGTTATGTGTATATATATATATATATATAAGTTTGCCGCTGAAGATCTGATCTATTCTATGTGGATGATCTTGATTGGTGTGCTGCTGACATTGCTCCTCCTTCGACCACGGATATTTATAGATCGATGCTTAATTGAGACCTCAACCATATCAGGATGGAAATTAGATGCCATTTATTTGTTGCCACCATTTCCAAGAGTCAGTTTTGGCTGCTAGTTACTCCATTGGTTAGAGAAGACTTGATGTACTGGACCGGCAGACACTTGGGCTGTACATGACTTACTGGATGGCTTCCACGATGATCGCCAGCCTAGGCCCATCCATGGATATATAAGTCATGCCTTTGTTTCATAACACATAGGAAAAAGTTCACTTTTTCTTCTTTAACTTTTACGAAAGTTTATTATTTCTCCCCAAACTTTAAAATCGAATAAAACTTCACTTTTAAAGCAGTGTATCTTACGTCTCTGTTTGGTTATAAGCGGTTTTGGATGGTGGTTTTGCTACAACGTCTTTTCCTTTTTTATTTATTTCATTGAATATTTAAAAATCATAGTAAATCACAAAAAAAAAATAAATAAAAAAAATCCAATTTTGTTATACTCTACATGAGTAGATCTGCACAGTAAACATATAATACAGTATGCTTTTGTACAAAGTTTTTGATGTCTATGCTTTTTCTGTAAATAAAATAAATTTACAACTAAGTTATATATGATCCAGTAAACATGAAATTTTACTACAGTTCAAACATACAATAATTAACCCACCATAAAAAATCACCATAGGAAAGATTTTATACTCACTAGATCATGTATAACTTAGTTATAAATTTATTTTAATTACAGAAAAGCATAAACAGTCTATTTTCCCACCCGAAACTATTGTTGTCATCATATGATTTTTCTCATCAAACTCCAAAACTGGACATTTTACCCGCTGAACTCTATCATGATTACATATGGTTTTCAGGTGGTTTTGCTTTTTTTATTAGTTTAAAAATTGTAAACACCTAATAAAGAGCCTAATGTATGTTTTTTCTTTATGATGTAGAATCTAGAGATGTTGACAGGCAAACACAAAACTTACAAATCCATGTAGCTTTTAAACATATTGTTTATTTTTACATGTCCACAATAGGTGATTTATGAATCAGTGAAATGATTGCAAAAGTATACATTTGCCACCTTTGGGGTCCAATTACTAACTCTATAGCTCTATGGGAGAATAATGAGACAATATGAAAACATTACGCAACAATGGTTAACTGCCTAGAAAGCCCTGCAAAAATAATGACTGGATTGTGATGTGGTTCAAGTCTGTCGTGGAAATTGAATCCAGATTCCAGAATACAAAACAGCACCGAGAAAATCCATGCAACCTCACATATTTACCAAGGGTTAAAGGGAAACAAATGCCAAAGCATCATCCTAGAATAACAACAATCAGTTACTTATCATGGAATGCAGATGAGAAACGGTCTTTGCCTGCAGAATCATAATGTGCCATAATACCATATGACAATCAGATTTACAACAATTTACAAGGCATCTTTTAATCCAGAGCATAACAGGTAAAGCTCAAGATGAAACCAAACAAGAGCCACCAGAAAAGGACTAGTGATACTAATAATGGTATTAAAACTAATAGTATAAGGAGGCTGATAGCCTAGGTTATGGTTTAGGCACAGATAGTTCTTTGGATAGTTATTATTGTTTTCACTAATATGAGTATATGACAAGTTGGACAGACCATTAACAGCCAGGCAACTGACAAACTGCAGAAAGCTGCACAAGTATTCACATCAAGATATTAGCTGGATCCTCAGGGCACACCTCGCACAGAGCTGGTATATGATCAAACTGCAGAAAGTAAAACCATGACAACAAAACCTTCTGCTTGGCATGTACATATGTGACGACAATGTAGTTGTAGGGTAAATGTAAAGAGCTAACAGAATCCTTATATCAAACAGACACCCATTAGTTGGTAACTGATTGTCCAGCCATTTAGAAGATTCCTCCTTTACAGGACATGTATGGGCATTTGACCTGGCATCAAGACAAGTAAACCAAATGTGCCACCCTTCTACAAGGTTCAGCAAAATACGGTCATGAAACACATATGGCCTTGCTACCAGAGCACAAGCAAACTAACTTAGCTATCTCTCTTTTTTGTAGCAGAATTCAGAAAACGCAAAAACAGACAGTAACATCAGGAAAGCAAGCAGAAAGAAACTTGTAGCTTTCCATCTTCAGTTACCACCTGGCCCTCGGTACAGCATGAACCAACCATGGTGAATTCCTATGTTGCGGACCAAATCCGTTGCTAATAAAGGCAAGTAACAAAAGAGACAATTGCTCAACTACATACATACACACAGCGAAAAAAGAACATTCAGATACTAACTGAAGCACCAAGATATAGAATCAGCAGCACTAGATGATGATTCACAAGAGATTAGACATTGTTTGCAACATCAGTAGTACTCACAATCACTTAGAAAGATGTCATTTCCCCTCTTCTGTTGTTACCATCTCAATCAGTTTTCGCTACTAAATCACTCGCAATCCTCCCCCCCCCCCCCACCCACAGGTAATAAGTAATGATCGAGGTGAAGCCATTACCACGTAGCACACATAATACACCAAAAGCTATTAACTAACTAACTAACCTTAAAGCCCCTAAGCATATAGTAACTCCATTTGACAATCCTCTTCCACCTAGCCTAGTTAATTATTCTCCTCTGCGGCGGTGCCAGAGACGGATGCAGAGGCGGCGGGGACTCCGTGGCGGTGGACGGCGGTTGCATGAGGAGCGCGGTGTAGTACGGGACCGGCGTCATGGACACGGCGGCCGCGACGGAGGAGACGGGACAACAACCGGGGGCGCCTCCTCGGTCGTGACCCCGGTGCCGGTGGCGGCGATTATGGAGGGCTCGGCCTGGCGGAGCAGCCACTCGATGGTCTCCCCGTCGGAGCGGTGTCCGAGCTCGCGCGTGAGCTGGAAGGACGCGCGCCGCCACCATGGCCGGGAGGCGGACCCGGCGGCCGCGGCCGGCGACCTTGGCGTGGGGTCGCCGGAGGAGGACCCCGCCGGGCGGCGAACCCGGCCGCGGAGGGCGGCCCCCGGCGCCGGCGCGACGGCGGTGGAGATGGAGAGATCAGCGGCGCGAGGCGGGGGCGGGGCGGGGGCTGGGGCGCGTGGTGGGGCAGGGTTTAGGGTTTGGGGGGCGGGGACGAGGTTTGTAGAGGACGAGCTCGGAGGAGGACGACATTTGGAATCGGAGGGGGATTGGGATTTGGGGCTGAGAGGTGGGACCGGCTCGTGCCTGCTGGTGGGGTATGGGACGGACGGATGCACGGAGGACTAGGGTTATATAGGCTGGACTGGAGGGCCGCTATGTTCCTCTGCCGGTGGGGGCCGCACGGTTAAATTGGTGATCGGGCCGTAATAATTTTTCATTTACTACTATACTACTAGTATTGTTCACCTCTTCCTATTTTCTATAATCAATTCACTTCCTTCTGTTTGTTATGTCGTTTTTTGCCTGCTTTGGCCATGAACAATGCCAGCTTAGACCCTGTTCGGATGCACTGACTAAACTTTAGCTGGCTAAATTTAGCTGTTATACATCCAAACAGTCCAGCTAAAGTTTAGCTCTATTTAGCTATTCCAACCCAGCTAAAGTCAGCTAAAATTTAGCTAAGTCTATTAGCTGAAGCATCCAAACACCCGGCTAAAGTTTAGCTTAAAAAAACTTTTAGCTATTAGAGTTTTATATTAAAAATTTAGCTAGCTAAATTTTAATTAGGTACATCCAAACAGATGTAATGTTTCAAGGCAAACATTTTTTTTTTATGTTTTCTTGTGTTAATAAGTGTCGTCGTTAATAATAACTATATTATCAATTATATGCACCTAACTTGGTGTATGTGTTTTTCTCTCTATATATACACACACAAGTGTTATTCTACATCCTTGTAGCATAATATTCTATACCATACCGAACAAAATTCAGTACTGTTCAGTAGTATTATTCAATATTTTTGTGATACTGATGCGTAATACTGACTGATCTGAACACGAGTCAGTATTATTCAGTATTTGTGGTCAGTTTTGTCTCTTAGTTTAGTTGCACCTAGGCGAAATCAAAACCTCTATTATATATCTTTGCATTCAGACTTGTTCTCATCTCTCCATCTTCTCCGAGTGCGAGTTTGATCCATTTGATTGATCAAACTTTATCCATCTTCAAGCCTTGCTCACCATCTTGGTGTGCACCTTAACCTAGCATAATCAACACTTAGCAAAATGTTAGTCCACTAGTTTCATGGTTACCAAAACCAAACATGACGCTTTTACACGACTAGTTTTCGAGCAAACTAGCAAATGAACCGTTGAAGCTGTCACCCAAAAGGAATTTCGTTGGGGCAGGAATTGTTGTATGGTGACTCAAATCCTACTTAGAATAGGACTCAAGAAAGGTGTGCTATCAGGACTTCTAGTTCTACTAGGTCTTGAGTGTAAATCCTACTAGAGTAGGACTCCTATTTGTATGTATGAGAGGCTTGGAGGGGGACTATATAAATCAAGGGGTAGAGGCCATAGCATCACAACAATCAAAAAGATAACCAAGCCAACAAAAGGGGTCTCATCCAAGGCTTGTACGGAGCAATTAGGAGCGCTCAGACTAGACAGTTCTATTGCACTAGATTCTTGTATAGGGCAAGAATCAGTGGTCCTGGAGGTCAAGTAGGGTTGTGAGAGAGCGACAATCTCTTGTACTCTTTGGAGTTTGTGCTAATAGAATTTGTGGTCGGCTTCGCCAAATTCTAATCTCTTGTCGTGGTTGCTTCATCATCATCTAGGGTTTTCTACGCGATTCGACTACATCGTTCTTGATACGGTGCTAGCTTGTGTCATATTCGCAACACATCCTTTCAAAGATCCGAAAGGCTGCTGCGCATAACTAGGGGTATCATATTCTAACAAGTGGTATCAGAGCCAAGGTCGGATTGATTTGATTTTGTGAGAAAAGTTGACAGGGTTAGGAAGCACAAAATTAAGACGATGTCAGGGATGTGGAATCAAGTAGAGAAATTTGATGGCAAAGGAATTTCAGCGTGTGCAATGCGTGGTACAAGATGTGCTTGTCCAACCAGGATGATTGATGCTCTCGAGGGCACCAGTCGGACAAGATAACTGATGAAGAATGGAAGGTGATGGAGCGAAAGGCTGTCAGTACAATTCGACTATGTCTCTCCGATGAGGTAAAGTACTCGGTAATTAAGGAGAATTCACTGACGAAATTAGGGAAGAGCCTAGAAGAGTTGTATATGGCAAAGTCGCTGATAAATCGGTGGGTACTGAAGCGTCAACTATTTAGGTTACGCATGGAGGAAGGTACACGATTCGTCGACCATCTAAATGTCTTCAACAAGCTTGTCACGCAGCTGATTAGTGTGGATGAGAAAATTGAGGAGAACGATAAAGTCGTCATATTGGCTTCATCCTTACCACCATCGTGGGAGCAGCTAGTGATGAATATTCTCGTCGGGAAGACTACTCTCAACTTCAATGAGACAGTTGCATATCTGTTGGAGGCAGAGTCACTGAAGAAGCCGCAAGGTTCTTCATTCTCGGGTGATCAAGCTTTAACTGTTTCAAATGGAGGAGGAAAAGTTAAGAATCATGGGAAGAAGAAAGGCAAGAGCAAGGGGCAACGTACATGTTATCTATGTGACAAGGAGGGTCACATGATAAAGGACTGTCCAAGTTTGAAGACTATGAGAGGAACATGCTCAGTGGCAAGTGAGGATGAAGGTGACGTACTTATCGTCAGTCAACCAGGTACTATTCATGATTGGATATTAGATTCAGGAAGCTGTTTCCATATATGTTCAGTGAGGGAGATGTTTGACGAAGGATCTCTACACCCAGCGAATGGAATTGTTCACTTAGCGGATTGCCAGGAGTATGTAGTCATTGAGGTGGGAACAATTACATTTGAGATGCATAATGGAACACTTTGCACACTGACGGGAATTCGGTATATCCCGGGATTGAAAAAGAATCTAATATCTGTGAGGTCGCTAGAACTCCAAGGTTATGAATTATCACTTCAAGGTGGAGTCATGCGAGTTACTTGCAAAGGGCAGGTAATTATGAAAAGTATCTGGATTAATGGAGGATACCGAGTTATAGGAAATCTTATGGGTGGTGCAACCATGGGGAGATTTGGTAAAAATCCTGATCAGGAGAAGGAAGTCGCCTCGTCAACGGTAGGTGCTCAAATCTCAATTGTGGTCAAGTGCAAGGCTATAAAGACGGTTGCAAAATCTAACAATCGTAGAGGCGAAGCTACGAGTTGTTGGAGGAAGGAAGACGTGGTCGGACCAACCACGCAGTACCAACGAGTAGGTGGAGCTCGAAGGCGGTACAAACCTATGGCATGGAGGGCCAAAGGAGAAGGTGATGTGGTTAACAAAACTACACAACGATGGAGCTCTCAGATGGAAGGGTTCCGACAGTCCAGCCTGGAACTGACACGCACATTGTGGTGATGTGCATGAGCCTCTGTGGTGGAGGCACTCTCGAGGTGGGAGTATAAATGAAAAAAGAAGCCGATTTAGAGCAAATTCTTGAAGGAGCACGATGACTTCAAAGGATTAGAGTCAAGGTGGAGATTGTTGACTCAAATCCAACTTAGAATAGGACTCAAGAAAGGTGTGCTATTAGGACCTCTAGTTCTACTAGGTCTTGAGTGTAGAATCCTACTAGGAGTAGGACTCCTATTTGTATGTATGAGAGGCTTGGAGGGGACTATATAAATCAAGGGGTAGAGGCCATAGGCATCACAACAAAGATCAAGGAAGATAACCAAGCCAACACAAGGGGTCTCATCCAAGGCTTGTACGGAGCAATTAGGAGCGCTCAGACTAGACAGTTCTATTGCACTATATTCTTGTATAGGGCAAGAATCAGTGGGTCCTGGAGGGTCAAGTAGGGTTGCGAGAGAGCAACAATCTCTTGTACTCTTTTGGAGTTGTGCTAATAGAATTTGCGGCCGGCTTCGCCAAATTCTAATCTCTTGTCGTGGTTGCTTCATCATCATCTAGGGTTTTCTACGCGATTCGACTACATCGTTCTTGATACGGTGCTAGCTTGTGTCATATTCGCAACATCCTTTCAAAGATCCGAAGGCTGCTGCGCATAACTAGGGGTATCATATTCTAACAAGAATGTCATCGGATTGCCCTACTAGGTCAGTCGACAAGTCTAAATGTCATCCTTCATTGGACGAAGCGATGAACAACAACATAGAGGTTAAAATGACAAAAGAGAGGTAGTAGATTGATTTCATCGATTGTGTAGTTGGTCTACCTCAATCAGTCATGATCCTCTAATAACACAAATGTTAGTGGTCTTATCCCAATAGAAACCCTTCTCAAATGAAATCTATGTTTCCCACTACATTGAGCAAGTTTCGATCGAGTAAAACTCAATTTGGACCTGGACTAGGAAAATCAACATGGCTAGGCCAGTTTCCAAAACGGGCCTAGCCGATTTTTGCTGGGATTGGTCACTGTGCAGCTGAGAAATCTGGCGTGGCCAGTTTTGAAATCCGGCCAGGGAGTCTTTATGGGAAATCTGGCCTGGTCAATATAAAACCACCATAGACAAAAATATAGTTGAATACTATTTCTCAATACTTTTATTAATTTTAGCACTTGATCACATAAATAGTCCATAACAGAATTCCTCGAATAATCTACATCATCCTCAAATTCATTGGGACAAAAAAACAAGCTAATTTGACGCTTCACTGAGAAAATTGGCCTGGCCGATTTTGCTGGGTACGCCAGCAGCACGTATGGCAAACCGGCTTGGCCTACTCCAGCTCGATCAATTCGCACATGCTTTTCTTTGATGTGAAAAAAATTTATCCTCCGACATCAAAGCCTGATGTCCGTTGAGCCGACATGTTAGCCCGACTGTTCTCATGCCTTGGAATGTGCAGAATTTGAAATTTGGAAAAATTATGTAACGATGTCAAGACACTTGTCAAAATACGCATTAGGTGACTCTTCAGAATATTGAAACACAACAACGACTTCCTGCACGTACCTTTTAGCGAGTTCAACAGTAGGTTAATTGATCATTAACTTTTCGATATTTCTTCTCTAGTTATTTCTGGAGTTTACGATCCACAATTAAATTCTTCCTATCAAATTATATAAAAACAAATCAAAATTTTAGGAAACTGTTTCCTACTAGTAGTTGTACTCCCTCCTCCCTCCATATTGAAAAACTTGACGTTTCAGACAACGACACGGTCTCCAAAACATCACTTTGACCACTTATTTCTTTAAAAATTTATTGAAAAGTGGTATATGTATATTTTTATGAAAGTACTTTTCAAGACAAATTTATTTATATGATTTTTACATCTCTAAACTCAATAATATTCAATATGGATTTATATTCCCAATGTTTGACCTAAATCTTGTCCAAAACGTCAGCTTTTTCAATACGGAGGGAGTATTTTGTTAGCAAACATGGGTGTTAATCTAAGTTTATACACTGTCTAAGCTTTTTTTGTGAAAAAAGAGAGGAAAAGTTCAGTCTGACTCACTAGCGCTCCTTGTGAAAATAGACATTCATTGCATTGTATCATTTTTGTAGTTTTAAAATATTCTATTTGCAGAATTGTTCACGTACAGCTCAACAGCTCTGCACACTAGCCTGAACTTCCTGAAACCATCTACAAATGTCTTCATTCGGTATTGGCGAAATATTAATTGCTTCTTTGCATCATCTTGCAAATTCACAGTGAATGACTCAAGCATCATGGCTTCCACTAGTTTCTTAAGGATAGACAGACAAGATTGATCGCATCCTGTCATTTTTAATTCTCATGAGATAACCTTTGCAACACGATTGCATATCGTGCCAATTTAGAGGGCTAATAGCAAGGGAACGAGATCCACTGACTTCACCCTCTCCGACTGCTGAGTGCAGTCAGGTAAGATCCACAGTTGGCAGCCCATCAAAGTGTCACTTTGCATATTCGAGCAATCACGCTCACAGGTCACGCCACAACAGCAGTAGATACTGTTAGAAAGGTAGGCAATTTCTCTAGCAGTTTAATCCAGAAAATAATTACGATAAATAAAAGATTCATATAAACAGTTATATGCTGGTGTGATCTAACAGTTGCAAGAACATAGATAATACTAATAAATAGTATAGGAAAATTCACAGAAAAATAAGCACGAGGGATATACGAAATATACCCGCGGAGGGACCAGTGCCGGAGGCACCGGCGGCTTCATTCACATTCATTGTGAATGTGTTGCTCGAAGTCGTGGACCACAGTCGATGCAGGAAGAGGTTCGCAGTGCAGTCTCTCGAACGTCCACCGAAAAGAGTAGTTGATCACCGGGAAGAAGAGTTGATCGGATCACAAGCGAGCAGTCGCGATGACGCTCCCCAAAAACCTTATCGCACGCACACACGAGCAGGTGTCTCGATGCAGATGATGGTTCCGGAGGCCTGCTCTCCCAACTCTCTGTGCGCGCAGAAGATCGGAACGGGGAAACTTGGAAGCAACTCAACAGAAAAATAGTGGTGCAGTCTTTCGCTATTAACCATAGCTCAAGGAGACATCTCCTTTTATAAGCAAGACAAAATAGAAGATAAAATGTAGAGGATGAATCTGGATGTCATGAAGCGTCCTTCAATGACCAGTAACCTCTGCCATTATCATGGGGGTTACTAGTAACTGCAACCATAACCATGAGAGTTACTAGTAACCGCAACCATAATCATGACCGTTACAATTCCAGCCATCAACTACAATTAGTCCACTATTTTATTGCACCTAGCATCTAATATGGTCATAGAATTTATTTGATTTAATTAAATAAAATATGGGTCATACCCACATTAAATCTAACAATCCCCACCAAATTCTATGATGCATATGAAATACTCCCGGTTTTACTGTTGTTTGATATACCAGTGTTACGATGGAGACTGTTAAGTTGAACATCCACCTAAAACAGAGGTTACACTTCTTCACAACTGAACAATGGACTATGCCTTGAATTGACAGTTTTGTACGAAACAAGTTTCACCTAAATCCTTTACTGATACATGGTTGCCTTAAGCATCCGCTCTGATTGGAGCATATAAGTCAAACTCATGGGCCTTTCGTGAGTATCTAGAGACCACCCAAATCTCATAGATTGTGACTAGCAGTCGAACTTATATAGGTGTGTTCCTTTTAGGATATTTTGTAGGCCAATATCCCTGCTTAAATAAGCTGAAGGACCGAGAATGCAATAGCAAGGCGACCAGAGGGGGGGTGAATAGGAGCTCAAAAATTTCTCTCGAAACTTTGGCCTTTTGTTCCCAAAATCAACCCCAAGAAGCTTCGACAAAAACCCTTGGAAGAGGGTGGATGATCCCTAGGATCACAGCGAGGCACCACAAAATGATAGCGAACCAAATGTCAAAAGTGCGGCGACAAGTTCGACCCTCAAAAACCAAGTCCCGAACGTAGATAGACGACTACCACGAGAAACTCCTAAATACCTATGCTAACAAGTAGCAAAGATACCTAGAGAGGTTCCTTGATCAACTCTAGGGTCAAACGAGAGGTCCGGAAACCAAGCAGAGAAGTCGGGAGAGCAAACGTACTAAACCGGAAGCTTCAGCCGATTCGCGGACTGTCCGCCGGTACAGTCCCGGACTGTCCGGGCTTACTGCGGACTGTCCGCCGGCCAAATGGACAAAACAGCAAGGTTGCTCAACGTCCCTGGTCGACTCCCGGGCTGTCCGCGAAATTCAACTGCGGACTGTCCGCAGGTCAAAAATCGCCAAGGCAACCGAGGAACGCAGCCACTGATCTGGCTCACCCCCGATGCCCGGACTGTCCGCGGTACCAGGCGCGGACTGTCCGCGATCTTGCAGAGAGGGCGATTTTGGTCGCCCTTCTCCCAAAACTTCTCCAAATCGAATCAACTCACAATCCCACGTTCCCAAACTTGGAGAGAATGATCACGAGGTAGTTAGGAGACTATCCCCAAGAAATCATCCGTTCAAATCGATTCAATCACCGGGAAATCAAAAGGGGAGGAGTATGAACGAAAAAGCGCCACGAACACGAAATCAACCCGATCTACTTGTTCGTGAGGAGTTAGACAAATTCCTTCGGTGGAAATGATCTCCTCACTATAAAGAACAAGTTGATTCAAACGGATTTCGCAAAGACGCAGTAGAGAGGGAGATCGAGTGACGGGAAAATCGCGGAGAAACGAAGAACGTGAAGAACACGAACCAAAACGCGAATCAACACATCGATCTGCAACCGTGTGGCTACCACACGCTACAACAGTGAGGTTACGGCCTCACTTCCTCAAAATCTCCAGTACACGGAGGTATGGTTCTCTGCGGATCTCAGCTAGCTACAGCAGGGGATTGGGAGAGCAGGAAACCTTAGAAGCAAAGAGCAAATGACTGAGATAGGAAGGGAGGAGGGTGTCTCCCTCTACTTATCCTAATTCTAATTCCTACTCTACCCCTCTCTAATTACAGAGCGAACCAGCTAAACCCTAGGGTTATTCTGGACCAACTCATGGTAGGTGGTGATCCGACGGCCACGCCCGCAAAAACTGGTAGCGTTGCCTTGACGCAACCTCACCGATCGCCGCCACGTGCCGCCACCGCTCTGCTTGTCCTTTTCCCGGACGTCGCACCCCCGGTTTTGAGGCCCAAACCGGGAAACCAGCCGACCATCGCCTGAGTTTTGTGGCCCAAACTCAGAAACCCACAGCACTCAGGTTTTGAGGCCCAAACCTGGAAACCGTCCTCAGCCCGAGTTTTGTGGCCCAAACTCGGAAACCATCAGCGCCCAGGTTTTGAGGCCCAAACCTGGAAACCGTCCACTCGGTGGTTTTTCTATGGCTCAACCACCAAACCGAGCCGTAGAAGGGATGCACCGCCCGTGCACCCCGTTCACCGACACGTGTCCCCTGGTCCTCGACCCAGGCAACACCGTGCCCGCAAGTCTTCGCTCGTCACTCTCCCAGGCTGTCAGCCACCACAGCTGATCCTTGGGCCACCGGTCCCTCAGTCCAAGCCTCACGTCCGCCCTTCGCCACTCTCAGTCCATTGGCACGACACGTCTCTACTTGACCTTCACCTTGCCTCTGATCACTGTATCCGTGCTCGACACCTGCACAACATAAGCCAAAGAACATGCGCATTATCCTAGTTGACAATCACTCATCACTCAGAGACTCGGCATACACCCATGTATCCGCAATCTCCCCCTTGATGAGTGCATTGTCAACTATCAACACAAATCATAAGGGAATAGAGGAAGGAAGGAGGAAGGAGAGAAAACTCAACCAAATGACCCAAAAGCATAGCAAAGCCGAAGAAGGTCAAGTGGAAAGAGCAAGACAACTTGGTTCCCAAAGACATGGGCAACGGCTCGACGCAACCTAGCAAAACAAAGCTAGCCCTCAAGAAGAGGTAGAACAGGCTCAACACCGCTAGCAAATACCAATTGAAAAATCAAAGCAAAGTGCTAGTCCCTCAAGACAGAGGCACAGAGGCTCAACACAACTAGCAACGCGCTCCGAACCCCCTTGCATGGTGCACACAACCGATGCTTCTCCCCCTTAGTTGAACATGGGAGGCATAATTTGTCCAAATTCTCCCCCTTAGTTGAAAATGCACCATCAAGAAGTGCCAACAAGAGAAGTTCTCTTACTTCCCAAAATGCATATGAGCCAAAATGCAAGTTAGCAGCTTCAGGAATAGTCAGGAGAATGCAAAAATGCTCTACACAGTATAACTCTAATGACGCAACTGAAGCACACATGCTAGCAAAGGCTCAAACTGATCACCAAATATGAAATATGAACATATGAGCACAGTGAGCAATTTTAGCCAAAAGAGAATTCACCATCAAAATAGCACTAGACAAGTATAGATAGAAAATCTAACAAGTGCTAAACATGTATACAAGGTGAACTACCCTTACCAAAGTTCAATCATCATGCTATAGAATGAAACATAGACTTGTGTATCCAGATTTTATCGGAGTTGCAGCGGTTGAATTACACAAGTTTAAATTCAGCATGTGATTGCGAGAGGTTAAAAGCTTGTCATTGCCTAACTTTTCAACTGTGCAAAGCCTATGCAGAAGCAATCGGAAGCTTAAAGCAACAGTTTCGGTCATACACTACACATCTCAAGTTTAACTCAAAGTGCTATGAGAAACAGTCTCGAAACTGTGATGTGTTGACAAGCAATCCCATCTCGATCTTTCTAATTCACTTAACTTGGTTCAAATTTTAAACAGAATATGAACATACCAAGCAAGTGAGTGACTCAGAACTAGAGACATAGCAACCTAGCATATATGAAAAGCACGAGTGAATTCAACACATCCTACACATGCTAGTTGCATATCTCAATGGTGAACATTTTCAGGTTTTATGTTTGTTAAGTAGGTTCACCATTCAAAAATAGCTCAGCTCACAACATGTATTAGTGATCAGAAAGAGCATAAGCTACAAGCATCAACATATAGCATCGGAGCATACTGAACAGAGCATAGTTACATTCTTCAGATTATATACATGAAGCTCTGAAAGTAAATATGCAAAATGAAATGCAGAAAAGATGCAAGAAAAAACCAATTGAAAAACAAAAGGTCAGTTTAAGATACAAGAACCAAAATGTTTCCCCCATCTAAAAGGGGAAACACACACCAAGCTCACCTCTCAACCTAGCAAAAGTTGATTGGTCCAAAGGCTTGGTGAAAATATCAGCCAACTGATAATGAGTATCGACATGGCGAAGGTCGATATCACCCTTCTCATAGTGGTCTCGTAAGAAATGAAAGCGCACATCAATGTGCTTGGTCTTCGAGTGCAGCACGGGGTTCTTAACAACGCTAATAGCACTCGTGCTGTCACAAAGCAAAGGAACGCGAGAAAAGCTCAGACCAAAATCACGCAAAGTGGCCATCATCCAAAGCAATTGGGAACAGTAGCTAGCCGCAGCAACATACTCAGCCTCCGTGGTAGACTGGGCGACACTAGACTGCTTGCGAGAGGACCACGAAACAAGAGAAGATCCAATAAACTGGCAAGTCCCGGAAGTGGACTTGCGATCAATGCGGCAACCAACAAAATCGGCATCAGAATAAACGCAAAGAGAGAGGGTGGAGGAAGCAGAATACCAAATCCCAAATTCTGGAGTGAAGGATAAGTACCTCATAATGCGCTTGACCGCCTGACGGTGCGAGGTGCGCGGCGACGACTGAAATCGCGCGCAAAGACACACCGCGAACTGAATGTCCGGGCGTGTCGCCGTTAGGTACACCAGCGACCCGATCATACTCCGGTACTCCTTCTGGTCCACAGCTTCTCCATCCACGTCTGCATCCGGGGCCGTCGTGGTCGACATGGGTGTTGGAAGAGGCTTGGCCTCACCCATATCGAATTTCTTCAAGATGTCCTTTGTATACTTACCCTGGTGCACGAACGTCCCTTCCCGGGATTGCTTGATTTGCAACCCGAGGAAAAACGTCAACTCGCCCATCATGCTCATCTCAAATTCCCTGCTCATAGTGTCTGCAAACTTGGCAACCAAAGCGTGAGAAGAACCACCGAAAATGATATCATCCACGTAAATCTGGACCAAGAGAGTATCAGTGCCTTACTTGAGGAGAAAAAGCGTTTTATCCACACATCCCATTTTAAAACCCTTAGCAAGCAAAAAGGTTTTCAACCTATAATACCAGGCTCTAGGGGCTTGTTTCAAACCATACAACGCTTTGTGAAGTTTAAAAACGTGGTTTGGAAACTTGGGATTTTCGAAACCGGGGGGTTATCTAACATCCACCTCCTCTTCTATGTAGCCGTTTAAGAAGGCACTCTTGACATCCATTTGAAAAAGTTTGAAACCTTTGGATGCAGCAAAAGCCAAGAGTATCCTAATTGCCTCCAAACGGGCTATAGGAGCAAAAGTCTCCTCATAGTCTATTCCCTCCTTCTGACTATACCCCTGGGCTACAAGTCTGGCCTTGTTTCTCACAACACGGCCATCCTCTCCTTGTTTGTTTTTGAAAACCCATTTTGTCCCAATTGGGTGACATTCAGAGGGAGGAGTAACTAGAACCCAAACCCGATTTCTTTCAAAATTTTCTAACTCCTCATGCATGGCATTGACCCAATCCGGATCCGTCAAAGCGTGTCCAACATCTCGGGGTTCAAAATCAGCAACAAATGTAGAATGAGCAAAGTGAGAGATTTGTTGTGACCTAGACCGAGTGACGCGCTCGTCGATGCTGCCGATCATCTGTTGAGGCGGGTGTTGGCGCTGAATGTGTCGAGGCGCCTCCCGAGCCGAAGTGGCCTCCCCCTCAACAGCAGCTGGTGCCTCCTCGGGTACAAAGGGTACCGCTCGAGGTGGCAGATCCCACGGCCCCCAAGAAGAAGAAGTGTCGGGGCCGTGAGTCATAGTAGAAGCCGCTCTTTGCGGCACAGCAGGTGGAGGAGGTGCTGGGTCATCCATCCCTTCAGCACCTTCTTCTTCATCATCGAAAAGAGGCTCGCCAACCTCATGATCACCTGCACACTCAAAACAAGAAGAAGGACAAACCATGGTCTCGTCGAAGGTGACATCTGATGTATCCATGACTCGGTTAGTGTCAAGGTTAAGTACACGATATGCGTGAGTGTGAGTGCCATAACCCAAAAACACATCGTCAGAAGAACAAGACTCAAACTTGTCCAGGTTGCCTTTCTTAAGTATAAAACAGTGGCAACCAAAAACTCTAAAATAACTCACCTTGGCGAGTTTTCCAAAACGCAACTCATAAGAGGTCTTTTTCAAGAAAGCTCGAAGAAAAATGCGATTGGAAATGTAGCATGCAGTGCTCATCGCTTCGGCCCAATATCGCCTAGGAGTCCTATGCTCATCGAGCATCGTCTTGGCCATCTCTACAAGGGTTCGATTCTTCCTTTCTACAACACCATTCTGAGGCGGTGTGTAGGGGGAAGAAAACTGATGCTCTAAACCCAAAGAGTTACAAAACTTCTCAAAATCCGAATTCTTGAATTCGGAACCATTATCACTTCTAATAGCTCGCATCGAGTTCAAAGGGAACTCGTTCTGAAGACGCAAAATCAGATTATGAGCAAAGGAGAAAGTCTCGGTCTTCTCAGCTAAAAAGAAGACCCACGAATATCTCGAAAAGTCATCAACAACAACAAGCACGTACCACTTCCCCCCAACCGAGCTCACCCGAGCCGGACCAACAAGGTCCATGTGCAAAAGCTCTCCAGGGTGCTTAGTCATGACCTGAGTCACTGGATGGTGGGGAGCGGCAACCATCTTCCCATGTCTACAAGAATGGCAAACAAGATCCTTCTCTATGGATAACTTGGGCAATCCTCGGATTAGGCCAAGTGAACTAAGCCTTGCAAGCAAGTCGAAGCTCAGGTGACCAAGTCTCCTATGCCACTTCCAAAGATCAGGGGAGGAAGGTCCAGCCAAAAGACAACGAGAAATTCCAAATGACTCCGAGAAATCCGCACGAAAGACTTTCCCAAAGGGCGAAATCACACAAACAAGATTGCCCTGAGGGTCCAAAATACGACTGAGATTCGGTTTAAAATGAATCTCATAGTCATCATCGAAAAGTTGTGAAACAGAAAGAAGGTTAAAATGCAAGTTAGAAACAAGAGCAACATCGCGCAACACAAAGTGCTCATTAACTCGCACAGACCCACGAGACAACACCTTACCCTTGTTGTTGTCGCCGAAAGTGATAAACTCCTTTCCGGCGATCGGACTAAGACTGGAGAACCACTTGGCATTTCCGGTCATGTGCCTTGAACACCCGGAATCCACCAACCAAACGTCCTCCAATCGTTTTATCTACATCAATAAAAAGACATAGGGTGAGCATACGGTCCAACACTGGGGTTAGTGAAGTAGGGAGAATACCAGTGTTGGGCCGGCTACTCAAAAGAACGGTTAGCAGAAAAACCATTCCTAGCACGTCTACGGGAAGAGCGATCACCACATAGAGGAAAACGTGGTCTGCTAAGGGAGGAGCGTCCATCGCGATACTCAAAACGCGGTGGTGGAAAACGCTCAACTACAAAGCCACCGCCACGGGGTCCATAGCCTACAACTGCAGGCTCCCGCCGGGCACGTCCTCTCCGCTGCCTAGGCCTAGGAGCTTGAGGTTCTGGACCTCTAGGCCTAGTAGCACGCCTCTGAACGTTCGGCACATGTACATCATGGAAAGGATAGTACATGTCCGGATTGTTCATTTTCTTTGCGCGGCGCGCCTCTCTCTTGCGCCGAAAGCAAAACTCGCACAAGTGTCCATCTCTCCCACAATGCTCACAGTGGTACCTCACCGCTCTCATAGGGGGTTGTTGGTACTCACGGTAGTGGGTATGGATCACTTTGCCCTTCTGTGGCATAAGCTCCTCTTGGATGGGTGGCATGGTGTCAAGCTTGTTCTTGAGGTGGTTTGGTTTTGGAGCCCATGATTGTTTCTTTGGTGGAGCTCTCGGAGGTTCAATAAAGACCCTATCCTTGGTGTTAGGCTTGAGGGGCTCTTTGGGTGGAATCTTGGTAAGCTTGGGAGTAGTGGTAGAGTTGGGCTTCTCACATGGGTTAAGACCACTCGACTCTCCAATCTTGCCAAAAGACGAAACATCGACACCCGGAGCAAAACCTACACCTGGGCCTCCAGCAGCTCGCTTGAATTGGGAGATCATCGTCCCGAGCTGCGGCTCACCACTTGACACCCATGACAAGATGGTCCGAAGGTATGTGTTTTCCTCCTCAGTTTGCATCTTGTCATGCTTCACATTGGCTATCTCCATCTCCAAACCCTCACAAAGAACACACCTAGCCACACATGTGCTACCTGAGTTGGCCTCTTCAAGAGACACAATCTTGGCATTCTTCTCTGCCAACTCAGATTGCAAGCCCGCACAGGACTTGCACGCACCCAACAGCGAGGATCTAGCCTTCAGTTCATCCACCTCTCCTACCAACGCAACATACTTACCTCTCAAAGTGAGAAGGTCAGTCATGTGTGTGGTGCACATCTCACACTCCTCCTCGGTAATAACTACGGTGGACTTGACAGATTCAAGTTCCTTCACTGTATCCTCCCACTTCTGCCTAAACTCCTTGCGCTCTCTAGCAGCACGCCTAAGCAACTTATCCTGACTAAGGAGCGCGGCAGTTAGCTTCTCGACCTCAGCAGAAAGCTCGTCGGGGGTCTGAGATACCTGGGATGTGTCGTCGTCGTCGCCGTTCCGAGGAGTGTCCACCAGCTCGCCATCGACCTCCTTGCCGAGGGCCATGGTGCAGAAGCCGTCGTTGTCGGCGAAGAAGCAGAGGCCGTTGAGCTTGTCCTCGATCCTCTTCTTCTTCTCGGACTCGTCATCGCTTGAGGAAGCGGAGTCGTCATCTGAGTCGTCGACGTCGCTGAGCGTGGCAAAGAATGCACGCTGCTCAGCCTGGGCCTTCTCCAAGTACTTCGTCTTGATGTACTCCTTGTTGAAGCCGCCCTTTCGCTTGTGCTTCGCGGGGACGTACTTCTCCTTGCGCTTGCCGGAGTCGTACTTGTGCCCATGATCCACCTTGCCGAAGACTTGCTTGTTCTTCTTCGGGCAATTGGCGATGAAGTGGTTGGGATCGCCGCACTCAAAGCATCCTGAGCGTCCTCCTCCGCGGCGACGGTTCATGCGGTTGTTGTGAAACCGCGAGAACCGGTTGGCGAGCATAGCCAACTCGTCATCCCCCAAAGACTCCAGCTTCTCCTCTGTGACAGAAAAGAGAGAAGAGAGTGCAAAACCTCCAGAGGGGTTAGCAGAAGAGCTAGAAAGCAAAGCCATCGACGGGCCAGAAGGATTTTCATAAGAAGCCCTCGCCATGGCATCGATCTCACTAGACTTGAGCTTACTAAAGAGCTCATCGCACGTGAGGGTCTCATAGTTAGGTGATTCGATGATCGCCTGAACCTTGGAATCCCACACCGACCGATCGAGAGTATGCAAAAGCTTCAAAGCTCTCTCATGATCGTCGAAAGGCAACAGCTCCTTGTTAGCCCTCATCCTGTTGACAATCACCTGAAAGCGAGCGAATAAACTCTCTATGCTCTCGCCAGGCATATGTCAAAAGTTCCCGTACTCTCGCTTGTGCGACTCGTAGAGACGGGTTTTGACTTGAGAGGTTCCCTCATGGAAACGCATGAGGGATGCCCAAATCTCCCGAGCCGTAGCGAGGTGAGAAACACGATCAAACTCTATCATGCTCAAGCATGAGAAAAGAGCATTACAGGCTCGGCTATTGGCATCGTGATCATCGATCGGACGCTGAGTCACACGTGCAGCCAAGACCACGTAATCAGCAGAGTTGCAAATATCCCAGATGGAAGCACCCATACTCTGCAGATAGGCCGACATGCGTATCTTCCAATACGCATAGTTCGTCCCATCGAAAAATGGCGGTTTGCCCACGCCGCGATCCATGTCGCCTTCGGTGGATCTGGAACCGGCTAAGGTGGAAGATCCTTAACCCGCTCTGATACCAATTGAAGGACCGAGAATGCAATAGCAAGGCGACCAGAGGGGGGGTGAATAGGAGCTCAAAAATTTCTCTCGAAACTTTGGCCTTTTGTTCCCAAAATCAACCCCAAGAAGCTTCGACAAAAACCGTGATGCCCACGACCCTTGGAAGAGGGTGGATGATCCATAGGATCACAGCGAGGCACCACAAAATGATAGCGAACCAAATGTCAAAAGTGCGGCGACAAGTTCGACCCTCAAAAACCAAGTCCCGAACGTAGATAGACGACTACCACGAGAAACTCCTAAATACCTATGCTAACAAGTAGCAAAGATACCTAGATAGGTTCCTTGATCAACTCTAGGGTCAAACGGGAGGTCCGGAAACCAAGCATAGAAGTCGGGAGAGCAAACGTACTAAATCGGAAGCTTCAGCCGATTCGTGGACTGTCCGCCGGTACAGTCCCGAACTGTCCGGGCTTACTGCGGACTGTCCGCCACAGAAGCTCGGACTGTCCGCCGGCCAAATGGACAAAACAACAAGGTTGCTGAACGTCCCTGGTCGAGTCCCGGACTATCCGCGAAATTCAATTGCGGACTGTCCGTAGGTCAAAAATCGCCAAGGCAACCGAGGAACGCAGCCACTGATCTGGCTCACCCCCGATGCCCGGACTGTCCGCGACCTTGCAGAGAGGGCGATTTTGGTCGCCCTTCTCCCAAAACTTCTCCAAATCGAATCAACTCACAATCCCACGTTCCCAAACTTGGAGAGAATGATCACGAGGTAGTTAGGAGACTATCCCAAGAAATCATCCGTTCAAATCGATTCAATCACCGGGAAATCAAAAGGGGAGGAGTATGAACGAAAAAGTGCCACGAACACGAAATCAACCCGATCTACTTGCTCATGAGAAGTTAGACAAATTCCTTCGGTGGAAATGATCTCCTCACTATAAAGAACAAGTTGATTCAAACGGATTTCGCAAAGACGCAGTAGAGAGGGAGATCGAGTGACGGGAAAATCGCGGAGAAACGAAGAACGCGAAGAACACGAACCAAAACGCGAATCAACACATCGATCTGCAACCGTGTGGCTACCACACGCTACAACAGTGAGGTTACGGCCTCACTTCCTCAAAATCTCCAGTACACGGAGGTATGGTTCTCTGCGGATCTCAGCTAGCTACAGCAGGGGATTGGGAGAGCAGGAAACCTTAGAAGCAAAGAGCAAATGACTGAGATAGGAAGGGAGGAGGGTGTCTCCCTCTACTTATCCTAATTCTAATTCCTACTCTACCCCTCTCTAATTACAAAGCGAACCAGCTAAACCCTAGGGTTATTCTGGACCAACTCATGGTAGGTGGTGATCCGACGGCCATGCCCGCACAACTGGTAGCGTTGCCTTGACGCAACCTCACCGATCGCCGCCACGTGCCGCCACCGCTCTGCTTGTCCTTTTCCCGGACGTCGCACCCCCGGTTTTGTGGCCCAAACCGGGAAACCGGCCTTCACAGCCAACCCCCGGTTTTGAGGCCCAAACCGGGAAACCAGCCGACCATCGCCTGAGTTTTGTGGCCCAAACTCAAAAACCCGCAGCACCCAGGTTTTGAGGCCCAAACCTGGAAACCGTCCTCAGCCCGAGTTTTGTGGCCCAAACTCGGAAACCATCAGCGCCCAGGTTTTGAGGCCCAAACCTGGAAACCGTCCACTCGGTGGTTTTTCTGTGGCTCAACCACCAAACCGAGCCGTAGAAGGGATGCACCGCCCGTGCACCCCGTCCACCGACATGTGTCCCCTGGTCCTCGACCCAGGCAACACTGTGCCCGCAAGTCTTTGCTCGTCGCTGTCCCAGGCTGTTAGCCACCACAGCTGATCCTCGGGCCACCAGTCCCTCAGTCCAAGCCTCACGTCCGCCCTTCGCCACTCTCGGTCCATCGGCACGGCACGTCTCTACTTGACCTTCACCTTGCCTCTGATCACTGTATCCGTGCTCGACACCTGCACAACACAAGCCAAAGAATATGCGCATTATCCCAGTTGACAATCACTCATCACTCAGAGACTCGGCATACACCCATGTATCCGCATAAACCACTCGGATCACATTAAGAAATTAATCAACCTGCCATACAGCATAGGAGAAACAGTGCATCTCAAACAAATTGGACCTCAAAACAAGGGATCTCTCCATATGTCACACCACTAGCTTGTTTCACCATCCTAATTCACGGGATCTCCGATCACATAGGATAGGTTACCATTATGGAATGACTTCAAGTGGGTCTCAAGCTCATCTCCCTCGATGCACCTTCTATCACAT
The DNA here is from genome assembly GCA_009763385.1 of Coix lacryma-jobi var. lacryma-jobi. Classification (NCBI taxonomy): domain Eukaryota; kingdom Viridiplantae; phylum Streptophyta; class Magnoliopsida; order Poales; family Poaceae; genus Coix; species Coix lacryma-jobi. The sequence continues at coordinate 126,042,233 of CM019830.1, forward strand.
TACGTGACAGACCCTTGGTAAATTGATCTATCAGATTTTTAGACGTATGGACATAGTCCAACCCAATTACTCTGGAGTTTCTCAGTTTTCTGACAGACTTCAACCGCCTCTTCACATGCCTAGTGGTCTTCATGTTGTCCCTAGAACTGTTCACTTTGACTATCACCGTTTGATTGTCACAGTTCATAGAAATTGCAGGAATTGGTTTTTCAACCACCAGCAAATCCATAAGGAGTTCACGAAGCCACTCAGCTTCAACAGTGGCAGTATCTAATGCTGCTAGTTCTGCTTCCATTGTTGACCTCGTTATGAGCGTCTGCTTGCAAGACTTCCAGGAAACAGCACCACCTCCAAGTGTGAACACATATCCACTTGTGGCTTTTAACACATCAGCATCAAATATCCAATTGGCATCACTATACCCTTCTAGTACCCTCGGATACCCAGTGTTGGCGCAAAACGTGACACACCACGCCTAACACACGGCAAGCCGAAAAGCTTGGCTTCAATCGGGTGCCCGGACGGTTTGGAATCCGGAGAAGTGCCAGTCGGTTTGACCTGAAAACCAACAAGGGATAAAACTGTGAGAATACCACTGGAACATGCCGGGTGAGACCAAACAGTTCCATATGTACGGCTTTGAAAGCCAATCACGACGACACACAGCTATAGAAGCTGTCTGTCAAAGCATGTTTATAGAGTTATTCGGCTAATATGAAAAGAAAGCATGTAAGTATATCAACTGCTGAATGCACGTATGAGGAAAAGCATGCTTAAACAAACAACAGACATCGTCAAAACGTAGCGAATTGTAAACAGGCAACTTGTAAATATAAATCTATTCAAACAACACATGCATAGGCTACTCTAACTAGTCTGTCGCACGTCTAGTCTTCATAAAACCCGTCAAGCATAAACTAAGTCTACACCACTCCTTATAATTAGATTAATCCACCGCATGATACAATCTAATTATAAGAAGCTAAAAGCATGCACGTATCCAAACAGATCTATAAAAACTTATTACTCGCGTAAGCTTAACCAAGATCGGCAAGCTAGCTGAGTTGGGGTCCATGAGGAAGGAACATACAAACAAGCACGATTAAACTAAACTAAAACCTGCATCTGCCGCACGATACTCAGTTTTACTAAAGCCTAATTGTGGTTGACATGCATGAACCCGCAACATGTAACAATCTAGATTGAAAGATAACTCGGCCATCATGATCTTGCGATTAAAGAGACACAAGCAAACTTGTGAAGCAGGGGCCGAACAAAAATCAATCTAGATTGGGCAAAAGAGTGTTACAAAATTAAATAAACAATGCAACACATGATAACTTAATGAATCTATCAGATTTGACAAATCTAACAGAGCCGATAACTATCTCGCTTCTGCTAAACATATGAATAAACACCTGCCGCACGGTATCTACCCATAAGCAAAGCATAAGCAAAGACTTCTTGATCGCTAACAAGGGTCCGCCGCACGACCATTGAAAACAAGCAAGACTACTTGCATCATATCTAAATCTACTGCATGATACTAGACATGATAACAAGGTTGTCGGGACTTACGGAGGTCGACGGATCGATGATTCCTCTCGAAGAACTCGACGACACGACTAAGGACTCGAAGGTGGCACGGGGCCGGTTTGTATTGATATGGTTGTGAACAGATCTCTTTACAATGGCTGGGGGTTTATATTTATACCCTGGGCAGAACACGAGTCCCAAAAGACTACGACTTATACAAATACTAAACAAAACTTGGAAACTACGACTCCTAGATCTAATTCTCTTTGGAGTCCTTTTATTATTACGACTTTATTGTTTGAATCAGCTTCACTTGCCATCCTTCGCTTCCCGAATGGAATCACCGCCTTCTAAGATAGCCGACCGCATGGGCGTCTGTCGAATCACCGAGGTTTAACCGACCGTTCGCACGTTTGCCGAATGCCTTTCTCGCTTTATGGGGGCCCACCTGTCATCTCCTCAATGTTGACCAAAATCCAGTGTTAACACCCAGTATAATGAATATCATAGCTCACAGTACCCTTTAGATAACGCAACACTCTCTCAAGAGCACGATAATGACTATCTCCCGGATTAGAAACAAACCGGCTCAATTTGCCCACTGCAAATGAGATGTCAGGTCTTGTTGCATTAGCTAAATACATGAGTGAGCCTATTATTTGAGAATATCTCAATTGGTCACGTGCTATTCTATGATTTTTCCTTAATAGCACACTTGGGTCATAAGGAGTTGGAGCAGGAGTGCAGTCACTATAGCCAAAGCGACTCAATACCTTTTCCACATAGTGGGATTGCACAAGTGTTACCCCACCATTTCCTTCTCTCAATAGCTTTATGTTAAGAATAACATCAGCTTCACCCAAGTCTTTCATTTCAATGTTACTAGACAAAAAGTCTTTCACTTCCTTGATCACATTAACATTATTTCCAAAAATTAAAATGTCATCTACATACAAGCATAAGATCACACCTTTCCCACCAACAAATCGATAATACACGCATTTATCAGCTTCGTTCACAACAAAGCCGACTGATGTCAAATTTCTATCAATCTTTTCGTGCCACTGCTTAGGCGCTTGTTTGACCATACAAAGATTTTAGTAATTTACACACCTTTCTCTCTGGACCATTTGCTACAAAACCATCTGGTTGGTCCATATAAGTTTCCTCCTCAAGCTCTCCATTCAAGAAAGTTGTCTTAACGTCCATTTGATGAACAATGAGACCATGTGAGGCAGCCAGGGAAAGTAGTACTCGTATGGTTGTTAGACGAGCAACTGGTGAGTAAGTATCGAAAAAATCTTCACCTTCTTTTTGTGTATAGCCTTTTGCTACAAGCCTCGCCTTGTACTTCTCAATAGTACCATCAAACCTAAGCTTTTTCTTAAATATCCATTTACATCCTACGGGTTTGCACCCATAAGGACGATCAACAACCTCCCATGTACCATTAGACATAATAGAATCCATTTCACTCTGAACAGCTTCCTTCCATAAGTCAGCATCAAGAGATGAATATGCCTATACAATGGTTTTGGGAGTATCATCCACGAGGTATATAATAAAGTCATCACCAAAGGATTTTTCAATCCTTCGTCTCTTACTCTTTCGAGTGACTGTATTATTATCCTCCTCTAGATTTTCACCTTGGGATATTTCATCAGCATGTATTATGGGTTCAACAATTTCATGAAAAGAAATAGACTCATGACCAGACCCGCTAGGTGTTTTTTTCATTGGAAATTCATCTTCAAAAAATATAGCGTCTCTCGATTCCATAATAGTACCCTCAATCATATAAGATACTTTAGAATTTATAATTAAGAATCTATAACCCACACTGTGAATAGCATAACCAAGAAAGACACAGTCAACGGTCCTTGGTCTAAGTTTTCTCTTCTTGTTAATTAGCACATTTACCTTTGCCAAACAACCCCATATTCGCAAGTAAGAGAGATTTGTTCTCTTCTTTTCTCATTCCTCGAATGGTGTTATTTCTTTGTTTTTAGTGGGCACTCTATTCAGGACATGACTAGCTGTCAAAATTGCTTCACCCCACCATGCCTTAGATAGTCCCGTTGTCTCTAACATGGCATTAACCAATTTAGTTAGAGTGCGGTTCTTTCTTTCTGCAATCCCATTGGATTGTGGTGAGTATGGCGGTGTCCTCTCATGAATAATTCCATGCTCCACACAAAACTCAGAAAACTCATTTGAGAAATACTCTCCCCGCGATCAGAGCGTAACCGTTTGATTTTATTTTCAAGTTGGTTTTCTACTTCAGCTTTATAGACCTTAAAATAATGCAACGCTTCATATTTTCATTTTAGTAAATACACATAGCAAAATCTAGTACAATCATCTATAAAAGTCATGAAATATCTTTTACCGCCTTTGGTCAACTCGCCATTCATTTCGCACAAATCGGAATGAATTAGTTCTAATAGTGCCAAAACTCTCGCCACAGCAGCCTTGTGTGGCTTGCGAGGTTGTTTTGATTCAACACAAATATGGCATTTAGAACCTTTGACCAAATCAAATTTCGGGATTAAATTTAAACCAGCTAAGCGAGACATGCAACCAAAATTAACATGGCATAAACACGAATGCCAAACATTCACCTCCTCATTGTGACATACATGATTCACAGATTTAATACCAAGATCATCAGTTAAAGACAAGCGGAACAAGCCTCTGCTCTCATAGCCTTTACCGATAAAAGTTCCAAATTTTGAGATTACACATTTATTCGATTCAAACACAAGTTTGTAACCATCACGACACAACAAAGATCCACTAATTAAATTCTTCCTTATTGAAGGGACATGTTGCGCGTTCTTTAGCTGCACGGTCTTTCCCGAAGTAAGCTTCAGATCGACCGTACCAACACCACGTACAGCCGCACGTGCCCTGTTCCCCATCAACAAGGAGAAAGTCCGCCCGACCTGATAAGAAGAAAACAAAGAAATATCAGCACACATATGTATATTGGCTCCTGTATCAACCCACCAATCAGGTGAATGAAATACTGAAAGAACGGTATGTAATAAATTACCATACCCTGATGTTCCTTCGCCAATCTCAACAACATTTGCTGAATTTTTCTTTGGCTTCCACTTGGCATCTGGACAATCTCTCGCATAGTGTACAGTTTTGCCACAAGTGAAACAATTCCCTTTTTCTTTGTTCTTCTTCTTCTTAAAAGATGTAATGTTCCTTTGTTTGAGATCTTTCTGGTTTTTCTTTTTGTGGAAATTATGAGGATTTTTCTGCATGACATGGGCACTAGAACTTCCCTCAACAATTTTCTTGCCGCGAACATCTTTTGCTCTCGCTTTCTCTTCAACATCTAAAGAGCCAATGAGATCGGCAATTCCAAACTCTTGTCTCTTATGTTTTAGAGAAGTAGCATTCATTGTGAATGTGTTGCTCCATTCACATTCATTGTGAATGTGTTGCTCGAAGTCGTGGACCACAGTCGATGCAGGAAGAGGTTCGCAGTGCAGTCTCTCGAACGTCCACCGAAAAGAGTAGTCGATCACCGGGAAGAAGAGTCGATCGGATGACAAGCGAGCAGTCACGATGACGCTCCCCAAAAACCTTATCGCCCGCACACCCGAGCAGGTGTCTCGATGCAGATGATGGTTCTGGAGGCCTGCTCTCCCAACTCTCTGTGCGCGCAGAAGATCGGGGCGGGGAAACTTGGAAGCAACTCAACAGAAAAATAGTGGTGCAGTCTTTCGCTATTAACCACAGCTCAAGGAGACATCTCCTTTTATAAACAAGACAAAATAGAAGATAAAATGTGGAGGATGAATCTGGACGTCTGAAAGGTCCTAAATGGCTAGAGGGGGGTGAATAGCCTAATAAAAATTCTACAAAACACTTAGAACAACTAGTTAGACAATTACAAAGCGAAGCTTTTTGCTCTAGCTCTACTAAGTGTCGCAAGCCACCTATCCAACAATTCTAGTAACCTATAATCACTATGGCACACAAAAGAAATGTCACTACTCTCTAAAGCAATGAGCTAGCAAGAAATAATTACTTCTAATTAGAGAGCTACTTCAAGCAAAAAATATCTCTACACAAGTGATAAAGAAAGTAATGCAAGGATAGAGAGATATACTGACGCCGGCAAGAGAAAAACAATCACAATAAGAATACCAAGAAACTTCGGGAGAAGTCCAAAGAGGCAAGAGACACAAAGATTTTCTCCCGAGGTTCACGTGCTTGCCGGCACGCTACTCCCCGTTGTGTCGACCAACCACTTGGTGGTTCGGCGGCTAATAGGTGTTTCACAAACCTAGCTCAACAAATGAGCGCCGCAAGAACCAACCCACAAATGGAGGTAACTCAAAGACACGCGCAATCCACTAGAGTTACCTTTTGGCTCTTCGCCGGGGAAGGCACAATACCCCTCACAAATCACCGGGAGATGGACACGAACAATCACCACTCGTGCCAAAGCTCCTCCGCTGCTCCAAGCCATCTAGGTGGCGGCAACCACCAAGAGTAAAGAGAATATTCGCAGCAACAACAATCCCCAAGTGCCACTAGATGCAAACTCACAAGCAAATGCACTTGGATCCACTCGATCTCACTTAGATTCGCGCTATCAAGCAAGGAGATGAGTGGGAGAGAGTATGTCTAGCTCAAGAGGATGTTCAAGAGGTTGGAGAGCCAAGAAGAACCTCCCCACAGCCGGCCACAACCTATTTATATGAAGAGGGGAAGACAACAAGTCGTTCTCCTCTTTTCTCGAGCTTTCACGCCTACTGTCGGTACTACCGACCAAAGGGTTGGTACTACCGGCGGTCCAAAATGATCGTTAGGATCACTTCCTAACACAGTCGGTAGTAGGGTCGGTACTACCGACCTTATAGCGGTACTACCGGTAGGCCAAATCTAGATCTACACAGAACGCTCCCAAACTTCCTCCAAACCTCGGTACCACCGACCCCTAGGGTCGGTACTACCATGGCCCGGTACTACCGGCCTTATGGCGGTACTACCTGTAGGCCAAACCGTCTCCCGAACAGAGAGTTTGCGCGCTGCGCACAGGGGTCGGTAGTAGGGTCGGTACTACCGGCCTTATGGCGGTACTACCGACTTCAGCATCCTGAACTCCTCGCTAAAACGGCCATAACTCTTAGCTCTGAACTCCGATTTCGATGATCTTGGACATTTTGGAAAGCTTATTCAAAGGGCTATAAAAACCACATGAATACAAGATCTAAAGCACAAAGGATTAGTACAGATTTTCAATCCAAGATCCATCGCTTCTCTTTTCAAACCAAATATTTTTCCGAAAACTTCTCCGAGTTGATCCAATTCAACTCCACCACCTTCTCCTTTGCAAATGTGCTAACACCAACAAGTGTACGTCATCATGTGCATGTGTGTTAGTATTTTCACAATCATTTTCAAAGGATTAGAGGTTAGCACACTAGGTCCTAATGCATATGCAAGTATGAATTCACCTAGTGGCACTTGATAACCGCGATCACCGAGATAGTCCCCTCTTAATAGTACGGCTATCTATCCTAAACACACTCACACCCTCTATGGTGTCTTGAGTGCCAAAACAAAATCCCTATTTATACCTTTGCCTTGATCTCTATAGGGGTTTTGCTTTTCTCTTCTTCTCTTTCCAAATGTGGAGCACTTGATCCATCTTTTGGTCAGCACCACCAATACCATGATCATCATCTAGCTCCCGCACTTGGTGTGTACCAACCTAGCTCATAAACACTTCATGACAAAGGTTAGTACTCTAGGTGACATCAATTATCCAAAACCAAACAAGGACTTTCAACGTCATGAAGCGTCTTTCAATGACCAGTAACCTCTGCCATTATCATGGGGTTACTAGTAACTGCAACCATAACCATGAGAGTTACTAGTAACCGCAACCATAATCTTGATCGTTACAATTCCAGCCATCAACTACAATTAGTCCACTATTTTATTGCACCTAGCATCTAATATGGTCATAGAATTTATTTGATTTAATTAAATAAAATATGAGTCATACCCACATTAAATCTAACAGATACAATAATACTGTGGCCTATTTATTATTCGCTAGCTATCTAGTTTGTGGGGAAAAAATAATTTACCTGTGTCGCAGTCATCCGATTTTATATAAAAACAGTATAATTAAAACTTCTAAAATTTTGAAACTAGTTCTTTTTTCATTTCACTTGATTCTATCGATACAATATCATAACTCGCGTGCTACCAAAAAGATTTTCATGTCACGTTACGCTATACAACTTATGACAAAATTGGCTATAAGACATTGAAAATGACCTCTCTTTACTAGTAGATATGTAAAATAAAGCAGTTTATTGGTAGACACTCTATTTCTTATCAAATTTGTTGATATACACTAAGCGTAATAAAATATTTTTTATAAAATAGATATAAAATCATATAAGTGCTCAAAAATTATACTATGAAATCTTGTATACTATACATGATGAGAGCTATATGATAAACCATTGTTTGCACTAAAATGACCATTTCACCCCTCTTCATAAATAGACAAAGTTAACCATGGATAATTTGTTAATATATTTGTAGGACACTAAAAATCTTTAAAAAATATAAAATTCATACATCACCAAATCTTTACTATGCTAAAAATATTAATTGATTTGTTAAAATTTCTTATTTCGAGCTAATATTTTTAGCATAGTCATGGTTTGGTGATTTACACATTCTGTGAATTTTTTTCAAGATTTTTAGCGTCCTACAAATATATGAAGAAATTTACCATGGTATAATTTTGTTTATTTAGGAGAGGGACAAAATGGTCGTTTTAGTGCAAAATAATATTTTACCATGTAGTTCTCATCATATACATTGTACAAGATTTTATAGTATAATTTTCGAGCATTTATATTGTTTTATATCTATTTTGGAAAAAAATTATTATGCATGGTGTCTATCAGCAAATTGATAATAAACAGTTCCACCAATAGAAGGCTTCATTTTACATGTCCGCTAGCATATAGAGTTCACTTTTAGTGTCCTACTGTCTTGTAGCCAATTTTATCATAATTTGTTGCACTAAAACTTAATTTTTAATAGTTTATAAAACTTAATTAAATATATGAAACAAAAATCCCGTACATGTTTGCATACGTGGGGCTGGGTGCATGGAATCACACGTACTAACAAAGATGACAGTCGTTCTCGTCAAAAAAAAAAAAAGATGACAGTCGTAGCCGAAGGAAGTAAATTGGAATTTTTCCACGGAAGGCAACAAGTGAATAATAAATGAACCCCCAGTATATCTTTTTCTGTTGTTGGCTCATAACCTGTGACCCGAATCTCACTTGATGTGAAGTGACCCTTCGATCTGGTAGGAACGGAGGATCTTGCCTGACTGCACTCGACAGTCGAAGAGGGCGAAGTCAGTGGATCTCATTCCAATAGCAAGGAATACGTATGTCAAAAAGTAATTGACTTAAAATAATATAATTTCTGTAACTTTTAGATATTCTACTTGTACAAATCTTCACCAGTCAGCAATTTTGCACACATGAACTTGCTGAAACTACAATAATGTCATAATTCAGTGTATGTATGCCAAAAATATATATTGCTCCTTTGCATCATCTTCCAAATTCACAGTAAACTGACTCGGGCACCATGACACCACTAGTTTGAGGGTAGACAAGAATTGATCGCAACCAGTCATTTCAAATTCATGAGATAACGTTGCAACCCACCACTGTCTGTTATTGATGTGCCAATTTACAGGATTAGCAACAAGGAATTACGTCAAAAAGTATACATACTTGGCTTAAACAGCTCTACGCTACACCTTCTATAAATTGGGTGCCGTGCTACCACGAATGTACATATCGAACCAACCAAAGGCCGTTGCTCTCCGTAACTGGTACGCCCAGAATACAACAACAGCTCTTTCGTCACTCAATTCTTATGATTTCTTTTATTTTTAAATGGTAGTCGGTACTCCCTCAGTTCCAAATTATAGTTTTATTACATTTGTTTCTTAAAAAACGCATCACGTCTCATTGTATTAAGAAGAAAAGAGAGTATAAGAACTCAGGTTTTTATTACATATTTAGACGTAACATATATCTAGATGTATGCATAATAAAGCTATATACATAGAAAAGCCAGAACGATCCATTTAGAATGGAAGTACCATATTATTCTTCTCTTAGTAATATGTGCATATATTTATTATGTATATATTACTATTGTAGCATAAACTTAATTATAGTACAAAACTTGACTATACTACTTTTAATGATCTGTAAGTAAGTCAAGAATTATATATCTTTCAGGTAGCTGTCTCCGGCAGGCAAAAGAGCGAAGTATATATACATAGATAGATTATCATCTCATTATTACTGATGGCCTCTTAATTACTTTCGTTTGCCCTCCATCAGGTTATTCAGGTTCACCAAGAGCAAAATGAAGATTCTGGTGTGTGCTCTTCTCATGCTCGTCCTCGTCAGCAATTGCACTGCGGAGATGCCCGCCATAATGGCTGCAGAAAAGAGCCGCGATGAGGTCGCAGGACGAGCAAAGGCATATGCAACATTCAAGAAATATGGTAATAATTATAATAAGGCTCAGAGTGATCCACCAAAGGGAGAGCATGAGGACCCTTAATCTGCGGACTAGAGCTCTCTCTCCACTGTGCCAGCGATGCAAGTACCTTGTACTTTGTTATCCGTGTTACGAAGCAGTTGATCTCATTAGAGATCAGAGAACCGCTCTCTCAAAGAACCGCTTCCTTCCCTCTCTCTCGATGTAAACTGCCAAGAGCAGTTGCTTATTCCATCCATGTATAAATATGTAAACACAAGATCAATGAGAATAACAAGTTCATTACTACTCATTACATTCTAGTTTTTACACATTATCAGCATCTTGCTCTTGCCTCTGTTCTTCCGAGAGGGGGGACAGAAGAAGAATTGGCGCGAAGGCCAGTGCAGAGGACGACAAGAACACGGATCGAAGGTATAATGCCACCATTGCGCTACGTACCTCCGGCGATCCTTCTCGTCGATCTCGTCTTCCTCATCTTCCAGCGCGCCGCCGACAATGGTTTCCCCTTCAACCATCGGGCGATGCGTGCCGAACTCCTCGACACCTTCCGGTACGCCCTCGGTGAACGCCGGAGGAGGGGGCGAGGTCTTCGGATCCGGGTCGGCGGCCGCGGTGGACGTCGTCGACGCGTCGGAGCCGATCCAGGGCCGGAGTGCCCAGAGCACGCTCCGGGGCCCTGTCCGCCATGGCTCCCTCGCTACTGCAGGGAGCACGGCCATGGCCCGTGCCCGCCGGAGTCGCCACCGAGGCCACCGAGGCAGTCGCCCCCGAGGCCGGTGCGTCCACCGGCACAAGATGAAGCCGGCCCCTCTAACTGGGCCGGCCCCGCCGCGATGGAGGTGGAGGAGCAACCGCCGGGGTTCACCGTGGCGGGACTGAGGAGGCGTCGGAGTCCCTCCCCAGCCCCAGCCTCTGCTACTCGGCGGCGCACCATCTCCGATCCGGAGCTGGACGAACCGCCTCCTCCGCCCTCGCCGAACCACCGCGCGAACGCCGGGGAAGCCGCTCGACGCCGACCCGGCCTTCGCCCGACTTGGCTCCGCGTTCCTCATGGGGAGTCGGCCCGCGCTCTCCCCAATGGCCACGCCGAGCCGGCGACCGCGGCTCGGAACCTCGCCAACGGCCACGCCGGGCCCAGCGGTGCCGCGGCTTCTTCCTCCGACGAGGATGGAGGCCGCGCCCATCCACATGCTTGAGCGCGGCTCGGGGGGAGGAGGCCTGGCGACTCCGGCCGAAGCCGGCGCTCCTCCGAGGCGCTTGAAGTGGAGGTTCTCCGGATCTTCATGACGAGCGCCAGATCCGGCCGATGGGGTGGTCATGGTGGTGTTGTGGCGGCGGCGGAAGCTTGGCGGCGGCGGTCCTCTGCGATGGCGGCGGATGGAGAAGGCGTGTGCGGTTAGGGCAACCCTAACCCTAACCGCCACCCTTTTATAGGCCGCGGGCGGGCCGCGTTCGCAGACAGGCCGCGGGTGCGCCGCGAGCGCTCGTCTGGCCACGGGCGGGCCGCGTGCGCCTGCAGGCCGCGTTTGCAGGCCCTGCTGCTGCCATTCTTTTTCCTTTTCTTTTATTTTCTTAGTACTCCTTTAGCTTAATTAACCCCTATCTGTTAATTGCTAATTTCGCAGTACTGTTAATCAGTGGTTTAGTCTAAGTTTTTCTCAATTCTTAGATCCGTGATGTTCATGTATTATATTATACATGTTTTATATTCATGCTTTTAGCATTTGCTTTACGCAATTCCCTACGACATGAATTTTATATTGCATATTACTTTATGCAATTTATATATTAAGTTTTCAGCTTTCGTACAAGCACTTAATATATGCAAATGCTTACAGGTTGATTTTCTCATGTTTTAAATAACACTATGTTTCTCAGTTTTGATATTGGCCATACACAAGGTAGTACCCTAGTACTACTGCGGGATTTTCATCCTCGACATGCGTACCCAATATCAAATTTGAAACATATGGTCTACATTTTTTAGTGTCTACCTTTATTTATTTTCAAATTGGCCATACACAAGGTAGTACCCTAGTACTACTGCGGGATTTTTATCCTCAACGTGCGTACCCAATTTGATAAATAAATTATACAAGGGACACTTGAGTGATTACCATGATTCTCTTTCACATTGGCCATACACAAGGTAGTACCATAGTACTACTGTGGGATTTTATCCTCAACGTGCGTACCCAATGCTGAAAAATGAATCACAGAATTAACACCATCAGGTGCTTAACGGTGTTATTCAACATGAGAATATCCCTCTTATTCAAGTTTACCTTGATTATTTACATTTGCTTTGCTTATTCAAATTTGCCAATGATTTTTTTACAAATCTTGGCCCTACTTATGTAGGCACAAATGGCTTCCAAAGAGTTTGAGCCTCTCACTCTTGATGGCCACAACTTCCCCACATAGGCAATGGACCTCAAAGTGAGTCTTGCGTTACGCGGACTGTATGAAGCAATTGCACCACCCCAACAGGGTGTAGATGCATTGGCTCCAAATCTCCAGTATAATGCCTTATTTCTGATAAGGAACCACATCCATCCAGATCTCAAAGCTGAGTATCTGATGGAGGAAGACCCACGCACTCTGTGGCTTGCTCTTCAAACACGGTATGAACAGCAAAAGGCAGTCATCCTTCCGGAGGCTATCAATGAATGGAACCATCTCCGTACCAAGATTTTAAATTTGTGGGAGAGTTCAATCATGATGTTCATAAACTCAGTTCTAAACTGAAGTTTTGCGAAAAGGAACCATCTGATGCAGAAAAGATTGAAAAGACATTGTCTACAATGCTTCCTGCACATATGATCCTTCAGCAACAATACCGTGAACGAGGTTTCACTGTTTATTCTGAGCTCATTAAGACATTACTACATGCAGAAAGGCACAATGAGCTCCTTCTATGGAACTCCAACCTGCGTCCCACAGGAACTAAGCCTTTGCCTGAAGTACATGCTAATGCTAATGCTCAGAACAAACAGCAAAGGAATGCTACTACCTCTAGCAATCCTGGAAACTTCAAAGGAAAGAACAAGCGCAAAAGGCAGCATAAGTCTCGTGGTGCCAACAAGGACAAGGGTACAAATGTTCCTAAATCGAACAAAAAGTTCAACAAGTCTAACACTTGTGACAAGTGTGGCTGTTACAGCCACCCGACACAGAAGTGTCGTACCCCTAAGCACTTGGTGGAATTATACTTGAAATCCGTGGGACGTGGACCCTCCACTCAAGGGAATTCCAATCAAGGTGGACAATTTGAAGCACACTTCAACTCCCAGGGTGATGTCACCATGGAAGAGACCTTCCAACTAGACATCCCTAAACAAGATGCCCCTGGATGCTCCAACTCCGCTTCTGCGGGTCCAAGCAACACCAAGGCACTTCCACCAACTGATGGAAACACTGATGGGATGGACAACATGATCGTGGAGTACACCTCCGATGATCTCTTTGGAGACTTCCACTAGACTCCAGCACTTTGATATCTATTGCTACTATCTTAATTGTGGATGTTATTATATTTGTGATGTTGTAATAAGCTACTATGTTGTCCGTATTTTATTTTAGAACAATGAGTATTGTAATAAGCACATTTGATACCTATAAATTGTATGTATTCTATATATATTTGTTGAGAATTACATGTTTGAATTCTCCATTTTGTATAGATTGTACGGGAGTCAATCTGATGGATGAGGAAATGTGCCTAGTGGACAGTGGTACCACTAACTCTATACTCAGGGAAATAAAATATTTCCAAACTCTGACAAAGAATAAAGGAAATGTTTTAACAATCGCTGGGCGCGATGCCGTAATAGTTGGTACTGGACGTGCCACTATTATGCTCCCTATGGGTACATCGCTTACAATTGAGGATGCATTACTGTATCCCGATTCAACGCGTACCCTACTGAGTTATAGAGATATCCGGAAAAATGGGTTCCATGTTGAGACCCATACGGACAACAATGAGGAATTTCTTCTCATTACAAGAGATCACGGATATGGCAAAGAGACACTTGAAAAAGTTCCCTCACTACCGTCTGGATTGTACTACACATACATCAAACCCGTACCACATGTTGCTTACAAAGTAATTTTCCAGAATGTTAACGCATTCCAAACTTGGCATGATCGCCTTGGCCATCCTGGCATCGGGATGATGAGGAAAATTATAAGCAATTCTGTTGGTCACACTTTAAGTGATACAAAATTTCCCCAATCCTCAGATTTTGTGTGCACCGCATGTGCCACGGGGAAATTAATTTTGAGGCCCTCTTACCTCAAAATTCATGCCGAACCTTTAAAGTTCCTTGAACGCATTCAAGGAGACATATGTGGTCCCATTCAACCATTGTCTGGGCCGTTCAGGTATTTCATGGCTTTAATAGACGCATCTACACGATGGTCTCATGTGTGCTTACTTTCCACACGAAACCATGCATTTGCCAAAATTGTTGCACAAGTTATCAAACTTAAAGCACAATATCCTGAACATCAAATCCGATCCATCCGCATGGATAATGCTGCTGAATTTTCCTCACGTGCATTCAATGACTATTGTATGGCACTAGGAATTCAAGTTCAGCACTCGGTCCCATATGTTCATACTCAAAATGGGTTGGCAGAATCTCTTATCAAAAGAGTGAAACTTATTGCTAGACCATTACTACAGAATTGTAATCTACCAACATCATGTTGGGGTCACGCAGTCTTACACGCTGCAGACTTGATTCAATTGCGACCAACTGCATACCATGCAACCTCCCCGTTGCAACTAGTACGTGGAAATACTCCAAATATTTCCCATCTGCGGAAGTTCGGTTGCGCTATCTATGTACCGATCTCACCACCGCAGCGTACATCTATGGGCCCACACAGGAAGTTGGGGATCTACGTGGGATATCAATCTCCGTCGATCATAAGGTATCTGGAACCTCTTACATGGGATCTATTTACTGCCCGGTACGCTGATTGTATCTTCAATGAAGAACATTTTCCGGCATTAGGGGGAGAAACAGAAAACCACAAACAATGCCAGGAAATCAATTGGGATGCCTCAGTCATCACCAATTATGATCCACGTACTTCAGAGACTGAACTTCAAGTTCAGAAGATCATCAATTTGCAACACATTGCAAATAATATGCCAGACGCATTTGCTGATTATAAGGGTGTTACCAAATCCTACAATCCTGCGAGAAATGTGCCGGAAAGAGTAGAGCTACCAAATAAAACTACTCAACTCCCAAGTAAGAGGGGGAGAAGTACGGCCATTCCCACGGATACAGCTTCCAACAAGCAAAGGAAAAGGAAGAATAAATCTTCCAACACAGTAAATGCAACTCAACCTCATGTTGAGCAACACCCTGTGGAGGTTCAACCTTCACATCCCACATCAACAGTGCACTCAATACCTGATGTTGGGACATCAGAACACCCTGATGATATCATATTGGGAAATAATGATACATCTCCAGGGGTACAAGAAATTTCCATCAATTTCATTGAATCTGGAGAATCATATGATAGAAAGTCTACAGTTGTTGACATATATTTCGCTGAAACAATTGCAGAAATCATCCAAAGCGATCCAGATCCTAAGTCCATGGCAGAGTGCAAAAAGCGCTCGGACTGGAACCAATGGAAAGATGCAATTCAAGCGGAATTAGCCTCGCTCGCCAAAAGAAAGGTATTCACTCATGCAATACCTACACCTCGTGGAATCTTCCCTGTGGGATTCAAATGGGTTTTTGTCCGGAAACAAAATGAAAACAATGAGGTGGTGAGATATAAAGCAAGGCTTGTAGCACAAGGGTTCACGCAGAGACCCGGCATTGATTTCAATGATACATATTCTCCAGTTATGAGTGGAATAATGTTCCGATATCTTATATCTCTGGCTGTACAAAATCGTCTATCTATGCAGTTGATGGACGTAGTGACTGCATATCTCTATGGGTCACTTGATTCGGATATATATATGAAGGTTCCTGATGGAATCTCTATACCGGATCAGAGCGCAAATCGCAACATGTATTGTGTAAAGCTTCAAAAGTCACTTTATGGCTTAAAGCAGTCGGGAAGAATGTGGTATAACCGACTGAGTGAGTTCCTTCTAAAGAAGGGATACACTAATAATGATGATTGCCCATGTGTATTCATAAAGAAATCCCAAACGGGGTTCTGCATCATATCAGTGTATGTTGATGATCTAAATGTCATTGGCAACCCACAAGATATTGATGAAGCACGCAATCATCTAAAGACGGAGTTTGAAATGAAGGATTTGGGTCAAACCAAATTTTGCTTAGGTCTATAACTTGAGCACCTTCCCACTGGAATTTTAGTGCATCAATCTGCCTATGCCCAGAAAGTGTTGGAGAAATTCAACATGGATAAGTCACATCCCTCCAATACTCCTATGGTTGTTCGGTCTTTAGAAATGAAGACTGATCAATTCAGACCAAAGGATGAAGGAGAAGAGGTTTTGGGAGCCCATTACCCTTATCTCAGTGCCATTGGAGCGCTCATGTATCTTGCAAATTGCACCATGCCTGATATTGCATTTGCAGTGAACTTGCTAGCACGACACAGCGCTGCTCTTACCAAACGTCATTGGACGGGAGTTAAGCATATCCTTAGATATGTTAATGGCACACGAGATCTTGGGTTATTCTTTCAAAGGAACCCAGAATCCAATATGATTGGGTACACTGATGCCGGCTATTTATCTGATCCCCATAATGGCCGATCCCAGACAGGCTTTGTATTCTTACATGGAGGGACTGCCATTTCATGGAAGTCATCAAAACAGATCCCTGTATCTACCTCCACCAATCACTCTGAAATAATTGCACTATATGAAGCTTCACGCGAATGTGTTTGGCTTCGCAGAGTGATTAACCACATACAACAGTCATGTGGAATGAGTACTCTTGACTCACCTACCATTATCTATGAAGATAATGCTGCTTGTGTTACACAGATGGGGACAGGCTACATTAAGAGCAACATAACCAAGCATATTTCCCCTAAGTTGTTTTTTCCTCATGAATTACAACAAATGGGTGAAATAGACATCTTGCAAACCAAGTCATGCGATAATCTCGCTGATTTGTTGACTAAGTCATTACCAGCTTCCTCGTTCCAGAAATGTGTTCAAGGAATTGGTATGCGATGACTTCGAGATTTGCAAGGTTCAGGGGGAGAGATCTCCTAGTTGTTGCCTTGTTCACACCATCATATTGTACTCTTTTCTTTGTATGAGTTTTACTCACAAGGTTTCTCATATAAAGTTTTTAATGAGGCAATATTAGCATAAGCTTATGTCATATATCTTGTTTTCCCTACCAGGGTTTTTAAGGAGATATCAATGACGTATATTGTCCTCTAAACTATCTATGAGTTTTTCTCCTGCAAAGGTTTTTCTCATATGAGTTTACAATGAGGCAATAATCATATATGCTGGATCACTTTCTCCTTATTTTCCCACTGGGTTTTTGAAGGAGTTTTTAACAGCATATCTATCAAAGTATTTCTCCTCGTTTTTATCCTACAGGACTTTTTGGAGGATTAATACTATTCATTGATCTCAAGATGGATTCGATCAAAGGGGGAGTGTTACAAAGCAGTTGATCTCATCAGAGATCAGAGAACCGCTCTCTCAAAGAACCGCTTCCTTCCCTCTCTCTCGATGTAAACTGCCAAGAGCAGTTGCTTATTCCATCCATGTATAAATATGTAAACACAAGATCAATGAGAATAACAAGTTCATTACTACTCATTACATTCTAGTTTTTACAATCCGCATACCATCGTCTCATCACCTGCTGCTTACTTGTGAGACGACTGGTATGCATGTACCTTATCATGATATTATATATTATATAAATAATAAAGGTAGGCAAGACTGTCCAAAGGAAATGCTTCATGAACCGGATCTGGAAAAGAATCACTTCTCAACTACCAAACGCAAAAAAAAAAAAAACGGCCTAGCTTTCTCAAAGAATCTAAGTAGGCAAGGAACCGCTGAAAAACAAAATCCGCTTCACCAGATTCCCGCTGGCTCCCAGTTATATTTGGTAAGGTTCACCTAAGAATCTGAATTCTCTCCCTGCCCTGCTCACTCCGAGAATCTTAATAAAATTACTATATCAGAGAATCAAAGAGTAAAGCTAGAGATCTTCCAAACAGACCGCCCTCATATCCCCCTCCCGCTTCCTCATCACACCAGAAATATGAATTTACATAGCATCAGAAAGATCCCAGAGCCTAGCCAAAAATAAGCATTTGAGACATCAAATAACAGATGAACCAAGCATACATAGCCACGAAAGAAACAAAGAAGGAAAAAACGAGCAAGATCTGAAGGATTCATCATCAGTCAGTGCTACAAAAGAGCAACTGTACTACGTCGTACGGTGAAGCAACAGCACTGGAGCTCTACCGTACCGACTTCATCAGAAGACCAGCACCAGATTATACTACCACAGCACCGCTCTCACCTACCAAAAGCTAACGCTCCAGCACAATGTACATCTATTATCCACTGTAATAAACTTGTACATGGCCAAAGGATTTACAGTGCCCAAAACCTAGCTCTCATCTAACTACTCGGTTCCCGAAACTCCACACCTGGTTATATACAGGCAACAAGTACCCTATTCAACCATGTATTAATAATACCGAACTCTCCACGTCACTTATGCCACCTGCTCGTCGTATCTGACGCCAATGCGTAAATGGGGATTAGTGTGTAGTCGTATTTGACGCCAATGCATGCATAAGGGATTAGTGTGCGTCTACACAGCTGTACAGTTAGGTGGCTGCTGATGTTGGCCACTCAGGACACTCAGGGACACCATCCTTGCCCGCTTTTCTGAAATCAGAAACCAGAAAGTGTTTTGGTTCAGTACATCGAATTCTTTTTGCATCATGATACGAATAATTTGCAGTCTGCTTACCTCCTGTAACGATTAGCTTCTCAACACGTGCCACAATGTGCTTCCCGTACGTGTAATTCTTCAGTTCATTCAAGTGTAGTTTGATGCTTGAGAGATCATCTCTAGGTATTTGTCATCACATGTCTGAAGGACTCTCTGTACAACATAGTTACCAAACTGATCCTTCATCAATTCCTGCAAAATTAGCACAGATGTGAAAATAATTCTAGCTACACATGAAAAAAAAAACAATAACCATGGTGCTACTGATGTGTGATATGTATACTAGAATGTCATCTATTACTGTCATGAAAATAGAGCCATGACCTAAATTACATAGAATTATGCAGATGTAATCTTAATGTATTGATTGTTGAAACACTGAATCAATTTTGTCTATGGAATTATGCAGTTTTGTCTATGGAATACTAAATGTATGTACCACCTTATAGAAATAAAGAATAGGACAAACCTGAAATGTTTGACCAGAAGAAATGATTTCCCCAATAAGGCTATCACGTTCTTCAGGAGTTCCAAAGCCAGACATTTCTCAATGACATTAGAAGCAAACTTTTGCTTGCTCAAGATGACCACTTGCCCTGAGAGCTTTTGAATGATGGATGATCGCTCTTCTGGCTTCCCATGTTCCAACACATGCTATAGAGTGTTCAAGACAGATTCACAAAAAAAAGAACAAGTTAGTACAACAGAGGCAAAGGCAACAGAATATAAGCACAACAGAGAAAGTAGCTTGATTTTGCTCAAATATCATTAACATATCTCCTGAGTTTATCAAAGTGAATAATGTACAAAGGAAATCAGAAGTTAGATATTCAAACACATACGGGGATAGAAATAATTCACATACTTGAACAACATAGTTCCCAAATTTATCATCCGTCAAATGGAAGGTCTGCTGCACAATTTCATTCATGATAGCACTTTGAGTCACAGGATCATGGCAATGCTCCAGAACTCTCTGTAACAATGAAATTAGTTAGTACATAAAACAAGACTCGTCATTAAAAGAAAGCAACAATGCATTACGTACCTGAATGACTCTGCAGCCATATTGATGGGTACATAGAACAAGAATTTGTGAAAGTATAGGATCAATAACAAACGGAATGCGGTCTTCAGGAACACACTCAATGCATTTCTGGATCACATGATTACCATTTTGATCACCAATACATTTCAGAACATAATTCTTGAGCTCATGAACAATGTCGATCTTCCGATCCATGTCAACTACCTCCAAAACCTGTTAATGATGACAACACAAATTATCTCATAAAGCACACAGAGATAGAATAAACTTCATTGGACGTGGTGCTGGAGATCAACAAAAAGAAATTAAAAAAATAATAATGCATCTGGTTCTAATACCATCGGATTTCAAAAGGAAACACTAATTTACAGTGGATAATTTGCCATAGATAGTAATAGCAGGAACTACAGAGATTCAAGCAAACATGGGCAACCCACAAGATGACGTCTGTTAAGGGCCAAAGTTAATATAAATTGTGTTGGCAATGCAGCTGTAAGCAGAAATTTCCAAGAGTGAATTTAACCGTTGATCCACAAGCTAACAAATGAGGTTACAACGACCAAAATAATCATTTGATTGCCACATGATGAACAGGAAATCCTATAGTGAAGCCAATCCTCAAATCAAAAACCATCTAACAGTCTGCTAGACCCTTGAGTTTTCCAGTGAAAGTTCAGTGATTTAGGACATAAAAATCAGATAAAGAAAACTATAATATTGGGGATGAAGCTTCCATAACGATGTCACATGTTAAACGAAGAGGCTCTTTAAGACTAATTTAAGAGGCACAGAAACACCATATACTGACTTAATGCAGGAGGAGCACTTTTTTAAAAAAGGTCAAACTTCATGTATTACAACAATTAGCCAAAATACAAGTGTTTTGGTGTACAAAAATTTATACAATAAGACTTGACCTTCAAATTCTTTCATACAATAATGGTTTTGCAGGAACAAATGTATTTTATGAGAAAACAATGATGAAAGGTAACTTTTCAATGACCTGACAAAATAAAACATGCCTTGTATTCTTAACAGAGGAAGTAAATCATTAAGGTACCTGGCAGAATTTATATGTTTCAAAAAAAAAACTGGCAGCATTTATACACCAGAATAAATGCAATCACCATACTAAAATCATATTATTGTTACTAATGTTTACACAAACTAATTGCTAGCCCCTGAAGAAAGCATCAATACTCGTTACAAAGAAAAAACACAGCAATTCCAAAATTTGCTAAGAAAAGTAATGTGACATCAATGTAGGAGAGAACAAGTCCAAAATTACTACATTAATGACGAAAAAAAAAATTTGGTATAAGTTTTTGTGGTTAAATTGCAATGTCATCGAGGACTGCCACTATTGTAAGCATATGCCCGGCGAATACACCCCTACCCCTTTATACAAGCAAATCTGTTTCTTATGGTTACTCTCATGCAGAATTTTCATGTGCTAAGTAGCTGAGGACTAAATCCATTTTATAAAAACAGTATTAACCAGGTTAATGTGAACTAAGAGACAGAAAAATCATAACTTTTCGGTTTAAACAACAGAAAAAAATTAAGAATTTAAATTCAGATCTTATATTTGGAAAAGAGACCTTGTAAACAATACACAAAAGATACACAGTATAGACATCACATATTTTTTCCAGAGCTTTGGTGGCATAATATATATACACAATACTAAACATAGAACAGACCTTCTGAACTACCCTGCAACCATACATCTGGAGGCTGAGTTCCAAAATGTGACCTTTCAGTTGATCTGCCATTGGATTAACTGATTTTCTGTAGCGAACTCGAAAAACTGAGAACATCACAATCCAAGTGTCAGGATTACACAATACACAAGAAATATAAATAATCCAACTAGGATAGACAGATATACCTTCTGGATAACATAATTGCCGAAAACATCAGTTGTTAGAGCAATGGCATTGGATAATATCTCTGGAAATATTTTTTCCCGATCATCCTGTGATGCAATTTCAAGTTTTTGCTGAATAAAGCGGCTTCCATATTGATCCATACTGCGTTGGACAAGAAATGAATGAGATGAAATTTTTCCATTGAAAAAAAAAAGAAATGTAGAATGAAAGAAAGACTTGCCTAACTTCCTTAACACGGCCCACTACATCAATCAGCTCCACTGAATCAGCTCCATTTCTATCAGCATTATCCAAAAAAGGCACATCCTGGTAGTTTGCTAATGTATTGTCATGATAGACCTGTGATCCAATATTTCTACCCACTGCCTTTCTATTGAGGGAGAAGGGTCGTGATTGCCGATCACCATGAGATAGAATGTGCCTCGAGTTTGGATAAAAATGAGATCCAGATCTTTGCATTCTTGAATAGGGAAAACGGGGCTCGTCATGATAGATCCTACTATCATTATATGGCAGATTATCCTCCTGCAGATATTGTTGTGCAAGTAAATCCTCAAGGAACGCCCTTCGACTCCTAACCAAATCGAAGTCTGTATTGCTGTTGTATCTATTGCTCATGGGGTTCATCATATTTGTCATAGCAGCATTGCGAGAAAGATTGGTTCCTCTAGGCAAGTTGCCTGATTGCATTATAGCTAGCTGTTCAGCCAAAGATAAGTGATCAACACCCTTTATGTGATGGCGACTGATCCTTGAAACATTGGAACCATCTAATGCACTGGTCTGCCTCCGTAAAATACCATCTCCATACATTGGTGATGGATGATGTACATCTGACCTAGGTGTGCGAAAAACATTACCAACCAAAGGTGATCGGTTTTCATCACCAATTTTAGAGAAATCTCTTTGGCGCTTGAGTATTTCATCTAGTAGCTCTTCTCCATGATTCCTTTGGTCCATTACTGGGCTATTAGACAGCCTCAACCCAGATAAAGCATCTGAAAGATCAGAATCAGCCATATAGGAAGCATTAAGATCCCTATTGCCATAAGCATTCATCTTTTCTATGTTTGGCATGAAGCGATTCTGGATATTTCTGCGATATTCAGCATTATCGGGATCCATATCTGTCCAAAGCGAACCCATGTCAAATGCAGAATAGTTTGACATTGCACCACCACTAACTCTGCTCAGTCCAAACTGCCGTTCATCCAAGTCTCCAGTAGCATCAAGTCGGAGGCCAGGTGGTCCAACAGATAAAGATGCAGAATTACCAAAATGTTCCTGAAGCAAACATATAAAGTTAAAATAATTTCGAATGAACAAAGCATTTTTATTCCAACAGTTGGCAAAGAAATGAAAGTAACAAAGTTAAACGAAAGAATTATGAAAAGATCTTAAAGAGACGAGGTTTCACAAAAAAGGGTACAAAACTCATTAAGCATGCAAACATAACAGTGAATGTCAGTACCACAACAGGGAAAGCATACAGGGAAGGTGCTGCACATGTTACCCCTTTTTAGCCATATATGCACAGCACCTTGATTAAAGTGTATAACCATGATTAACATGCCCAAAAGTATCGTTTATATTTAATTTCCATTATTAAGCATCCTCCTTGCCCTATTCCAAGCTACAAACTGACATCTGCTAAAGTAAAGCTAGATTTTAATTAGAACAATAATTGTGCTCCCTCTGTCCTGGAATATAATGTATCCTAGAAATTCTAGGATTATGTGGTAAACCAAATGATGCATGTAACCCTACATGTTTTACCATATTTGGGTCCATAATAGAAATTGGTAGGTATGCGTGTGAATATTGCCTTTTTAAGCTGAGTTGAGGTGTTAGTTCACCTAGGCCCTGTTTGGGAGCACTCCATGGAGCAGATTCTCAAAGAGAATCACTCCTCGGCTGCCAAATGCAAAAAAAATGACCCAGCTTCCTGAGGGAATCCAATTGAATCACTTCTCTATTTTGTATACAAGCGAGGGAGCCAAAAAAAACTGCTTCCCTGGATTCCCGCAAACTCCCAATTATATTTTGGTGGGGCTCTGCTGATCCACACAGTGCTCCTGCCTAGGAATCCAATGGAATCACTGCATCGGAGAATCAAGGAGCAGAGTTGAACAATCAGGGAGCAGATGTTAGCTAAACCTTGCCATGTTAGTTCAGATATGCATGTCAATTCAGTTAGCTGCATGCGCGGGAGCTTCAACTGGTGGATGACCATGCGCATAGGGAGCAGTGGCGAGACTAGCTCATCCACAAGCATGGGTTCTTGGGCATGAGCGACGTCACCGAAGCGTGGGGATGGACACGCAGTGCTGCGACACGATCACATTCTCTACTATTTTTCTTCAATAAGAGAAGCAATAAAACACAACATTCTCTACTATTTTTCTTCAATAAGAGAAGCAATAAAACACAGAAAACGCTGCGCTTTCAGGCAGCACCAAAACCTTGTGTCCAAGTGTTCGCGTTGAGTTCTCATATTCGTGTTCGCCGCCATTAAGCCCGTGACCTCGCCACCAGTGTTCACCGCCGTCCGTTGACTAACAGGGAAGCTCCCCCAAACAGGACCCTAGAAGAATCTCTTATAATTTGGGACAATTTTTGAACGTTTGGATACCTTGTATTTCAGGACCAAGGGAATAGATAAAAATGTGCATCTCGTGCAACATGGAAGAGAGGAAGAGAAATTATCCCTCAAATTATGTATCTTGGTGAGTTATCAAAGCAAGTTAGGGGGTGTTTGGTTCCACCCACTAAACTTTAGTCACTAAACTCTAGTCACTTTTAGTGGCTAAAATGTCAAACACTCCCACTAAAGGGACTAAAGTGCATGTTTAGTCCCTTTTAGTGGGGGTGTTTGGCATTTTAGCCACTAAAAGTGACTAAAGTTTAGTGACTAAAGTTCACCCCCTTATTCTATCTGATGGCCTGGACATGGCTAATGGACACAGAAAACGTAGTTCCTATGTACTGCCGAACTAGATAACTGCAAACATCATCAGCAGTAGGCGGCTCCTAACATATATCACCTATACTGATGCCGTTTTGTGCATAAACAAGTACCTGTGGCAAATCCAAATCTTTTCAGCAAAATCACACAGATCCCATGCTATATTTAGAAGATAACAACACATCCGACCTGACATCCGCATCTATCTATCTAGTCTATAAAAGAGAGAGAACAACACGTGCAAGAACCAACAGAATGTCACTCAAGAAATAATTTTGTTAGAGATTGGAAACCAAACAACGCTAAAGATGGTAATCTATCTTCTAATCCAAAAAGAGAGATGTAAACACCTGCCAGAACCAACAGAATGTCACTCAAGAAACAATTTTGTTTAGCATTGGAAAGTAAACAACAGTAAAGAAAGTAACTTTTGACGTTTCTGCCAACTTCGCCAACTGCTGCACTCAGAAACCTTTATCATCTTTTCATCTATTTCAACGGGGCCAAAAAATACGAATCCAAACCAAACTACCAAAGGACACGAGAATAAGATTGAAGTAATCCGTGTAGCGACCGTGAGATTGCATCTGTAATCTCCATAGAATTTAGGCCCATCGACGGAACAATGGCAATAGCAAAGCCCAACCTTAACGATCCAATCTACACCGTCCAAAGAAACCAAAACCATGGATAAGCCCAAGAGCAGCAGCACCCCTCACCTGAGCTCCGGCGGCACCGCGGCGCCTGCTGACCTCGTCCATCCTCGCGCCGAACCCGAGCCCGTCGATCCCGGAGAAGAACGAGGCGCCACTGCCGCCGCCGCCGCCGAACGCCCTCTCCGCCCCACCGCCGCCGCGCCGCGCCCTCCATCGTCGGCGGTGCACTGCCACTGCGCAGCGGGTCCCACCCCCGCAGCGCCTCCCCTCCGTCGCCACCCCCGCCGCGCCGCCGCCGTCGCCGAACGGAGCCATCGTCTCCGCCTCCTCTCGCAACGCCGCACGCACGCGCGCGCTTGCGAAAAATTAGGTTGAGTTTGAACGAAACCACCCGCAGGAGGCGCGGGCAACAAATGGGCACGCGGGTGGCCGGGTGGGGTGGGTTGGGTTGGGTTGGGTGGCGGCGCCTTTTTTCTCTAGGGTTAGGGTTTCCGGGGTTTTTGGCTCGTCTTGGGTTGGGTCTAGAGGGGCGGGAGGGAATGGAAATCTTGGCATCATCAGGGACACAGGGACTAGGATTCGGCGTCAGGAAAGCAGGAGATAGGAATGCGATTCCCTTCCGGAGCGGTGCTGGCCTGTTGCTTTCCAAATCGAAGGACGAAGGGGCAACGTGTTTGTTCAAGTTTAGGTAAGATGGACCGATCACCTTTTCTTACCTTACAAATAATGACTCTTTCACTTTTTTTTATTTGAACTTACTTCTATGGCCCTGAAACGAACTTTTATTCCTTTTATTCCTTCTATGGTCTTTCGTCCGTTTTTTTTGCTTAACGGCGTTAAGTCAAGGGTAAAAAGACCATTTTACCCTAGCATTAAAAAATTTGTAGAGTTTTAATTTTTTATATATATGGATTAATATTAAACAAATAAATTTACACATGACAATATTTCACATAAAAGAAATATTGTTACGTATAAATCTATTTGTTTAATATTACTCTAAAGCTTTTTACCTACATGGCCTTAGAAATAATGACTCTTTCACCTTTTTTACTTGAACTTACTTCTATGGCCCTGAAATGAACTTTTATTCCTTTTATGGTCTTCCGTCCGTTTTTCCTACTTAACGGCGTTAAGTCAAGGGTAAAAAGACCATTTTACCCATAGCATTAAAAAATTTGCAGAGTTTTAATTTTTTATATTATATGGATCAATATTAAATAAATAAATTCACACATGATAATATTTCACATAAAAGAAATTTGTTACGTATAAATCTATTTGTTTAATATTACTCTAAATATACAACAAACAAACAAAATTTAATTTTTGTATGCCAGGGGCAAAACGGTCTTTTTACCGTTAAATTAACATCGTCAAGTGGCGAAAACGAACGGAAGGTCGTAGAAGTAATGAAACATAGAAATAGTTTCAAAAGAAAAAAAAGGTCATACAGGGAAGAGTGATCTTTTCCAAGGCCATATAGGTAAAAAACTCATTTTCTTATTCACTCTATCCGCAATACAAGGGAACCGAGTAATTTTGTGATCAAACAAAGAGTTTAGCAAAAAGCTAATTATTCTTTAGGCCTCTATTTTGTGATCAAACAAAGTGCATGTGTCAATAAGGGGGGAAATTGGAAAAATTGGGGAGAGAGTCCCATAAACACTTACTCCTCCATCACAAATTATAAGTCATTCCAATAATATTACAGAGTCAAAGTTTTTTAAGTTTGACTAAAATTATAGAGAGAAATACAAAAAATTATAACATCATATAGATATACTATGAAAATATAACTAATAAGAATCTAATAATACTTAGTTGGTACCATAAATGTTATTATCTTATTGTATAAATTTGGTCAAAGTTAAAAAAAAACTTTGACTCTCCAAGATTCTTGGAATGACCTGTAATTTGGGACGAAGGGAGTACAAGTCAACCCTCTTGTTAACAAGGGGGTGAATTTCCAAGGGAGAGAAATACATACATCTAGGGGGAGTTCCACCTTTGTTGAGCACTTTGTAAGTTACACTATTTCAAGGAGAGTTGCACAGTTTTTGCCTCTTTCTAGAAGGACTAACAGTTTTCAGGTGCTTTGAGCTCTACTAGTGGTGTTGAGCCCTTGCTTAGTGTTCGAGTTTTTGCTCGGATGTGGAGTTTTGCTCCGATTTTGTTTGGTTCCGTCGAGTTGTTGCCCATGTCTTTGGGGACTAAGGTTTGCTCATTTCAAATGACACTGTTTTGGCTTCTCTTTGGCTTTTGGGCATTTGAATGAGTTATTCCCTTCTTATTTCTTTTTCTTTTGCTTCTATCTTGTGTTTGTGTGTTGGTGTTGACAAAGTGCTCATCATGGGAGAGATTACGAATATAAGGTTCATATGTACCTTTGTGGTTCGACCTTGTGATGAGTGTTGTCAACATGCTCACAAGTTGGCGTGAGTATGTGTGTGACATGTCTCTTGGTTGTGTTGATGTGCAGGTGTGGAGCTCGAAGGCAATGGTCGATGGTGAGGTGAAGGTCAAGTAGACATGTGTTGTGCCGATGGATCGAGAGCGGTGAAGGGTGGACGTGAGGCTTGGATTGATGGACCGGTGGGCTAGAGGACCAGTTGCGGTAGATGACACTTGG
Source organism: Coix lacryma-jobi var. lacryma-jobi (assembly GCA_009763385.1). Lineage (NCBI taxonomy): Eukaryota > Viridiplantae > Streptophyta > Magnoliopsida > Poales > Poaceae > Coix > Coix lacryma-jobi. The sequence goes on from CM019830.1 coordinate 126,070,523, forward strand.
GACATAAGCAAGCAAGTGTACATGTGGATCAAGACGGCATCGATCGAGTCAAGACAGAGAGAGATGACGTCGTGGCACTTAGCGGAGGCTAGACACGAGTTTGCATGGGAGATGTAAATGGCGTAGGTCGAGTCAGGAAGGAAGACGAAGGCATCAAGCTTAGCAGAGGTCGGACACCTTTTATCCTCCTGCTATGATTAATCGGCTGTTGACACTGGTTATCTATCATAATTAAAGGATAAATAAATATGAAAAGGACGAGAATTTGATCACCAACAAAGGTTTTGGGTTTTAATTGACAATATTCCACGAGTTTTGGTGAACTATGATTCTGCAGGGACTAAACCAGGAAATCAACACCAATAGCTTCCCATAGAAGGAAACCGACGGGAGATAACTCCACCGCCACGTCAGGAAGTTTCTAGAAGACTCCAGAGGACACCAGGAGGTCGACCACCACGAGAGCATGACAGGTGGGACCGACCGGTCCCACCAAGGGACCGACCGGTCCTCCTCAGGGCCCGCTGGACTCTATCTTCTGGAATGTTCTCCCACCGACCTCTAGGATGCATCTTAGTCGTACCTTAAGTCGGTTTGATCTAACGGCCACGGTTCATCGCCCAGGGCTATATAAACAGCCTCAGACCCCCCTCTCCAAGGCATCAGGCATTACATTCATCAGATCATCATCAAAATTATCAGAGAGGGAGATCAATCAGAAGCCCTAGAACTACATCCACTTAGAATAGTTAGATAGAATAGGATTTGAGGAGGCAAGCTTCGCTTGGATTCCTGATCTAGTCACGAGAAGGCTCGGTAAACCCAAGATCTTCTCTCTTGTATTAACATTATGGATCTATTTCATAATTGCTCTTCTAGTTCATCATTGTTCATCATTGTTTATGTTATAGTTCATCGTCTAGTTCATGTTCATCGTCTAGTTCATCTTCTAGTTCATAATCCTGCTCTAGTTCATGTTCTAGTTCGTACTTTAGTTCTTCTCGATGATCTAATTCACCTTATTGTTCATCTCTATGCTCTAGTTAGCAATACAATTGATATGACTAAGACATCAACTATTATATTCTTAATTATATTGCTTATAGTATGCTTTGATTATATATTTGGCATAGATAGTTCATCTTTATGTTTATACTCATGTTCTTATAGCGCTCATCTTAAAGTACAACGGGTGGGTGATAGATGTTGTGTAGGCGTGGTGCCTATACATTATTTATCTGCGAATGCGTCCTATGTTCCGGATAGAGTGGTAGATCGCGGGTGTGATATTCCTGTTGAGTCCTTTGTATTCTACCTCCCGAATGTAGTGTTCAATATGGCTCAGTTAACTCATGGTTTAGGGATTACTCTGTTTGACACCTTTACTATGGAGTTGCCTCTTGATTATAAATATGATGTGACCTAGCCAATGATTGTCAAATATGTTTGCACTAATCAATGTAAGCTATAACTTGTAATTATAATAACTTAGGAATGTTTCTTATTAATACCTGTTCTAATCATCACTTGGTAGGTAGTACTGTTCTAGGATTATCTTTGATTGATCTGATCTCTGTTATCATTTATCATTTATCATTATCATTTACTCTGTAATCTGATCTTTATTTGGAGTAATAAGTGTGTTATCAGTCTTTATCATAAGTGTGAGTGCCATCATGAATGTTGTTAAGTCCTCATTAATATAATACCATCATACTTTGAATTGATTAGTCTCTAGGCTAAATATAAATAACGATACCTGAGACTAGCTTGGGTGAAATGCTTCTACAACGGATGTATTTATCTGTGCGCTTGTGGGTAAATATCTATCTTTAAATCCAGTGCCATCATATAATTACATTGCTAGCTTCATGTTGGGGATGACAACTTGACGTTAAGTGAAGTTAGTAGTGTCCCGTACACTCTTTAGTGCCTTCACTAGATTATTATTTATATGGTTCATTCTTAGTAGCGATGTTAAGAAATGTCAACAAGGATTTCTGGCACCGTTGTCGGGGATAGATTAAAACTCTCTTCTTAAAGTGATTCCATTAAGGAGTGTCAACAAGCATTTCTGGCGCCGTTGCCGGGGAACACATCAATTCAATTAGGATGGTACCTAGGGTTTTTTATTAAAATCTTTATGACACTGATAGGACATTGCATTAGCAGCATTTAAAACGGTAGCTAGAACATATGATTTAACTTACACACATGTGAAATGCACTGATTGTTTATCTCTACTCAAACAGACTTACCCTGGCTTTGTTATCTTTTTATCTTATGCAGGGTGTAATGTATGACTGGTTTCCAACTTCCGAAAAAATACGTTGAGGATCCCGAAGCTTTACTAAAGAAAACAAGACGTAAACTCAAGAGACCCTCACTACCACTTCCAGAAGTTAGCCAGATAAGAAGAAGCTTGACACCAGTATTGGACACCATGGCCGACAAGACACTCCGTGAATTCTCTGCACCAACCACTGCCAACATCAGGACTGGACCAACAGTCAATGTAGGAGACAACGGATTTGAGCTCAAGCCAGCTTTGATCAACATGGTGCAAGCTAATCAGTTTTGCAGAAAGGCACATGAAGATGCAAGCGCTCATCTCCAACACTTTCTGGAGATTTGTAGCACTTTCACCATCAAGGGAGTCGAAAGGGACGCCATTCTACTTCGCTTGTTCCCATTTTCACTCTTGGGAAAAGCAAAACAATGGTTCTACGCCAACAAAGACAAAAACATCTCATGGGCGATCTGTTCAACCGCCTTCCTAGCAAAGTTCTTTCCAGTGGGTAAGACAAATGCCCTCCGTGCCAAGATTTCAACTTTCCAGCAACAATACGACGAATCAATCCTAGAGGCTTGGGAACGCTTTCAAGACTACATATCAGAATGCCCTCACCATGGGATGGAGAATTGGCTACTCATGCAAACCTTCTACCATGGGCTCACTTCGAGTACCTGTGAGAATGTGGATGCCGCTGCTGGAGGATCATTCTTGTCACTCACTATCAACAATGCTACTACACTCATTGAGAAGATGGCCTCTAACCAAGGATGGAACGAGGAACGCTCTCAACCACGCAAGAGGGAGAATACATCAACTAAAGGAAGTAGACATGTTGTCTGCCAAACTTGACCTACTCATGAAGAAGTTCAATAAACACACTCCCCAGAAAGAAGACGTCAAGCAAATCTACGAATCTCGCATGACATGTGAAGAGTGTGGAGGCACTAGTCATTCAGGGAGCAACTGCCCTGAGATTCAAGAGGATGAAAAGTACATCAATAACAACACCAACTATCGTCCTCAACAAGCTCAAGGATGGAACCAGCAATCAAGGCCCCATTACTCAGGTAACTATTCAGGTAACTACCAAGGTAATACATTTAACCAACCACCTTTGAGAGAGATGATATCTAATCAAAACAAGATTATTGATAATATGTCAAGAAGATAGCTTCCAATGATAAACTGCTTGAAAATATTAATACTAGAATGGATAGCTTTACTTCTGCTGCATAAAGAATCAACATAACTTTAATAAGATGATAGAATCTCAGTTATCTCAGTTAGCAGCTTCAGTCCCTATGGCTGAAAAAGGTAAGATTCCCGGAAGTCCGAAAAAACTAGAGACTTCAAATCTTGTAGATATTTTTGATGCAGGACATTTCATACCTAGACCATCGAGGGAATGGAAGGATGACTCCATTGCCCCGAAGAAAGGAGATCCAGGGAGACCTGTCATTCCAATCCACATTGGACCTAACAGTTTTGAAGAAGCAGTCTGTGACCTTGGAGCAAGCGTCAACATTATGCCAAAGGTAATATACGAACAAATTCATGGTGCACCTCTGTTATATACAAGTATGTGTTTGCAGCTTGCAGATCAGACACTGTGCTACCCATTGGGAATTCTAGAAGATGTCTGTGTACGAGTGGGACGCTCGTATGTGTGTGTAGACTTTATGATCGTCAAAACAGGTGGAGACATTAGAGCACCCATTATTCTTGGACGCCCGTTCCTAAGCTCAACCAAAGCCATCATCTATGCGGACAGCGCCAAGATCTGTTTCACAATCATAGGCAATAAAGAAAGATTCAGCTTCAAGAGAAGTACACTCACTACCCGAGTCCACCCCCAGATGCCCTACGAAGACGCAAACACTATATCATCAAAGAAGAAGAATAGGAACAGAAGGAGGAAGAACAAGGCTACACAACCACATCAAGACACAGTGTGGATGGTCAACTCTGTCCAAACAGAGAGTGACCACCTTCTTCCATCACCATACCTTACCAAGAGAGACGACCCAGGCGTACCCACCATCGATTGCAAGATCGAGGGAAGTACATTCCACAAGACGTTCTGCGACATCGGTTCAAGTGTCAACATAATGTCTAAGGTAACATATGAATACTTATATAAAAATAGACCTATGTATCAAACATATGTGCAGCTGCAGCTGGCGGACCAAACTTATCGATTTCCGGAGGGAATAGTAAAAGATGTGATGATCCAAATTGAAGACCACTATGTTCCCACCGACTTCATAGTACTAGACATGGGAAGAGAAGACGATATTCACATCATCCTAGGAAGACCCTTCCTCAACACCACTGGCGCCATCATCTACATGAGATCTAGAGAGATCCACTTCCAGTTCCCAGAGAGAAGGTACGCTGTTACTTCAATAGTTATGCCACTAATGTAGAGGAAAAGAAGAACCACTCAAGGAGGAGCGCCGCACATCCCACGCAACAAGAATCGACCAATCAAGGATGGATGAGCTGACTATGAAGGAGAAGTCACCAGGAGTGAAGACATCCCATTAAAGGAAATGAAGGGCGATGAAGTAAAAGAGACAAGTCCACCAGTCAAACAAGTGTGAAAAAAAGAAAGAAAGTTCTACTGACGTGCAATCATCGAGGTCCTCCTCAGGATCTGCTGATGCACCCAAGGAAGAATGAATAGCGTACAAGGAGTCTTGTTCGATAGACTATAAACGTCGAATCCTCGCCGAAAGGTAACTCAGTAGTTATCAAATTCATGTTCTAGTTCAACTTAAGAGTGATATGTTTATATTATTCTTAATGGGGAAGTTGCCATAAAAGGTCACAAACAGAGTATGATTCTTTTATACAAATGTATAATCCTACCGAGCCTACACACGGGTAAGTGGACTATAGAAGAATCAACAAGGCTATAAGAGTCACCCTTGCGAACAACCACTACTACCTGCGTTATAGGAGGCAAATATGAGCTATCAAGTCTAAGCACCACGCTTACACTATCCAACTACTCTAACTCTAGAGCGACTAGAATTAAAGTACTCAAAAGAGAGTCATTAAACCTTAAGAATAATAAGAACAATAGCTCAAACTTAAACATAGATGTTGATTACCGAAACAATCGTTGAAGCAAGTTGACGAAGAACTTGAATCCACAGGTACAAGATGAAGAAGTTGATCCGACAGGCCGGAGCTCCTTCTTGATCTCTTCCTCTCTCTCTCTCTCTTCTAGTTCTAGAATAAGACTAGGTTCTAATCCTACTAGAGGGGTATCTAGTCTTCTACTTGAAAGCTAATCTCCTGAAGTCTCTTCTAGGGTTTCTAGCTGAAGCGTAGTCTTCTGAAGAGGGACCTTCTGTCTGACCTAGGGCCTGGGGGTCTGTTTATATAGCCCTGAGGGATCAACCACGACCGTTAGATCAAACCGACTTCACGTAGGGCTGAGATGGATCCTTAAAGGCGGTGGAGGTAGCTTGCAGAAGACGGAAGCCAGCGACGTCCAGGGGGGACCGATCGGTAGGCCCAGGGGACCGGTCGGTCCCACAGGTCAGCCACCTGCGGTGCCCTTCCTCGTGGTGTCTTTAGTTGTTCTCTGGAGTCTTCCGGAAGGTTCCTGACTTGACGAATGTGTTATCTCCCGTCGGTTTCCTTCTAGGGGAAGCAATCAAGGGCTGTTTACTGGTTTAGTCCCTGCGGATTCACAATTCACCAAAACTCGTGGAATTTATTAGTTTTAATCCCTATACTAAGGTGGAGTTTATATATTCATCCATTTTTATGCTTAAATGACCCTTATTAATAAGAGTTAATTAGTGTCAACAGCAAGCGGGGATTTTTTTGTGCTTAATCTGGTGTAAATTGGTCGGTTCTGTGACATATCCTAGTGATGACGCTAAGAGATATCAATAGAGGTAAATGAGCTCACTCACGCCTTAGGTAAAGCCTATGGTGGTGAGGCCCGCTTGCTAAAGTGCTGGGGTAGCCAAAGGTCTCTCTTAACAAAGAGGGATTAGGATATACCCCAAGAATGGCAAGGCGACTTTTGCTACTCACAAGACTAGTTTTGTGAGAAGTAATGGTTGGTTTTGCAACAAATGCAAGCAACCCGGGCATGTAGAGCAATATTGCAAGAACAAGAACAAAAGTGCATATGTATCCTCTATTCAAATTGATTCTTATTATTTGCTTATCAAGGTGTTAAAGAAAGTCATTTCTAAGAGTTTGGTCACTAACCTTAAAGGACCCAAAAAGGTTTGGGTACCTAAAAATAATTGATTTGTTCTTGTAGGTCAATTACAAAGCCGGAGGAAGGCATTGAGTGCTTGATAGTGCGCACTCAACATATGACCAGAGATTCAAGAATGTTCAATTCAATCAATTCAAGTGGTGATCATGAGTTTGATTCTATCACATTTGGTGACAATGGCAAATGCAAGTCAAAGGGCTTGGTAAGATGCAATATCCAATGACATGAGCATATCCAATGTGTTGTTAGTTGAGAGCTTGAACTTCAATTTGCTATTGGTTGCACAACTTGTGATCTTGGTTCAAGTGCATATTTGGAGTTGATGATGTAGAGATCATAAGTGTAGATGGCTCTAACTTGATATTCAAGGATTTAGATATGAGAATCTATACTTGCTTGATTTCAATGCTAGTGAAACACAATTGTCAACTTGCTTGTTCACTAAGTCTAGCATGGGTTGGTTATGTCATAGAAGACTTTGGTCATGTTGGAATGAAACAATCGACAAACTAGTAAAGCATGATCTAGTTAGAGGCTTGAAAGATGACACATTTAAGGACAAACTTTGTAGTTCAAGTCAAGCCGGAAAACAAGTTGGAAATCCCCATCCTAAAAAAAGCATGATGAGCACTAGAAAAGTATTTGAGTTGTTGCACATGGATTTACTTGGTCCAACCACATACACTAGCATCGGTGGAAACAAACATGGCTTTGTGATTCTGGATGATTACACTAGATACACATGGGTCTTCTTTCTAATGACAAAAGTGAAACATATGATCTATTCAAGATTTTGTCAAAGATGTCACAATGAGTTTGAAACAAACATCAAGAGAGTTAGAAGTGACAATGGGAGTGAGTTCAAGAACGTAGATGGATGAATTGTGTGATAGCTTTGGAATTAGACATCAATTCTCACCAAAGTACATTCCTCAATCAAATGGCATTGTTGAAAGAAAATAGGACTTTGATTGATATGGCTTGCTATTGTAGCAATCGTCTCTATTGTCATGGGATGTTAGAGAAGACACCATATGAGCTATGAATGGAAGAAAGCCCAATATTGCATACTTTAGAGTGTTTGGTTGCAAATGCTATATATTGAAGAAAGGTGCAAGATTGGAGCAAATTTGAGAAGAAGTGTAATGAAGGATCTTACTTGGATATTCAACCACAAGCAAGGCTATAGAGTTTGGAACTTGGCTAGTGGCATACTTGAGGAAGTGCATGATGTTGAATTTGATGAAACTCAAGGCTCTCAAGAAGAACATGAAAATCTAGATGATGTGAGAGACACTCAATTGGGAGATGCAATGAAGAATATGGATATTGGAGATATTAGGCCAAGACAAGTGATTGATGATGAAAATGGTCAAATGTTCTCCTCAAATGCACAAGTTGATGCAAATCAAGCTAGTGGTTCTCATGATCATTCAAGTGCTAGTTAAGATCAACAATTGGCTAGTTCATGTCAACAAAGCAATCAAGTGTAAATACTCCAACCAACTAATATTGCAAGAGATCACCTAGTGGATCAATTATTGGTGACATTAGAAGTGGTGTGCAAACAAGACCTAGATTGACTTTATTTTGTGAACACTATTCATTTGTATCATCATTCGAGCCAACCAAGATTGAAGAAGCTTAGTGGATGTTGATTGGGTTAATGTTATGCATGAAGAGCTAAATAACTTCACCCGCAAATAAGTTTGGAACTTAGTTGAGAGACCAAAAAGCTATCATGTGCTTGGAACAAAATGGGTCTTTCAGAACAAGCAAGATCAAGATGGAATAGTTGTGAGAAACAAAGCAAGATTGGTAGCACAAGGTTATACTCAAGTTGAAGGTCTTGACTTTGGAGAGACATATGCATGGGTTGCAAGATTGGAAGCAATAAGAATATTGTTGGCTTATGCATGTGCTCATAACATCAAGTTGTATCAAATGGATGTCAAAAGTGCATTTCTCAATAGATACATAAATGAGTTGGTATTTGTAGAACAACCACCCGGTTTTGAAGACGACAAGAAGCCCAACCATGTGTACAAAGGTAAAGAAGGCACTCTATGGTTTGAAGCAAGCATCTAGAGCATGGTATGAGAGGTTGAGGGATTACCTACTCTCTAAAGGGTTCAAGATGGGAAAGGTTGATACCAATCTCTTCACCAAGAAGATAGGAAAGGACTTGTTTGTGTTGCAAGTATATGTTGATGACATTATCTTTGAATCAACGAATCAAGAGTTTTGTGAAGAGTTTGGTGAAATGATGACAAGTGAGTTTGAGATGTCTATGATTGGAGAGCTTAGTTATTTCCTTGGTCTTGAAATCAAGCAAATGAAGAATGGTACATTTGTTAGTCAAGGCAAGTACATTAAGGACATGCTCAAGAAGTTTGGTCTAGATGATGCAAAGGCAATTAACACTCCTTGGGCACTAATGGACACTTGGGTAGTGATGCTAATGGCAACATGGTGGATCAAAAGTTGTATCGGTCTATGATTGGAAGCTTACTCTATGTGACTGCTTCTAGCCGGATGTCATGTTTAGTTTATGCATGTGTGCAAGGTTTCAATCCTCACCAAGAGAGTCACTTGCATGCAACAAAGAGAATATTGAAGTATTTGAAGCATACACAAGATGTTGGATTGTGGTATCCCAAGGGGTCAAATTTTGAGTTGATTGGATATTCGGACTCCGACTATGCGGGGTGCAAAGTGGATAGAAAGAGCACTTCGGGCACATGTCAATTACTTGGAAGATCACTTGTTTCATGACCATCAAAGAAACAAAATAGTGTTGCATTCTCAACCGCCGAAGCCGAATACATATCCGCGAGAAGTTGCTGTGCACAATTGCTATGGATGAAAGCAACTTTGTATGACTTTGGAATCAAATTCAAGAAAGTACCATTGCTATGTGAAAGGACCAAACGGACCTAAGATGCCGCCTAGAGGGGGGGGTGAATAGGCGTTTCTGAAAAATTAACACCTTAAATGCGGAAGCGATTAGTAAGTGAGCTTCCAATTTCTTGAAAGCTCTCAATCGGAGTAAATCAACCCCACAAGAGACAAACACACGGTATATGAAAGATATACAAAGAATATTGAGTCAATTCCCTACACCACAAATGATTAGAACAATCTAGAATAATTCCTGTGCAGGAAGGTAATACCGGACACGTCCGGTGCGGATACCGGACACGTCCGGTAAACCCTAACTCGCTGAGTCCTTAGGAAATATCGGACACGTCCGGTAGCAATACCGGACACGTCCGGTATTTGCGTTTTCAGCGCCAGGCACCAAATTAACTCCGGTTTCTTCTCAACTATGTCACACCCTGTAGAGATACAATCTATATATATGCACAACACACAAAACCTGCAGAGATAGCTCGAGCCACACAAATATCAAAAGGAATAAAGAGAGAAGACGCGATATTTGTTTTACCGAAGTTCGACACCCCCTCGGGTCCTACTCTCCGTTGAGCCGGCTGCGAGCTACCACAAAGGTGGGCTCTAGAGGACACCACGGGTCACTCTAGCCGCGGTCTATTTCACCCGCAATGCTCCTTCTACTAGATGATCTCTTTTGAGGAGAGATCGAACCTTCACAAACTTTCCGAGGCACTCCACAAATCTCTTGGGTGCTCAACGGCGACGCCTAGCCGTCTAGGACCGTAGAGTCCAAGAGTAACGAATGCGCACAACAAGATCGACGATTTGCACAAGTGCTCAAGAGGTGGCTTGCTCTCTAATTTGAATCTCTCTCAACCCACAAATGGATTTGGCAATTAGAGATCAATCACTTACTAAGAGAGGGTTGGAAAGTGTTTTGAAAGCTCTAGAATGGGTATGGGAACCAGCAGAATCAGCAGCCTCCAAAAGTGGAGGCTTGGGGGTATTTATAAGCCCACATTCGAAACTAGCCGTTGGCTGAGTCAGCACATACCGGACACGTCCGGTATGCATACGGGACACGTCCGGTATTACTTCACTGCGTGGGTAAAACCCTTGACAGACCAACATTCAAACTTCCCATATGATCCCGGTAGTACCGACCATCTGGTCGGTAGTACTGCCAGTTACAAAGGGGTTTCTGCAACCCCTCTGGAAGTGGCCAATTTTGACCTACCGGTACTACCGCTATAACCCCGGTAGTATCGGTCGGTAGTACCGACCCTTGGGTCGGTAGTACCGCCCAACCAAAAAACACTGTCAGTCAGAAAACCGCAAATACCTGACACGTCCGGTATGTATACCGGACACGTCCGGTATGACTTTACTACGCTTGGACTAACTGAGAGACCGAAGGAAGGCTGCACTGCTATGGCCACATACCGGACACGTCCGGTATGAATACCGGACATGTCCGGTATGGACAGACAGTGCAACAAACAATCTGAAGGTTAGTTCTAGCTCTCTCATGTCTCACTTAGGTTGGTTTGAGCACTTATGAAGAATCATCTACTATATGTTGCATCCCTCTTAATAGTACGACATTCCTATTTACTCAAGATAAAATGGAAAACAAGATTTAAACCTCTTGAGTTGATCTCCATTTGAACCAAAGCCGCGTCTCTTCATTTTCTATATAGGGAGGAATGCTTGTCATGTTTAGAAGTGGATATCCCTCGAGCATAGCCATCTTGAACATGTGACTTGACTCCATGCAAGTGATATAATGGAGTTCCAGATGTGCCAAGTCACTCCAATCAATATTGTTGCTAGGAATGTTGATTCTCCTCTAGATGCGATCTTCAAGCTTGATTGATCCTTCGACTAAATGCAAGTACTTTCTTCTTCACTCTAGCTAGGTTCTTCGGCCGCCAAGCCGTCGCTTGCCCTTCACCCTTGCTTAGTACCTCAAAGACTCTTTCCTTGATATCTTCACCATCTCAAGCCATTCAACCATACTTTGTTTTGAATCTCTTCTTAGCAATCATATATGAACCGTGATTATCCCACAATACGATAGCCCTCTTCATCAATATCATTCTCATTGTTGTCATGAGCTTGGGATGTGATTTTCATACAATAATTCATCATTTGGGCCTTGTATTTCATTCCAAGTACACTATGCATATGATAGTCTTTTTATCAATATCAATCTCATTGTTGTCTTGTGCTTGTGACATGATTTTCATACAACAATCCATCATTTTGGCTTTGCATTTCATTTCAAGTACATAGTGAGATAATCATTTCCCTGTGTCACACTTAGCAAACATATTAGACCTTTTAATCAATATTGTCGTCAAATCATCCAAAATCACACTTAAGTGCAACATGCACTTTCACTATGTGACAATGAAAGTGCGTGAAGCTAACTAACAATCCGGTTCAACATTCAAGAACAAAGCACATTGACATTAGACATCACTTCATAAGAGACCATCAACAAAAGGGCGACATATCAATTGAAAATGTGGGCATCGATGATCAACTAGCCGACATATTCACCAAACCACTTGATGAGAAATGGTTTTGCAAGTTGAGGAATGAGTTGAACATACTTGACTTCTCTAACATGAGTTGATGCACCCCATTATATGATATGCCTCTCCTTTGACAAAGCAAAGGTAAAATTGTTTGACATGGCATTCATATCTTAGGATCTTTTATGTTTAAATCATATAGTCATCCCACACTTTTATAGGCTCATTCATGAAAATCCAAATTATTTGATGTATATATGGTGCCACTATAGCTAGCTTGTATGTTTGACTTGATCTAGTGGTAGCATATGACATGTTTGTAAGCTTGTGAACCTAGTGTTTAATCTTGGAAACAAGCATTCGAGTGTTTAACCAGCGTGAGTAAGATAATCATTGAAAGATGTGTGAAGAAGCTTACTATAGAGCAAATCGTGTTAAATATCTTATGATTGTTTGCTAGGTTAAGCCATAGTATGAAATTGTTCACCCATTGATTGACTTTCTTCTACTAAAATTGGTGTGCCTTTTATGGTACTTGATTTCAAAGGGGGGGAGGTACAAAGATATAGATATTGGGGGAGAAATAGTTTGGGGAGAAATAGGTTACAAAAGATAATAAAGCAATGACAAAGGGGGAGCAAGCTCATGAACTCATTTGTTGCATTTGAATGTGCATTTTCATATGAGTTGTTACATTGCAAGTTTTAAATTCAAATCCACATGTTTGTATGATGAATTCTAGAAATATAACTTGTATGATGTTTTGAAGTACTAGAATGCATAGGTTGTACGTAGACATTCATTTTTTGTCATGTGATTTCAAGTGGATCAAGAGCTCTTTTACATATAATGATTGATCTCACCAGGTTCTTGAGTTTAAATCTATGTGCAGTTACCAAAGGTGCTAAGGATGGTGTATATTGGCAACTCCGATTGTAACACGCTTCAAAGGTCCAATCTTTTACACCTTAGCATCATCGTAGTTACTCTCCCAACATTCCTATCCATACATATGTGAACATATTGTACCAAACTCATGAAGCACGTATGTAGGGGGAGATAGTACTATCGAAATCAAATTTGTGATGATTGCCCGATTCTTTATCATGATCTTATTGCTTGGACAAGCAACTCAAATTTAAAATTGAATTTAATTAATATCTTTGTAAAGGTTGTCATAAATTACCAAAAAGGGGGAGATTGAAAGCCCTAGTTTGGTTTTGGTTAATTGATGAAACCTATCGGACTAACCATATGCTCAAGTGTGTAGTTGGGTTTTGGTTAATTGATAAAACCTATTGGACTAACCCTATGCTCAAGTGTGTAGATAGGTTGGTCCAAGACCAAGTGATGGAGCTAGATGGATGGTGATGTCCACATGTTGGTGATCAAGTGCTCCAAAGCTAGGAAAAGAAGAAGGAGAAAAACAAAATGGGCTAGAGGCAAAGGTATAACCGTAGGACCATTTTGTTTTGGTGATCAAGACACTATAAAGAGTGTGATCACATTTAGGATTGATAGTCGTACTATTAAGAGGAGTGGAACTCGTTTGTGAAATGTGGTTATCAAAGTGCCACTAAATGATCTACACTTTGTATTTGCATTTAGATTCTAGTCTGTGCTAACTTCCCTTAGAAAAGTGCTTGACAAATGCTAACTCACGTACACAAGTGGTGGAAACTTGGTGGAGTTAAACATTTGCACAAGGGTAAGAAAAGGTGGAAGATTCTAGGGTCGCAGAGATGATCGGATGCTGTCCTGGTAGTGACGGACCCGTCCGATACCTAACCCTAGCTGGAGCAAAAGTCTGGGTGTGACTGGACTTTGAGAGAAGAAGTGTCTGGACTCAACGCTGGTGCGTCTGGTCACAGTGACGTGGAAGTATGTGTGTCAGCAGGGACTGACCAGGCGCTGGATGCGTCCGATCAGGATTTTCCCTCTCCGGATCCTCTCTGTTTGTAATCGGAAGCTAGGGCTGAAGCGTCCGATCGTCTTCTAATCTGTCGTCTGGTCAGTGGTCAGAAAGAGTTGTTGGAGGCTGTGTATGATCGGACGCAGTGACCAGTGCGTTCGGTCAATTTGACTGGTGCGTCCAGTCGAACATAAACGTCGGTCGTTGTGAGATAGCCGTTGAGATCGAGCGACCGAGTTCATACGACCTAGACATGTGGCATCCATCGGACGAGCGGACGCTAGGTCGGTGCATCCGGTCACCCCGACAGGCGCGTCTGGTCAAGCCTGTTTTTCAGCCCAACGACTAGTCACTTTGTGATGGCTCTACATAAGGTGTTTGGCTGGCTTGGGCTCATACCCTTGGACATTTTGATTGCCTAAACTTCTTTGTGAGTCTAGCCATCCTTCTCCCACTCCATTTGATCAATTGTTCATCATATTGTGGAGATTGGGAGATCCAAGTGCATTGCATGAGTGTGTTCATCTAGAGGCACTTGGTGATTGTGTTTCGCTCCGGTTTTCTCTTGTTACTTTTGGTGTTTGCCGACACCTAGACAGCTTGGTGCAGCAAGGATCATTGAGCGACTATTGGTGATTGTTGCCGGCTCCGATCGGAGGATTGTGAGGCGTTTCTTGTATCTTCCCCGCGGGAGATCGCAAAAGGTAACTCTAGTGGATTGCTCGTAGCTTGTAGATCCTCATCTTGTGGTGTGGTTGTGCGGCACCCTATTGTGGGTTTGGTGTGTGATGCCAATTAGCTCGTGAACCTTCAAGTGGGTGAATCGCTACAACGAGGACGTAGCTTGCCGACAAACAAGTGAACCTCAGGGATAAATCTTTGTATCATATTTGCCCGAGGATTTCTTTGGTATCTATTGTGTTCATCACTTGCAACAACGGTATATCCACTCCATTACTTGTAGTTCGATTGTTATATTCTTACTAGTGATAATTGTATCTTTAGTTAGCTAGTTAGATTACTTGTCTTGTGTAATAGTAAATACTCTTACTTAGTTGGTCACCTAGTTGTAAATTAGCAACATAGATTTTGTGTGACATAAAGATCATAGCTAACTAGAATTGTGGATATGTGACTTGCATTTTTGTAGAGCTAGCGCAAAACTTGCTTCGTCATTTAGTGGACTATCTTGTTTAGGTGTTGTTGTAGAAATTTTTATAGGCTATTCCCCCCACTAGTCATTTAGGACCTTTCAAGTTTCCAAACTCAAATTCACCGATTAGAGACATTGGGTGGATTAGGGATAGGAGGAACCGACAGAAAGGAGATCATGGTGTCGAGGTCGGCGCTATGATCTATAACGCCGAGGTGCCTACCATGTCAGCGCCACCTCAGCTGCTGTGGTGTGCACGAGCAGGTACCTTGACGCCGTGAGTCATGATGCCGACCTCGGGATTCAAAGATAGGTTTATTTCCACCAGGGGTGTAAACATGAAAATTCTTCAAAAAGGGCTACATTGCAAAAAGAAACAGAGCCTTAATCTGTCGGAACAAATATCCCCTACAGTCTAGAATTCAGTATTCTCAATCTCCTTTATTAGACTTGTAGGGAAAGAAGAAAAGAAATTTAGTGGAGATGCTCTTAGGGAAGCTAAATATAGATCTAAGCAAATATGGCAGCGCCAACAGAATAAGCATATCATAATTTATCATTACTAACATGATACTGAAAGCATCGCAGCTAAAATATTAAAAAAAGTGTCACCCTCTGCCATCATGACTCATGAGAACAACTTCAGACAAAATACTCCTCCGGTAATATAACTAGCTTAATTCTATCCATTTCCTCCAATTTCTTTCATGCAAACAACAATTTTACATCAAACCCCCCCCCCCCCCCCCTCCTCCTCTCCGGACCAGAAACACGAAAACTGACTATTCAAAACATAGACACAAGATAATTCTAGGGCATAATTCAATGGTACTGTTGTATTATCTGAGAAAGAGAAGAGTATGTGCCAACACCAGCACAACAAAGTCCAACGGCAATGATGAACACACACAGTACTACCTGCACAGACATAGGGCTCATTAAAAATCTGCACATGTTTCAGTTTAAGAGTAATTATAATTATTTATATTTGGATGATAAAGCTGAGTCAAGAACACAAGGAACATTATTTTGCCTCCAAATTTTTTTTTGCATCTAAGAAAGTGAAAGTTCTGAATGAAACGATTAGAGAATGAATAAGAAACAAAGTATTTTAGTTTTCAAGCCAGAAAACATTTGAAGATTAATATAAATGAGTATTTGACACTCTTGCACTTTTCAATAATGGATGTTTAAGAAAAATATATAATTAATGCACAAATAAAAACGTATTTTACCTGATACCAGGTCACTTTACTCCTGAGGATTGACAAAAAGCAGGCACATGGTAGAATATAGGCCTAGAGGAAAATACAGATTATTAGCTACAAAGAAATGTACAAGCGAAGACTCCAAAAATTCGGAAGGTGAACTCACCACAAACATGGTGAGAAAAGACCCAACCAATGACATGACAAGTCCTGAAAAGGCTCAACAACCATTGAAGCAGAGAATCAGATAAAAAAAGGAAAGAGGGAAGCTTTTTGAATCTTAATAGGAATACTATTGCCCCTACTTATAGAATGTTATCGGAAAATGAGATGAAAAATGATGAACAAACTTACCAAAAAATGGGACGGACAGAGCAATAATAAGGGAAGATACCACCAGAGCGGATCTAAGCATCATTATGTTTGGGTATGTCTGCTGATTTGGAGGTAGCAGTTCCTCCAAACTTAGGGCGAGAGGAGTTATGGTTAGCGCATATGTAGGTATTAGTTAAGGACATAGCATGCGATCCATGAAAACACTATTAAACAAAACAGGACGATTAAAACTAAATTTGTTTAAAAAAATGGATTAGCTGTTAAAAGTTGATATCGGACTTTGGGGAGGAGAATTATAGGACTTCCTACAATCACAAGTGTAAATCTATCTATATTTGTCCTACAAGTCAAACATTTTTTCGCTTTGACCATGAATATCTAAAATTTATTATAGAATGATAACATAACATTGACATTGCTAAATTCATTATTAAAAACAGATAAATCTGTTCATTTAAGATAATACCTTTTCTAGATAATTCTAGTCAAAATTAAAAAAAAAATCATGTGATCAGAGAAAATAAGATATCATATAATGTTAATTGTTAAGTATGGGAATAACGGAAAGCTGAAATGAAAGTCCAAGGATATTTGGTTATTGGATTAGTCACCTGCACCAAAAACCAAAAGTACAAACAGTCAGAAGAATATATCATGCCACATAAAAGCTTTTAAGTATTCCTAATGCGACTGAACATGATTATACTCTATTAAACACATTATGTGACTTTAGCTAGAACAGTTTGGGCAGTGGTGGCTAAATGCTTTGGGGAAAACATTATTCCCAAGAACTTGGAACAATGTTGGCGATGGTGTGATAAATGGCTGCCTTTTGGCAGGAAATACCATGTCTGGGGGGTGGCTGCAGTGTGCTGGGCCATATGGAAATCCTGTAACAAAGCTTGTTTATAAATAACTTGATCAGTGGGGAAGACGTCCCCACTGACTTAGTCTTACGAAGAGTGGCCACCGAAGCCTGGGAACCATCTGCAGCCATTGCATAGGGAGGTGGCACAAATGTAGCACCAGGGTTCGAGCCCTGGGGTGGGTCACACCTCCAATGGGTGCTCTACCAGTGAGCTATGAACTCATCTGTCCATATGAAAAAGAAAGTTATCAAGAGTCCATTAGATATTTTCTGTCATATGTGTGCACTCATGAGATATTGGACAGGTTTATATGATAGAAATCAACTCGTTGAAGGAGTCAACACAATGCTGTGGGTCATGGAGATGATTCTGAATCAACAGGAGACAGGTGACAATCCAAAACGTTTGAAGGGTGGCGACCAAGATGATGCAGGAAATGTGCCTGCTTATGAGTGTGAATGTGTGATGCTAAAGCGTTCTAGGGGTGTTGCTTTTCAGTCTGTTACCATGTTGCTGGCTTCTGATGTTGAAGCATTCTGGTGATGTCGCTCTTCAGCCTGTGTGAGAGTCAAGTTTTTTGCTTGTAAGGTGGTGGAACTATCTGTTGATGGAACAGTGCGTATCAAGTTTTAGTGCCATAGTTTAGGCTCTGAGCCAGAGCGGTAGACTTCATCAGGTTGCTCTTAGTAGGTTCCTGTTGGAAAACTCTTCTGTGATCTGTCCTGTCTTCTACAAACTCTGTATTTCCGTTAAATGTTAATGGAAATGGGGCTCCCTTGTGTTGAAAAAAAAAATGTGACTTTAGCTAGAGGCCATACTTTCTTTTCTATCTAGAGCCCAGAAAAGAACAATTACCGTAGTCCAGATTGCAATCTTGGAAGCCACAAGATTTGGGGGTAAGTTCAGTGTGAATTGGGACTCTGTAGATTCACCGAACATAATGTATCCCATGATTGCAGCACCAGCGAGGAGAACGGTAGACAGAGCGATACTGACAACAAACATAAACCAAAGCATGAGATCATGAATATCTGAAAACAATTTGCAGCTTGTATGATTGTATTACCAGGTGAAAAGAACAGCAGAGAACTGGTTGCGTTTCTTCAGAGAAGAGTAGATGTTAGGGAACACTCCATGGCCTGAGTAGCAGTACCCATACAACCCGATGGCGATGGGGATACCAGGAAGGTTCAGTGCTGTCCCTTCACTCTTGACTGTGCCAACGTGATCAACAAGTCCCACCCAGAACAAGCAGAAGACAATGACGATAGACGCAACGACTCCACCGGCTAGATGCACAAATTGCAAGATGGGAGTCATCTCAAGATTGCCTTGGATCAGCGAACTATGAAACAAGCAAGTGTATTTCGTGAAATAAACAATGGAGGCAACAAGTGAGTGGGTACCTGAAATGAAGCTGAGGCAGCTGAGATCACGAAGCCAAGTGGTAGGCATGACGATAATAGCAGTCAGAATGGCAAATAGCACATGTGAATCCAGAGTCAGGCTACCTATAGTTAGGTGTGCATCTGGGAACAACTTTGATAAGTTGTCGCTCTCTAATATCAAATACTCAATACAACATGCCTGCAAGAAAGGATCAGGAGCAATTCGCATATAGTTACATGTTCATAAGATGTAAGGGCAATGTAGTGCAGGGCACTTTTTTGCTGGACTACTGCAGTTTACAGAGAAAAAAGATTCAACAGTGCAAAATTGAAAGTTCAGGTAGTTTATGCAAGTGTTGCCAACTGTCCTTAGTTTTTCATAATGATCAGAATAGATTTTTTGTATTAGAATATATTTCTTTTATTGCATACACCGTCTAGCAGAGCAACCATGAATATATCACACAGGTTATTAAAGGAAGCTTTTTTTTTTTTTTTTTTTGGAGAGGAACAAGTTTATTGTTCTAGAGCAAAACGAGATGTACTCTGCTAAGAGTGAACGAAACCAAATGGTGGATCTTATGTACTTACATATAGTTCCATATATAGGATTATCTGCAGGTTGCAAAGACATACAAAAGCAGAAGAATTAGCACAAAACCACCCTCCATTGCACTGCATAGTATAAAGAATACAAAACTGAATAACAGGTGAGCATTGCTAGTGTGGAAAATACTTACTGAGATGATGACACGGCCAGCAGTGCCAAAGGCAGCATGTCCAATATCAGGGTAGGTCTCGAGGCCATCCTTGCTGTCCAGGCAACGCCGCAGGAGTATGCCAGTGTACCATGCCAGCGCGCCCAACACCGCCAGTATCACTAGTCCAAGCCAGCCACCTTGCTTGATAGCATAAGGTGTTGACAGGATCCCCACACCACATAAGACATTCACTCCTGCATATGACAGGCAAGTAACTGAACTAAGACGACGTTTGGTTCGGCAAAATGTAACGTAATCAAATTACAGCGGAGATCCGATTGCGATACGACTGTTTGTTTCATCCTGATCGGTTTTGAGATACCCCGCAATCAGATATCAATCCAATCGCATTACGCCGGTGCTCTCGTGATGTTTCCTTTACTGTGCACAACCAAACAAATCAAGGAATCGAGGTCCTCCCGCCACTGCACCAGTGATTTATTTCCTTTACTATTTACGTTACCAGCCAGGGAACCAAACACCTTGTAAAGCTTTGTCATACATAGGCCTCGTTTGGTACAGCTCAGCTTCACTAGTGAAGCTGTTTTTTTGGAAAATAGCTTCATGAGCTACTTACTAGTTGAAGCTGAGCTGTTTTGAGAAAAGTGTTTGGCAAAACAGCTTCACCAACAACTTTATGCATGGTTGGGAGAGAGAAATAGAGGTGTAAGCTGTGAAAAGCTATTTTTTTCAGCTTCACCCATGAAGCTGTTTTTGTGGGAGAGGGATAAAATAACTTCATGGGTGAAGCTGTTTTGTAAAATGGTGTTTGGCAAAAAAAAACAGCTCACAACAACTCATGAAGCTGTTGTGAGCTGTACCAAACAGCCCATAAACGAAAATAGTACATGTTAAGATTGATAACTCTATTATGTAGCTTAAATACTGAAAGGAGAAAGTTTGGCACTCTATGATACAAACTGATTTATCTGATAATTGAGATGTACTCCCTCTGTCCTACTTTGATAGACATTCTAGCAGCTCATTACGAGGTCTAGATTCATCCAAAGCTCCATGTATGTAGACACACCCCATAGCCAGGTGCAAAGAATCTTTGGTGTACTTCATTGAGAGCTAAAACATCATGTATATTGGGACAGAGGGAGTAACCAGCGGAGATGAAGGTGCAGAACCAAAATTACTAATTCTATGATCCCTGGAATGCGCAAAAGAAATCAACTGACGTTGGTTTGAAATATTTCCAAAACAAGAACTTCACCTATAACTGTTACTTAAAAAATA
Organism: Coix lacryma-jobi var. lacryma-jobi; assembly: GCA_009763385.1. Classification (NCBI taxonomy): domain Eukaryota; kingdom Viridiplantae; phylum Streptophyta; class Magnoliopsida; order Poales; family Poaceae; genus Coix; species Coix lacryma-jobi. Next base: position 126,091,372 of record CM019830.1, read on the forward strand.
CGGGCTTTAATGCCTCATATAAATTTCATAGAGAATTCCCACATGGGCAGATACTGTAGGCCTATTTTCAGCATGATATTACTATATTGCATGATCTGATTAGGACAAGGTTTCTCTTTCAACTTGACAAAGACAGATCTAATAAATCCATATGACTGAGGACAATTGTAGTCCAGTTGTCCATGACTCACGTTTCTGTCACATCACTGTACTGACTCACCAACCATGTGATATGTTATATATAGATATAGACCAAGAATGAAAAAGAAACAATCAATGTACCTGTAGTTTGGCATGCCAACAGAGGTACCTGTAGTTTAGCATGCCAACAGAGGACAGATGTACCAAAGAAACATACACGACTACTCTCTGCTTGTGCTAAATCTAGTGAACTGAAGAGTAGTATGTTCCTTGAAACTTTTTTTTTTCTTAAACGCGCAGGAGAGCTGCGCATCAATATATTAAGAAGAAAAGAAGGGGTAACAAACCCCAAAATATTACAGATATAATAGGGCATGTAATCCGCCCAATAACAAAAACAGAGGCTCTAACTCACTAAGCAAAGGAACTTGTTCCTTGAAACTTGAAAGCATTTAGTTGATGAACTAATTGACAGTGTATTATATTAATGGTGCTTCTTGAGTAAAATTAGTTCAGGACATGATGTGAACACTGAACCTTTGGTGTAATTTCATGGAAGATGCACCTATGTTATAAAAATAGTTACAATATATATTTGTTAGATAATGAATTACAATATATAACGAACAGAATGTGTAAATATGGTAAGATTGGATACTTAATCAGGTTCCATCATCAGTTGTCTGTTCCCATGGAACAACAATGCATAGCAGCACCACAACAGCAACATGTCCATTTCTGTCATATTTGTGTGGCGTGGCACATACCTGAACTGAGCATATTTAATAGTAGCTGAATCCTCCAAGCATCACAATCAACATGAAAATTCAGTGTATAACGCATAGTTAAATCTAGTGAAGTTTTGCTGGCTTTACGCAAGGTCTTGTGATCTTTTTACCCTGAACTTCAAACATCTGCAAGGTTTGGAATTCTATTTGGTAGCTACTGTTTCCATTGCAAAAAGAAAGGTAAAATTACTAGACTTCATGATTAATTCTCCATGCTGCAGGCCTTCCTAGTAGTAAGTAGCACCATTTTTTTTTGAATTTTTACCTGATAATAAGTTCCCTAATTTCCTTGCCCTGTCTGCTACATTTTTTTACAATGGTGACTGGAAGCTTATTTACGTAAATATCCTCAAAACAGATCAGCATGTTATTATTATCAGACCCCACTCTGCATTTATCCATCAAGAAATAAGTGCTACGTCTTCCTAAACCGATGCATCCTTTTATCTTTGCTCTTCTCTTTTTCTTAAAAGGGACTGGGCATGATCTCTGAAATTCACTCAACAAACACAGGCTTGTTCTTATCTACGTATCTTCACATTAAATTTTAACAGCCATGCATTATCTAAAAATCAAAACCAACAAAGTTTATGATACTTTACTTACCGTTCATGACCCCTTGGGTATAGGAGCACTTCCGGTAGGGCCCCACCTCATGGCCCCCAACCATAGGTCTCTGGTCCTCAGGGATCCTCTGCAGTGACGACGCCTTCCGCGATGGTGGCAAGTAATGGGAGCTCTTCCGGACGTCCTCATGCTGCTGCTGGTAGTCATTGCTGGCGGAAGCAATGCTTGTTGGCAGTAATGGCTTGATTAAGCTGGAGATGATCTCAGGTGTCTTCCCCCGGAATGAGCTTGTCAGGAATGAGTTGGACAACCGGCTCAGTGATGGCGTGCCCAAGAAGCTCAGGTTTGGTGAGTGCACACTGCTGTACATGTCAATGGATTGCCTGTTCGTAGAAGAGGAAAATGTGCTTACTATTTATGCTACTGGATGCGTATTAGAAGGGTTAAATTGAAGCATGAATGTCTAAAGAGTTTATCAGGAAATATAACATGACACGAAGTGGTCAGAGGTAATTGGAGATCACATTATTAACTTCTGGGTTAAAAAAGAAGGTAATGGTCTGATCTCCCATTACGATCTCCGCCGCCGGTTGATTTATCTCAAAGGTTTTCCGTTTTCCATATGATTTTCTCTTAGATTTGAACTTTGATGCAGAATATATTTGGATGAGCAGATTAGACCAACTGAATTTGCCACATTAGCATAGCAGACCAATGCAACTGGGAGTGGGACCCCAACATAGTGGGAGACATCTGGAAACCAGACAACTGTCCATACTAATGGCACATCACTACAGGGGGTCCACATGTCAACAGTGGTACCTCGCGTCCACACATCCACCTGTACATCTTCACCCTTAGAGAAACTAATGGGCCATAATTTTTTTTCCAACAAAAGCAAATATTCATTATATTTGAAAGGAGAAATACTCCCACCGATAATGACCACAGACTGCTTTTTTCGCTAGCAATCCCAGACATTCCACGTACAGTCGGTACAGACAACCACATCAGTATTTTCATTCTCTGAGAAATTGGACCAAAATAATAATCCGACTACGAGTTGGTACATTGCTTAGCCTTCTGGTCCTAAACAAGTGCCATTCTAGATATTGATACTGTCTTCAAAGCGCAAGATTCACCTCCAATTTGTACTCACATACTTGTTGTGGATTGGTATAATGATATAATCTACACATATTATTTTCTCATGGCTGACCTGAGTGTTCTCAGGGATATTATATACTCCCTCCATCCCAAATTATAAGGCATTCTAAGAATCTTGGAGAGTCAAAGTTTTTCAACTTTGACCAAAATTATAGAGAAAAATATGAAGATTTATAACATCAAATATGTATATTATGAAAATATAACCAATAGAGAATCTAATTGCACTTAGTTGGTATCATAAATATTATTATATTTTTATATAAATTTGGTCAAAGTTAGAAAAGTTTGACTCTCCAAGATTCTTGGAACGTCTTATAATTTGGGATGGAGGGAGTAGTAGTTTTAATTCACTTGATTGGGATATTACCCATCGTCAATTCGTCATCAGCCAGATTCTTTGGCTTTGTTCGCTTGAGCCACAAAAAATCAGCTGCAGAACGGTATTGTTTCGCTCACAACAAATCAATCATTTTAGTTTATAAGTCAGGCTTATAAAATCAGTCGTTTCAGCTTATCAGAGCCTTGCCTCCTTCCTACGTGTGCTGGCCGCCGCCACGGGGGCGGAAGAGAGAGAGACGACGATGGGCGGAGCAGTTACCTGTAGCTCTGCGGCCATTGCTGCGTGTATGAACTCGGCTGGCTGCACCGCGCCGCCACCACCCGCGGGCTGTCGCACGGCGACGAGGAGTCCGACCCGTCGTTGTCGTCGTCCCCTGACTCGTCGCCGCCATGGCCGCGCCGCTTCCCGTCCTCCACGGCCGCATCGTCCTGCTCCTCGTCGCTCTCGATGAGGAAGCTCCGCTCCGACACCGAGTTCTTCATCTCCCACGGCGCTCTCCTCTCTCGGTTAATGGTGACGAGGCAAGAGAGCAGAGATCGCGCGGGTTGGAGGAGAACACTGTGTGTGATGCGGCGGCCGGCGGAGGGAGAGGGACGGGCTTATATAATGGCGACGTGTGATTGGTGGCTCCGGCACCAGATTTTTCTATCGGCGATTCGGCGCTGGTGGCGACGGGGGTATTTTTGTCCCCGCCCTGTTGATCAATCATCATCATTCATCTCAATCGAGGAAAACAGGTTGGTGTTTTTTTTTTTTTTTGAAACTGTACTGTAACGGTAACGGGTTGGTGTAAATATACAAGTACGGAGTAGTATACTAGGATCTGTAGATTTTTTTTTAAAAAAAAAGAGAGAGAGAGAAAAAAATGTAAGTTCTATCTACGGTAGGTTAAACTTTTAGAACTTTCGACCACCGATAGACTATTTTGATATAAGGGTAAACTTTCTAAAACTTTGACCACCAATAGACTGTGAATGAAGTTCCACAACAATCCGGTTCAATAACAATATTATATATTTTAATTTAATCATCATATAAAATTCAAAAAAAATAATCAAAGTGCCGCATTGGAGGCTGTGTTCACCTACTCAAGAAATCAGGTTGAGTATGTATTTCCCAACTACTCTCTCTATTCCAATCTATAATATGTTTTGGTATTTTTGACTACAATTATTTTTACTACGTTTCTAGATATAGGACTTCTTTGTCAGGTCTCCTTCTTGACTCTGGATCTAGTTTCTTCCTGGAGGAGTCCTGCGAAACATTTTATAGGAGGACTCGTTTTTCAACGAAATGTCTTAGAGGAGCCATGAATATGGGTTCCTCCAAAAATAGCTCCGGTGGAGGAGCTCCTTAAGATGAGCTCAGTGTATATATAAGTGCATAACAAAAACTATAAATTTTAAAAAAACAAAATATCTTATAATTTGAAGTATAGAGAATATTTAATAATGTCTTTCAAAAAAAATGCTCTGAATATAAGCGTTTGAATAAAGCTCAAGTACAACAATGCATATGAACCCATTTGTTTTTTAATTACCGGATGTATATCTTGAATTGTACTCCCCACTTCCAAATTATAAGATCCTGTTTGTTTTAGCTTTTATCTGTCTTTTGTCCAAGCTGAAACAAACACCCCAGTTGTTGAGTGAGTTTTTGAAAAGTTAGAAAGTTAGCTTTTGAAGAAATAAACTTAAAACTATAAAGTACATTTTGGAGCATTTTTTTGGTTTTTGTTGTAAACTATTTTTTTTAACAAAAAAAAACTATAGCAAAAATAACCATTAGAGAGAAGCGCGCTAAAAGCCTGCAGCTCAAACAAACACCCCCAAGGCCCTCTTCAGTAGGACTCCAAACGGTTTCGGCTCTTGCTCCTTCATTAAGTACAGCGAGCATCTATTTCTCTCTCTCTCTTATATAAAATAAACTAATAGGCTGTTTGGTTCACGGTCTCACTTTGCCTACCTAACCTTCGGCGAGCCATGAAGCAAAAGCAGTTGTTTGGTTCAGCTTTTAGCAGTGGCAGTCATAGGCCTTTTATTTTCTTTGTTGTTTGCTCTTTGCTACCTACCGTATAGTGCATGCGAGACCGTGGTGAGTGTGGCAGTGTTTCTGACCGCCAGCGCCACACCATGGTACGGTGTGGCCACCATTATTGTGGCGTGGCACAGGACAAGGGCCACCAATCAAACATCCTCTAAGCCTACTAGTATATCTTTTTGCTTCACTAGCTCAGTAGCTCCGACTTCTTCTGTTATGAGGCCCCTCGATCTAGGTCGTAGACCCTCTTTCTTGTGCCAGTCGTTGTGCTTTCTCATCTGCATATGATTCGCGAGATAGGTGAGCAAAGAGATGCGACACACGAGCACACACATTGCACATGGTGGATCCACATGTTGTGAAAAGCCCATCACCAGATCGAGGAAGCACCTCCGCACAAACTTGTCATCCCTACCGCTTGATCTACTCTCTTCCCAATGGTTAGATCTCTGGTATCCGCACGTCTCCGCAACTGGTAGTGTGTGCCGAGTAGAAGGGGACGACAGGAGAGATGGATGACAGAAGCGGGACATGGAGTTTGTGCCTACGTTGGGTGTTGTGCTATCAGCTCTTGACGGGGTTAAATGACACTGTCCTCTCTCACTTCTACTCCCCCCTACAGGACTTTCTATTGGTAGCCACTAACGGGCCATTAATACTACCCTAAGCAGGGGCAGATCTGCCACCGATGCTATCGGGGATCTAGCCCTCTCTACGGCGGCTACGTTCATAGAGTTCCCCTTAGAGCATCTGCATCAGTCCCCAATCCCACCCCTATCCCCGCATCTCCAGCAGTCCCGAATCTCACCCCTATCCTCATAAAACTATCATATTGGCGGAGATGACTCACATTTTGTCCTCCAGCAGTCCCCCAATAACTCTCTTTTTTTTGTGGCCACCAAAGACACCCTTCTCCCTTCAAATGAAGGGAAGTTGCATCTCCCCAATAGATGGGTCCCACCCTAACGTACTGTCGGTTCTTTCTCCTCTCCACCTTCACCTCCTTCTCAATGACGAGGTCGAGCTCCGACGACCATGGGTACAGTGGGGGAGAAGATGGGGAGCGAGGTCAGCGGCCATACCCGACGACGAGGGGAGGAGATGGGGAGCGGGGTCAGCAGTTGTACCCGGCGGTGAGGGGAGGAGATGGGAAGCTTCGACAACCGTACTCAACATTGACATCTTCTTCGACTTCGGGATATTTGGCGTAGCCACGAGATCTAGCCACTCTACCACCATATCAGTCAAAGGATCCCCCAGGCCCGGCGGCGGCGGGCACGACAGGCGTGGCACAGTGGTGGGCATGGCGAACGCGGCGTGGTGGCGGGGGCACAATGGGCATGGCGTGGCGTCCCCTGCATCTCTGATGCCCCGACTCAAGCAGGCAGTGTGGTGGCCCTTGCATCATCGATGCACTTGCGTCGGTGGCCCAAGTCTCCATCGAGGAGGATGCACCCGTGCCAGCAGCACTCCCACTAGTGGCCATGGGCGTCGCGTGTCGGGAGGACAGAGGGTAGAGAAAAGGGATGAAAACAAATGAACTGACAAGTAGGACCCACAGTATTGGGGACGAATATTGGGAAACTGTTGGGTAACACCTCCAATGAAACTCAAAATCAGTATTGGTGGCCACCAATATAACTATATTGGGGCGATGGATTGTGCAGCTACTGGAGATGCTCTTAACACCCCTCAATGAATTTTTAGCCATAAGAGAAGGTTAAGAAGAGCTTAAGGTGGAAGATGATGGCACAAAGAGAAGATTTAGGTCTTATTTTTGCTAAAATAGTTTAAACTTAGCCTCTCCTAAACTTTTATCCTAGATCCGCCAACTGACCCTAAGTCATCTGCTAGACTGCTAGTAGCTCCCAAGGCGATGGCTGTGACCGATACAACTGATAAATTCTGCCTGACTTTGCACGCCGCTGATAAGAGGCTGCATGCACCTCTACCACGTGCGTCACTGATGCCGTGTTGAAGGTTGGTGGAGATGCTTGGAGGCTTCCAGTTCTAGGTTTAATTTGCTAATGAGGCTGAAGCGACTACAAAGTTGAAGACCTTTTTAGTGTGAATTTTTTATTGTCATACAACTGCTTTTTTTCATTTAATGTCTTCTTTGATCGTCTCTACACTAGTACAGAGACATATTATACAAGCGGTTAAGAACTCATTTCCAGTGGTGTTTTTCAGCACCGCCTGCGCTAGAGGCCAGTGAAAATGGGACAGACGGTTCACTGAGTGAGCCGCTTATGAAAATCTATTTCCACAGGCGGCTCACTTAGTGAACCGCCTGTGGAAATGGTTGCCTGTGGAAATGGTCAGCAGTTGTACCCGATGGTGAGGGGAGGAGATGGGAAGCTTCGATGGTCGTACCCAACATTGACATCTTCTTCGACTTCGGGATTCGACGTAGTCACGAGATCTAGCCGCTCTAGGACCATCTCGATCGCAGGATCCCCCAGGCCCGACGGCGGCGGGCACGACAGGCGTGCGTAGCGGTGGGCATGGCGGACGCGGCGTGGCGGCGGGGGGCACAGTGGGCATGGCGCGGCGGCCCCTGCATCTCCGATGCCCCGGCTCCAACAGGCCCCAGTGCGGTGGCCCTTGCATCGTCGATGCACCTGCCTGGTGGCTCAAGTCTCCATCGAGGAGGATGCACCTGTGGCAGCAGCGCTCACACCAATGGCCATGGGCATCGCGTGTCGGGAGGACAGAGGGGAGAGAAAATGGATGAAAACAAATGCACTGACAAGTAGGACCCACAATATTGGGGATGAATATTGGGAAACTGTTGGGTAACACCTCCAATGAAACCCAAAATCAGTATTGGTGGCCACTAATATAACTATATTGGGGCGATGGATTGTGGAGCTACTGGAGATGCTCTTAACCCCTCTATGATTTTTTAGCTATAAGAGAAGGTTAAGAAGAGTTTAAGGTGGAAGATGATGGCACAAAGAGAAGATTTAGGTCTTAATTTTGCTAAAATATTTTAAACTTAGCATCTCCTAAACTTTTATCTTAGATCCACCAATTGGCCCTAAGTCATCTGCTAGACTGCTAGTAGCTCCCTAGGCGATGGCTGTGACCGATACAACTGATAAATTCTCCCTGACTTTGCACGCCGCTGATAAGAGGCTGCATGCACCTCTACCGTGCGCGTCACTGATGCCGTGCTGAAGGTTGGTGGGAGATGCTTGGAGGCTGAAGCGGCTACAAAGTTGAAAACCTTTTTAGTGTGAATTTTTTATTTTCATACGGTTGCTCTTTTTTTCATACAATGTCTTCTTCGATCGCCTCTATCTCATGATGGATAAAGTACACATGTTGGCGAGTGGCTTGTTTATTTCCATATAATAAGACAATCAGTGGCGGACCCAGGATTTAGTCAAGACTAGGGCCAAATCCTAGCAACCAAATTGTAGCGGCTAAAATTCTAAAAGCAATGGACTATTTATATATATGACTATATATATGTGTATCATAGAAAACAGGGATAGCCAAAAAATTAATCTCATTGATTACTATGTATTTGTATCGTAAGATTAGGTAACTTCATCTTTCGGGTCTTCAATTCTTGAAAATGATGTAAGATGTCATCATTTTTAATGGTTGCAAATCACAATTAGAGAAGAGTGACTAGAGAAAAAATGAACTGAAAAATTCCTGAAACCTTCACTGGAAAATTCCTGAGGCGTCGTGCTCGTGCAGTCGTGTGGCCCTGCCCGCCTGCGCGACTGCGTGAGGGGCCGAGGGTGACGGCTGCACGCCCGCACCACCGCAACCCGCAGCCGCAGGTCACCGGCACACCGTGCCGTCCGCGGCCAAGCCGTGTTGCCTGCTCGCGCCGCCGCGCGCGGTCGCACCTACTGCCACGCGCCCACGCCGCCGCGTTGCCTGGGGGCCGCGCCGTCGCCGCGTTGCCTGGCCGGAGCGGGGGATGCCGGGGTGGAGCGTTGCCTGCGCGCCGCGCCGCTGCCGCGTTGCCTGGCCGGAGCGGGGGATGCCGGGATGGAGATGGAGGCGTGGAGGTTGGAGGAGGAGGCCGGACTCCGGTGGACGCAGGAGGCCGGAGGCGGGAGCTCGTTGAAGCCGCGGCGGCCGCCGGCCGCCGGCTGAACCTCGCGAAGACGCGAAGGCTGGAGTGACGGGAAGTCGGGAACTCACGAAGGGGATGGAATCGACGACGTCTGGAGACTCGGAGGCAGGATGTTTTGCCCTAGCACAGTGGGCTTATTTGATGGGCCTAAAGACTCGCTCCTAAAAAAAATTTTGGGCCACAACTAGGGCCATGGCCCTACTGGCCCTAGGCCTGGGCCCGCCCCTGAAGACAATTAAAGGAGTGTTTAATCTGCTCGCAAAAAAAGTAATCTTATTGATAACCCAGGATCGACTGCGCTTATCGCTATCTTTTTCCAAAATTAGGCCTTTAGTCTGATTGTTGTGTTGGGTCATGTCCCTGCTTGGTAATCCCTAGATTACTTGGGATGGTTGTAACTTATTAAAACTCTGCTTCTACTTAATGAAATACATGTTACACAAGGGCACGTTCGCGAAAAATGTTACTGCAATTGTTTTCAAGCTTAAGAATACCAATGGTTTTAAAGGAATATATTTTTAGTTTCTGTAATATTATATAGGAATTGTAGGAATATATTCAGATAAGGTTTGGTCGATTGGGTCCTTGATAGGTATGATAGAGAGGTAGAATAACCGGAGGATAGTGACCTCCAGATGATGATTATCAACTCTCTTGCTAATGGGAGTAGATGAGGCTGGGAGCGCCTCCTGGGACTTTGGCAGCAGAGGTTAGTTGCAGAGAATGAGATCAAATCAAGCTAGCTGCAAAAAGCCTCCGTTTCATTTTCCGCTTGAGCTATACGTTGACTTTAATCCGTACAAATCAGTCGTAGAACAATATTTTCCTCAAATGAGCGAATAAATGAGCCAAAACGGCTATATACTTCATTCATCGGGGAGCCGAACAGAACCTAGCAACAACAAACAAATGAAAGCTAGTTGTTGTTGTGGGAATGAATGAAGATGAATGGGCTAGCTGCTTGTAGACACAACAGTCGATCAGTGTTGTTACTTTGCATAATTGCATTTGCATCAGTTTTTTTTCTTAGACCAGATGTTGTTTATTAAACGAAGGTTTATATTATTATTAGGAACTAATTAATCTACCTGTGTCGGTGCTCGTGATCGGCACATTCAATTCGCTGGAGTAGCCGCGTCCGCGCGCGCGCGCAGAACGTGTTCACATGTACTGTATCGATCTGATCGACCATGCATTTGGATAATACTCCGTATATATACAATGATGGGTGTTTCTTTATGGGGAAAAAAAGAAAACGATATGATATGGCCAATGCATGACAGATTATTGACAGACATTGGTATTTTTGGTCACTTGTGAAGTACAGTAGCTAGCTAGAGACTAGAGTGGTTTCAGTTTCAGATCTGCATCTGCTGTAGAGTGAGTGACTGATGATGGCCACCAGGATAAGAATGACACGTTGTGTTCACATGACAGTGACACGGCCCGGCCGGCCCTCCAACTCCAACCACGGGGATGGGGATCACTCATCACATCACAATCACATGCCATGGATCAGGATGTTGGTCGCATTGTTTAGCGTGGGTTACGTGTGCACCTGCCTTGCCTGCGTAGCATGACAGACTCCTCGTGTGCTTGTTTGTGTTTGATTGATTCCTGTCGGTGCGCCCAAGCCGGCGTTGCTCACGAGCTCCACTTTTGGATAGCTACTCAGGCAGGATTAGTTCTACTTTTCTATTATATAGAATATTTTTCTCTCTCACAACAATATAGCGTTATAAATCAGTCACAACCACAATAAGTTATGTCAAACAGAGCCATAATCTATTACAACTTATATGGAAAATAAAGCAAATCAATTCGTAACATAATTTAATATCGTAAACAAATGACCGCACCGCATGTACTGTTCTGCTCAATCGACATGGGTAGCAGCTACTCGATGTATCCCCATTGATGTTCCCTTAAATAAAAGGTTTTTTCCTTTTTATTTTCTTGCTGAAAAACGAGCAAAGAAGAAGAAGAGGAAGAGGATGGCCGACCGTGTTGGGCCACTCAAAAGCCCAAAGGCGAAGCAGCCCAACCGGCCAGCACGTTATCCATCGGGGAGGCTGATACACTACCATTTGTACACAGGCTGATACATTGTGCTCCCAAGTTTTGAAAGCTAAATATTTTCTCTCAAGCAGCAGCATCCTCATACATATCCCAGAGAGGCATATACCTGGCGCAGTATATTAAAGGGGATGGAATTGAGAGAGCTCTCGCTGCATTGGGTACCTTGCCTGAAGTTCCAAACAGACGAGACAGAAACTCGAGAGAGGATTGAGAGGCGAATGCCGTTTTCTCAGAGGCGTATGCCGTTTTCCCCTTCTTCCTCCTAAACTCCTCCACCTTCCGCCCCGCCGCCCCCCAGCTCCTCTCCCCGGCGGTCTCGCCGGCGGTATGGGCAGGCGAGCCGGCCCCCTTCCCCTCCTCTCCATCCTCTCCCTCCTTTCTTTTTGCGTTTCGCTTCTTTTTCCTTCTTCAATAATGGCGGCCTTTACCTCCTTGCCCATCGCCAGCGAAGGAGTGGCCGTCTCCGGCTGCCACCTCCCAGGTTTGGTTGCCTGCAGCCGGATCGGTGAGGGTTCGCTTCGGATTTGGTCGGACTCCTCGCGCTGGGCGGTGCCTCGGTCTCGGTTGAGGAAGACGAAGCGACTTGCTTCTTCTCTTCTCTATTCCACTTACAGATCCGCCCGGTCGACGGCGTGCTGCCCAGCCACCGCCCGCCGGTCCTGCTCAGAGCCAAAGCCACGAACAAGGGAGCGTCGACCAAGGAGGAGGACGTCCGACTGGGGGCAAACATCCGGGCGCACGGCGGAAGGTACTCGAGGTCACTACCCATGGCGGCGGACCTGTTTCGCTGCGGCAAGAGCTGCTGCCTCCGCTGCATTAACTTCCTCTGCCACAACCTCACCATCGGACGGTTCGCCGACTTGGCAGCGCTCTTCTACCTCACCGTCGCGATTGCGACCTGCGAGGCCGCCTCCGACAACCACTACGCATCTCCACTCTTTGAGCCGTCGCCGCCGCCAACGACGCATCCGGCTCCTCCGTCGACTTCGTCGAGGTTGCCTGTCCCCGTGTCTGGGTCAGCAGCGAGTGAATCCTCGTCTGCATTGTGCTCGGCGGCGTCTTCTTCGGCGTCACCAACGGATTCGGCGGATCCTCCCTCCGCTCCAACTTCGACAGCACCCTCAGCTCCATTCCAAACGGGTTTGCGGGTGCAGGCCGACCCGTTTAGGTAACAACTCCAAACGGGTTAGCGAGTGCAGGTCCACCCGTATCCGTAATAGGTCTGGGCATAGCCAGTGGGTTTGGGTCCAGCGTGGATCCCTCGGAGCTCCAAGTGATGACCACATCAGCAAAGATCGGCACCAGTGGTTCGACTCTGCTACTTTTCCGAGTCGTCTATCCCCTGCATAAGTGGAATCCATATTTCAGGCTTCGATGAACCATCTGCATCGATCTTCTGCCAAAAGTATTACACTGAGCCCGACGTCCCTTTAGCTATATCTTCGGCTCAGTCTTCCACCTCTGCAGCTTCTGTGCTTGCGAGGCCCTCGATGGTCCGTGTTTCCAATAACCGGTGAGGTTGCCGTGTTCCTTTTAGGGCACATTATGGACTCATCGCCTCTTTTGGATCGATCGAGTGCAGATTTCCTTTTAAAAATTCCTTGTTCGGTTTCTGCTCCTGGGGTAGAATCTCTAAAAGTAGATTTTCCTCTCATGACGCTTCGTGGTGCCTTTCATGTAATTGGGGTTTTCTTACCCAATCTCTTGTACCCCGATGCTTAATATAATATATAAGGTTCTTGTCAAAAAAAAAGGGGATGGAATTGGTGAAAGCTGGAATAATATAGGGAATTAGGAATGGAAATAGTGTTAATATCTAGGATCATCCGTGACACCATTCCATTCTACAAAAAGTGGTAGATCTAATCTACCCTACTAAAGCACTATCCTTTCTCTTTGCTTGGTGTACCAAATAAAACCTCCCCCGCTAATAGCATCTCCAACAACTTCTCAAATCCACTTCGTATTCTTATTATTTTGGTAAAAACACAAAAATCCTTCTCTAACAACTCCTTAAACTAACTTGGTATATTTCTCAAGTTGCTATTCAGTCTCCCCGCACGCGTATATCTCCGCGCGCGGTGTGCACTTTGTATCGCGTGTTTGGGCGTGGACCCTCCCTCCCGCGCGACAATTTCTCTCCCGCGCGCGGAGTCTTCCCGCGCCGTCCCCGATGGATTCTCACGACGTCCGATGCCAGCTACAATGCGCGACCCCCTCGCCGCCCTCCTTTGCAGCAGCGGCCATCCTCAGTCCGTCCACGGCGTGGCCATCAAGCTTGGCCGCATTGCCTCCACCTTCCTCTGCAACAATCTTCTGCATGCCTACCTCAGCCGCCCTTCCCTGCGGACGCCTGCAGGCTGTTTGACGAAATGCCCTGCCGCAACCTCGTATCATGGTCTGTCGTCATCTCCGGCTCCGCCCGCCACGGCGTCCTCGCCGAGGCGTTCGCATTGTTCTCCCACATGCTTCACGGCGCGGGGCCGGGAAGCTAGGACCGCCCGGGCTCGTTCACGCTAGGGGCCTTGGTCGCCGGATGCTCCCGCGCCAGAGACGTCGACGCTGGCGTTCAGGTGCAGCTTCTCACCGATGGGGAAGCTTCGACGGAAAAGTGGCGGCGGCGTGGCGTCCGCTTCGCGAACAGAAGAGTCGCGCGCGACGCACGCTGAGTTGGAATGGGCCGGTACTAGGTGGGTCTTTTTTATTTTACCAAGTTGGTATAGCAAATTGTTGGAGAGAGTTTTTTTTTTCACTTGCCAAATAAAATAGTAACTTACTAAAACTCAAAATATACCAAGTGATTTTTACCAAGTTGTTGGAGATGCTCTAAGATAGCCTCTCTCTATACACCCTAAAAAATATACGTAGAAAAACAACTCTATCAAAACCAACCATTCAGTCTTCTCTCTTCGCTCACTCAAATTTACGTAATGACTAAGATCAAGTGTATGGTATTTTTGATCCCTCCATCTCCTCTCCTGCGCCCGCGTCCAGCCCATCCAGCCACAGTTGGATTCCTCATCTTATCTTTTTTTCGCGGAAAAAAAAGAAGAATACCACCCCTCCCTCTCACGAACCAGTGGCGTCGACGCCGCCTCCGCGAGCGCGCGCGGCGGCGCGAGCCAGCCTCCAGTGGCCCTCCTCCCTCACCCCCACGCGGCGTGTCCCGCCTTAGATCCGTCGCCGGCTTTGCCCATCCTCAAGGTCCCCGCCGCCACTCGCACCACCCCGACGACCACTGCCTCCGCCTCGGATGACACCGACCCGACGCCCAACATCGACCCGCCTCGTCCCCGCCCACCTCCCTCTGCCTCGGCATCGGCACCACATCCCCCGACGACCACAGGGTTCGGGTCCGACTCTGTGCGCCGCCTGTGCCCTACCACCCGATGCGCCGCCGCCGCCGCCGCCGCCCTTCCCTCCCGCTGCGCCACCGCAGCCGGACTTCCCTCCCGCAACGCCCGATGAAGGGAGGGCGGCTGTGCTATCTCCACTACCATGCTGCTCGTCGTTGATGCACCCTCCACCTTCGCGTTGACACAAACAGGTTGCCCAGCCACGGGCTCCTATTGATCTGAGGCCAGCACCGGGTGAGCATCGTCGAACGCCCAGACCCTGTGTCCATGTCCTGGCACCCCTCCGTCCAAAGAGATCCTTTCGGTGAGCGATCTTCTATCTTCTCTTGTTGTTCATATTTTGGCAAGTTGGTGCTAAATAAAAGACATCTCCTTTTGTCTTTGCTTTGGCAGTGGTTACATGCTATGGACGCCACATCTTTGGAATGCCCTGACGAGTGCCTCGGCCAGGGGTTGGCAGCTGTTGTGCTGCTGTTCTTCGACTTCTTTGCAACGAACAAACAGGTAATGACACATGGAGTGTTCTGTGGCTTGATCTGCTTCCTGCTTCTGCACTATTCGTCCTTTGCCTTCATATGTTGTGTGCTCACCAACTGTTTGTGGAAATGACTACAGAAAGTGGCGCTCCAGATCTTCTGGAACATCTTCAGTGATTATGATGAAGTGAATGCGCCTAATGGAGGATGTGCCCGCACTGTGCAACCTCTTGCAGTATTCTGATAGGATTGTAAGTAGGCTTATATATATGACACATGATGCAGTATTCTGATAGCATCATGTGTCATATATTTATAAAAAAATTACAAATCAGAATATAGTTGCATTTACTTTTAGAGAGTGCACAAAGGGCAGCTCTTTCACATTCAAGCCACCAGTATACTTCTGTGATATCACAAGATAGTAGATATGTGGATGCTGGGCGCTTGCTTGAGCCCGGCATCGCTGAAGGCCTAGGCCGTGCGCGTGCTCAAGGCTGCCGGCGGTTCGTAAATGGCTGACATGGACACCATGGTCGAGGTGCTGAAGGCGCTCAAGGTCGAGGCCGGATATGTGACTCGAGATTGTATATGTGTAGTAGTGGTAGCAAATGATTGGATAAAAGAAACTGAATTATTTTGTCGATTGGTTCATTGTATAGTAGTAATTCCACCATTTGTTTTTATCAATATGATTAATTATGTTTGGGGATACATAGACTCGGACCGCTGCCTTTTTATTAAGAAAATTACAATAAAGGTAAGAGATCACTAATATGTTATGAAAACTTGCGCATATACTTTATAGAAACGTGAAAGTTAATGACTAATTCGCTTCCTTAATCCATGTCCTTCATGATAAGTGTGAATGTATGGTATGTTCAATAGTGTTCCCTACAATACTTGTGAATTTGTTATTATCTGTTAACATTATCTTATGTACTCACACTGACAATTATTTCTTAAGGAAACCAGTCCGTCAGAGCATCCCGAAGTTGCTAACCTGGAACCATTACCTGATAAAGGATGTCTGATAGTGAAGGATGCCGCTTCACTGTAATTTTGTTTCATCTGGGTTTATGGAAGGAAATTTGTGCATCTTAATTTGGGATAAATTTCAACATAGTGACACATTTTAAAACAGGCTACATATGTCGATGCACTAGGATCTCTCAACCGTAAAGACGTGAAGAATTGAGCAAGCTTTGGCCCTTTGTGGAAGAGGTAAGATGATCACTTTACATTTTGTGCCAGACATCGTTCCTTTTCAGATGCCTGGGCCAGGACAGGCAACACCTGCGTGGCGGTGAATGTTTCTGATGTATTTTTTTGTTGTTAAATTTAGGTGTATACACATTCACTAAATGGCATATGTACAAGACAAGTTTCTATAATATACTGAAAATGATACAATGAATTCAAATCTCTCTATTTATATGACGAAAGCATCACCGTAGTTTGGTTGTTTTCATATGTATTCCTGAAATAAGCCGTGGCGTTAGCATGTGCACCATAAAGGTGAAGCAAATGAAGGAGAAACATAGGTGGGTTTGTTCTTTGTTAGTTTGTTTTATTTGTTCTTCACATCTTACTATACAAGATTCCCATGGTAACTAGAATAAATTTCAATAATCAAATTCTTTATTAGTTTGTTTACAATGTGCCCTGCAGGAAGCAAGTGAACCCAGAAAGAAGCCCAGGGAGCCACTAGAGCCCTTCACCAACTTGTGCCTTGTTATCCCTAAATTCACACTTGTCAGGGTAGTACATAAACTCATGCATGAAGTTTAGACCTTTGCCTGTATTACACAATATCTACTAAAGTAACATTACTGGCATTTTGTAAGATTATGGTGTAAATAATTCTTTTTGGGGGACTTAAATATATATAATAGCTCTCTCTTTACATCAATTTTAAATATATCTCATTTTATGCTTGCATTACAAAATATTCCGTAGCGTTAGCACGGGCATTATACTAGTTAATTTAGTTACTGAAACCTGGATGTACAAATGATTAATGATATTTTCCTTCAAGGAAGATGCAGAGACTATTTAAACTATTTCATTGTATGACGGTATGGAGGATTTGGTAGCATGACACCCTGATCCAAAAGTCATGTTCTCAATCAAGAGTGCCTATGCTCTGGCCATTAAACACCATGATTCCCTCAATCAATCTGATGCTTCCACCTCATCTAATCAGCAAGGTAACTAGTTATGGAAGAAAATATGGGGTTTAACTCTGACCAATAAAATCAAGATGTTTATGTGGAAGTTGGCCCATAACAGCCATCCTATTAGAGCAAGTATAGCAAGGAAAGGAATTAAATTGGATATGTTATGCACAATGTGTGGACGTTTTGATGAAGATTTTGGTTATCTATTTTTTAAAATGTAAATCTGTTAAACAGGTGTGGAGAGGGCTTAATTTAGAGGAGGTCAGAGTCTCCCTTGCCGGTCAAAGATCAGCCCAAGATGTGATGGGTCCAATATTCGCTCTCAGTGATGAAAGCATGCTCAAAGGTGTTATCATACTATGGTGTTGGCGGTCAGCACGTAAAAAGGTTAATCAGGGTGAAAGGAGGGCCCATTGTTGGTGTGTAGTTTACCATCTTAATGAAATGAAGAAACTCAAGCCACCAACAAAGTGTCGGACAACTGCAGAAACAGAAATGGAAGAACCCCACACAAGCGAGTTTATATAAAAAAAAAAATTGCGATGGCGCTTTTTCCAAAATGGTAGATGAAACATCCTCAATTTTCGCGAAGAAAAAATCCACAGAATAAGTTATGATATGATAAAATCAGGAACTGATCTTATCATATTATCATATATCAATCGAAATCACACTCACATATCGTAATATTACATGGTTATAAGCATTATATAATTAGGATATCACCTATTACAGAGTTTATTCTAGCAGAAGTCTATTGATTGAAGGCTCTTCCTTCACGGGCATCATCAGAGTTGTCGTAGCGCAGCATCGACTCCATCATCCGATCCAAACTTGAGCGTAGGCACGAAACCTCCTAATCCTCCTAGAGTCAGTACTTCTAAAGCAGGAAATCTGCACACCGCCAGATGTATCCAGGCTATGGTCAGCACTGATGAGCTTTAGTGGAAAAAATAAAACAAGGGATCTGACGATCCTAAGATTTGGCTGTGGTTTGCTTCCTAGCGCATGAGCAGTAATAATAATCAATATAATAATGTTATCAAGTTTTAACACATTCCCATTCACACACATTCACATCCAACCACCATATCCATATCCATCTCAATCATCTCCACACCATCACCTCATCTCATCTCACACACTCAAGTCGACTCACACCATCACCTCATCTCATCTCACACACTCAAGTCGACAAGGACAACTCCCTCCCGTCCTTGCCTCAACGGCCCGCAGCCTCACACCAGGCTCACGACCGACGCTCTCATACCAGAGGGACAAAAGAGAACTCTCGCTACGCGGGAACAAGTCAGGGAAAAGGTCCGCAGCCAACGAATTGGCTAACGTATCGATCGATCAACCATACACTCTGCAGAGGTTCTACAATATCCACAAGATCGCCATCATCAGCACTCCGGATGTGCCTAGACGGATTCCGATCGCTTGCCAGCCTAGAGTAATGCCACTCTACCACTCAGTTGGGAACACCCCAAGTCCGTCTGGGATGGCTAAGTCTGTGAAGTAACGTTTCCGCTCCCAAAGTGGGAGCCGTGATCATCTCGGAAGGGTGTGCGACTCCCATGCCCGTACCTCCCTCGCACTCTCTCGCCTAGCAGTAGTGGCATTGCTCTACCAGGTAGTCCGACTGTTCCCGTCAATAAGGAGCAAGTGGCTTGTAAGGTATTCCCCGTGGTCCAGTTTCCGCTCCACCTAGGGTGACTTAGTCGGAATGTCTTCTCAAAGGGTTTCCATTCTACGTGCCACCACAACACGCCCTGACCCGGGCTCCGCCAACGGCTCACACTCGGATCCTCCTTAAGTCACCACTGAAAGGACCGTGACGCCTAAGAGGGGGGGGGGGGGTGAATTAGACAACTTAAAACTTCTACTCTAAACTATGGCCTCTAAAACCCACCTAGTCAAAACCTATGCAAGAAAGTAATCTATTCAATGTGCAACTAAGGTTTTGCTAGGTGTGTTTGCTATCTCTACCGCAAAAGAGTTTTTCAACCTATGATCCAAACCTATAAACTAGCCTATCAACTAAGCTAGGAAAGGTAAAGCACACAACAAAGGGAGCAAGTAAATGCGGAAGCTAAAGGGTGTGGTAGAGATGCAAACTCCCGTCGATGACTCCGGTATTTTTACCGAGGTATCGAGAAGCGTGCAAGCTTCCCCCTAGTCCTCGTTGGAGCCCCTCGCAAGGAATCCCTCGCAAGGGCCAAGCTCCCGGTCGGGTAACTCCGTGGATAGCCCCAGGCCTTCCCCACGCGCAAGTGGGTCTCCAGTTAAGCCTTGCAAGGCATGGCTTCTCCCGGATGCTCCCCGCCGTCTTCACTATCAAGCTTCTGGCCAAACTGCCGCGGGCCTTGTTCCCTTCGGTACACGGTGGCGGCCACACCACAAACGCGGTTGGTGTGGTCTCACAAGACTACAAGCCCCTCCGATGTACAAATAACGGTGGGCGCAAGCACCGGTAGGTAAGAGGTTCAACCTCACTAAACACTAGGCCTAACACCTAGAGCAAGCGCAAAGCGATGGTCTAACTAGCCTAAGCACTTCGCAAAGCACCTACACTAATCACCTAGTATATCACTTGAGCACTTTGGTCGCTAGAGCAACTAAATATGTGCCTATGCACTTGGTATACTTCCTTGAGCTCTAACCTTAATGTTTTCGCCAACCATTGGGGTATTTATAGAGCCCCAAGCAAATATAGTCATTTGGAGAAAGTCTTGGACTTCACAACGTAGCATCGAACGCTGCAGTCGTGACCATCGGGCGCGTGTCCGATGCTCCTTTAACAGCTAGATGCCAGCTTGGCACTGTGTTGCAACGGTTGTCTCAACGTCCGATGCTTGATCACCTGACACGTCCGATGCTAATAGAGCCTCTCTGGAACCTCTCTGCATAGGCATCGGACGCAGGGTCCTGTAGCGTCCGATGTTACAAAGGCGCGTCCGATGTACGCTGTGCTGGTTTCCCACAGTGTAACCGCAGCGACCGATGTTGCGGCAACAGCGCGTCCAATGCTTCTGCTGGCGCCAACCCGAGCTAGGTGTAAGGAAAATGGACCTCGGACCATTTAACTTCGGATTTTGGTGTTTGATGAACAACACAACCAAATTGGACTAATGCGTTTGCAAGTGTCTGTTTTGTAGTCCAATAGGGTGCAAATGTGACTTCGACAAAGGCTACGTGATGATCCGATGATCAACACCTTAAGCAAGACTCTAGAAGCTCAGTAGAAGACCCTAAAGATCAAGCAAAGTCCAAAGCACAAGAATGGAACCAAGATGGCGCAAGAAATCATGAAGAAACGAGAAGAAAGGGACATCGGACGCTGCCCACACAGGCATCGGACGCGCCGATGGCAAACCCTAGCTCATGTCAGCGCCAGCAGAAGCATCGGACGCTGAGACCGAGTACATTGGACGCTGAGACCCTGCGTCCGATGGCTATGCAGGAAGGTTCCAGAAAGGCTCTGGCAGCATCGGACGCGTCCGATGATCAGGCATCGGACGCTAAGTAGCCGTTGCGACACAGTGCCAGGCTGACATCTAGTCGTTAAAGGAGCATCGGACGCGTCCGATGGTCACGACTCCAGCGTCCGATGTTGTGCAGTGAAGACCATCTTTGGTGCCCAACGGCTCTATTTGCTTGGGGCTCTATATATACCCCCATGGCCGGCCAAAACATTAAGGTGGGAGCTCAAGGAAGTATACCAAGTGCATAGACACATATTTAGTTCCTCTAGCCACCAAAGTGCTCAAGTGATCTACTAGGTGATTAGTGTAGGTACTTTGTGAAGTGCTTAAGCTAGTTAGACCACCGCTTTGCGCTTGCTCTAGATGTTAGGCCTAGTGTTTAGTGAGGTTGAAAACCTCTTATCTACCGGTGCTTGCATGCACCGTTGTTGTACATCGGCGGGGCTTGTAGTCTTGCGAGATCACACCAACCGCGTTTGTGGTGTGGCCGCCTCCGTGTACCGAAGGGAACAAGGCCCGTGGCGTTTCGGCCGGAAGCTTGATAGTGAAGACGACGGGGAGCATCCGGGAGAGGCGTTGCCATGAGTGGCTTAACCGGAGACCCACTTGCGCGTGGGGAAGGCTCGAAGCTATCCACGGAGTTACCCGACTGGGAGCTTGGCCCTTGTGAGGGATTCCTTGCGAGGGGCTCCAACGAGGACTAGGGGGAATCTTGCGCGCTTCTCGACACCTCGGTAAAAATACCGGAGTCATCGACGGAAGTTTGCATCTCTATCACACTCTTTAGCTTCCGCATTTATATTGCTACCTTGTTTATGTGCTTTACCTTTCCTAGCTTAGTTGATAGGCTAGTTGATAGGATTGGAACATAGGTTGCATAACTCCTTTTGCGGTAGAGATAGCAAACGCATCTAGCAAAACCTTAGTTGCACATTAGATAGTTTACTTTCTTGCATAGGTTTTGACTAGGTGGAAATTAGAGGCCATAGTTTAGAGTAGAAGTTTTAAGTTGCCTAATTCACCCCCCTCTTAGGCGTCACGGTCCTTTAAATTGGTATCGGAGCAGGTTGGCTCTCTTGTGGACTCTTGGCTTCATTGCCTTCGAGCCGACGCCCCTAAGAGAGTTTGGGATGGATATCTCTAGGCCTCCACACTTTGACGGCACTAACTTCCCTACTATAGTGCTAGAATGGCTTGCTTTTTAGAAGCCGTTGATCTAGGTGTTTGGAGAGTCACCCGCGACGGGATGAAACCCATTAAAAATCCCGAGAAGCCTACCGCGGGTGATGAAAAAGAAATTCATCTTAATGCTAGAGCTAAAAATTGCTTGTTTGAATCTATTAGCATGGATGTCTTTAACCAATTTTTTACTTTGCAAACATCTCATGAAATTTGGTTAAAACTACATGAGCTCCATGATGGTACAAGTAATGTACGTGAGCAAAAACATCACCTAACTAAAACAAGCTATGATTCCTTTAAAATGAATGATAATGAGCTTGTTTGTGATATGTATTCTCAGTTGAATCTAATTATCAATGAGCTCCATTCTATAGGAATTACAAAGCTAGGTGATGCGGATATTGTGAGGAAGATCATCTCCGTGCTTCCAAAGAACAAATATGCAACCATCATCACCATCCTCCACAACATGGAGGACTTGAGCACCATGACCCCGGCCATTGTCATTGGAAAATTGGTGGCATTTGAGATGTCACGCAAGATGGGTCAAGAAGAAGCCACTTCATCAAGCAAAGACATCGCTCTCACATGTGAGCACAAAAAGATGAAGGGCAAAAAGCAAGTTGAGACAAGCTCAAGTTCCTCAAGTGAAGAAGAGGATGATGAAGATGAAGAATCAAGTGATGATCAAGCCTCCACCTCATCCGACTCCTCCTTAGATGAAGAAGAAACAATCAAGCTTTTGAAAGGAGTGAAGAGGATGATCCGCAAGCTCAATGTCAAGGGTGTGCTCATCACAATTGAAGATTGCCTCTTCACCAATCAAAGAAGAGAGCAAAGGAAAAATGGATGCTATAGATGTGGCAGGAAAGGGCACTTTGTGGAAGATTGTCCAAAACAAAAGCCCACACCCAATGACAAGAAAAAGAAGGGATGCAAGGCCAAAGCTCTCACCACCATCAAGACATGGGATGATTCATCAAGTGACGATGAAGCCCATCACAAGAGGCATGGCCGCAAGCACTCATCATCAAGCTCCTCACGTATGTGCCTTATGGCACGAGGTAACTCAAGCTCTATCTCTAGTAATAGTGATAGTGATAGTGATGATGAGCTACCTTCTTATAATGAACTTGTGCAAGATAATCTCAATTATGCTAAAGCTTGTACTAGTCAACAAAAGAAAATCAATGCTTTAAAGGAAAAATTAGATAGCTCTCAACAAGTAATGCTATGCTTGAACAATATGAAACCTTTTCAAACTTGAATGTTGAGCTATCTAACAAAATTGAGAAACTTGAGGCTAGTACAAGCACATGTGATAGCACAAGTAATGATGAGCAACTTGTTAACGAAAATGAAAAACTAAAAGCAAAGTTAGCTAGCACACAAGATGCTTACAAAAGTTTGCTTGCTAAAATGGAAATCATGTGCAAAGATTATGATGAGCTAACTAATAAAGTTGCCAATCTAGAAGCCATCGGAGCAAACCCCACCAAGGCATCTAAAATTTAGAAATCAATCTTTAATATATCTAAGAAGGATGTCTCTACTTCTTGCATAGATTTACTTGATTTAGACTCACCCATATGCAAACAAGCTTGTGTTGAGAATATGATTGTAGAAACATGCACACAAGAAGTTGAAATGGAGAATGAGCTACTAAGGCAAGAAGTGGCTCGCCTCACCAAGGATTTGACCCAA
This sequence comes from Coix lacryma-jobi var. lacryma-jobi, assembly GCA_009763385.1. Taxonomy (NCBI): domain Eukaryota; kingdom Viridiplantae; phylum Streptophyta; class Magnoliopsida; order Poales; family Poaceae; genus Coix; species Coix lacryma-jobi. The sequence continues at coordinate 126,114,982 of CM019830.1, forward strand.
GCAAAAGGCAAGGCGAAGCAAACCCAAACTCATCAAGATAACACCGTCAAGGGAGTGAAGAAGCTTGATGAGGAGCAAACCGTGGTTTGTTACGTTTGCCACAAGGAAGGCCACAAGTCCTATGAGTGCAAGGTGAAGCATGGGGGAGAAAAGAAGAAAGAGAAAAACAAAAAGGAAACAAGCAAGCTCTCCAACACCTACACCAACAAGGTGAACAAGAAGGCCTCCACACCTTATCTTTTGAAGAAGAAGAAGAATGACAAGGTGGTGGCCATCAAGGTGAACAAGCAAGCCAACAATGGAGCCAAACACATTTGGGTGCCTAAGGACATTGTCACAACCATGAAGAGCACCAAAAAGGTTTGGGTCCCGAAAGGGAAGTAAGTAGTCAAGTGGACGACGGGGAATTTGGAGACTTGGCAAAATGTTGGGTGCATATCATGGGGTGCATCACATTGGATCATGTCATTGCCAAGTATGTTAGTGGGTACTATGGACCCAAGTTCCCCCTCCCATGTTAGGTAACTAGATTTAATTTCTTGCAATTACTTTTAGCATCTAGTTCCTTCATTGCCTAGGTTTGCATTGATATTTTCATATCTTTTGTCATGCACACATTAGGCTTATCATATGGTAGTTTTGCTCGATATCACTCACATCCTTAGAGCAATCCTACATGGTTTTAATTGGTTAGAAGCACGACACATAACTTCTTTTACTTTGTATTTATCTTATATGTGCCAAAGTCCAAATTATAGATAAACTACCCCGATTACCATCTTCAATTGGTGTCACACTTCTTGTGATGTCAATATGGAAAATGGTAGTTTGACCTTACAAGTCAATGTGCATGTCTCCTACAAGTATTTCAAACTTGTATGCACAGTTTGAGGGGGAGTTTACTCTACAATTTGGAAACTTTGAGACTAACACTATCTTCAAGTTTATCATGTGTATAGTAGTCTCATTGCAAGGAAAATGGAGTTCCCGGAGACAAGCATCATGTGTAACGATAATTCATTTGATATCTACATGTGGTATTCCTAAACCGATGTCATTATGTCGATTTCATTTTGATACTCTCATATGCTCTTCTCCATGCATTATATAGATTAAACTCCTTTGTGCACTAATTTGCCTATTATGCATATGCTTTGCCTTACATCATATGTATGCATATACTTAGGGGGAGTTTAGGTTATATAATGTTTCCTCTCTTGTGCCTTAAAGTCTTCCTTTTTGGTGTTTGATTCCAAAGGGGGAGAATTTGAAGGGACCAAAACCAAGCCCAAACTAAAACAAACAAAATAACCAAAATCAAATTTTCAAAATTTTATGGTTATGTTTTTGGGAATGGTCCAACAAAGGGAGGAAGTGGATTATGGAGTTAGAGGGAGAACTAATCCATCAAGCCACTAAAAGGAACTCAATGGCAAGGGCAAGATATGCTAGAATAAATGTGTTTCAATTTGGTATCTTTTAAAACATCATATGACCTTGCCTTTGCATTGCATCCTAGCAAGTAGATTGCTTTTTAAATTATGTATCTATTATTTGCTTGTTTTGGTCGTGTTGTCATCAATCACCAAAAAGGGGGAGATTGTAAGGAAAATGGACCTCAGACCATTTAACTTCAGATTTTGGTGTTTGATGAACAACACAACCAAATTGGACTAATGCGTTTGCAAGTGTCTGTTTTGTAGTCCAATACGGTGCAAATGTGACTTGGACAAAGGCTATGTGATGATCCGATGATCAACACCTTAAGCAAGACTCTAGAAGCTCAGTAGAAGACCCTAAAGATCAAGCAAAGTCCAAAGCACAAGAATGGAACCAAGACGGCGCAAGAAATCACGAAGAAACGAGAAGAAAGGGACATCGGACGCTGCATCGGACGCTGCCCACGCAGGCATCGGATGCGCCGATGGCAAACCCTAGCTCATGTCAGTGCCAGCAGAAGCATTGGACGCTGAGACCGAGTACATCGGACACTGAGACCCTGCGTCCGATGGCTATGCAGGAAGGTTCCAGAAAGGCTCTGGCAGCATTGGACGCATCCGATGATCAGGCATCGGACGCTAAATAGCCGTTGCGACACAGTGCCAGGCTGGCATCTAGCCGTTAAAGGAGCATCGGACGCGTCCGATGGTCATGACTCCAGCGTCCGATGCTGTGCAGTGAAGACCATCTTTGGTGCCCAACGACTCTATTTGCTTGGGGCTCTATATATACCCCCATGGCCGGCCAAAACAATAAGGTGGGAGCTCAAGGAAGTATACCAAGTGCATAGACACATATTTAGTTGCTCTAGCCACCAAAGTGCTCAAGTGATCTACTAGGTGATTAGTGTAGGTACTTTGCGAAGTGCTTAAGCTAGTTAGACCACCGCTTTGTGCTTGCTCTAGGTGTTAGGCCTAGTGTTTAGTGAGGTTGAAAACCTCTTATCTACCAGTGCTTGTGTGCACCATTGTTGTACATCGGCGGGGCTTGTAGTCTTGCGAGATCACACCAACCGCATTTGTGGTGTGGCCGCCTCCGTGTACCAAAGGGAACAAGGCCCGCGGCGTTTCGGCCGGAAGCTTGATAGTGAAGACGGCGGGGAGCATCCGGGAGGGGCTTTGCCACGAGTGGCTTAACCGAAGACCCACTTGCGCGTGGGGAAGGCCCGGAGCTATCCACGGAGTTACCCAACCGGGAGCTTGGCCCTTGTGAGGGATTTCTTGCGATGGGCTCCAACGAGGACTAGGGGGAAGCTTGCGCGCTTCTCGATACCTCAGTAAAAATACTGGAGTCATCGACGGAAGTTTGCATCTCTATCACACTCTTTAGCTTCCACATTTATATTGATACCTTGTTTATGTGCTTTACCTTTCCTAGCTTAGTTGATAGGCTAGTTGATAGGATTGGAACATAGGTTGCATAACTCCTTTTGCGGTAGAGATAGCAAACACATCTAGCAAAACCTTAGTTGCACATTAGATAGTTTACTTTCTTGCATAGGTTTTGACTAGGTGGAAATTAGAGGCCATAGTTTAGAGTAGAAGTTTTAAGTTGCCTAATTCACCCCCCTCTTAGGCGTCACGGTCCTTTCACTAGGGTTTACCATCGGTGCGTCCGACGCTTTTGAGCCAGCGTCCGATGTCCCTGTTTCTTCGTTTCATCGTGATTTCTTGCGCCGTCTTCGTTCCATTCTTTTGCCTTGGACTTTGCTTGACATTTGTGAGTCATCTACTGAGCTTCAATGTCTTGCTTGAGGTGTTGATCGTTGGATCACCATGTAGCCTTCGTCCAAGTCACATTTGCACCCTATTGAACTACAAAATAAACACTTGCAAATACATTAGTCCAAAATGGTTATGTTGATCATCAAACACCAAAATCCATAGTCAAACATGATGAGGTCCATTTTCCTTACAATCTCCCCCTTTTTGGTGATTGATGACAACACGACCAAAGCAAGTAAAATAAAAGAAACATAATTTAAAATGCAATCTACTTGCTAGGATGCAATGCAAAGGCAAGGTCATATGATGTTTAATAGAAACCAAATTGAAACACACTTATTATAACATATCTTGCCCTTGCCATTGAGTCCCTTTTAGTGACTTTATGGATTAAGTCTCCCCCTAACTCCATAAACCACTTCCTCCCTTTTTCCGGACCATCCCATAAGTAGAATTTTTATTTTGGTTATTTTGTTTGTTTTAGTTTGGGTTTGCTTTTGGTCCTTCAAATTCTCCCCTTTTGGAATCAAACACCGAAAAGGAAGACATTAGTAGCACAAGGGAGGGTCAAATTTTGTGATCTTTTTTATGTGGAGTGGAATTGATCACAAAACTTGACTCTCATATTATATAAACTAAACTCCCCCTAAGTGTATGCATACATATGATGTAAGACAAAGCATATGCATAACCAGCAAATTAATGCACAAAGGAGTTTAATTTATACAATACATGGTGAAAGCATATAATAGTATCAAAATGAAATCAACATCATGATATCAATAGGAATACCATATGTAGATACCAAATGAATTATTGCCACAAATGATGCTTGTCTCCAGGACTCCATTTTTCTTGCAATGTGATTACTACACACATGATAAACTTGAAGGTGGTGTTAGTCTCAAAGTATCTAAATAGTAAAATAAACTCCCCCTGAAAGTGTGCATACAAGTTTGAAATACTTGTAGGAGATATGCACATAGACTTGTAAGGTCAAACTACCATTTTGCAAGTTGACATCACAAGAAGTGTGATACAAATGGAAGATGGTAATCGGGGTTGTTTATCTGCTACTTGGACTTTGGCACATATAAGATAAATACAAAGTATAAGAAGCTATGTGTCGTGCTCCAAAACAATTTAAACCATGTAGGTTTGCTCCAAAGATAAGATACGATATCGAGCAAAACTACCATATGACAAGCCTAGTGTATGCATGACAAAGTACTAAAATATGTAAATGCAAACATAGGCAATGGAAGAAACTAGATGCAAAAAGTAATTTCAAGAAGTTAAATCTAGTTACCTAACATGGGAAGGGGAACTTGGGTCCATACACTACTACAGAACAGGGTCATAGGCCGATTCTCAAAATCGTCTTTAGTCTCGGTGTTTTTGCCGCCCGGGACTAATAGACCCTTTAGTCCCGGTCGGTTTCACGGACCGGGACTAAAGGGCCTGCCCCAACGGCTACTGCGCAGAGCTGTCGGGGCAGAGACCCTTTAGTCCCGGTCCGTGTTACCAACCGAGACTAAAGGGCACTCTTTAGTCCCGGTTGGTGCCACGGACCGGGACTAAAGATTTAGCCACGGTTTGTGGCTTGCCCCGGGATAAATGATCACCTTTTAGCCCCAGTTTTTAATACAAACCGGGACTAAAGCTCCCCGGTTTATAACATGCCAACTTCTTCCTCCCCCGAGCCAGAGAGATTCAAATTTCAGTGAGCTTCTTGCTTGTTCTTGCTGTTGTTCTTGCTTGTTCTTCATTGTTCTTCGTCTCCGGTGTCAATTGGTGATCTTCTTCGACTCCATCATCGTCTCTTTGCGTTTAGAGGTAACTATTTTCATCTCCTACCATGTCTTTTGAATATGAGAGGAATTTAATTAGAATATATAGTTTGCAAGAACAAGCATAGAGAGTTGAGTAGTTTAAATTGGTTCATCACAATCACTTGATAGTTTTCTACTGCTAGGTAGTATCCATTCTATATTTCATACTTATGCAAGACGAGTAATATTGAATTTTATTATCTTTTTAGTTTATTTTCAATAGAAAAATGTGGAATTTATAATAGTTTGCAATAATAAATATAGAGAGTAGATAATGTGGAAATTGGTATTGTTATATCATATTTTTCGATTATCTAAACAAATAGATAAATTTAGAGTTTTTTTATTATAATTGTTTAGAAAATTAGGAATTTGCATGTAATAGTTTAAAAAATGAGCATGAATATAGTAGATGGCAACGGTGACCGGGTCCTCAGCATCTCATCATCCGGATCCGAAGCGTTTGCGGCCGGATCTTCCTCTCATTGCTTGCGGCGAGTGTAAGCAGAAGATTGTGAAGGCGTACCGAGTGAAAAAAGAGGGAATCAACAAGGGTCGTATATTCTACAAGTGTCCAGACCATGAGGTGGGTTATTATTTACCCGCATTTGATTAATATGGTTCATTCGTATCGGTTTTGCTTGATGATGTTGTTTAAATTTCTTATTCTTTGTTCTAATTGCAGTGGGAGGGCACCGGCGGATGTAAAGGTTGGTACTGGGAGGAAGAGTACGTTCAGCAGTTGCACAGGAGGTTGCCGCTGAAGGTGATGAGGCAGTGAGTCAGCGGCAGCAGCCCATCCATGCTGATGAAGCGAATGATCTGTCTATTTTAGTTGGGATCGGACGCGAACTAATTATGTTGCTTAAGTGCATTTTATTTTTAGTTTTTTTAGTGCTAGCTGCGATAGTCTTCGTTGTAGTCATGCTTGTTTGAATTAATCAATCATGTGATGTCATGAGTGTTGTGCAATAACATGAGAAACTACTAAGTGCATGGTTGTAATATTTAATGCAGATGTTGTCACGCAATTGGATGTATAATGTCGATCGCCGCTCCAAAGAGTTCATTGCTGGCGTGCACTATTTCTTAGGTGTGGCTGAGGCAAACAAGCAGGATGGTTTCATGTGCTGCCCATGCGCTGTCTGTAAGAATTTGAAGGAATATTCATGCCCAAGGACTCTTCATACGCATTTGTTGAAGTCGGGTTTCGTAACAAACTATATTTGTTGGACGAAGCATGGAGAAAGGGGGTTTGTAATGGATGATGGTGAAGAAGGTGAAGAAGAATTGGCCCACGCTGCTATTATTGCTCAGTACGGTGCCTTTGATAATGATGCAGTGGGGGGAGATGGTGAAGAAGATGCGGCAGCGACAGAAGATGTGATAGCTGATGTTGATGCTCTTGGTGATGCCATTCGTGATGCACAAAGAGAATGTGAAAGTGACAAGGAGAAGGTCAAGTTTGAGCGCATGCTAGAGGATCATAGAAAATTGCTATATCCCACTGCTGAAGATGACCAAAAAAGCTGGGTACTACGCTGGAACTGCTTCAATGGAAGGCAAAGAATGGTACATCCGATAAGGCATTTGGACAGTTATTGAAGATAATGAAAAAGATGCTTCCGAAAGCGAACGAATTGCCCACCACTACGTACGAAGCAAAACATGTCGTCTGCCCTTTGGGATTAGAAATCCAGCAGATACACGCATGTCCTAATGACTGCATCCTGTACCGTGGGGAGGAATACGAGAATTTGGATGCATGCCCGGTATGTGAAGCATCACGGTATAAGATAAGGCGAGATGATCCTGGCGACGTAGAGGGTGAAGAACGTCCAAGCAGGAAGAAAATCCCTGCCAAGGTTATGTGGTATGCTCCTATAATACCACGCTTGAAACGTTTGTTTAGAAATAAGGACAATGCAAAGTTGTTGCAGTGGCATAAAGAAGACCGTAAGGTAGACAATATGCTGAGGCACCCAGCTGATGGATCCCAATGGAGAGCGATAGACAGAGAATTCCCAGAGTTTGCAGATGAGGCTAGAAACTTGAGGTTCGCTTTAAGTACGGATGGTTTTAATCCTTTTGAGGAGCAAAGCAGTAGTCATAGCACTTGGCCAGTTACTATATGTATCTACAACCTTCCTCTGTGGTTATGCATGAAGCGGAAGTTCATTATGATGCCGTTGCTCATCCAAGGGCCGAAGCAACCTGGCAACGACATCGATGTCTACCTGAGGCCATTAGTTGAGGAACTTCTACTTCTATGGAGCAAACCAGGCATACGCGTGTGGGATGAGTACATACAAGAACACTTTGACCTGCGAGCATTATTGTTCGTAACAATCAATGATTGGCCGGCTCTAAGTAATCTTTCAGGCCAGACAAACAAGGGATATAATGCATGCACACACTGTTTTGAAGACCTTGACAGTTTATTTTTGAAAAAATGTCGGAAGGTCGTGTATGTTGGGCACCGTCGGTTTCTTCCTGTGGGCCACCCTGTAAGAAAGAAAGGCAAACATTTTAAAGGTAAGGCAGACCACCAAACCAAGCCTCGTAACCGAACCGGAGATGATATACTCGAAATGGTGAAGGATACAAAAGTAGTATTTGGAAAGGGACGGGGCAGCGAACCTGTTCCCAAAGACGCTTCGGGACACGCACCCATGTGGAAGAAGAAGTCCATATTCTGGGAGCTACCCTACTGGCATGTCCTAGAGGTCCGCCATGCGATCGACGTGATGCACCTGACAAAGAACCTTTGTGTGAACCTGCTTGGATTCATGGGTGTCTACGGAAAGCCTAAGGATTCACTTGAAGCACGACAGGACTTGCAGCGCATGAAAGAACGAGACAACTTGCATCCGGAGAAGACAGATGACAGGCGCCAGTATTTAAGCCCTACCAGCTACACTCTTAGCAGAGAAGAAAAGGAAAGCATGTTTGAATGCCTTAACAGCATCACGGTCCCATCTGGATTCTCCTCCAATATAAAGAGAATAATTAATGTGCCAGAGAAGAAGTTCCAAAACTTGAAGTCCCATGACTGCCATGTGCTTATGACCCAATTGCTTCCTGTTGCTCTAAGAGGAAATCTACCTCCACATGTACGTCTAGCCACCGTGAAGCTATGTGCATTCCTCAATTCAATTTCACAAAAGGCAATCAATCCAGAGGAACTTTCTACTTTGCAGAATGATGTCGTTCAATGTCTCATCAGCTTTGAGTTGGTGTTCCCTCCATCCTTCTTTGATATCATGACACACCTCCTAGTTCACCTGGTCAAGGAGATCATTATTCTCGGTCCTGTGTTCCTACACACCATGTTCCCATTCGAGAGGTTCATGAGTGTCCTGAAAAAATATGTTCATAACCGTTCTCGGACTGAAGGAAGCATCGCCCAGGGCTACGGAACAGAGGAGGTCATAGAGTTTTGTGTGGACTTTATTCCAGACCTTGACCCGATTGGCGTTCCCGAATCGCGACATGAGGGCAGACTCAGTGACAAGGGAACACTAGGGAAGAAAACATATATCGGTACAGGAGACGATTACTTCGATAAAGCACACTACACAGTTCTACAGAACTCCTCATTGGTCGATCCATATATCGAGGTACATAAGGATTTCCTTCGATCCAAGTGGCCCGGGAAGAGTGAATCTTGGATTACACGTCAGCACATGCAAACCTTCGGCGATTGGTTGCGAAAACAATGTCAGAGTGATGACAACATAGATGAGCAACTTTATTTGTTGGCCAGACAACCATCGTGGCATATCAACACGTACAAAGGGTACGAGATCAATGGGAATACATTTTACACAGTAGCCCAAGACGCAAGGAGCACCAACCAAAACAGTGGTGCACGCGTGGATGCCATGGATCCAAATGGGAACAAACAAACATATTATGGCCGCATACATGACATATGGGAACTAGACTACGCACCTAATTTTAAAGTCCCTTTGTTCCGGTGTAAATGGGTCAAGATGACCGGTACCGGAGGTGGGGTAACAGTCGACAAGGAGTATGAGATGACATCAGTGGACCTCAACAATATTGGGTACAAAGACGAACCATTTGTCCTTGCCGCAGATGTGAGTCAAGTGTTCTATGTGAAAGACATGTCTACAAAACCAAAAAGAGGGAAAAATGTTAACAACTCGATCGTCAACGAGCCAAAGCGCCATATAGTTCTTTCAGGGAAAAGAAACATTGTCGGAATTGAGGACAAGTCAGACATGTCAGGTGATTATGAAAGAGATGATCGAATTCCGCCATTCAAAGTGAACAAAGACCCAAGCATTTTGTTAAACAATGAGGAAACTCCATGGTTAAGGAATGATCATAACCAAGGGACATATGTCAAGAGGAGGTTCGCAGTTGTGCCCGCTTAATAGTGGGTTGTAAATATATTATGTAATAATTAATTAATTAAGACTTCATTTATTTGATAATGGATTTATATATATATATATAAGAAGATACTAAAATTTAACATTTTCTTCTGTAAACTAAAGCAAAAAGAATCTCATACTAATTTTTAAAAGAAAGTATATCAAATATTTAAGTTTCTGTTCAATTAGAAAGATTTAAGATATATTTTAAAAAAACTAAATTTAAAAATCTAAAACTACTGCATCTGTCGCGTAGAACGAAATTGGGCAATGATTTTTTAGGTTTTAAACAAAAGATTAACGTCCAAATGATATGAAAATAAATTTTCTATTGAAAGCCAATAATTTTTTAAATTTAAATTGAACATTATATTTTTGCATTAACCAAATATGAATCGTTATTTACATTTATATTCGTTATTATAAAAAAAAAGAATTTATGCTACAAAATTTTCTACTATACAATAAGGTTAAAGGATATACAACTGTTATTTTTAAGTAATTTTATGCCTACTATTTAATTTACTATGCAATTAACAAGAATTACAACATATTTATATAGTGGAAACTTAATACAAAACCCAAAATACTGAAAACCCAAAACTGTGGCGAGAAAGAACCCTTTATTCCCGGGCCGTCTTACACACCGGGACTAAAGACCCCTTTAGTCCCGGTGCATTAGCCCGCCCGGGACTAAAGGTCCAACCCTTTAGTCTCGGGGCGTATTACGCACCGGGACTAAAGACCCTTTAGTCCCGGCGCGTAATACGCCCCGGGACTAAAGGCCCTCCCGGGTATATAGGGCACAGTGCCCTCCAATCTTCCCCAGATCGACGCGCAGTTGTCCCGCGCCGCCGCCCTCGAGCTCACCTCGCCGTCGAGCCTCTGTCCGCGCCGTCGAGCTCCGCGCCGCCGTCCTCCTCCCCGTCGAGCTCCGCGCCGTCGTCCTCCTCGCTGTCGAGCTCCGCCCCGCCGTCCTCCTCGGCCTCACTGCCCTCGGAGCTCCGCCGTCCTCCTCGGCCTCACTGCCCTCCGCGCCGTACGGCGTCGTCCTCGCCGCCGTCCTCCGCGCCGCCGCCGTACGGCCTGTGCGTGTGTGTGCGTGTGCAGTGTGCGTGGTGTGCGTGTGTACTGTCCAGTGGGTGTGTGAGAGTGTAAAAAAAATGAAAAAGAAATATATACCTATAAATAGATATATAGAAAAATAAATATATATGTATTTAGAAATAGAAAGTGATATATATAGAAAATAAATATATATGTATTTAGAAATAGAAAGTGATATAGAAAGTGATATATAAATAGATATATATAGAAAATAAATATATATGTATTTAGAAATAGAAAGTGATATATATAAAATAAATATAAATAGATATATATATTTATAGATTATTTTATATTTAACTTTTTCATTTCTTCTTTTCTAGAAATAGATATATACAAATAATGAATATGAATAGATATATTTATAGAAAAAGGAAAATCATATATATGTTTTTTTAACCTAACAAATATGTGTTCGACCTGTAGTCCTGGTGACCGCTCCACCGACCTCGCCGCCGTCCACTGTCATCCGCACCGTCGTCATCCTCGCTGCTGTCCGCCGTCATCGTTCTCGTCCACGGTGTGTAAATCACGTGACAAGGATATGTTTAAACATGTATTTATTACTCTTAGAAATATGTGTTCATAGAAAATCATGTGTCATGTTGGAATGCCATAGAAAATCACTTGGATATGTTTAAACATGTATTTACACTTAGAAATATTTTGACAGATATGTTTCTTCGTGTTATTTTTAATGTTGAATTGGCTCTTTACGAATATATGTTATTTTTAATGTTGGCGATTACATGTCACCTAAAACTCGAAACCCTAAAACCCGAAACCCTAAACCCTCAAACCCCTAAACCCCGAAACCCTGAACCCCGAAACCCTGAACCCCGAAACCCTAAAACCATAAACCCTCAAACCTAAACCCCGAAACCCTAAACCCCGAAACCCTGAAACCCTAAACCTTCAAACCTAAACCCCTGAACCCCGAAACCCTAAAACCCTAAACCCCGAAACCCTAAACCCTCAAACCTAAACCCCTAAACCCCAAAACCCTAAACCCCGAAACCCCGAACCCCAAAACCCCGAAACCCTAAACCCCGAAACCCGGCCCGAACGCCTAAACCACTAAACCCCTAGTTTTCGGTTTTCGTTTCACATACATGTATAAAGCTCCTCTAAGTGTTCAATCATATTGTATATATATTTTAATATTCGTAGAAATATGTGTTCATAGAAAATCATGTGTCATGTTGGAATGCCATAGAAAACCACTTGGATATGTTTAAACATGTATTTACACTTAGAAATATTTTGACAGATATGCTTCTTCGTGTTATTTTTAATGTTGAATTGCCTCTTTACGAATATATGTTATTTTTAATGTTGGCGATTACATGTCACCTAAAACTCGAAACCCTAAAACCTGAAACCCTAAACCCTCAAACCCCTAAACCCCGAAACCCTGAACCCCGAAACCCCGAACCCCTAAACCCTGAAACCCTAAACCCTGAAACCTAAACCCCGAAACCCTAAACCCCGAAACCCTGAAACCCTAAACCCTCAAACCTAAACCCCTGAACCCTGAAACCCTAAACCCTAAAACCCTAAACCCTCAAACCTAAACCCCTAAACCCCGAAACCCCGAACCCCGAAACACTAAACCCCGAAACCCGGCCCGAACGCCTAAACCCCTAGTTTTCGGTTTTCGTTTCACATACATGTATAAAGCTCCTCTAAGTGTTCGATCATATTGTATATATATTTTAATATTCGTAGAAATGGCCGACCCAAATGAGAACATGGAGGAGGAAATGATGAATATCATCGCCGGCGACGATGACGGGAGTCAATACTTATTGAATTACGAAGACATGACCATGCATGATGAAAATACCCCTGAACAACAAGTTGAGATGGAAGAAGGCAATACAGGCGAGGTATATATACAATATGTCGTGTTAGGGTTTACATTTACTTTATTACTTGATTAGGTTTTATCTCAACTTGTATTAGGGTTTCATCATCGTGTCTTTACCTATGTGTAGCCCTCTGGATCGACGTCTGCGACGGGGCGGAGCAGACCAAAACAAGGACCGAAGAGGCCGTTGAAGGGCCGCCATATAATCTCTGAATTCGATATGGCTACAGGCCAACCACTAGGACCCCATGCACAGAAATATGTCTTTCACTGTGGGTTCCTTGTGAGAGATCGGATTCCGATAAGTGCCCATGAATGGAAAGAGATGCGAAGTGCTCCCGAGATCAGTTATGTCTCCGATCTTGACAAGCAGCTAGTCTGGGATGACATCCAAGCTCATTTCTCGTTCGACACGGAATATGAGGAGCTGCTAAGGCGAATTCGAGAGTGGACAATGAAGAAGATGGCCACACTTTTTCAGGACTGGAAGAAGAAATTGTACCACAAGTTTGTGCTGAAGAACGAGACTCCAGATTTCAACTCTAAGGCGTATGTCAAGATAAGGGCCAATTGGGATGAATTTGTACAGTACAAAAGATCACAAGAGAGCGAGGCCCGGGTCAGAGTAAACAAACAGAATGCAGCTCAAAATAAATACCACCATCATTTAGGATCAGGTGGCTATAAGACTGCCCTTCCAAAGTGGGAGAGACAAGAACAGGAGATGCTTGCCAGGGGGGTAGTCCCGGAGACAATAAGAAGAAATTGGAGTGAACGGTCCAGAAATTGGTTCTACGCTCATGGGGGAACCATAAACCCTAATGACGGGGAGCTTGATTGGGGCCCAGAAATTTCAAGAGCAGCACAGAGGCTAGTTCAAGCACGAAGTGTGGTGTTGGCTGGCGAGTTCAAGCCCAACAGAGAGAAGGATGAACTCACGTACGCGTTGGAGAATCCTGAGCACGATGGGCGTACGAGAGGCTTTGGGGCCGTTTCGTGGCTGCATTCCTTTGAAGCGGACCGAGAAAGTTACAGAAGCCGCCAGAGAAAGAAGGACGAGGAGGCAGAGTGACTCTTCAAGTTGGAGGAGTATGTTCTTCAAACACAAGAGCGTGACAAATCTCGTGAAGAATGGATGCAGGAGGAAATCAAAAGGCAAGTGCAAGCGACACTTAGTCAAATGACGAGTGGGCAAGGTACATCATCACAACAGCATCAAGCGAACATTAGCCCCCCAGGTCAGATGAAAAGCAGCTGCGCCTCCACGAAAGTACCAACCATTCAAGATGACTCCAAGCTACGCTTCCCCGTGGATGACGTTAAAGAACCTTTTACTACTTGTGAGCTGCACGTTCCAGATGGAAATGCCACGAAAAAGGTGGTTGTCGGTGTTGTAAACCCTATCGACGGCACAAGAACACCAAGAATCCATGGTCAACCAGTGCCAGCCGGATACGCTAGCGTCTCTGTGGATAGGGTTGAGACAGGTTGTGGCAGCGTGGCACTGGAAATCGAAGAGGGAGATGGGGAGAAGACTTTAGGTGAAGCGGAGAAGACATTTATTTGCTGGCGCAAGCGCTTCATTATTATTCCTGGAGTGTCACCGCCGCAACCTCCTCCTACTGATCAAGATCCTCACCATAGGTAGTGTGCGCGTGAACGAGAAATAATTTTTATTACACTAACTTCCTATATGTATATATTAGTTGGATGCTCACATCATTTGTTGTTTTGCGTAGCAGGAACTATAGTCCAGTTCGTCATTATTCCCCAGCGCATCAGAGTGCTGCGGGAGGTGACTATGTGTTGGAGGACACGGCTTCAACCCCATCTCCTGCACAAAGATCTCCACCGGCCCCACCATCTCCTCCACCGCGGGCTCCAACGCCACAACCTCCACCGCGGGCTCCAACACCGCCACCGGGCCCACCATCTCCTCCACCGTGGGACTGTGGGCTCCAACACCACAACCTCCACCGCGGGCTCCAACACCGCCGCCTCCACCACGCGGCCCTAAGAAGCGGTCCGCCGCCACAGAACCAAAGACCCCACCTCCAAAGAGGAAGGCTCCTGCATCAGGAAAAAAAGCCCAAGAGAAATTAGCTTATGAACAGACTGATGAGGAGTTAGAAATTACGGTGAAAAAAGATGTGCGAAAATTTTTAGATGAATGTGACGCCGCTGCTAAAGCGAAGAGGAACCCGGAGAAGCCTTACCTCTTGTTAAACCCACAGGAGTTAAGGAAAAGGGTGGACCAACATGGTATCAAGATGCGTGAAGCCTGAAAGGCTCCGCGAAAATCAGATTACGAACGCTCTCTTATGAAGTCCGCAAAAGAACAACAATCCAGCAAGAAGAAAGTGGGAAAGGGTGTTCCACAGCTCGGGGAAACATCAAGACCTTTTTCCCCGTTAGTTGTGCAAAATCAGTATGGTTCAAACATGTGCAGAGTAGAGCAAAAATCTGGAGAGACCACTTTGTCTGAGATGGACTCAATTGAAGATTTTATCATTGAGAGCGGTCTCTCATACGACACGATTAAAAATATTGCTACTAGGCTGGAGTTTCCACGAGCGGAAGTAGTTGATGAATGGAGGAGAAATTTTGCACCGGGCAGGAGTCTAATGAACCCCAATCACTTACATGTACTTGGTACGCAGATGTTTGCAATCAACAAATGGTGCATGGAGGCTTCTAATAAAGACGGTGATGTTAATTGGATTTTTGTCCAAATTCGGAACCATCACTACTTCCGTGGCGATGACCTAATCTTAGTCTAGATGGAGGAATTACACCAGCTATGTCATATGGACACACTGGACAAATCGCTCCTTAGCTGCTATTGTTTGTAAGTGTTTCTTTTATAGTTTTCATTGAACTCTCTAGTATGTGTATATAGTACGTAGTATTCTTACACACATACTTGTGGATCGACTCGATATTTTGCAGGTATCAGATGACTCAGCTCAGAGATAAACATGACAATTCTGTTGGGTTTGTTGATCCATATGTTGTTTTCAAGGCTCCAAACCCTTCAGCGACTTGGAGCGATGAGTCGTGTATGAATCTCATGAGGTTCTTCATGAACCAAAAAGATAGAGAAAGAATTCTCTTCCCATACAACTTTAAGTGCGTGAGACATATATATATAGTTAATAATAAGTATGTGCACATTTTATTTTACTTAACCCTAATAATATATATATATATATATATATGAATCATGTGTATGAACAGCTATCACTGGATATTGATGGTCATCGATCTCAAACACAGCAATGTGTTAATCTATGACTCATTGAGCAAACCGCAAGAAGATTACCAAGATATGATAAACATCCTCCAAAGGTAATTTTTCGATCCCTAGCTTGCATGCTTAAAGTATAGACTAAGCTTGTATATATGTATACTAATTAATAAATAATGATCCAACTATTAATGTTTCATTGGCCGGATTAGGGTTTGGGAAAAATTCATTGTTCGGGAACATATGAGTCAGTGTAAGGCCCCACTTACAATAAAGCCACGACTACCAGTAAGTTTACACCTTCGTCAATGTACGTGTATCTTTATTATATCATGTCATATATCATATCTTTATTACGAGATGAATCTTTTCATTCTACAGTGGATTTTGAGACAAAAACAGGGTACCAACTTATGCGGATTCTATGTTTGCGAGTACATGATGATAGAATCAAATAGAATTCCTGAAGAAATCATCAAAGTACGTAACATGTTTCTTTTTATTTTTTATAGACTTAATATTGATAATATAGATATAACTAATATCTTTTTAATTCTAATTGAAGACTGACTGGTTGAAGCAAAAAGTGATGCTACAAGGCCAATTGAAAGCAATACAAGAGACAATAGCAGGATTTCTTCGGGAACAAGTCATAAAGCCAAACGGCGAGTTCTACTATAATACCAACGAGAAGTTGATTCCAAACAATGATGATCATTTGTATGCCCTGTAGATCTTTAGATGGAGTACAACTTGTAATAGGTTTACAGTACTAACTTTGGAGTACAACTTGTGTAGATAGATATTTAGACAACTCTTATATGTAAATTGTTTGTAATCTTATGTACATATATTTATATATATATACGTAGTTCTATAGTTCAATTATATATGCATGCAATAAGCTTATTGTGTTATGCTTCTAATATATATAATTATATATATTAGCAGCAAAGAATATATATTGGAAAACCTATTAAATAAATAAACAAAACTAAAAACAGAACTGAAATGAAAATAAAAAGGAAAAACCAGGGGACCCTTTAGTCCCGGCTGGTAATACCAGCCGGGGCTAAAGGGTGCTGCTGCGTTGCACCGCTAGCAGCACCCTTTAGTCCCGGCTGGTATTACCAACCGGGACTAAAGGGGGGGCTTTAGCCCCAGTGGCCGGAGCCGGGACTAAGGGGGGGGGCTTTAGTCCCGGAAGCGTAGTCCCGGCTCGGCAACCGGGGCTAAAGGCCCTTGCCGACCGGGGCTAAAGGCATGTTTGTGTAGTAGTGATAGTAGCCACTAACATACTTGGCAATGACATGATCCAATGTGATGCACCCCATGATATGCACCCAAAACTTTGCCAAGTCTCCAAATTCCCCGTAGTCCACTTGTCTACTCACTTCCCTTTTGGGACCCAAACCTTTTTGGTGCTCTTCATGGTTGATATAATATCCTTAGGCACCCAAATGTGTTTGGCCCCATTGTTGGCTTGCTTGTTCACCTTGATGGCCACCACCCTGTCGTTCTTCTTCTTCTTCAAGAGATAAGGTGTGGTAGCCTTGTTGTTTACCTTGTTGGTGTAGGTGTTGGAGAGCTTGCTTGTTTGCTTTTTGTTTTTCTCTTTCTTCTTTTCTTCCCCATGCTTTACCTTGCACTCATAGGATTTGTGGCCTTCCTTGTGGCAAACATAACAAACCACAGTTTGCTCCTCATCAAGCTTCTTCACTCCCTTGACGGTGTTATCTTGATGAGTTCGGGTTTGCTTTGTTTTGCCTTTTGTTTGAGTCAAGTCCTTGGTGAGGCAAGCCACTTCTTGCCCTAGTAGCTCATTTTCCATTGCAACTTCTTGTGTGCAAGTATCTACACTCACATTCTCAACACAAGCTTGTTTGCACATGGGTGAGTCTAAATCAAGTAAATCAATGCAAGAAGTAGAGGCATCCTTTTTAGGCATGTCAAAGATAGATTTTTCAATTTTAGGTGCCTCGGTGGGGTTTGCTCTGATGGCTTCTAGATTAGCAACTTTATTAGTTAGCTCATCACAATGTTTGCACATGATTTCCATTTTAGCAAGCAAACTTTTGTAAGCATCTTGTGTGTTAGCTAACTTTGGTTTTAGTTTTTCATTTTTCTTAACATGTTGCTCATCATTACTTGTGCTATCACTTGTGTTTGCACTAGCCTCAAGTTTCTCAATTTTATTAGATAGCTCAACATTTAGGTTTGAAAAAGTTTCATATTGATCAAGCATGAGCTTGTTGAGAACTATCTAATTTTTCTTTTAAAGCATTTATTTTCTTTTGTTGGCTAGTGCAAGCCTTAGCATAGTTGAGATTATCTTGCACAAGTTCATTATAAGAAGGTAGCTCATCATTACTATCACTATCACTATCACTAGAGATAGAGCTTGTGTTACATTGTGCCATAAGGCACGCACATGAGGAGCTTGATGATGAGTGCTTGGGGCCATGCCTCTTGTGTTGGGCTTCATCATCACTTGATGAATCATCCCATTTCTTGATGGTGGTGAGGGCTTTGACTTTGCATACCTTCTTTTTCTTGTCCTTGGGTATGGGCTTTTGTTTTGGACAATCTTCCATATAATGCCCTCTCTTGCCGCATCTATAGCATCCATTCTTTCTTTGCTCTCTTCTTTGATTGGTGAAGAGGCAATCCTCAATGGTGATGGGCACACCCTTGACATTGAGCTTGCGGATCATCCTCTCCACTCCTCGAACTAGCTTGATTGTTTCTTTTTCATCTAGGGAGGAGTTGAATGAGGTGGAGGCTCGATCATCATCACTTGATTCATCATCATCATCCTCTTCTTATTCCTCATCTTCACTTGAGGAGCTTGAGCTTGAGCATGTTTCAACTTGTTTTTTGCCCTTCATCTTTTTATGCTCATCACATGTGAGAGCAATGCCTTTGCTTGATGAAGTGGCTTCTTCTTGACCCATCTTGCGTGACATCTCAAATGCCACCAACTTGCCAATGACAATGGCCAGGGTCATGGTGCTCAAGTCCTCCATGTCGTGGAGGATGGTGATGATGGTTGCATACTTGTTTTTGGAAGCACAGAGATGATCTTCCTCACAATATCCGCATCACCTAGCTTTGTGATTCCTGTAGAATTGAGCTCATTGATAATTAGATTCAAACGAGAATACATATCACGAACAAGCTCATTATCATTCATTTTAAAGGAATCATAGCTTGTTTTTGTTAGGTGATGTTTTTGCTCACGTACATTACTTGTACCGTCATGGAGCTCATGTAGCTTTAACCAAATTTCATGAGATGTTTGTAAAGTAAAAACTTGGTTAAAGACATCCATGCTAAGAGATTCAAACAAGTATTTTTTAGCTCTAGCATTTAGATGAATTTCTTTTTCATCACCCGCGGTTAACTTGATGGGATTCTTAGGGGGTCTCATCCCATCACGGGTGACTCTCCAAACACCTAGATCAACGGCTTCTAAAAAGCAAGCCATCCTAGCACTATAGTAAGGGAAGTTAGTGCCGTCAAAGTGTGGAGGCCTAGAGGTATCTATCCCAACCACTCTTAGGGGCGTCGGCTCGAAGGCGGTGAAGCCAAGAGTTCACAAATGAGCCAACCGGCACTGATACCAATTGAAAGGACCGTGACGCCTAAGAGAGGGGGGGGGGGGGCGGTGAATTAGGCAACTTAAAACTTCTACTCTAAACTATGGCCTCTAAAACCCACCTAGTCAAAACCTATGCAAGAAAGTAATCTATCCAATGTGCAACTAAGGTTTTGCTAGGTGTGTTTGCTATCTCTACCGCAAAAGAGTTTTGCAACCCCTGATCCAAACCTATCAACTAGCCTATCAACTAAGCTAGGAAAGGTAAAGCACACAACAAAGGGAGCAAGTAAATGCGAAAGCTAAAGGGTGTGGTAGAGATGCAAACTCCCGTCGACGACTCTAGTATTTTTACCGAGGTATCGAGAAGCGCACAAGCTTCCCCCTAGTCCTCGTTGGAGCCGCTTGCAAGGAATCCCTCGCAAGGGCCAAGCTCCCGGTCAGTAACTCCGTGGATAGCCCTGGGCCTTCCCCACGCGCAAGTGGGTCTCCGGTTAAGCCTTGCAAGGCATGGCCTCTCACGGATGCTCCCTGCCGTCTTCACTATCAAGCTTCCGGCCAAACCGCCGCGGGCCTTGTTCCCTTCGGTACACGGTGGCGGCCACACCACAAACACGGTTGGTGTGGTCTCGCATGACTACAGGCCCGTACAAACAATGGTGCGCGCAAGCACTGGTAGGTAAGAGGTTTTCAACCTCACTAAACACTAGGCCTAACACCTAGAGCAAGCGCAAAGCGGTGGTCTAACTAGCCTAAGCACTTTGCAAAGCACCTACACTAATCACCTAGTATATCACTTGAGCACTTTGGTGGCTAGAGCAACTAAATATGTGTCTATGCGCTTGGTATACTTCCTTGAGCTCTAACCTTAATGTTTTGGCCGGACATGGGGGTATTTATAGAGCCCCAAGCAAATAGAGCCGTTTGGAGAAAGTCTTGGACTTCACAGCGTAGCATCGGACGCTGCAGTCGTGACCATAGGACGTGTGTCTGATGCTCCTTTAATGGCTAGATGCCAGCCTGGCACTATGTTGCAATGGTTGTCTCAGCGTCCAATGCTTGATCACCTGACGCGTCCGATGCTAACAGAGCCTCTCTGGAACCTCTCTGCATAGGCATTGGACGCAGGGTCCTGTAGCGTCCGATGTTACAATGGCGCGTCTGATGTATGCTGTGCTGGTTTCCATAGTGTAACCGCAACGACCGATGTGGCGGCAACGATGCGTCCGATGCTTCTGCTGGCGCCAACCCGAGCTAGGGTTTACCATCGGTGCATCCGGCGCTTTTGAGCCAGTGTCCGATGCAACGTTTGATGCCCTTGTTTCTTCGCGATTTCTTGCGCTGTCTTGGTTCCATTCTTGTTCCTTGGACTTTCCTTGACATTTGTGAGTCTTCTACTGAGCTTCAATGTCTTGCTTGAGGTGTTGATCGTCGGATCACCATGTAGCCTTCGTCCAAGTCACATTTGCACCCTATTGAACTACAAAATAAACACTTGCAAATATATTAGTCCAAAATGGTTATGTTGATCATCAAACACCAAAATCCATAGTCAAATGGGCCGAGGTCCATTTTCCTTATAACCACTTAACCCGCCACAGGTTTGACATCACAGGGGCATCCAGATATGCCCCACGACAAGACTCGCACCATGCTCGTCGTATATTCTGGCTCGGTCGACACAACCCTCACCCTCCACACACCCAAGTCACACACGCAGCACGCTCACCCATCACCAAGTCTGGCATCCCTCACCAAACCATACCCAAGGGTTCACCAGCCGCATCACATCTCAGATATAATACGAAGTGGAGTGAAATAATATATTGGTGAAACATGCAAGCAAGCAGGCGAGTAAGCAGGAATAAGTGAGCGAATGCGCAAAGCAGGTTGTTGTGGTAGAGTGGGTTGCAATCAAGTAATAATGGCTTAGGTAGTATCATGCATCAATATACTAGCAAAGGAATAAATGTAAAGCGCTAGCAAGTCTACATGTTTGCAATGTCTAATAGGATTCTCTAAAAAGAGGGTGCTGCCATGACACCTGCGAAGTAGTCGTAGGCGTGGTTAATTATTCCTCGTTGGTGCTCCATTAGCGAGGCCGTCTCCTCCTGAGTTGACTCAATCTTGCAATCCTTGTTGTCGTCCATGCTCTCTCGGTCCAATCGTATGCTACTCCACTAAACGACACACAAGGCAAGAGAACACTCACACCATAATTGAAAAGACTGCAGGACGTAGGAAGATCCATTAACACCAACGAGACACTAGAATACACAAGGTTTAGCCCTCTCGGCGGTTGTCCGATTTCCTCGAGCTAGTAACAAGGTGGTGGTTTGCAAGTTTAAGTCTTGGCCAAGCCAATACGACTTTATGACATAGGGTTCAAACCAAGGCCTATCCTTAGCAAACACAACGGCTCACATCCTTTGATTTGGTCGTCATTTAAAAGGGCGGAAATCGGAGGACGGGCCTAACGAATAAAGAACGTTGGAGTTCGGCTCTTGTAGCCTTATCCCAAAGGTCAATTGATCATAAGAACGATTAACACCATCGTGACTTGACTCCAAGGTACCTTGGCTTGCCCGCTATGGCAAAAGCGGTAGCACAAAAGGATTGGAGGTCTACAATCCTCTCGATCAACATGACATAGTACGTCGAGAACCAAGACTTAGGGTTACTCACTTATACCTGGAAGAGCAGGGTTAGCCCAGCACATCTATTCCATGTTCTCAGGCACATCTCTAGAGAAATGTGTTTAGGTGGTCGATCAAATCGACGCGCGGGGTCCTGAGATACAACATAGACCATAGCTTTGCTAACAAAAGAAATAGCAAGAGTACAAATATATAAGTCAAAGGTTTATTCTTTCCAATGCACACGTCATGGTAGAAGACGGGGTATTGGAAGAAGTGATACAATATAAGATGCAAGTGTGCAAACTACTTGTAGGGTACCCGACCGGGGTGCTCTGGCACTATGCCATTTCTAGATTTGTAGCGGTGCGGTTGTCACCGCGAAAATCAAGATATGCAGTGGTCAATGGGTACAAGCATACAAGAGTTGTGCACGAAGAAGCATGTTTATATAAGTGAAAAAGAACGTAGCTCCATGGTCATGGCGAGGTGTACTCGCGACCACAAGATACACTAACAAGGGTCGTGTTGCATTTGGCATCACGGCCATGGCGAGATGGGTCTCGCGATCGTAACATCCGAACGAGGTACGATCCCTCAGCCGGCTTAAAGGCTCGACACACAGACAAACACACGAACATCCATCAATTCATCGATAAGAACCATAAAGCGACACAAAGACACATCGAACCAAATAAGTGGAGTAGCACATTCCCATAGCATGAGATTGGATGGATCCTGTATCACAAGTGCATATACAAGTGGTCGTAAGAACGAGGTATAGCATGAGTATAGATAGATAAATAAGAGACTTTCCAGGGGGGCTCGGTAGGTCGTCAATAAGATAACAAGGGTCCCAATGGGTCATGGTGGCGGTATACAGGGTCACAGGGTCTCCTCAATTGTCATAAGCTATGGTTTCCATCAGGGGGCATCTTACGGTCAAAGATGAGAAGAGAATTACCTTGTCATCCAGCATGTCTACTACGGTTCGTTCCATTTGGTCTAAACACATCGTGGTCATGGTTTGGTCATGGGCATACTTTCACGGTGGTCAATAACACACTGGTGTTCTTGGAACACCGGGGGTTCGATTTGGCTAGGGCCGATCTACCGCCAACGACGCAGTCACGTCGACGACTAACGCACGACCACAACGGGGAGTAACACTTGTCCATAGCGATAACGAACTAGATCGGCGCGAAGGCACGACTCAGATAGATACAGATCGTACGGATGGATAGGATGTACAATTGAACGAGCGTTGCGCTAACATCGAGGGTAGCGTCTATAGGAGTTCATGGGTTCGACCTTGACAGAGTCCCACTCGAGGGGGGTGGTCGAGGCGATCGAGGCCCATGCGGATGGGTCGAGCCCCGGAAAATACGGAAAATGTATTGACAATTGTACCTCGAGGGGGTGGTCGAGGCGATTGAGGCCATCATCGAGGACGATGGCGCTGGGACGATGAGCGTTGGGTGGACGGTCGATGGCTGCTGGTCGAGGGCGGGGGCGCTTCCGGGAGCAACGTCGTGGTTGGGGTCACGGCTGCGGTCGACGGGGGTCCAGGCGGTCGAGGCCGTCGAGGCATGCTTTGTTCACTCGAAAGAGTTCCATAATCCAGGGGTACCTCAAATGGGTCTGTACTCGAGGCCTGCCTCGTTCGCTTGGGAAGTTTCCATAATCGAGGGGTACCTCGAATGGGGGAAGTTTCCATAATCGAGGGGTACCTCGAATGGGTCTGGACTCAAGGCATGCATTGTTCGCTTGGGAAGTTTCCATAATCGAGGCGTACCTCGAATGGGTCTGTACTCGAGGCCTACGTCGTTCACTTGTGAAGTTTTCGTAATCGAGGCGTACCTCAGGAGTGCTCAAGGGGTGCCTCTCGAGGGGTGCCTGAGGAGTGCTCGGGGGTGCCTCGTTTGCTCGGGAAATCTCCGTAATCGAGGGTGCCTGAGGAGTGCTCGAGGGGTGAATGAGAGCCTCAAATTTCTTCTCGAGAAATCAATGGCCCTTGTTCCAGAGAGTCACCCCAAAAGCAAGACAAAGACTCGGTAGTGTCCACGACCCTAGATGTAGGGTGGATGCTTTCAAGAAGCACAGCGGGACACTACACGAACTCAAAAGAGCCTCGGAGCAAATACAAAACTGCAGTGACCAATCCTAGGAGAAAAACCAAAAAGAGTACCAAACGATGTCCAAAAATTGTGAAATTTGAACCACAGGTACTAGACACCCCCAGGAAGATCTCCCAAAAATTGCAGCTCAAAACTCCAAAGTTTAAATACCAGACATGTCCGGGAATCACACCGGACACGTCTGGTATTAACAGCTCAGACCAGTTTTGGGAGAAAAATCCAAAACCCTATCAAACGGTATCCAAAAATTATTAAATTTTAACCAGAGCTAGTAGACACCTAAGGGAAGATCTCCACAAAATTTGAGCTCGAAATTCGAAATTAAGGTATACCGGACATGTCCGGGATCATACCGGACACATCTGGTATTTGCGCTGAAGCTCCAGAAAATTCCGAATTCGAATCCAAAACTCAACCAAATCAACTCCGAAAAATCTGAAATTTTGCAGAGGTGTTCACAACAAGGTCAGTGAGCTATCTCTAAGAAACCATGGTTCACTTCTTACTATAGATCAGAGAATCAAAGAGAATCAAAGACGAACGGTCAAAGAGAGGAAAAACGAAGAACGAACGCGAATTCAGTCCGATCTATGGATTCGTGAGGTTAGGTGAGAAATCCTTCGGTAGAAAGAAGGACCTCACAACATAGAACAAACTGATTCAAGTGGAATCGAAAAACATCTCACGGAGAGGGAGAACGAAGCAAATCTCCGGGAGAGGAAAAACAGAAACGCGAAGAACTCAAAAACGTGAATCGATCGGGATTTCAACTGTGTGGCTACCACACGAGACAATAGTGAGATTACGGTCTCACTTCCTCAAAATCCCAGTACACAGAGGTATGATTCAAGTCACTCTGCGGATCACAGGCAGTGAGGTATGATTAGAACCTAAGCGAGGGCTAGAGAGAGAGAGAGCTCAGGCAATTATGGCTGCAAGGATAAAGAGAGAGGAGGGGTGCCTCTCTTATTTATAGCCTAATAACAATAGTCCCCTTCTACTCCTAGATACAAGAGCGAAGCAACCAACTCTAGGGGTATCCTGGTCCAACTCTGCTGGTTGAGGATCCGACGGCCACGCGCCTTCCTCATCCTTAGCTTCACCTCGACGCAAGCCTCAGGATGCTGCCACGTGCTGCCCTGTCGACCGCCGCGCCTTCCTCGCGGATAGCTGCGCCGCCGCGCCAGCCTCTCCATGCCGCCACGCGTCGAATGTCCTTTTTGCGTAGCTCCCCCCGGTTTTGAGGCCGAAACTGATAAAACCTGGGCCTTCCCCCGATTTTAAGAGTGAAACCGGGAAACCTGTCCTCCGGCTGAGTTTTGTGGCCCAAACTCAGAAACCCGCGAGCCCAAGTTTTGAGGCCCAAACCTGAAAACCGTCCACGCCGAGTTTTGAGGCCCAAACTCGGAAACCGGCCACCCCGAGTTTTGAGGCCCAAACCCGAAAACCGTCGAGGGTAGCTTTTTGAGGCTCAACTACCGAACCCGCGCCGTAGACGGGATGTGGTTCGCACACCCCGAGTTCCAGCACCGATGCCGGAGCATGTCCAGCCTCCACGCCGGGCATAGTGCATTCGCCTTCCTTCTCGGCCTCCCGCCAAGTGTCACGACGCCATCACCTTCCTCCCGACTCGGCCGATGCACCGCACATCCCCATGTCCTCTTGCTTGCCGATGCCACATGCCAGCTACCACAGCTGGTCCTCAGGTCTCCCGGTCCATCGGTCGAAGCCTCACGTCCGCCCTTCACCGCTCCCGGTCCGTCGGCACGGCTCGTCTCTACTTGACCTTCACCTCACCTTTGACCACTGTCTCCGAGCTCTACACCTGCACATCAACACAGCCAAGAGACATGTTGCCCATTGACCGATCACTCATCACTCAGGAAGGGAACCACAAGGGCACATATCAACCTTGTGTTCGCAATCTCCCCCTTGATGAGTGCATCGTCAACTCATAGTAACCATAATCAAAAATAAAAAGAAAGCAGAGATAGATAGAAGGAGAAAACTCACTCGAGATGTCCAAAAGCCAAGAGAAACGCCGAGAAAGAACAAATCAAGATAAGCAAAGCTTGGTCCCCAAAGACATGAGCAACGGTTCGACACAATCAAGCAAAGGATCAGAGCAACAACCCATTGAAGAGCAAAACTCGATCAGAATCGGAGCATAAAACTTGGTTCCCAAAGACATGAGCAACGGCTCGACGCAACCAAGTCAAGATCAAGCTAGTCCTCAAGAAGAGGCAGAAAGGGCTCAACACCACAAGCTGAAAGCTCGATACCAAATGAAGACTGCATAAAGACAACTACTGCTAGTCCCTCAAGATAGAGGCACAGAGGCTCAACACAACTAGCAGTAAGCTCGATACCAACCAAGAAGCTCCAAATCATGGTGAAAACAGCTAGTCCCTCAAGACAGAGGCACAGAGGCTCGACACAACTAGCTAAAACGATTGATACCAAATAAAAGCCGACTCGGAGCAAAGCAGAAAAGCTCCCCCTCACTCAAAGAACTCCCCCTCAGCAAGTGCAACATAAATTGCAAATTGTCACCACATCAAGACACACTCCCCCTTGGGAGCAATTTGCAATGAAAAGAGAAGGGAAAAGAGCTCAATTAAGCAAAACGAATCTAGGTCGTGCCTATCGGAGTCAAGCAAATGCACATGAGTCAAAAATGCAGGTTAGCAGCTTCAGGTATATAATCGATAGAGTGAATAAATGCTCTAAAGAGTGCTGATCCAACTATAAAGCAGCAAGCAAAAATACTAGCAAGGGCTCAAACTGGTCACCGAATATGAAATATGAATGCATAAGCCAAGTGAGCAGTTTTAAGCCATTCGGAAAGGGTTTTCACCATCAAAATAGCACAGAACATGTATAGACAGGAAGTCAAACAAGTGCTAAACATGTATACAAGGTGAACTACCCCTAGCAAAGTTCAATCATCATGCTATAGAATGAAACATAGACTTTTGTTTTCAGATTTTATCGGAGAATATGCAGCGGTTATCACACAAGTTCAATTTCAGCATGTGATTGCGAGAGATTGAAAGCTTGTCATTGCCTAACTTTTCAACCAAGCTAAGCCTATGCATATGCAATCAGAAGCTTGAAGCATCGGTTTCGGTCTTACACTACACGGCTCAAGTTTAACTCAAGGTGCTACGAGAAACAGTCTCGATACTGTGATGTGCTGACAAAGCAATCCCATCTCGATCTTTTCAATTCACTAATACTTGGTTTATTTTAAGCAGAATATGAACAGTCCAAGCAAGTGAAAGACTCAGAACTAGAGACATAGCAACCTAGCATATATGTATAGCATAAGTAACCTCAACACATTCTACACATGCTAGTTGTCAATCTCAATGGTGATCATGTATCAAGTTTTAAGTTCATTTAACATGTTCATCATTCTGAAAGATAGCTTAGCTCACAACATGTATCAGTGATCAAAGAGAGCCTAAGCTACAGGCATCATCATATATCATCGAAGCATACACTAATCAGAGCATAAATTCATTCTAAGGAATATAGACATGAAGCTCGAAAATGCAAGATGTATACATGATGAAATGAATGCAGAAAAAAAGAATCGGAGCAAAACAAAACTAAACAGACTCAAAACCCAAAACAAAAAGGTCAGTCTATGATACAACAAGCAAAATGCTTCCCCCATCTAAAAGGGGAAACACACACCAAGCTCACCTCTCAACCTAGCAAAAAATTGAGAGATCCAAAGGCTTGGTGAAGATATCCGCAACCTGGTTATGGGTGTTTACATGCCTAAGCCAATGTCGCCTTTCTCGTAGTGATCACGAAGAAAGTGAAAACGAACATCGATGTGTTTGGTCTTGGAGTGAAGAACGGGGTTCTTTGCTACACTAATGGCAGAAGTGCTGTCACAAAGCAAAGGGACCCAACTGAAATCTAGACCATAATCACAAAATGTAGCAACCATCCATAAAAGTTGCGAAGCGCAAGAAGCAGCGGCAACATACTCGGCTTTCGTAGTAGACTGGGCTACGTTCGACTGTTTGCGAGAAGACCACGAAACCAAAGAAGAGCCAAGAAACTGACAAGTCCCAGAAATAGACTTGCGCTCAAGCCAACAGCCAGCAAAATCCGCATCGGAATAACCACAAAGCGAGAGGGTCGAAGAGGAAGAGTACCAAAGTCCAAACTCAGGAGTGTATCAGAGGTACCTCATGATGCGCTTGACCGCTTGCTTGTGGGAAGTCCGAGGGGATGCCTGAAAATGAGCGCACAGACAAACAGAAAACTGTATATCCGGCCTCGTTGCCGTCAGGTATAGGAGCGAGCCGATCATGCTCTTGTACTCCTTCTGGTCAACTGGCTCTCCGTCCTGGTCCGCGTCCATCGCAGCAGTCGTCGCCATGGGCGTCGTAAGAGGCTTGGCCTCACCCATGTTGAACTTATTCAGGATGTCCTTCGTGTACTTGCCTTGATGCACGAACGTCCCGTCTCGGGTTTGCTTGATTTGCAACCCGAGGAAGAAGGTCAACTCACCCATCATA
The DNA here is from genome assembly GCA_009763385.1 of Coix lacryma-jobi var. lacryma-jobi. Lineage (NCBI taxonomy): Eukaryota > Viridiplantae > Streptophyta > Magnoliopsida > Poales > Poaceae > Coix > Coix lacryma-jobi. Next base: position 126,143,578 of record CM019830.1, read on the forward strand.
CTCATCTCAAACTCCCTGCTCATAGTATCTGCAAACTTGGCAACAAGTGCATGAGAAGAGCCACCAAAGATGATATCATCCACGTAAATCTGAATCAAGAGGGTGTCATTGCCTTGCTTGAGGAGAAACAGAGTTTTATCTACCCGTCCCATTTTAAAACCCTTGGAGAGCAGAAAAGTTTTCAAACGATCATACCAAGCTCTCGGGGCTTGTTTCAAACCATATAAAGCTTTTGTAAGTTTGAAAACATGGTTTGGAAACTTGGGACTCTCGAAACCAGGGGGTTGTCTCACATAAACCTCTTCCTCTATATACTCGTTCAAGAAAGCGCTCTTGACATCCATTTGGTAAAGCTTAAAACCCTTCGAAGCTACAAAACCTAGAAGAATCCTAATGGCTTCTAAACGGGCTACAGGGGCAAAGGTTTCCTCATAGTCGATCCCCTCCTTTTGGCAGAAACCCTAGGCTACTAGCCTAGCCTTGTTCCTTACTACCATCCCATCCTCACCCTGTTTGTTTTTGAAAACCCATTTGGTACCTATAGGATGGCATTCTGGTGGAGGTGGAACTAGGGTCCAAACTTGGTTTCGCTCAAAATTTTCTAACTCCTCATGCATGGCATTAACCCAATTAGGATCAGAAAGAGCGTGTACAACATCTTTGGGCTCAAAAGAAGCAACGAATGCAGAATGAGCAAAGTGTGAGATCTCATACGCTCGCGACCGCGTGACTCACTGGTCGATGCCGCCGATCATCTGCTGCGGGGGGTGTGCTTGCTGAACGCTTTGGGGCGCTTGCCTCGCCGAAGTAGCCTCCGCCTCTCCAGATGCTGTCGCTCCCTCAGGTGCAGCGGGTGCTCGTTGGAGAGGTGGCTCTAGAGGACCCCAGGAAGAAGAAGTCGTGGGATCGGGTCCTCGAGCTAAAGTAGTCATCGCAGGGTCGACAGGGGCAGCCAGTGGAGTTGGCTCGGGATCACCTCAATCGGCATCTTCCTGCTCCTCCTCCACAAAGATGGTCTCTCCCAGCTCCTGTTCTCCTGTAACATCAAAAGCAGAAGAAACACAAGGCATAGTCTCGTCGAATGTGACCTCGCAGGTCTCCACTATCCGGTTAGTCTCAAGGTTAAGAACTTGATAAGCACGTGAATGCGAAGCATAACCAAGAAACACGCCATCAGCAGAGCGAGATTCAAATTTGTCCAAATTGCCTTGCTTTAGGATAAAGCACTTGCACCCAAACACCCGAAAATGAGACACCTTGGGTAACCGTCCAAAACGCAACTCATAAGAAGTCTTCTTCATGAAAGCTCGAAGAAAGATGCGATTTGAAACATGGCAAGCGGTGTTGATCGCCTCGGCCCAAAAACGCCTAGGAGTCCTATGCTCATCGAGCATCGTCCTGGCCATCTCAACAAGGGTCCAGTTCTTGCGTTCAACAACACCATTCTGCTGGGGGACATAAGGAGAAGAAAACTGATGCTCGATTCCATGAGAAGAACAGAAAGAGGCAAACTGCGAGTTATCAAACTCAGTACCATTATCGCTACGGATAGCTCTAATAGTATCAGGGAGAAACTCAGTTTTCAACCTCAAAATCAAATCACGAGCAAAAGAAAAAGCTTCATCCTTACCCTCCATAAAGAACACCCAAGAATACCTCGAAAAATCATCAACAATCACTAGAACGTACCACTTCCCACCCGCTGAGCAAACCCGAGCTGGACCAACAGTGTCCATGTCTAAAATCTCACCGGGTCGCTTTGTCATCACCTAATTAACAGGTGGGTGAGAAGCAACAACCATCTTCCCTGATGACAAGGATGGCAAACAAGGTCCTTCTAAAACTTAAGCTTGGGATCCCTGAATTAAGCCAAGTGAGCTAAGCCTTGCGAGCAAGTCGAAGCTCAAGTGACCAAGCCTCCTATGCCACTTCCACAAATCAGAAGAAGGACCAGCCATCAAACATCTAGCAGAGCCGAAAGAGCGAGAAAAATTGGCTCTGAAAACATGACCAAAAGGAACAATCCAACAAACAAGATCTCCCCGAGGGTCTAAAACACGACTCAAACCCTTCTTAAAACGCACTTCAAAATCATCCTCAAGGAGTTGCAAAATAGAAAGCAAATTAAAATGCAAGTTAGAAACCAAAGCAACATCCTTAAGAACGAAGTTCTCATTGAGCCGAATAGCTCCATGAGAAACAACTTTACCTCTACTATTATCCCCGAAAGTGATGTACTCCTTGTGCACCACGGGGTCTAGGCTGGAGAACCATTCTTTCTTTCCGGTCATGTGGCGCGAACACCCGGAATCCATGAGCCACATGTTCTCCAACCGAAGTTCCTGTATCAATAGAAAGGCAGGAAATGAGCATATGGCACAACACTGGGGTTAGTATACTGAGAAGGATACCAGTGTTGTGTCATAGGCCCAGAAAAAGTGTTAGTAGCAACACCAAACTGACCTCGTCCCATAGGTGGATAGCGATCACCACCAAACTGAAAGGGTGGTCCGCTATGGAACGGAAAACCTCCAAACTCACCTACATGTCCCATTTGAGCAAAGCGATCACCACCACTCTGAAAAGGTGGTCTGCTATGGGACTGTGCAGCAAAGCCTCTTACACCCGGCTCAAGATCGTATTGAGGACGACCGGAACCGCGACGGGCTCGACCACCACCCCGTGGTCTAGCTGCCTGGGGCCTAGCCACTTGAGGGGGTGCACCTCCAGGTCTAGCGCCCTGCCTCTGAACTCCCCGACCTTGCACACCATGGAGAGGGTGGTGCCTGGCCTGGTTGTTTAGCTCCAACTCCTTCCTAGCGTCTCTCTTCCTCCGAAAGCAAAACTCAGCTAGGTGACCCTCATGGTGACAGTACTCACACTCGAACCTCACCACTCTCTTGGGTTGTTGGTTCCTATGGTTGCGAGGGTTGTGCACTCTAGCCGGCTGCTTGCCTCTCGGAAGGGGATCACTAGAGATGTCAGGAAGGGTGTCAAGTGTGTTCCTAAGATAGTTAGGTTTGGGAACCCACACTTGCTTGCGAGGTGGAGCCTTGGGAGGTTCATCAAGGATTACATCCTTGGTGATAGGCTTGGGAGGCTCAGGTGGGGTGATCTTGGTGAGCTTAGGGACAACGGATGGCTTCTCACTCGGTTTCACTCTGCTAAACTCACCGATCTTGCCAAAGATACTAGCGCCCTTCCCACCTGAAGCAAAGCCTACTCCCGAGCAATCAGTTCCCCTATTGAACTGACTGATCATCATGCCCAACTGCGGCTCACTGCATGACACCCAACTCAGGATGGACCGAAGGTATGTGTTTTCCTCCTCGGTTTGCATCCTGTCATGCCGACAGTTGGCAATCTCAAGCTCCATCCCCACGCATCGCTCACATGGAGCGGACAAGGTGCTAACTGAGTTGGCCTTCAAGGCTTCAGCAAGCTTGGCATTAACTCCTGCCAACTCAGTTCGCAAGCTAGGACAAAGACTGCACTTACCCAGCAAAGAAGGCCTCGCCTTCACTTCCTCCAGCTCCTTCTTCAGGGAGGGACACTCTTTGCAATCACCCACCAAGTCTAGCCTACTTTTCAGCTCATCATACATCTCAATCAAAGAGGCATACTTGGTTTGCAGGGTGGCAAAGTTTGTCATATGTGTCGTGCACTCCTCACACTCGTCCTCATTGGTCACCTTCACCTCGGACCTAGCGAACTCAAGCTCCTTAAGCGCCTCATTCATCTTAGCCTTAAACTCGTTGCGCTCTCGGATAGCTCGCTTGAGTTGCTTGTCCTGACCGAGAACTATGTTGACAAGAGAATCGCACTCACCGGTAAGACGATCGACAAGAGAAGAGGTGGATACCTCGAAAGCGTCGTCGTCGGCGGCGGCAGCATCGGCGTCCTTAGCCTGGCACTTGTGGTCTTCTTCGTCCAAGGCCATGGTGTAGAAGCCCTTGGAGGAGTGGCCGAAGAAGCAGAGTCCATTGAAGCGTTCTTCAGTCTTGTGCTCGGACCCGTCGTCGCTGGAGTCGCCGTCGGAGGTCTTCTTGCCGTCGCTGATGGTGGCGAGGAAGGCACGCCGACCGGCATCGAAAGCCTTCTCCACGTCCTCTCGGCGGTAGCTGCCCTTCCTCTTCTTCCCGGCCTTGTTCTCCGGCTTGCCCTTGCGCCTGGAGTTGCGGTTCTTGCCGGGGAAGCCTTTGTTGCGCTTGGGGCAATTTGCGATGAAGTGATCTGGATCACTGCACTCATAGCAGCCCTCACGTGCGCCACCACGCCGGTGATTCAAGCGGTTGTTGTGAAACCGCGAGAACCGGGTGATGATGAGGGCGAGCTCGTCATCTCCCAGCGCCTCCAACTGCTCCTCTGTAACTGCAAGCAAACAAGACAAAGCAAAGAGAGGAGGTGAAGCGTCAGCAGAGAGAATCGATCCACCCTTGCCTGAGACCAAAGCCATGGAATGTGAAGATGGGTTCTTCAGCTTGGCCTGAGTCAAGTCATCGATCTCGGTGGACTTGAGCTTGCTAAACAACTCATCCACGGTGAGGGTGTCATAGGATGGAGACTCTATGATGGTCGACACCTTCACCTCCCATACCCTCCGATCCCGGGTGTATAGCAACTTGAGAGCCCTCTCATGATCATCATAGGGTAGGTTAGCCCGATTGGCACATATCTTGTTCACAATCGTTTGGAAACGAGCGAACATGGCGTCAATCGTGTCTCCCTCCAACTGAACAAAGTTCTCGCACTCTCGCTTATAGGTCTCGAAGAGTCTGGTCTTGACCTGAGCGGTCCCCTCGTGATAGCTCTGAAGCTTCACCCAGATCTCTCGTGCCGTCTCAAGCTCAGAGACACGCTCGAAATAAGGAAGGGAGATGTTGGCCAAAAGAGCATTACGAGCCTTGGAGTTGGCCTCATGCTGGTCAATCTGGATCTGACCCACATGAGCCGTAAGGACTACGTACTCAGCGTTCTCGCATATCTCCCAGACAGAAGATCCGATGTTGTTGAGATAAGCATGCATCCAAATCTTCCAATAGGGATAGTTCGTCCCATCGAAATAGGGAGCCTTGCCATTCCCTCGATCCATGTCATCCTTAGGATCCGAAACCGATTAAGGTAGTGTAGATCCCTTAACCGGCAATGTCATCCTTAGGATCCGAAACCGATTAAGGTAGTGTAGATCCCTTAACTGGCTCCGATACCAATTGAAGGACCGAAATGACGACTAGAGGGGGGGGGGGGGGTTGAATGGGAGCCTCAAATTTCTTCTCGAGAAATCAATAACCCTTGTCCCAGAGAGTCACCCCAAAAGCAAGACAAGACTCGGTAGTGTCCACGATCCTAAATGTAGGGTGGATGCTTTCAAGAAGCACAGCGGGACACTACACGAACTCAAAAGAGCCTTGGAGCAAATGCAAAACTGCAGTGACCAATCCTAGGAGAAAAATGAAAAGGAGTACCAAACGGTGTCCAAAAATTGTGAAATTTGAACCACAGGTACTAGACACCCCAGGAAGGTCTCCCAAAAATTGCAGCTCAAAACTCCAAAGTTTAAATACCGGACATGTCTAGGATTCACACCGGACACGTCTGGTATTAACTGCTCAGACCAGTTTTGGGAGAAAAATCCAAAACCCTATCAAACAGTGTCCAAAACTTATGACATTTTAACCAGAGTTAGTAGACAGCTAAGGGAAGATCTCCACAAAATTTCAGCCCGAAATTAGAAATTTAGGTATACCGGACATGTCCGGGATCATACAGGACACGTCTGGTATTTGCGCTGAAGCTCCAGAAAATTCTAAATTCGAATCTAAAACTCAACCAAATCAACTCCGAAAAATCTGAAATTTTGCAGAGGTGTTCACAACAAGGTCAGTGAGCTATCTCTAAGAAACCATGGTGCAATTCTAACTATAGATCAGAGAATCAAAGAGAATTGAAGACGAACGGTCAAAGAGAGGAAAAACGAAGAACCAACGCGAATTCAGTCCGATCTATGGATTCGTGAGGTTAGGTGAGAAATCCTTTGGTGGAAAGAAGGAGCTCACAACATAGAACAAACTGATTCAAGTGGAATCGAAAAACATCTCACGGAGAGGGAGAACGAAGCAAATCTCCTGGAGAGGAAAAACGGAAACGCGAAGAACTCAAAAACGCGAATCAATCGGGATTTCAACCGTGTGGCTACCACACGAGACAATAGTGAGATTACGGTCTCACTTCCTCAAAATCCCAGTACACAGAGGTATGATTCAAGTCACTCTACGGATCACAGGCAGCGAGGTATGATTAGAACCTAAGCGAGGGCTAGAGAGAGAGAGAGAGAGCTCAGGCAATTGTGGCTACAAGGATAAAGAGAGAGGAGGGGCGCCTCTCTTATGTATAGCCTAATAACAATAGTCCCCTTCTACTCCTAGATACAAGAGCGAAGTGGCCAACCCTAGGGGTATCCCGTTCCAACTCTGCTAGTTGACGATCCGACGGCCACGCGCCTTCCTCATCCTTAGCTTCACCTCGACGCAAGCCTCAGGATGCCGCCACGTGCCGCCCTGTCGACCGCCGCGCCTTCCTCGCGGATAGCTGCGCCGCCGCACTAGCCTCTCCATGCCGCCATGCGTCGACCGTCCTTTTTGCGTACCTCCCCCCGGTTTTGAGGCCGAAACCGGGAAACCTGGGCCTTCCCCCGGTTTTGAGGCCGAAACCGGGAAACCTGTCCTCCGGCTAAGTTTTGTGGCCCAAACTCAGAAACCCGCGAGCCCAGGTTTTGAGGCCCAAACCTGGAAACCGTCCACGCCGTGTTTTGAGGCCCAAACTCGGAAACCGGCCACCCCGAGTTTTGAGGCCCAAACTCGGAAACCGCCGAGGGTAGCTTTTTGAGGCTCAACTACCGAACTCGCGCCGTAGACAGGATGTGGTTCGCACACCCCGAGTTCCAGCACCGATGCCGAAGCATGTCCAGCCTCCACGCCGGGCACAGTGCATTCGCCTTCCTTCTCAGCCTCCCGCCAAGTGTCACGACGCCATCACATTCCTCCCGACTCGGCCGATGCATCGCACATCCCCATGTCCTCTTGCTAGCTGATGCCACGTGCCAGCTACCACAGCTGGTCCTCAGGTCTCCCGGACCATCGGTCGAAGCCTCACGTCCGCCCTTCACCGCTCCCGGTCCATCGGCACGGCACGTCTCTACTTGACCTTCACCTCACCTTTGACCACTGTCTCCGAGCTCTGTACCTGCACATCAACACAGCCAAGAGACATGTTGCCCGCTGACCGATCACTCATCACTCAGGAAGGGAACCACAAGGGCACATATCAACCTTCTGTTCGCAGAGCTCTACGGTCAGTCCTCACCTAGCGAGGTAGCCGGAGTTTGGCCGAAACGTGGTTGTCATGGCGGCGCACTGCAGCGACGTGGCAGCGACATGGTGGTGCGGTCCAAGGGCATGGGGCTCGTGCTCGGTCTCTACCCTGGCGTTTCGTGTGTCTGCTACCGCGATAAGTCTTTGGTCGAGATGGAGACCTACGACGGCTACTGGCTTCGCCGGAACGGTGTCCTTGTCACGGCGTCACAGTTCGTGGCGTCGGCTCGACATTCACGTTTGGCCGCGGTGAGTTCATCTGTTCTGGTCTGGTTGGTCTCGTGCTGGTGTTGTGCTTGGTGTGCTTGAGTCGGTAGCGACTCGGTCTACGCACTCATATGTAGAGCGCCATGACTAGAGAAGGGGGCGTGGAGGTTTGAAACGACGGCGACGTGTGCTCACCGTCAGTGTTGGGGAAGACAAGGTAGCGGGGCCGTGTCGAGTCGATGTCATGCAGGGAGTTCGCAATGTCGTGCCGCTCCGTGTGGTCCTCCTTGTTCCGGTGGTTCCTGCCCGGCTTCTTCTTCCTCTCCGGTGAGCTCCGCGGCGGCGCAGTGCTCGGCTCCGCCTAGCTCCGACCTCCTTGTTCCTCTTCTCATCGGTTAGGGGTGTTGGTGTGGCCACCGAGTGGCGTCGAGCGGGTTGGGAACCCTAGAGGGGCTTGGTGCTGGCTTTTATAGCCCGCAGTGCATCTATGGCTCCGGCGGATGGTGATCGGGGGCTTTCGTTGATCAAGCGGTTGTGGAAAGCGTCAGGGCTTCGTGGGTGCCAAGTTGATGCCAACACGGGGGCGACATCTTCTGACACAGCGTGGGCTAGGGGGTCACGCCCCTTGCGTGGGGTTGTTGGGCGGCCGCGCGGCATGGGTGAGCGACGTGGGGAGGAAGAAAGCACTGTTCCTTATGGCTGACAGGTGAGGCCGATGGTCAGGTTGGGAAGGCGGCGTCGGTTGTGCAGGCTGGCTTGCGGGGTCCCGGAGTCAGCGGGCGCACGCTCGAGGGTCGGGGCGCTGGGGCGCGAGCTCGAGGGTCGGGGAGGAGGTGAGGCTGGGCCGATCCGGTTGGGCCAAGGCCCTTTCGGCAGGGGAGCTAGAGAGAGGGAAGAGAAAGAGGGAGAGAGAGTGGGCCGGATGGAGGTTTCGGCCCAGGAAACGAAAGAAGGCTTGCTCTTTTAATTTAAGAGAATTAGCGAGGCATTCAGATGGAATTCGAAGTTGGATTCTACAAGGATTTAAAAAGAGATTTCGAGAACTCCAAATATGGTTGAGTTATGAATTATTATAACTCAGAGTTGGGGACAACAAGAGAGAGATCAAGAAGGGTTTCAAGAAGAATGAGAGGAGGTTGCTATGGATTTGCACTCCAACTCTAGACTTGAGTTGTAAAAAGAATCTCCGGCAAACTCCTACAAGCAATACTATATGAATGCAACAATTTATTAATAAATTCTTCCCGGTTCAGCTAGCAACTACGTGCTCCACACAATCACAGAATTTTTTTTAAAAAAAGTCCGAATTTTTGGGTTGTTACAGTAGAAGAGGCAGCTGGGATTGTATTGTCCGGAATCACCAAGGTGTTTTTATAGCAGCTGCAGGTTCATTGCAAAATCTGTCAAGTGCTCTCCATGATGAAGTAGTTGCATGTCTGTTGGGTTCACACCTGCCCTACCTCCGCACTCGTGCAGGGGAGTGGCGAGGGCGGTCAACTGTCGGGACCAAAAGCGAAGGTGCAAAGTAAGGAACGGTGGTGGGCCAAAAGCGAAGGTGCAAAATAAGGAACAGTGTTGCCCTGGCTCTATTCCCCCCAAAAAAAATCCCTTCCTTTACACTGTTCATCCCTTGGTATTTATAGAGAATGCCAAGGGACACTGACCAAATTACAATAGCGTACAAGAAAGATTCCTTAGTGCTGCATAACAGAAGGGCAGAATTGTACAAACACGACAGTGTGGAAACCCTAACCCGCCTTCTGCACGTCCGCCGCCACCCGGCCCGTGCGCACCCCCGCGGGAACGCGAGGGTTAACCTTCGGCTCGCGAACCATCGTTTCAAGCCACGAGGCCCGCGTTCACCTGCCGTTTGTTCAGCTTGACGTTCCTCCCGAAGGTGTGCAAGACACCGAAGGTCTCGCATCGTGCTCATCTCGCCTCTTGCCTACAAGAAATAGCAAACACCAGCGGAAAAATAGCAAACATCGGTGAAGGTTAGATAAGCAGCCGAGGGACATGACGAAAGACTTAAGCTTTTGCGAGAGTATGTAGGATACGCGAGGGTTGTTTCCTGTGTCAGCCTGCGTGACGTCACTGCCGATGGTTCCTTCTCCCAACAGTAGCCCCTCGGTGGCTTGGATCTAAAAAACAATCTTTAGGCCCAAGCAGCGCCTTTTGTGTGGAAACGAAGAGTGCCCCTCGGCAGCGACGCCCGCGGCTGCTTGTGGGCTGGGCCGTCTGTTTTGCTATTGTTACTGTGCGTTTCGTTTTTTGTGTCGTGTTTTCGGGGGCCGTGCCAATTTTGTCGGGTTGGGTGGCTGGCCCCTTGCTCTATAAATAGTTGGGGTTGGTGGGTGTTTTGAAGTGCGCCATCCTTTTGCTCTAGCCACCCTGCTGCCGTGATTTTCTTGTTGCGAAGGTTTGTTAAGTCTCCTGCGAAGGTTGAGAGGCTTGTAAGTTCTGCGAAGGTTAGAGCTAGAGAGATGGCTAGGTCAAAACAGACTGCTCGTGTTGCGTCTCCGTCTGCTGCGGACGACGGCGTGACCTTTGAGTTTGGACTTAGTCGGGTTTGCAACTCGGACCTGGCGTCCTACGTTAGGCGAGGCTGGATTGAAGATGGAAAGGCGAGGGCCAGCGCTGGAGAGACTGTTCCGAAGCCTGAGGCCGACGAGGTTGTCGTATTTGAAGAGTTCTTTGAAGCTGGTCTGCGTTTTCTAGTGATTTCTTTTGTGACTTCGTTGCTTCAATGTTTTAAGTTGAAATTCCATCAGCTGACTCCTTCGTGCTTTACAAAGTTATCCATCTTCGTGTGGGCTTGTCGTTCCCAGGGTGTGGCTCCACACGTCGAAGGTTTCTTGCGGACTCACCGTGTTCACATGCAGCCACGGAAGATTATGGACAACGAAGGCAACGTCAGTTTTGGCCAGTTTGCGGTGTACACATTCTGCCATCGGGCTGGTTCGGAGCTTCCCGTACAGGCTCAGAAGAATAAATGGACGAGCGGGTGGCAGGAGCATTGGTTTTATTATAAGCTTGGTGGAGCTGCTGATCTTTGCGATGAGCTTCCGCCCCTCGAAGATGTGAGTGCCGAGGCCTTGATGACTGCTAAGGCACATGTGGCTGTTGACTGTCTTAGGGTGATTGCTCGCTCTCAGTGCGCTCGAGACTTGGTAGAGGAGTACTGTTGCGCTAAGGTTTGGCCCCTCTACCGGCGGCAAGCCTGGTTCGCCGTTGAGGACGATTCTGCCTATGAGGCGAGGGGTTTGAAGAAACCGAAGCTGGATTTGAACAAGATCTGGGAGAGTACTCTCAAGAAATTTCCTAGTCGGAAAACTGGCGTCGAAGCTGTCCTGAAACGGGTTCAGCAAACTGTTGAGGTTCTTGTCGGAAAGTTGTCGACCCTCGAGGTTAAGGCGATTCATAGTGCTGTGGGGAGCGGTGGCCGAGTCAATAGGCTCTTCGACATGCTTGGGATCTCGTACCCTGATTGGCCCGCACCTTCGAGCGAGGATGCGCCAAAAAAGAGAAAACGCACGTCCGCGGGGGAGAGGGAGGTTGTTTCACGGCCGAAGAGGGGTCGTGGACGAGGTCGCGGCAGCGCTGGCGTCGGCCGAGTCAAAACATTGGCGACGAAGGTTGTTGTGGGGTCGGGCGCTGCCGGCACCTCCTCTTCCTCGGCCATCGTATTGGTGACGGGTGGCCGAGGTTTTGCCAAGGTCGGGGGGCATGTACCGCGCGTCGGCGGGATTGGAGCTCTGATCCAGATTTCAGATGACGAAGGTGCCTCCGATGATGATGAAAAGGAGGGAGAGAAAGAGGCGGAGAAAGAGGCCGGCACTGAGGATGATTCGTCTGATGAGGTTAGCGACACCTCCGGTGACGAGGGTGACTCGGACGAAGAGGTGTCCATTGGTGATGACCGTGGGAAGGCGGTTGTCTCATCGAGTGCTGATGCTGAAGCTGCCCGTAATATTGATGAGATACTGCGGGACCTCGAGCCTGAGAGTCCCGCGCGAGGGTTAGTGCCCGAGTTTGCGGGGTCGCATATCTGGGTTAACGGTTTTGAGGTGAAGGGTGACCTTGAATCGGAACGAAACCCTGGTAAAAGGCCATATGGCAAAGCTAGCCGGTTTAGTCTTCCTTACTTTGCCAAGAAGGTTGGGGTTTTGGATCCGGCAACAGAGCTTTTTACGAGTCCGGACATTTGGGAGTGCCATTTGCAATGCGCTCCAGAGGAAAGGCGTTTTCTTGGCCGAGTGTTTGGTCGGGTCTGTGTGCCGGAGGCCGAGCTTCGATTGGTCAACCAACCATTGGACGAGCTTCATGATGATATGGATGTTAAGCTAGCTGAGTTGATGCTTCTCAATCGCTCTGCGTGCCGAAGGGCAGGTTTAAACAATGACTATCTAAGCAACCGGTTGGCCGAGGTTGAGAAAGAAAATAAAGACCTCCGTCGAGGCTTGGAGAACAAAGAAAATGAGCTTAAAGGAGCTTTGGAGAAAGTTAAGAAAACCCGAGAGGAAGTACAGGAGGTTGTGGGCCGTAACGCTGAGCTGTTATCTACCTGTCGTGATAAGGACAAAGACCTGACCTCTGCGAAGAGTCGCATAGAAGAACTGACCTCAAAATTGGCTTCTCGGTCAGAGGCGTGGCAGAAGAGCATGGGGAAGATTAAGGACAAAGTTGACACCTGCTTGACTGAAGCCGGCGACTCTGCCGAGGAGCCACTGCCTACTGCTAACGCGGAGGCCTTCGAAGGTTGGCTATGTAATGAGCTTGATGTTTTTAACTCATTGGTTGGTAATGCAGCCGACTTTGGGGGCTATGCCGGAGCTTTAGCCATGGTCGGTACACTTCGCCAAGCTGACTGCGAACACCTTCGCAAGATTAGGAAACCGAGCCATGTTTTCCCGACGGTTGACGAAGTGCGTAAAATGAAGGTTGATGACGCGGAGGTTCGGAATTGTGCGATGCGCTTGCTTCGCAGATTCTTGATTGGTGGTGGGGGTCGTGCACTTGCCTTCGAAAAGGCTGCCGAAGCTACACGTCAGGTTTGTGATATCGGAATAAATTTGAATTTTTGGTTTATTTATGTAAGAATGTGTTAGTATTCATTTATGTGTCCCCCCCCTTGACTGCAGGCTCGGAGGGATGCGATGCCTTCACCGTCTGCGACTGATGATGTTGCTGGTTGTTCCAAGGCCGCACCTGCGCACAGCTCTGCGGATGTTCCTCGGGTTGAAGAGGTTCCCTCGGCCGGAGAGGCCCCTGCCACTATGGTGTCTACTGTTGAGGAATCAGCTGAGATCGAAGCAACTGCTGCTGACCAAGCAACGACGGGGGCTGCTGCAACTGGCGAGGCTGAGGCGGAGGAGCATGAGGATCCTGAGCAGGTGTGAGCTACTGGAGACGACTGTAAAAGAGGGTCATTTTGTAAACATTTTGCGAGGGGAATGTGCTGATGTAAAACACTGAGAATTTGTTTGTCTTTTTGACGATGCAGGTTCCTGATGGAACCATGCTTGAGGTGTTTGATGTGACGCCTCTCACGTTAAACTATCAAGATACTTTTATAACTGGTGAATCATGGGCTCGAGCTAAACTCAAGCACCCTTCGCGCTACCCTTTGAGCGTTTTTGGTGGTCAAAGGTGCAAAGGTATGATTTGAAGAACAGTCGATCGAGTTGTTTTTGGCGTGACGCGGATTATACGGATCGGCAAGCTACACGCTTTTTGTTTAGTTCTTCTTCGCAATCCATTGTTGATGACGACATCGATGAGAAGACAGCTATGGATTATTTGTTTGGGCATAGTAACCTTGAAATGGGTCCAGACGGTTCCCTTGTAATTTCAAGGGAGGAACCTTTAGAGAGCGGTGACGTGACTCGTCGATATATGTATAGGGTGAGGGTGTTGCCCGGGGAGCTGCCGATTGTGCCTGCGGCACCTTTGTTGTGGGGACTGTCGACGAAATATGGTCGGCAGTCTACCGAGGGGTATGCCCAAGGTAGTAGATTAAGCGGTGGAGGCGTGCGAGACGTCTGCAAAGCGTAGACACAGGGACGAGAGACGGCGATTTAGACAGGTTCTGGTTGGCAAGTCACCGTAATACGCTACGTCCTGTGTTCTGGTGGTTGGTTTGTATTGATGGATTGGAATATGGCGTGTGATGATCTCGGATCTGATGGACCTGAGATGAGAGGGGGTCCCTGCTCGCCTTATATAGCCGGGGAGCAGGGTTACAGTTGTCGAGTCCTAACAGATTACAAGCGGTTCCTTAAGGCAAGGAATCCGGATTAACTCTAGGATCTTCCTTGACGGGCAAGGCTTCTGGAGAGTCTTTGATGAGCACAGCGAGCTGGTCATGTGCTGCAAGGCCTCGCGAGCTGGGCTATCCTTGACGAAGGGCCCATGTAGGTCCATGGGGGTATACGGAGGTAATATCCCCACGGCTAGTCCCCGAGCACTTTGTATCCGTTGGCGACATTGTCTTGAGCATGCGAAGTCGATGTCGAGCAAGTAAGGCTTGCCAGTAGGATGTAAGGTGCTCAAGAAAATTTTTGAAGAGCTTGCTTATGGTGAAGTGTATCCACTTGGAGCTTGTAAGACTATAAGGAACAGCGTGATCCTAGTAGAAGTCTGTGCAAATCCAACATGACGGAGCGTCCTTGAATTGTCAGAGAAAAAGAAAATACATTCACCACAAGGTGAAGTGTATCCACTTAGTCCCCGAGCTTGGTAGTAGGTGTTGAAGACACGTGGTACCGAGCTTGTAGAGCATTTAGCAAGTGCCCCGATGAGCTGCTCAAAATCAGCACCCCGATCCGAACAACATGGAGCGACTTGATGCACACCGGCGATGAGTGAAGGCGACGACGAGCGAAGGCGGCGACGAACGAAGGAAGCGACGAGCCTGGTCGGTGACGAGTGAAGACAGCGACAAAGGCGTCGACGATCCTGGTCGATGACAAGCGAAGGCGATGAAGAGCCCGATTGACGGAGGGCGAAGACGACGACGAGCGAAGGCGGCGACGAACGAAGGCGGCGACGAGCCTAGTCGGCGACAGGCGATGACGAAGTCCCCGAGCCTGGTCGGTGACGAGCGAGGGCCAGGTCGATGAACCTGGTCGGCGACGGGCGAAGGCCAGGTCGATGAACCTGGTTGGCGACGGGTTGATGAACCTACAACCTTCTGCTTAGGAAACAGAAAGCGACGAGCGATGGCGGCGGCGAGCGAAGACGGCGATGAGCGATGGCGATGTCCCCGAGCCTGGTCGATGACGAGCGAAGGCAAAGTCCACGAGCCTGGTCGGCGACGAGCGAAGGCGAAGTCTCCGAGCCTGGTCGACGACGAGCGATAGCGGCGACGGGCGAAGGCGGCGACGAGCCTGGTCGACGACGAGCGACGGCGGTGACGGGCGAAGGCGGTGACGAGCTCGATTGACGACGGGCGACGGCGGGGACGAGTCGAGTCAGCGACGGGCGACGGCGGCGACGAGCGAGGGCGGCGGCGAAACTGGTCGACGACGAGGGACAGCGAAGTCCTCGAGCTTCAACGACGAGCGAAGGCGAAGTCCCTGAAAAATAAATATGGAGAACAGTAGTACATGATGATGTACAAATAAAATATGGAGAAAAACCAGTGGCGAAGGATGACTGCAGCTTGACGAAGTCCCCGAGCCTGGAGTCGTCGTGCCGACATGGAGCGACTGGAGACGGAGATGGAGCCGGCTGCGGAGGCCCTGGTCGCCGATGTAGATCTTCTCGTCACAGGGCAGCAGTAGAACGTTGCATAGGAGAATAGTCTGTAAATAGACTCTTGGGCGAATAGAGGCAAAACTTGTAGCGAGTCGGCGTGTTTTGCATATTTCCCGAATTCCGCAGACCCAATAGCCGTGAGCCATAGTGATGAACAGTTTGGCCTTGGGTTATCCCAGGATCCGTAGCGTAGAGCGCAGAGCTAGTTTGCGCGTAGGAGTCAAGGGCATCGCCCAAGGAACCGCTGCTGGCATCCCATAGCGCAGAGGGCAGGCGCTCGTGCATGCGTAGGGAGGTACCAAGGACTGGGTCTTTTCCGAGAGGCTCGATCGTGGCGTGACCTGGGCGAATGGAGACCGTTTGTTGAGCGCGTGGGTAGCGCGAATGCGAGCGCTGAGCGTGTAGCCTCAGAATTCTCAGCCCAAGTTAGCCTTTCCTTCGTAGCGCAGAGGGCGGGCGCTCATGCACGCGTAGAGAGGTCGGGACGTCCCTTGGGAGAGCTATTGGCCACCGTAGCGCAGAGGGCGGGCGCTCATGCACGCGTCCGATGGTGACAACAGCTCCGGCTCTGAGTTCTCGTTGGCATCAGTCAGGCTGCTTGGAGACCGCATGGAGAACGAGCGCGTAACGACGCGTATACAGGCACTGGACGTATGGCCTTGGAGGTCTCAGCCCAAGCTTAGCCTTCCCTTCGTAGCGCAGAGGGCAGGCGCTCATGCACGCGTAGAGAGGTCAGGACATCACTTGGGAGGACTACTGGCCCCCATAGCGCAGAGGGCGGGCGCTCATGCACGCGTCTGGCGGTGGCAGTAGCCCCTGCTCTGAAACCCCTTCAGCATCAGCCAGGCTATTTGGAGAGGTCGGCGAGTCGTTTGGAGTGGTCGGCGAGTCGTTTGGAGAGGTCGGCGAGTCATTTGGAGAGGTCGGCGAGTCATTTGGCGACGACGGCAATGAGCCCAGTTGATGATGCCGGTCGACGACAAGCGACGGCGGCGATGGGCGAAGGCGGCGGCGAGCGAAGTCAGCGACGAATGAAGTCCCTGAGCCTGGACGGCGATGGGCAAAGGCGAAGTCCCCGGGCCTGGTCGGCGACGAGCGACGACGGCGACAGGCGAAGGCAAAGTCCCCGAGCCTGGTCGGCGACGAGCGACGGCAAAGTCCCTGAAAAATAAATATGGAGAACAGTAGTACATGAATAAAATACGGAGAAAAACCAATGGCGGCGGATGACTGTAGCTTGATGTAGATCCGATCTTGGGCGGCGGGCGGGTCGGCGACGGGCCCGGTTGACGATGAGCGAAGGCGGCGGTGAAGGAGACGACGATCCAGGTCGACGACAAGCGATGGTAGCGACGAAATCGGCGACGAAGGCGACGATGATCCTAGTCGACGACGAGCCTGATCAACGATGAGTGAAGGCGGTGACGAGCGAAGGCGGCGACGACGTCGATGTAGTCGGTGATCCTCTTGTTGGCCCGGTCGATGGCGTCGCAGCGGATGGATCTTGGCGCGCATGGCGCCGGCGCGATGACGCGATGTGTGGATGGCGAGGCGTCCGGCGCGGGAAGCTGCGCGGGTTCCATGATCTCCGGAGCGAGGATGGTGGCGCCGCTGGTCCAGATCATAGATCCGATCTGGAAGGAGGCGTCGAGCTCGGAGAGGATCATGGAGTCGAGGAAGATGACCGCTTGGCAGATCATGATGTCGTAGCACACACCTCCTACCTGGCGCGCCAACTGTCGATGAAATATGGTCGGCAGTCTACCGAGGGGTATGCCCAAGGTAGTAGATTAAGCGGTGGAGGTGTGCGAGACGTCTGCAAAGCGTAGACACAGGGACGAGAGACGGCGATTTAGACAGGTTCGGGTCGGCAAGTCACCGTAATACCCTACGTCCTGTGTTCTGGTGGTTGGTTTGTATTGATGGATTGGAATATGGCGTGTGATGATCTCGGGTCTGATGGACCTGTGATGAGAGGGGGTCCCTGCTCGCCTTATATAGCCGGGGAGCAGGGTTACAGTTGTCAAGTCCTAACAGATTACAAGTGGTTCCTTAAGGCAAGGAATCCGGATCTAACTCTAGGATCTTCCTTGACGGGCAAGGCTTCTGGAGAGTCCTTGATGAGCACAACGAGCTAGTCGTGTGTTGCAAGGCCTCGCGAGCTGGGCTATCCTTGACGAAGGGCCCATGTAGGTCCATGGGGGTATACGGAGGTAATATCCCCACAGGGACCCATTGTCCCGATAGAGATGGGATTTGAAGTTGAAGGCGAGGGTTGTAAAAATGTATTGTTAATTGGAGATGGTGGGGATTCCTTGTAATTTTATACTTTTTAGAAAAGGTGTATCATGCTGTGGTGAATTTGTACTTGTGCGAAAGAGTTGTAAAATTGTATTATCCCCTTGTGGTTCATTTTTGGAAGTTGATAAAGAAAGGCTTATGACCTTCGCTGACTTTATGGCGGGGCTCGCTTTATTGCTTAAGAACTATGGTTTGGAAAGCAGCGACGCCCCCTTTCCTTTTAGCGGGGCTCGTATGTAAGATGATTGGGAAAACAACGACGTGTCCTTTCCTTTTTAGCGAGGTTCGTATGTAAGATGATTGGGAAAATAGCGACGCCTCCTTTCCTTTTTAGCGAGGCTCACTTAACGTTTGTGTATGCTGTTTTTAGGAAAACAGCGACGCCCCCATTCCTTTTTGCGAGGCGCGCTTAACGTTTATATATGTTGTTTTCAGGAAAACAGCGACACCCCCATTCCTTTTTGCGAGGCTCGCTTAATTGTTTATGTAAGATGTTTATGAAAACAGCGACGCCCCCATTCCTTTTTGCGAGGCTTGCTTAATTGTTTATGTAAGCTATTTATGAAAACAGCGACGCCTCCTCTCCTTTTTGCGAGGCTCGCTTAATTGTTTATGTAAGCTGTTTATGAAAACAGCGACGCCCCCATTCCTTTTTGCGAGGCTCTCTTAACGTTTATGTAAGCTGTTTGGGGTGCTTGGCTTTTTGGGACTTCGCGCCTCCCCTTGTCTGAGGTGGAGGTGAAGTTTGCTTTGCAAGCCCCTGACATTTTGTGAAGGTGCTTGACTTTTTGGGACTTCGCGCCTCCCCTTGTCTGAGGTGGAGGTGAAGTTTGCTTTTGCAAGCCTCTGGCGTTTCGCCAGGGTGCTTGACTTTTTAGGACTTTGCGCCTCCCCTTGTCTGAGATGGAGGTGAAGTTTGCTTTGCAGGCCCCTGGCATTTCGCGAAGGTGCTTGACTTTTTCGGACTTCGCGCCTCCCCTTATCTGAGGTGGAGGTGAAGTTTGCTTTGCAAGCCCCTGGCGTTTTGCGAGGGTGCTTGACCCCTTGTCTGAGGTGGACGTGAAGTTTGCTTTGCAAGCCCCTGGCATTTTGCGAAGGTGCTTGACTTTTTGGGACTTCGCGCCTCCCCTTATCTGAGGTGGAGGTGAAGTTTGCTTTGCAAGCCCCTGGCGTTTTGTGAGGGTGCTTGACTTTTTGGTACTTCGAGCCTCCCCTTGTCTGAGGTGGAGGTGAAGTTGGCTTTTGCAAGCCCCTGGCGTTTTGCGAGGGTGCTTGACTTTTTGGGACTTCGCGCCTCCCCTTGTTTGAGGTGGAGGTGAAGTTTGCTTTACAAGCCCCTGGCGTTTCTGCGAGGGTACCTGCATTTTTTAGACTTCGCGCCTCCCCTTATCTTGAGTGGAGGTGAAGTTTGCTTTACAAGTTTGCTTCGAAAATGTTTGTGTTTCGAAGCAATCTTCGGGGGGTTTCATCGATTATAAGCACTCTTGAATAAGAGTTGCTTTTATCGATGTTTATAGAAAACCAAAGGATTTTCTTGGGGGTTGTTGCTTGTATTGAGGATCTGGATACTGCCTCGTTAAAAAACCTTATGCCCCTTCGTAAGGAAAAAGAGTGCAGCTCCTTTGTTTTGGTTACAAGCATGGTGCTGATACAGATGAAAGACAAAAGGCAAATTACATGCTGCGAGAGCTTGCTAAGGCTCCGCTATGGGTAGAATTTGTGAAGGTCATCAACATTCCAAGTATGTGGCAGGCTATTTCCTTCGCTGTCAGAGAGGTGGTAGGATCCAGGGCGATTGCATTCTGTTATCAAGTATGGCCCTGTCCATTTTGGCTAAAATTTCCCGCCATGTTGGCGTTTTGTTTCCGAATGAGGACGAGGTCACCCTTCTTCAAGTTTTTGATTC
Organism: Coix lacryma-jobi var. lacryma-jobi; assembly: GCA_009763385.1. NCBI lineage: Eukaryota > Viridiplantae > Streptophyta > Magnoliopsida > Poales > Poaceae > Coix > Coix lacryma-jobi. Next base: position 126,163,120 of record CM019830.1, read on the forward strand.
TCACCTTTTTGTCTCTCCATTTTTTGGTTTCTTCTCGATACTTGCGAAGGTTGTGCACTGCGTTGCATCTCGTTTCTTCGAGCAAATCTTTATCAAGCAGATGGTTTTGTTCATCTGATTCGAGGGTTGTTCTGAGAGAGCCATGTTTTTAATTCTTCTGGTAACACGGCTTCTTCCCCAAATAGAAGCCTAAAAGGTGTGAATTTGGTGGCTCTGCACTCCGAAGTGTTATGGGACCAGGTGACCGAGGTTAGTTCTTCCACCCATTTTCCTTTGGGTCTGCCTTGTAGTTTTTTGGATATTTCTTGAAAAATTGTTGCATTAGCTCTTTCAACGAGGCCATTGGATTGAGGGTGCCGGACTGAGGCGAAGCACAAAATTGTTCCAATTTGGGCGCAGAATTCCTTGAAGACCTCGCTGTCAAATTGAGTGCCGTTGTCGACGGTTAGATGTTTGGGAACTCCAAACCGACAAACTATTTGCTGCCAGAAAAACTTTTTCACGGCTAGGGAGGTGATAGAAGCCAACGGTCTAATTTCAATCCACTTTGTGAAATATTCCACAGCTACCACTGCGTAACGAAGGTTTCCTAGAGCTGTTGGTACTGGACCGACGAGGTCCATTGCCCATCTTTGGAAGGGCCATGTTGGGCATATCAGAGTTGTTGGGGCACCTGGGGCGTTTTGTGTTTTTGCTGTTAGTTGGCATCCCTCGCAGTGCTTGACAATATCTTGTGCATCTCGTAATGCTGTTGGCCAAAAGAAACCTTGGCGGAAAGCTTTTCCAACTAGCGCCCTTGGGCCGTTATGGGAGCCACAGATACCTTCGTGAATGAGTTTTAGTATGTCCTTTCCTTGGTCCTGTGACACGCATTTTAGCCATGGGGAGGTCACCGAGGCTTTGAACAATGTGTTGTCCACTATTTTATATCCTCGGGCTCTTTGACTGAGCCTGTTTTCTTCCTCTTTGGAGTCGGGTTCGTGCAACCCGTTGATATAGGCCATGATTGGGGCTCTCCAGTCTTCGCTCTAAATTGCATTGATCAGCTTCACAGTTTTTTCAGAGGCTTCGATGGCTGATTGTGTTGTTACCTCGTAAAACACGTCAGGGGGCAGCTGTAGTTGTTGTGCTGCTGCTTTGGCCAGATTGTCTGCCTCGCTGTTCTCAGATCTCGGTATTGCTTTTACTGTTATGTCGAGGAAGAAAGATTCTAACCTTCGGACATATTGTAAGTACTTTTGTAGCTCTAAATCTTTTGCTTTGTAATTTTTCTCGATATGACCCGCAATGACTTGGGAATCTGTGTTGATGACTGCCCTTCGAACTGACAATGCTCGAAGCCTTGAAAGTGCCAGTACTACAACTTCATATTCTGTGGAGTTATTTGTGCACTTGAAGTCGAGTCTTTTTGCGTATCGTAGCTTCGACCCAGATGGCGAAACTAGGATAGACGAAGCTCCTGCTCCAGCCGCACCCCAAGCTCCGTCGACATACACTGTCCAAAATGGATCTGTTTCGACTCTATCTCTGCGAGGGTCTGGAGTCCATTCGGCTATGAAATCTGCTAGGGCCTGTGATTTGATCGCTGTTCTTCCCATGAAGGTTATGTTGTAGCTGTTCAATTCGACTGCCCATTTTGCTATTCTGTCGACTGCCTCATTGTTCTTGAATATGTTTTCGAGGGGGTATGCTGAGGGTAGTGCTTTAGCTTTCTTGATGCCATGACCACGGCGTACGCTATCTTCTCGAGCTCTGAGTAGTTTCGCTTGGGGCCCTCGAGGGTTTCTGACACATAGTAGATTGGGGCCTGCCTGGGTTTGCTGTTTTCGTGCACCTCTTTGATCAGCACCGCGCTGGCTGCATGGGGCGAAGCTGCCACGTACAGCAGTAGCAAGTCGCCTTTGCTAGGGCTGGTCAAGACGGTCAAGTTGGTGAGATACTTTTTCAAATCCTCGAAGGCTTTCACTTGTCGAGGTCCCCAATTGAATGGAGCGGTGCTTCTCAAAGTTTCAAAGAACGGTAACCCTCGCTCAGCTGATCTGGAGATGAACCTGCTAAGTGCTGCTAAGCGCCTTGACAATCGCTGAGCTGCTTTTTTGTTCATTGGTGGTTCCATATTGATGATGGCATCAATTTTCTCTGGGTTTGCTTCGATCCCCCTTGCTGAGACAATACAGCCTAGCAGTTTTCCTTCGCTGACTCCGAAGGCACATTTTTCAGGATTCAGCTTCAACCCGGCAGACCGAAGGTTGCTGAACACTCTTGCCAGATCTGATATGTGACTTTCTCTTTGTTGGCTTTGAACTAGTTGATCATCGACATAAGCGGAGATGGCATGCTCATCTTTGAAGACGTCGGATGTCATGCGAGCGAAGGTAGAACCTGCGTTTCTTAAACCTTCTGCCATTCTTCGGAAACAAAAGGTGCCCGAGGGTGTGATGAAGCTTGTTTTTTCTTCGTCGTCCTCATTCATCCAGATTTGATGGTATCCCGAAAAGCAATCAAGGAGAGAAAGCATCTGACAACCAGCTGCTCTGTCTATCAAGGTGCTTATGTTTGGTAGAGGGAAATCGTCCTTCGGGTAGGCTTTGTTTAAGCACGTGAAGTCTACGCACATTCTCCACTTCTTGTTCTTTTTCTGGACTAGGACCACATTTGAGAGCCATGATGGATATTTGACGGGGTGGATGACCCCTGCATCCAAAAGTCTTTTTACCTCTGCCCTTGCTGCCTCTTTCCTTTCTCCTGACATTTTGCGGAGCTTTTGCTTGACTGGACGATACCCCTGTTTTATGTTCAGGCTATGCTCAATCAAAGATCTGTTCACGCCCTTGAGGTCCTCCGCAGACCAAGCGAAAGTGTCTGAGTTTTCTTTGAGAGAACGTACAAGGTTGTTTTCTGCCTGGGTGTCGAGGTGGGCTGAGATGATTACTTTCCTTTCGGAATTGCCCTCAAAGAGCTGGACTTGTTTGGTTTCTTCTTTGGGCAATGCTCTTATTTGGTCACAATTTGCTTCACCTTCGCTGTCGAGGTTTGTTGTTGGAGGCTTTGTTAAATTGTGGACATTGCGTTGCCCAGGTGCTACTGTCCCCTCAGCGGCTCTTGCAACGTCTTGATCTCCGTACACTGCAACAACCCCCTTCGGAGCAGGAAGCTTCATGCAAAGGTATGCAGGATGAATGACTGTATTGAAGGCATTGGTGACCCCTCGGCCAAAGATTGCATTGTAAGGATAGAACATGTCAACCACGTCGAAGGTTATGTGCTCTGTTCTGCAGTTCACTTGGTCTCCGAAGGTTACGGGCAGGGAGATTTTTCCAATAGCTCTTACTTGCTAACCGCCGAAACCGTATAGGGGGTTGCCAGTGGGTTGCAAGAGATTTCTGTCAAGCTTCATGCTATCGAAGGTTGTGGCGAACAGAATGTCCGCAGAGCTTCCTGTGTCGACCAGGATTTTGGTGACTGTCCACCCTGCTAGATTAGTTTCGATCACCATAGCGTCAGTGTGAGGGTAATCCCTTAACTTCATGTCACCAGAATCGAAGGTTATTGGGATGTGGGACCATCGCCCAAATTTGTGCGGTCCTTCGACGGCTACGTGGTGCACTCTTCTGGTGTGTTCTTTTCTTTGCCTTTTGTTGCCATGATCTTCGTTGGAGCCCCCGGTGATGGCGAGTATTACACCGAAGGTTGATGTTGGGTTGTTGATGGTTGTTTGGGTTTGGGTTTCGGATTTGATGGGTTGGGGGGCTGGCAAAGCTGGTATTGGGGGCGGTGGTGGTAAAGCGTTGCTCGTTTATTGGTTGGTTTGGGTTTGAGGGGTTGTTGGGTATGTGACGGTGTATAGTATGTTTTGGCGTTGAGGGATGGAGGGTGGCTGATATGAGGTGTGGTTGTAGTGCGGGTGATTTGCGTGGAATGGTTGGTGCGAAGGTAAGCCATAGTTTATGGGGGTGTACTGGTATGGAATATGTGTTGGGTTAAAGTTTGGTTTTCTGGTATGATTGATGGTTCTGTTTTCTGCTGATGTGGCCATTTTGGACTCCTGGTACTCTTTTCCCTTGGCGAAGAACTCGCATTGTTTGGTTGTGTGCCCCTTTCCTGGGCCACAAAAATGGCAGTACATTTTGGCCGGGTCCTTTTGTTGGTTTCTTTGATCAGGCGGGGGTGGGAATCCATGCGGATTTCGATTGCCTGAAGGTTGAGTGCCCCTATTGTGGTCTTCGGGTGGACCTGCCTTGTTGATTGCACCGATGTTACTCTGCTCTTGGCGAGGGTTGCTTTCTCTTGCTTGGGGCCTCGACTGTGGTTTTTGCGGCGCCCTTCGGGCGTCTGACTTTGATCTGAAATCCATGTCCGCTCTACAGTATCTTTCCATTGTTTCGTGTAGCTCCTCTATTGTGTTTGTTGGCTTCCTGGCAAACTTTGAAGAGCATGGGCCTGGACGCAGACTGCTGACTGCTGCAAGGATTACGGCCTCGTCGGACATCCCCGAAGTTCTTGCTCTGATTTGGATGAACCTTCACCAGTAGTCTTGTAATGGTTCACGCTCTTCTTGTTTGCAGTTGAACAAGTCGATGGGGTTTGATGGGGCTGCTGTGATTCCTTTAAAGTTTGTGCAGAGCTTGTCTCTGAGATTGACCCAGGAGTCCACAGTTTCGGGGCGCAGGTTGTTGTACCAAGTCTGGGCGATGTCGCGAAGTATGATTACAAAGGATTTTGCCATTGTTGATTCATCTCCCCCTGCTGCGGCAACTGCTGCTTCATAGCTCATTATGAATTGGCGAGGGTCAGTGAGTCCGTCATAACGGGGCAAGTTTTGTGGGTTGTAGCACGGTGGCCAGGGTTGGGTTTGCAGTATCTGGGAGAGTGTTGATCTTGGGTCGTAGGGCATCTGGTGTTGTTGGGCCCTCCGCTGGTTGCGAAGGTTTGGCTCTCTTTCATCTGGGTAGAGTTGGCGAAAGTTTAGTGGTCTCTCAGGGTATGGGTTGTTTAGGTAATTTGGTGGTGGCGGGGGTGGTGGTGGCTGACGGGCGTTGCCCTGATTCTGCTCGTCATTCCCCTCCTGGAGTGGCGGCATTTCCCTATCATTCCAGCCCTCGGCTTCGGCCTCGGCTGCCGCGAGGGACTCCTCCATTCGGCGAAGTTGCTCCCTTGCTTCGTCCACCTTTTTCCTGATGGCGCGCAGCCGGTTGTGCCTTTCAAGCTGGTCTAGGCGCCTCTTTTTCTACTGCAATACAGCTTGAAGTCTTTCCAAGGCCTCGAAGCCCAAGTCTTCTTCATCTCCTCTCTCACCTTCTCTGGAGGTGTGTGGGTGCGGCTGTGGTACCAGCCGAGCGTGAGGGCCCGGGACCTCTGTCTCCGGAGCGACTTCTTCTGCTCCCGAGGGCTCTACATTCTCTTCTATGGGTTGAGTGGTCACCGTGGCCTCTCTGGTTGTGCGATGGTCTCTAGTTGAGGACGCCCTTCTGTTTCCGACCATTACGAACTCCGGTCCCCACGGTCGGCGCCAAACTGTTGGGTTCACACCTGCCCTACCTCCGCACTCGTGCAGGGGAGTGGCGAGGGCGGTCAACTGTCGGGACCAAAAGCGAAGGTGCAAAGTAAGGAACGGTGGTGGGCCAAAAGCGAAGGTGCAAAATAAGGAACAGTGTTGCCCTGGCTCTATTCCCCCCCCCAAAAAATCCCTTCCTTTACACTGTTCATCCCTTGGTATTTATAGAGAATGCCAAGGGACACTGACCAAATTACAATAGGGTACAAGAAAGATTCCTTAGCGCTGCATAACGGAAGGGCAGAATTGTACAAACACGGCAGTGTGGAAACCCTAACCCGCCTTCTGCACGTCCTCCGCCACCCGGCCCGCGCGCACCCCCGCGGGAACGCGAGCGTTAACCTTCGGCTCGCGAACCATCATTTCAAGCCACGAGGCCCGCGTTCTCCTGCCGTTCGTTAAGCTTGACGTTCCTCCCGAAGGTGTGCAAGACAGCGAGGGTCACGCACCGTGCTCTTCTCGCCTCTTGCCTACAAGAAACAGCAAACACCGGCGAAAAAACAGCAAACATCGGCGAAGGTTAGATAAGAAGCCGAGGGACCTGACGAAAGACTTAAGCTTTTGCGAGAGTATGTAGGATACGCGAGGGTTATTTCCTGTGTCAGCCTGCGTGACGTCACTGCCGAGGGTTCCTTCTCCCAACAATGTCTGAAAGGCTTGGAACTAGCTGCTTATCTTGGACTGAATGTTGTCTCTTGAAACTGATGCACAGAATCTGGCAAGGGTATTACAATCGAATGATATTGATCAAGCTGAGTCAGGAGTCATCTTTAGAGAGATCATAACTAAAATGTCTTTTATTTTTTTTTCTCCAACAGTGCAGGAGAACTGCGCGTCATTTCATTAAGATAGAGAAAAGAGGTACACGGGTCAAGAGACCCAACTCACACACACACACAAAACTCACACACCCCACACACTCGCTACCAAGTTACAGAAATTGTTGCAATGTTTCTAAATGCCACAAGTCTTGTAATCTTGTAGATGATTGTATCGCTGCTTACGATATATTAATAGGTGTTGATGATTCTGGTTTATGGCTAGATTATCCACTAGAATTTGTAAAGACCGTTGTGTCAGGCAATATGACTGATGGTCACTTTTAAATGGAACTGCGTTTGCATTTCAAAAAAAATATGACTTCCTAGGATCTAGAGTTGAGGGGTCAAGAAAAGCCTCGACCTAGGATAGTTTTCCAATTAGGTTCATTAATCCTTGTGGATTTAGGGTTTGGTTTCCATTGTCATCAACGAAGTGGTGGCGACGACGATGCTCTAGAATAAAGTCTCTCTAGCCTATCCCTACCTCAGCGACATTCGATCTGGCATCGGCGAAGGGCGAGTGAGAGTTTGGTGTATCAAATCTATTGATCCTCTTCAGATCTAGGCAATTTGTTTCCTTATCAGATGAAGCAATTGGTTGACTTTCGATACCATAACCTCTATATCTTTGTTTGATCTCTTCTATAGCAAGGTCGGGTATCTTCAAAACTTTGTTCAGATGGTGAAAGATAGTAAATCTTTGTTCCTTGAAGGGTTCCTCTAGCTGATGTTCTTTCAGTAGATACTAGATCTCATCATCCGCGGCGGACGGCTACTGCGGTCTTCAAAGCCTTGTTCGGCAACCGTCGTCGTTTCTATTAGGATTAGGATTTCTATTCAAGTTAGTTAGGCTGTAGAGATGTATTTAGATTAGGATAGAATTCTAGACTATGACTCTGTTTGGCATAGCTCAACTTTACTAGTAAAACTATTTTTTTTAGAAAATAGTTTAATGACCAATTTTATAAGTGAAGTTGAGTTGTTTGGAAAAAGTGTTTTACAAAACAGTTTTTATCAACAACTTCATGCATGGTTGAAAGAGAGAAATGAGGGAATAAGGCCCCGTTTCATACAGCTCAGCTTCACTAGTGAAGTTATTTTTTTTAGAAAATAGCTTCATAAACAACTTTCTAGAAGAAGCTGAACTGTTTTGAAAAAAAAAAAGTTTAGCAAAGCAACCTCACCAACTACTTTATGCATGATTGGGAAAGAGAAATGCGGGTGTAAACTGTGAAAAAAGATATTTTTTTCAGTTTCATCTCAGCTTATGTTTTTGTTAGAGGAGAAATAAAATAGTTTCATGGGTGAAACTATTTTAGAAAAAAAGAGTGACAAAAAAACAGCTCATGAAGCTTTTATGAGTTGTACCAAACATGCGCTTAGTTGTGAAAAAAAATACCTTTTCTAGCTTCATCAACTTATACTTTTGTGAGATGAGAAAAAAAAATAGTTTCACCCATAAAACTGTTTTGAAAAAAATATGTTTGGCAAAAAAGTGAGTTGTACCAAACATGTCCTATATAGGCTTGTGTTTATTATATGTTATATAAATTAGGAGAGTTGCAGACACAAATACTCCCTCCATACCTATATTAGTTGTCGTTTTAGAAAAGATTAGAGTCAAACATTGGAAATATAAATCATCAATAACTATTAAGTTTCTAAGTTTACAAATATAAAAATTATATAAATAGATTTGTCTTGAAGAATACTTTCATAAAAGTATACATATATCATTTTTCCATAAATATTTTTATAAAAATAAGAGGTCAAAGTTGTGTTTTGAAGACCGTGTCGTTGTCCTAAACGTCAACTAATATGGGTATGGAGGGAGTAGTTTTTATTGTTAGGTATAGAAAAGTTAGTTTTTATTACTAGGTATAGAAAAGTTATTTAGCAGAGGTGAACAAAAAATGGATGGAGGCGGCCATTCAGTATATACAGAGTTCAGAGACTTGGGGGACAAGACACTTTAGATACGTATGAGTAACGAACGAATTATAATACTGTCACTATACTCTTGCACAGTATAAAAAGAACATGTCTTCTAAAAAGCGCTTCATTCAAAGTCAAATCTCATCATATCACGAAGGCTTGATCACTAATGCAAGAATTTAACCATTTCCATCCAACTTGTACTTCATGAAACGTTTGCCCAAGCTGTCTTCAATGCCATTCCATTTTATGGTTTGTTCACATTGTTTACCTTATTTTCCTTTTACAGACAATGGAAGAATAATTGGTAATCTAGTCTATGTTTTGCAGTTGGACATCACGAGTCATATCAAGTGTACATCAGTCAAACAAAATTGATATCAATGCAACAAAAAGAAGTGAGATGACAAGCATATACAACTTTCTAAAATGCATACCATTGACGGAGCACCATTGCCATCATTTGTTGACCAATTTAAATTTGAGCCTGTTCTATATACTTGCTTTAGGTTTGTCTGCCGTGCTGTGAGATGAAACAAGTTGCTGGACTAAGGTACGTTGAAATCATAACAATTTTGGAAAAGTCATCGATTCGTTCACTTCAAGGTTTTCACCATATCACAAGCTCTTGATGATTCAACCTATGTAAATCAATAAAAAAGTTCATGGATACGATGAGAAACAGTGAATATGAACCTACACACTGCTACACTAGTACACACTACCTAGTCTTGTGAAGAAAAAACTGTAGCTACACATTGAACATCACCAATCAATGCCTCGATGAATCGACTGCCAAAATGGCTGCATGATTAACCCCAAGCAGTGACGAGCAATCTAGTTCAAGCACCTTCTTCAGTTTTCTTCTTTATTTTGAGGGCAGCACTGACGACATTTCCCCTTGTAATCATCCCAACCTTCATGAATGGAAATTGAATTGTGTTTCAACGCAAAAAGGTATTGTTAAGGGTGTTGAGCTATAGCAAATGAACATAAATTGCAAGGAAGGAAGGATCCACTCACTAGTTTCCCCATGCTATCAACTACAGGCAATCTCCGGTATTTGGTTTCAAGTAGCAACCTTGCAGCAGCATCAAGATTAGTATTTTCACGCACCGCTAAAGGTGAAGAAGTCATTACATCACCAATGACCTTCCCATTAGTTTTGCTTAATAGTTTCTGTATCTCGTGGAATGTCTGTATAACAGTGAGTATAAGTTAAAAAAAAAGTTTATCACGAAGAGACGAACAATAATTCGTTCATGAAAACAGTGAAAGCTAATTAGATAAACAATCTGATTGTATATAAACAATGGAGCAGGTCATCCTCATTTTAACAGCTTCAAAGGTATAGTGTTTTAGACTGACAGATCGGGTATTCCTGAAGTACAAAAATATGGTTCAAACCGTACCGCATGTAGTTAATTTTTTTTGTTATACTAGGACCTATTTTATCAACATATAAATTGCTTCAAGAGGCCTCCACAGCAAAACATCTCGATAGGTGGCACTTAGAAGGTCAGGAAAATAGAGCTGATGTAGAAAAGATTATGTTTTGAGATGGTATTAACTAGCCAGCATGAATGATTCAATGTATAGTCCAGGCTATAGGAAAGATAAACAATACCTTCCATGTACTATCCACATCAGGAAACATGTTTGTATTTGTATCGGCCAATTCATTTCCTGAATCATGAGATGAAAATCATAACTGAAAGTGAATACTATGAGATACTATGCATACAACAATTGAATTACAGGATAGAAGAAAAGCGCAACACGTTCAGTACAAATATACTGCAAATGACAAGTAAAAGGTAAAAAGTTGTCGTATAATTGATAGCACGAATAACACTTGTTATGTGTGGTTATGAACAACATACGGTGTAATATGAGTTGTCTGTAAGCAACAGAATCCAAATTCTAGGAAGAAATAAATACCTGACATTGAATCCAAAGCTAGCAGATCATAATCTGATACAACTCCAACCTGTAGGAGAAAATATAATAGACATCATAGATAACTTTGGTTATAATAGTCGAAGCGAACAAAGCACTAGTCAGCTAAGTTTGGGTGGTTCAGTAACAAGAGAGTAAGCACTTAAGGAATACACGACAGTTGGAGAAAAAGATTTACAATAAACTAACCAAGTTCCAGTCATCGTCAACAACAGGGAAGCCAGAGATCCTGTGCTGCACCAGCAGCTCCAGGGCTGCGCGCAAAGAAACAGCAGAAGTTAGTAATTTGGGAAACTGCGAAGCAAGTGAACACATGCCTCGTCACGCTATAAGGACAGGTACCTTGGTCAACCGGTGTAGAAGGTTGGACAACATGGAGATTCTCCCTTCTTGTCATGAAGTCACCAACCGTGTACACTCCATTGCTATGCTGAACAAGGAGGGGAGCAGGTATATATTGTCAACAGTAAATTGATGTCTAAACGATAGATTTGGTACCACTGATGAAAATTTCCTCGAGAGATAAGTAGTAGATATGCAAGTGCTTGGTGAAGGAGGAATTTCAATGACACGAATGTGAATTATTGCACAAGAATGAAAATGTGCCTCTTGAGTTTCAAATTTTGGACATGGAACATCGTCCTGCTAATATCGTGAAAAGAAGTATACACATATATAGTGATGTTAGATGCTAGTGATTATTGGGCTATATACTAAGCAGTAATATTTGGACAATCGAAGAAGCTACATACGAAGGGGACTTGAGCAATGGATGCTAGTGATGCTTGTTTTGGAATTGGAAGAAGAATATAAAAGGAGTCCAAGTCCAATGTTGGAAGAATGTTGGTAGGAAAGGAAGGAAGCTTTTTGTGTAACAACGATAAGTAATCAATCCAATACAACGGAGAGTCGGAGACAGGGAAAAAAAATGAAGGTAAACAGAAAGCGATAGCCCTCTAAAAATATCTTCGTAAAAGTAAAAGAGTGGCGTTAGACGTTAGTGGTTGTAGGGCATCACATAATCTACGGGATTTTGTGCGTGTGTGTGAATAATGTACCGGGAATTTATAATGATGTTATTTGAGCAACAACGAGTTTTAATTCAGCCTTGTAACAGCGCACGCGAAGCCACATAATACGAATTGATTTCCCAAATAAGCAGAGAAAGGGAAATACGGAGTATTTCAGCAACAGCAACAGCAACAGCAACAGCAACAGCCTGTTTTCGATTCAATTTTGAAAGGCCAGGTACTGGTTGAGCAAGAAAATAATAAAGCTGGGAGGGGGAGAATCGGTAGCCGTCCTCACCCCGGAGATGCCTCCGGCGGCTGGCGCGGCCGCTGCGGCGGAGCGCGCGCGGACGGACCTGCACGACGACGACGCCCGGCGGGCCGGGACAACCTGGCGCTGGAACGCGGACGTGGAAGGGCGGGCGCGGGACCGAGCGGCGGCGAGGGTGGCGTCCGCGGATACCAGCAGCCTAGTGTCCATGGCGCCGCCGCGCGTGCGCCGAGGGGATTGGGGGGCCTGGGGGAGGAGTCACGAGAGAGGGGGTGTGGACTGGAACTGGATGGCCGATGATGAGAAGCCGCCTCTGAATGATTGAATGGGCATGGGCTATATAGCTAGTATTAGCTAAAAGCCTTTCTAGGTGGGGGTGGGGAAGGAAAAGCAAGCAATCGTGTGCTGGCTGCTGGGAAGGGATGGGGATGGAGCAAAAGCAAAAGCCTACCATTGATTTTGGTAGGAAATTTGTGAGCAAAAGGAGAGATTGTGAGTAAAAGAGAGAGAACACGGGAGAGAGACAGACAGACAGATTTTTTATTAAAAAAAAAAGAGACAAACAGGTTTCATAATTCATTTTTAGGCGGCGTGCTGGTGGGATTTTTTCGTCACCTTCGTTTGTCTGTTAGCCGTACTTTAACTTATTCTCTTTTACAGAATACTATTAAAATAGCTAAAATCAGCCATAAGAACGACAACACACCTAAACCACTGATAAATTTTTATTTTCGGATAACAGAATCTTTATTGCTCACGGTGGGCATTATTAACCGAAACCGAGAAACCGAACTGAAAGAACTGAAACCGAAAAAATTGGTTCCTTATTCGGTTCCACTTTTTGAGGAACCGAAATAATCGAGAAAATTTTGGTTCCTACTCTCAGATAACCGAATAAACCGAAGAACCGAAATTTATGAATTGTACTTCACCTACATGTATTTTGTAATGCTATGTTTGATTTTTCTATGATGTATCATATTTAATTGCTATGTATTTGTGTTACTATATTGCTATTGTTCACTTATTAATTATTATTATCTAAAGTAGAGGTAGTGTTGCCTAAATGTTGTTTAAAATATGCATATTGTTTTGTTGTATTAACCTTTGTTAAAAAAGTTCGGTTAGTTTGGTTGGAACCGAAACCGAACCGAAATAACCGAGAACCGAAATGCTCGGTTCCTAATATTTTTTTTTTGGAACCGATCGGTTCCTATTTTCTAGGAACCGAATTTCATTAGTAACCGAGGAAACCAAACTCAAACCGAACCGAGAACTGAACGTCCACCCTAATTTATCGCAGTGTATCAATTTCAGTTTACATGCTTTCAGTGTTCCAGCAGGGTATAATACACGGCTAAGCATCTAAACCACTGAATCTTCCGGGAACGGTCTTTCACAACTAATAGCTTTTAAAAAATTTATTCAGTTTCACCGTTTCTTGAACAGAAATATGAGAAAAACACACCTGACTCATAAGTTGTAACCAACAGGGCCTAGACCGTCTGCGGGCCTCAGCCACCGTTTTCGTGATAAAGTGATCAACTTCGGCACGACCCACGTGCCCTGCCGCCCGCCGACTGTAGACTTGTACGCTTCTGCTGGCCCTTGGCTATTAGCAGGGGCAGTTCCAGGCCTAGGGCCACCCGGGCCCTGACTTTAGTCGCGACCCAAGTTTTTTTTAGCAACAAGTTTTAGATTTTGACTTAATAATAAATAAACCAGAGTGTGTTTGGAACGCATGAAAAATTTTCTGTTCTTACGTTTTTACTGCGAAATTGAATTGATTTCAGTAAATTTTCTGCATGATTGTTCCAAACAGACCCTCAATAACAAGAGTTGGCAAACTTCTTTCTTGCTCGAGCCCGACGCCTCTTCCACGTTCTCGCCCACGCGTGGCGCCTCCTCTTCCTCTTCCTCATTCTCTCTCACATGCTGCACCTGCAAATCGTTGTGTGCCTGTGTTGTCAACACCCATCGGCCGCAAAGCCTGCTTGTTATATTGCCCTCGGCGCCCCATCGCCTAGCTACATGTCTGCACGCTGCATTGTGCCCCGTCCGGCATCGCCACGTCTGATGCCAGCCACTGTCATTTATTCGTGTCTTTGCCAACGTGACTGCGTCGTCACCCACCGGCCTCGTCCTGTTCGATCGCTGCGCCGACCACTGAGTGGCCAAGGCTGTGAGCGAGAGCTCTGTATGGCCGAGCGTCTGAACTGGTCCAATAGTTTATAGTTTCAATTCAACTTTTGATTATAATTAAAATATAATTTTATATTTCTCAAAACATAAACTTATTAGGCTTAAAAAATCATCTCGCAAATTACATGCAATCTATGTAATTAGTTATTTTTTAGTCTACGTTTAGTACTTCATATATGTGTCCGAACATTCTACGTGATGAGTGAAAAGTTTTTATGGTACGGACTAAACAAGACCTTATATAGCAATGAAGTGCTCTACAGGAAAAACAAAAAAAAAAGAGAGAAATGTTTCAACCTACTCAAACTTTTGAAACGCTTGCACCTGAGCAGTTTTAGGAGACGGTTTTGATTATGAGGCAGTAACTTTTGTAGCTTACTGTGCGTTTGATTTGAGAACAGGATTGAATAAGTTGTGTTTTTACAGATTTATGAGGCAGTAAATCAAACGCTTGCACCTGAGCAGTTTGATTGCGCCTGGCCCTTGGCTGTTAGGAATGCGATTGCTCCAAATGAGAATATTCATTTATAGCAATGGAGTGCTCTAAGGGGAAAAAAGAGAGAGAGAAAAGTTTGAAACGCTTGCAGTCTTGCACCTGAGCAGTCTTACAAGACGGTTTTGATTATGAGGCAGCAAATCAAACTTTTGTAGCTTACTATGCGTTTGATTTGAGAAGAAGATTGAATACGTTGTGTTTTATAGAATTTTTTTGGGATATGGCTTCCATGTTGCATATTTGATTGTATTCTGCGGATGGGACAAGCTATTTTATGTTTAGGTGGATGGGTATTTATTGATCAGGATGAGCTCTTTTTTTTTTTTGTTAGATGATCAAGGATAGCCACGTGCGGGGACTCGCTTGCCATTTATTTAATCTTTGCCAAAACATAATGACGAGAGATGTTATTTGGCAAACGGAATATGCCAATGTAATCGAATCTCAGGTAGATAGTCTAGGAGATAAATGTTTTAAAAGTTGCAGGCAAACATTCACTGCTGCATCGATTTGTAAATATTTAGAAAATTATTGAATGGCTTTTGTAAACATTCACTGCTGCATCACTTCACACACCAGCAGAGCTAGAACGCCCGGAGAGGTTGCGGTTCAACCTGAGACAACAGGGATCCTGGCTAAACCGACCAAAACCGATCTAGAGACCGGTTTTGATCGATCTAGGGTTTTAGGCTCCTGTGTTGGTAACTCTAGAACTCCTCCCGTGAAGACCCGTCGGGGAGAAGCACATAGAGGTTGTTCTACGACCAGCAAGGCCGCCTAGAACGCCGTCGACTCTCGCCGGGAGATGCGCCGAACAACAAGGTAGAAGGGAAAAAAGGGTAAAGGGGATAGTAGATTGATTTTGATCGATTGATGTTGGATACCACAATCGGCCATAATCCTCTGATATATATAGAGGGGGTTAGTCTTATCCCAATAGGAAACATCTCTAGATACAATCTCCAAGTTTCTTATCCGGACTCTATCAAAATATAGAATTCAATCCGGGCGCAACAAGGCAACCCTGATCTTGTCAATCTTTAGATCGAACAGATCGGCTTAATGGGCTTTATTAGCCCAAATCATCCTCACAAGAGAAGGATTTGCATATTAACACCGGACTTAATTTTCATAAGGCTTCCGACCAGGGCCACCTGGTCGGACATATCATCAGTGATCAGAGACCCAAAATGACCAGGCAAATCTGATCCATTAAATATTAAATAATAGAAAACAAATTCGACTCTAATATTTTAGGTCGAATGCTTCTCCTAAATTCATCTTTACCTATGACACTTTTGAGTGTCAACATATGCCCTCCCTGTTTTAGGTGATCTTCAATAGAACCTAAAAACAAACCGAATAACAACGATGTCCAACTCATCGGCTATTCGAAAATTAAGGATGAATATTCTGATTATTTTTGTTCTAAGGGTGATACATGTATCGGCCATTGTTTGGAAGGCGCTCAGGCTTCTTGCCAAACACTTGGAAAGTACTTTTTCAGATACCTTCCGTTTATTGCTCTTGGGAGACTTTCACCATGTAACGTCTCCAGCACATATGCATTCCCAAATATTACCTTGATCACTTTATAAGGACCTTCCCAACTCGGCGACCACTTGCCAAACTTGTTGCTTCTCGACCCGAGTGGTAGTATAGTTTTTCATACTAACTCTCCCACTTGGAACGATTTGCTTCTCACCTTCTTGTTGTATGCTCTGGCAACCCGGGCTTTGTCTTTTTCCATCTCCTTAAGAGCCTTTAATCTCTTATCGGTCACTTCATCAATGTTGTCCATCATGGCATCATGGTACATAACAGCAGATAAATCATTCTGTCTAGCTAGTCTATATGTATCCAGATTTACCTCGACGAGCAACACTGCTTCTTGCCCATATACCAGCTCGAAAGGAGTGACTTTCGTAGCACCATGCCTTGACACACAATGAGCCCATAAAGCCTCAGAAAAAACCTCATGCCACCTTTTTGGGTTGTCCTCAATCTTCTTTTTGATAAGCTTGATCAAAGTCTTGTTACTAGACTCAGCTTAATCGTTAGCTTGAGCATAGTACGGAGACGAATTGAGCATCTTTATTTTGTATAATTCGGCAAAATCTCGCACTTCTTTAGAAATAAAAGACGTCCCTTGATCTGTGGTTAACGTCTGAGGTATGCCGAATCTATGTATGATATGTTCAGTGATAAACTCAATTACCTCCTTATGTGTCATATTCTTCAAAGGCACCGCTTCAGTCCATTTAGTGAAGTAATCTGTAGCGACCAGAACAAAACGATGTCCCTTTGAAGATGGGGAATCAATTTGGCCAATGAAGTCTAGCCCCCAACCACGAAAAGGCCACGGTTTGATAATAGGATGAAGCATAGCAGCAGGTGTAAGGTGTATATTTCCAAACCGTTGACATTCTTTGCATCCTTTGTAGTAACGAAAACAATCGACCATCATCGTGGGCCAATAAAACTCAGCTCTACGCAATAGCCATTTCATCTTAGGCGTTGATTGATGTGTACCACAAATACCTTCATGAACTTCCCCATAGCCACCTTTGCTTGATCAGATCCTAAACACTTAAGCAACAAGTCTTCGACAGTTCTTCGGTAAAGCTCATCATTATGTAGTATATATTTAAATGCACTCCGCCGAACACTTTGATCAGCCTTAGTACTTGGATCATTAAGATATTTAAGTAGGGGAGTTCTTCAATCTTCCAAATCAGTTCCATTTGTTTCGGACCGATTTAGAGTTTCTTCAGACAAATTAATCGTTCCAAGATCGACCAAGTCAATCGAACGGATTAACTGACTTGATTCATAAACAACCTGGTCGGCCATAGTATTTACCCAAGTATGCTCAACATATACCTGGTCTCCATGGCAAGGTGGTTGAACTGGTCTTAAAACAAACTGGTCGGCCATAGAAGCCGACAATACTTCTGCGCGCTACTGCACCGGCTTTATGTAAAAATTGTGTTTACTAACATTATAGCCAGATGCTTGCTGGGCTAACATGTTGGCTTTATAATTTTCATGCCTTGGTATATGCCGAGTCTGGAATTCGGTAAAATGAGCAATGATGTCAAGGCACATGTCAAGATAAACATTTAACGATCCCTCTAAACATTGGAATTTACCAGCAACTTGCTGTACTACTAGTAAGGAATCACCATAAGCTTCAACATGCTTAACCTCCATGGAACATAAAATTTCTAAACCGAATAAAAGAGCTTCATATTCGGCTTGATTATTAGTGCACAAGTAATCTAACCGACTCAACATTTCAAACTCAGCACCATTAGGAGAAATAATGACCACACCAACACCTTGGCCCTCCTTACAAGCCGATCCATCAAAATGAAGTTTCCATGGAGTAAAAGTAAAATAACCGATTTCATCTTCTAAACTTATACCATGCTCAATAATGAAATCGGCCAGAACTTGACCCTTCAAAGTTTTTAATGGTTCATAGGTCAAGTCAAACTCAATCAACGCATACGCCCATTTGCCAATTCTTCCTCTAAGGATTGGCCGATATAACATGTGCTTAATCACATCGGCCTGGCATGCAACAACACATGTACTAGATAGCAAATAGTGTCTCATTTTAGCACAAGCATAGTACAAGGATAAACACAATTTCTCGATATGGGCGTACCTTGTCTCGGCATCAAGAAGACGGCGACCAATATATGCAATTACATATTCTTTACCTCCATCTTCTTGTGTCAAGACAACTCCAATAACCTTTTCATCGGTGGCGACATATAATCTGAAAGAGATGCCTCTCTTAGGTGCCCGAAGAACTGGTGGAGATGACAAATATTCCTTTATCTTTTCAAATGCTTCTTATTGCTCTGCCCCCCAAGCGAACTCAGCTTCATCCTTTAATTTTAATATAGGGGTGAAAGGAATAATTTTCCCGGACAAATTTTCAATAAATCTCCTCAAGTAGTTCATTTTCCCTAAGAACTTCTGCAAGTCCTTTTTGCATGTAGGCGCCTGAACTTTCTTGATCTTTT
Source organism: Coix lacryma-jobi var. lacryma-jobi (assembly GCA_009763385.1). NCBI lineage: Eukaryota > Viridiplantae > Streptophyta > Magnoliopsida > Poales > Poaceae > Coix > Coix lacryma-jobi. Next base: position 126,181,405 of record CM019830.1, read on the forward strand.
CTATCCTTTTAGGATCAATCTCTATGCCCTTGTCATGAATGATAAACCCTAAAAACTTCCCAGCCGATACACCAAAAGCACATTTCAATGGGTTCATCTTCAAACCATAACGGCGCATCCTTTCAAATGCTAGACGTAAATCGGCTAGATGAGACATATGGGCAGCCGATTTAAGCACAATATCATCAATATACACTGCCATGATTATCCCAATCAAATCATGGAAGATCAGATTCATAGCGCGCTGATAAGTAGCACCTGCATTCTTCAAACCGAATGTCATCATGACCCACTCAAAAAGACCAACGAACCCAGGACAAATAAAGGCCGTTTTGGACATATCTTCTTCGGCCATGAATATCTGATTATAACCAGCGTTGCCGTCAAGAAAACTGACAACCTGATGTCCTGAAGCATCATTGATTAACATATCGGCTATAGGCATAGGATACTCATCTTTGGGAGTGGCTCTATTCAGATCTCTAAAATCAATGCAAACCCTGATTTTCCCGGTATCTTTCTTTTCTACAGGCACGATGTTAGAGAGCCACTCCGCATATCTGCATGGTTGGATAAACCCCGCTTGCAATAACCGATTAATCTCTTCTTTAATCCGGTCATATATTGTAGAATTAAAACGACGAGGATGTTGCTTAAATGGTCAGAACCCCGTCTTAATAGGAAGCCGATGCTCAACAAGTTCTCGGCTTAACCCAGGCATCTCTGTATAACTCCATGCAAAGCAATCAACATATTCTTTCAAGAGCGCGATTAACTTTAATTTATAATCGGCTTCAAGATTTTGATTTACAAAGGTCGGCCTCGGTATAAAACCATCCCCAATATCTATTTGTTCTAAAGGATCGGCCGACGTGAAACCTTGGCCCAACTTATTGAGCTCATCAAAATCATCAATAGCCTCACAAGTATCGGTCTTACAGGTCTAATATTGCTCAACATGATGTTTTAACCAATCAACATTAGCATCTATTAAATTACATGATAATGTTAAACCGATTATCAGTCGACTTTAAAGATACTGGTACGAAACCTTCCCTAGTAACACTAACAAACTGAAAATCAGAAAGGTCCCGACCAGAAAGACAAGCAATAGTATCATGCCCCCCGAGCAAAGGAGCATCGGTCGTAGCTACATAGGCCGATGAATCTGAGTGCACCACCTAAACATCGTCTCCCACCCACCGAATGAGAAACTGATGTAAACTAGAAGGTATGCACCGATTAGCATCAATCCAGTCATGTCCAAGTATAAGGTTATAGCTACCTTGTATGTCGGCGACGAAGAAGGCAGTGGCCAAAGTCTTGCTCCCAACGGTCAGCTCCATGGATGCAACCCCTTTGGCCGGAATTGGATCTCCTCCTCCAACTCCAGTGATAGTCATGTTGGTCTTGATCAGTTCTTCATCGGTACCGCCAAGCTTCTCGTAAAGCGAGTATGGCATCAAGTTCACGATTGCCCCGCTGTCGACCAGCATCTTGTGAACTGGCGTACCATTGATGTGACCCTTTATATGCAACAGTTTAAGATGATTAACGGATTCCTCTGGCTTCCAGAATACGGCAGTCTGTGTAGCGAAGTTAAATTCCGCCGTCGTTGAATCATCTCCGACCACGTAGTAGTCGGCCGATAAGTAAACTACATTGACCTTCGCCCTCTCTGGGGAAGGTTCATAGTCCACCATCTCCTCATCTTGTTCTCCAGATAATTCTCCACTGGTTGCAGCAACATCAGTGGAGGAATCAGGATTATCAAGAAGCGAGCCTAATCCCATCAGTATATTAGGAACCGATTCGGTCGCAGACCCTGGTCGGGCTGGCTCAATTTCTGATCCAGTAGTAATCGGCTCACCCTGCTCGACCGATAAACAGGTCGGCACCTGTCCTGCGGTGGTCGGATTGGTGTCCGACTTGGTTGGTTCCGAAGCCTCTTTAGTAGATTCGGCACTCAGATTGGTCGATTCAGGATCTGACCTGTTTATCTCTACTATCGTCAAGGTCAGCTTTTGATTGCAAGCTGGCTCTTCACCTCCTCGTTTGCCCTGAGGGAAAATAGGATGTGTTGAATTAAATATGTCTTCCCTCATTTTGTCGATGTGGGGATATTACCTCCGTATACACCCATGGATCTACTTGGGCCCTTCGTCAAGGATAGCCCAACTCGCGAGGCCTTGCAACACATGACCAGCTCGCTGTGCTCGTCAAGGACTCTCCAGAAGCCTTGCCCGCCAAGGAAGATCCTAGAGTTAGATCTGGATTCCTTGCCTTAAGGAACCGCTTGTAATCTGTTAAGGACTCGATAACTGTAACTCTGCTCCCCAACTATATAAGGCGAGCAGGGACCCCCTCTCATCTCAGGTCCATCAGACCCGAGATTGCCTCAGATCCCATCGGATCACACGCCATATTCCAATCCATCAATACAAACCAGTCACCAGAACACAGGACGTAGGGTATTACGGCGACTTGTCGGCCCGAACATGTCTAAATCGTCGTATCTCGTCCCTGTGTTTACGCTTTGCAGACGTCTCGCACGCCTCCACCGCTCAATCTACTACCTTGGGCATACCCCTCGGTAGACTATCGACCATATTTCGTCGACAGTTGGCGCGCCAGGTAGGGGGTGTGTGCTACGACACCATGATCTCCCAAGCAGTCACTTTCTCTGGCTCCATGGTTCTTCCGGAGGCTGGCACCACTTTTCAGATCGGATCTATGATCTGGACCGTGGGTGACCACGTTCCTGCTCCGGAAATCATGGAATTTGCGCAGCTTCCTGCGCCGGACGCTCCGCCGTCCACCCGCCGCGTCACCAAGCCGGCACGTCGCTCGCCAAGGATCGTCCCCTGCGACGACATGATCGAAGCCATCGACCAGGCAAACTAAGGGATCGCAGAATGCATCGACGCCATCGAGGTAGCTTGCATGCAACTCTCTGGCCGCCCTCGTTTCCAATAATTTTCAGGTACACCATCGGGAGTCTCCAGCGCTCAGCCCGCCCGCCGCCCAAGATCGGATCTACATCCGGCTCGTCACCACCTTCGCTCGTCGTCGACCAGGACCATCGCCGCCTTCGTCGCTGACTTCGTCGCTCGTCATCGACCAGGCTCGCCACCGTGGCTCGTCATCGACCAGGATCACCACCGCCTTCGTCGTCACCTTCGCCCGTCGCTGTCGTCGCGGCCTTCATCGTCGCCTTCGCCCATCGCCGCCTTTGTCGTCGTCTTCGTCCGTCACCGCCGTCGCTCGTCATCGACCAGGATCGCCGCCGCCTTCGTCACTTCCTTCACCCGACGCTGCCGTCGCCCGTCGTCGACCAGGATCGTCGCCACCTCCACTCGTCGCCGTCTTCGCTTGCCGCCGTCTTCGCTCGTCGTCGACCAGGATCGTCGCCACCTCCATTCGTCGTCGACTAGGCTCGTCGCCTTTGCTCGTCGCTGCCTTCGCTCGTCATCGACCGGGCTCGTCGCCGCCTTCGCTCGTCATCGACCCGGCTCGTAACCGCCATCGCCCGTCGCCGCCGTCGCTCATCGTCGATGAGGCTCATCGCCGCCTTCGCCCGTTGCCGCCGTCGCTCACCGTCGATCAGGCTCGGGGACTTCGCCTTCGCTCATCGCCATCCAGGCTTGGGGACTTCGGCTTCGCTCCTCGCCGTCTTTGCTCGTCTCCAACCAAGCTCGTCACCGCCTTCGTTCGTCGCCGACCAGGCTCGTCGCCGCCTTCGCTCGTCGCTGTCGTCGCTCGTCGCCACCTCCACTCGTCGCCGTCTTCGCTCGCCGACGTCTTCGCTCGTCGTCGACCAGGATCGTCGCCACCTCCACTCGTCGTCGACCAGGCTCGTCGCCGTCTTCGCTCGTCGTCGCCTACGCTCGTCATCGTCTAGGCTCGTCGCCCCCGTCGCCTGTCGCCGACCCGGCTCGTAACCGCCTTCGCTCGTCGTCGACCAGGCTCGTCGCCGCCGTCACCCGTCGCCGACCCGGCTCGTAGCCGCCTTCGCTCGTCATCGACCCGGCTCCTCGCCATCTTCGTCCATCGCCGACCAGGCTCATCGCTGTCTTCGTTCATCGCCGCCTTCGCTCGTCGTCGTCTTCGCCCGCCGTCAACCGGGCTCGTCGCCGCCTTCGCCCATCGTCGCCGTCGTTCGTCGCCAACCGGGCTCGTCGCCGCCTTCTCTCGTCATCAATCGGGCTCGTTGCCGTCTTCGCCAAATGACTCGCTGACCTCTCCAAACGATCGCCGACCTCTCCAAACAGCGTGGCTGATGCTGAAGGAGTTTCAGAGCCAGGGTTACTGCCACCGCCGGACGCGTGCATGAGCGCCTGCCCTCTGCGCTATGGCGGCCAGTAGTCCTCTCAAGTGACGTCCTGACCTCTCTACGCGTGCATGAGCGTCTGCCCTCTGCGCTACGAAGGGAAGGCTAAGCTTGGGCTGAGACCTCCAGACGCTATACGTCGAGTGCCTGTATGCGTCGTTTATGCGCTCGTTCTCCATACGATCTCCAAGCAGCCTGACTGATGCCAACGAAAACTCAGAGTTGGGGCTGTTGTCACCATCGGACGCGTGCATGAGCGCCCGCCCTCTGCGCTACGGTGGCCAACAGCTCTCCCAAGGGACGTCCCGACCTCTCTACGCGTGCATGAGCGCCCGCCCTCTGCGCTACGAAGGAAAGGCTAACTTGGGCTGAGAATTCTGAGGCTACACGCTCAACGCTCGCATTCGCGCTATCCACACACTCGACGAATGGTCTCCATTCGCCCAGGTCACGCCACGATCGAGCCTCTCGGAAAAGATCCTGTCCGTGGTACCTCCCTACGCGTGCACGAGCGCCTGCCCTCTGCGCTATGGGATGCCAGCAGCGGTTCCTTGGGCGACGCCCTTGACTCCTACGCACAAACGAGCTCCACGCTCTACGCTACGGATCCTGGGATAACCCAAGGCCAAACTGTTCATCGCTACGGCTGACGACTATTGGGTCTGTGGAATTCGGGGAATATGCAAAACACGCCGACTCGCTACAAGTTTTGTCTCTATTCGTCCAAGAGTCTATTTACAGACTATTCTCCTATGCAACGTTCTACTGATGCTCTGCAGCGAAAAGATCTACATCGGCGACCAGGGCCTCCGCGACCAGCTCCGTCTCCAGACGCTCCATGTCAACTCCAGGCTCGGGGACTTCGTCAAACTGCAGTCATCCTTCGCCACTGGTTTTTCTCCATATTTTATTTGTACATCATCATGTACTACTAGTCTCCATGTTTATTTTTCAGGGACTTCGCCTTTTCTCGTCGCTGAAGCTCGAGGACTTCGCTGTCCCTCGTCGTCGACCAGGCTCATCGTCGCCTTCCCTCGTCGCCGTCCAGGCTCAGGGACTCCGCCTTCGTTCGCCACCGACCAGGCTAAGGGACTTCGCCTTCGCTCATCACCGACCAGGCTCGGGGACTTCGCCTTCGTTCGTCGTCGACCAGGCTCGGGGACTTCGCCTTCACTCGTCACCGACTAGGCTCGGGGACTTTGCCTTCGCTCGTCGTTGCCTTCGCTCCGCGCCGTCTTCGCTCATCGTCGTCTTCATTTGCTGCCGCCATCATTCGTCGTCGTTTTCGCTCGCTACCGCCATCATTCATCGTCGTCTTCTGTTTCCTAAGCAGAAGGTCGTAGGTTCATCAACTCGTCGCCGACCAGGTTCATCGACCTGATCTTCGCCCGTCGCCCAGGCTCGTTGGCCTGGCCTTCACTCGTCGCCGGTGTGCATCAAGTCGCTCCATGCTGTTCGGATCAGGGTGCTGATTTTGGGCAGCTCATCGGGGCACTTGCTAAATGCTCTACAAGCTCGGCACCTCGTGTCTTCAACACCTACTACCAAGCTCGGGGACTAAGTGGATACACTTCACCTTGCGGTGAATGTATTTTCTTTTTCTCTGACACTTCAAGGACGCTCCATCAGGTTGGACTTGCACTGACTTCTACTAGGACCACGCTGCTCCTTATAGTCTTGCAAGCTCCAAGTGGATACACTTCAGCAGAAGAAAGCTCTTCAAAAATTTTCTTGAGCACCTTACATCCTACTGGCAAGCCTTACTTGATCGACATCGACTTCACCTGCTCGGATCACCAGTCAAGCTGGTCGACATCGACTTCGCCTGCTCGGACAAGCTCAAGACGTCGTTGCCAACGGATACAAAGTGCTCGGGGACTAGCTATGGGGATATTACCTCCGTATACCCCCATGGATCTACTTGGGCCCTTCGTCAAGGACAACCCAACTCGCGAGGCCTTGCAGCACATGACCAGCTCGTCGTGCTTGTCAAGGACTCTCTAGAAGCCTTGCCCACCAAGGAAGATCCTAGAGTTAGATCTGGATTCCTTGCCTTAAGGAACCGCTTGTAATATGCTAAGGACTCGACAACTGTAACCCTGCTCCCCGACTATATAAGGCGAGCAGGGACCCCCTCTCATCTCAGATCCATCAGACCCGAGATCGCCTCAGATCCCATCGGATCACACGCCATATTCCAATCCATCAATACAAACCAGTCACCAAAACACAGGACGTAGGGTATTACGGCGAGTTGCCGGCCTGAACCTGTCTAAATCACCGTCTCTCATCCCTGTGTTTACGCTTTGCAGACGTCTCGCACGCCTCCGCCGCTCAATCTACTACCTTGGGCATACCATCAGTAGACTATCGACCATATTTCGTCGACAGTCGAGTCGTTCTTTCCTCTGTTTGTTGCAGCGGGCCCTCTGCAACTTTCTTCGCTGAGTTTTAGTCAAACCAGGAGGACACCATCTGGGCTGCATGTATTTGGGGTCACGCTCGACAGGCTTTTCTGCCTCAGCCGGAGTATCTTGAGCCTCTGGGACCTCTTCTGTTGCTGGCTCCTCAACCACCATCGGCTCAGGTTCATTGACAAGAGGGACTTCCATAGACCCGATTGTAATAGTAGGGACCGGATCGGGTCTGGTCGGAGAGGCAATAAGAACACTTTGCACCTTCTTAGGTACATAAACCTGTCGCGCCTGCGTCTTCCTGGTCTCCTGAGATATTAAAGTCTTTGGCGCGACTGGCCGATTCTGGCTAGAACTCGGCTGATCACCCAAGCGATCAAACACTGAGACTCTTGCAGGCTGATTAGTGGGCATTCCCCATACTGACTGATAATACATATGTGCCGGCATAGGGTAGGGCACCCACACCCCTTGAGGACCCCATTGCGGTGGTGGCGAAATAGGAGGGGCCCACTGATGGTAATACGGGCAGCCTTTGGTGCCGCATACGTCGCCTGAGACACCACCATCTGTTTAGATTTCTCGTCCTCATGCTTTGGAGGAGTAGAATCTCTCTTTTTTAAGGGCCGATTCTGGGAATCGGCCTTTTGTTGCTTGTATTTGGCCATGAGCTTGTCAAAAGCACATGGTTCTCTAGCGACCTTCCCCTTATTTCTGTCCGCATTAGTCTTCCTAGTGCCAACTTTAGGTTTCTACGGGACAAAAGTGTGGATGACACGTACTCCGAAAGGGGTAGAGTCTTTAGATACGGTTACACCGATTGTATCATTCGGTTTATCGATCCTACTGGAATTGGCAGAGACCGACCTTACCTGGTCGGCCTTCTGTTCCGGCTGCTTTGAAGATGAACTGGACTGGTCGGCTTGAGGACCCGACCTGGTCGGCCTTTGTTGTGCTTCCCTGGTCTCAAAATACCTTTGTCTATGCAGGTGTCGTGTTGACCCTGCAGTGATTGTGATTTTACTTTTGCCATTGTCACCCTTCTCGAGCACCACCTTGCGCCCCGGATCGTTCTCCGTATTTGGTGTTCCTCGTGGTTCGCCGATGACCACATTCTTTCCCTTGGTCGTATCGGCTTGCTCTGGACGAATCATGATAGCAGGATCCCCTGCTTCCACCATGTGTACTGGGAAAGGAGTAGTACTGATCTGCATCTCAGTTAGACTCAATCGTCCTTCATTGAGGGCCAATTGGACCTGCCGACGGAAAACATTGCAATCATTAGTGGCATGAGAGAAATAATTATGGAATTTGCAGTAAGCCCTCCTTTTTAATTCGTCGGGTGACGACAAAGTATAATTAATTTTAAGATAACCGAATTTAAGTAATTCATCAAATATTCGGTCACATTTAGAGAAATCAAAAGTAAATTTCACCTCCTCACCCCGATTCTTCTGAATCGGTTTAAGGGAAGGACAAGTGACCAGTTTATTTTGCGCTGACCATAAAACTTCGGCAGCGTAGCAATCTTTAGACTCATCATCGGAACTATCAGAATTTATCTCGGCAATATGCACGCCCGATCGATGAGTCTTATGAGGATCATAGGGTTCTTTGAAGCGCGATTCTATCGAAACGGCCTTTTGCAACAGTTGATTTACGTTAAAGAAATCATGATGCTCAAGTTTGTCTTTGATCTGTCGACGTAGGCCAGCTAGACATAGATCTGTTAGATCTCTGTCGGAGATCCTCAAATGGAAACATCGGTTTTTAATTTCTTTAAAACGTTTAAAGAAATCGACTACAGACTCACTACGTCCTTGTCGAACTGATGTAAGATGTGATAACCTAGTTTCTTGGACTCCGTCATAAAAGTGATTATAAAATTTTTCTTCTAATTCAGCCCAAGAACCTACGGTGCACTCTGGTAGTGACGTAAACCAGGCGAAAGCTGTACCAGTAAGAGACAAAGGAAAATGTCATATGTTCATAAAATCTAAAGTACTAGCTTCGCCCATTTGTGCGAGGAACATGTTGACGTGTTCCATAGTTGTTTTACTACCGTCACCACTAAACTTATAAAAATCCGGTACCCTCCAACCGTCAGGTGCTTTCATAAAATTGAAATATGAAGGGTATGGTTTAGAATAAGTGGTCCTGGTAGGCTTGAATTGGACCCCTAAACTAGTCTCAAGCGAACTAGTTATTTCTTCCTTAAACTGATTTATGGCTCGTCCAAAATCGGTGTTGGCAAGGTCATTGGTACCACCATGCATGGGATTGTGGCTTGGTGACTTCGGCGGATTGGGTAACACTGTTCCCTGTCCTCCCAAAGTCCTGTTTGTTGAGGTACCCTGGTCGGTCTGCATAGTCCGGCCAGTGCCATGATGAACGTGATTGGTAGTTGTCGAGGTACCGGCTTCACCACCCCTGGTCTCAGTAGACCCTAATTGTCCAAAATTAACGTGTGAAGTTTGTCCCCTAAAAGAATTCAAAGGCATGCTGAACTGTGGTTGTCTAGTTGGGACTTCGGGTTCGACAGTTTTGCCTTCTATCTTATCCATGCGGTCGCTAAGCAATTTAAATGAATGCTGGATAGTATTGGTAAGAGTTTTTGAAGAATCAACCAGCATTGCGGAATAATCAGCATGGGTAGGGTAAGGATCTTCAGGTACCTTATTTTTTACCTTGTCAGTAGCGTCTTCAGCGTTTGTATTTGTCATGGTAGGGACGATCTCGCTGAAGTCCGGCTCCTTGTCCTGAGTGATCCTGCCGCACCGATCCGTCGAGAAGCTTTCTAGGAAAGCCTTCAATACGGCGTCGATCTTGGCCTGCGCCTGTTGTTTCAACACGTCTAGGAGCTCGTCAATGCCCGCGGGACAGACGATGTTGTCCTTATCTGCAGCACCGTCTTTGTCGCCCATGTTGGTAGTAGATGAGATTTTAATCTTCCCCAGCGGAGTCGCCAAAAAGTGTGTTGACGTCGAGAGTTATCCGAATCACACACCAGCAGGGCTAGAACGCCCGGAGAGGTTGAGGTTCAACCTGAGACAACAGGGACCCTGGCTAAACCGATGAAAACCGATCTAGAGATCGGTTTTGATCGATCTAGGGTTTTGGGCTCCTGTGTTGGTAACTCTAGAACTCCTCCCGGGAAGACCCGTCGGGGAGAAGCACGTAGAGGTTGTTCTAGGACTAGCAAGGCCGCCTAGAACGCCGTCGAATCTCGCTGGGAGATGCGCCGAACAACAAGGTAGAAGGGAAAAAGGGTAAAGGGGATAGTAGATTGGTTTTGATCGATTGATGTTGGATACCACAATCGGTCATGATCCTCTTATATATATAGAGGGGGTTGGTCTTATCCCAATAGGAAACATCTCTAGATACAATCTCCAAGTTTCCTATCCGGACTCTATCAAAATATAGAATCCAATCCGGGCACAACAAGACAACCCTGATCTTGTCAATCTTTAGATCGAACAGATCGGCTTAATGGGCTTTATTAGCCCAAATCATCCTCACAAAAGAAGGATTCGCATATTAACACCAGACTTAATTTTTATAAGGCTTCCGACCAGAGCCACCTGGTCAGACATATCATCAGTGATCAGAGACCCAAAATGACCAGGCCCATCTGATCCGTTAAATATTAAGTAATAGAAAACAAATTCGACACTAATATTTTAGGTCGAATGCCTCTCCTAAATTTATCTTTACCTATGACACTTTTGAGTGGCAACAACTTTTTTAGAAAACTTATGCAACTAAAAATTCTAAAATCTAATTTAATCTTAGAGAAGTCATAGACAATTCATTGTAGCACCGAAATTATCAGTCCTGTTTTAGATGTTTTCCTCCTAAATTCATGCTCTATCCTATAGGTTGAAATTAATTAAATATTACTCTACTTTATATTTATTTATTAGAAGATGCTCTCATTATTTATTATAATTAGTCTATTTCGACAAAACGAACTACATAGAAGGACTAAGACTGTTTTCAACGACCACTGTTCAAAAATGCAAGAGCTATTTGATGTTTAGGCAGCGCTTTAGGCAATGGATTTCATACATATTTGTAGTCTTCTCCAACAATCGTTAGACTAAAAGAGAAGTCTTTCCGTAAATAAGTCTTAAGAAGAGAGGATATAGACTTAAATTAAGGTTGTGCCTTCCCTGATATTAAATCTACTAATGGGTTTGGGGAAACGAGTTTTTTTTGGGCGGGTTCTCATATGAGGTGTGTGTTAATAGGTCTAAACGAGTGTTATTTTCGTACGGGTCAGGTCGGTTTTGAGTTACAGAGAAAATGGACGGGGCGGAAGGATTGCGCTCATATGCCTCCTATCAATACGTGGGGCCCACATCAAAGTCGGACCCTAGAAATAAAAGCTCACGTTCATACTACAAAATTTAACCTGAATTGACTGAAACTTGTTACAGATGATTTAATTTAACAAGTAGCTATTTTATGCTAATTGACACCACCAGATCAATATATGAGCCCCACATCAAAGTCGGACCCTAGAAACAAAAGCCCGCGTTCACATTATAAAATTTTACCTGAATTGACTGAAATTTATTGCAGATGATTTAATTTAACAAGCAGCTACTTCATTTCAATTTGCACAGAAAAAACTCGCGTTCACACTATAAAATTTTAGTCGAATTGACTGAAATTTGTTGAAATAATTTACTTTAATAAGCAGCTACTTTATGCCAATTGTCACCGCCAGATCAATATGTGGGCCTCACCTTGTAGCCGGATCTAGAAATAAAAGTTCACGTTCACACTATAAAATTTTACCTGATTTGATTAGAATTTATTACAGATGATTTAATTTAACAAACAATTATTTTATGAACCGGTAACTTTATAAAATTTTATAGCTGCTTGTTATAGCTACCGGTGGGAGCGGGAGCCGCACGGCCAGGCTCGAGCGGCGTGGCTGGCCCTGCCCGACCGGAGCGGCGTAGCCGGTGTCCCCTACGCGAGCGGCGCGGTCGCCAGGGGCCGGCGCGAGCGGCCTTGCCCGGCAGGAGCGGCGTGGCCGGTCTCCTCTACGCGAGTGGCGCGGCCGCCGTGGGTCGGCGCAAGCGGCCCTGCCCGACAGGAGCGCGCGCGACCGTCCTCGGCCGGTGGGAGCGGCGCGGTCATCCTCGGCCGGCGCGGCCCCGCCCGGCGGGAGGGGCGCCCGTCCTCGGGGCGGCTCTGCCTGGCGCGGACGGCCCCGGCCGACGGGAGCGGCGCTGTCGTCCTCGGTCGGCGCGAGCCCTGCGGCCCAGCCCGGCGCGCGGGCAGTGGGAGCGGTGCGGCCTGCGTGGCCCGGAGCAAGCGTCGCGACCGTTCCCGGTCCCTCCTTCGCGTGAGGAGGAAGATGATTTGTGTGTATGATACGTGGGACCCACTTGTAAGTGGCACAGGCTTTTCCAAAAGCTACAACTATTCCACCAAACAGGCTTTCAACTATCCCACAACTATTTTTCTACAGCAGCTTTTGCAAAAGTCACAACCTGCAGTGGCTTTTACAAAAAGCCATAGCCCAACCAAACAGGACTGTATTGTGTTGGAGACCTATTTTGGGTTTAGGTATGTGAAAGGACCGTGACGCCTAAGAGGGGGATGAATTAGGCGTCTTAAAACTTCTACTCTAAACTAAGGCCTCTAAAAATCACCTAGATAAAACCTATGTAATAAAGTAAACTATCTAATGTGCAACTAAGGTTTTGCTATGTGTGTTTGCTATCTCTACCGCAAAAAGGAGTTATGCTACCTAGTCTTCAAACCTATCAACTAGCAAGAAAGCTAGGAAAGGTAAAGCATATGAACAAGGTAGCAATGTAAATGCGGAAGCTAAAGAGTGTGATAGAGATGCAAACTCCCGTCGACGACTCTGGTATTTTTACCGAGGTATCGAGAAGCGCGCAAGCTTCCCCCTAGTCCTCGTTGGAGCCCCTCGCAAGGAATCCCTCGCAAGGGCCAAGCTCCCGGTCGGGTAACTTCGTGGATAGCTCCGGTCTTCCCCACGCGCAAGTGGGTCTCCGGTTAAGCCACTCGTGGCAAAACCTCTCCTGGATGCTCTCCGCCGTCTTCACTATAAAGTTTCCGGCCGAAGCGTCGCGGGCCTTGTTTCCTTCGGTACACGGAGGCGGCCACACCACAAACTCGGTTGGTGTGGTCTCGCAAGACTACAAGCCCCGCCGATGTACAACCACGGTGCACGCAAGCACCGGTAGAGAAGAGGTTTTCAACCTCACTAAACACTAGGCCTAACACCTAGAGCAAGCGCAAAGTGGTGGTCTAACTAGCTTAAGCACTTCGCAAAGCACATACACTAATCACCTAGTATATCACTTGAGCACTTTGGTGGCTAGAGCAACTAAATATGTGTCTATACACTTGGTATACTTCATTGAGCTCGAACCTTCTGTTTTTGCCGGCCATGGGGTTATTTATAGAGCCCCAACCAAATAGAGCCGTTGGGCAAAGAGATGGCCTTTTCTTCCATCGACCGGACGCTCGTCACATCCTAACTGGACGCGTCCGGTCTCTCACAACGGCTAGTTGGCCGCCAGCAGAGGCCTGATCGGACTCTGGCATGAGTCCGGTCGCAGACGATCGGACGCGTCCGATCGCGTTTTCGTGCCTCTGGAACCTTTCTGTTTTCGATCAGACTCAGCTGATCTCCAGCGCCCGATCGATGCCGTAGCGTCCGGTCACACTGCCACGCTGATGAACAGTCGCATCGTCGCTTCCGATCACAACTGGCGTAGCGTCCGGTCGCTTTGACGTGGCGCTACTGGCTTGGAGGAACTGACCAGACGCATCCTGGCTCGCGTCCGGTCACTACTTGAGTAGCGTCCGGTCACTCCTTTTTCTTCGTTTCTTTGCGGTTTCTTGCGCCGTCTTGCTTTCGTTCTTGTGCCTTGGACTTTGCTTGATCTTGAGAGTCTTCTATTGAGCTTCAAATGTCTGGCTTGAGGTGTTGATCATCTGATCACCACGTAGCCTTAGTCCAAGTCACATTTGCACCCTATTGGACTACAAAACAAACACTTGCAAACACATTAGTCCAATTTGGTTATGTTGTTCATCAAACACCAAAATCCAAAGTTAAATGGTCTGAGGTCCATTTTCCTTACAGTATGCAAATAGGTTTTCTCTTGATGTGGACTACTCTCCCTAGTAGATATTCTTGTTGTCTATTATTTTTTTTTTCTAAATCTGTTTCTAGATTGCTCGTGTTTCTGGGAGTGATACCATAAGTCATGCGATCCATACTTCAGCGACAGCACTCCATGCTTCCTACACTAACATTGTCACATAATTAAGTGATACAAACATGACAATGTGACATTTGTGTTCGTACTAAGAACCAGTTTGATATCTTGCACTACTAGAGAACAGAGCTTTGGACGATCTATCAACTAAGTTTTAGTCTTGACAAAAAGTTGCGTCCGGGACTAAAGACTTTTAGTCCCGGTTGGTAAAACCGACCGACGCTAAAGGTGAACCTTTAGTCCCGGTTGGTACCAACCGGGATTAAAGAGTGACCTTTTAGTCCAAGGTTCTTTTAGTCTCGGTTGGTGTTATCAACCGGGACTAAAGGTCCTTCACGAGTGAATTCAAAAGGAAAATGTCCAGAACTATATCACGTGAGTTATGTAATTTAGTTGGTAAGCGTGCGTGAGACGAGAGGTGCTAAGTTCGAATCTCACACAACACATATTTATTTTTTTTTCTAGAACCTTTAGCCCCGGGACTAAAGCCTAGTCTCGGAGTGCTAGTCTAGTCGCGGTTGAGATAGCCGGGGCTGTTTATGAGGAAAAAAAGCTGAAACTAGAAGCCAAATAACAGGGTTTTTTTTGCAGATTTTATAGCCACGCTACTATGGGATCCCCGCTACTATAGTACTATACTCCCAATTCCTTCCTTCAACTTGAAACACGTTCGCGAGCAACTTATAATCTGACTTGTGTGGTTGCCTCCGCCGGTGCCTCTCGCTGTTAAGGTCCACGTGCTTTGCGTCCATTCGTGTACCGGCACGATTCATGTCTCCTTGCTTCCACGCCGTCGTCCTTCCTCTAGAGCCTTGCTTCTCATCTTCTCCGGAACCGGCCTCCTCATCCTCCTCAGGACTCGTGGCCTCCCAAACCGCTCCTAATTAACGACTCACGCTACCAGATACAGGCTCTTTGCCGAGAGTCCGAAGCTTTGCCGAGGACCAAAACACGGGCACTCGGCAAAGAGCTCTTTGCCGAGAGTCAGTGCTCGGTACAACAGGACTCTCGGCAAAGCGTTCTATGCCGAGGGCCCAACTCTCGACAAAGCGAGGCTCGCGGCAAAGAGTCTTTGTGCCGAGAGCCTTGCCCTCGGCATAGAACCCACTTCGGCAAACCTCGGATTCGAAAACGGCTCCCTCTGCGTCGTTACCTTTGCCGAGAGCCCTATGTTAGGCTCTTGGCAAAGGAGCATATATTTTTTTTATAAATCCTTTGCTGAGAGCCTTGAACCTGGCTCTCGGTAAAGAGCCTCTTTGCCGAGGGCTTTAGGGGGCTCTCGATCAGCAAAGAGGTTTTTTTTTGCTCCCAATTGTTTTTGGGCCTTGATACAGTACTACAAGCCAAGATTTTAAATTTGGTGTATTTTCCATACTTCTTGCTATATTTCGCGTATTTTCTATAATTTCTTGATTTTTTAAGCGAGACGCACGTTTGAACTGCAGGTGTAAGAAATAATGAAACTCAGCGATTCGAAAAATGGTATTCATTCTTCCGAGGGTACTTTGACGCTGTATCCAGGAACAGACGCGGAAACTCGACCGTCTCATGCACGAGACACGACAACCAAGTTGCGTGAGATTGGATTTAAAATTATTAAAAATACAAATGAAGGCTAGGGCTTTGCCGAGAGCTAGGGTATGAGCTCTCGGCAAAGAATTTTCAAAAAACAATATATAAGTCCCTTTGCCGAGAGCCAGCCTAGTGAGCTCTCGACAAAGAAATTTTTTAAAAAATAAATACCTCTTTGCCTAGAGCCTGATATTTGGGCTCTCGGCAAAGATTTTCCAAAAAAAACCTTTGCCAAGAGCCTGTCAGATGGCTCTCTGCAAAGAAGCCATCAACGGCAACCTGCCGTTAACGGCTGCTTTTCTTTGCCGAGAGCCGCACGGGACCCTCGACAAAGCCTTTGCCGAGATGATTTTTGTCGAGAACTCTTTGTCGAGAGCAGCTCTCGGCAAAGCCTTTGCCGAGGGCCAAAGAGGCTTTGCCGAGCACCTCAAACACTTGGCAAAGTGGTCGTCTCCAATAGTGTCAGCATCTACTAGAAGGAAATCAAAAACTAAATGAGATTATAGAAGTCTCAAATAGTTCTTTTTTAGACACCACCATATAATAAGATATATGACACTTTTTTTAAAAAAAACACATGACACTGGTTTCATAGTTTTCTAAGCTAAAACAAAATTTATATGAATTTTGAAAATTAAATCATACCTAATGATATTTAATTGCCAAAATTTTCTAGGAAAAAATATTCAAAAAGAACGATTTGAAAAAAATTATCCCCTTCGTGATTGACATGGTGTTACTTTATAGAAAAAAAATTCTAATTCTAAACCACCAAGCTGCAAAAATAAACAACGGTTTGAAAAGTTCAATGTGGTTAGAAAAATATGGTTTTGTAAACGAAAAGGGTAGTAATCGGAATACCACGAAAATTATGAGGGTTAAAAGGGCCTTTTTTTTTAAAAAAAAGGAGAAATACTAGTGCTGGAACTACAAAAGAGATCATCACCGGAACGATAAATTTTATAAGACTGGTATATTGCTCATGCTAACGTTACAACGTCATTTAATACTTACACACAAATAAATTTGTTTGAAGTTTAACCTCTGCTAGCCTCGCCATAACTGTCGGTGGTACAAAAAGGGTACCCCCAATCAACGCAAACACCCGAACACTCTTTCTCCGCCTCGCCCGAGCCCTCCGAGCAAGGCCTCGGGCGAGCACGATCTATCTCCGTCTCGCCCGAGCCCTCCCAGCCAGGCCTCGGGCGAACACTCTTTCTCCGTCTCGCCCGAGCCCTCCCAGCCAGGCCTCGGGCGAACGCTCTATCTCCGTCTCGCCCGAGCCCTCCCAGCCAGGCCTCGGGCGAACGCTCTATCTCCGTCTCGCCCGAGCCCTCCCAGCCAGGCTTCGGGCGAACGCTCTTTCTCCGCCTCGCCCGAGCCCTCCGAGCAAGGCCTCGGGCGAGCACGATCGCTCTCCGTCTCGCCCGAGCCCTCCAGGCCTCGGGTGTAACAACCCACAAATTTCTACCTCAAAAATCTCAATCACAAAATTTTTCTTTTCTTTTTACCTTGCATGATGAGTGAGACAACTTACTTGTAATCATCCTTAAGCATATGCATTAACATTAGTAGCATAGTAAATAACTAACTAACCAATTAATAAGCATATGTGATTTGGCTCTTCTTGGACTTTTGTGTAAAATGCATTAAAACATATATAAACATAATCTATATAAACTGTTACATGAAAATCCCATAATCCTCAACCTAAAGACAATACAATTGGATAGAATTAGTTTAAACACTAAACTAATCTAGAATAAAACAAACAAATGAAAATGTAAAAGAAAGAAGAAATGGAGAGGAGGCCGGTTGGGCCAGAACACCACGCACACGGCCCAACCGACCAGCACAGCGCGCGGCACCAGCCTCGCGTGCACACACGCGACGCCCACGCACGCGGCCCAGGCACACACGGCCGGCCCAGCGTCCGCACGACCGAGCCCAACCGCGCGCGGAGCTGCTTCGCCATCGCTTGAGTACCGCCCACGCTAGCTCTATAGCGCCGACAACCCGACCCCACGCGTCAGCGAGCGTCGCACTGTTCTTCTTCTTCCGCAAGTCGGAAGGCAGAGCACGGCGACAGAGGCGGCCCCACCGTGCCCCCCTCGGCCGACCGGCTCTAACAAACTCGCCAGCCTGTTCCCCACTGTTCGAATTAGAGCCGTGCGAACTCCGAACACCTCACGGCCCTCCGAACAAGCAGACCCCACCCGATCTCCGTCCGCCACCACATGAGCCGCCGGCTATAAATCCCCACCTACCCTCGGCGACTCCCTTCACCAGCATCGCCACGCCGTGGCGCAACAACCCCGTCACACACCGTGAGAGAAATTCGAGGGCGGGGGAGGAAGGAAGCCGGAGGCGGGAGACGGCAGGGCGCCGCCGCGAAATCCGTCGGCGCCGAGGAAGAGGACCGCGAGCGGAGCACGGGGAGAACCAGGAGCTGCACGGCACTGCAACCGGAGCTTCACGGCATCGAATCGCCCTGCACCGCTATCCTATCTTCGCCGCCACCACGGTAAGCCACATGCCACCTCCGCCATCTTCGTCCTCTGCATCGGCCATGGCGCCCGTACCGGAGCGCGCAGGCCAGAGTCTCTACCGGCTCGGAGCGAACTCACGCCACCGCGCACACGTTGCTGCCTCATGAACCGCACCCGAATTAAGTAGGGAGACCGAGCTCACGACGATGAAACACATACACGTCGCCGCGGATTGACGCGCCGCGGCGAACCAGTGTCCCAAACGCTATAGCCTCTGGAGTCGATGCTGGATAGCCGATTGAGATCACCACTCGAGGTAGATCCCGTGCACGCGTTAGTTGAAGCCATAAACCGAGGAGCCCTCTAGCAGAGAGGGCGAGACGCCGTCGCGGCTGGGCATGCCATGGCGAGCCTGTGCTCCAGTTGCCACGGACCTCGTTTTGGGAAACTAACTGGCCGTATAGCATCACCGAGAGATGGAGAACACCGAGCGCGTCATAGAATTAACTGGTGCCCGTTCATGAGCTTGTTCCGATGTCGCATGGTCGCGCCGCTGTGTGCCGCCGTGCGGGATCATACGCATGGAGCTGCTGCCGAGTTTACCGAGGCCAACAACATGATCTGGAGGCAGTAGAGGAGATGGGAAGAAGACCGTATGATTGAATTTGGTTAGGGAGAAGCGGAACCAGCCGAACGGCATATCACCGCCGCGGCACCGCCGCCAAGTCACCTACGCTGGCCGCTAGGATCACCGGATCACGGAATTAGTGATTTGGATCGAATCACAGTAGAAACACGATCACGCTGGAGCTCAGAATCGAGTCCGAAGGGGCGAAGTTGAACACCGGCGCGAACTCGCCGTTGGCGGGGCACCGCCGTAACGAAACAAAGGAGAAAGGGGAGAGAACGCCGAGGCTCGAGGCTGAAGGAGACCTCGAAGCAAAGTCCGTCTCGCCCGAGGCTCGAGACTGAAGGAGGGCTCGGTGCAAAACACCGATTCGCCCGAGGCTCGAGGCTGAAGGAGGGCTCGGTGCAAAACACCGATTCGCCCGAGGCTCGAGGTTGAAGGAGGGCTCGGTGCAAAACACCGATTCGCCCGAGGCTCGAGGCTGAAGGAGGGCTCGGTGCAAAACACCGATTCGCCCGAGGCTCGAGGTTGAAGGAGGGCTCGGTGCAAAACACCGATTCGCCCGAGGCTCGAGGTCGAAGGAGGCCTCGGTGCAAAACACCGATTCGCCCGAGGCTCGAGACCGAGGGAGGCCTCGACTTACTCGAGGGTAGCGACCTCGGCATCACCGACCGAGGGAGGCCTCGGCTCACTCAAGGGACGCGACCTCGGCATCACCGACCGAGGGAGGCCTCGGCTCACTCAAGGGACGCGAACAGAAGCGTCCGAGATGACGTGACGCTGACGTCATGCTGACATCAGCATCCGGTGACCGAGTCAACATTGACCGTGGGACCCACCTGTCATTCACTGACACCAAACGGACCAGTCACAGAGCGACACGTGTCAGCACCGGGTTAAATCGGCCATTGGTTATTTTCGGAAAATAGAATAAACTTCGGAAATTCATAACTAATTCATACAGACTCCAAAAATAGTGGTTCAAGTTGCTAAATTCATCTAAAATCGAGATCTACCTATTGGTACCATGTTTGAGTGCATTTGGATCTTTTGAATTTTCATTCGTTCTTTGTGCTATTCTATAGATGTCGCTAATGCGACCATTTTCGTACGTTTTCAGAGCCGGAACGGAGGGACGCCTGACAACGAGGATCACGTCTACGAGGAGGAACAAGACCACGATCAATCTCAAGGTGCCACAGCCCATCCAACCTCGTAGATCCCATTACGCATGCTAAATTACATTTCTAATTTACTGATGCTCAGTATAGGACTTGAATGATAGATTGCTTGTAAGCCCATACCTTGACGCAACCTATCCCCTGCTACCCAGCTGATAGGATAGACACACGCGCTGTAAATACTATCTTGATTATATTTAATTGAGCTACGGTGAAAACCGGTGCATAATGTTTATACGGTGTATATCGGGGAGTGTGCTGCGTGTGTTTTGGGTGAGTATGGTGGTGAGGGTTGTGTCGACCAAGCCGGAATATATGACGAGCCTGGTGCGAGTCTTGCCGTGGGGCATATCTGGATGCCCCTGTGGTGTGAAACCTGTGGCGGGTTAAATGGTGACATGAGGTGGATCTGGGTGTGAGCCGCTGGTGGAGCCCAGATCAGGAGCGTGCTGTGGTGGCACATATAATGAAAACCTTTGAGGAGACATTCCGGCTTAGTCATCCTAGGTGGAACGGGGACCTGACCACGGGGAATACCTTTACATGCCACTCGCTCCTTATGGACGGGGACGGTCGGACTACCTGGTAGGGTAATGCCACTACTGCTAGGCGAGAGAGTGCGAGGAAGGTACGGGTATCAGAGTCCCACACCCTTCCGAGACGATCACGGCCCCCACTTCGGGAGAGGGAACGTGACTTCACAGACTTGGCCATCCCAGACATACTTGGGATGAATCCAGGGCTGAGTGGTAGGGTGGCATTACTCTAGGCTGGCAAGCGGCCGGTATCCGCCTAGGCACATCTGGGGTGCTGATGATGGCGATCTTGTGGATATTGTAGAACCTCTGCAGAGTGTATGGTTGATCGATCGATACGTTAGCCAACTTGTTGGTTGCGGACCTTTTCCCTGACTTGTTTCCGACTAGTGAGAGCTTCTCTTTTCTTCCTCTGGCAAGAGTGTGCCGGCCGTGAGTCAGGTGAGACTGCGGGCCGTTGAGACAAAGGCTGGGAGGGAGCTGGCCTCTGTCGGCTGAGCGAGAGCATGTGTGTGTGTGTGGGAATGGTGTATTGGTGATGGATACGGTGATATGTTCAAATGGTGGAACATGATAGACATACATAATTAACGTACTGATATGCATAGGAAAACCCAGCCTGATAGGTCTGAATTTCATTTACCTGTTGCATCCACTACCACATATAAAGCATTTTAGGATGGGAAAGTGTGGCCAGTACAAATCGTACTGAAAATTGAGATTTCAGGTTCCGAGGAGGAGTACCACTCCGAGGAGTTCGAAGAGTAGAGGATTTTCGCTTCTACGCTCAAGTTGGGTTCGATCGCGCTTCTTCGTCTACTTCAAGCTGTTCCGGATGTTGTTCATCTAAATTTTCGCCTGTTGGCGATGTAATAAATGTATTATCGTATTAAGTACTTTTATTATTCGAAGTATGGATTATGATATTTGACTGGATTATCGGGTAATTTGACTCGAAAGAGTTTTATTACACTTGACTCTGTGGATTTTCCCTTCGTGGAAAATCAGGTCATTTCATCGGGCGAACGCGCCCCCGCACCTCGAGCCTTAACACACGGACCTCGAGCTGTACAGACAGCCGTACCAGCCCATACCACGCATTTAATGCCTTCACCTACTCCGGTCATGTCCACTAGTGCACAGCGTGTACCACAGTAACTCGGTGTAAAGGTCAAGTCTCGTTTTCACCACAAGCATGGGCAAAAGGGTACCAGTACAGCACTGTTCGGCCAAGCCAGGCACTGTAACCCCTCAAGGCCGGCTACGCGCCCCTCGAGCCCTGCACTGTAACCCTCGAGGCCGGCTACGCGCCCCTCGAGCCCTGCACTGTAACCCTCGAGGCCGGCTACGCGCTCCTCGAGCCCTGCACTGTAACACCTCGAGGCCGGCTCCGCGCCCCCTCGAGCCCCCGTGGCACCACCTCGAAGCCGGCTCCGCGCCCTTCGAGCCCTAACTACTTTCGTGCTATTGGAGGACAGGTACCCCAAGACCCGGAGGGACCTCACCGCGTACTGTACATTCCGGGATGGGTGCTGTACGGCTCCCGCCTTGTCGCGCCACCACGTCCGCGCCCAGGATGGAAGCCACGACCCAAGGACGCCTCAACAGCGACGATCACATCGGCTCCAGTGGCCCCGACAAGACAGGGTTCCTACCCTTCTCCGTATGGGGCACCATACGCCCCGACACCTGTAATACCTTTATGTAACCCTGGCCTCCCCTTGCTCTATAAAAGGGGATGCTAGGGCCCTCATTCAGGAGGACGGACACAACACACGAGTCCACACACAGGCACGAGTCCGGACTTCGGTCCACGCTCACTGAGCTTGTATTCTCCCCTGTACAAGCACTTAGGTGCAAGTAATACAAGAACATCCCCCGCTGGACGTAGGGCCTTCTTTGCCCGAACCAGGATAAATCCTTGTGTCCTCTTGCATCACCATCCAGGAAGAGAAGCACGCGATCATATCACTCGTTTGTGTGATACCCCCGGTACGAAACACCGACAGTTGGCGCGCCAGGTAGGGGACTTCGCGTGTCCGAGCCGATTTCTCGTTGATTCCTGGATGGCTTCATCCCCTCTTCCGTTCTCGCTGGTGCCGTAGTCTGGTTCGAGAGCCTCGAGTTCCTGGCCACAGGCAACGGCAACGAGCTGACTCTGCTCTCCACGGAGGGCCCGAGCGGAGTGCGTGTCACGCCACCCCGCGCGGGGGCGTGACGCGTCGCCCGCACCCCACAACACGTCGCCACATCGCGAGCGGCGCCGTCGTCACCGTCATCGCCGGGCGCATGCGGTGCCCGCGGCAAACACCTACGCCCCGTAGCCGGTGCAGGGTCCCCAAGGGGAAACCAGCCCGGCGCGCGGCCGAAGACCTCCAGGGCGCACCCGCGCCCGCCCAGCGACTTCGCATTCATCATGCGTACGGACCAGGAACCAGGCCAGAGGCCTCCGAGCCGTGCGCCGTCGACGCCACTCAGCCTCCTCCCGCACGGGTCGCGCCGCGCTCGACGCCAGCGGTTCCCGGTCGGCCTCGACAACTCTGCGACTGTATACGCCCACCGCATCAACGAGCGCCATCAGGACCAGACGGTGGCGGACCGGGAGCAGCGTTCAGGCGCGCTGCTGCAGGCCATGGCCTGCCTGGAGATCGTCCACCCCGCTTGCGTCGACCGCGACTTCTTGCGAGCCTTCGTGCCACCTCGGCGAGCCACCGTCGGAGAATGGTACCGCGAGCTGCGGTCCCAGCATCGGCCAAGGCGGCGTGCCGTCAACAGCTCCGACTCCGACGAATACGACTACCACGACCCCGACCTCTGGGATCCCACCAGGGAGTGCTTCCAACTCGAGGGAGTCGTATGCGACACCGAGGACGAAGGCGACGACGACAGGCCGACCCTCGACCTAGAGGGACCTAGCGACGTGGCCGCGGCAGGCGGATCACGCGTTCTGGGAAGGGACGAACCTCCAGCACCGGCTGTACCGCCTAAGCACGACGATGGCCGGGCGGCGCAACTCGCACAAGTGCAAGAGGCAATCACCAAAGCCGAGGAGGAACGACGACACCTGCTGCAGCTCCGGCAAACCCTGATGCAGGAACCACCCCAGCCCCGAGGAGCCGGAGCTCGAGGCCGGGCTCGAGAGGTCCATCGGCGGATCCTCGAGGACGGGGCACCAGCACGCCCCGAGTATGTTTCCCGCGAGCTGGGCAGAACGTGGTGGCCGCGGCTATGATGCTCCGTGACCTGCCCGCCGTCTCCAACCCCGATGCCAGGCGCATGCTCGGAGAAATGAAAAACCTCCTCGAGACAGCCGCGGTACAGCAGGCCGAGAGCTCGGCGTCACGCCGACGCGGAGCAGCCTCGGGGACACCGGCGGACACGCCCCACGATGCTCGCGAGGCATCCGTCCACCAGCCGGACGCCTCTCGAGCTAGGCCAGTCCACGAACGCATCGTCGACAACCGGCCACCTCGAGACCCCAACGACGCCCGCAACGACATCAACCGACGGCGCAAGGACAAGGGGGCCCAAGAGCGTGGCTATAGCGCCCATCGAGGGGGGCGCTACGACAGCGACGAGGACCGACAGGTCCTCGAGCCCCCGGGCCCCCGAGTCTTCAGCCGGGCCATCCGCAGCTCGACCCTCCCCGACCGCTTCCGACCGCCGACCAACATCGTGAAGTATGACGGGGAGGTCGAGCCCAAGCTCTGGCTCTCGGACTTCCCCGCCTCGGCTGCCAACTGGGCGGAGCGAAGAACGACGACCGCGTGATCATACGTCAAACTCCCACTTTACCTCTCGGACACCGCCCGCCGGTGGCTCGAGGGGCTCCCGCCGGATCGGATCCATGACTGGGCCGACCTAGTCAGGGTCTTTGACGGGAATTTCAAGGGGACCTGCGTGCGTCCAGGCAACCCCTGGGACCTACGGCGTTGCAGGCAAGCGGCGGACGAGCCCCTCCGCGACTTTGCTCGACGATTCTCGAAGCAGCGTCTCGAGCTCCCCCACGTACCTGACGAGGACGTCATCTCAGTGTTCCTCGCGGGCACGACATGCCAAGAGCTTGTTCATGAGCTAGGACGCTACCGTCCCGGGATGGTCGAGGACCTGATGGATCGCGTCACCAGCTTTGCTTCGGGCGACGAAGCAGTGGGGGCCTTCTTTGGCCGTACCACGGACAAAGGCAAGGCGGTGATCACGCCGGAGGGCTCCAACAAGGGCAACGACGCCAAAAACGACAACAATGACGGCAACAAAAGGAAGAAAAACAAACGCAAGGGCCAGAAGGCGAAGCGTGGCGCCGATGACGACGACGACAAAGAGGTGCTCGCGGGCGCCCTCGAGCCTAAGAAGCCCCGAGGCCCCCGATGGGGCTGTTTTCGACCAGATGCTCGAGGATCCCTGTACCTACCACAGGGCCCCGTAAACCACAAGTTGAAAGACTGCCGACTGTTGAAGGGCTACTACTCCAGTTCGGCGATAAGAGGGAGACGCGCCTAAGGAAAGGATACCGATCGACGCGGCGGGGAAACGCAGATGGCGACTTCCCCCCGGTGCGCGACTGCTACATGATCTACGGGGGGCCGACCGTCGGCTCTTCAGAAGAAGCCGACGCAGGAGGCACAAGAATGACGCCGGGAAATCTTGTTCGCTTTGGCCACGACCGCCCCCCGGTATCCGGACTGGTCATTCGCCATCACGTTCGTCGAACCGGACAAGATCCGAGGCGGAGAGGGGGATGAGGGGTCAAGTTGTCGTCGAAAGACCGGCTGGTCGGGGCGAAGCCGCTGTGCTGCGAGGGGAGGTTCTGGCAAGAGGTACGACTGTCGGGATGCAAAGTTCCAGAGATGGGGACGACGACGAGCAGCGGATCGGAGGCGAGGTAAGGGAGCAGAGCGGACTCGAGAAGGGAAGGACGGGATCACTGATCCGCGAGAGAGCGGAGAGGCGAGAAATGAGAGAGAAGTGGGGGGCTATCAGCCTTATTCCCCGTGCCGGGTCCGGACCGCGGACAGTGAACATGAGAGTCTGGTGGGGGTTTTTCGGGTGGGTCATGCGGAGGCAGGGCGACTGGACGGAACGCTCACTCGGAAGCCACGAGTGATAGAGAAGAAAAGGGAGCGGACAGGGGAAAAAGATGCGGCGATTAAGGGGGGAGGTGGTTTAGGCAAATGGCACGGGAGCGTTCCGTCGGTCGAATCATGAGTCTGAGGGATTATGCGGAGACGAGGGCTGTGAGGGACAAATGGCCGTCGCGTGATCAGCAACGAGAAGTTATGACCAAGGAAGCCGGCCGCATTGCATTAGAAGACCTGAGTCGGAGGGGAGGTGCTTGGACCCTCGGGCTTCGTCGACCATTGCATCAGGTTATCGAGGTTCGTCGTTAAGGCTCACGTAGAGGCATGTGTGGAGTGGCATGGGGGTCGGTTCTCCAAGGTGTTGATGGATGGGGGCTCGAGCTCAACATCATATACCTCGAGACCCTCGACCTCCTGGGGATTTCAGAGGGACAGCTCCGACCCAGCGTCGGGGGGTTCCACGGAGTAGTACCAGGAAAGAAAGCCCACCCCCTTGGGCGCATCGACCTGCGGTCTGCTTCGGCACGCCGGCAAACTTCCGTCAGGAAACGCTCACCTTCGAGGTGGTCGGCTTCCAAGGGACCTACCACGCCATCATCGGCCGGCCAGGCTACGCCAAGTTTCATGGCGATTCCTAACTACACGTACTTGAAGCTCAAGATGCCGGGGCCAAAAGGGGTCATCACCGTTGACACCTCCTACGAGCACGCATACCACTGCGACGTGGAGTGCGTCGAGCGGGGGGAGGCCAACGTCCACCTCGACTCGCTCGAGGCCTTGCAGCTCTGGCCACCGAGGGGGCCCCAGAAGCAAAGCGTCACGCCGGCACCTTCGAGCCTGCTGAGCACACCAAGCAAATACCCGTCGACCCGACCTCGGCCAATGGCAAGACGCTGACCATCAGTACCAGCCTCGAGCCCAAATAGGAAGCAGTGCTCGTCGACTTTCTCCGCGCGAACATCGACATGTTTGCGTGGAACCCCTCGGACATGCCGGGCATACCGAGGGAAGTCGCCGAGCACGCCTTGGAGATCCAGGCCGGGTCCAGACCGGTGAAGCAACGCCTGCGCCGCTTCGACGAGGAAAAGCGCAGGATCATCGGCGAGGAGGTGCACAAGCTTTTGGCGGCCGGATTCATCAAGGAGGTATTTTACCCAGAGTGGCTAGCTAACCCTGTACTAGTTAGGAAAAAGAATGGAAAAATGCGGATGTGTGTAGATTACACTGGTCTGAATAAAGCATGTCCAAAAGTTCCATTTCCTTTACCTAGAATTGACCAGATCGTCGATTCCACTGCTGGGTGCGAAGTGCTTTCGTTCCTTGATGCGTATTCCGGCTACCACCAAATTAGGATGAGAAAATCCGATGAGCTCGCGACCTCTTTTATCACGCCATTTGGTATGTATTGCTATGTTACGATGCCCTTCGGCCTTCGAAACGCCGGGGCAACGTACCAACGATGTATGCAGCACATCTTTGGCGAGCACATAGGCAAGACCGTCGAGGCCTACGTCGATGACATCGTGGTTAAAACTAAAAAGTAGGGAACCTCATCAGCAACCTCGAGACCACGTTCGAGTGCCTCCGGGCCAAGAATGTGAAGCTCAACCCCGAGAAGTGTGTCTTTGGTGTGCCTCGAGGCATGCTACTTGGCTACATCGTCTCACAACGGGGGATCGAGGCAAACCCTGAAAAAATCTCAGCAGTCACGAGGATGGGCCCGATTCGTGACCTCAAGGTGTGCAGAAAGTAACAGGCTGCCTAGCCGCTCTCAGCAGATTCATCTCGAGGCTGGGGGAAAAAGCACTACCCCTCTACCCCCTACTAAAAAGACGGAACACTTTGCGTGGACCGCCGAAGCCGAGGAGGCCTTAACCAAGTTGAAGGGGCTGCTGACTTCTGCACCAATTCTCGTGCCCCCGCGACCAGCCGAAGGTGACGATTCCCCCGAGCCCCTCCTCCTCTATGTGGCCGCAACCACTCTCAGGTGGTTAGCGCGGTCATAGCCGTCGAGAGGCACGAGGAGGGTCATACATTGCCGGTCCAGCGACCGGTATACTTCTTCACCAGTGAGGTACTCTCCGAGGCCAAGGTCCGGTACCCGCACATCCAAAAGCTGCTCTACGGCATCATCGTCACAAGGCGCAAGCTCCAGCACTACTTCCTCGCTCATCCCGTGACGGTGGTGTCGTCCTTCCCCCTCGGAGAGATCGTCAACAATCGGGAGGCCACGGGGCGCATCGCCAAGTGGTCCGCCGAACTAATGGGGGAGACCATCACCTATGCCCCGCGAAAGGCCATCAAGTCGCAAGCGTTGGCGGACTTCGTTGCTGAATGGACCGACACTCAGCTCCCGCCGGCACAGATTCAAGCCGAGCTCTGGACCATGTACTTCGATGGATCCCTCACGAAGACGGGGGCAGGAGCAGGCCTGCTCTTCATCTCACCCCTCGGAGTACACATGCGCTACCTGCTACGCTTGCACTTCCCCGCCTCCAACAACGTCGCCGAGTACGAGGCCCTCGTCAATGGGCTGCGCATCGCCCTCGAGCTCGGGGTCCGACGCCTCGACGCCCGAGGAGACTCGCAGCTCGTCGTCAACCAGGTTATGAAGGCTTCAAGCTGCATCGATCCCAAGATGGAGGCATACTGCGGGGAGGTGCGCAAGCTGGAAGACAAGTTTTACGGCCTCGAGCTCAACCACGTAGCTCGGAAGTACAACGAGGCCGCAGACGAGCTGGCAAAGTTGGCGTCCACGCGCGGCACGGTACCGCCAGACGTCTTCTCTCGAGGGACGTCTTCGAGCCATCCGTCGAAATCGACCCGGGGGCTGGCCCCTCGACGCCACCCCTCGAGCAAGACACGGGGGCTCGACTCTCAACGCCACCCCTCGAGAAGGACCCCTCGACGTCCGCAGAGGCGATGCAGGTCGACGCACACGCCTCTTCGTCATCACGGCCCCTCGACTGGCGGACGCCCTACCTCGACTACCTGACGCGAGGCGAGCTACCAGAAGACAAGACGGAGGCCCGACGCATCGCTCGAGGGCCAAGACCTACGTCATCTACGGCGACGAACGGGAGCTATACCGACGAAGTCCGACTGGGATCCTTCAACGCTGCATCCCACTCGAGGAAGGGCGCAAGCTCCTCGACGATATGCACTCGGGGGCTTGCGGCCACCACGCAGCGCCGAGGGCCCTGGTTGGGAACGCCTTCCGTCAAGGCTTCTATTGGCCGACCGCCATTGGGGACGCCAAGCGTTTGGTCCAAGCGTGCCATGGGTGTCAATTCTACGCCAAGCAAACGCACCAGCCCGCACACGCCCTGCAGATGATCCCAATCACTTGGCCATTTGCCGTTTGGGGGCTCGACCTCGTGGGTCCCCTCAAAAGGACAAGTGGAGGGTACACACACATGCTCGTGGCCGTCGACAAGTTCACCAAGTGGATCGAGGCTAAGCCGATAGGAGACCCCACCTCCGAGAGGGCTGTCGAGTTCATCGCCAACATCATGTACCGGTTCGGGGTGCCTAATGTCATCATCACACGACAATGGCACCCAATTCACGGGCAAAAAGTTCACCAACTTCTGCGATGACAACAACATTCGCGTAACCTGGGCCTCGGTCGCATACCCCCAATGCAACGGGCAGGTCGAGCGCGCCAACGGCATGATACTCCATGGGCTGAAGCCGAGGCTGTTCAAGACCCTCAAGAATTTCGGAAAGGGGTGGGCTACAGAACTCCCCTCGGTGCTGTGGGGCCTCAGGACTACGCCGAGTCGAGCCACCGGGTTCACTCCGTTTTTCCTAACCTACGGCGCCGAGGCCGTCTTACCTACGGACCTCGAGTACGGCTCACCTCGACTTCGAGCCTACAACGAGCAAACCAGCGACGAAAGGCTCGCCAACGCCAAGGACCAGCTCGAGGAGGCCCGAGACGTGGCGCTCATCAACTCTGCACGCTACCAGCAAACACTTCGATGCTACCACGACAAGCACGTGCGCAAAAGGGACCTGGCGGTGGGGGACCTCGTGCTTCGACGGCTGCAAGATAATCGAGGGCGCCATAAGCTCACCCCTCCGTGGGAAGGCCCATACACCGTGGCCGAAGTGCTCAAGCCAGGCACATACAAGCTCTACGACGACCAAGGCAGGATCCTGGCGAACGCGTGGAACATATCTCAGCTACGTCGCTTCTACCCTTAAAGGCCTCGAGGCCTTGTTCATTTTATCACTTTGTACAAACATGTCAAAATGAATGAACAAACTCGTGCATTGTCGTTCATGTTGCTTCGCATCTTAAGGTAGCCTCGACCCTGCTTTGCTACTCAGGGTCAGCCTCCTCGGGCTGACGGGGGCCTCCCCCCCCCCCCCCCCCGACTCCGAAAAAATACGCGTTTTCTTTTCTAAAAATTTGACCCTCGTCTTGACTCGTGCCTCGAGTGAACTAGCGACGTCTAAATCCTAAAGTACCTCGAGCCTCCAAGGTGGGGGGGCGTCGACGTAGACGGCCACCTACGCCCCCGGGCTACGGTGCCCTACCTACGCCTCCCTCGAGGGGCTCGCAACGTATCGAAGGAACACAGACTAAGTTAGCAGAAACTCGAGCTTGCGACAAAGAGAAGTGGTCAGACGCATTTGAAAGGAAAACAACCCCTTTTAAATAAACAAGTCATATATACATTCGGGTCTCGACGTACCCTCATTCACGTCATAAAATTCTTACAAGGGCCCCGGTGCCCAAATTTGGCGCGCAGGCCCTAGTCTTCGTCGGTGCGGTACTCCTCCCCGAGGTCTTCCGCGGCGGGCTCAACCTCGACGCCCGAGCTCGAAGGAGGAGGGCTCCCGACACCGCTGCTGGCGTCAGGAGGCAGCACGTCCTCCTCGAAGATCTTCGCGAGCGACGTCCCCGGCCTCTCCATCTTCTCCAAAATTTTGTCGACACGGCGGTTGTTCCACTCCTCATCCTTCCCCTCGATCTCGATGAAGCCATTCGCGACAACGTGGACCGGGAAGCGGAAACCGGAGCGAACGACCGCGAGTGTCTGCTTGACGCCGTGATGGAGAGCTTGCCGGACACGGTCCCGCGCGGCTGCGTCGAAGAAGCACAAGGCGTCGACCAAGGCATCGCCCCGAGCCACTGCACCTTCTGCCGCGGTCACAGGAGGAGCACCCCACATGGGCCGAGCCGGTCGAGAGAAGAGCGAGCCCGCTCCGCCACCATCGTCTCGTCTTGGAGCTGGTCCAAGAGGGCCTGGTTCGTCCGCGGAGCTCCTCAACCGTCTTCTCGACCCCTGCGCAACAAACAAGGAAGAGTGAGACTGCGGCGTAACAAAGAACTTCGAGACCCAAACAAGAACAAGGTGTAAGCCTCACCGTCGCAGTGTTGCCCCAGTGCGGCGAGGTCGCTGGTCAGGCCCTCAGCACGCTGCTCCAGCCTGCGCTTCTCGGCCAGCGTGAGGAGCTTCTCGGACCTAAGGTCCTCGATCAGCCGGCCCGCCTCTACCAGGGCCAGATCCTTGCGGATCACCTCCTGCCGCGCCGCCCCTCGGCAGCTCGGGCGGTGGCGGCACCACTCTTGGCGTCTTCGGCCTCTTTTCTCGCCGCCTCCGCTGCGGTTCGGGCAGCGGCGGCCTCGCCACGGGCGTCAGCAGCCTCCTGCTTCGCCGCCTCGGCTTCAGCCCGGGCAGAGGTGGCCTCGCTTCGGGCGTCCGCGGCCTCCTTCCTCGACGCTTCGAGAACGGCGGCGGCCTCCTCCTTGGATCGAGCGACCTCGCCTCGAGCCACCCGGACCTCCGCCTCCGCCTCGTTAAGCCGGCTCGCCATCTGGGCGTTCCGGCTCAGCTCCGCGCGGAGATCTCGAAGCTCCGCCTCAGCCGCGCGAGGGCGGCTGACACCTGTGCGGACCGGCCCGCCTCCTCGGAGCAGGACCGCTCCGCCTCCGCCATAAGCACGGCCACCTCCCGGAAGATGGACCGCACCTCGCGCGGGGCCCCCGCTGGGCCGGCTGCTCGATGGGAACCACGGCAAGGGGCGGGCTCAGTGGGACGGGAAACGGCCATATCGGTCGGTCGAGCTCGATGTCGGGCAGATCCTCCTCCGCCTCGAGCTGCCCCGACAGCGACCCGCCGCCCGACGGCACGCCCCGACTCCCTCCGTCCCTCCGCCGCACTTCCTGTTGCGGATCGATCGAGGGAAGGCTCGACCCCGGGCCCTCTTCCCTGGCCGGGCCCTCCGGCGCCTTGTCGGCGCTAGCCGGCACCTCGGGCGCCTCCACCGTCATCGAGCCCGCGGCGAGGAGCGGCCCTGCTCCAGCTCGTTCAGGAGGTCCTCCACCGTCGGCTCCTTCTCCGCCGACGCCTCTCCCCTTTCCCTCCTCCGCAGCCGGCCCGTGCTGGTCGGAGCACAAGGGGCGCAGTCTCCTCAGCCCCAGACGCCGGCGGGGCCGTGCTCGCCCCAGGCGCTTCCCCCGGAACAGCCGTCGTGGTGAGGGGAAGGATGGCGCTCCCAGTTGGCACCATCGCGAGGAGGAGGAGGGGGAGGAGGCAGCGCTTCGGCGGATAAGGTGGTGGCAGGCTCGATGCCATGAGCTGAGGCCCCTGCAATAACGAGATGACGGAGATATCAGAACCAGGAAGAGTACCTCGACCCCTGTGGTCGATGGCGACGGCCTCACCAAAATTCGCGACGATCATCTGGCCCCCTCGAGCCATGGCAGCTCGGGCCTTCTCCAGCCAAGCGGCTTCTCTAGCGGAGGAAGGTCCCATACCTCGAGGTGCCTGTGCCTCGACGGGGCTCGAGGTCTTGGCCCGCTTGGACGAAGCGAGGTCCACCTCCTGGTAGGAGCGCTTCCCCCTGAGAAGACGGAGATAGCACGCGTCATCAAAAGCAAAGAGGTGAAGCCTCACTACCGACGAGACCCAAGGAAACTACTCACCCGAAGCGGCGGCTGGGCTTCTTCCCGGAATCGCCGGACCCACTCGGGGGCTTCGAGCCCACCCCACGGCTCGAGCCCTGTGCCTGGGCCGTCTCCACAGGGCTGGGATGGGGGGGGCTCCCGACGCCTCCCATGGCTCGACCTCGAGGGAGAGCCCTCCTTCCGCCCCACATCGCGAGAGGGCGACCGTACCACCCTCGTGCTGACGTCGTGGCGCTCGCCCCGGCGCGGGCTCCGGGACCTGCTCCGGCGCCCGCGCTGGTGGTCGCGCCCTCCCGCGTCCGCTTGTGTCCCGGCGGCGGTACGGCGATGGACTCCGGGGACGCTCGCCCCTGGTCACGAGACGCTCGGGGTCCCTCCCCGACGCTCGTGATGGCGCGGGCTCGACGCCTCTTCCTGGCGCCCGCTCCTCCGCGGGCTCGACGGCGCCCTTGACGGCTCGCGGGGGTCGGGCCCGAACCCTTTCGACCTGTCGACCGCCTCTCGAGGCCCGACCCCTCTCGAGACCCCCCGTTGGGCTGACGCGGGGGCGGCCTCCGTTGGCGCTGTGGCGGAGGCGCTCCGGGTCCGGGGCTTCCTCACGACCAGGGGCACATCCGGCGCGGAGCTCGACGGACCTCGGGCCCCCGACGAGGCAGGGATCGGCGCCGCCTTCCGCGGCTGCGTCCCGCGCGACCCTTTTGTCGGTGGGACCTCCAGTGTACCCTCCTGCACAGAGGAGCGGTCAGCCCTGTCGTCGACGAGCCCCGCGCGCATCAATCCATCCCCTCGTCGTCGCCCTCCTCCTCATCACTACTCTCCTCCTCCGAGCTCGAGGAGCTCAGCTCGGGGGACCCGTCCCCAGGCTGACGGTTACGACGAGCCTTCGCCAGTCTCTGCTCCCGAGCTAAGCGACGCAAGTTTTTATTTTTCTCTTTCTTCTTTTTGGCATCCTTGCTCTCCTTGTCCTTCTGAGCAGAGAGGCGCCTCACCTGAGAACCCGCGGCGTCCTCCCTCACCGGGGGCCTCGACGCGCGACAAGTAAATGCCCCCTGAAGAAAGAGAAGCGTGATGAGACAAACCACAAGACGGATGCGAACGGATCGAAGGAGGAAAAGGGGGAGGAGGCTCGAGATAGCTCGACTCGAGGGAGGCTTACCAGGTCGAGACACCCCTCGTCGGGTGCCATCGCAACCAGGTTGGAGTATTCAGGGACGAACGGCCCCTGGATCGTGATCGACACCCGGGAGACGCCCTCGTTCCGGGACAGCCTCTCTTCGGCCATCCTCGAGCAATTGAGCGCCTCGAGCTGAGCCTGCGGGCCCATCTCGTGCATAAGAAGGGGGCGGTCCGCCAGCGGGAGAACTCTTCTGGTGGAACGCCCAAATGACCGCTTGCACGGTCAGCTTCTTCTCGTCCACCAGCGTCTTCATCATCTCCATCAGCGGGGCCAGGTGGCGTTGCCTGTCCGCCGCAACGCCCCAGGTCCACTTCTCCGGGCGTTGAGTGAGGACCCTGCCGGTGTACTGCGGAAGGAGGCCACCTTCGTTCCGCAGATAGAACCAATGGTCGTCCCACCCGACCTGGTTGGTGGAAAGCTTGTATCGCAGGTACTCGCGGGGACATTGGCCGACGAGGTCCCCGCCTTGCGGTAATGGCAAGGGAGCCCATGCGCACGGGCCGCCTCCCGCTGGGCTTCAGGGACTTGATGAAGAGCTCGCCCCGGAAGAGATGGACGAAACATCTCCAGTGCGGCTCCATCTTCAGGTACCCCTCGCACACCGCGGCGAATATGGCGGCGTGCGAGATGGAGTTGGAGGAGAAGTGTTGCAGCTCCACCTCGAAATGGTGGGCCAGCCCTCGCAAGGAAGCGGCTCGGCGGGACGCCGAGCCCCATACGGTGGTAGCGCGTGAAGCTCACCACGTACCCCTCCGGCGGGTGCGGCTCCCGGTGCTCCGCCGACGGGATAACCCACCATGCGGGTCCCTCCTCCGGGTTGGGGCGCAGAAGCCCCTGGGCCACCAGCGAGTCCATTTCGCTCTGCGTCACCTTCGACGGGCTCCAGTCCTCGGCTGGCAGCATCTGTGTCTAGGCGGCCATGACGGTGGCGCGGCGCGGATCCGAGCAGCGGGCGGGCGGCCAGAAATCCCCAATCGACTAGCTCGAAGGAGAGGGCGCGTAAAGGCTACGGCGGCGGCGAAGGCAAAGGCAAAGTAAAGGGTTCTTTTTCCCTCTTTCGATATTTATAGGGGGAAATCCAGACGGGCGGGATCTCCCACGACGTGAAAAGGTAACCGAATGCATTCAATGCGCCCACCTAACCACGTCTCGAGCCGGATGCAGGGTACACGCGTTACCTCTCCATTCGCTCCACTACCCGGGCCCACCACGACCGTCGCTCCGGCTTCGCGCCCGCCGCTCTCCCCGTGGTTTCCGCCTAAAAAGGCGTGCCCAACGGGCAGAAGGATTCCCAGACGACGGAGGCTTCTTCATAAAGGTAAAAACGGGCCCCGGCCCTAAGTCTCGAAGCACCGAAGGCTGGCCCTCGAAAAGGGTTCGACAGCCGGCTTCGAGCGCCCGAGTCAGGGACACCAAGGGGCGCCACTCGCGGCATTACTCGAGGGCCGAGCCCTCGAGGCCCCTCACGTGTATCCAAGGCGGGGAGCTCGACGTGCAGTGAGATCCCCTCGGAGGGAGGCATCGAGCCACCGGGTCCTATCGAATGGACCCGACACTCCTGCAGACTGAGCCCCCATGCTTTATGAGACCGCCTCCGGGCCACAGTCGACCCCTAACGAACGGGGCACGAGCTCTCACTTGGATTCCCCGTTACAAGCTCACCGGGAACCTCGATACTCGCCCACTCGGGGTAGTACGAGGCATCCCCCTCGCATCCGATCGAAAGGACTCGCGGGATGACAAGCCAGGGCAATCGGCATGCCGGACAGCTCGAGGAGCCGGCCAGTCGGTTCAGCCTGGCACCCCTCGACGAAAGAGGGTCTAAGAGCTCGGACAGTTACGACTAATCTCTTTTCTTTGTGTAAACATGAGAATTTCAGGCCCCGAACGATCGCTCGACCTCCATCTCGCCCGGGCCCTCAAGGCCAGGCCTCGAACGATCGCTCGTTCTCCGTCTCTCCCGAGCCCTCCAAGCCAAGCCTCGGACGGAGTCTCCCACGACAAAGGAAAGGTAACCGCAAATATTTAATGAGACTACCGAACCACATTTCGAGCCTGTTGACAGGTACACACGGCGCCGTGATCTCCGCTCCCTGACGATTTTCGCCTAAAAAGGCGCGCCCGCTGGGCAGAAGGTTCCCAAACGACGGAGGATTCTTCGGGAAGCCCACGAGGGAGTTCTAACCACTCCCCCATGGCCTCGGGGGCTACACCCACGGAATCAAATCGACAAAACCCTCGAGACCAGTCAGCTATCCATCGAAATCCAATCTGGAGCCCCTGCTCGAATGCAAGCACTCAAGCAAGGGCTCGGGGGCTACTGTCGGTGGTACAAAAAAGGGTACCCCCAATCAACGCAAACACCCGAACACTCTTCTCCGCCTCGCCCGAGCCCTCCGAGCAAGGCCTCGGGCGAGCACGATCTATCTCCGTCTCGCCCGAGCCCTCCCAGCCAGGCCTCGGGCGAACACTCTTCTCCGTCTCGCCCGAGCCCTCCCAGCCAGGCCTCGAGCGAACGCTCTATCTCCGTCTCGCCCGAGCCCTCCCAGCCAGGCCTCGGGCGAACGCTCTATCTCCGTCTCGCCCGAGCCCTCCCAGCCAGGCCTCGGGCGAACGCTCTTTCTCTGCCTCGCCCGAGCCCTCCGAGCAAGGCCTCGGGCGAGCACGATCGCTCTCCGTCTCGCCAGAGCCCTCCAGGCCTCGGGCGAACGCGCCCCCGCACCTCGAGCCTTAACACACGGACCTCGAGCTGTACAGACAGCCGTACCAGCCCATACCACGCATTTAATG
The DNA here is from genome assembly GCA_009763385.1 of Coix lacryma-jobi var. lacryma-jobi. Lineage (NCBI taxonomy): Eukaryota > Viridiplantae > Streptophyta > Magnoliopsida > Poales > Poaceae > Coix > Coix lacryma-jobi. The sequence continues at coordinate 126,217,802 of CM019830.1, forward strand.
CCTTCACCTACTCCGGTCATGTCCACTAGTGCACAGCGTGTACCACAGTAACTCGGTGTAAAGGTCAAGTCTCGTTTTCACCACAAGCATGGGCAAAAGGGTACCAGTACAGCACTGTTCGGCCAAGCCAGGCACTGTAACCCTCAAGGCCGGCTACGCGCCCCTCGAGCCCTGCACTGTAACCCCTCGAGGCCGGCTACGCGCCCCTCGAGCCCTGCACTGTAACCCTCGAGGCCGGCTACGCGCTCCTCGAGCCCTGCACTGTAACACCTCGAGGCCGGCTCCGCGCCCCTCGAGCCCCCGTGGCACCACCTCGAAGCCGGCTCCGCGCCCTTCGAGCCCTAACTACTTTCGTGCTATTGGAGGACAGGTACCCCAAGACCCGGAGGGACCTCCCGCGTACTGTACATTCCGGGATGGGTGCTGTACGGCTCCCGCCTTGTCGCGCCACCACGTCCGCGCCCAGGATGGAAGCCACGACCCAAGGACGCCTCAACAGCGACGATCACATCGGCTCCAGTGGCGCCGACAAGACAGGGTTCCTACCCTTCTCCGTATGGGGCACCATACGCCCCGACACCTGTAATACCTTATGTAACCCTGACCTCCCCTTGCTCTATAAAAGGGGACGCTAGGGCCCTCATTCAGGAGGACGGACACAACACACGAGTCCACACACAGGCACGAGTCCGGACTCCGGTCCACGCTCACTGAGCTTGTATTCTCCCCTGTACAAGCACTTAGGTGCAAGTAATACAAGAACATCCCCCGCTGGACGTAGGGCCTTCTTTGCCCGAACCAGGATAAATCCTTGTGTCCTCTTGCATCACCATCCAGGAAGAGAAGCACGCGATCATATCACTCGTTGGTGTAATACCCCGGGTACGAAACACCGACAATGACCGTGTCTTTCCTCATCCTCGTCTTCCATTCCAGCCATGCCGCTGTTACCAACCTTCCTCGCCACTGAAGCCGCCATGCATAAAAATAAAAATAAATAAAAGTTAGAAAAAAAAGGATTGATTAAATGTTAAGTATTCTAACGGTTCACGTGTACAAATAATAATTAATTCTATGAAAGTCAAAAAAAATATAAAGAAAATAAATAAAATCAAAAAATAGCCAAATTATTTCTATAAAAGTCAAATTAAATTTTTTAAAAAAGAAATCAAAGAAAATATATAGAAAATAAATAAAAACAAAAAATAATTAGATAAATGTTCAAGTATTCTGACTGTCCACGTGTACAAATAATAATTAATTTACACCAAGTAAACACAAAACTTACACTTAAATAGAAATGGTAAATTATAATTTAATGAGATGTATTCTTCTCGAATAAAGAAATGCAATATATTGGTCATTGAGGTGTCATGACGGCCTAATGGTCGCACACATACGCGGCTGCTGCATGTCCGGGATACAGAGCTGGCGTGCGGACGTGATAGGGCCTGACTTCTAACATGCATATGTAGAGGCAAAGATTGATTCATCTTTTGAGGACTGCATGTTGCTTGATGCAGCATACGGCCAATCTCAATGAGAGTTTCATTTGTATTAAATATGGTGCCACGTAAGCGATTTTGATGACATGACAATGTATTTAAGAAGAGAGAGATGAAATGAGTTTCATCCAGATGAAACTCTCTTGACACGAATACCAACTCTCTATGAGTCATGAAATTTAATGCCTATGAAACTTTAGAATGAAACTCTCACTCTCAATGGAGAGTTTCATTTAAGTTTCATTTTCTCTCATATGACATGGCAGTCTTGGAAACACCAAAATGAAACTCACCATTGAGATTGGCCTACCTACGTACTCCCTCCGTCCCTAAATAACTGTCTCTAGAAATCCGTGTTTCTCTTACAGACGCGCTTTCCGGACGACAATTAAAAAGGGACGGAGCGAGTACATGCATCCGTTCTCTTGCATGCGGAAACGATGGAGTAGGTAAGTGTGTAATCACAAGCGTCAGTGGTGCATCCAACGCGTAACAAATCGAGCGCCCAGTTGACAAGATAACACCTGAGTGTATAGATTTACCAAAAAGAGACGTCTGCAATAGTAGGTATCGAACCTTGGAACGAGGACGTGAGCATGCGGGCTGGGCGCGGACATGCGGCGTGCCCAATGAGGGATCAGTAATACTATACATTGAATCCTTACCGTTGAGATAGAGAGAAAAGTTAACTAGCAATCTGGATGATTTATTTGTACGCGTTTAATTTTCTGGAAGTGCGTGGAAGATGGTCATCTCAGCGGGGGAAGTTTCTTTGTATATCAAGCAAAGAATAGGATTGATGCTTTAGTAGGGTAGATGTGGAATGATAAAGTCAGATATCGAAGTTGCATCAATAAAAAAACAAGAAACAAGAACGATGTTGTGATGCATGCAACAATCTAAGCAAATATGGTACTTTGATGCATGCATCACAATTTTTTTTTTTACAACATTGAGACCAGCAGCCAGCTATTAGCGGTTTCGCCAACCCTGCCAAACATCATCGATCTCGACGACGACGACGGTTCAGCGGTCGCCGGCGACCCCGGCCCGGTGCGGTGCTGCTTCCGACGTCGCTGTTCTGTTCACGTCGGCCGGCTCGTGTTTCTCTTCGTTCGCCGACCTCTGTCTGCGTCTGCTTACTTTCTACGATCGGACGAGAATATTCTAATCTATACCCGCGGGAGGATTGACGCCCTCCCGCGGGTTGTGTTACTTTTTTTTTCTTTTTTCCTTTCTTTTTTTTCCTTTTCTTTTACTTTTTTTATTTTTTATTTTTTATTTTTAAAATTTTTGAATGCATCTTTTTCTATTAAAAACCGGTGCGATGATAGTGCGTCCAATAATACAAACTCTAATTATGGGACGACGTCTTCTCAATATTTGCATGTGTTTTATGTTTATACGGTCAATGCCTTTGACATGACATATAAATAGTTTTTTGAACAGGTCGTATTCCGGTACAGTGACTGATATATTTAGAGATTGTTTAGTTCGAAGTTAAATGTTTTGGGATGTCATATCAGGTGTTTAACACTAATTTAGAGTATTAAATATTATTAACAAAACTAATTGCATAAGAGAAGAATAATTTGTGTGGCGAATTTATAAGTCTAATTATTACTAATTATCAAATGTTTAATGTAACACCATATATTATCAAAACATGAATTTATTAGGTTTAAAAAATTAGTCATCTCGCAAATTATTTTGAATTTATGTAATTAGTCATTTTTAATCTATATTTAATACTCTAGGTAAGGTCAAAACATTGTGGAAAATTTATAGGGTAAAAACTAAGGGAATGTATGCTATGAAAACCAGTCTTCTGTGCAAAATATAGAAACTCTAATTAAGACCACATGAATCTTATCTGATGGTGGGTTATTTTAGCACTTAAACTCCTCCACTCATCTCATCCTAATCAAAACAGACATAGACACAGTGGGGGGGTTTATAAGTGCTAAAATGACTCACCTTCTCATCTAACCATCGGATTAGAATCTTGTGGTCTTGATTAGAGTTTCTATAGTTTGCACATGAGACTAATTTCTATAGCATGCGTTCCAAAAAAACTAAACACATTTGTGCTGTTTAGGCCGATCAAGTTTTCCGTACGTCTATACACAACAGAATAGATGCACTTGTGATCAAGTTTTCCGTACTGTACGTCTATACCAATAGCAGGCGCGACGAAGCGCGCTAACCAACCTTGTATATATACTACATGGACGATGCATCGATCAGGAGATTCCCCCTGAACTAACGGACAAGAAACACCGCAATCAACCGCCGTGGATATATTTGCTTTCGTTCCATTTCTAGGAACGACGACGACCACGGTGGTTGCTTACTTGCTTCAGGTTCAAATCAATTCCGTTCCTTCCACACTTCGCACTTTCTTTTTGTTCACGGCATTTGTACGAGTAAGGCTGTACCTACCATGGACAAACCCAAACACACTTTGCACTATAGACCTTTTCTTTTCTTAAAAAAATATGATTTCCTATTAGGGTCTGTTTGATGTATGCAACTAAACTTTCGCTAACTAAATTTTTAATATAAAGTTTTAGTCCACTAAAAGTTTCTCAGCTAAACTTTAGCAGAGTGTTTGAATGCTAAATTTATTAGCTAATAGACTCAGCTAAATTTTAGTTGATTTTAGCTAGATTAGAATAAACATTAGCTAGATTGTTTGAATATCTAGCGGCTAAATTTAGTCAGCTAAAGTTTAGTTGTTACATCCAAATAGGCCTTTAGTCATCATAAATCTTGCTTATTTTACATGCTACTACTAGCGGCAACACGAGGATAGATAGAATTTTTGTACGCCTCGCCTATGAAGTACATATCTTCCCCATCCATATGTAATATATGGAGGTTATGGAGATATGCATAATTACCATTTTGTGTGGGCTTGAATTATGGTTCAACTGTTCTTTTTTAGAAAGATAGCTGGGTTGGGGATTGCCTAGCCGATTTATTCCCTAACATTGCCCATTATGCGAAGTAGTTAGACATTTGTGTCAAAGAGGTAAATGAAGCTGAAATACCAATTTCACATGAGGCTGTTGTGGAGCTGGAAAAGCTGAGAGATCTGATTCGATCAGAACTTTGCCATTCCTGGTGGACTTGACTAGAGAGTTTTTTGTTGGGGCATTATCATGTTCTCTGCTGCCAAGCTTTACAAATTGGCCTTCTCCAATGTCCATACACCAGCAGTGTTTAGATGGGTTTGGAAGTCTAAAGTCATTCCTAGAGTTAAGTTCTTCGTGTGGCTGATCCTGATAGATAGATTGAATACTAAGAACATGTTGGCAAGAAGGCACTTTAATATGCAACCACATAGCTTATGTGTCCTTTGTGATGATGGCTTAGAGGAGACCATTGATCATCTGTTCTTTAATTGTTCTTTCGCCAAGAAATGTGGGATAAGATTAGCATACATTGGGTGCATGATGGTGAGATTCATAGAAGAATAGAGCGTACAAAACCCTTGGCTGGTTTGTCTTTCTTCATGGAAAATTTTCTGATTGTTGCATGGGAGCTCTAGAAAATCAGGAACATGCTAGTTTTTTTATGGTGTCCACACTTGTTTCAACAGATGGCTGCAAAATTTCAAGAGTGAAGCTGGCCTCCAGGCTTTCATATCAAGGAAATTGATAGAAATGTAATTTTGCTTTGGCTTGATGCCTTGTAATGGTTGCCTTGTTTTCCTAGCTTCCTTTCTCCTGTCTTCTGTGGTAGGGGTAGCTTGGTTAGTCCTCTTTCTTTAGTTGTACAGTTTTTTTCCAAACCCCTTTGTGTAAGTTCTTCGTTTTTTTCTCGGTTTCTATGTCATAGTTAAAAAAATCCCCTCATCTATCCCACAACCAAAGCACAGGTTGTTAGGCCCGGTCCAGTCTCATAAGGCGACGGTGCCCCTGTGTCAGGGTGAGGCAGAGGTTCCAAGATTTTTCTCGACCTGCAGAGAAGGTTTTCTTCTTAAGCACAATGCCCATGGACTGTCTTACCCACGTGGGTCGAGTTTCTTTTACAAGTTCTTCTCTGTAATCCAACCTGTTACTTTGTTGTTCTCTTTTTATAAAAGTTTGGCATCGTGAGGATCTTCCCCATGGTTTTTTTGTGTCAAAAAAAATCTTGAAAGCGTTTTAGGGTGCTCCATGAGATTAGCGTGTGGCAGGGGAAAGGGACTTAAGCCTCTTTTGCCCCACCGCTAGATCCCTCTAAAGCAATACTAATGCTCGAAACATGCATGAACTAAGTCATAGAGGTTGCAGCATGCTAATGATAAGGGCAACGTTGTGTTGTGCCCTTACCATGTGGCTTAAGGGATCAAGAGACAATGATCATCAAGTTCATTTTGGGAACGAGAGTAGTCACGTCGGCTTAAGGGATCAAGCGACAATGATCATCAAGTTCATTTTGGGAACGAGAGTGGTCACGTCGAGTCACTCTCACCTGATTTGTAGTCATTCTAAATTTTAAGTCAGTTTGATTTTTTTTTGATACATTCATTTTTCCATGTATCTAGATATTATATATGTCTAAGTGATTTATATTATAATTTGGAAAGGAGGGAGTAGAATAGAATGAATCGATGGACCATAAGATTACTTCTTCCTTAAAAAACATCAGACAATTCTTGATAGACCATCTAATATGTGGAACGGTTTATCAAGCCAAACATTTTCTAAATCGTGACCCGTGAGGGCTAGAAATATACGTTTGGAAATGAAATGGTCTTTTGGTATTGGTATAAATCAAAGAAGGAAAAACAATTTGATGAAAATGAAAAATTGTAAGAGTTTCTTGCCGTTCTAGGCCTCACCTGGGCCGCCGCCCCTCCTACGCAGTGGGCCGGGCACCTCCTCCTTGAGTCCCACGCCAATGGCCGCCCGCCGGCGTCCCCCCACCCCCCCCCCCCATCCTCCCCTCTGCCCTCCGCCACCACGGCCGCCCGCTGCACTGGGACAGTTTTAAGGCCACCTTCCCGCCGTCTTGTCGTCTCTCCGCTCCCCTCCGACTCCGAGGCAAGTATATCCTGCGTTCGCCGTGCCGCCACGGTCCTCGTAGCCATTTGTATTTTTGGCCACAATGAGTATGAAGAAATAGCTCTTGTTTGAATCAATCGAATCAAGGAGCATAATCTGTCTACTGATAGATTGGCACTAAACTGAATGTTGCTGGTGAAATTTGGGTTTGCTGTTACCTGTTGCCGTATATTTCAGTGTGTACTGGCATTTTCCATGGCAAGTAGGATTGCAAATGCTTGGTGTCCCTCACCCCTCATTGCTTCCCTTTTCCTCCTCCTGAATTTTCTTTTCTCATTTTCTCAAAAAAATTTCTTCTCTTTCGGTTGGAAAATACTTAATTTATTAGAATATATTTGTTCATTCTTCTAATATTTAAAAGCGTCTAGGTACACCATGAAAACTGCCTTTTCTGATTTCCGTTAGATTTATCATATTTTATATAGATACAACATATGTAATGATTTTTTGATGCCCAATGACCATGACGTCATGCATTTATAGGCATCCGTGTTTGTTATACTGGAGCCTCAGCCTCTCAAAAGGCATAGCATTGTCTCCTTTTCTATTGCACAAAATGTTTCACATAGAAAGGTTCAACCCATATGCATATTACTATATTATTGCATACAGATGCATAATTCATGCAAAACATGAATGCCAGAATACCATCATTCAAATGCATTTTTATAGGCATGGATGTCTAATGCATTACTATCCTCTTGCTGCATACTGGAACTTATTTATCAAGCTGGACATTACCGAAGTGAACGGATTAAGTAGGTAGGATGAGGATGTAGGAGGCATGGGAATTTGCGCTACTCCGTCATACAATTATGTCACCTACCTAGCCTCAGAGTTCTCCGGAGGGTTAATCAAAGTGCATTGTATCATATACATTAAACGAGTGTCATGCAAGATTTTTTGATGGCATACCACATAATTAAAGAATTGAGAGAAGAAAGCTATATCATCATGGTTATACAATTGGGCTTGATATCCATTACTAACAATTGTGCTCACATTTTTTGTCCACTTTTATAGACACAAACATGGGACAATTATTTATTTTGAATGTCCTAGGAAACAAAAATATTATACAGTGCTTTGTAATGATATCCTAGTGACATGGCCGTTGTGGTCTCTTGGATTTGGATATAACAGTGCACTAGGAATAGCCTAACTGACTAATTTAACTCTACCGTCTTCTTTCTGTGAATTTAAAGTTTAACCACATATAGGCATAGTGCAATTTCTGGGAAGGTTGACTACTAATGTGAACATTTTATGTTGAGAAATGTCTGTGACAGCTTGCAGGCTAAAGTTGGACTGATAAATTATTTGTGATGAATTTGAATCATCACTGTTTCAGACTGTCCAATGAAGCCTCAAAGTCCACTTTTGTTGATTTGATCCACTTATTATTCAATTTCGTGTAATCAAGCCCTTCGATTCTGTTTTTTTTTCTAGAAATTTGTTTCTTAAACAAACTATTGTCATTAGGCCTGTATTTGAAAGGACCTTCTACTAATGTAAGGTGATTGATATTCTTAAACCATAATTTAACTTGGTATAAGGAGCAATTCCTGCAATTTTTTTCAATAAATATACAGTTAGCAGTTAGCACATAATGTTTTTGGGTGTGGTTGGGGCCCTTTATGCAACAATTATGAGTGTTTGTTGTAGTGGAAGCAGTATATTTCACATGGAAGAATTGTGGTTGAATGGTGCTGTATCAGCATCTTGTTTTCATTTTTCAATGGAAAGCTAGTGTGACCAAAGAATATGTTCTCAATATGAACCTCTAGCAGCAGCGAGAAGAATATGTTACAGAATCATTATTTGAAATTGTGCATGAAATTGTTCTAGTGACTAGCATCCTTTATTTTTATATACTTATTGACACATCCAAAGCCAAGTATGGCTGGATTGAAGGGGTTCCTGTTATGGTCGGCCAGCAGTATAGGCACCGTGGACAGGCAAGTGGCTAGGTGGCGCGCTCAGTTCACGCTCACCAGCGCGTGTGGTCACCAGGGCGTGGTCAGAGACGCATGCCTCCAGGCTAGTTGGATTAGTTTGATTAGTTTGCTGAGATCTATTTGAGTCTGTTGGCAAGGAGTGAGTTAAGGGAGTTTGTTAGATCGAGTGTTTTGCCTATATGGTTCAAAACGATTGCATAATGAAGGATTAGCCTGGGATTGAGACTTACGTCTCCCTTGGGCCCCGAGCCGACTACTGTTTCCCATCTCCTGTTGCCTAGCCCTAGTCTGCCGAACACGGCACCTCCCTCTTGACGCCGGGACTGCAGGTCACGACCTCCGGTCTCCCATCCTTACTTCCTTCGCTCCCGGCTCCATAACAGTTCCTATCATGTTGTATTTTCTTTCCTTGAACATGTAGGAGCGCTGAGTACCATTTTTCATTAAACAAAAAAAGAGGGTATAAGAACCGAACCAAAACACAAACCACACACACTCAAGCTTTCAAGTTACATTCATTCCTTTGATATACAAAATAATACGACCATGACCTAGAACACTTAAACAACTGTGTGCTGTTTCATTAAGGGAAGGGAAGATTTGGGTGAAGGTTGGTCAAGGTGATCCTCTGTCTCTGATGACCTTTTTTTGACGCAGCCCTTGTGACAAGGATGTTGTAATATCAATTCTCCATTCTTGAAAGCTTGATTTGTTTTTTTCCCTCTTGAACATGCAGTAGAGTTGTGTGTCTTTTCATTAAGGGAAGGGAAACATTGGGTCCACGGCACACCCAAATTCAACACTCACACCACCATTGTTCTAGAACAGGAATGCCAGAGTCTAAATGGAGAAAGGAATGACCAGGCTGCCACATGAACACAATCGTAAAATACTACACTGCCATCAGGACTTGAAGGTGTTTGGCACCAGCAGCCACCACACCATGCATTCCTCATAAACTAATCTTGGCACAATTGCAGGCACCTTCCTGTTAAACAGACAGGGTGCATCCAAATCTCCCAAGCTACCAGAATCATCATCATAAACTAAAGCTTGATTTGTTATACTGCCAAATTCGTCAAGAAAACTTATAAACTTAGGACACTAGTGTTTGAACTTCTAAGGTTGTGAGAGTGGATCAATATTTTTACTATATTTGTTCAAAGTGGAAAAAAATGTAATCCATGTTCCTAAAATTTCCTTTCTGTAACATGGTGAAATATTTGGCTTTATTCCCTTTATTTTAGCAGATAAATGCTATCTACTTGGTGGAAACAAGTGAAACTGTCATCTGTAATACAAACATGAAAAGGACATAGCACTTCCAAACTAACTTCACATTTTTCTAAAAGAAAAAAAGCAAACATAGAACTTACCCCAATTTATGCTTAAATTATGCTTTTCTTTCATTTCCTGTAGGGAGTTGAATGCTTAATAAGCTCTTGATCTCAAAATTCATTGCTCATGTATGTCACAGATTTGAGGATTGATGGTAAGATGCTCATCTTACTGCCCCTTGGGCTCTTTCGTAGCCATGTGAGGAGGCCAATGGATAACGATTGCAGCACTGGCCACTGCCTCAAGAGAACTCTCCCAACAATTATGGATAGAATCATCAAGTCATAACCTAAGTAACCAATAGATGATATACCACATACAAGTAACTAATTTGTTCTAGGAAAATAATTTATTTTTAGGAAACAGGTATTCAAGTCGGGAAGATGAAGCCTTCCTAATATTTTCTACAGTCCGTTATGGCCGCAGACAGTACTGCTGCGCTCTTTACAGTACACATGGACACCACTACGGTATCAGCAGACGTAATTTCCCACACCATTTTGTTGGTTCATACATATACTAATATGACAATATGCAGGAGTGATGCTATGCAAGTGTACTGACAAAGGAAGTATGATCAGGAGGGCTCGGGACTGCAGCTCCTTCATCAAGCATTTGTGTCACCTTCAGCATTGTAGGTCTCATAGTTGGGTCCTCCTGAAGACACCACAATGCCACTGCAACAAACCTTTCCACGTTCTTCAAATCAGAATTTGCTTCGACATCACCCTCCACCAGAAAATCAATTCTGCCACACCTATAACAGTCATTTGCCCAGTCAGTCAGTATTTTTTGATCCTCTGCAGCCTCCAATTCAACATTCCGCCGACAACAGACAAGCTCCAACAGGATGACCCCAAAGCTGTAAACATCCACCTTGGCAGTGATACCGATGTTCTTAAACCACTCAGGGGCAACATATCCTCGAGTACCCCGGATACCTGTATTTGTTTGTGTCTGGTTGGTTCGGAGCAGTTTGGCTAAGCCGAAGTCTGAGATCTTTGCTGTGAAGTCATCGTCGAGAAGGATGTTCTGGGGCTTTATGTCACAATGGATAATCTGTGTGCTGCATTCCTCATGTAAGTATAGCAGCCCCCTCGCCACCCCGAGAGCAAGCTGAGCTCGATTATTCCACTGAAGCTTGGCATCACCAAATAAGAATCTGTCGAGTGATCCATTGGTCATGAATTCATACACTAATAGTCTTTCTTTTCCTTCATTGCAGAATCCTAGCAACCTGACCAAGTTCTTGTGGTGCGTCCGACCAATAGTTTGGACTTCACTGGTGAACTCCTTCTCTGTTTCATGCTCAAGCTTGTCAATTTTTTTGACAGCAATGTGGGTACTGAGATCATCTTGTAGCTGGCCCTTGTACACAATACCAGAGGCACCAGTGCCAATCACTTTCTGGAATCCACCAGTTGCCTTCTCAAGCTCAGTATAAGTGAAGGATTTCAAGGGCAATCCTATATTATTTGATGACTGCACAGACGAGACTTCCTTTATGGTGATGGTACAGTAAGTACCAAAGAGTATTATGGAAATCAGCAGAATGTTTACCAAGACAGAGCTTCCCAGAAACAATGAACTTCCAATGATCCAATTCTTCTTGTCTTTCTTCCATTTGTTGGAAGCAACGATTTCAGACTGTGTACCGTTGTTCTTTGGTACCTTGATGTAGACTGTCCTCTGCACATCATCCCCCATATGGCCATTTGACAATGGCATCTTCTTCTTCCAACATGTATTGTCTTGATCATGGAACACAGCAAGGGCACAGAAACAATCTGTCAGACAGAGTTTCTGACACTGATCCTTAGTTATGGGGCTATATTGCTCATAGTCAGACAGCGGCCAATCAACACGGCTCACCGGTATCAACTTAAACTGCGTCATGACCGCTGCTTCATCCAAGTCGCAACTTTGTGGCTGGAAATCTGGTTTGCAGCCTATATACTTCCTCTCGTCATCAATAAATGAGTACTGCTCTGGGCACAAGCAGGTACTCTGGTTGTTTGCGCCATTCCATGTGCAATAACTGTTAAAACCGCAAATACCACTTCCAACGTCTGTCAGCTGTGTTCCACAGATATTTGAGGGCTTGAAGTCCACTACTGACCATGCCTGATCACTCTGGTTGCTGGCCTTCTTTGGGCACATATATTGTCGGAAAACGCCATCTGGGTCAAGTGTGGCACGAAGGTAGTAGTCTGCTATGGAGCTGATCACCCAAGATGTGATTTCACTTTGGTTGCCGATGTATATCATGCCAGTCGCATTGAACACCAGATTTGTGGTGTTCACATCCATGGACCAATACGGATCATATTTGTAACCGGAGGGCACAGAAACAGTATAAAGAGACACACCAGTACTTTGCAGGTCAAGGAGGAACCGGCCATTGGAGTAGTCTGTGGGGATGATCCGACTGCGGAGGCTCATTCCAGTGGTGAGCACCTGAGTGGGCAGGATGGTATCTGTAGGGTATTTGAAGCTCTCCCATTTGGTAGAGCCATCTGCAGCGGCCAGTATAAAGTTTCCAGAATCGAGCATGGCAGCGTAGGATGCACCCACAACTTGGGGATTCCATACCTCTGCGCCGGTGGAATCCTGGAGCAAGAGCGCCCCATCGGAGTTGAGCAGGAGGCGTGAACCGGATGAAACTTGCACCAGCACTGGATCTGGATCAGTGGTCTTGGCATACCAAACCACTGTCTTGTTGCTGATCTTGTTGAACCAGATGGCGAGCAGGTAGAAAGAGGTGTTACCCTCGATGGGCCAAAAGCCGAACGCAAATTCGCCGGATGGAGAGAGCCAAGAGTTGCTAGGCCCTTGTGGCATCAAGGAGGAGCCTTGGGTGATGTTCTGTTGAGCTTGAAGAGGAGTAGAGGACAGCAGCAGGAGCAAGGACAAGAGAAGGAGAGCTGCCGCCATTGGTTCTGTTGGTTTGGCTCTCAGTTCGTGCGTCTGATGATGGCCCAACATATGTGCATCTCTTTGTTTCAGGACACAGAGTCTTGGTTGACTTGACCTGACAGTGGTTGGGTCATTGGAATTGGAACCTTCACATTATAAAGCAGCTTTGAACCGGTCATATACAACAATTGGCTACTCCACGAGCGTGGGTCCTTCTCTGTGACCATTCGCGCTGGATGTAGCTAGATAATTGGTTGATGTGACTGGTTTTTCCTGTGGTTAAATGTGGAGGCAGATGCCTAATCACTACTTGTCCAAATTCCACTGTGAGGGTCATGCTTGGTGACAAATTTTCAATCACGGTCAGATTGGAACAAAGTTGGAATTGTATAGGGTGCAATTTTTGTTACTAGTGTCCAATTTCCTTGGGTGCATTATTTTTCTGAATTCTCTCTACAACATGTACTCTCTTAAAGAAGTACGTTTTCTTTTTCAAGATTGACAATTTTTCACTGTCGCTTTTCATGACTGTATGGTTCACAATTTTGTTTCGAGTGTATAGGTCCATATTATTTGTGTCTCATATTGACTGAGACGTTGTTCACTCTTTAAAAGGATTGACGTGCCGGCATCTGACAGGAACGTGGCAACAGCTTGCCGCATTGGAGGGTCAACACTGGCACTGGTTCTTCTGTCATCTGTCAAGGGCGTCAGTGCCCAAGATCGCCGGACCTTGACTACGCAACTCGTATCTTCGGTCCGTGGTAGCCGGCGGGGTTATGCCCCCTCGCCGTGTCTTCGCTGCCGGGTTATGCCCCCAGGCGTGCGGCTTGAGAGAGAGATAGGAGATAGATGGGTTTAATCTTGCTTAATTCAACAAATCATCCTCAGTACAAATATATAGGCTTAGCCGTAACAAACTAGGAAACAAACTTTCTGAAATAAGGAAACTAATAATATCAAATAGTATCTAAAATATCTTCTTGCTAGCCACTGGACCCGGCCGAACCAGACTTGGTCCCGTGGTGCTCGGTCGTGCCAGCCTGGACGCTCGGCGCCGCCCCTGCTGCTGCACGCTCGGCAGCCCTTCGCACGTCCCTGGCACGCCGTCTTCTGGTGTAGACAGCGCCCCACATGACATCTCCCCCCCCCCCCTCGAGATCCGGCTCGTCCTCGAGCTGGAGGTCAGGGAACTTGGCGCGAATAACGTCGGCGTCCTCCCAGGTAGCCGATGCCGGAGTCTCGCCCTTCCACTGCACCAGTGTCTGGCGCACACCGCGTGCCAGACGAAAACGAACCACGTGCTCCGGCGTCGGGGTGATGGCGCCATGATGTAGAGGAGGCAGTGCCGGTGGAGCGTCCGGCGGTGGCCCATGGAACTTCTTGAGTAGGCCAATGTGAAACACGTTGTGGAGACGAGCACCAGCCGGCAGCTCCAGGCGCACAGCAACTGCGTTGATGATCTCACTGACGCGGTATGGCCCATAAAATCGAGGCTTCAGCTTGCCCGTGCCCGCCTGTGGAAGTGACGCCGTAGGACGCCGCCTCAGACGGAGCAGCGCCCAGTCGCCGACCTGGTAGGCCACGTGGCGGTGATGCTTGTCGTAGTGCCGCTTCTGGACAGCCTGGGCCTGTTCGAGCCTGTAGCGGGTGTCGGCGATGAACTCCGCACGTTCCTCCATGTTCTTGGCGACGGCAGCCACCCGCGTGTCCCCCGGTTCGTAGGAACGGATGGAGGGCGGGTCCCGGCCATAGACAACCCGGAACGGAGTATCCTGGAGCGAGGACTGGTACGCCGTGTTGAAGATGAACTCCGCCCATGGAAGCCAACGCAGCCACTGCCGTGGGCGATCCCCTGTCAAGCAACGCAAATACATAATAATCACCCTGTTAGCTGCTTCGGACTGCCCATCCGACTGAGGGTGGAAGGCCGTCGTCATGTGCAGCTTGGTGCCCATCAGCTGCATGAGTTCACGCCAGAACGTCGAGGTGAAGACGGGGTCGCGGTCCGACACCATGGACTGTGGAACGCCATGCAGACGAACAATCTCGGCGAAGAAGGCTTGAGCGACGGACTCGGCGGAGTACGGATGCGCCAGCGGGATGAAGTGGCAGTATTTGCTGAATCTGTCCACTACCGTCAGAATGACGGATTTGCCGCGCACTCGGGGCAGCGCCTCGACGAAGTCCAGTGCTATGTCAGTCCACACGCCCTGTGGCACCGGCAGAGGCAGCAGGAGGCCGGCCGGGCTCAAGTGCTCGGACTTGTAGCGTTGGCACACCACGCAGGCGCGCACCCAGTCTTGGACGAGCTGCTTCATGTTGGGGATGTGGAAGTCGCGCCGGAGACGATGCAGGGTACGCTGGACGCCCTCGTGCCCGTCATCATGGATGGCTTGTATGATCTCCCGAGCCAGGGGCAAGGCCGGGGGGATGTACAGCCTGCTGTTGTACTGCAGCAGATCGTCGACGAGCGCCCAGGGGCCCGTGCGCGTTCCAGCGGTGACCTCGTCGCGGAGGGCAGCGAGCGCCGGATCCTGGCGCTGCACGTCATGCAGCTTGTTGATGAAGTCGAAGCGGGGCGCCGAGACGGCCAGGATGGCGCCCTCCTCTGTGTCACGCCTAGACAAGGCGTCTGCCACAGCGTTCGCTTTGCCCGGCTTGTACTCCACGCTGAAGTCGAACCCCAGCAGCTTGCCCACCCAATGGTGCTGAGGGATGGTGGCGAGACGCTGATCCAGCAGGTATTTGAGGGAGTAGTGGTCGGTCTTGACGGTGAAGCGCCGCCCCCAGAGGTACGGCCGCCAGTGACGGACGGCGTGCACCAAGCCGATCAACTCCCGTTCGTAGGCGGCGAGAGCACGATGACGAGGCGCCACAGGACGGCTGAAGAACGCCACGGGGTGGCCGTCCTGGACCAGCACCGCGCCAAACCCGTAGGTAGACGCGTCGCACTCGACGGTGAAGGGCAGCGTGAAGTCCGGCATGGCGAGGACGGGAGCCGAAGTCACCGCTGCCTTGAGTGCGTCGAAGGCAGCGGCGGTGTCCGCTGTCCAGGAGAACCCGTCCTTCTTGGTGAGCGCCGTCAGTGGGGCTGCGATGGTGCCGTAGTGGTGGACGAATTTCCGGTAGTAGCCGGCGAGGCCGAGGAAGCTACGCACCGCCCGCGCCGACCGGGGAACCGACCAGTCGTGGATAGCTGAACCTTGGCCGGGTCCATGGCGACACCCGCCTCGGAGATGACGTGACCGAGGTACGACACCGAGGGCGAGCCGAAGGTGCACTTGCTGCGCTTAACGAAGAGCTGGTGCTGACGGAGTACGGCGAGGACCGTACGCAGGTGGCGTAAGTGGTCAGTCCAAGTGTCACTGTAAATCAAAATGTCATAAAAAAAACAAGGACGAAGCGCGCGCAGGAACGGTCGAAGCACGTCGTTCATCAACGCTTGGAACGTCGCCGGGGCGTTGCACAGCCCGAACGGCATGACGAGGAACTCGTAGAGGCCGTCGTGTGTACGGAAGGCGGTCTTGTGGACGTCCTCCGGCCGCATCCGCACCTGGTGGTAACCCGACCGCAGATCGAGTTAGGTGAAGAAGCGGGCGCCGTGGAGCTCGTCGAGGAGCTCGTCGACGACGGGGATCGGAAACGCGTCCTTGATGGTGAGGGCGTTTAGGGCGCGGTAGTCGACGCAGAACCGCCACGAGCCGTCGGCCTTCTTCACGAGCAGCACCGGCGATGAGAAGGGCGAGTCGCTGCGGCGGACGACGCCCTGCTCGATCATCGCGGCACACTGGCGCTCCAGTTCATCCTTGTGCGCCGCTGGGTAGCGGTACGGCCTGACCGCCACGGGAGCTGAGCCGGGCTGGAGGATGATGGCGTGGTCGCGGCTGCGTGGTGGAGGAAGGCCACGCGGCTCCCCGAAGACGTCCTCGTATGCGACCAGGAGCTCGTCCAGGAGCGTCCCACTGGCCGCGGCGAGGGTGCGCAGCGATGCGGTCGAAGGAGAAGCGACGCCCGTCCAGGCTACCCGGCGGCCGTCTCGCTGGAACGCCATCTCCCGGGAGGCGAAGTCCCACACGATGGGACCCAGCGTGCCGAGCCACCGCGTGCCGAGCACCACGTCGAAACCTGCGAGGGGCATCACAAATAGATCCGTGTGGAACGTGGAGCCGTGGATGGTGAAAGCCGCGTCGCGGATGACCCCAGGACAGGCCACACGTTCGCCGTTGGCGACGACGGCCGTCATGCGCGGGTTGGACTGTACCGGCAGGCCGACGCGCCTGGCCGCCTCCTCGCCGATGAAACTGTGCGTCGAGCCCCCATCCAGCAGGGCGAGGAGGAAGGCGTCGCCGACGGTCACCCGGAGCTGGATCGTGTCCGCGACTGGAACGCCGGCGACGGCATGCAGGGAGAAGACGGGCGCCTCCGTCTCCCCATCCACTGCCGCTGCGTCGCCCGCAGCAGCGACTTCGTCGATCTCCACGCCGTCGACGAAGAACAGGCGGCGGCAGAACCTGTTGTGGCCACGGGTGAAGCGTTCGTTGCAATTGAAGCACAAACCTTGGCGGCGGCGTTCCGCCATCTCCTCTGGGGTCAGGCGTCGCTGGGCGGTCGCGTCGCGGCCGTGCGCAGAGGCCGCTGGCGGAGCAGGCAGCGCCAACGGCGCTACGGCCGCATGCAGCGCTGGTCTGGGTGGCGGCGCAGGAAGCAGTCCCCTCGGCGGGGCGCGTGGTGGTGGCGGCGTCGGACGATCGCGCTCCATCAACTCCACCTGGCGAGCTAGGCTCATAGCAGCAGCAAGCGTCTCCAGGTGGTGGATGCGGACGGCGTGGCTGAGGGGCGGCAGAAGACCGCCGGTGTAGAGCTGGACGCGCTGAGACTCGTCGAGCCTGCCCGCGCGTGGAAGAAGCGCCTGGAAGCGGTTGGAGTATTCCTCCACGGTGCCTGTGCGCCGGCACTCGGAGAGCTCGAAGAGCGGGGCCGAGCGCAGAGGTGGACCGAAGCGCAGATTCACGAGCTCCTTGAAGCGCCCTCAAGTGGGAGCACCCTCGTCCTCGAGCAGCTGGGTGTACCATGTCTGCGCGATGTCGTCGAGGTGGTACGCCGCCATGCCGACACGCTCCTCGGGCATAGTACGGTGATGGCGGAAGTACGCCTCAAACTTGTTGAGGAAGAGCAGCGGATCCGTAGTGCCGTCGTAGCGGGGAAAGTCCCACTTCTTGGGCCGGGGAAGGAGGTCGAGGTCGCGCGACTCCTCTGGTCGGCGCGTGTCGCTGCTGTTGGTCGCCGAAGACTTGTCCTTCAAGGTCGCCACTTCGGTCTTCAGGGTGGTGAGCTCGGCGGATATGTTCCTGATCTCCTTTAGGAGGTCGGCCATGGATGGTTCAGACATGGCGGTGGATGGATCTGGGTGGGGCGGCTCTGGTGGTGGGATGCTGTCGGTGGCGGTGGAGGCAGGAGATGGCGCGGCGGCGGCTGCTAGGGCTGAGGATCGAGTGGATCGCGATACCAGGTTGTCAAGGGCGTCAGTGCCCAAGATCGCCGGACCTTGACTATGCAACTCGTATCTTCGGTCCGTGGTAGCCGGCGGGGTTATGCCCCCTCGCCGTGTCTTCGCTGCCGGGTTATGCCCCCAGGCGTGCGGCTTGAGAGAGAGATAGGAGATAGATGGGTTTAATCTTGCTTAATTCATCAAATCATCCTCAGTACAAATATATAGGCTTAGCCGTAACAAACTAGGAAACAAACTTTCTGAAATAAGGAAACTAATAATATCAAATAGTATCTAAAATATCTCCTTGCTAGCCACTGGACCCGGCCGAACCAGACTTGGTCCCGTGGTGCTCGGTCGTGCCAGCCTGGATGCTCGGCGCCGCCCCTGCTGCTGCACGCTCGGCAGCCCTTCGCACGTCCCTGGCACGCCGTCTTCTGGTGTAGACAGCGCCCCACATGACACATCAGTGTCTGAATGAAGGCTACCGCCTACTGTCTTATTAATCCAAGGCTACGCAGCTAAGTTTTTTTTTGTTTGTCTAACTCTGTTTTCTGTAAAGCAACTGAGTTTAGATCGGTTGTGGATGTTGGTGTATGTCAAGCCACTCAATTTTGAATCCTATTCGATGCGATTTGTTTTTTTTTTTTTTTTGCTTCACAGAAGTACAAAACATAGCTGCTTCTACATGAGAGAGCCAAGAGGTGCTAGTAGGCCCTAGGGTGATGTTCTGTTGAGCTTGAAGAGGAGTTGAGGACAGCAGGACGAGAGGTGCCAATGGGTGGGTTTCTTTTGGTCTGGCTCTCAGTTCCTGCATGTCTGATGGTCACCCTGTCTACTGGACCTGACAATCGATGGGTCATCGGACACCTTCATGTGGTCTAACAGTAAGCAGCTTTGAACTGGTCAATTTCTGACAGCTGGCTACTCGACATGCATGGGTCCTTGTCTGCGTGACTATTCATTGCTGTATGTTGATGATGTTTGGTAGCTGTGATTTCGTTATGGAAGTTTGGACGTGGTCGAAGTTGCTCCTCTTCTCGTCAGGCCGAATTTTTGTCATGCTTGCAAGTTCTAAAAGAAGACAAGACTTGATTTTAAATGTTTGTGACGTTTGCGTGAAGGCAGGTGCACAATGACTAGTCCAGACGTGTCCCCTGATTCCTCTCTCTGCACTGGATGCTTGAAATTTAAGTACCATGTTTGGTGATCAGATTGGAACAAGGAGGACCAAGTTGTATAGGATAAAAGTTTGGCTGCTTTTGGCCAATTGCCTTGATATTTTTGCTAGGTTTTCCTGTCTGGAAAAAAGTTAACTGGAAGTTTGTTTTCTTTCTGAACTTTCTTTAGAACATAATTATTGCAATATGCCTCTAGAACTTTTCTGATAGTTTTTTTTCAACGAAAAAATAAATATATTATATAAGAGCCAGGTACATCAACACGTTACAAACACTCAAGATTTCTATATCTATACCTCTATCTATACTCTATATACCTCTTCTTCTTCTTTCTTCTTCTTCTTCTTCTTCTTCTTCTTCTTCTTCTAATCTATATACCTATATAATTTTTTTAATAATATATATATATATATAATAATAAAGAGACAAAATTTCTGCCTCTTTTTTGGTTTCGTCCGACCTATATATAAGGCGGTGGAGACTCGAAATTTCTGCCACAAATAAATTTTCGTCCAACCTATAATCCTAAATTGATTCCATTTCGGCAAATATACAACCGTCTAATTTTCTTTTCTTTTTTTTGCGTGGAAGATGTTTCCGTCTGCGTGTCCTTTTCTAATTTCAAACAAGTCCACCGCCTGAGTAACCATCATCTTTTTTTAATCTTTTTTTAGTTGAGCATATGTGTCCGTTTTCCAATTCTAAATATGATTTATATATATGGCTTGGTTCCGGCAAACATGCAACCGTCTGGTTTTTTCTTTTTTTTTCTCTTTTTTGCGTGGAAGATGTTTCCGTCTGCGTGTTCTTTGCTGATTTCAAACAAGTCCACCATCGCTCGGTAACCATCATCTTTTTTAAAATCTTTTTTTAGTTGAGCATACGTGTCCTTTTTCCGATTCTAAATATATGATTTATATTTTAGTTAATTATATATACCTTAATTTTTTGAATGAGCAAAATCAACCATAATCTTATTTTCTTAAAAAAATAGTTTCTTATTTTTTCCTTTTCAATAATTTTCTAAAATTTTCTAATACTTCGCCACTGGAACAACAAAATATAAAATAGAAAAGCTTTACGTTGGAACAACCCGTAATAAGCTTTGATCATGTTTATTATAATATTATTTATTATATGTCTTGGAATTTATTTGATTTAAGCTTTGATCAAAGATAATTAAATTAAATCTAACAAAGATAGCTATCTCTTTGTCATTAACTAATATAAACCTCACACAATAAATTATAATAAGTTCCGTTCCAACCGACATGTTTACCTAATCTATGTCTAATAATAAATAATAATATAAAATCTATCCCTGATTTATATCTATATCTAATATTCAAATAATTTTTGGTCCAACCTAATTCTAAAGTTGCTCGGTCTCACCAATAAATCGGAAAAACTGAACGTTCTTTTTGTTTCTCATGCTGCCGTCCACATCTCCTTTTCCCATTTTCTTTTATTTTCTGTTTTCTCTTCCCATTTTTGGTTTTGTACGTGAGTTTTTCTTCTCTTTTATCTTCCACTTTTTGTTATAAACAAAAATATAAATAATAAATATATTATAGGTCTCCTATGTTTTTCTACTTTTCAAAATGTGCTCACACCATTCATGATCTATGTTCATACAAGTAACCACAACTCACATTTCTTCTCTTTCTTATCTCCCACCTTTTTTCTATAAACAAAAATACTAAATAATAAATATATTATGAATTTGCTATTTTTTACTTTCTAAAATATGCTCATGTGCTTTGTGTATGTGAGTGTGGACTCATGATCTGTGCTCATACAAGTAATCACAACTTGCATTAATAATGACATAGTCTAATTATAAGATGTATTGGGCTCCATAACAATAAACAGACGCAATTGCTAGCAAAATAAAAAAAAATGTTAATTTGTTAGTAGTCTACGCTAGATCAGTAAGACACGCAAAATCTACACGATATTGGAGTAGGTGAGTACTTCATCGACATATTTTTAGGTTTTATCATTTTCTTTTCGCTGGCATAGTTTGATATGTTTTCCTATGGTTTTTTTATTTTATTTTTCCCAGCGCAAACTAAAAAAAAAACAATGTGTCCTGAGTTCGTGCCCCGCCAGACAGGAAGAAGAGCCGCTTGGTGCTGAGGGTTAAGATTCCATGAAAGAATTCACTCAGCGATGAGTGTACGAGAGGGTTTGGGTTGGTGGTAGCAACATGACAGTGATGGCGGACAAGACGACATGGGCATCGCCCGCTAGGGCAGTGGGAGATGATGGTTTGCACAGTGCTAGCGGCAAGGGCATCATGTCAATGAAGTCGAAAGGAGCCCTATGCTTAGGTACAGTGGCATGGGAGGTGGGTGGGTCGGTGATCCTGCGTGCCGCTTATCGCCGGTGCTGAAATCCCAATGGAGGGGACAACAGATGAGGGTTATGTGAGGTAGTGTGTGAAACCGAGAGTACAAACAGAGGTGGCACCGACAAGGAAGAAGGATCACACGGTTCCCAACCACACGGACTTTCTCCCGTAGCAACATACAAATATATTTGCTATGTAGGTAGTCTTGAAAACAACATAATAAAACTATCCAGTAAGTTTGACCTTATAGATCTAGATCTTGTTGCAACGCACGGACATTCACGGGCGGATCCATGTTAGTGTTACTGGGTGCGGCCGCACCAATGCAAAATACTTTATAGCATATACGTTTTTATTGTGTTCGCACCCCCCTGGACCAAATACCTGCACCCACAGCCCAACGAGCCCACACCTACTTGCAACTCCCAATAGGCAGCCCAGCAGCCAGCAACATCAACGCACACTCCCCGGCTGGCCTCCCAAACGCACGCAATAGGCTTCTTCGCTCGTTCATGTCCTTCGACTGCATGATTCACCTCCCGCCGCTTCAACTGCACGCCTTCCCTTCCACGGTCTTCTCTCTTGTTCGTCGTCGCTCTGTCTTCTCGGCTTCTCCGAATCTTTGATAGTGTCTTCGCATCGAGGCAGGCAGCTACCTAGCTGACGACCGTAGCTAGGGGTGGTAAAGGTCCTCTAATTTAGCGTACCAAATTTGAAGATCGAACTCAATATGACTTGAACTATAATACTATATAATTTTAAACTAAAATTGGAAAAGGCTAAGTTAAATTGTGAAGGAGGGATAAGAACTGTGATCCATTACCACCCCTAACCGTAGTTGGCTGAGTGGGCGTGGTCGTGGCAAGCAGAGCACACCGGCCAGGAGCACAGGAAGCAGCAGCGTACTCAATCGCAGCCCACCTCTCCCCTCTTGTGTGTCCATCATTCACAAAGTAACTTCAAAGATTCTTTATTTTTCTAGAGTTTTAGTTTTCATCAATTTGACCATCCAAAGATTTAAATTTTGTAAGTCCTGTCTTTTTTCTTGGTACTTTGTCCAGATTGGCTTATGATTTTTTGTTGTTTTA
Source organism: Coix lacryma-jobi var. lacryma-jobi (assembly GCA_009763385.1). Lineage (NCBI taxonomy): Eukaryota > Viridiplantae > Streptophyta > Magnoliopsida > Poales > Poaceae > Coix > Coix lacryma-jobi. The sequence continues at coordinate 126,240,686 of CM019830.1, forward strand.
TGATATTTGATAATTGGTATTTATAAAATCAATCAAAGTAACTAGAATTTAGATATTCTTGTGCACACTAGAAAAAACTTTGGAAGGTTCTTGAAAACAAAAACACTAGATATTAATTGGTAAGAGAAGATCAAATATGAAGACTTAACATAGGAAATTGATTGTTACCATCCGAGAAAGGGCGTAGATTTTATCTATAAGTGGTAATGTATCTATTTTCAAATTTTCAATGAAATATTGTATAGTTTATGTGATTGAACTAAATTGTTTTTTTTAGTCCGTGAGTGTCTTTTGGTTGAGGATTGCATTTTGCCAATGCGTCAATGCCCATAACCTTTTGTTTGTAATTGCGGCATTCTCAAATTATATTTGGTATAAATGATAAGTACTATTTCTTCTATTTTATTATTGATTTACATCATCATTGCTCATGTTCAATTATTGATGCTAAAATTCTGCTCCTAGTGCTATTAACCTAACTATTGTACGGACATGTCACAGACTCGTTATGAAGATAGCATAGGTAGCTGCACCCCCTCGATATTTCTCTGGCTCCGTCCCTGCGGGCATTTATACTAGTATACTAGTCTATCTATATCTATATACCCCTAATAATAAAGAGGCAAAATTTTCGCCTCTTTTTTGGTACCATTTTTTTGGTATGGCCTCCTATAACTAACTCTGTGAATGTAAAGATAACTAGAAGTCCTAATCTGTTTACAACATTGAGCCAAAATTTCTATCAACTTTAGATTTTCGTCCAACCTCGTTATCAATTTGGTTTCGGTCTAAATTTATTTAGTCACGTGTTGGTACCTGCAAGCCAGCGTGCGTTCTGGGTGCGTGTGTTTGGGCTGTACCCGAGTAGGGTGCGTGTGTTTGCGTTCTGGGTGCGTGTGTTTGGGCTGTGCGTGCGTGTGTTGGGCTGTTGTTGGTTGTTTTTATTATTTGCTTATTTTTTTATTTCTCACTTAAGTATATATATTAGGATTTTAATCCTATTATGACATGGGTCAATAAGAAAAAAAAGATATTTTTATTGAGAAGCTACACTACCAGCTACTAAAGAAAAATAAGCACCGGTTAGAGCAAAAACCGATCCAATCTGACTGTTTCGTCTCGGTCCAAACCTCTTTGCAACGAAATCAGCCCGAGCTTGAAGGCCCAGTCTAGGTAGCCCACGAGACCTCAGCGGCAGTAGAGACGAGCGCTCGTTCAGTTTCGGTCTGGGCATTTAGCACCACCTCACCAGCTGAAGGCGGACGAGCCACGAGCTCAAGCTATAAGAAGAGCGCCTCGTGCCCCGTTGCTCCATATTTACCTAGACGGGGTCGACGTGAGATCATTAAGGCTCGTGGACCACTACCAAATTAACAATTAACAATTTATAAACTTTGGTCTTTCTGCATTTATTTGTTTTCGAGATTGGGTCAGTTTTGACAAATATTTCTCCCATGAAATAATTTTGACTAAATTTATTATTCTAAAATTTGTAAAATTTGTTTTTCAGAAACACATGCAATTTTGTTTTGTTGTCGTGTCCACGTGTCCAGATTCGACTTGATATAGCGCTGTGCTCCGTGGAAAAATCAGGTGGCCATGATGCGCGATGATGACCAATGGATCAATCAATGTATTTTTTTCCCGTTACAGCGTACGGCCACATGTACTATGAAATTAAATTTTGAAATAGATCTACTTACATTACTTTTATTTTTTTAAACTAAACCCAAAAGAGTTTATTTATAGTTAGAGTTTAAAAATTTAAACTTCAGATTAAACTTAACCTAAAAGATTTTAGAGTCTCTTTCTTCTCCCGTTGCAACGCACAGGCATTTGTCCTAGTAATAATAAAGGTGCAAAAATTTTCTCCATTTATTTTGGTCCGGTCTCCTAAACTAACTCTGTGAATATAGATATCTTTATTCATCTGTCTACAACCCTCCCTCTATTTTATATAGTTAAAAAGAATCCTATTCTATCGAATAGGTACCTCCGAGCCGAGGAAGTTGGATAGGAATGCTGATCTTAATCCAAATTGAAAAAAGGCAAAAGTAAAGATAAGTTCCTTAATTTAGGCTAACGTCAGTTCCTCTATTACTCTCCGTCAGTTTCTTAAGCAGTCGTTAGTTTCTTTTTTTTTCCTTTTCTATTTTCTTTTTATTTTTTCTATCATTCATTTTTCGTTTTCTTTTTTCCTTTTGCTGGTGAGTACGTCGTATCCGTTTCTTATTTTATTTTATGTATAGTTTTTATTTGTTTCATATAAATATTTATCGATATATATATATATATCCATTTATTTCTATTTTTTTATTAAGGAGGTAAAATTTCTCTCCACCCATTTGGTCCGTCTTTCTCTAATTAGCTATATGAGAAATTTTAATCCAAATAGATCTTTTTGGTTTTGTGTAATCTGAATAGAATCATAACCCAAGATGGTCTAGCTAATTAAACCATCAACTAAAATACTGAGCACTTTGTTATCTAATTCTTGTCTAAATAACTCTATTTTGCAGTCCCTGATGATTAGGAAATAGACCAATACAATTTATAAATATTTTATTTTAATTCAACATAGGTTTAATAGAATATTTCTATATCATTACCATTATTAACTTACTATCGTGTGTCTTTGTTATCATGGAAATTTATAAAGAGTAAAACATACACATACTCTCTCCGTCCCAAAATAGATGTCATTTCGCTTCCAAAAAATAAATATCGGCAATTATATATTAAAATATATAAATATTTATACTAAGTAATTAGTATCATCCGAAAGATCTTTAAGTCTAGTTTTTAACAAATTTATTTGGAGATATAAATATTGTATGTATTTTATATAAATTGAGTTAAACTTGTGTCACGAAAACCCAAAACGACTTCCTAGAATTTCTAGGACAGAGGGAGTATGTATTGTTCATGACTTTGTTCTATATATTAATAGTATTTTTATCTCCGGTTGCAACACATGGACACTTTTGCTAGTATATTATAAATATTCAGAAACTGATTTTTATCTAAATTGTACACACGTTCTGAATAGCTTTAGATCTCAAAATCAAACTTGCACGACGCTTTGCAGTATGGGATGACCGCAGATGCAAACCACTCGGCAAAAGGTCTGAGAACTGATGGCCAACAAACGATGGCCAACATTCATATAGCGCGGATTTGAGAAACTTCTTCTTTATGGTGTTTTTCTTCTTCTTTCTTCCACCGAAGAATGAGGAAGACTAATCTGAAACCGATTTCCCGTAGTCTTTCATTGTGGCTGTTAGAGTGCGCAGCGGAATTCGGCCCAACTCGCTATACCCACGAGCCGGTGCCCCTCGAGCCCAGGTCCACTGGAGCCCACAACATATCAGGCTTTGGGCCTAACTCAACCCAAAAGACCAGCCTTATAGGTGAGGACTGCCCCTGCCTTATATGTTGTGCTCCCCCACCATCAATTACCGATGTGGGACTAAACCTAACAATCTCCCCCTGTCACACATCGGACCCAAACTCTTCACATCACACACCTCACTACTGGAGAACGGGCCTTTAGCCCCGGGCCATTTTGGCCTTTAGCCCCGGGCATGGAGCCGGGGCTAAGGAATCGGGACTAAAGGCTCGACCTTTAGCCCCGGTTCCCCGCCCCGGGGCTAAAGGGGGGACCTTTAGCCCCGGTTGGTAATACCAACCGGGGCTAAAGAGGTCTCAGCCGAGCCACGGTTGCTGGCTTCTTTAGTCCCGGTTGGTATTACCAACCGGGGCTAAAGAGGCCGCCTCTTTTTTCTTTTTTTCTTTTTCTTTTTCTTTTCAATTGGTTATTGTTTTCGGTTTTACAATTACATTAGGGTTTCTAATACGTATTCTTTGCTGCTAATATATTCCATTAGGGTTTCAAATTCGTATTCTTTGCTGCTAATAAATATATATAACACATAAAATTTACAATTACACACAAATGAAATATGAACTATATATATTATAGATCGAGCTATACATATGTACATAAATATACAACATTATCCATCATGCATCCTTAACTTGATATTTACAACACAAATATTATTCCTGACTTAGAGGTCATACAAGTGTTCGTCTTGGTTTGGCTTCATTGGTTCATCTTTGTTAAACCAATACTCGGTGCCAGACTTAAGGACGTGGTCGTTAATGAAGCCCGCGATGGTCTCTTGTATTGCTTTGAGGCGGACCTTATTCATCACCTGGTTCTTCAACCATGTCTCCTTCAATTTGGATTAAAAGAAAAGGAAAGTATTAGCATACATAATATTTATGTAAAAGCAAAAAATGAAATAAATTCATTTACATGTTAGGTACTGCTAAATTCATTTACCCAACCCTGGCCACCATGCTACAATCCACAAAATCTCCCCCGTTAGGATGGACTCACTGACCCTCGCCAATTCATAATGAGCTACGAGGCGGCAGTCGCCGCAGCAGGAGGGGATGACTCAACAATGGCGAAGTCTTTCGTAATCATCCTTCGTGACATCGCGTAGACTTGGTACAGCAACCTTCGCCCCGGAACGGTGGATTCCTAGGCCAACCTCAGAGACAGACTCTGCACAAACTTCAAGGGCATCACAGCAGCCCCATCAAACCCCATCGAGCTGTTCAACTGCAAACAAGAGGAGCGCGAACCGTTACAAGACTACTGGCGAAGATTCATCCAGATTAGAGCAAGAACTCCGGGAATATCCGACGAGGCTGTGATCCTTGCTGTAGTCAGCGGCTTACGCCCAGGCCCATGTTCCTCAAAGTTTGCCAGAAAACCAGCAAACACAATCGAAGAGCTTCATGATACAATGGAAAGGTACTGTAGAGCAGACATGGATTTCCGGGCAAAGTCCGATGCTCGAAGGTCGCAGCAGAAACCATAGCCGAGGCCCCAAGCGAGAGAAAACAACCCTCGCCAAGATCAGAGCAACGTTGGAGCGATCAACAAGGCAAATCCAATCGAAGACCAGAGAAGAAGCAATCAGCCTTCGAGCAACCAAAACCACATGGATTTCCACCCCCGCCCGACCAAAGAAACCAACAAGGGACCCAGCCAAAATGTATTGTCATTTCTGTGGCCAAGGAAAGGGGCACACAACAAAGCAATGTGAGTGCTTCGCCAAAGGAAAAGAGTACCAGGAATCCAAAAGAACCTCATCAACAGAAAATAGAACTATCAATCACACCAGAAAGCCAAACTTCAACCCAACCCACCCTCCTTACCAGTACACCCCCATAAACTACGGCTTACCTTCACACCAACCATTCTACGCTCAACACCCACACTACAACCACACCTCATATCAGCCAACCTCGATTCCTCAACGACAAAATATACCATACACTGTCACTTTCCAACAACCCCTCACACCCAGCCAACCAACAAGCGAGCAACACTCTACCACACCACCACCACCAATACCAGCCCTGCCAGCCCCCAACCTGTCAAATCCGAAGCCAATCCCAGACAACCATCAACAACCCAACATCAACCTTCGGTGTGATACTAGCTATCACCGGAGGCTCCAACGAAGATCATGGCAACAAGAGGCAAAAGAAAGAACATGCTCGAAGAGTACATCATGTAGCCGTCGAAGGACCGCACAAATTCGGCCGATGGTCTCACATCCCGATAACCTTCGATTCCAGTGACATGAAGTTAAGGGATTACCCTCACACTGATGCAATGGTGATCGAGACCAACTTAGCAGGGTGGACAGTCACCAAAATTCTGGTCGATATAGGAAGCTCCGCTGACATCCTGTTTGCCACAACCTTCGACAGCATGAAGCTTGACAGAAACCTCTTGCAACCCTCCGACAACCCACTATACGGTTTCGGCGGGCAACAAGTAAGAGCTATTGGAAAAATATCTCTGCCCGTTACCTTCGGAGATCAGCTGAACTGCAGAACTGAGCACATAACCTTCGACGTGGTTGACATGTTCTATCCTTACAATGCAATTTTCGGCCGAGGCGTCACCAACGCATTCAACGCTGTAATCCACCCTACATACCTTTGCATGAAGCTTCCTGCTCCGAAGGGGGTCGTTGCAGTATACGGAGATCAAGACATTGCAAGAGCAGCCGAAGGAACAGTAGCACCGGGGCAACGCAATGTCCACAATTTGTCAAAGCCTCGAGCCACAAACCTCAGCGACGAGGGTGAAGAATGCATCGACAGAGTAAAAGCATCACCTAAAGAAGAGACTAAACAAGTCCAACTCTTCGAGGGCAATTCAGAAAGGAAAGTGTTCATCTCAGCCAACCTAGACCCCCAGTCAGAAGACAACCTTATTCGTTTCCTCAAGGAAAGCTCCGATACCTTCGCTTGGTCTGCGGAGGACCTCAAGGGAGTAAACAGAACTTTGATCGAGCACAGCCTAAACATCAAACCAGGCTATCGCCCAGTTAAGCAAAAGCTCTGCAAAATGTTAGAAGAGAGGAAAGAGGCAGCGAAGGCAGAGGTAAAAAGACTTCTGGACGCAGGCGTCATCCGTCCAGTCAAATATCCAACATGGCTCTCAAACGTGGTACTAGTTCAGAAAAAGAACAAGAAATGGAGAATGTGTGTTGATTTCACATGCCTAAACAAAGCCTGTCCGAAGGATGACTTTCCTCTGCCTAACATAAGCACCTTGGTCGACAGAGCAGCTGGTTGCCAAACGCTCTCTCTCCTCGACTGCTTCTCAGGGTAGCACCAGATTTGGATGAATGAGGAAGATGAGGAAAAAACAAGCTTCATTACCCCTTCGGGCACATTTTGCTTTCGAAGAATGGCAGAAGGCCTCAGAAATGCAGGATCAACCTTCGCTCGCATGACATCTGAAGTCTTCAAAGATGAACACGCCATTTCTGCCTACGTCGATGACTTGATTGTACAAAGCGAGCTAAAAGAAAATCACATAACAGACTTGGAAAGAGTGTTCAAAAGCCTTTGGTCCGCTGGACTCAAATTAACCCCGAAAAATGTGTTTTCGGGGTAAATGAAGGAAAACTGCTAGGTTGCATTGTCTCAGTAAGGGGAATTGAAGCCAACCCCGAAAAAATTGATGCCATCATCAATATGGAACCCCCGACAACCAAAAAAAAGCAGCTCAGCGTTTGACATGTCATCTAGCAGCACTCAGCAGATTCATCTCCAGATCAGCCGAACGAGGGTTACCTTTTTTTGAAACTCTGAGAAGCACAACCCCATTCAATTGGGGACCTCGGCAGCAGAAAGCTTTCGAGGATTTGAAAAACTACCTCACCAACTTGACCATTTTAACCAGTCCAAGGAAAGGCGATCTTCTACTACTGTATGTCGCGGCCTCGCCCCATGCGACCAGCGCAGTGCTAATCAAAGAGTTGCATGAAAACAACAAAATTAAGCAGGCCCCGGTCTACTACGTGTCTGAAACACTCGAAGGTCCAAATCGGAACTACTCAGAGCTAGAGAAGATAGCATATGCCGTGGTAATGGCTTCAAGAAAGCTAAAACACTACTTCCAGGCACATGAAATCCAAGTGCCTTCATCATACCCCCTCGAGAATATTTTCAAGAACAACGAGGCAGTCGACAGAGTAGCAAAATGGTCAGTTGAATTGAACAGCTACGCTATAACCTTCATGGGAAGAACAGCGATCAAATCGCAGGCACTAGCAGATTTCATAGCCGAATGGACCCCAGACCCTCGCAGAGACGGAGCCCAACTAGACCCGTTTTGGACAGTGTATGTTGATGGGGCTTGGGGAGCAGCCGGAGCAGGAGCCTTGGTGATCCTAGTCTCGCCATCTGGGTCGAAGCTAAGGTACACAAAAAGACTCAACTTCAAATGCACAAACAACTCGGCAGAATACAAAGCCGTGATACTAGCACTCTCAAGGCTTCGATCATTGTCAGTCCGAAGGGCAGTCATTAACACAGACTCTCAAGTCATCGCGGGACACATCGAGAAAAATTATAAAGCAAAAGATCTAGAGCTACAAAAGTACTTACAATATGTTCGAAGGTTAGAATCTTTCTTCCTCGGCATAACAGTGAAAGCAATACCGAGGTCAGATAACAGCGAGGCAGACAATCTGGCCAAAGCGGCAGCTCAACAACTCCTGTTGCCCCCAGACGTCTTCTATGAAGCTGCAACACAATCAGCCATCGAAGTTTCCGAGAAAACAGCGCTGATCAATGCAATTCAGAGCGAAAATTGGAGAGCGCCCATCATGGCCTATATCAACGGGCTGCATGAACCCGACACCAAAGAGGAAGAAAATAGACTTAAACAAAGAGTTCGAGGGTACAAAATTATGGACAACATTCTGTTCAAAGCTTCGGTAACCTCGCCTTGGCTCAAATGCGTGTCACAGATTGAAGGAAATGACATTCTCAAGCTTATTCATGAAGGTATCTGCGGTTCACACAACGGCCCGAGGGCGTTAGTTGGCAAAGCTTTCCGACAAGGCTTCTACTGGCCAACGGCATTAAAAGATGCAGAAGGCATCGTCAAACACTGCGAAGGTTGTCAACTAACGGCAAAAACACGAAACGCCGCAGGGGCCCCAACAACTCTGATTTGTCCAACTTGGCCTTTGCAAAGATGGGCAATGGATCTCGTTGGTCCACTACCAACAGCTCCAGGAAACCTCCGCTACGCAGTTGTAGCTGTGGAATACTTCACAGTGGATTGAAACTAGACCGCTGGCTTCCATCACATCCCTGGCCGTGAAGAAGTTTTTCTGGCAGCAATTAGTGCGTCGGTTCAGGGTCCCCAAATACCTAATTGTCGACAATGGCACTCAGTTTGACAGCGAGGTATTCAAAGAATTCTGCGCACAAATCGGAACAGTTTTGTGCTTCGCCTCAGTCCGCCACCCTCAATCCAACGGCTTAGTTGAAAGAGCCAATGCAACAATTTTCCAAGCCATATCCAAAAAATTGCAAGGCAGGCCCAAGGGAAAGTGGGCAGAAGAACTAACCTCGGTCACCTGGTCCCATAACACCTCAGATTGCAGAGCCACAAAATTCACCCCTTTCAGGCTCCTGTTTGGGGAAGAAGCTGTGCTACCAGAAGAGTTGAAGCACGGATCAATCAGAGCAACCCTCGAAACAGATGAACAAAACCAACTGCTAGACAAAGATCTACTTGAAGAAACAAGATGCAACGCAGTGCACAACCTTCGCAAGTATCAGGAAGAAACAAAAAAAATAGAGAGACAAAAAGGTGAGAATCAAAGAACTAAAGAAGGGTGACCTCGTTCTCATTCGGAAGCAAAACGCCAACATGACGGGAAAGTTTCAGCCAAAGTGGACGGGTCCATACTTAATAGTAGAATGCAATCGTCCCGGCTCTTTTCACCTCTCTGACAGTGAGGGAAACATCCTGCCTCACACCTGGAATGTCCACGACCTTCGCAAATACTACCCATAGCGGAGCCTTAGCGAGCTCTTGCAACTTGTAATATGCCTTCAGTCAACTCTTCTTCTCAGCATCGTACTTGTAACCAAAATAAAGGCGCTGCACTCTTTTTCCTTACGAAGGGGCGTAAGGTTTTTTAACGAGGCAGTTTCCAAGTCCTTAATAAAGGCATCAACCCTTGAAAAAACAAAACTCTAAAGTCCTTTCTTTCAGTTTTTCCTTAAGCATCGATAAAAGCAGCCCTTATCCAAGAGCGCTTAAAATCGATGAAAAACACCAAAGATTGCTTCGAAGCACAAATTTTTTCGAAGCAAACTTGGGAAAAGCAAACTTCACCTCCACCTAAGACAAGGGGAGGCGCGAAGTCCAAAAAAGTCGAGCATCCTCGCAAAACACGCTAGGGGCTCGCAAAGCAAACTTCACCTCCACCTAAGACAAGGGGAGGCGCGAAGTCCAAAAAAGTTGAGAACCCTCGCAAAAAATGCTAGGGGCTCGCAAAGCAAACTTCACCTCCACCTAAGACAAGGGGAGGCGCGAAGTCCCAAAAAGTCGAGCACCCTCGCAAAAAACACCAGGGGCTCGCAAAGCAAACTTCACCTCCACCTAAGACAAGGGGAGGCGTGAAGTCCAAAAAAGTCGAGCACCCTCGCAAAAAACGCTAGGGGCTCGCAAAGCAAACTTCACCTCCACCTAAGACAAGGGGAGGCGCGAAGTCCAAAAGTCGAGTACCCCCGCAAAACCAAAAACGTTAAGCGAGCCTCGCTAAAAGAAAAGGGGGCGTCGCTGTTTTTCCTAATCAGCTTACAAAAACGTTAAGCGAGCCTCGCTAAAAGAAAAGGGGGCGTCGCGTTTTCCAAATCAGCTTACAAAAACGTTAAGCGAGCCTCGCTAAAAGAAAAGGAGGCGTCGCTGTTTTTCTTAATCAGCTTACAAAAACGTTAAGCGAGCCTCGCTAAAAGAAAAGGAGGCGTCGCTGTTTTTCCAAATCAGCTTAAAAAAACGTTAAGCGAGCCTCGCTAAAAGAAAAGGGGGCGTCGCTGTTTTTCCTAATCAGCTTACAAAAACGTTAAGCGAGCCTCGCTAAAAGTAAAAGAGGCGTCACTGTTTTTCCAAATCAGCTTACAAAAACGTTAAGCGAGCCTCGCTAAAAGAAAAGGGGGCGTCGCTGTTTTTTTCTAATCAGCTTACAAAAATGTTAAGCGAGCCTCGCTAAAAGAAAAGGGGGCGTCGCTGTTTTCCTAATCAGCTTACAAAAACGTTAAGCGAGCCTCGCTAAAAGAAAAGGGGCCGTCGTCGTTTTTCCTAATCAGCTTACAAAAACGTTAAGCGAGCCTCGCTAAAAGAAAAGAAGGCGTCGCTATTTTTCCTAATCAGCTTACAAAAACGTTAAGCGAGCCTCGCTAAAAGAAAAAGGGGGCGTCGCTGTTTTTCTAATCAGCTTACAAAAACGTTAAGCGAGCCTCGCTAAAAGAAAAGGGGGCGACGCTATTTTTCCTAATTAGCTTACAAAAACGTTAAGCGAACCTCGCTAAAAGAAAAGGGGGCGTCGCCGTTTTCCGAATTCAGCTTACAAAAACGTTAAGCGAGCCTCGCTAAAAGGAAAGGGGGGCGTCGCTGTTTTCAAAAAAACACCTCTCCCAAAAGAAAAGCGAGCCTCGAGAATCAAGTATCATTTTCATCAAATCGCAAAAAAGGAATAGCGCCTCCAGAGAACAACATCACAAATTGTTCACTTTTGACCACAATGTGATATACAATCAATAAAAAGAATAAAATTACAAGGAACCATCACTACCCTCAATCAACATCAAATCATCCAAACCTTCGACACCCTCCTCAAATCCTATATCCACCGGAACTATGGGTCCCCACAACAAAGAAGCTGCAGGAACAAGTGGCAGCTCCCCGGACAAAACCCTCGCCCTATACATATATGTACGATTTACTTCACTAACTTCCGAAGGTTCCTCTTTCGGAACCACAAGCGACCCATCCGAACCTAAATCACCACAAGCGACCCATCCGAACCTAAATCTAGTATGCTTCGCCCAAACAAATAATCCAGAGCTGTCTTCTCATCAATATCATCATCAACAACAGCTTGCGAGGACGAAGATGAACCAAACAAATATCGTGTGGCCTGTCAATCATTATAATCAGCCTTGCGCCAAAAATGACTCGATCTGCTATTTTTCAAATCATACCTCCACACTTTCGACCACCAAAATCGTTCAAAGGACAGCGAAGGGTGTTTAAGCCTAGCCCAAGCCCAAGATTCACCAGTTATAAAAACATCCTGATAATTTAGCATCAGCGGTGTCACATCAAAAACCTCTAGCACGGTTCCATCAGGAACCTGCATTTTCACAGATATAAAAAGTGTCTCAGTGTCATCAAGTCTTTCCAACTCCACACATATTACAAAATAACCCTCTCGTCAGAGTAATCCTAAGTTTTCACACCTGCCTGGCTCCCCACTGCTGATCTGCTCCAGCTTCGGCAGCGGCAGCATCTAGACCTTCGCCAGCGGCAGCTGCCAAGTTCTCAGGTGCTTCCTCAGTCGCCGCCTCTTCTATGTTAGCTTCTCCAGTCACCGGAGCATCCTCAGCCGAGGGTACCTCCTCCGCTGGAGGAACCTCCGCAGAACTGGGCGCAAGACCAGACTTGGAGCATCTGGCAGCATCTTCAGGCGCGCTCGGCGAGGGCAGTGCATCTTTCTGAGCCTGCATAAATAGACCACCAAATTAGAATACCATCACGGTCGTCCATAAAACAGTGACATGGAGTAAACAACTCATACAAATTAGTACCTGACGAGTAGCCTCCGCTGCCTCTTCGAAGGCGAGAGCGCGTCCACCTCCGTTAATCCAAAACCTCTGGAGCAAGCGCATTGCACAGTTCTGAACCTCCGCATCATCCATATTCAATTTCCGCACCTCGTCGACTGTTGGAAAAACGTGGTTCGGTTTCCTAATTTTCCGAAGATGCTCGCAATCGGCCTGGCGAAGAGTAGCGGCCATGGCCAACGCTCCGGCGTAACAGCCAAAGTCAGCCGCGTTCTCAACTAGCGAGCTAAAAACATCAAGCTCATTTACAAGCCAACCCTCGAACGCCTCAGCCTCAGCAGCAGGCAACGGCTCCCCAGCAGAACCGCCAGCTTCGGTCAAGCAGGCGTCAACTTTATTCTTTATTTTCCCCATGCTCTCCCGCCACGCCTCGGACTGCGAAGCAACCTTCGAGGACAGTTCATTTATGCGACTGTTCGCTGATAACAAATCTTTGTCTTTTTGACGACAAGACGCTAGGAGCTCAGCGTTACTATTTGCAGCCTCATGTGCCTCCTCTCGAGACTTTCTAACCTTTTCCAAGGCAGCCTTAAGCTCAATTTCCTTTTTCTCTAAACTTTGGCGAAGGTCTTTATTATCTTTTTCAACTTCAATCAACCGATCATTCAAATGGTGAAGATTATAACTCGCCCTCTGACGCGCCGAGCGGTTAAGCAGCATCAACTCAGCCACTTTGACATCGATGTCATCGTGAAGGTTGTCCAAGGGCTTGTTGGCCAGTCGAAGCTCCGCCCTCGGCACACAGATACAGTTAAACACCCGACCAAGAAAGCGCCTTTCCTCCAGAGCACACTGTAAGTGACACTCTCGAAGGTCCGGACTCGTGAAAAGCTCCGTCGCCGGATCAGAAACTCCAATCTTCTTGGCGAAATAAGGAAGGCTTGATCGGCTAGCCTCGCCATACGGCCTCTTCCCAGGGTCCGTTCGGATTCAAGATCACCAGAAAACTCGAAGCCATCAATCCATATGTGCGAGCCTGCAAATTCGGGAAATGACCCTCGTGGAGGACTCTCTGGCTAAAAGTCCCGAATGACATCATCAATACTTCGAGTAGCCACAGCGCCAGCACTAGACGAGACTATCCTTTTTCCTCGGTCATCCTCAATGGACACATCTTCATCAGAATCACCTTCACTTCTAGAGGTATCACTAACCTCATTGGATGAATCCTCTTCAAAGCCCCCCTCCTTTTCACCCTCTCTCTCTTCCTCTTTCTCATCATCATCAGAGACACCTTTGTCGTCTGAGATCTGGATCAAAGCACTAATCCCGCCAACACGGGGCACCCGTCCTCCAACCCTTCCAACACCTCGGCCGCTTGAAACAATGGCCGAGGAGGAGGAAGTACCGGCAACACCTGAACCTACTGCGGCTTTCGTCGCAAGCGCTTTCACCCGGCCGGCGGCGCCGCCGCGGCCACGACCGCGACCCCTCTTCGGCCGTGAAATAATCTCTTTCTCCTCCGCAGAAGCACGCTTCCTTTTCTTTGGCGCATCCTCGCTCGACGGAGCAGGCCAATCAGCATACTGAATCCCAAGAATGTCGAACAGCCGGTTAACTCGACCTCCACTACCCACCGAGCTGTGGATCGCCTTTACCTCCAATGTGGACAACTTTCCAACAAGTTCTTCCGCCCACTCCTGAACACGCTTATAGACCGCTTCGAGCCCATCTTCTCGCCTGGGAAATTTCCTGAGAACTTTCTCCCAAACCTTGTTAAGGTCAACCTTCGGTTTCTTCAAACCTTTACCCTCGTACTTGGGGTCATCCTCGACTGCAAACCATGCCTGCCTCCGGCTAAGGGGCCAAACCTTGGCACAATAGTACTCTTCGACCAAGTCGCGAGCACACTGAGAGCGCGCCACCACCCTCAGACAATCAACAGCAGCATGAGCCTCGGGGCCCATCATAGCTTCGGCGCTAATGTCACCAAGCGGCGGAAGCTCGTCGCAAAGCTCAATGTTGCCACTAAGCTTATAGTAGAACCAGAACTCCTACCACCCACTGGTCCATTTGTTCTTCTGGGCTTGCACTGGCAATTCCGATCCGGCGCGATGGCAAAAAGTGTATACCGCAAACTGACCAAAACTGGTGTTACCTCCGCGATCAGAGACCTTGCGAGGCTGCATGTGCATACGATGAGTTCGAACAAAACCCTCAACATGAGGAACAATACCCTGAGAACGGCACGCCCAGACATAAACTGACATCTTCGTGAAGCACGACGGTGTGAGCTGATGGAAACGCAAGTTGAACCTTCGCAGAACCAAAGTCACAAAGGAATCAGCAGGGAACCGCAGACCAGCTGAAAAGAACTCTTCAAATAAAACAACCTCATCTGCGTCCGGCTTCGGCACTGTCTCCCCAGCACTGGTCCTAGCCTTCCCATCCTCTATCCAACCTCGCTTGACATAAGTAGCCAACTCTGAACTACAAACCCGGTTGAGTCCGAACTCAAAGCTAACCCCCTCATCCGCAGCGGAGGGGGATACGACACGAGCGGTTTGCTTGGACCTAGCCATCTCTCAAAACTAAAACCCTTACAAAGGCAGCACGCCAAACCTTCGCAACCAGGCAAAACCAACCTTTGCAATAAGAAATGCGCAGCAGTAGGAGGGCTAGAGCAAATGAGGGCACGACTTCAGTTCCCTCACCAGCCCCATCTATTTATAGGCTGGAAGACGGGACACCCAGACCGACAAAACCGGCACGACAACCGAAGTCCACGGCGCAAAAAACGAAACGGACCTTAACAGTGCAAAACAAAGGATAAAACGACCCGGCCCAAAAGCAGCCATGGGCGTCGCTACCAAGGGTCCCGTTACAATTCCCGTCAAAGACCGCTGCTTGGGCCTAAATACTGTTCCTTAGATCCAAGGCAACGAGGGGCTACTGTTGGGGGAAGGGACCCTCGGAAGCGGCGCCTCACGAGCTGGCTCGAATGGCAACCTTCGCCCAGCACTGGTGCTCTCACAAACTTTCTTCTCTCTGTCAATTTGGAGCCTCCGGACCGGTCTAACCTTCGGGTACAAACCCGACCCTCGAAGTTCATTGTACTACTTGCAGGTAAAGGCGCGCCGTGGACACAGGGAGCGACCCTCGCATTTTCCGAGGCTCATTCGCTAAAGGCTTTAGGCTCGGCGAATGGCCAGCAGACGCTGACCTCGCGGCCAGCAGAGTCGCGAAGGTTTGACCTTTGCCCTTTCACGGAGGTGGGCAGAACAGGATGACGGCGGGTAGGAGAAAGACAAGCTAGGGTTTCAGTACGTTGTGTGCTTGTACGACTTTGCCCTTCCGGTCGTGTGCTTGTACGATTTTGCCCTTCCGTTGTATGGCGCTGAGGAATCTTTCTTGTACCCTTTTGTAATTTGGTCAGCACCCTTTGGTATCCCCTATAAATACCAAGGGGTGAACAGTGTAACGGCGGGATGTTTTTTGGGAATAGAGCCACAACATCACTGTTCCTGCTTCCTATGCACCTTCGCTATATCACTGTTCTTGTTTCCTTTGCTCCTTCGCTTGGTTCTGACGATTGGCCACCTTCGCCACCCCCCTGCACGTGTGCGGAGGTAGGGCAAGTGTGTTACCAACAATATATATAATTGGATCATTAATTAACTATTGCAGAGTTAAAGAGCAGGAATCAATATTTAAAGATCACATTTACCCTCCGATAATATCTATTATATCTTGGTAATCTTCTTGTGGTTTTCTCAGAGAGTCATAGATTAGCAAACAACTTTCGTGGAGATCGATCACAATTAGTATCCAGTGAAAACTGCATTTATATTTATAAGTAAACACATATATCTTTATGTCAACCTATAATAAAATGTGCATATGATAACAAAACTCACCTAAAGTTATAGGGGAATAGTATATATCTTTTGTCCCTTTGGTTTACGAAGAACCTCCGCAAATTCCTCTCTATTTGAGTTTTCCATGCATCCGAGAGAGTATTGCTTGGGTGCTTGAAGACGATATATGGATCGATGAAACCAATCTCCTTGTCATTTTTACGCCTTAGTTGTCTCATCATGTTTCTGCATATGTTTAGAAACGCTTGCTAGTGTGAGGACAATTACTTATACATATACATAAGCTAAAGTGAGATTATTAAAAGAAACAATCACTTACAGGCAAAAGCAGCTGACGAGAGATTTGTCTAGAGCGTCCATGTGGCAGAGCTGATGTAACTCATTAAACTGAACATATATTATGTCATCACCACGAAAGTAATCTTGGTCTCTAATTCTGACGCAAATATAGTCATCAGCTTTTCTGCCACACGCCGTGAGGTACCACTGATTTAGCAAGTGCATTTGCGTACCAAGATCCCTCAGGGCCGCTGGGTTGTATAAACTTTGACCATATACATATGCCCTTTGCCATTTATCAACTTCTGGAGCACTTATGATGCCTGCTTCTTCGAGTATGTTTTCCACATTTAAACCAGTTTCCTCGAAAAATTTGAGCAGTTGCTCAGGATCAACGTCTCCATATGTTCGTTGTATGATGTCCATGTTTGTACCATATTCATTCCCAACAGCTAGATCCGGCACTGATTGTTGCGTTTGTTCCCCGAGCTGTGGGACACCCTTTCCTGCTCTCTTCTTTGTCTTCTTCGCCTCCTCAATTGATTTGCTGAGCGTGCGATCATAGTCTAATTTTGGCGAAGCCTTACGGGCAACACGTACCTTTTTCTGGTGAGCGTCCACAGTTTGCCTTAGTTTTTCAGGACAAACAAAAAGGTACGGCTGCTCCGGGTTTCGCTTTGCTCGACTACTAGCAACGACAGCGTCGAAGAACTTGTTCAAGTCTTTTTGCGCTACAGCTTCAGTCTCCTCATCGGTCATGTCATATGGAAGTTTTGTCATCTTGGGAATGGCCGCTGGTTTTCTCACAGAGGCTGTCTTCTTCGGAGGTGATGGGGCTGACGCCTTTGTTTGTGTAACATGCCTCTTCTTTGTTGGCGGTGGCGGTGTTGGAACCCGCCGTGGAGATGGGGCAGGTGGCGGTGTTGGATCCCGCTGTGGAGGAGATGGTGGGGCCGGTGGCGGTGTTGGATCACGCCGTGGGGGAGATGGGGCCGGTGGCGGTGTTGGATCCCGTCGTGGAGGAGATGGTGGGGCCAGTGGCGGTGATGGATCCCGTCGTGTTAGATCTTGATCATCATCGCCCGCAACACTGTGATCATGTGGTGAATGAATAATTAGACTTAGGTTGGGGGATGTCCTGCTGCGAAAACAACATGGTATATGAGTATCCATTTATACTATTAGCTCACCAATACTATTAACATTCATTCACTAATTTCATACACACCTAGGGTTAGGTTGTTGAGGAGGAGGAGGTGATGCACCAGGAATTATGATATAACGCTTGCGCCAACATATGAATGTCTTCTCTGCTTCTCCTAATGTCTTCTCGCCATCACCTCCTTTAATGTCAAGTTCAACATTGTTGTAACCTTTCACCACCCTATCCACCGAGACGCTAGCATATCCAGGAGGTATTATTGCCCCATGACATATTGGTGTCTTCGTAGGATCGATAGGAGATACAACACCTATAGCCACCATGACTGTGGCATTCCCCTGTGGAATGTGCAGTTCACATGTCGTGAGAGGCTCGGTGATGTCATCCACGGGAAAGTGCAGTCCTGCGTCTGGCACCTCTGTGGAAGCGCAACTGCTTTTCATTTGATCTAGGGGACTGATGTTGACTCCCGGCTCTGATGCAGATTGCCTTTGCATCGAACTTACTGCTAACTGCACTTGCTTTTTTATTTCCTCGCTCATTTTGTCTTCAAGTGCTTTTTCTCGCTCAACTGCTTCACGAGCCGCGACCTGTGACTGAAGAACCATTTCCTCTAACCTTTGCATCCGCTCTGCCTCCTCCTCCTTCTTTCTCGCGCGGCTTCTATAGGTCTCTTTGTCCCAAGGGAAGGCATGCTCCCACGACACCTCCCCATAGCCTCTGGTTCTCCCACCATATTCAGGATTCTCTAGGGCGTATGTCAGCTCGTCCTTTTCTCTGTTCGGCTGCTACCTGCCACTGTGAGCTATTTCTCTAGCATAGGCAAATCTTTCTGCTGCTCTATGGAGTTTTTTGCCATACTCTATCCTTCCCGTCTGTAGGTCCAGACTTCCTCCATGACCAAAAAACCAATACTTGGTGCGCTCAGGCCAGTTTATTGATTTTGGTTCAATGCCCTTGGCTAGCATCTCTCGTTCCATTCTTTCCCATTTAGGAATGGCACTCTTGTAGCCACCTGATCCCAAGTGATGGTGGTATTATTTTTGTCGGGCATTCTGTTGGTTCCTCCTGACCCGTGCCTCACCCTCTTCTGATTTCTTGAATTCTACAAACTCATCCCAAAATGGCCTCAACTTGAAGTAGGCCTTAGTGTTGAAATCCGGAGTTAGATCCTTCTTGATAAATGTGTTATACAACTTCTTCTTCCAGCCCTGGAATAGTGTTGCCATTTTCTTCATAGCCCACTCCTGAACTCTTTCCTTCAAATTTCTATCTTTTGTTTTAGGCGTGAAATGTGCAAGGACATCTTGCCAAACCAGTTCCTTATCAAGATCAGAGACAAAACTTATATGAGGAGCACTTTTCTTTTCCTTCCATTCACGAGCACTGATCGGGATCTTATCCCTTACAAGGTACCCACAGTGGTTAACAAATTTCTGTGCATGTTCTCCAAGTACTTGGCCTGTTTCCTCGTTGAATTCCGAGATAATGTACCGGCCATCCAACGGCTTCTTCGGACCTCGTACGGTCCTACTCTTCCCGGTAGTCATTGTCGATCCGGAGGTCTACGTATGTAGGAACAGTACATTATAAATACATTTATAAATTGTTTAGAATTTCAGGTGCACATAGAGATTGTAGGTATACCTCGCCAGTATTTTCTTGCATGATTTCTTCATAATTGGCAAAGTATTGATTGCCGTCATCTACTTCTTGATTATTGTTATCATCACCTGCTAATTCTTGATTCGCGCCGCTGTTGATTAAGTCGTACATTTCCTCCTCCATGTTGTCAACTGGGTCGGCCATTTCTGCGAATAACATGGACGATAATAAACACATATTTCTGCAAATAACGTATATTCATAAAGACCATATTTATTTTTTATTTAACACTTTGTAAAGGTAACACGATTGATAATAAACACTTTGGGTTTAGGGTTTAGGGTTTAGGCTCTAGGTTTAGGGTTTAGGGTTTCACGTTTGGGGTTTTGGGTTTGGGGTTTAGGGTTTAGGCTCTAGGTTTATGGTTTCGGGTTTGGGGTTTCAGGTTTGGGGTTTCGGGTTTGGGGTTTAGGGTTTCAGGTTTGGTGTTTAGGGTTTAGGGTTTCGGGTTTGGGGTTTAGGGTTTTGTCCATATACATATACATGACCGATATAAATAAATGTATAGATATCTAAAGACCAAAATATCTAAGTGATTATTCCATAAAGACCATATTTATTTTTTATTTAACACTTTGTAAAGGTAACATGATCGATAATAAGCACTTTGGGTTTAGGGTTTAGGGTTTAGGCTCTAGGTTTAGGGTTTAGGGTTTCGCGTTTGGGGTTTCGGGTTTGGGGTTTAGGATTTCAGGTTTGGGGTTTAGGGTTTCGGGTTTGGGGTTTACGGTTTGGGGTTTAGGGTTTTGGGTTTGGGGTTTAGGGTTTAGGGTTTAGGCTCTAGGTTTATGTGTTGGCACCAAAAGTGACGCACTATGCCAATCACACAGCAAGCCGGAGAAGCCGGCTTCAAACGTGGCCCGGGTACTCAGAAGTCCGGTGCGTGCCAGTCAGTTTGCCCTGCAACTAACAAGGGAGATAAATTGTTAAATACAAAGCTAGAACGTGCCGGGTATGACCAGACAGTTCCAAGATGTACGGCCCTGAAGCCACTTACGACGACATATAGCTAGGAAAGCTATCTGCCAACAGGTTTAAAAGTCATTCGGCAGTATGAACGAAGTTACGTGAATAACAAGTTGCCGAGTACGTTTGCATGAGAATTGTACTTGCATGATATATTAACTATGAATTAAAGTTTAACCAATCTCGATTGTGCAACCGAGTTGGGGTCCATGGGGATTGAGCATACAAATCAAGCATACTTAAACTAATCTAAAGCCTGCGCCCGCCGCACGACGCCTAGCCTTTTCATAGATCAAACGTGCTTAACGTGTATGAACCCTCACCACGTGGCAATCTAGATACGATCAAATCGGCTATTACGGGTAATAGATCTATTGCATGGAAGACTTTACAATAATGAATATGAAAGAACAGGATAGATCTATAAAAGACAGAGCCGAACCGAGCGAGATCTAGATTGGGCAAAAAAAAGTATTGCAAATATGTATAAAACATTAAACATAGAGCAAACACATGATAACTTAATGAATCTAATAGATTGCCAAGTCTAATAGAGCCGATAACTATCTTTACTCATGTCTTAATCCGCCGCACGATACAAGGCATAAGCAAAAACTTCCCGTCATTAGCTTAAATCCACCGCATGATACTAAGCTAAACATACGAGACTACTTGCATCAAATCTAAATCTGCCGCACGATACTAGACATGATAACAAGGTTGCCGGGACTCACGGAGGTCGACGGATCGATGACTCCTCTCGAAGAACACGGCGACACGACTTGGACTCGAAGATGGCACGGGGCCGGGTTGGTTGTATTGATTGTGAACATGTTACAATAGTCTCAGGGTTTATATTTATACCCTGGTGTTCTCTGAGTCCTAGAAGGACACGATTACAATGATAAAATTAGGAAACTATCAAAAACATGATGCCTTCTGCTCCAAGCTTCCTTTAATAACCGGCATGCACTAAAATGACGAGATCCCCACCGCTAAATCTTCTTGACACGCCGCATTTGTCATCTTCTAACGCAAACCGACTCGGCTTGAGGTAGCCGACCGCAGCGTCATATTGCCGAATTCGCTCGCCATTGACTAGTCGCTTCCACAGCCTTGCCGAACCTACTAAGTTAGCCAACCGCGCCCGCCATCTGCCGAATCCCCTCAGGCGGTGATTTCTCTGAATCTGTACTGGGCTGGCCTACTTGTCATAGTGCAAAAATTATGTGTTAACATTATGGTTTGGGGTTTAGGGTTTCGGGTTTAGGGTTTCGGGTTTGGGGTTTAGGGTTTAGGGTTTAGGCTCTAGGTTTATGGTTTAGGGTTTCGGGTTTGGGGTTTCGGGTTTGGGTTTTCGGGTTTGGGGTTTCGGGTTTGGGGTTTAGGGTTTAGGGTTTAGGCTCTAGGTTTATGGTTTGGGGTTTAGGGTTTCTGGTTCAGGGTTTCAGGTTTGGGGTTTAGGGTTTAGGGTTTAGGCTCTAGGTTTCGGGTTTGGGGTTTCGAGTTTGGGGTTTCGGGTTTGGGGTTTGGGGTTTAGGGTTTAGGGTTTAGGCTCTAGGTTTATGGTTTAGGGTTTCGGGTTTTGGGTTTTGGGTTTGGGGTTTCGGGTTTGGGGTTTAGGGTTTCAGGTTTGGTGTTTAGGGTTTAGGATTTTAGGTTTGGGGTTTAGGGTTTGGGGTTTAGTGTTTTGTCCATATACATATACACGACCGATATAAATAAATGTATAGATATCTAAAGACCAAAATATCTAAGTGATTATTCCATAAACATATACACGACCATATTCGTAAAAATAACACTATCGACATGATCGAAAAGTCATGTCTAAGTGATTATTCCATAAACATATCTAAGTGATTATTCCATAAACATATCTAAGTGATTATTCCATAAACATATCTAAGTGATTATTCCATAAACGTATCTAACTGGTTATTCCTCCTCCATCTATCATAAAGGACACACCGTTGACGAGAGGACGATGACGGACGACGGCGAGGATGACGACGCGGTGAGGACGACGACAGACGGTGGCGAGGATGACGTCGCGGTGAGGACGACGACGGACGGCGGCGAGGATGACGTCGCGGTGAGGACGACGACGGACGACGGCGAGGATGACGTCGCGGTGAGGATGACGGCGGACGGCGGCGTGGTCAACGTGACCAATCTCTTTTTATCTACATGTGTAAACATAATATTTTGTTAGTGTAAAAAACATTTTCTATAAACATTTTCTACAAATGTCCGTGCATTGCAAAGGAACACACGATTTATATATTTATTTTTCTATAAATATATATGTATACACTACAAAGAAACATTTTCTATAAACATGATTTTCTAAAAATGATTTATATAACTATATTTATATAAATATATATTCATTTTTCTATAAACATATATACACTACAGTGCATTAATATCATTTTATGATATTCTCTAAATATATATGTATATATATTCATTTTCTATAATCATTCATTTTCTATATATATCTTTTTTATTTTTCTATAAATATATATGTATTTATAATCATTTTTCTATAATCATTCATTTTCTATATATATCATTTTTTCTTTCATTCTTCCTGCACACAACACACACAGTGCACACACACACGCACACACACAGTGCACACACACGCACCGCACACAACAACACGCACACACGCACACACACAACACACGCACTGAGCACGGCGACGCGACCGCGCCCGACCTCCTCACCGGCGGCGCGAGAGGACGAGGCGCGCGCGGCCGCCAAGTGCGGCGGCGAGGGAGGCTGGCGATGGAGAGAAGAGGAGGCGTCGGCGCGGGAGGCGACGGAGAGAAGAGGAGGCGTCGGCGCGGGAGGCCGGCGAGGGCCGACGACGGAGAGAAGAGGACGACGGCGAGGGAGACGGCGGGACAACGGCGGCGCGGCACTGGATCGGAGACGGCGAGGGAGGCGGCGGCGCTGCGGGCGGTCTGACGTCGATCTGAGGAAGGAGGGCATTGTGCCCTATATACGCGGGGAGCCTTTAGTCCCGGGCCGTGGCACCACCCGGGACTAAAAGACCTTTAGTCCCGGGGCGTAAGCCCGCCCGGAACTAAAGGTTCGGACCTTTAACCCCGGGCGGGCTTACGCCCCGGGACTAAAGGTACCTTTAGTCCCGGGTGGTGCCGCAGCCCGGGACTAAAGGTTCTTTCCCGCCACTGTTTTGGGCTTTCTGTATTTTAGGTTTTGTATTAGGTTTTCACTATATTAATATGTTGTAATACTTGTTAATTGCATAGTAAATTCAATATTAGGCATAAAATTTGTTAAAAATAGCAGTTGTATTTTCTTTTACCTTATTGTATAGTAGAAAATTTTGTAACATAAATTCTTTTCTTTTCTTATAATAACAAATATAAATGTAAATAACAATTCATATTTTCTGAAACAACTGGTTCTCGATAGGAAAATTATTTTTGCATTATCTGAACATTAAATTTTGGGTTGTTCATCTTTTATTGTCCAAATGCAACCAACAAGTTTGTGATTTTTCGGAGATGGTTTCGTACTTTTTCCGGTTTAATAGAATTACCGCGCACCGTCACCCAATAATTATTGGATAAACTAGGCCTCCGACTTGGAAAATTTTTTGGGCATCTCGTGTGGGGCATCAATTAGGCCTCCAATAATTAAAATAATGATCAGAAAAATCTAACACATCGTGTGGGGCATCAATTTGGGCTCATATTAACGAACCATGACTATCCATAATCATTATTAATAACCATGACTATCCATAATCATTATTAACCATGACTATCCATAACTAAAATAATGTAATAAATCAAGTCATTTCGACACCGACATCAACGAACCATGACTATCCATAATCATTATTAATTACACAAAAGCTGTAATACATAATATTAGTTAAAGCATAACTATATATCAAGCGGGTACACTGGTGATCTTCTTCTTGACGTATGTCCCTTGGTTATGATCATGTCATAACCATGGAGTCTCCTCAGTATTTAGCAGGATGCTTGGATCTTTGGTCATACTGAAGGGCGGTATTCGGTCATCCCTTTCATAATCTTCTGACATGTCTGACTTGTCCTCAATTTCCACGATGTTTCTTCTTCCTGAAAGAACTATGTGGCGTTTTGGCTCTTTGGTTGATTTTTCATCATTTTTTCCTCTCTTGGGTTTTGTAGACATGTCTTTCACGTAGAACACCTGATTCACATCAGCAACAAGGACGAATGGTTCACCTTTGTATCCAATATTGTTGATATCCACTGTTGTCATTCCATACTCCTTGTCAACTGTTACTCCGCCTCCGGTCGTCTTGACCCATTGGCATCGAAACAAAGAGACTTTAAAATTAGGTGCGTAGTCTAGTTCCCAAATCTCCTATATGCGGCCATAATATGTTTGCCTCTTCCCATTTGGGTCTGTGGCATCTACGCGAACACCACTGTTTTGGTTTGTGCTCCTTTTATCTTGGGCAATGGTGTAAAATGTGTTTCCATTTATCTCATACCCTTTGTACGTGAGGATGTGCCATGATGGTTGCCTAGCCAACAAATATAGTTGCTCATCAATATTGTTATCACCCAGACATTCTTTTCGCAACCAAGTGCTAAAAGTATTCATGTGCTCACGTGTAATCCAAACTTCATTCTTCCCAGGAAATTGGGATCGTAGGAACTCCTTGTGTACCTCGATATATGGATCCACCACTGATGAGTTTTGAAGAACTGTGTAGTGCGCTTTATTAAAATAATCGTTCCCCGTACCGATATATGTTTTCTTCCCTAGTGTCCCCTTTCCACACAGTCTCCCCTTGTGTCGTGATTCAGGAACACCAATCGGGTCAAGGTCAGGAATAAAGTCAACACAGAACTCTATGACCTCCTCTGTCCCATAGCCCTTGGAGATGCTTCCTTCTGGCCGAGCACGTTGGTGAACATATTTTTTTAGTACTCCCATGAACCTCTCGAAGGGGAACATGTTGTGTAGGAACACAGGACCGAGAATATGAATCTCCTTGACCAGGTGAACTAGGAGGTGTGTCATGATATTAAAGAAGGATGGAGGGAACACCAACTCAAAGCTCACAAGACATTGAACCACATCATTCTGTAGAGTAGCTAGTTCTAGTGGATTAATTGCCTTCTGAGAAATTGCATTGAGGAATGCACATAGCTACACAGTGGCCAGACGTACATGTGGAGGTAGAATTCCTCTTAAAGCAACAGGAAGCAATTTCGTCATAAGCACGTGGCAGTCATGCGACTTTAAGTTTAGGAATTTCTTCTCTTGCATATTTATTATTCCCTTTATATTGGAGGAGAATCCAGATGGGACCTTGATGCTGTTTAGGCATTCAAACATGATTTCCTTCTCTTAATTGCTAAGAGTATAGCTAGCAGGTCTTAAGTAATGGCGTCCATCATCTGTCTTCTCTGGATGTAGGTTGTCTCGTTCTTTCATGCGCTGCAAGTCTTGTCGTGCTTCAAGTGTATCCTTAGACTTTCCATACACACCCATGAATCCTAGAAGGTTGACACAAAGATTCTTTGTCAGGTGCATCACGTCGATCGCGTGGCAGACCCATAGTACATGCCAATAGGGTAGCTCCCAAAATATTGATTTCTTCTTCCACATGGGTGCGTGTCCCGTAGCGTCTTTCGGAACAGGTTCACTGCCCGTCCCCTTTCCAAAGACTACTTTCACATCCTTGATCATCTCAAGTATATCTTCCCAGTTCTGTTGCGAGGCTTGCTCCGGTGGTCTGTCTCACCTTTAAAATGCTTGCCTTTCTTTCTAACCTGGTGATTCACGGAAAGAAATCGACGATGGCCAAGGTACACTACCTTTCTACATTTTTTCAAATATATACTATCCATGTCATCAAAACAATGTGTGCATGCATTATATCCCTTGTTTGTCTGTCCTGAAAGATTACTTAGAGCAAGCCAATCATTGATTGTTACGAACAACAATGCTCGCAGGTCAAAGTGTTCCTGTTTGTAATCATCCCACACACGTACACCTGATTTACTCCATAAAAGTAGGAGTTCCTCAACTAATGGCCTCAGGTAGACATCGATGTTGTTGCCAGGTTGTCTCGAGCCTTGGATGAGCACTGACATCATAATGAACTTCCGCTTCATGCATAACCATGGAGGAAGGTTGTAGATACATAGAGTAACAAGCCACGTGCTATGACTACTGCTCTGTTCCCCATAAGGATTCATCCCGTCCGTACTTAAACCAAACCTTAAGTTTCTAGCGTCTTTTGCAAATTCTGGGAATTCTCTGTCTATTGCTCTCCACTGGGACCCATCAGCAGGGTGTCTCAACATGTTGTCTACCTTACGGTCTTCTTTGTACCATCGCACCAACTTTGCATGGTCCTTGTTTCTGAACAGACGTTTCAGGCGTGGTATTATAGGAGCGTACCACATAACCTTGGCAGAGATTTTCTTTCGGGGACGTTCTTCACCCTCAACATCGCCAGGGTCATCTAGCCTGATCTTATATCGTGACGCTTTACATACACGACATTCATCCAAATTCTCGTATTCCTTGCCACGGTACAGGATGCAGTCATTAGGACATGCATGTATCTTTTGGATTTCGAAACCCAATGGACAAACGACTTGTTTTGCTTCGTACGTAGTGGCGGGCAATTCGTTTGGCTTCGGAAGCATCTTTTGTTTTATAATCTTCAATAATTATCCAAATGCCTTGTCAGATACACCATTCTGTGCCTTCCATTGTAGCAACTCAGGTGTTGTACCCAACTTTTTTTGTCCATCTGCAGCAGACGGGTATAGCAATTTCCTGTGATCCTCTAGCATACAGTCAAACTTAGCCTTCTCCCTTTCACTTTCACAATCTCTTTGTGCATCACGAATGACATCACCAAGAGCATCATCTTCAGCGAGTGTGTCTTTTGCACTTGCCTCTTCTTCACCTTCCCCCATTGCAGTATCACCAAAGTCACCGTATTGAGCAATAATATCATCGTCAGGGTCTAATTGTTCTTCTTCACCTTCTTCCATCATAACACCAATTTCTCCATGCTTTCTCCATGCTTCGTCCAACAACTATAGTTTGGCATGAAACCTGACTTGAACAAGTGTGAGTGAAGACTTCTTGAGCTAGAATATTCCTTCGAATTATTACAAAGGGCACATGGGCAGCACATAAAACCATTCCGCTTATTTGCCTCGGCCACTCTTAAAAAATAATGCACGCCATCAATGAACTCTTTTGAGCGACGATCGGCATTGTACATCTAGTGACGTGTCATCGTCTGCATTATATGACATATCACATAATTATATCTCTCATTCTTATCAACAAATTTAATTTTCTAGCTCAAATTTATAAACATGTTCATGACACCCAAATTTAGTAAGCATCACTAGTGGCATATAAGTAGTTGTCTAATTAATTATTACATCAAGATAACAGTGCAGCCTCATCCACTTGGCCACAGCCAAAGCAACTAACAACACCTGCACATTTTTCCCACATCACAGTCCAACAAGATGGACTGCCTGCCACTCCAACCTGATAGGAAGGTAAGGTAGGGGTACGTGCAGTAGGAATTGAGTTGATTCTGGAGTTGAAAGCCTCTAGAGCTGCAGAAGCTTCCTCAAAAGACTTGTACTTTTTATGCACAACTCCCTTAACTTTGAGGACATACTGACTGCACTCGGCCGAGCTGGTGTAAATACCTGGCTTGGTGCCCTCGAAAACGACATACCAAGCAGGCATCCTTCTGCATTTTAGTTGAGCAGTAAACTAAAGTATTATATATTTCTAATTTCTGTAAAAAAATGATTTAACTGATCTCTATTTCTCCAAAAAATTAAAATAAACTAATTAAACCGGTCACATTTTGTAAACTAAAGTATTATATATTTCTATTTTCTGTAAACAAATGATTTAAATGATCTCTATTTCTCTAAAAAAATTAAAATAAACTAATTAAACTGGTCACATTTTGTAAACTAAAGTATTATATATTTCTAATTTCTGTAAACAAATGATTTCACTGATCTCTATTTCTCCAAAAAATTAAAATAAACTAATTAAACGGGTCACATTTTGTAAACAAAAGTATTATATATTTCTATTTTCTGTAAACAAATGATTTAAATGATCTCTATTTCTCTAAAAAATTAAAATAAACTAATTAAACTGGTCACATTTTGTAAACTAAAGTATTATATATTTCTAATTTCTGTAAACAAATGATTTAACTGATCTCTATTTCTCAAAAAAAGTTAAAATAAACTAATTAAACCGGTCACATTTTGTAAACTAAAGTATTATATATTTCTATTTTCTGTAAACAAATGATTTAACTGATCTCTATTTCTCCAAAAATTTAAAATAAACTAATTAAACCGGTCACATTTTGTAAACTAAAGTATTATATATTTCTATTTTCTATAAACAAATGATTTAAATGATCTCTATTTCTCTAAAAGATTAAAATAAACTAATTAAACTGGTCACATTTTGTTTTTAGGGTACTAATTTAAACTATCAAGTGAATGAACTCAAAATAGCTTCAAAAACCATATATATAAGTGGCGGCTACAAAAATGGAAAACTGAAGCTAGTAACCTTTCAAGGAGTCGATGGCAGCGTAGATGTGATGAAATAAATCAATCGCCGGAGATGTGTTAAACAAAAATCACCGAAGAAGAGAAAGCAAACATGCAAGCAAGTGACTGAATGAAGAAAAAATGAAGACAGGAGCTCGGGCACGGCTGGAGGTGGAAGAACAGTTCAAATATAGGGAGGGACATTTAGCCCCGGTCCTTATTCCCAGTCGGGGCTAAATGCCAACATTTAGCCCCGGCTGGATAGACCAACCAGGACAAAACCTTTTAGTCCCCGTTGGTAACACCAACCGGGGCTAAAGATGCCAACATTTAGCCCCGGCTGGATACAGCAACCGGGGCAAAACCTTTAGCCCCGGTTGGTGTCAACAACCGGGGCTAAATGTCAATCTTTAGCCCCGGTTGGTGACACCAACCGGGGCTAAAGGTCCCTCTGACAAATGAGCCGTTGGGCTGGGGAACTTGTTACCAACCGGGGCTAAAGACCTTTCTAGTCCCAGGCGCAAATTTTTCCGTGACTAAAGCTGATTTTGCAAATCGTCCAAAGGCCTGTGCTCTAGTAGTGCCTCGTGCGATCTCCAGAAGAAGTTCTCCAGGTCCTGAGTCCAACGCTCCATATCACACACACCACATGTGACCTCCGAGAGCTTAACGGACTCCCCTTATCACGTGTGACCTCCGGCCCCGAGTCCAACACCCGTATCACACACAACCTGTGTGACCTCCATGACGTTAATGGACTCCCTCAGGCCGTTGAGATTTTTCCAGGTTTTACCTACCATGGGCTCCGATACCACTTGTTAGAGTGCACAGCGGAATCTAGCCCGACTCGCTATACCCACGAGTCGGCACCCCACGTGCCCAGGTCCATCGGAGCCCACAACATATCATGCTTTGGGCCTAACTCAACCCAAAAGACTAGCCTTATAGGTGAGGACTGCCCCCGCCTTATATGTTGTGCTCCCCCACCATCAATTACCAATGTGGGACTAAACCTAACAATCTCTCCCTGTCACACATCGGACCCAAACTCTTCACATCACACACCTCATGTGATCTCCAGAAGAAGTTCTCCAGGTCCTAAGTCCAACACTCCATATCACACACACCACATGTGACCTCTGAGAGCTTAACGGACTCCCCCTTATCACGTGTGACCTACGGCCCCGAGTCCAACGCCCATATCACACACAACCCGTGTGACCTCCATGACGTTAACAGACTGCCCCAGGCCATTGAGATTTTTCCAGGTTTTACCTACCAT
Organism: Coix lacryma-jobi var. lacryma-jobi; assembly: GCA_009763385.1. NCBI lineage: Eukaryota > Viridiplantae > Streptophyta > Magnoliopsida > Poales > Poaceae > Coix > Coix lacryma-jobi. The sequence continues at coordinate 126,270,728 of CM019830.1, forward strand.
GGGCTCTGATACCACTTGTTAGAATCTGATACCCCTAGTTATGCGCAGCAGCCCTCGGATCTTTGAAAGGATGTTGCGAATATGACACAAGCTAGCACCATATCAAAAACAATGTAGTCAAATCGCATAGTAAACCCTAAATGATGATGAAACAACCACGACAAGAGATTAGGATTTGGCGAAGCCGACCGCAAATTCTATTAGCACAACTCCAAAAGAGTACAAGTGATTGCCGCTCTCTCACAACCCTACTTGACCCTCCAGGACCCACTGATTCTTGCCCTATACAAGAATCTAGTGCAATAGAACTGTCTAGCCTAATCCTCTTGAGCACTCCTAATTGCTTCGTACAAGCCTTGGATGAGACCCCTTGTGTTGGCTTGGTTATCTTCCTTATGATCTTGTTGTGATGCCTATGGCTTCTACCCCTTGATTTATATAGTCCCCTCTAAGGCCCTCATACATACAAATAGGAGTCCTACTCCTAGTAGAATTCTACACTCAAGACCTAGTAGAACTAGAAGTCCTAATAGCACACCTTTCTTGAGTCCTATTCTAAGTAGGATTTGAGTCACCATACAACAAACTCCACCTTGACTCTAATCCATTGAAGTCATCGTGCTCCTCCAAGAATTTGCTCCAAATCGGCTTCTTTTTTATTTATACTCCCACCTCGAGAGTAAATCCACCACAGAGGCTCATGCACATCACCACAATGTGCTTGTCAGTTCCAGGCTGGAGTGCGTGAACCTTCCATCTGAGAGCTCCATCATTGTGTAGTTTGGTTAACCACACAACCTTCTCCTTTGGCCCTTCATGCCATAGGTTTGTACCGCCTTCGAGCTCCACCTACTCGTTGGTACTGCGTGGTTGGTCTGACCACGTCTTCCTTCCTCCAACAACGCGTAGGTTCGCCTCTACGATTGTTAGATTTTGCAACCGTCTTTGTAGCCATGCACTTGACCACAATTGAGATTTGAGCACCTGCCGTTGACGAGACGACTTCCTTCTCATGATCAGGATTTTTACCAAATCTCCCCATGGTTGCACCACCCATAAGATTTCCTATCACTCGGTATCCTCCATTAATCCATATACTTTTCATAATTACTTGCCCTTTGCAATTAACACACATGACTCCTCCTTGAAGTGATAATTCACAACCTTGGAGTTCTAGCGACCTCACAGATATTAGATTCTTTTTCAATCCTGGGATATACCGAACTCTCGTCAGTGTGCAAAGTGTTCCATTATGCATCTCCAATGTAATTGTTCCCACTTCAGTGACTGCATACTCCTGGCAATCCGCTAAGTGAACAATTCCATTTGCTGGGTGTAGAGATCCTTCGTCAAACATCTCCCTCACTGAACATATATGTAAACAACTTCCTGAATCTAATATCCAATCATGAATAGTACCTGTTTGACTGACGATAAGTATGTCACCTTCATCCTCACTTGCCACTGAGCATGTTCCTCTCATAGTCTTCAAACTTGGACAGTCCTTTATCATGTGACCCTCCTTGTCACATAGATGGCATGTACATTGTCCCTTGCTCTTGCCTTTCTTCTTCCCATGATTCTTAACTTTTCCTACTCCACTTGAAACAGTCAAAGCTTGATCACCCGAGAATGAAGAATCTTGCGGCTTCTTCAAGGACTCTGCCTCCTGTAGATATGTAACTGTCTCGTTAAAGTTGAGAGTAGTCTTCCCGACGAGAATATTCATCACTAGCTGCTCCCACGATGGTGGTAAGGATGAAGCTAATATGACGACTTTATCGTTCTCCTCAATTTTCTCATCCACACTAATCAGCTGCGTGACAAGCTTGTTGAAGACATTTAGATGGTCGACGAATCGTGTACTTTCCTCCATGCGTAACCTAAATAGTTGACGCTTTAGTACCCACCGATTTGTCAGCGACTTTGCCATATACAACTCTTCTAGGCTCTTCCATAATTTCGTCGGTGAATTCTCCTTGATTACCGAGTACTTTACCTCATCAGAGAGACATAGTCGAATTGTACTGATAGCCTTTCGCTCCATCACCTTCCATTCTTCATCAGTTATCTTGTCCGGCTTAGTGCCCTCGAGGGCATCAATCAATCCTTGTTGGACAAGCACATCTTGCACCACATATTGCAACACGCTGAAATTCCCTTTTTCATCAAATTTCTCTACTTGATTCCACATCTCTGACATCGTCTTAATTTTGTGCTTCCTAGACCTGTCAACCTTCTCATAAAATCAAATCAATCCAACCTTGGCTCTGATACCACTTGTTATAGAGTGCGCAACAGAATTCGGCCCAACTCGCTATACCCACGAGCCAGTGTCCCTCGAGCCCAGGTCCACTGGAGCCCATAACATATCAGGCTTTGGGCCTAACTCAACCAAAAAGACTAGCCTTATAGGTGAGGACTGCCCTCGCCTTATATGTTGTGCTCCCCCACCATCAATTACAGATGTGGGACTAAACCTAACATGGTCGTGGCAATGGAAGCGGTGATCGCGGTCTCTACATAAGCAATTGCCGCAGCAACCAGGACAACGTCAACTTCAGCAGCAAGAAGATCCAAAAGCTGCAGTGTCAGCTTTGCCGTAAAGATGGTCACACCGTGATCAACTGCTGGCACAGTTCAATGTTTGAAATAGCGGGCTAAACCATTTAGCGGCGTACCTCTAAAACAGCTAATAGCGGAGCTATAGCGGGATATAGCGACTAAATTGTACATGAACACAGATAGCGACACCATGTCTTGAAAGGCAGGCTATAGCGCAGCTATAGCGGAAGATTTAAAACTATGATATAGTTTTGATGATGATTTTGTTCCTGATGAACAAAGTGCAGGCGCTGCTATGCACTCCTATGGTGCTGACTCCAACTGGTACGTTGATTCAAGCGCAACCGACCATATTACAGGAGAACTTGACAAACTTGTTGTCCATGACAAGTATCATGGCATTGATCAAGTCAAGACGACAAGCAGAGCAGGTATGGATATTAATCGTATTGGTCATGCTATTGTTAGTACCTCAAATCGTGACTTACATCTAAATCATATCCTTCATGTTTCTAAAGCTAGCAAAAGCCTTGTTTCTGTTCACCGTCTTGTAACTGATAATCACACGTTCCTTGAATTTCATCCCAATTCTTTCTTGGTCAAGGATCAGGTCATGAAGAAGGTTTTACTTCGAGGTAGATGTGAGGGGGGCCTTTATCCTTTACCTTCTACTTCATGCGGATCAGGAAGACAAGTCCTAAGTGCTGTAAAACCAACGACATCTAGGTGGCATAGCAGATTAGGACATCCTTCTTTTTCAATAGTTCATCATGTTATATCAAAAAATAATCTTTCTTGTACCCATGAAGAAAATAAAGATATCGTTTGTGATGCTTGTCAGCAACCCAAAAGCCATCAACTACCATATCCCAATTCATCTAGCAAATCGACTGCTCCCTTGCAATTGATCTTCTCTGATGTTTGGGGCCCTACTCCTGATTCTTTTGGTAAAAAAAAATTTATGTGAGCTTTATTGATGATTATAGCAAATTCACATGGATTTATTTGCTAAAGCACAAGTCTAAGAGTCTTTCAACACGGTTCCATGAATTTCAAAATCTCGTTGAACGACTCTTTGATCGCAAAATTATTTCTCTTCAATCAGATTGGGGTGGGGAGTATGAAAAGTTAAATTACTTTTTTACAAAAATTGGCATCACACACCTTGTTTCTTGTCCATATGCCGACCAACAAAATGGTGCTGCAGAACGCAAGCACCGCCACATTGTGAAGTTGGTCTTTCTCTTCTTTCACATGCATCTATGCCACTTAAATATTGGGATGAAGCTTTTCTCACTGCAGTTTTTTCTTATAAATCGTACAAGCTGGAACTGCCTCCGTCCTCCAACATACACCCAGTCTTCCACGTATCATTACTGAAGCCAGTTGCTGCAACCAAGTACTTAGTCTCCCCCAACCTTCCTGACTTGGACGACTGCCTCCAGTTCCCTAAAGCCGTGCTCCAGCACCGCGTCCACCACCGTGGCGACAATGTTGTTCCCCAGGTCCTCGTTAAGTGGTCCGGCCTTGACAGTTCCTTGGCCACCTAGGAGGACACCGAGGCGATACACCAACAGTTCCTCGGAGCTCAGGTATGGGGACACCCCGGTACCCAAGGAGAGGAGGATGTCAGGGTCCTCATCTAAGCGCTATGCCTGATGCAGCCAAGGCAAGGAGGAGTACCAGGTCACGGCCCAAGAATCCAAAGTGTTTGGCCCGCGATGGGTTTGTAATGTATGCGAGTCCAGTAAGGGGTAGCTGATAGAGAAGAGAGGAAGAGGCAGGACAACATCAGACTTGTAAACACATCTACTACGACATTCTTTCGTCCTCTGTAACCGGACCTCTGGCTGACAATCCCAAAAATCCTCTTCTCCGATTCTAGCCGATTTAGCCAGTACCCTAACACAAGGCATTGGACACCGAAGCCAGCGACGGAAAGGGCCTGGTCAAGCAAGCGTCCCTGATCGGCGGCCGGGGCACGTTGGCAGGCGAGGGTGGTTGGGGTGGCGTGGAGGAGGAGGAGGAGCCGAGCAGGGCAAGATTAGAGCATTCCTTTTTTCGAGAACATGCTAGGCATGTATTTCATTAAGCAGGAGAGGAGTTTTTGAAACAAAACAACGGCAGTAATCCGTAGATTACCGCTAACCCACACACACCACAACACCACAAATCGCTTAGGAGGCTACATTGTGAACAACTTTGCTTCTGGAGGTCCTGCGACTGAACTCTGTCAGGTCCGCCTTCTGATCATTAGCGGCTGCATCCGACGGTAACCGGCCGCTATCCAAAGAGAAGCCTCGTCCAGGATCAGAGCTTGCAACTCCGCAAGATGGCGCGCCCTATCCTCAAAAGTTCTCGCATTTCTTTACTTCCAAAGAGTCCAGGTGGTCTGATTAGTTTAGCGGTGACTATAACAGCCTAATACTTTGAGTGGTAGAGATAAGTTGTATACACACTTAATTAAGTTGAACCAATCTTCAATCAATTGGCAAGTTATTATTATACGAGATTATTCTTGCTATATTGCATTGGCATTTATTATGGGTCTTAAAAATTATTTGATTTAAAATGGAACAAAAATTTATTATTGTGGCTTATTAAGTGCACCGTGCAACAAATTACAAACCTACCCAACGCATGGGCTCAACTTAAAATAGGTTGCTATATATTTTATTAATAAGAGTTATATAAACATAGATTAATTTGTGTTCCAGAGTCCGAATATTCACTACAGAAGGTTCAGGCTTTGCCGAGTGCTGGCAGCACTCGGCAAAGAGCCTCTCGCACTCGGCGAAGGCTTTGCCGAGTGCCGCACTCGACAAAGGGCTCTCGGCAAAGAAATAGTCGGCAAAGAAATAGTCGGCAAAGAATTCTTTGCCGAGTGCCAAATATCGGGCACTCGACAAAGGCACCATGTCAGTACTCGGCAAAGCAAACAGGAACTGTCAACTAACGGCCTCTTTGTCGAGTGCCACGTGGGCAGACACTCGGCAAAGACGACCTCTTTGCCGAGTGCCACGTGGGCCTGACACTCGGCAAAGGAGGCCTCTTTGCCAAGTGCCACGTGGTCCGGCACTCGACAAAGGAGCCCTCTTTGTCGAGTGCCACATGGGCTGGCACTCGGCAAAGAGGCTGAGCTGGGGGAAATTTTCCCAACTTTGCCAAGTGCCATGGCATCTTTGCCGAGTGTGGCACTCGGCAAAGCTGGAGTTTTTTTATATATTTTCAATTTTCTGCACAGAAAATACAATATATATATATCACATCCATATTCCATCACACAGAACACAATATATCACATTCATATATATTTCACACAAATATCAAGAATCCATTTCACACAAATATCCAGAATCCATTTCATGCAAATATCACAGGTTCAGTCTCCATCCATCACAAGCTCACAAGTCCATCACAAATCTAAGTCGGCCATCACTGCTCATCTTGGTGCTCAGATTGTGAAGAACTCCCATCTTGCCACCCGTGCGACCCCCCGAAGGACCACCTTGTCAACCTTGCCACGCGGGCGGTGGAGGTCCAGATGGCCACTCGGAGTACCCGGACTGTGTAGGAAGGTGACTTGGCCACCCGTAGGGCGGAGGAGGGCCACCGGGGAGCCACCCGGACTGCAAAGGAGGACCACCAGGGAGCCACCCGGACTGGGCAGGAAGGCCAGCTTGAGGAGTCGGCGCCGAACCCTCCGATTTTGAGTGCACAAAGGAGAGGCAAATTCGTTAGCACCTGGAGGACGATCTCAAAAGTTAAAGCAATAAACAACCATATATACTCACCGGAGTCCCTGTCGGAGGAGTACCAGGAGGCACAAAAGGAGTGAGCAGCGAGGGAGGCACGACAACACCCGAGATGTTCAGGCTCCCAAAGAAGTGAGTTATGTCCTGCGTCCTCTGCGCCTCCAGCTCCTGGACGACCAATAACTTGCGGCGATGGGCCGCCGCCTGGGCCTCCTGCATGGCCTGTAACATCTGCACCTGGTCTTCCTGGGCCTGCATCTAGGCCTACAATATTCCTCCCGCAAGGTTTAAACAATGCAAAGGCAAGGTATATGTGTAAAAGTAATGAACGACGAATAGAACAATACTTACCTGAAGTTGTGCCATCATCTGTTGTGAGCTCGGCTGCCGAGGTCGTATGGGGACGGAGGAGCTCGTGCTGGTAGCTCGAATCTCGGCGAGGTTGGGAATAGAGGCCGAGTCGACTATGCTGTTGGGTACCAGTACCGATCGTGCTGCTTCCCTCCTCCCAGCCTCATCACCAGGTCTGTATCTAGGGGCTGGGTGGCCGGATCGAAGCCCTCCCCATGGCGCTCACGAGCCACTGAGGTGTACTCGGTGACCTTAGTGTAGGCGTTCGCGTTGGTGTACGCATCGGGCCCGGCCTCCAGGTTGTACTGGGTGTCCGGCGCAGTCGCCTTGCCCTGGTGTGACACGACGTACACCTTGAACGAGGGGCACTCCTCACCACCATGCGACTGGGACTGCGAGGAAAATACACAGATGATTACAAGTAATGAGTAATTGAGCGTTAGAATAAAAAAATAAATCAGTAGAGCGTAATCATCTGTCAGCGTACGCGTTGAGGCTAAGGTTGCCTTGGTGGTGTGGCACCCCAGCCATCTGCAGGCGGCAGTCTCGACGGGCACCCTGCCTCTCGTACCAGTCGTCTGATTGCCACTTGTCCACAATGGACAACCAGCAGTCTAGGTGATTGGCGCACCAACCAGGACAGAACTGCATGACATTAAGTATTTAATATGTCAGAAGAGCCGCTAGGTGATGGATGGACCAATCAGTAATACTATTGTGTACGTACCTAGAGATACTGCGCCCTGGTGAGGTCGGTCTCCCTGGTGAGCATCATCTGTCTGGCGTCCGCCTTCTTCACCGCCCGCCCTAACACATCGGTGTTGTAGTTGATGATGTACTAGATCTACGCCTCGCCGTACAGATCCGCGAGCTGGGACCTGCAGACCTTGTCCTACACGTGCAATGCCTCAGCCTCTTTCCCTGCCTCGCACGCAAAGTACTCTTGCATAAAGACAACATGTATCATTTCATTATTTCAAGAACGTCCAACGAATGTGTATCATTGAGAAATGTTGTGCGAGCAAGACTCACCCAGAACTCGGCCCTAATCCGCGCTGCAATGGTGGTGTACGTGGGGTCCGCAGCGGCGACTAAGTGGTCCCACATCCAGGGCGGTGACCTAACCCCGACGTAGGTGACCAAGCCAGGGTAGTTCTTCCGAATCAGAAGACTTAGGATGCCATTGATATGGCGTGTCTTGCCCCCTCCCACAATTTCCCACTTTCTGCATGAGTCATTAAGAACAATTGTTAGTCTAAAGTTTAATTTTGAACATGTCATGTGAACAAGTAGTGAAAACATTAATGGTTACTTACTTGTCGCCGCTAGGTCGAATCACCGGGCGGCATCTAGGTGCGATCCGCTGCTGCGGGAGCTGCGAGGGACCGCACAAGTAGACTCTGCTCGAAGCAGAGGAAGTGGAACCCCCTCCTGAGGCACCTACAATCTCGCCACCCTCGTCCCCCTGGCCCCCCTGGTTTCCCTGGCCACCCTCCGAGTCCAAAGAGGAAGTGTTGTCATCGTCCTGTGTCCCCTGGTCATCCCTCCGGCGTCCCCCCTAGTCGTCGTCCGAGGAGGTCCGCGCTGGGTCCACCTTGGGCAACTGGTCGAGTGTTGGGTCAGGAGTTGGCTCCCTCCTAGGACGTCCGCGGGGGCGGTCGGGCCTCGCCCTCCTCGTCGACGGCTCCTCGGCTGCGGTGGGTGGTGAGGTGGACCTCTGGTAGAGCGAGTTGACCCGCCGCTGTTGCCACCTTCTGCCCGACATTTTGTCGAGTGCCTGCCATTACAAAGATAAAATCAATTAGCATAAATAAATGATAAGTATTTATAAAGAGATACAAAATGAACGAAATATAAGTGCAAAATAATTATAACAATATAGTATTACATGAATTAGAAATTATCTCCACGATTGTCTGTGGCTAGTGCCCCTCGTGTGTTGGCTCGTAGCACACGTGTGTCGTCATCACTATCAATATTGTCAAAACAATTGACCTCGTCTCCATCGTCCTCATCACCCTCGTCCTCATCAATGTCACCACCAAACTGTAATTGCTCAAGCATTCTTAAGTCCTTGGCATTGTGCACCTCATCACCCTCATCCTCATCAATATCATCGTCATTGTCTTCTTCCATGTCCATCAGCGAAAAAATGTCAATGTCAAACCTCCCTTCTAGCCCCTCAGGTTGAAAGAACTCTCCGCTATATGTGTTTGGGTCAAAGTTGTAACCATCATCGTTTGGGAGAGGCGCTTTACCGCGCGGCGATACTAACTGCACAAGGTACCAACCCATAAGATTCTCGTCTTCTTGACACGCCCATGGGAGATAATAAACTTGTGTGGCCTGTTGAGCCACAATATAGACATCGTCTCCCTTGTAGACGGAATCCTGTCGAATTTTGACTAGCCCAATCTCAAGGGCTCTTCTCGTGACATCAGGATCGAACCAATGACATTTGAATACCACTGGATTAATAGCTTTGGGACCCTCAAAGTTGAGCTCGTATATTTCTTCGACTATGCCGTAATAGTCACGCTCATCGGTGCTAGGCGTACAAACTCCGGTATTCATGGTCTTTCGATTTGGCCGACTCTGCTCGTAGCTGCTTGTGTGAAAGCGATAGCCATTCACATCATAAACGGTGAATGACTTGACCCTATAGTCGAAGCCATTGGCAACCTGTTTCAACTCATCCATCATTTTCGCATCTGTGTGGGCCTGTAAGTTGAGGCAGGGTAAATCGTTCCATGAAATGAAACAAGAAATGAAATACGAGGTTAGTTGGGTGGTACCTTCGTACTAAACCACGAAATGAAATCGAGCACACCATTTTTGAGAAGATGGTCTTCTTCTTTATAGGAAGGTTCCCTATCCTCTCTCCGGTATTCATCAATAAATTTCCTTGAAAACAAGGGGGTCGAATCAATAGATGGAAGATAGTGACGGTGCATGTAACAAGCTCATTGAGAACTTAGTGCACATAAGGAGTCACTTCTTCAAGGTTCAACAACACATACAACATGATAGTGTGCCACTTATCATGCCGCAACATCTTGGTCCTCGATGCGCTTGCTCTTCCAAGTTGACCTTTGAAAAGGCTGAGGTTCGATAAACTCTCGTCGACGTTGTAATGAGAGGGTGGATTGTGCACGCTAGGAAGGTTATCCTTATAATATGTTGTTGTGAAGTTTGACACCTCCTCTAGAATAAATGCTTCTGCCACAGAAGCCTCTATTTTGGCTTTATTTCTACACTTTTTGAACCTTTAGACATCTCTCGACTGGAAAGCACCAATGGCACTGCACGGCCCCCCATCCGTGCCTCGTACGGTAGGTGCAAAATCAGATGCGGCATCGGCAGGAAGAAGCCGGGTGGAAAGATCATCTCCAACTTGCAGATTAACATAGGTGCCACTTCCTCTAGGTTAGCAATCACGTCATGAGATAGCTCCTTGGCACAAAGCTGGCGAAAGAAATAGCTCAACTCTGCCAGCACACGCCACATAGGCTCAGGGAGGTATCCCCGGGTCATCGCAGGAAGGAGCCACTCGATCCATATGTGGTAGTCATGACTCTTCATCCCTAACACTCGCATAGTAGACAAGTTCACTCCCCTCCTCAGATTTGCCGCATAACCATCAGGGAACCTTAACGCATGGATCCACTGTAGTACTTTCTTCCTATGGTCTCTTTTCAGTATGTAATCGGCCGGACCTCTTTTCCATTTCTTGCCGGCACCAGGAGCCCTCATCACTAGCTTTGGTCTATCGCACATCTATTGTAGGTCCAGTCTAGCCTTAACGTTGTCCTTTGACTTTTCTGTGTCCATGAGTGTTGCAAAGAGTGCCTCAGCGACATTCTTTTTTGTGTGCATTACATCAATGTAGTGCAGACAAAGAAGGTCATTGAAATAGGGGAGTCTAGTCAAACCCGATATATGGGTCCACATGTGCTCCTCTCCGTACCCGAAAAACAACCATTGTCTTTATCAAACTTCAGAGCCTCTATATCGGCACGGACCTCGGAACCGGTCTTGAACTGAGGAATGGGGTTGGTGACTTGAACACCTTTCCTAAAGTGCTTGATGTCATGTCTGAACGGATGGTCAAGGTGCAAGAATTGACGATGCTGGTCAAATGAAGAATACTTGCCTCCCTTCTTCAACCAAGTGAACTTCACAGCTGCTTTGCATATTGGGCATGGGAACTTCCCGTGAACACGTACACCAAGCGCTAAATAAGCCATACGCCAGGAAGTCATGCAGGGAGTACTGGTACCACACATGCATTTTGAAGTTCTTCATTGTTGCTCGGTCATATGTCAGTACCGGGTTTTCCCAAGCTTTGAACAATTCATCCAACAAAGGCTCCATGAACACACCCATATTATTCCCTGGGTGTCCAGGAATTATCAGCGACAAGAATACGTTCTTAGGGTCAAACATAACGCTAGGGGAGGGAGATTGAGGGGGATCACAAACACAGGCCAACAAGTGTACGGGGTCGCCATCATTCCATATGGGTTGAACCCATCTGTTGCCAGCACCACACGTACATTTTGAGCCTCCATAGCTTTGCCAGGATACATGACATCGAAGTGCTTCCATGCGTCACCATCCGATGGGTGTACCATCTTGTCAGGATTGTATCTTTTGCCATTCTTGTGCCATGTCATCTGTTTCGCAAACTCCTCTGTCATGTACAGTCGTTGGATCCTAGGTATGAAAGGAAGGTACCGTAGGACCATCTCGGGGATATTAAGTTGTTCCTTCTTGCCATCTCCATGGTCTACCTCCACATACCTAGAGGCTTTGCACTTTGGACAGTGTGTTGCTTTCTCGTGATCTTTTCTGAATAGGACGCACCCTTTTGGACAAGCATGGATCTGCTCATATGGCATCTTAAGTGCACGAAGAAGTTTCTGTGACTCGTACGTGCTCTTCGGCAGAATGTGAATCTCCGGTAACAGGGTGTCCAAAATTGCCAACATGTCATCGAAGGCGTCTCGACTCAAGCTATACTGCGACTTGAACCCCATTAGGCGTCCAATGGCATCCAATTGGGAAACCATTATCTTTTCGTGAAGGGGCTTCTGTGCCGAAGACATCATGTCATAGAACGCCTTTGCGGTTTCCTCTGGCTCCTCCAATCCTTCACCGAATTGTGCCTCTTGAAAGTCTCTCATCATGTATGCTACCCCAGCATCTCCATCATACTTCTCGAGGCGTGGTCTCACCACCTCATCTCTAATCCGATCGGCTTCACCATGGTGGACCCAACAAGTATAGTTTTTAATGAATCCGTACTTGTAAAGATCTTCCCCCACGTTTTTATTTTATTTTCTTTTCTTGTTCCCACATTTGCTGCATGGACACGACATCCGACTCGACCCTTTAGCAGTCGTACCAAATGCATGCTCTAAGAAAGCATTGGTCTTAGTAACCTCATTCTGTTCTCTTACTTGGGTGGCCCATGTACATCCAGTCACGGTTATCTATCCTCTGGCATATACATATGTAAGCGAGTAATAAAACCAACAATTGCATCTACACGACGTTCGTACCATGTGATATCTGATATCACATGTTGAGATGTACTGGTTTGTGAGCATCGTACGTGACAACATGCTCAAAACTTTCTGAATTTTTTTTCACGACATACGCATATGATGTAACAACATCTCGCTAAGTTTCACGATTTTCAAAATTCATTTGCATTTTTTATAATTAAAAAACCGCTCGCACGTAATTTAGAGGCGTTGCCCCGTGAGCACGTTGATCGAGAATTCGGGTCAATTTTTGGATTTGGCCTAAACATACAGTTAAGAACAAGAATAACATTTTTTGAATCATCAAAATTCATTATTCGATGCACCCGTAGTTCAAACTAGCGTCTTTCGGGAAAATTCGAGAAAATAAAATAAAGTCAAAAAATATAACAAAAGGTTTTGAAAAAGTGTCAAATTTGAACATATTGACCATGGTGATATGTGAAAGCTGTAAAAAAAATTGGTCGCCAAAATCAAAACAAAAAAATTCCTTGCCGAGTGCCGGCCCTGGCACTCGACAAAGATTAGTTCTTTGCCCAGACGACGCGCACTCGGCAAAGATGACGGTCATGGATGTCGTTTGTCCTAGCAAGATTTGCCGAGTGCCCATCTTTACCGAGTGTGTGGCACTTGGCAAAGAGGCCTCTTTGCCGAGAGCCGGACACTCGGCAAAGATGGGCTTTGCCTAGTGTTGGCTTTGCCGAGTGCCACGTGGCCAGGCACTCGGCAAAGAGGCTCTTTGCCGAGTGCCCGGTATCTGGCACTCGGCAAAATTTTAGGCACTCAGCTGGCTTTCCTGTAGTGAAAAGTCGATAGTAAAATGATCCATCACTTACAATATATGTCTAGTGAAATAAATAGTTTGATAATTGAAATGTACTTTTGGCCCTATGTTTACTAATGACTACTTTCCACCCTTTTGTCCAAGCACGAAGGAATTTATAACATACTTCATGTGTTCAAAAGCCAAATATTTATTTCAATTACATTGTTGTTTCTAGCTCGATTGATATGTCCATAATGACTTAGAAAAAAATGGCCAACAAATTGTTGTTAATCATAGGTTTTGATCTACGTGATTCTTTTGTAGTAGACAAGCATTAGGGAAAAACATGGGCCATATATGTTCACACAAAATCCTGGATGTTCTTGGACAATCAGCATGGTAGGTTACCTAAACCAGCTAGGATGGCCTTGAATACTTTGTAAAATCAACAAATGGACTTCACCATTGCATAGCTCTCGTCTTGAAGATTGAATGCATATATATTGAGCACCTAATTTGGAGTCCCGATGAGAGAATTACTAAATTGGTAAGATGCAAACATGTGGAAACAAACCATGCATGCTAGTTTCCATAACCAGCCTCGATGATTTCGATAGGCAAATCTAAGTTAGATTCATACTTTTGACACATCATTGTATTACATTGTCTTTGTACGCAGGGAAATTAAAGATCTCACACGATATAAATATAAACGTATCCAGTAGCATCATTTGATACAAGTTAATCCATATATATTTTCTACACTACTTTTCCATCACAGTGTGATATTCTTCCTTGATCAATAGCATGATAAAGTAGCCTAACTGGCGTACCTAGCCTGGCACAACAAATTGATGTGCTTGCCACTCAAGGACCATCCAACTAAGTGTTTGAGGCATGCATCAATGGACGGTCTAGACTATCCAAACCGGTTTGGTTAGTTTCTCAAACTGGTTATGCATTGACTAAATGACATTGCACAGTGGCATGCTTTGATTTTTCCCAACTTCTGCAACCTAACAAAGGATATATTAGAGTGGCTTGAGGCTCCAATAAACTCTCTAATGAAACTGATCAGATACTCTATGAACTATTTTGCAGTTAATATAATAAATAACTTTGTTGTTGATGTTTCGGCACACTATTACAGATCTGACATTCACTGTCGGCTCCATCACTGCTAGATTTTAAGAAATCAGCAGTGATAGTGCCTCCCGACACATCATTGTTGGTTTTTAGCCAAAATCAACAGTGATAGGGCCAACCGACACTGATATTCATGTCTTCGTTGTCGGTTAATATCACTGATGGTTTTAGCCAAGAACTGACAACGATATTGGATCATCCCTACCGATTCTTGGCTAAACCTGACACTTATATATATTCTATCACTACCGGTTCATGGCTTGAACTGACAGTGTTATATATGCTACAACAAAATCTTCATAACTTTCTCATATGATGTCTAATGAAGATGAACTTTATATCAAGTTGTCATACTCGTTGAGATCTACAACTTCATAATTCATACTTTTTTATTTGAGTTCATTTGAATATCGAAATATACACCATGAGATTTTGTAGACTTAATAACAAAGGACTCTATATGCAACATAGTAATAAGTGAGTATGCGGTAGTAGTAAAGGATCTCGAATGGACAACCGTATGAAACAAAAGTTCTAGATCTCAAAAAGTTATGTTCCATAGTGAACCATTTTTTATTCATAACTTTTTTGTTTGAAGTTGTTATGATGTCCCTATATTTGATTCACAAGAATTCATAGAATTTAACACCAACTAAGGCGATATGTTCCATAGTCATAACTAAGTGTTTAGTGATATTTAAGGATTTCAGCCCGAGAAGACAGGACCAAAACAAAAGTTGTTGATCTCCAAGAGTTATGCAACTTTGTAGTTGAGAAATAACATTTTGATTTGAAATCATGTGTCTAACAAAAATTACGTTTGATTTGTCAAATTTAAAATTTGAATTTTTGAAATGACCTCAGATGGTGGAACTCACAAAACAAAACTTGTAGATGTGAAAAAGTTATGCATCTTTGTAATTGACAACATTTCATTTGAAATTATCTGTTCCAAGAAAATCAAGGTTGAATTCCTCACATTTTAATTTCAAATTCTTCAAAGACCTCGTATCGAGAAATGATAAAAACCAAAGTTGTAGATCTCAAAAAAGATAAAAACTTTATAGTTGACAACTTTTTCATTTGAATTCGTTTTGGGTCCCAAATATTCATTTCAATATTAGAGTGGCATAAAATGGGGAGGACTACTATCCAAAATGGAGACATGTGTGTCGTACAAGTTGAGTTGTCAGGGGATGAACATGTGAATCAAGAGTTGGTGGCCGCAAATCGTGTGTTTTCACGCGAAAAATGTGTGAGTTGTGGCTTGCGACTCGTGACCATGTGGCTCATCACTGACGCTTTGGTTGTACCGGTAAAAAATTGATACTGATGGGCTTTTTCCGGTAGTGATTTAATCAGTACTAGGTTTTAGTTAAGGTCAACAAATTTAGGCTGAAGATTAAGCATCTGCACTGGCATTATTGTTTGGTAATAAGGGTACTCCCCCTCCATTGGGAAAGGTGGGAGTAGTATATATAAGCATTCAATGAACAAAATTTTGATTGAAGACTACAAGCTACATGTATAGGTCAAAACTACTTACAATTTGGAACCGTAGGAGCAGTATATATATAGTTGAGGGCTTCTAAGAAGGAAAATGTAGTGTGTTTTACTAGCGCCATATTGTTCACCAAACAATAATAGACGAGAAGCGTACCAGCTTGATTATGTATGGAAAAAAGACCAAGAAACAACAAGAGAAAGTTATAATTATAGCATGGGAAAGGGAGGCAACAGGGAATTAACGCCCAGCAGGATCCTCCGTTTTTGATCTGGGTGTACCGGATGTTCCATCCATGATAGGCAATGGCTAATCTATATCCTCTGCCCCTTAGTGACCATCCATAGTTTCCTTGCCTCGACATTTCTTGAAGCTAGATCAAACGACCATAACAGTCTCCCATTCCGTCGATAGGCAGTGGTTGATGTGTAGTGCTGGTATGAACAACATTATTCATAGTGTTTGGTTCAAGTCGATGTAATGTGACTTGATTACGCCAGGTAACAGTTCCCGTTATTATCCAATGTTTGTTTCCGTATTTCTGAAATCAAGTCCCGCCGGTAACCAATTCCATTCCATATAAAATCGATACAGCTCCGACCCCGACGATTGATCTTAATGTGGCCACAAGGACAAATATTTGCTTCACTGGCTCATGCAAAGATCCGTTGTTTCCCTGTTTTGGTAACTCCAAAGGAGGCGAGGATGTGGTATGTAATTCTAATTTAGACTTCACCAATTTGGCAGGCAGAGGACTTCTGATTATCCTAGTGTATCCAACCTGTTTTAATTACTAATGACCATGCTTAACCCAACTGGTACCAGCCGATCTGCTTACGCAACCATCAGTATGGATGCTCACATCTCCGGTCATAGTTCCTCATCAGTTCATTTGTGGTCAAGATCTATTTTATTAACTGCACAAAAATAAATACATATTTTTTGAAATTCTAGGGAGTGCTCGTTCAAACGGTGGTGAAGACGTACACATGACACATGTTTTTTTGACATTATCCACAATCATCCATTTATATGTATGCAACAAATAGCTATTAAGACATTAAGAAAAGGCTGTGCCTTTGGCGCGTAAATGAACCTCTATTTTTGTTGAAATTTTGTTGAGTAGTTCGAATCTTCGAATATAATTGAAGGATGTGAGCAATGACATTTAGAAAAATCGATGTAAATTTATCACCATTATTCTTTCAGTCTTGAGATATTTTTAATGTACTTAGGATCCATAAAAATAGAAGGTGAACCTGATAAGTCCCAGGTCAGAAAAAAACTAAAAGCAATATTAGGAGGGGGCTTCCTTTGGAACACAAGAAGGGCTAAACCAATATTAATCAAATGCTAAAATCTACCTTGCCCAGGTAAAAGAATGCTAATTATTTACAGAATGAAGAACTGCATATAAATTTTTAAATACTTGCCTATGCCTAGGTACTCCGTTGTGGTTGTCAAATACAGTATAAACATTGAAACGTTTCCATGGCATTTCAAATATATATACTGAATAATTGATAAATATTGATTATCCTCATGAAGTAACTAACAATCCACGTCAAATTATCAGTTGGGATACAATATAAGAAATAAATGAACATTGAATTATATAGTTAGGTATACAAATTCAATAACTATGATACTGATCTTAAATGATCCTTCAACGTAAGTGTGTTTACGTTTAAAAAAACCGAACTAAACTAGATACCCGTGCACTACCGGTGTTCACTACTTTGCCGAGTGCTTGTGGCACTTGGCAAAACCTTAAATACACTCGGTAAAGGCTTTGCCGAGTGCCACACTCGGCAAAGAACACACCCCAAAGAAACTAACGGCAAAGAGCTCTTTAACGAGTGCTTTTTATCGGGCACTCGGGAAAGGCTTTCCCGAGTACCGAGGTGGCACTCGGCAAAGAAAACAACGAAAAAATTCCAAAAAAATAGAGAATTTTTTTATTTAATCGGGGGAGGGGCCCACTGGGCAGCGCCCGCCCGTGTCCATCGAAATCGCAAGTCGTGGCATTTTTCGCCTAATCTTGTTTAACGCAGCCACCGCAAAGAAACTAATGGCAAGGGCTCAGAAAAACAAAAAAAATCCAAAACATAGATAATTTTTTTTATTTAATCGTGGTAGGGGCCCACTAGGCAACGCCCGCCCGTCTCCATCGAAATGGCATGTCGTGACATTTTTCGAGCAATTTTATTTAACACAGCCGACATATTCGAACTCACGACCTCTCTCTCGCGTGAAGCCTCCTCTATCACTGCACTACACACTCATATACATTCCATATGTGTTTCGGTTCCCCACATATTATACTAAACCTAGTGTAATTTGCTTATTTTTGGTCCTAAATAAATTCAAATAAAAAAGTTATCAACTACAAAGTTTTCTAACTTTTTTGGATCTATAACTTTTATTTTGGTAGTTTTTCCATCTGAGGTCGTTTATAAAAAATTGAATTTCAAATTTGACAATTTAAAACGTAGTTTTCGTTGACAAGATGATTTCAAATCAAAAAGTTGTCAACTACAAAGTTTCATAACGTTTTGAGATCTACAACTTTCATTTTGACCATTTCTCCATCTAAGGTATTTTTAAAAATTCAAAATTTAAAATTTTTAATTCAAATATAGTTTTGCAAGACAAGATGATTTCAAATCAAAAAGGTGTCGACTACAAAGTTGAGATCTGCAACTTTCATTTTGATCATTTCTCCATCCGAGGTCTTTTGAAAATTTCGAATTTTAAAATTTTCAAATTCGGACGCAGTTTTGCATAACTAGATGACTTCAAATTATAAAGTTATCAACTATAAACTTTCAAACTTGTCAAGATCTACAAAGTTTATTTTGGCTGTTTGACCATTTGTGCATCTGACATTGTGGTTCTAATATTATTCACAAACAAACATTATATATCACTCTTGACCGGAAAGATACGTAAGATTTGTGAACAAATTTATTTTAAGTTTGTCAAATTAAGAAATTACCAAAACAAAAATTGTTCATCTTGATAAGTTAAACAAATTTGTAGTTAATTTTTTTTATTTGGATTAATTTACTGCTTCAAAATATGATTTAAAAATTGGCTTTGCCTAGTGTCAAAAAAAAAAGACACTCGGCAAAGAGCTATTTGCCGAGTGTCAGAAAAATCTTTGCTGAGTGTTTTTTGGTATTTTCTTTGCTGAGTGTTTTTTTTTCTGAGTGTTTTTATTTGGCTAGGGCAGAATGTGTGAACAGCCACTAGATTTGCTGATGCGACGAATTCTACGGTGGGCGTTGCCCGTGCTAGCTCTGGACGTCAATTCCTTTGGATATACATGCTGTGCTAGCTTCTTCCGTCATGTCTAGTAGCTTCTTCCGTCATGTTTCCCATGCCCTATCAAACGTGTACAGGACGAAACCCTTTACAGCTATACATGGATATATACATGCTGTGATCTATCTCCTCTTGCTAGGCTTCCGTAGTACCGTACCTGTAATGGGCAAACTTGCTTACGAGCCTGGTGCAAAGAGCATGTGTCTTAGAAATGGATCAAACAATTTATATATAATTAACTAGGAAAAATGGCTAAATCCGTTCCAAAACTGCTCTCCATCCTTTGATGGCAGATCGAGTAGGCAGGCAGTGGGTGGAGCATGAATCAAAGGTTTCAACTCTTCATGTGCATTCCCAGCCGCATGCTCTCTAAATAACAACCCACAGCTTAACCCAGCAAGAATTTATTCATCGTTCGTGTAGAACAAGTCAGAACACACCAGGCATTCGGACTGATGAACACAGGGTTTTTCTTACCGACCGGTTGATCAAAACTGCCGGCCACCGGTAGCGGTTTACCGGACCGGTTTGATCGGTAACCGCCCGGTACCGGCCGGTTTGAAGTTTGAATTCAAACGCCTCAGTTGTTCGGTTTCGAATCGGTAAACCGGTCGGTTTGGGTCGGTTACCGACCGGTTTGAGCGGTTTACCGGTCGGTTTGAGAGGTTTTTTCAAAATTCAAATTTATTTTTTTTAAAAAAATGCTAAAAAATTCCTAAAAATACTTCATGATTTATAGAATCCAATGATGTCAAAAATTTTCAAATTTGAGTGTGTTTAGTATGTTTTTCGACCTTCTTAATTTAATGGGCCGTCGACTATATATTTTTTCTTTTTCTTTTTCTTTTTCTTCAAACTTCTAAACGTCTAAATAAATACTAAACGAACTCAAATTTAAAAAAATTTTACACCATTAGCTTCTATAAATCATGAACTATTTTTAAGAATTTTTTCAGAATTTATTTTTAAAATTTAAAATTTAAAATTTAAAAAAACCAAACCGGACCGAACCGAAACCGGTCCGGTCCGGTATGACCGGTAACCGGCCATACCGACCGGTAAGAAAAACCCTGGATGAACATGCTCGAAATTGTTGCTTGACGTCCCCATCACTACTAGAGTGCTGATGAGGTACTCCATCCGTATCGCTTTTAGATAACGTTTTGGACAAGGTTTGAGTCAAACATTATGAATATAAATCGTGAATAAATTTTAAATTATTGTGTTTAGAGATGTAAAAACTATATAAATAAATTTATCTTGAAAAATATTTTCATAAAAATATACATATACCACTTTACAACAAATATTTTTAAAGAAACAAGTGATCAAAATTGTACATCGAAGACCGTGTCGCTGTCCTAAACGTCATCTAAAGCGATACGGAGGGAGTACACAAGTAGATAATAAACACATGCGCTTAATTATTTGCATGATTCAAGTTTATTAATGTTGTGCTTATTTTTTTCTTGCCAGTTTAGAGGTGTTGAAAGTTTATTATATTGATACTCATGCATGTGACGAGAATATGGTCCTCTCGCATCCTGATCGATTCCTGTGAGTCGAACCCATCTGCCTCACTACGAGCAGGGACAATGCCGTGAGGGTGTCCGACACCATGCCGCGCATGCTTCGTCTCCTTCCTGCTGGTCCACACGATGCGCGGTGTAGATCACAGTCTCTAATGCCTAGGTTGTTGAAATAACAGCCTTTAACTTTAATTTGTTTCATCAAAATCGACTGACGATGATGCACCCTGTACTACAACAGAATTGGTCTGTAGCCCCGGTCGGCAAGGGCCTTTAGCCCCGGTTGCCGAGCCGGGAGTAAAGCCCTCCCTGTCCCGGTTACGGTCACCGGGGCTAAAGCCCTCCCTTTAGTCTCGGTTGTTAATACTAGCCGAGACTAAAGGGTGCTGCTAGCGATGCCACGCAGCAGCACCCTTTAGCCCCGACTGGTATTACCAGCCGAGACTAAAGGGTCCCCTGGTTTTTTCCTTTTTATTTTCTTTTTAGTTCTGTTTTTAGTTTTGTTTATTTATTTAATAGGTTTTCCAATATGTATTCTTTGCTACTAATATATATATATATATATATGAGGTAAGTATTCTATACTCCCAGCAAGTAATTACTCCCATGTATATAACTCAATATTTTAATTATATATAGCCTGACAAAGTGTATGTACGTGGAGTACATGAGTATACTAGAACATCTACGGTAGTATATTCGTCGAGTATGCATATATACATGAAGTATATGATTATACTTGCTTTATATACTACTGTAATGACATTATAGTGATATATTAAAAAAAATATGTTCTGTTAATTTTTTCGCATAGTAATATTTAGAGTATGTTAAAATAAGTGTTGTTTCGTGACCGAGACCCCGAAACAGCGGGTTGTCGCACGAGCGAAAGCACGGAGCGAAAGCGAAAGTAGACGGAAGAGAGTGAGGAGTAGAGTCAGATAAACAGTGTTCTCCCCCCCTCTCCCTTGGGAGGCTACGAGCTGTTTATATTAATCCAGATCAGTTTAAGAGTACAAAAATGCCCTTCCAACCACTCTGTTATAATTACAATGATGCCTTACTCAACTAGCCCATGGTTGTACGCCACCTCTTCCGGCACGAGGGGCATCATCGTAACTTCGCCCTCTGACGGGCCCAGCGTCCCTCGACTCCTTTTCCTGACCGGTTGGCCCGCTCCCTTTGACCCAGGCTTCCGGCGACCTGCGCAAACCTGTGAGAAAACAAAGTCATGAATGACGAAAACTCCCGCGGGAAACGCCTAGCTTCTTTTGCGCGAATGCTTCCTTTCGCACGAAAACTCCGCCTTCCCCTGATCCTCGAGCCGAAACGCGTGCTTCCGCGCGAATGCTTCCTTTCGCGCGAAAGCTCCGCCTTCCCTCGGTCTTCAAACCGAAACGCGTGCTTCCGCGCGAATGCTTCCTTTCGCACGAAAGCTCCGTCTTCCCTCGGTCCTCGAGCCGAAACGCGTGCTTCCGCGCGAATGCTTCCTTTCGCACGAAAGCTCCGCTTTCCCCTGGTCCTCGAGCCGAAACGTGTGCTTCCACGCGAATGCTTCCTTTCGCACGAAAGCTCCGTCGTCCTCCGGTCTTGCGGGGCTGAAGACGAACGCGTGCTTCCGCCTCATCCCTCGGTATTGCGGGTTGGAGGCGCCTGCGTTCTGGCTACCATCCCAATAATAGCCCCTTGCGGTCGGATTCGTAAGCTTGCGAGGTTCGACCGTATCCTTTCGCTAGGCGCCTACGCCCGCCCTAAAAAACCTTTGTTTCGTTTCGAAGCCAAGTTTTTTTTGTTTGTTTTTTTTGTTTTTTTTTTGCGCCTGGACGTCGTGTCGCTCCGCTGACTCCGTGTGACGTCTGACAGGCCGTTACGATGCTTCGTGTTCCGTGCCTAGACGCCTTTTTCGTCTTCCTTGAAAACCGTGTACTGTATTGGCGTGTTGTTGCGACGCTTCGGATCCCGTGCCCGGGTGTCTTTTCGTCTTCCTCGAAAACCGCGCGCTGTCTGCTCGTATATAAACACGAGGGTTCCAGGCGGGGAGGCTACCTGGCCGCTTAACGCATTCACGCCCCGTTGCCTCGTGCTTGTGAAGCCTCACGTCATTCGCCTGAGCGAAAGCTGCTGGTGCCTGCATCGGTCATTCGCTAAGCGACGATTGTGGTGCGTAGCTCTCTTGGTTTTGTTTATTTTCGGCTTATCTCATGTTTCGAATTGGCGCTTTAAGCTTGTGTGCTATCGCCGTTAATTTCTTTTTTCCTTTCGCGTGTATGCTTTGTTCATTCGTCTTTCTCGCCATGTTAGATGGCGTCTTCCAGTTCCACGTCTACCTCGAGCTCTAGCGAAAGCGGTGGCGCTTCTGGGTCCTCTCGCAGCGAGAGTAGCACTGACGTATCGATTGGATCCGGGGGGACTCCACGGGTTGCGGATCACAGCGGGAGTCTGTCTGATGAGGGGGACTCTGGTGTAGTTTCGGTGCCCACTGACTGTTCGTTTTACCTGGGTACGTCGCGAATGACGTTTGATGGTTTGCAAGCAATGGCCGATAAAGGGCCTTTGAGGCGAGACCATCTTGCGAATTGCCGCGTCCCCGAAGACGAAGAGGTGCCGATTCCGCGACCTTTTGAAGCTATCGTCTTCCGCGACTATTTCGTCGCTGGGTTGGACTTTCCGCTTGAAGGGTTTGTTGCAGATGTCCTTTCCGGGTTCGAGATACAGCTGCACCAGCTGACGCCAAATGCCTTCGTCCGGCTTGGAGTTTTCGCGATGGCTATGAAGATGCTTGGTTGCACGCCGCGGGGTGATGTTTTCGTGCGGTTCTACGATATCCATCGACGACCGACGAAAGTGGACGACCCTTTTCTGGGGAGCAAACTGCCTAGCGAAATCGGCTGCATCAACTTTGTTCCGCGAAAGACACGGGGCAACGTTTCTATTTCACTTACATACCAGAACAAATGGCCAGATTGGAACCGTTTCTGGTTCTACTATCGTGTATGCTCGGACGAAACTGTTTCTGGTGAGCTTAGCAAAGGGGAGAAGAAGGCTTCGCCACTTGTGTCAATTTTGGAGAGGTGCCCCGGGAAGCACCTTCTGCCCGTCGTTCTCAGCGATAAGGAGGCTATCCGCTGCGGAGATGCATTCGCGCTAACCGCTCGGTTCCAGATAAGCCGGGATTTGGTTGAAGAATGGATGGCCATCGAGATGAATCTGCTTTGTAGCGCAACCACCTTCGAAGGGTTTTTAGACAAGGATGGGTATCGAGGGCCACTTCCACCGCTTCAAAAACCCATGAATTTTGATGATGGTGAAGCTTTCGTAAGGCATATCGAAAGAGAGACGAGAAAGATCTGCGGGCCTTACTTGCGTAAGGAGAGCGAGTTTTAGCTCGGTAATCTCGGGCAGAGCCGCCGGTTGAACCGTGCGTTTGACGCCATGGGTGTGAAGTAGGCTGAAAGGCCTTTGATTGACGAAAGCAAAGAAGAAACTGAGGATCCGAAGGCGAAGGGCAAGGGTGTAGCCCGCCGTGGGGGCCGAAGCGGTGTGGTGCCTCGGCGAAAAGCTGCTGAAGTCGGGGATATCCGCATCGGGCGTTTAGTTGCGAAACCTATGCTTAAGAGCCGAAAGGGAACTTTGGAGTCAATTCCTGATGTTGATCCTTTCGATCACCCGAGGGTGGTTAGATTCTCAGCTTTCGTTTCAGTTTGATTATGCCTCTTTGTCTTTGCTCTTGTGCTTGAGTTGTTGTCGTTCTCAAGGCTCACGCTGTGCGTTTAAAACGTTCTGTTTTTGGCGTGTTTTGCAGAGTGCATATTACGCTGCTGAGATGGCTCCGAAGAGGCCGAATGTGCACCTCTCGCACTCGGCGTTTGATGATGATGCCTCGGTTGCTGAGCTCCCGACCTTCGCGAAGCTTGGCTCGCAGAAGGCTGCGGGTCCGCCGGATGCTACAGAGCGCCAGGCCAAGAAGCTGAAAGCTCTGCGCCCCGAGCCCTCCTCTCGGGCCGTCGGCGAGAAGGTGGCTCCTGGCGGGAAAGGGCCCGGGTCTAGGAGCATGCCGGCTCCCGCTGCTGTTGATAAAGGTAAGTCACAGTCTTCGTCACGGTGCATTTGCCTGACGCAGGAGATGGTGGAAGGGCAACTTCTCGGCTATGGGCGATTGGTTATCGACGGGGTGCCTTCGGATTATGAGAACCCGTGCTTTTACACTGGCCTGAGTTCGTCGAGCAAATCTGATGAAGCGAAAGAAGAGTCTTATCGCATTGCTCGTTCTTTGGGTGCAGCCTCGGACGCCCAACTCGCTTGCCGACTTGATTATCGACGGGCTGGAATCCTTCCTGGCGGCAGTGAGGAAGCCAACAAGTTTATGGAGTTCTCACAGAAAGCTTTCGTCGCGCTAGAGATCAAAAGAGATCTCCTCAAAGTTAGCAGCCTGAAACTCGACGACGCCCTATCTTTTCACCTGGCAAGCGTAAGTGTTTGGTTTCGCTGTGGCCTTCGTGGCTCTTTCGGTCTAGCTTCTTTTTTAACTTTTTGCCTTTATTTCCGTGCCATTCGCAGGCTGCCGTTGTCGCTCGCAGCCAGAGAAACCAAAGAGATCTCTACACTCGCAAGATCAAGCACGAGAAGCAGGAGCTTGACACTCAGGTGAAGAAGTTTGACACCCAGGTGAAGAAATTCGCCACTGATCTTGAATTGCAGACCATGAAAACCGAGGATGAACGCACCTCCAGGAAGGCGAGCCACAAAGAGGTTGAGAATCTCAAGCAGGAGCTTTTGCAGCTGCGAGCTACTTAGGCCGATAGGGAGAGAGCGCTTCTGACTTCCGCTGAGGAGGTTGTATCTCGCTTCCGCGAATGCCTTTGCAGCATTGGCGTCGAGGCGGAAGGTCCCTCGGAGCGTAACGTCGATAGCCTCATTGGATGGATCCGTTCCGAGATGGAGTCGCTGGAGGGACACATGGCCCTCGGCCGAGACTATGCTGCCATCACTGGCATCAAGGCGATCGGTCATAGCCTTGTGGACGCCGGCTGCTCCCATATCGCGGACCTTTTGAAGGACCAAGAATGCTACCAGAAAGCGACCAGAGGGGGGGGGGGGTGAATGGGAGCTTCAAAATTCCTTTCGGAAACTTGTTGCCACTGTCTCGTAAATCAACCCCAAAGGCAAACCCTAGAGCTTGCTAGTGTCCACGACCCTAGATGTAGGGTGGATGCTTCCAAGAAGCACAGCGGGACACTACACAACTCTAGAAAACCAACGCAAAAGACGGAAACCAAATCCGACACCGAACGAACAACCAGCGAATGAAAACGCGCAGAACAGTCACGACCGGACTCTGGCTAGCATCCGGTCAGCAAGGACCGGACGCGTCTGGTCACACAAATGCCGATCTGAGACCTCACTGAGTTGGACCGGACTCACGAGTCTGGAGCGTCCAATCAAAGGCAGTGCGTCCGGTCAGTAGAAAGCACACACGGTGAACAGTGCCAGGGATGAGTCCGGTCAATGAGCAACCAGTGCGTCCGGTCAGGGCACGAAACACAGCAGTGAGCTGTTCAACGACCGGACTCACTCTCAGCGTCCGGTCATCCCGTGGCAAGCGTCCGGTCACCCCGAAACTGGGCAGTTCGTCCACCGATTCGACTCGATCTCACCCAAAACGAATCCTCTAGGGATCAAACTTGGTGAGAGGAGTCACAAGGAGGATAGTGAGCTATCTCTAAGAGATCATGGCTCGAACCTATCTCCGAATCGATGAATCAAAGAATTTCGGGGGAGAGGAGAAAAACTTGACCCGAAACGTAAATCGATCGATCTCCTAGACCGTGAGGTTAGAGGAGAATTCCTTCGGTGGAAAGAAGTGCCTCACGATCTAGAACAACTTGGTTCAAACGGATTTGCAAAAGATGAACCGAGCAAAGAGATCAAGCGATGGGAAATCGTGGAGAGAAAGGATTCCGCGAAGAACACGAACAAAACGCGAATCACAACCACGAATTTGCAACCGTGTGGCTACCACACGCTACAACAGTGAGATTACGGTCTCACTTCCTCAAAATTTCACGAACACAGGGGTATAATTCTCAACTCTGTGGATCTCAGGTTTGCTACAGCAGGGGAGTGGGAGAGTAGGAAACCCTAGCTATGAAAGAGCAAATGAGATGATTGGGGAGGAGGGTGTCTCCCTCTACTTAACCTATTCCTAATGCCTACCCTATTCCTATTCTACCCCTCTCTACTTACAGAGCGAACCAGCTAAACCCTAAGGTTATTCTGGACCAACTCGGTGGTAGGTGTATCCGACGGCCACGCCCGCACAACTCGTAGCGTTGCCTCGACGCAACCTCCCGATTGCCGCCACGTGCCGCCCTCGCTCTGCACCCCCGATTTTGTGGCCCAAACCGGGAAACCAGCCTTTCCAGCCAACCCCCGGTTTTGAGGCCCAAACCGGGAAACTAGCCCACCAGCTTCTGAGTTTTGAGGCCAAACTCAGCAAACCCTCAGCGCCCAGGTTTTGAGGCCCAAACCTGGAAACCGTCCTCAGCCCGAGTTTTGTGGCCAAACTCGGAAACAATCCGCACCTAGGTTTTGAGGCCCAAACCTAGAAACCATCCACCCGATGGTTTTTCCCTGGCTCTACCACCAAACCGACGTCGTAGATGGGATGCACCTCCCGTGCACCCCGTCCACCGACACGTGTCCCCAAGTCCACGACTCTGGCAACACATGACCGCAAGTCTTCACTTGTAGCTGCCATAGGCTGCCAGCCACCACAGCTGATCCTCGGGCCTCTGGTCCCTCAGTCCAAGCCTCACGTCCGCCCTTCGCCACTCTCGGTCCATCGGCACGGCACGTCTCTACTTGACCTTCACCTTGCCTTTGATCGCTGCATCCGTGCTCGACACCTGCACAACACAAGCCAAAGAACATGCGCATCATCCCAGTTGACAATCACTGATCACTCAGAGACCCGGCATACACCCATGTATCCGCAATCTCCCTCTTGATGAGTGCATTGTCAACTACCAACACAAATCTTAATAGAAAGAGAAGAAGGAAGAAGGAGAAGAAGAGAACTCGACCAAATGGCCCAAAAGCATAGCAAAGCCGAAGAAGGTCAAGTGGAAAGAGCGAAAGAACTTGGTCTCCAAAGACATGGGCAACGGCTCGACGCAACCAAGGAAAGCAAAGCTAGCCCTCAAGAAGAGGTAGAACAAGCTCAACACCGCTAGCAAAAACCAATTGAAAATATCAAAGCAAAAATGCTAGTCCCTCAAGACAGAGGCACAGAGGCTCAACACAACTAGCAAAGAAAGCTCGATACCAACGCCTTATGGCCAACAGGAAGCAAGAAAAACTCCCCCTCAAATAGTGCAAGCAAGGGTTATGATTTGAAATATCTCCCCCTTAGTTGAAAATGCACTAATCAAGAACCATTTCTCCCCCTGGGAAGATGCACCATCAAAAAGTGCCAACACACAGAATTCTCCCCTTCCAAAATGCAAATGAGTCAAAATGCAAGTTAGGAGCTTCAGGAGTATACTCCAAAGAGTGCAAAGATGCTATACAGAGTTCTGATATGATGACTCAGAGAATGCACAAAATGCTAGCCAAGGCTCAAACTGGTCACTAAGTCTGAAATGAGAGCAAAAGAGCAGTTTGTAGCCGAAAAGGTATTCACCATCAAAATAGCACAGACATGTATAGACAGGAAGTCAAACAAGTGCTAATCATGTATACAAGGTGAACTACCCCTAGCATAGTTCAAACATCATGCTGATACCAATTTAGGCATATAATTGTGATTTCAGATTTTAATCGGAGTTGCAGCGGTGAAATTTCACAAGTTCAGAAAACAGCATGTGACTGCGAGAGGTTGAATGCTTGTTATTGCCTAACTTTCCAACTGTGCGAAGCCTATGCATAAGCAATTAGAAGCTTAAAGCAACAGTTTCGGTCATACACTACACAGCTCAAGTTTAACTCAAAGTGCAATGAGAAACAGTCTCGAAACTGTGAGGTGCTAACAAGCAAACCCATCTCGATCTTTCCAATTCACTTAACTTGGTTAAGATTTTAAACAGAATATGACATACCAAGCAAGTGAATGACTCAACACTAAAGACATAGCAACCTAGCATATATGAAAAGCACATGTGACTTCAACACATCCTACACATGCTAGTTTCATATCTCAATGGTGAACATTTTCAAGTTTTAAGTTCATTATCAAATTCACCATTCAAAAATAGCTCAGCTCATAGTGTGCACTAGTGATCAGAAGGAGCATAAGCTACAACATCAACATAAAGCATCGGAGCAAAAACTACATAGAGCATAGTTACATTCTTCAGATTATACATATGAAGCTCAGAATGTAAAAGCGTATGCTAAAATGCAAAAGATGCACGAAGAAATAAAAAAGAAGCAAAAACTACTGAAAACAAAAAGTCACTGTATCATACAAAATCCAAAGTGTTTCCCCCCATCTAAAAGGGGAAACACACACCAAGCTCACCTCTCAACCGATTAAAGGTTGATTGGTCCAAAGGCTTGGTAAAAATATCAGCCAACTGATGATGAGTATCGACATGGCGAAGGTCGATATCACCCTTCTCATAGTGGTCTCGCAGAAAGTGAAATCGCACATCAATGTGTTTGGTCTTCGAGTGAAGCACGGGGTTCTTAGCAACGCTAATCGCACTCGTGCTGTCACAAAGCAATGGAACACCAGAAAAGCTCAGACCAAAATCACGCAAAGTGGCCATCATCCAGAGTAACTGGGAACAACAGCTAGCCGCAGCAACATACTCAGCCTCCATGGTAGACTGGGCGACGCTAGACTGCTTGCGAGAGGACCACGAAACAAGAGAAGAACCAATAAACTGGCAAGTCCCAGAAGTGGACTTGCGATCAATACGGCAACCAGCAAAATCGGCATCGGAATAACCGCAAAGGGAAAGGGTGGAGGAAGCAGAATACCAAATCCCGAATTATGGAGAGAAGGATAAGTACCTCATAATGCGCTTGGCCGCCTGACGGTGAGAGGTGCGCGGCGACACCTGAAAGCGCGCGCAGAGGCACACCGCGAACTGGATGTCCGGGCGTGTCGCCGTCAGGTACAGCAACGACCCGATCATACTCCGGTACTCCTTCTGGTCCACCGCTTCTCCCTCCTTGTCCGCATCCAGAGCCGTCGTGGTCGCCATGGGTGTTGGAAGAGGCTTGGCCTCACCCATGTCGAACTTCTTCAGGATATCTCTGGTGTACTTGCCCTGGTGCACAAACGTTCCTTCCCGGGTTTGCTTGATTTGCAACCCGAGGAAAAACGTCAACTCGCCCATCATGCTCATCTCGAACTCCCTGCTCATAATGTCTGCAAACTTGGCAACCAAAGCGTGAGAAGAACCACAAAAAATGATATCATCCACATAAATTTGGACGAAGAGAGTATCACTGCCTTGCTTGAGGAGAAAGAGCGTTTTATCTACACATCCCATTTTAAAACCCTTAGCAAGCAAAAAGGTTTTCAACCTATCATACCAGGCTCTAGGGGCTTGTTTCAAACCATACAAAGCTTTGTGAAGTTTAAAGACATGGTTTGGAAATTTGGGATATTTGAAACCGGAGGGTTGTCTAACATACACCTCCTCTTCTATGTAGCCGTTTAAGAAGGCACTCTTGACATCCATTTGAAAAAGTTTGAAACCTTTGGATGCAGCAAAAGCCAAGAGTATCCTAATAGCCTCCAAACGTGCTACAGGAGCAAATGTCTCCTCATAGTCTATCCCCTCCTTCTGACTATATCCCTGGGCTACGAGTCTGGCCTTCTTTCTCACAACATGGCCATCTTCTCCCTGTTTGTTTTTGAAAACCCATTTTGTCCCAATTGGATGACACTCAGAAGGTGGAGACACTAGAACCCAAACCCGATTTCTCTCAAAGTTCTCAAGCTCCTCATGCATGGCATTGACCCAATCAGGATCCGTCAAAGCGTGTCCAACATCTCGGGGTTCAAAATCAGCAACGAATGCAGAATGAGCAAAGTGAGAGATTTGCCCTGACCGGGTGACGCGTTCATCGATGCTGCCGATCACTTGCTGAGGCGGGTGCTGGCGCTGAATGTGTCGTGGCGCCTCCCTGGCCGATGTGGCCTCCCTCTCAACAACAGCTGGTGCCTCCTCGGGTACAAAGGGTACCGCTCGAGGTGGCGGATCCCACGGCCCCTAGCAAGACGATGTGTCAGGGGCCATGAGTCGTCGTAGAGGCCGCTCTTTGTGGCACAGCAGGTGGAGGAGGTGCTGGGTCATCTATCCCTTCAGCACCTTCTTCTTCATCATCGAAAAGAGGTTCGCCAACCTCATGATCACCTGCACGCTCAAAACGAGAAGAAGGACAAACCATGGTCTCGTCGAAGGTGACATCAGATGTCTCCATGACTCGGTTAGTGTCAAGGTTAAGTACACGATAAGCACGAGTATGAGTGCCATAACCCAAAAAACACACCGTCAGAAGAGCGAGACTCAAACTTGTCCAAGTTGCCCTTTTTGAGTATAAAACAATGGCAACCGAAAACTCTAAAATAACTCACTTTGGGGAGTTTTCCAAAACGCAACTCATAAGAGGTCTTTTTCAAGAAGGCTCGAAGAAAAATGCGATTGGAAATGTAGCATGCAGTGCTCATAGCTTCGGCCCAATATCGCCTAGGAGTCCTATGCTCATCGAGCATCGTCCTGGCCATCTCTACAAGGGTCCGATTCTTCCTTTCTACAACACCATTCTGAGGAGGTGTGTAGGGGGAAGAAAACTGATGCTCTAACCCAAAAGAGTCACAAAACTTCTCAAAATCCGAATTCTTGAATTCGGAACAATTATCACTCCGAATTGCTCGCATAGAGTTCAAAGGGAACTCATTCTGAAGACGCAAAATCAGATTGCGAGCAAAGGAGAAAGTCTCGGTTTTCTCAGCTAAAAAGAAAACCCACGAATATCTCGAAAAATCATCGACAACAACAAGCACATACCACTTCCCCCCCAACCGAGCTCACCCGAGCCGGACCAACAAGGTCCATGTGCAAAAGCTCTCCAGGGTGCTTAGTCATGACCTGAGTCATTGGATGGTGGGGAGCGGCTACCATCTTCCCATGTCTACAAGAATGGCAAACAAGATCCTTCTCCATGGATAACTTGGGCAATCCTCGGATTAAGCCAAGTGAACTAAGCCTTGCAAGCAAGTCGAAGCTCAGGTGACCTAGTCTCCTATGCCATTTCCAAAGATCAGAGGAGGAAGGTCAAGCCAAAAGACAACGAGAAATCCCAAACGACTCTGAGAAATCCGCACGAAAGACTTTTCCAAAGGGCGAAATCACACAAACAAGATTGCCCTGAGGATCCAAAATGCGACTGAGATTCGGTTTAAAATGAATCTCATAGTCATCATCAAAAAGTTGCGAAACAGAAAGAAGGTTGAAATGCAAGTTAGAAACAAGAGCAACATCGCGCAACACAAAGTGCTCATTAACTCGCACAGACCCACGAGACAGCACCTTACCTTTGCTGTTGTCGCCGAAGGTGATATACTCCTTTCCGGCGACCGGACTAAGACTGGAGAACCACTTGGCATTTCCGGTCATGTGCCTCGAACACCCAGAATCCACCAACCAAACGTTCTCCAATCATTTTACCTACATCAATAAAAAGACATAGGGTGAGCATACGGGCCAACACTGGGGTTAGTGAAGTAAGGGGAATACCAGTGTTGGGCCGACTGCTCAAAAGAACGGTTAGCAGAAAAACCATTCCTAGCACGCCTACGGGAGGAGCGATCACCACGTTGAGGAAAACGTGGTCCGCTAAGGAAGGAGCGTCCATCGCGATACTCAAAACGCGGTTGGGGAAAATGCTCAACTACAAAGCCACCGCTACGGGGTCCATAGCCTACAACTGCAGGCTCCCGCCGGGCACGCTCTCTACGAGGCCTACGCCTAGGGACTTGAGGCTCAACACCTCTAGGCCTAGCGTCTCTCCTCGGAGCTCTCTCCTGCCTAGGCCTGAGAACTTGAGGTTCTGGACCTCTAGGCCTAGCAGCACGCCTCTGAACATTCGGCGCATGTACATCATGGAAGAGATGGTACATGTCCGGGTTGTTCATCTCCCTAGCACGGCGCGCCTCTCTCTTGCGCCTAAAGCAGAACTCGCTCAAGTGTCCATCTCTCCCACAGTGCTCACAGTGGTACCTCACCGCTCTCAAAGGGGGTTGTTGGTACTCACGGTTGTGGGTGTGGATCACCTTGCCCTTCTGTGGCAACTCCTCCTGGATAGGTGGCATTGTGTACAGCTTGTTCTTTAGGTGGTTGGGTTTGGGAGCCCATTGCTGGTTCTTGGGTGGAGCTCTCGGAGGCTCAACAAAGACCCCATCCTTGGTGTTAGGCTTGAGAGGCTCTTTGGGTGGAAGCTTGGTAAGTTTGGGAGTAGTGGTGGAGTTGGGCTTCTCACTCGGATTCAGACCACTCGACTCTCCAATCTTCCCAAAAGCAGAAAGATCAACACCCTGAGCAAAGCCTACACCGGGTCCTCCAGCAGCTCGCTTGAATTGGGAAATCATCATCCCGAGCTGTGGCTCACCACAAGACACCCATGACAAGATGGTCCGAAGGTATGTGTTTTCCTCCTCGGTTTGCATCTTGTCATGCTTCACATTGGCAATCTCCATCTCCAAACCCTCGCACAAAGCGCACCTAGTCACACAAGTGCTACCCGAGCTGGCCTCCTCAAGAGACACAATCTTGGCATTCTTCTCTGCCAACTCGGATTACAAGACAGGACAAGTCTTGCAAGCACCCAACAGCATGGGTCTAGCCCGGAGCTCATCCACCTCTCCTACCAATGCAACATACTTACTTCTCAAAGTGAGAAGATCAGTCATGTGCGTGGTGCACGCCTCGCACTCCTCCTTCACTGTATCCTCCCACTTCTGCCTAAACTCCTTGCGCTCTCTAGCGGCTCGCCTAAGCAACTTATCTTGACTAA
Source organism: Coix lacryma-jobi var. lacryma-jobi (assembly GCA_009763385.1). Classification (NCBI taxonomy): domain Eukaryota; kingdom Viridiplantae; phylum Streptophyta; class Magnoliopsida; order Poales; family Poaceae; genus Coix; species Coix lacryma-jobi. The sequence continues at coordinate 126,304,249 of CM019830.1, forward strand.
GGAGTGCGGCAGTAAGTTTCTCGACCTCAGCGGAAAGCTCATCGTGGGTCAGAGATACCTGGGAGGTGTCGTCGTCGTCGTCGTCATCGTTCCGAGGGGAGTTCACCAGCTCGCCGTCGACCTCCTTGCCGAGGGCCATGGTGCAGAGGCCGTCGTCGTCGGTGAAGAAGCAAAGACTGTTCAGCTTGTCCTCGATCCTCTTCTTCTTCTCGGACTCGTCGTCGCTTGAGCAAGCGGAGTCGTCATCCGAGCCGTCGACGTCGCTAAGCGTGGCGAAGAACGCACGCTGCTCAGCTTGGGCCTTCTCCAAGTACTTCTTCTTGATGTACTCCTTGTCGAAGATGCCCCTCCGCTTGTGCCGCGCGGGGACGTACTTCTCCTTGCGCTTGCCGGAGTCGTACTTGTGCCCATGATCGCCCTTCCCAGATGTGTTCTTCTTCTTGGGACAGTTGGCGATGAAGTGATCGAGGTCGCCGCACTCGTAGCATCCCGAGCGTCCTCCTCCGCGGCGACGGTTCATGCGGTTGTTGTGAAACCGCGAGAACCGGTTGACGAGCAAGGCTAGCTCGTCATCCCCCAAAGACTCCAGCTGGTCCTCTGTGACAGAAAAGAGAGACGAAAGAGCAAAGCCTCCAGAGGGGTTAGCAGAAGAGCCAGAAACCAAGGCCATTGACGGGCCAGAAGGATTTTCATAAGAAGCCCTCGCCATGGCATCAATCTCACTGGACTTGAGCTTACTGAAGAGCTCGTCGCACGTGAGGGTCTCATAGTTAGGTGATTCGATGATCGCCTGAACTTTGGAATCCCACACTGATCAATCTCGAGTATGCAAAAGCTTCAAAGCTCTCTCATGATCGTCGAAAGGCAACAGCTTCTTGTTAGCCCTCATCCTTTTGACAATTACCTGAAAGCGAGCGAATAAACTTTCTATGCTCTCGCCAGGCATATGTATAAACTTCTCATACTCTCGCTTGAATGACTCGTAGAGTCGGGTTTTGACTTGAGAGGTTCCCTCATGGAAACGCATGAGGGTGGCCCAAATCTCCCGAGCCATAGCGAGGTGAGAAACGCGATCAAACTCACTCATGCTCAAACATGAGAAAAGAGCATTACAGGCTCGGCTATTGGCATCGTGCTCATCGATCTGAAGCTGAGAGACACGAGCAGCCAAGACCACGTAATCGGCAGAGTTGCAAATATCCCAGATGGAAGCACCCAAACTCTGCAGATAGGCCGACATGCGTATCTTCCAATACGCATAGTTCGTCCCATCGAAAACGACGGTTTGCCCACGCCGCGATCCATGTCGCCTTCTGTGGATCTAGAACCAGCTAAGGTGGAAGATCCTTAACCCGCTCTGATACCAATTGAAGGTCCGAGAATGCTACCAGAAAGCGACCAGAGGGGGGGGGGGGGTGAATGGGAGCTTCAAAATTCCTTTCGGAAACTTGTTTCCACTGTCCCGTAAATCAACCCCAAAGGCAAACCCTAGAGCTTGCTAGTGTCCACGACCCTAGATGTAGGGTGGATGCTTCCAAGAAGCACAGCGGGACACTACACAACTCTAGAAAACCAATGGAAAAGACGGAAACCAAATCCGACACCGAACGAACAACCGGCGAATGAAAACGCGCAGAACAATCATGACCGGACTCTGGCTAGCGTCCGGTTAGCAGGGACCAGACGCGTCCGGTCACACAAATGCCGATCTGAGACCTCACTGAGTTGGACCGGACTCACGAGTCTGGAGCGTCCGGTCGAAGGCAGTGCGTCCGGTCAGTAGAAAGCACACACGGTGAACAGTGCCAGGGATGAGTCTGGTCAGTGAGCAACCAGTGCGTCCGGTCAGGGCACGAAACACATCAGTGAGCTGTTCAATGACCGGACTCACTCTCAGCGTCCGGTCATCCCGTGGCGAGCGTCCGGTCACCCCGAAACTGGGCAGTTCGTCCACCAATTCGACTCGATCTCACCCAAAACAAATCCTCTAGGGATCAAACTTGGTGAGAGGAGTCACACGGAGGATAGTGAGCTATCTCTAAGAGATCATGGCTCGAACCTATCTCCGAATTTATGAATCGAAGAATTTCGGGGGAGTGGAGAAAAACTTGACCCGAAACGTAAATCGATCGATCTCCTAGACCGTGAGGTTAGAGGAGAATTCCTTCGGTGGAAAGAAGTGCCTCACGATCTAGAACAACTTGGTTCAAACAGATTTGCAAAAGATGAACCGAGCAAAGAGATCAAGTGATGGGAAAATCGTGAAGAGAAAGGATTCCGCGAAGAACACGAACAAAACGCGAATCACAACCATGAATTTGCAACCGTGTGGCTACCACACGCTACAACAGTGAGATTAGGGTCTCACTTCTTCAAAATTTCACGAACACAAAGGTATTGTTCTCAACTCTGTGGATCTCAGGTTTACTACAGCAGGGGAGTGGGAGAGTAGGAAACCCTAGCTATGAAAGAGCAAATGACTGAGATGATTGGGGAGGAGGGTGTCTCCCTCTACTTAACCTATTCCTAATGCCTACCCTATTCCTATTCTACCCCTCTCTACTTACAGAGCGAACCAGCTAAACCCTAAGGTTATTCTGGACCAACTCGGTGGTAGGTGTATCCGACGGCCATGCCCGCACAACTCGTAGCGTTGCCTCGACGCAACGTCCCGATTGCCGCCACGTGCTGCCCTCGCTCTGCACCCCTGATTTTGTGGCCCAAACCGGGAAACCAGCCTTTCTAGCCAACCTCCGGTTTTGAGGCCCAAACCGGGAAACCAGCCCACCAGCTTCTGAGTTTTGAGGCCAAACTCAGCAAACCCTCAGCGCCCAGGTTTTGAGGCCCAAACCTGGAAACCGTCCTCAGCCCGAGTTTTGTGGCCAAACTCGGAAACCATTCGCGCCCAGGTTTTGAGGCCCAAACCTGGAAACCGTCCACCCGATGGTTTTTCCCTGGCTCTACCACCAAACCGACGTCGTAGATGGGATGCACCTCCCGTGCACCCCGTCAACCGACACGTGTCCCCAAGTCCATGACTCAGGCAACACATGAGCGCAAGTCTTCACTTGTAGCTGCCACAGGCTGCCAGCCACCACAGCTGATCCTCGAGCCTCTGGTCCCTCAGTCCAAGCCTCACGTCCGCCCTTCGCCACTCTCTACTTGACCTTCACCTTGCCTTTGATCACTGCATCCGTGCTCGACACCTGCACAACACAAGCCAAAGAACATGCACATCATCCCAGTTGACAATCACTCATCACTCAGAGACCCGACATACACCCATGTATCCGCACCTTTCGGTCAAGGAGGTGGACTACTACTGGCGGACCCCTGAGGCGGCGAAGATCCTGGGCAAGAAATTCTTTGACGAATTCTGGCTAGCGAGTGGGAACGACATGTCGCTCATGCAGTCCGCCATGGGCCGCGGGAAGGTACATTGAGACAATTGCTTGTGCTTTCGTTTTATCGTTGTCTCCTTTCTTTTATTTTTGTGGCGTGACGCCTCTTCTGAGCTATCGCTCTTGATGCAGACTCCGGAGGAGACAGCGCACATCCAAAAGGTGTTTTCGGACTTCATCTCCGAGAGGCGAGCGCGTGAAGCCGAGCCAGAAGACGAAGCAAGCCCGCCCCAGCCGGATGAGGAGGTCCCCGAAAGCTCGGCTGTTGCTGCTTCCCGCGACGCAAACACTCCCCTCGATGCGGTAGATGAATGAATAGGGCTTGTTTTTCATGTGTCGGTTGTATTCGCCAGACTTGTTGCTGCGCGAGATTTTGAACTTAAAATGGAATGTTGTATTAAACAGGATGCGGATGTGGGAACGCCGGACGTTCTCGACATTTGCCCGCTAATGATTAGATCTGGCGATCTTTTTGTTGGAGGTGACTTGTGGCGGAGCTTTCGCACTAGGTTTCCGACGGTATTACTTTCGTCTTATCTGAATAAGCGCGCTAGAAAACTTAAGCGCACGGAGGAGCATTTGTGTGCTTTTTACGAGAGCTTTGACCGACGCGAACTTGAGGCGAGGCGAAAAAGGTGCGAGGCTTCGCGTGCACCGCCAAGCTTCGAAGGCTCCCCGTTTGTTAAGGTGGAGCCCGAAGACGCCGTGCTTTCGCCGGATGCAAGGCGATATAGCATTTTGCTTCGCTCGCTGGAGTAGTTAGCGAGCTTGAATACACTGTATGAATTTGCTTAAAGATTGAATGTAAATAAACAGGTTACTATGACTTTGTCTTTTGGTGTTGTCATTGTTATATATACATATACGTATATTTTTGAAAATGCGAACCTTGTTCTTACGTTCATCTTGTTTTGGCGCGAAGGTTCTTTCGGTTGCAGTAGCGTTCGCGCGAAGGTTATTACGTCTGCGAGCCCCTCGGCCAGAAACGAAGACGTGCCCGACCGCGCACACTTGGGCGGGTGAGCGATAGCATTCGCGCGAGGGCGCTTTCGCTGCGAGCCCCTAGGCCGATAGTAAAGACGCGCCCGCCCCCACACACTTAGAGGAGGGGCGGTAGCTTTCGCTTGAGGGCGCTTTCGTTGTGAGCCCCTCGGCCGAGAGTAAAAACGCGCCCGCCCCCACACACTTAGACGAGGGTCGGTAGCTTTCGCGCGATGGCGCTTTCGTTGCGAGCCTCTCGGCCGATAGTAAAGACGCGCCCGCCCTCACACACTTAGACAAGGGGCGGTAGCTTTCGCGCGAGGGCGCTTTTGTTGCGAGCCCCTCGGCCGATAGTATAGACGCGCCCGCCCCCACACACTTAGACGAGGGGCGGTAACATTCGCGCGAGGGTGCTTTCGTTGCGTTCCCCTCGGCCGATAGTACAGAAATGTCCGCCCCCACATACATAGACGAGGGTCGGTATCATTCGCGCGAGAGTGCTTTCGTTGCGCGCCCCTCAGCCGATAGTAAAGACGCGTTCGCCCCCACACACTTAGACGAGGGGCGGTAGTTTTCGCGCGAGGGCGCTTTTGTTGCGAGCCCCTCGGCCGATAGTATCGACGCGCCCGCCCCCACACACTTAGACGAGGGGCGGTAACATTCGCGCGAGGGCGCTTTCGTTGCGAGCCCCTCGGCCGATAGTACAGAAACGCCCGCCCCCACATACATAGACGAGGGTCGGTATCATTCGCGCGAGGGTGCTTTCGTTGCGCGCCCCTCGGCCGATAGTAAAGACGCGCCCGCCCCCACACACTTAGACGAGGGGCGGTAGCTTTTGCGCGAGGGCGCTTTCGTTGTGAGCCCCTCGGCCGATAGTAAAGACGCGCCCGCCCCCACACACAAAGATGAGGGTCGGTATCATTTCATTCAGGCGAGGGCGGTTTCGTTGTGAGCCCCTCGGCCGATAGTAAAGACGCGCCCGCCCCACACACTTAGACGAGGGGCGGTAGCTTTCGCGCGAGGGCGCTTTCGTTGCGAGCCCCTTGGCCGAAAGTAAAGACCCGCCCGCCCCCACACACTTAGACGAGGGGCGGTAGCTTTCGCGCGAGGGCACTTTCGTTGCGAGCCCCTCGGCCGATAGTAAAGACGCGCTCGCCCCCACACACTTAGACGAGGGGCGGTAGCTTTCGCGCGAGGGCGCTTTCGTTGCGAGCCCCTCGGCCGATAGTAAAGACGCGCCCGCCCCCACACACTTAGACGACGTGCGGTAGCTTTCGCGCGAGAGCGCTTTCGTTGCGAGTCCCTCGGCCGATACGTTGCAGGAACCTTTGCTGTTGGTTTGCTGCGCTTGAAAATTGGTTAATGAAAGTGACTTTACAACTTGAATCAGAAAGGTTGCGCCTGGTCATGCCCGCGGTATCGCTCTCGTTGTCATCTGGCAGCGTGTTTGATTTTTCTCATTTTCTAGCTGCGGTTTGAGATGGGCATGCTACTTGATGATGCTTTCGCCTACAGTTACTGGATTGGGGGCGCTATCTGGATGCGGTATCGATGACTCAATCATTAAAGTGAAACCTTGGCTCCTGATGCTTCCTATTCGCATTATGCCTCTTGGGTGGGCTTTTCGGGGTTTGCACTTGAAAAGATTTTGTGGCTTTGGAAGGTTGGAAAAGCTTGCGCTTTGGTGTCTATTTATATTGACCTGTCTATGCGACGAGGGCGCTGTATTTATTGCTTTGGTTGTACTTGCGGCATTTTGTAGGTGGGGAGCTAAGATGGCGTTCAAGTTTTGCACCTACTGGAAGCTGCTATCTGTCTTTCCTGATGTCGTGGACCCCATTAGGGTTTCTCAGCTTGACTTTCGCTACCGTCCTCCCGTCTTGTTGGAGGGACGGTTTGTTTTGCCCGCAGGCTTTTGTTCCGCCCTCTCGTTTTGTCGGAGGGTCTGTTTTTGTATTGCCCGCAGGCTTTCGTTCCGCCCTCTCGTTTTGTCGGAGGGTCGGTTTTTTCATGGCCCGCAGGCTTTCGTTCCACCCTCTCGTTTTGTCGGAGGGTCGGTTTTTTCGTAGCCCGCAGGCTTTCATTCCGCCCTCTCGTTTTGTCGGAGGGTTGGTTTTTTCATAGCCCGCAGGCTTTCGTTCGGCCCTCTCGTTTTGTCGGAGGGTCGGTTTTTTCATAGCCCGCGGGCTTTCGTTCCGCCCTCTCGTTTTGTCGGAGGGTCGATTTTTTCATAGCCCGTAGGCTTTCGTTCCGCCCTCTCGTTTTGTCGGAGGGTCGGTTTTTTCATAGCCCGCAGGCTTTCGTTCCACCCTCTCGTTTTGTTGGAGGGTCGGTTTTTTCATAGCCCGCAGGCTTTCGTTCTGCCCTCTCGTTTTGTCGGAGGGTCGGTTTTTTCATAGCCCGCAGGCTTTCGTTCCGCCCTCTCGTTTTGTCGGAGGGTCTGTTTTTTCATAGCCCGCAGGCTTTCTGAGATTGTCGGCAGCTGCAGAGGATTCCTTTCGCCCAGCAAGCCAACATTCTCGTTCGTTAGATTTTAAATGACGAATGTCTCAACCTTATGCTTGGTTGACTTCGTCCTTTGTCAGGCCACACAATTTTTCTGGGGAATTGCGAATGCTTTCATGATGTAGTGGTTACATTCGGCTGCCTCGTTAAAAAACCTCGCACCCCGATGAGGGGCTTCCCCGGCGAGGAAAAAGAGTGCAGTCGATTTTGATTACGAAAGAATGAAAAATAATAAAACATGGAGAAACTTACATCCAAGTTTGAGTAGACAAATTACGGGTAAAAGCGGCGCAAGTTGCTTGCGTTCCATGTGTGGGCTGATTCTTGGCCTTATCATTCAGCAACCGGAATACACCGGGTGCTGCCATGCTTGCCACGATGAAGGGGCCCTGCCACTGCGACTGCAACTTACCTTGCTTCTCCGGCTGCCGAATGGTGACCATGTCTCCCGGCTTGATGTCCTTTTGGACTATGGTCTTGTCCCTGTGGTGCTTCGTTTCGGCATGGTATTTTTCGAGATTGTCTGCAGCTTGCAGCCTTACCTCTTCGATGGTGTCGAGTTCGAGGTGCCTTTGCTCCTGAGTTACTGGAGCCATTTCGGTTCGGAATGAACCCATTTTACCTCTTCCGGGGTGACTGCTTCCTCGCCATAAAGCAATCGGAACAGAGTGAAGCCGGTAGCTCTGGATCGTGAGATATTGTGTCCCCATACAACTGTTGTTAGGGTGTTGGCCCACTTGCCTTTCGGCGAGTCATACAAAGTTTTTGATATTGCCGAAAAGATTAGACCATTCGCTCTCTCAACAGCCCCGTTTGCTTGCGGGTAGTTTACTGAGGCGAAATTGAGCTTGATGCTGAGTTCATCGCAGAAACTCCTGAATTCGGCACAGTCGAACTGCTTCCCGTTGTCGCAGGTGAAGAAGGAGGGAACGCCAAAACGACAGACTATCCTCTGCCAGACGAATTTGGTTAAAGAGGTGGAAGTTATGCTTGCGAGGGCCTTTGCTTCCACCCACTTGGTGAAATACTCGAGAGCGACCGCTGCAAAGCGCAGGTTGCCCGGAGCTGCTGGTAGCGGACCTACTATGTCAATGCCCCATCTCTGCAAGGGCCAAGTTGGCACTATCGGCGTGGTTTCGTTTGATGGGGCTTTCTAGTTTCTAGCGAACATCTGGCAGCCTTTGCAACGTTTGACTAGCTCTCTGGCGTCTGATGCGACAGAAGGCCAGTAGAATCCCTGCCTCATTGCTCTGTGCGCTATCTCGTGAGGCCCTCTGTGCGCTCCGCACATTCCGGTGTGCATTTCTTCGGCTTAGCTGTTCTTAGAACAAAGGAGTCTATATCACGCCTGCTTATGCATTTCAGAAGGGGGGTTGTTATCCCATTCTTGAATAGCTGTCCTCCGATGATTGAGTAACCTTTTGCTCTGCTGGCCATCCTTTCGGCGTCCTTTCTAGACTCCGGCTCATACGTTCTGGCTAAGTAAGCGAATATCCGCGACCTCCAGTCATCACTGGCGATAACGTGCACCAAACTTGGGTGATCTTCCTCTTCTTTCACAGCTTTGGCCGAAAGGACTTGGTAGAACACGTCTGGTGGTAATGGCAGATTTTGTGCTACGGCTTTGGCCAGCTCGTCTGCCTCTGTGTTTTCGGCTCTTGGAATGCGGCGTAAAGTGAAACCTGCGAAATACTTCTCCATTCTTCTGATTGCTGCCAGATACTTGGCTAGCTCTGGTTCTCTTGCCGTGAAATCCTTTTCGGCGTGGCCAATGACGACTTGGGAATCTGACTTGACTATGCATCTTCTCGCTCTGATTGCTTGGAGCTTTCGTAATCCCAGTAGCACGGCTTCATATTCGGCGGTGTTGTTGGTTGTGAGGAATTGCAGCCTTGCGGCGAATCTGACCTTCGGTCCTCTTGGCGGGGTTAAGATCGCTGAGATTCCGGCTCCAACCATTCCCCAAGCGCCATCGCAATTTACTGTCCATACGGGTTCCTCGAATTCAAGAGTTGTGTCGAAAGCCGCGGGAGTCCAGTCTGCTATGAAATCGGCCAGCGCCTGTGACTTGATTGCGGACCGGTGTTGAAAATCGATCACGTATTCGTTTAGCTCCGCCGCACACTTGCCGATTTGGCCGATAGCTTCGTTGTTGCGGAACAAAGCTTCCAACGGTTGAGCCAATAGGACTATGATGTAGTGAGATTGAAAGTAATGCTTTAGCTTCCTGGAGGCCATTACCACCGTATATGCTATCTTCTCCAGCTCTGAATAGTTCAGTTTTGCTCCCGATAGAGCCTCAGAGACGAAGTAGATCGGGAACTGGGTCATCTTGTTTTCGTGTTCCTTCTCTTCCACCAATACTGCGCTTACGGTGGTGTGAGATGATGCGAGATACAACAAGAGCGTCGCTTCCGGCGACAGTTTAGATAACGTGGTTAGCCTTGTCAGGTACTCCTTTAGCTGCTGGAAAGCCTGCCGCTGCTCTTCCCTCCAATCGAAAGGGTCGGAGCTACGCAGAGTTCTGAAGAAAGGCAGCCCTTTTTCGGCGGACCTTGCGATAAATCTGTTCAAGGAAGCCAGTCTTCCTGTCAGCTTCTGCACTTGCTTTCGGCTCGAGGGCGGTTGCATGTTGATGATCGCCGCTATTTTGTCGGGATTGGCTTCAATTCCCCTTGCCGAAACCAGGCAACCAAGGAGCTTGCCTTTCTTGATGCCGAAAATACACTTGTCAGGGTTGAGCTTCAAGCCGCTTTTGCGGAGGTTGTCGAAAGTCTCGAGTAATTCTGCTTGATGATCTTCCTGTCTGTCACTTTTGACCACTATATCGTCAACATAAGCCAACAAGTTCTTCTTCTGCTTCTGGCTTTCGAAAACCTTGTCGCTCATCCGCGAGAAAGTTGGGCCTGCGTTCCGCAGCCCTTCCGGCATCCGCCGATAGCAATATGTGCCTGTTGGGGTGATGAAACTGGTTTTCTCCTCATCATCAGGATGAAGTCATATCTGGTGATAACCTAAAAAACAATCTAGCAAACTCATTATTTCACAACCGGCTGCAATGTCGACAAGCTTGTCGATATGAGGCAAAGGATACGGATCCTTCGGGCAGCATTTGTTGATGTCGGTGAAATCGACGCACATTCACCATTTTCCATTCTTCTTCTTCACCAAGACAACGTTCGCCAACCATTCGGGGTATTGGACTGGTCGGATTACTCCCGCATCGAGTAATCTTTGCACTTCGGCTTTCGCCGCATCTGCCCTTTCGTTTGACATCTTTCTCAGTTTTTGCTTTCTGGGCTTAGCGCCGCTTGCGACATTCAAACTATGCTGGGCGAGATTTCTGCTAACGCCTTGCAAGTCATTTGTTGACCAAGCGAAAATGTTATCGTTGTTCGCGAGAAAAGATGCCAGGGTGTTCCTTTCTTCTTCCGGCATGCTTGTCCTGATGTGCACAGTTCTTTCGGGCCTTGAAGATGCAAGTGGGATTCTCACTGTTTCTTCGGCTGCTCCGGCCTTATATTCGGTCGAGCTGAGGGCTGCTTGCGCTTCGACGGTTGCTTGTGTTTCGTCATTTTTTGCCACCTCGTTTATGAGACTGTAGCCTGGGGTCGGCCTACCTTCGATTCTCCTAGATGCTTGCTGATCTCCGTGCACAGCAATTATGCCGAAAGGTGATGGCATTTTCATACACAAGTAGCTTTGCTTGATTATTACATTGAACTTGTTTGTGAAACCTCTACCGAAAATGGCTGTGTATGGGTTGTCCATGTTCACTATATCGAATGTCACCATCTCAGTGCGTACTCTTTCTTCCTCAGCGAAAGATACCGGGATTTGTTTCTTGCCGATAGCATCGATCTTTCTTCCCCCAAATCCGTACAAGGAATTGCCAGCGGGGTCCAAACTGCGCCTGTCCATTCCCATCACTTCGAAAGCCTTGACGAACAAAATGTCTGCTGAGCTTCCGGTGTCAATCAAGATGTTATGCAAGGTGAAACCGGCCACATTGGTCGTGGTGACGAAAGCGTCGCAATGCGGAAAGTCACGAACTTTGAAATCTGACTCATCGAAACATATCGGCGCTAGTGACCAAGCTGGCCTGTTCAGCGGAAGCCTTGGTGATACCGTCTGGATTCTTCGATGATAGTCCTTTCTCGCCCTTTTACTTTCGTGCTCCAGGTTGGATCCGCCCGTGATGGCGAAAATGTGACCTCTTGACGGGAGGATGTTGTTGATTGCGCTAGTTTCGTTTTCTATCTCCTGCCCCTGCTGGTAGCTGGGTTGTGCTTGCTGCAACTGGGGTTGGGCTTGAGCCGGAAGCGCTGGTGGTGGTGTTGGCTGGCGCTGATAGTGCATGGGTGACGAAACTGCCACCGACTGGGGCGCAAAGACTGGGAACTGGTAACCCTGATATGCCGGATTGCACCAATGCAAATTCTGGGGAGGCATGTACTGCGGGGGATGCATGGGCGTGCTTGCATAGTTGCTGCACGCTACCGCTCCTGCAGCCGGGTGTTGCAAATTATGAAAAACGTGCTTGGAGCTTTCGGCAGAAGTTGATGCTTGATCCTTGTCTTTTAGCTCTTTCGCCATCTTGCTATATTTACAATCTTGGGTGGTGTGGCCGAAATTGCCATCGCAGATGACGCAGTACGGAGGCTTGGCTCCTCTTCCGCGGCCTCTACCGTCTTGACCGCAACGTGTTGTCCTTCCGCCACGTCCTCCGCGAAAAGTTTTATCAAACCCTCTTTGCGGCTGGAAGTTGGTCATATCCGGCCTCTCCATGCCCATCTCTGATTGCGCTGGTTCTTCCCGCAGAGTGTTGATTGACCGGTAGGGTCTAACCATTCTTTGATTCGGCACTGGCGGTGGTCGACTTGCTTTCGTCGCTTGCCTCTGCGTCAAGCGGGCGGCTTTGCGCCGCCAAAAGTCATCATCTGACCTTGCAAATGCATTCATCACATCGAACAATTCCTTGACAGTTTTCGGCGGTTCTCTGGACAAATGAGCGGCACACTGTCTGGTTCCCAAGCCCTCGGTGGCTGCTGCAATCACCGCGGCTTCCGGCACATTCGGTGCTTGAGCTTTCAGCTGGATGAAATGTTTGAGGTACTCGGATAAGGGTTCGTCGTCTTGCTGGGTGCAATTCATGAGGTCCCGCGTGGTCTTGACATCCGGCCGGAATCCTTGGAAAGAGGCAAGCAATTCGGCCTTCAACAGAGCCCACGAATAGATGGATAGCGGCTTGAGGGTGGTGTACCAATCGTGAGCCACGTCTTTGACTACCAGAATGAGTGATTTCGCCAAGGCCTGATTGTCTCCACCTGCCGAAAAAACGGCTGTCTCGTAGCTCGCCAAGAATTTGCGCGGATTCGCCTTGCCGTCGAAAGTCGGAATGCATGGCTTGTAGTTGAGCGGCCACGGATGAGCTTGCAATTCTCTTGAAAGCGGGGAGGTTTCGTCGATTGCATTGTCGAAAGCTGGTGGCTGCTCTCTCCTTGGCACAAACACATTTTCTTGAATTATAGGGATCGGGCCTCCTCCGACCTTTCGCAGTTCCTGAATTTCCTTTTCCAGCTGCCTTCTCTGCGCCTCCGCCTGACGAAACGCGTCGCGAGTTTCATCTTCCCTTGCTTTTGCTACCAGCTCTCGTTGTAGCTGATCTCTCTGCTGAATCAACCTTTCGATTTCTTCTTGCTGCTCTGTCAACATTCTGATTGCTTGGGCATGCCTGGTAACTTCGGTATCATCCTCTTCTTCGTTGTCGTGTTCGTCTTGGACGTACCCTTCTGGCGTGCCATCTCTGCCGAAAGGCAGCGGGTCACGGCTTGAGGTTGCTATCGGCGGTAGCTGGGTTCCGGTCGGGAGCGTGCCGCGCGAAAGCTTGGGTGTTTTGGGCTATGTTAACACCAGAATTTCGCACGCGTGAGGATATGATAGATGGGTCCAGACGGCAGAGAAGAAAGGATTCGGCAGGCAACCAGATGGCTATTTGATCCTTAGGATTTCGATGAATGTCTGTGCGGTCGGCTATCTTGCAGAGAGATGGTTCCATTCGGGAGATGGATGTTGCAGATGAAGCCGGTTTGCATGGGAAGACACGTGACAATGGAAGATGCCAAAGGGATATGAAGTAATGTTTGTGTCTTTCCATATTTTATTATGTAAATCGTAATCATTTAGGACTCGTATTTTGTCTAGGGTATAAATGTAAACCCTCCACCATTGTAAAATTGTTCACAACCACATCAATACAAACCGGCCCCGTGCCATCTTCGAGTCCTTAAGTCATGTCGTCGAGTTCTTCGAGAGGAAACATCGATCCGTCGACCTCCGTAAGTACCGGCAACCTTGTTATCATGTCTAGTATCATGCGGTGGATTTAGATATGATGCAAGTAGTCTCGTATGTTAAGCTTAGTATCGTGCGGCGGATTTAAGCTTATGACGGGAAGTTTTTGCTTATGCCTTGTATCGTGCGGCGGATTAAGACATGAGTAAAAATAGTTATCAACTCTATTAGATTTGGCAAATCTAGTAGATTCATTAAGTTATCATGTGTTACTTGTTTTTATTTATTTAATTCCTGTAACACTCTTTTGCCCAATCTAGATTGATCTCTATTCGGCCTCGTTTCACAAGTTTGCTTGTGCTTTGCTAATCATAAGATCATGATGGCCGGATCAGCTTTCAATCTAGGTTGTTACATGTTGCGGGTTCATACATGTTAATCATGTTTATGCTTTGATAGAACTAGGTGTCGTGCGGCAGATGCAGGTTTTAGATTAGTTTGATCATGTTTTGCTTGTATGTTCCTTCCCCATGGACTCCAACTCGGCTAGTTTGCCGATTTTGGTTATGCTTACATGAGTAACGAGCTTTTATAGATCTATTCAAATATATGCATGCTTTTAGCTTGTTATAATTAGATTGTATCATGCGGTGGATTGATCTAATTATAAGAAGTGGTATAGACTTATAGCAAGTGGTATCATGCGGTGGATTAGCTTTGCTTAAGTCTATGCTTGACGGGTTTTTGAAGACTAAACGTGCGGCATATTAGTTGGATTGGCCTATGCATGTATTATTTGGATAGATCTATTCTCGCAAGTTACCTGTTTATTATATTTCTGATTTGTTTAAGCATGTCTTTCTTTTGCATTCGGCAGTTAATATGCTTCACATGCTCTATTCTCGTATTTGCCGAATAGCTTCGTAAACATGCTCTGACAGACAGCTTCTGTAGCTGTGTGCCGTCGAGATTGGCTTTCGAAGCCGTACATATGGAACTGTCTGGTTTTACCCAGCATGTTCCAGAGGTATTCTCATGTTTTATCCCTTGTTGGTTTTCAGGTCAAACCGACTGGCACGTCTCCGGATTCAGCACATTCCGAGCACCCGATTGAAGCTAGCCTCGTTCGGCTTGCTATGTGTCTTGGCGCAAGGTGTCACTTTTTGTGTCAACAGGCTATATTCGGTGGTATTTGAGTGGTTAAAGCGGATGCCGCGATTGTGCCATGGCCATCCTTGTTCGCGGCAACCATTTCAGGATTGTCGACCGTCTTCGGCGCCTTCCTCGGTGGCACGGCAAGCTCGGGCGACAACCACGGTGGGCGCCAATGTTGTTTCGTGACCGAGACCCCGAAACCGCGGGTTGTCGCACGAGCGAAAGCACGGAGCGAAAGCGAAAGTAGACGAAAGAGAGTGGGAAGTAGAGTCAGATAAACAGTGTTCTCCCCCCTCTCCCTTGGGAGGCTAGAAGCTTTTTATATTAATCCAGATCAGTTTGAGAGTACAAAAATACCCTTCCAACCACTCTGTTACAATTACAATGATGCCCTACTCAACTACCCCATGGTTGTACACCGCCTCTTCCGGCATGAGGGGCATCATCGTAACTTCGCCCTCTAACGGGCCCAGCGTCCCCCGACTCTTTTTCCTGACCGGTGGGCCCCCTCCTTTTGACCCAGGCTTCCGGCGACCTGCGCAAACCTGTGAGAAAACAAAGTCATGAATGACAAAAACTCCCACCGGAAACGCCGGGCTCTTTTTGCGCGAATGCTTCCTTTCACACGAAAGCTCCGCCTTCCCCTGGTCCTCGAGCCGAAACGCGTGCTTCCGCACGAATGCTTCCTTTCGCACGAAAGCTCCGCCTTCCCTCGGTCTTCGAACCGAAACGCGTGCTTCTGCGCGAATGCTTCCTTTCGCACAAAAGCTCCGCCTTCCCTCGGTCCTCGAGCCGAAACGCGTGCTTCCGCGTGAATGCTTCCTTTCGCATGAAAGCTCCGCCTTCCCCTGGTCCTCGAGCTGAAACGTGTGCTTCCGCGCGAATGCTTCCTTTCGCACGAAAGCTCTGTCGTCCTCCGGTCTTGCGGGGCTGAAGACGAACGCGTGCTTTCGCGGGTTGGAGGCGCCTGCGGTCTGGGTACCATCCCAACAATAAGTATGTAAACATACTCGAAGTGATAAATGAGTATGCACCCATACATAACATGGTTTATTGAGATGGGAGTAACTACTCCCGGGAGTATAGAATAATTACCCTATATATATATATATATATGACCCCGCTATTTGGAGCGCAGCGCTCTAAATAATATTTAGAGCGTCACTGGCCATCAGTTCCCACAACCATAAAAGTTACTACTAATTCTCATCCCGCAATCGTAAATGCTAGCCACATCAATCTCTCTTCCATCCGCAACCGTAAAAGTTACTGCTAATTCTCATCCCATAACCGTAAATGTTATCCAGATTATTCTCTTCCTTCTACGACATTTACGGTTGTGGACTGAAATATTTACGCTTGCGGGATCGCTTTGCTAGTGCATACAGAAAGATGGTTGTTGGTACCAATATTTACGGTTGTGGGATTTGAGATGCTCCATCGACGCTCTAAATATTATTTAGAGTATTGTATCCTGAATAGTAGTTCTATATATATATATGCACATAAAATTACAAGCAATATACATAGAAGTTGTCCAATCTATCTATACAAGTTGTACTCCATGGCATACAAATGATAATCATTGTTTAGAATCAACTTCTCGTTGGTATTACAGTAGAACTCGCTGTTTGGTTTTATGACTTGTTGCCGAAGAAATCCTGCTATTGTCTCTTGTATTGCTTTCAATTGGCCTTGTAGCATCACTTTTTGCTTCAACCAGTCAGTCTTCAATTTGAATTAAAAAAGATATTAGTTATATCTAGATTATCAATATTAAGTCTATAGAAAATGAAAAGAGACATGTTACGTACTTTGATGATTTCTTCAAGAATTCTATTTGATTCTATCATCATATACTCACAAACGTAGAATCCACATAAGTTATTACCCTGTTCTTGTC
The DNA here is from genome assembly GCA_009763385.1 of Coix lacryma-jobi var. lacryma-jobi. Classification (NCBI taxonomy): domain Eukaryota; kingdom Viridiplantae; phylum Streptophyta; class Magnoliopsida; order Poales; family Poaceae; genus Coix; species Coix lacryma-jobi. The sequence continues at coordinate 126,320,488 of CM019830.1, forward strand.
TCAAAATCCACTGTAGAATAAAAAGATTCATCTCGTAAAGATATGATATATGACATGATATAATAAAGATACACGCATATTGACGAAGGTAAATAAACTTATTGGTAGTCGTGGCATTATTTTAAGTGGCACCTTACATTGACTCATATTGACTCATATGTTCGCGAGCAATGAATGTTTCCCAAACCCTAATCCGGCCAATGAAAGTTGGATCATTACTGAAGTATATTAGTATGTATGTCAAAGGTATAATGATATTTTTAGGAAGAGAACGTTTATATACCTTTTGACAATATTTGATTTGCAAAGCAGTTTGTACGTGTACATACTTTTTGATATAAAGAGCATGTTAGTTTTTGCATACCAAAATAATGAAATTATGTACTTTTTGTTGACGAAATGGAAGGTTGCATATGCAAGGGAGTACTATATGTATATATACATACTATTTTGAGAAGAGTATGTATGTTAGTATGTATGTATACGAAGGGGTACAAAGTACCTACTTTTTTTTTCATTTGGAAGCCACCACACTTGCAACTGAGCATGTACAGGTACATTTCAACAATATAATGGGGTATATATGCGTACATGCATACTAGTAGAAATATTAAAAAGTCATACAATACTACAATCTTATCTACTAATAAGAAAATACCAGGGAACTGTACGTGTCCACCATCGATCTTCACGAATCACGAGTCACCGTTGGATCTTGTCATCCTCACATTGCCCAAATGAAAACTAAAGTCTGTAGCTTCATATCTCATCACATGAACCTTTCGGCGACCTTGCCTCTGGATTCCTTGAAAGGGCTCGGCTATGCACCCTTGCACAAATTCTAACGTAACCGGTCGAGATTAGAACCGAACGAAGCCCGATCACCTTGGCCAAAGCGCGTCATCTATCAACCAAATGGTGGGCAAATAAAAGCAATATGAAAATTCATGTGGATTATAGAATCAGCAAATTATTAGTAGTGTTTCAAACTCAAAAAAAGTCAGACGACTTACAATTTAGGTTGGAGGAAATACTTACTACTCAGGTTTTGAGGCCCAAACTCAGAAACCCGCAGCACCCAGGTTTTGAGGCTCAAACCTGGAAACCGTCCTCAGCTCGAGTTTTGTGGCCCAAACTCGGAAACCATCAGCGCCCAGGTTTTGAGGCCCAAACCTGGAAACCGTCCACTCGGTGGTTTTTCTGTGGCTCAACCACCAAACCGAGCCGTAGAGGGGATGCACCGCCCATGCACCCCGTCCACCGACACGTGTCCCCAGGTCCTCGACCCGAGCAACACTGTGCCCCGCAAGTCTCCGCTCGTCGCTGTCCTAGGCTGTCAGCCACCACATCTGAACCTTAGGCCACCGGTCCCTCATTCCAAGCCTCACGTCCGCCCTTCGCCACTCTCGGTCCATCGACACGGCACGTCTCTACTTGACCTTCACCTTGTCTTCGATCACTGTATCCGTGCTCGACACCTGCACAACACAAGCCAAAGAACATGCGCATTATCCCAGTTGACAATCACTCTTCACTCGAGACTCGGCATACACCCATGTATCCACAATCTCCCCCTTGATAAGTGCATTGTCAACTACCAACACAAATCATAAAGGAATAGAGGAAGGAAGGAACAAGGAGAGAGAACTCGACCAAATGACCTAAAAGCGTAACAAAGCCGAAGAAGGTCAAGTGGAAAGAGCAAGAGAACTTGGTCCCCAAAGACATGGGCCACGGCTCGACGCAACCAAGCAAAGCAAAGCTAGCCCTCAAGAAGAGGTAGGACAGGCTCAACACCACTAGCAAGAAAGCTCGACACTAATTGAAATACCAATTGAAATTCAAGCAGAGTAGAGCTAGCCCTCAAGAAGAGGCAGAACGGGCTCAACACCGCTAGCGAGAAAGCTCGATACCAACTGAAGAGCACAAAGGAAAAGGCGCTAGTTCCTCAAGAAAGAGGCAAAAGGCTCAAGACAACTAGCTACCAAGAATGCTCCGAACCAATTAGAGACTTCAGAAAAGCTCCGAATCAATTGGAAAATCCAAAATCCAAAAATTCCGAGCCAGCTCAAACTCCCCCTCCAATAGTGCACACAACCAAGATAAGATTTCCCCCTTATGATTTCGCAAATTTCTCCCCCTTAGTTGAAAATGCACTATCAAGTATCTCCCCTCCAAATGCATATGAGTCAAAATTCAAGTTAGCAGCTTCAGAAATATAGTCGATAGAATGAGAAGATGCTTGACAAAATATCGATCCGATGACTCAACAATATGCACAGAATGATAGCAAAAGCTCAACCTGATCACCAAATACGAAATCTGAACATTGGAGCAGAATGAGCAGTTTTCAGCCAAAAAAATATATATTCACCATCAAAATAGCACTAAACATGTATAGACAGGAAGTCAAACAAGTGCTAAACATGTATACAAGGTGAACTACCCCTAGCAAGGTTCAATCATCATGCTATAGAATGAAACATAGACTTGTGTATTCAAATTTTATCGGAGTTGCAGCGGTTAAATTACACAAGTTCAAATTTCAGCATGTGATTGCGAGAGGTTGAAATCTTGTCATTGCCTAACTTTTCAACTGTGCGAAGCCTATGCAGAAGCAATCAGCAGCTTAAAGCAACAGTTTCGGTCATACACTACATTGGTCAAGGTTAACTCAAAGTGCAATGAGAGACAGTCTCGATACTGTGATGTGCTGACAAGCAATCCCATCTCGATCTTTCCAATTCACTTAACTTGGTTCAAATTTAAAACAGAATATGAACATACCAAGCAAGTGAATGACTCAGAACTAGAGACATAGCAACCTAGTATAGATGAAAAGCACAAGTAATTTCAACATATTCTGCACATGCTAGTTGCATATCTCAATGGTGAACATTTTCAAGTTTTATGTTCATTAAGCAAATTCACCATTCATAAAATAGCTCAGCTCACAACATGTATCAGTGATCAGAAAGAGCATAAGCTACAAGCACCATCATAAAGCATCGGAGCATACACTATACCGAGCATAGTCACATTCTAAAGATTATATACATGAAGCTCTGAATGTAAATATGCAAGATGAAATGCAAAGATGCATGATGAAACCAATTGAAAGAAAAAGAGTCAGTCTATAATACACGAACCAAAATGTTTCCCCCATATAAAAGGGGAAACACACACCAAGCTCACCTCTCAACCTAGCAAAAGTTGATTGGTCTAAAGGCTTGGTGAAAATATCAGCCAATTGATGATGAGTATCGACATGGCGAAGGTCGATATCACCCTTCTCATAGTGGTCTCGCAAGAAATGAAAGCGCACATCAATGTGTTTGGTCTTAGAATGCAGCACGGGGTTCTTAGCAACGCTAATAGCACTTGTGCTGTCACAAAGCAAAGGAACGCGAGAAAAGCTCAGACCAAAGTCATGCAAAGTGGCCATCATCCAAAGCAACTGGGAACAACAGCTAGCCGCAGCAACATACTCAGCCTCCGTGGTAGACTGGGCGACACTAGACTGATTGCGAGAAGACCACGATACAAGAGAAGAACCAATAAACTGACAAGTCCCAGAAGTGGACTTGCGATCAAGTCGGCAACCAGCAAAATCGGCATCGGAATAACCGCAAAGTGAGAGGGTGGAGGAAGCAGAATACCAAATCCCAAACTCTAGAGTGAAGCATAAGTACCTCATAATGCGCTTGACTGCCTGACGGTGAGAGGTGCGCGGCGACGACTGAAATCGCGCGCAAAGACACACCGCAAACTGGATGTCCGGGCGTGTCGCTGTCAGGTACAGCAGCGACCCGATCATACTCTGGTACTCCTTCTGGTCCACAGCTTCTCCATCCTTGTCCACATCCAAGGCCGTCGTGGTCGACATGGGTGTTGGAAGAGGCTTGGCCTCACTCATATCGAACTTCTTTAATATGTCCTTGGTGTACTTACCCTGGTGCACGAATGTCGCCTCTCGGGATTGCTTGATTTGCAACCCGATGAAAAACGTCAACTCGCCCATCATGCTCATCTCAAACTCCCCGCTCATAGTGTCTGCAAACTTGGCAACCAAAGCGTGAGAAGAACCATAAAAAATGATATCATCCACGTAAATCTGGACCAAGAGAGTGTCATTGCCTTGGTTGAGGAGAAAAAGCATTTTATCCACACATCCCATTTTAAAACCCTTAGCAAGCAAAAAGGTTTTCAACCTATCGTACCAGGATCTAGGGGCTTGTTTCAAACCATACAAAGCTTTGTGAAGTTTAAAGACATGGTTTGGAAACTTGGGATTTTCAAAACTGGGGTGCGGTTTCACATACACCTCCTCTTCTATGTAGCCGTTTAGGAAGGCACTCCTGACATCCATTTGAAACAGTTTAAAACTTTTGGATGCAGCAAAAGCCAAGAGGATCCTAATTGCCTCCAAACGAGCTACAGGGGCAAACGTCTCTTCATAGTCTATCCCCTCCTTCTGACTATACCCCTTTGAAAACCCATTTTGTACCAATAGGGTGACACTCAGGAGGAAGAGGAACCAAAACCCAAACCCGATTTCTCTCAAAATTTTCAAGCTCCTCATGCATGGCATTGACCCAATCCGGATCAGATAATGTGTGTCCAACATCTTGGGGTTCAAAATCATCAACAAATGCAGAATGAGCAAAGTGAGAGATTTGTTGTGACCTTGACCGAGTGACACGTTCGCCGATGCTGTCGATCATCTGTTGAGGCGGGTGTTGGTGTTGGATGTGTCATGGCGCCTCCCGAGCTGAAGAGACCTCCCCCTCAATAGCAGCTAGTGCCTCCTCGGGTACTAAAGGTACCGCTTGAGGTGGCGGATCCCACGGCCCCCAAGTAGTCGAAGAAGAAGGATCGGGGCCGTGAGTAGTAGAGGCCGCTCTTTGCGGCACAGCAGGTGGAGGTGGTGCTGGGTCATCCATCCCTTCAGCACCCTCGTCCTCATCATCAAAAAGAGGCTCGCCAACCTCGTGATCACCTGCACGCTCAAAACAAGAAGAAGGACAAACCATGGTCTCGTCGAAGGTGACATCAGATGTCTCCATGACTCGGTTAGTATCAAGGTTAAGTACACGATATGCACGAGTATGAGTGCCATTACCCAAAAATACACCGTCAGACGAATGAGACTCAAACTTGTCCAGGTTGCCTTTCTTGAGTATAAAACGGTGGCAACCAAAAACTATAAAATAACTTACTTTGGACTGTTTTCCAAAACGCAACTCATAAGAAGTCTTTTTCAAGAAAGCTCGGAGAAAAATGCGATTGGAAATGTAGCATGCAATGCTCATAGCTTCGGCCCAATATCGCCTAGGAGTCCTATGCTCATCGAGCATCGTCCTGGCCATCTCAACAAGGGTCCGATTCTTTGTCTCTACAACACCATTCTGTGGAGATGTGTAGGGGGAAAAAAATTGATGCTCCAAACCCAAAGAGTTACAGAACTTCTCAAAGTCCGAATTCTTGAATTCGGAACCATTATCACTTCTAATAGCTCGCATCGAGTTCAAAGGGAACTCGCTCTGAAGACGCAAAATCAGATTGCGAGCAAAAGAGAAAGTCTCAGTCTTCTCAGTCAAAAAGAAGACCCACGAATATCTCGAAAAATCGTCAACAACAAGCACGTACCACTTCCCCCCAACCGAGCTCACCCGAGCCGGACCAACAAGGTCCATGTGTAAAAGCTCTCCAGGGTGCTTGGTCATGACCTGAGTCACTGGATGGTGGGGAGTGGCAACCATCTTCCCATGTCTACAAGAATGGCAAACAAGATCCTTCTCCATGCACAACTTGGGCAATCCTCGGATTAGGCCAAGTGAACTAAGCCTTGCAAGCAAGTCGAAGCTCAAATGTCCTAGTCTCCTATGCCTTTTTCAAAGATCAGAGGAGGAAGGTCCAACCAAGAGACAACGAGGCACTCCAAACGACTCTGAGAAATTCGCATGAAAGACTTTCCCAAAGGGCGAAATTAAACACACAAGATTGCCCTGAGGATCCAAAATACGACTGAGATTCGGCTTAAAACGAATCTCATAGTCATCATCGAAAAGTTGCGAAACAGAAAGAAGGTTAAAATGCAAGTTAGAAACAAGAGCAACATCGCGCAACACAAAGTGCTCATTAACTCGCACCGACCCATGAGACAACACTTTACCTTTGCTATTGTTGCCGAAGGTGATAAACTCCTTTTCGGCGACCGGACTAAGACTGGAGAACCACTTGGCATTTCCAGTCATGTGTCTCGAACAACCGGAATCCACCAACCAAACGTTCTCCAATCGTTTTACCTACATCAATAAAAAGACATAGGGTGAGCATACGGTCCAACATTGGGGTTAGTGAAGTAGGAATAATAACAGTGTTGGGTCGGCTGCTCAAAAGAACGGTTAGCATAAAAACCATTCCTAGCACGCCTACGGGAAGAGCGATCACCACGTAGAGGAAAACGTGGTCCGCTAAGGGAGGAGCGTCCATCGCGATACTCAAAACGTGGTGGGGGAAAACGCTCAACTATAAAGCCACCGCCACGGGCTCCATAGGCCACAACTGCAGGCTCCCGCTGGGCACGTTCTCTTCGCGGCCTAGGCCTAGGAACTTGAGGCTTTGGGCCTCTAGGCCTAGCAGCACGCCTCTGAACATTCGGCACATGTACATCATAGAAAGGATGGTACATGTCCGTGTTGTTCATCTCCTTTGCACGGCGCGCCTCTCTCTTGCGCCGAAAGCAAAACTCACTCAAGTGTCCATCTCTCCCACAGTGGTCACAATGGTACCTCACCGCTCTCATAGGGGGTTGTTGGTACTCACGGTAGTGGGTGTGGATCACTTTGCCCTTCTGTGGCATAAGCTCCTCTTGGATAGGTGGCATTATGTCTAGCTTGTTCTTGAGGTGGTTTGGTTTTGGAGCCCATGATTGTTTCTTGGGTGGAGCTCTCAGAGGTTCAACGAACACACCATCCTTGGTGTTAGACTTTAGAGGCTCTTTGGGTGGAATCTTGGTAAGCTTGGGAGTAGTGGTGGAGTTGGTCTTGTCACTCGGGTTAAGACAACTAAACTCTCCAACCTTGCCAAAAGATGAAGCACACTCAACACCCTGAGCAAAGCCTACACCTGGACCTCCAGCAGCACGCTTGAATTGGGAGATCATCATCCCAAGCTGCAGCTCACTACTAGACACCCATGACAAGATGGTCCGAAGGTATGTGTTTTCCTCCTCGGTTTGCATCTTGTCATGCTGCACATTCGCAATCTCCATCTCCAAACCCTCACACAAAGTGCATCTAGACACACAAGTGGTACCTGAGCTGGCCTTCTCAAGAGACACAATCTTGGCATTCTTCTTTGCCAACTCGGATTGCAAGCCCGCACAGGACTTGCACGCACCCAACAGCGAGGATCTAGCCTTAAGCTCATCCACCTCTCCTATCAACACAACATACTTACTTCTCAAAGTGAGAAGGTCAGTCATGTGTGTGGAGCACATCTCACACTCCTCCTCGGTGACAACAATGGTGGACTTGACAGATGCAAGTTCCTTCACCGTATCCTCCCACTTCTGCCTAAACTCCTTCCGCACTCTAGCAGCACGCCTAAGCAACTTATCTTGACTAAGAAGGGCGGCAGTAAGTTTCTCGACCTCAACAGAAAGCTCATCGGGGGTCTGAGATACCTGGGTGGTGTCGTTGTCGTCGTCATTCCGAGGAATCTCCTCCATCTCGCCGTCGACCTCCTTGCCGAGGGCCATGGTGCAGAAGCCCTCGTTGTCGGCGAAGAAGCAGAGGCCGTTCAGCTTGTCCTCGATCCTCTTCTTCTTCTTGGACTCATCGTCGCTTGAGGAAGCGGAGTCATCATCCGAGTCGTCGACGTCGCTGAGCGTGGCAAAAAATGCACGCTGCTCAGCCTGGGCCTTCTCCAAGTACTTCGTCTTGATGTACTCCTTGTTGAAGCCGCCCTTCCGCTTGTGCTTCGCGGGGACGTACTTCTCCTTGCGCTTGCCGGAGTCATACTTGTGCCCATGATCCGCCTTGCCGAAGACTTGCTTGTTCTTCTTTGGGCAATTGGCGATAAAGTGGTTGGGGTCGCCGCACTCGAAACAACCCGAGCGTCCTCCTCCACGGCGACGGTTCATGCGGTTGTTGTGGAACCGCGAGAACCGGTTGGCGAGCAAGGCCGTCTTGTCATCCCCCATGAACTCCAGCTGCTCCTCTATGACAGAAAGAAGAGAGGAAAGTGCAAAGCCTCCAGAGGAGTTAGCAGAAGAGCCAGAAAGCAAAGTCATCGATGGGCTAGAAGGATTTTCATAAGAAGCCCTCGCCATGGCATCAATCTCACTGGACTTGAGCTTACTGAAGAGCTCGTCGCATGTGAGGGTCTCATAGTTAGGTGATTCAATGATTGCCTGAACCTTCGAGTCCCACACCGATTGATCGAGAGTGTGCAAAAGCTTCAAACCTCTCTCATGATCGTCGAAAGGCAACAGCTCCTTGTTAGCCCTCATCCTGTTGACAATCACCTGAAAGCGAACGAATAAACTCTCTATGCTCTCGCCAGGCATGTGTCAAAAGTTCTCATACTCTCGCTTGTGCGACTCGTAGAGACGGGTTTTGACTTGAGTGGTTCCCTCATGGAAACGCATGAGGGTAGCCCAAATCTCCCGAGCCGTAGCAAGGTGAGAAACGCGATCAAACTCCGTCATGCTCAAACATGAGAAAAGAGAATTACGGGCTCGGCTATTGGCATCGTGCTCATCGATCTGATGCTGAGTAGCACGAGCAGCCAAGACCACGTAATCAGCAGAGTTGCAAATATCCCAGATGGAAGCACCCAAACTCTGAAGATAGGCCGACATGGGTATCTTCCAATACGCATCGTTCGTCCCATCGAAAAATGGCGGTTTGCCCACGCCATGATCCGTGTCGCCTTCGGTGGATCTGGAACCGGCTAAGGTGGAAGATCCTTAACCTTGCTCCGATACCAATTGAAGGACCAAAAGTGCTACCAGAAAGCGACCAGAGGGGGGGGGGTGAATGGGAGCTCCAAATTTCTTTTCAGAAACTTGTCGCCACTGTTCCAAGAATCAACCCCAAGAGCAAACCTAGAGCTTGCGAGTGTCCACAACCCTAGATGTAGGGTGGATGCTTCCAAGAAGCACAGCGAGACACTACACAACTCTAGAAACCCAACGCAAAAACCGGAAATCAAAACCGACGACGGACGAACGAACCACGGACGAAAACGTGCGAAGCTGCACTGACCGGATTCACAGGAGCGTCCGGTCAGTCAGGATCGGACGCGTCCGGTCGATGAAAGACAGGTTTGGGACCTTACTGTTTGTGACCGGACTCAGCGGTGAGCAGCGTCCGGTCAAGAGCCGAGCGTCCGGTCACACACAGACGCAAAAGTGAACAGTGCAAGCGTAGCGTCCGGTCAAAAACACTCCGAGCGTCCGATCAGTTACGCAGAGAAGATTTCGCTGTGCCTTCAATGACCAGACTCACAGGGAGCGTCTGGTCGTTGAATAGGAAGCGTCTAGTCACCCCGATTTTGTGTTGTCCGTTCACCGATTCGACTCGATCTCACCCAAAACGAATCCTCTAAGGATCAAACTTGGTGAGAGGAGTCACAAGGAGGATAGTGAGCTACCTCTAAGAGATCATGGCTCGAACCTATCTCCAAATCGATGAATCGTAGAATTTTAGGGGAAGGGAAGAAAAGTTGATCCAAAACGAAAACCGATCGATCTACTTGTTCATGAGGTTTGAGTTAAATTCCTTCGGTGAAAGTGATCACCTCACTGCAAAGAACAAGTTGATTCAAATGGTTTTGCAAACGGAGCAACGTAGAGAGAGAACGATCAACGGGAAAATCGTGGAGAGAAAGCAAAACGCGAAGAACAACTCCAAAACGCGAACCACAGCCACAAATTGCATCCGTGTGGCTACCACACGCTACAACAGTGAGATTACGGTCTCACTTCCTCAAAATCTCGCGAACACAGATGTATGATTGTCTTCTCTTTGGATCTCAGTTGCTACAGCCGGGGATTGGGAGAGCAGGAAACCCTAGAAGCAAAGAGCAAATGACTGAGATAGGATGGGAGGTGGGTGTCTCCCTCTACTTATCCTAATTCTAATTCCCACTCTACCTCTAACTAATTACAGAGCGAATTGAACCAGCTAAACCCTAGTGTTATTCTGGACCAACTCGTGGTAGGTGGTGATCCGACGGCCACGCCCGCACAACTGGTAGCGTTGCCTCGACGCAACCTCACCGATTGCCACCACGTGCCGCCACCGCTCTGCTTGTCATTTTCGCGGACTTTGCCCCCGGTTTTGAGGCCCAAACCAGGAAACCAGCCTTCACGATCAACCCCCGGTTTTGAGGCCCAAACCGGGAAACCAGCAGTCCATCGCCTGAGTTTTGTGGCCCAAACTCAGAAACCCGCAGCGCCCAGGTTTTGAGGCCCAAACCTGGAAACCGTCCACTCGGTGGTTTTTCTGTGGCTCAACCACCAAACCGAGCCGTAGAGGACTCTGAGAAATTCACACGAAAGACTTTCCCAAAGGGTGAAATCAAACATACAAGATTGCCCTGAGGATCCAAAATACGACTGAGGTTCGGCTTAAAACGAATCTCATAGTCATCATCAAAGAGTTGCGAAACAGAAAGAAGGTTAAAATGCAAGTTAGAAACAAGAGCAACATCACGCAACACAAAGTGCTCATTAACTCGCACCGACCCACAAGACAACATTTTACCTTTGCTATTGTCGCTGAAGGTGATAAACTCCTTTCCGGCAACAGGACTAAGACTGGAGAACCACTTGGCGTTTCCGGTCATATGCCTTGAGCACCCGGAATCCACCAACCAAACATTCTCCAATCATTTTACCTACATCAATAAAAAGACATAGGGTGAGCATACGGTCCAACACTGGGGTGAGTTAAATGGGAATTATACCAGTGTTGGGCCGGCTGCTCAAAAGAACGGTTAGCAGAAAAACCATTCCTAGCATGCCTACGGGGAAAGCGATCACCACGCTAAGGAAAGCGTGGTCCGCTAAGGGAAGAGCGTTCATCGCGATACTCAAAACACGGTGGGGGGTAACGCTCAATAGCAAAGCCACCGCCACGGGGTCCATAGCCAACAAAAGCAGGCTCTCGCCGGGCACGTCCTCCTTGGGGCCTAGGCCTAGGTCCTTGAGGCATTGGACCTCTAGACCTAGCAGCTCTCTTTTGAACATTCGACACATATACATCATGGAAAGGATGGTACATGTCTGTGTTGTTCATCTCCTTTGCACGGCGCTCCTCTCTCTTGCGCCGAAAGCAAAACTCCCTCAAGTGTCCATCTCTCCCACAGTGCTCACAATGGTACCTCACCGCTCTCATAGGGGGTTGTTGGTACTCATGGTAGTGGGTGTGGACCACTTGGCTCTTTGGTGGCATGAGCTCCTCTTGGATAGGTGGCATTGTATCTAGCTTGTTCCTTAGGTGGTTTGGTTTTGGAGCCTATGTCTATTTCTTGGGTGGAGCTCTTGGAGGTTCCACAAACACTCCATCCTTGGTGTTAGGTTTGAGAGGCTCTTTGGGTGGAATCTTGGTCAGTTTGGGAGTAGTGGTGGAGTTGGGCTTCTCACTTGGATTAAGACCACTCGACTATCCAATCTTACCAAAAGATGAAGCACACTCAACACCCTGAGCAAATCCAACACCAGGACCTCCAGCAGCACGTTTGAATTGGGCTATCATCATCCCAAGCTGCGGCTCACCACAAGACACCCATGACAAGATGGTCTGAAGGTATGTGTTTTCTTCCTTGGTTTGCATCTTGTCATGCTGCACATTCGCAATCTCCATCTCCAAACCCTCTCACAAGGCGCATCTAGACACATAAGTGCTACCCGAGCTGGCCTTCTCAAGAGACACAATCTTGGCATTCTTCTCTGCCAACTCGGATAGCAAGCCTGCACAAGACTTGCACACACCCAACAACGAGGGTCTAGCCCTAAGCTCATCCACCTCTCCAACTAAAGCAACATACTTCCCCCTCAAGGTGAGAAGGTCAGTCATGTGCCTGGAGCACATCTCACACTCATCCTCCTCAGTCACGACAGCGGTAGACTTGATAGACTCAAGCTCCTTCACCGCATCCTCCCACTTCTTCCTAAACTCCTTTCTCTCCCTAGCAGCAAGCCTAAGCGGTTTATCTTGACTAAGGAGAGCAGCAGTAAGCTTGTCAACCTCAGCAGAGAGTTCGTCAGGAGTTAGAGATACCTGGGAGGTGTCGTCGTCGTCGTCGTTCTGAGGAATCTCCTCTTGCTCGCCATTGACCTCATCGCCGAGGGCCATGGTGCAGAAGCCCTCATTGTTGGCGAAGAAGCAGAGGCCATTCAGCTTGTCCTCGATCTTCTTCTTCTTCTCGGACTCGTCATTGCTTGAATCAGCGGAGTCGTCATCCGAGTCATCGACGTCACTGAGCGTGGTGAAGAAAGCGCGTTGTTCAGCCTGGGCCTTCTCCAAGTACTTCTCCTTGATGTACTCCTTGTTGAAGCCGCCCCTCCACTTGTGCTTAGCGGGGACGTACTTCTCCTTGCGCTTGCCGGAGTCGTAATTGTGGCCGTGATCCGCCTTGCCGAAGACTTGCTTCTTCTTCGGGCAGTTGGCGATGAAGTGGTCCGAGCCTCCACACTCGTAGCAGCCACCTCGTCCTCCTCCGCGGTGACGGTTCATGCGGTTGTTGTGAAACCGCGAGAACCGGTTGGCCAGCAAGGCCAACTCGTTGTCCACCATGAACTCCAGCGGCTCCTCTGTGACAGAAAGAAGAGATGACAAAGCAAAGCCTCCAGAGGGGTTAGCAGAAGAGCCAGAAACCAAAGCCATCGATGGGCCAGAAGGATTTTCATAAGAAGCCCTCACCATGGCATCAATCTCACTGGACTTGAGCTTACTGAAGAGCTCGTCGCACGTGAGAGTCTCATAGTTAGGCGATTCGATGATCGCCTGAACCTTGGAGTCCCACACCGACCGATCGAGAGTGTGTAAAAGCTTGAGAGGCCACTCATGATCGTCGAAAGGCAACAGCTCTTTGTTAGCCCTCATCCTGTTGACAATAACCTGAAAGCAAGCGAATAAACTCTCTATGCACTCACCAGGCATGTGTCGAAAGTTCTCATACTCTCGCTTGTGCGACTCGTAGAGACGGGTTTTGACTTAAGTGGTTCCCTCATGGAAACGCATGAGGGTAGCCCAAATCTCTCGAACCGTAGCGAGGTGAGAAACGCGATCAAACTCCGTCATGCTCAAACATGAGAAAAGATGAAGGACCGAAAAGGCTATAGCAAGGCGACCAGAGGGGGGGGGTGAATGGGAGCCTAAAAATTTCTTCCGAAATTATGGCCTATGTCCCAACAAAATCAACCCCAAAAACTTCGGACTCAAACGTGATGCCCACGACCCTCAGAAAGAGGATGGATGATCTCTAAGATCACTGCGAGGCACCACACAAGAGAGCAAAACAAAGCTCTCAAAACTCCGAGTCAAGTTCATGCCTAAAAGACCACTCCCAAACGTAGATAGAGGGCTACGTTGGGATTCCTCCAAATACCGATGCTAACACGTAGCAAAGATATGTAGAGAGGTTCCTAGGTAAACTCTAGGAGCAAACGAGAAGTCCTGAAACGAAACGGAAAAGCCGGGAGAGCAAACACACTCAACTGCGACCTACAGGCAATTCCCGGACTGTCCGGACTCTTGGTCTCGGACTGTCCGGGGTGAGCCGGACTGTCCGCCGCTAGGGGGCCGGACTGTCCGCCGGCAAAAAACACAAAACCGAACAGTTCTGCTATAGCCCTGGACAGATCCCGGACAGTACGTGGTTTGCACGCCGGACTGTCCGCGGTTCACGTGAACAGTGAACTCCGAGCGTCCGGTGCCTGCCCTGTGCAGCGTCCGATGAGGACCCCGGACTGTCCGCGGGTCCTGGCGGACTGTCCACCGGCTACCGAGCCAAAATAGCAACGCTGCTGCAAAGTCCCTGCTCGGGCCCGGACTGTCCGCGCCCAACACTGGCGGACTGTCCGCCGGTCACTCGAAGAGAAAAAGGCCCGAGGCCAACAACCACTGCTCGGCTGAAACCCCGACTCGCGGACTGTCCGCGGCTGGAGGGGCGGACAGTCCGCCTCCACCCAGAATGCCCAAAAACACCACGGGTCAAAACCAAAATCGATTGGATCTTTACCAAATCGAATGGGGCTGCAACCAAACTTCTCCCAAGTGTTCTTCTACGTGTTGGGAAGCTAATCCTAGGATATCATCGCTTCAACCCAACTAATCCATGAGAAATCCGAAGAACACTAGAAAAGGGGAAGAACGAAGAACAAAAATGATTTCGGCCCAATCTACTTGTTCGTGAGGGTAGGGATGAATTCCTTCGGTGGAAATGTTCTCCTCACTTCAAAGAACAAGTTGATTCAAATGGAATCGCAAAAGATGCAGCGTAGAGGGAGATCGGGAGAGGGGAAAATCGTGGAGAAAAGAAGAACGCGAAGAACAAATTCAAAACGCGAATTCAACCACGAATTTGATCGTTGGATTCAGAGGAATGGATGATTGATTAATCACTTGGTGTCGGGCTACAAGCCAATCCTAGCAACACAAAGCTTGGATGGCAAAAAGCTCAAGAACAAGAGCCAACTCTCCCTAACCCTAGCCTTCTCTCACAGGAACAAAATGAGAGAGACACCACCTAAAACTCCCAAGGATGGCGGCTGCCCTAGCAGCCCCCTTCATATATATAGGCGCACGTCCGAAGACCAAAACGCCCTTACATTAAGCACTCAACCCAAATACCCGCCAGGGGTCAAACCATCCAGTCTTGACAGTTTCGATCTGACGGCCACGCCCGCACATCCGGTAGCTTCGCCTCGACGCGACCTCCCTGATGCCGCCACGTGCTGCCACCGTCGACCACCGCGCCTTCCTCTTGGATAGCTTCGCCGCCGCGCCAGCCTCTCCACGCCGCCATGCGTCGACCGTCCTTTCGGACCACCCCCGGTTTTGAGGCCCAAACCGGTAAACCCGCCAGCCCAGGTTTTGAGGCCCAAACCTGGAAACCGTCCACCCGGAGTTTTGTGGCCCAAACTCGGAAACCCGCAAGCCCAGGTTTTGAGGCCCAAACCTGGAAACCGTCCTCGCCGAGTTTTGAGGCCCAAACTCGGAAACCGGCCACCCGAGTTTTGAGGCCCAAACTCGGAAACCGTCGATGGTAGCTTTTTGAGGCTCAGCTACCGAACCCGCACCGTAGACGGGATGTGGTTCTCACACCCCGACCACCAGCACCGATGCCGATGCATGTCCAGCCTCCACGCCGGGCACAACGCCTTCGCCTTCCTTCTTGACTTGGCCGACGGCACTTGCGCCCACGCAAGCCCGTGTCCGACCTCCCGCCAAGTGACATGACTCCAGCGCCTTCCTCCCAACTCGGCCGATGCACCGCACATCCCCATGTGCTCTTGCTCGCCGATGCCACGTGCCAGCTACCACAGCTGGTCCTCTGGCCCTCTGGTCCGTCAGTCCAAGCCTGACGTCCGCCCTTCATCGCTCTGGGTACATCGGCATGGCACGTCCGCCGCACGGCACGCCCATCCTTCACTGCTCCCGGTCCGTCGGCACGGCACGTCTCTACTTGACCTTCACCTCGCCATAGACCACTGTATCCGAGCTCCACACCTGCACATCAACACAGCCAAGAGACACATGTCGCACATGCACACCAACACAGAAACACCACACAACTCACGCCCCCGGTTAGTCATAAACAATAAGCGCATAGCGAGATATGGACTAAACCGGGTAAAAGCCTCAAACCTTCCTCATCAAAGTCAATCATTCATCATATGTGTTCTCAATCTCCCCCTTGATGAATGCATTGACTAAAAATAAACCACAAAGGAAGGGTTTGAAGGCAAGACTCATTCAAGTGCCCAAAAGCCAAGAAAAGGCAAACACAAGGCCACTTGAGATGAGGAAGGATCATGAAAACTCCAAATAAAAGCTCTCGGTCCCGACAGAACGGGAAAAGCAGGCAAAAACTTCCACACAACCGAAGAGTCAAGATAAACAAGAGTTTCATGAGATCCCCAAAAGGTACTCGAAAACCAATCTCAAATAAATTGTCAAACAATCATCACAAAAGAGAGACTAAGGTACTTATCCACTTGGTTTTGGGTCAATTTCTCCCCCTTTTTCTTTTTCTTTCTCTTTCTCCCCCTTGATGATTGAATTGACAAAAACTAGGCACAAGAGATGGTTTGAGATACCATAACCGAAAATCTCATTCAAGTGATCAAAAGCCATCGGAGGGCAAAGAACAAAATCACTTGTCATGAGACACAACTTGGTCCCCAAAGACATGGGCAACGGCTCAACGCAACCAAGTAAGGGATCGGAGCAACAACTCAACAATGAGCAAAACTCGATCACATAGAGCAAAAGACTTGGTTCCCAAAGACATGGGCAACGGCTCGACGCAACCAAGTCAAAAATGAGCTAGCCCTCAAGAAGAGGCAGAAAATGGCTCAAACACCACTAGCTCAAGGCCCAATACCAATTGAGGCTGAATCAACGCATAAGAATGCAAAACTGATCATAAACAGCCAAGAATTGATGAAAACAGCTAGTTCCTCAAGACAGAGGCACATAGGCTCGACGCAACTAGCTGAAGGGTCCATACCAATAGAAAATACCAAGCAAAAACTGCTAGTCCCTTTAGACAGAGGCAAAAACGGCTCAACACGACTAGCAGGCTCGATACCGACTGCGAAAAACCACAAGAGAAGCTCAACACTAAATGGAGCACAAACACCCGGAGCACGCGGAGAAGCAGCAAGACAAAAGCGACTCCCCCTGAAAGCAAGCCTATATACAAAAGCTATGCAACAACGCTCATGACACCAATTGCATTCCATACCAAAAGATGGATACCAATTGAAACACATAAAATGGCTATACCGAGTGAAGAAGAACATAAAAGAACTAAACTCCCCCTTGCTCAAAGCTCTCCCCAAAATGCATGACTCTCCCCTTTGTGCCAACACTCAAGCTCCCCCTTGCAAACAGCTTCTCCCCCTTGACAAAAGGGAACATGCTGAGGGGTTTTAACATCTTTCCCAAAGTTGACACAAAACACAAGACAAGTCATCAACCAAAAGCATATGAGAGCAATTGAAAATGACGACAAAGTGTATCGGAGCTGGGGGTATGTACACTAAGCTAAAAATGCATGATATGCACAATGCAACAGCTTTAAGTGTATGGCAATCAAAATGAAAAGGTGCTCAGAAGGGTGCTGCCCTGAAAGTGTAGCAATCAAAACAAATGCTAGCAAAGGCTCAAACTGATCAAATGAATACAAAATATGAACAATTAAGCATATGAGCAGTTTTAAGCCATTGAAAAGGAGTTCACCACTAAAATAGCACTTTGCATGAATAGACAGGAAATCGAGCAAGTGCTAACTCAAGTACAAAAGGTGAACTACCCCTAGCAAAGTTCAATCATCATGCAATAGAATGAAGCATAGACTTGTGTTATTTTCAAATTTTTATCGGAATTTGCAGCGGTATTAACACAAGTTCATATTTAAAAGCATGTGATTGCGAGAGGTTAAAAGCATGGTCATTGCCTAACTTTTCAACCGGGCTAAGCCTATGCAAGAAAAGCAATCGGAAGCTTAAAGCACCAGTTTCGGTCTTACACTACACGACTCAAGTTTAACTCAAATGTGCAATGAGAAACAGTCTCGATACCGTGAGGTGCTGACACATGCAATCCCATCTCGATCTTTTCATTTCACTAATACTTGGATCAAATTTTAAGCACAAGGTAAATATGAACAATCCAAGCAAGTGAATGACTCAGTGCAAGAGACATAGCAACCTAGCATACAAAAGATAGCACAAGTGATCTCAACACATCCTATCCATGCTAGTTGTCAATCTCAATGGTGAACAAATTAAAGACTTCATAGTTGATTAGTCAAGTTCACCATTTGCAAAAATATAGCTTAGCTCATAACATGTATCAAGTGATCAAAAGGAGCTTAAGCTACAAGCATCATCATGACTAAACAGGGCATACCAAAAAGAGCATAACCTCATTCTCATTACTATATTCATGAAGCTCTAAGATGCACTAAAATACATGATGAAATGCATGCAAAAGCTAGTCTATAAGGAAAACCCAAAACAAAAGGGTATCGGAGAAGACCAACTAAGATACAACAAGCGAAATGCTTCCCCAACTGAAGGGGAAACACACACCAAACTCACAAATAAAGAGCCAAGAGACGCTGAAGCGACAGCCAGCAAAATCCAGTTCGAAAAGACCACACAGCAAAAAGAGGTCAAGGGAGAAGAGTACCAAAACCCAAACTCAGAAGTGTGTCGGAGGTACCTCATGAAGCGCATGACCGCCTGCTGGTGTGATACCCGAGGGGACGCCTGAATCTGCTGAACTCTGGGGCGCCTGCCTCGCCAAACTCGTCTCCCCCTCGCCTGATGCTGTCGCTCGCACAGGTGCTGCTAGTGCTCCCTGGAGAGCTGCTCGAATGGAACCCCAAGTCGTGGAAGAAGAGGGATCGGGTCCGTGAGCCGAAATGCTCTCTCCAGGCTCCTGTTCTCCTGCACACTCAAAAGCAGAAGAAACACAAGGCGTTGTCTCGTCCAGTGTGACCTCAAGGTCTCCACGAAAACAGTTAGTCACATAAGCATAAGGTGAACACTCAACAAAAGAGGCCTACCTATGAATGATACCGTAAGGAGATCTGAACTCAAACTAGCCTAGACTACCATGCAACAGGATAAAGCACTATGGAGCAACATGCAACCTAGAGACATGATCAACCCAGACACAGCCTAAACCTCAACACATGCTACAATGAAAGAAAATGATAGCAATAGATTCAAAAGCATGTAACATGATAAAATTGAGGAAAGACTAGTGCTCAAACTAAACATGTCAACAGGGTACATGTAGCTAACCAACACTAGCACCTGACAAGTGACACCTAATGAACATCATACCACTAAAGCTCATGGAGAAGTATGATAAAACATGGCACAATGTTCATGAGGATCACCAACTAGCATGAAAAGTGGCTCCTCCACAAAAACTATACACAAAGCTAGCATGACATATGATATACAGGGTAGCACATGCTAGACATAAAGACAACATGATACACAGGAAAAATGTACATGTAAGAACTATACAAGTGAGCACATGACAAACCATCTCATACCACAAGACATAGATCATGGATGTACAAGGTATGAGTGTATATGAAAGCTCACCGAGTAGCAAAAGCCTCTTTGGAGGCAAATCTAAGCGGGGTGTAGAGAACCATCAAATCTTGGTCACCTCTAAAAGACCAAATTCCATCAGGCGCATGTTCTCTACCCCGCGTCCTCATATCTACTCACAAGAGGACAATGTAACCCGAGTCTTGGATCCCGAAGGGTTAGCAAGCATATACTTGGGTACCCAAGACTTGGTCACAAGACTCAACTTATCATGTGGGTTAGCATGATGCAAGTGTTGGTTCAAATGCAATTGTGAAACACCCTTGGAAGCATTCCTCAAAAGGACAACTCGAGGAGAAGAACGAGTCGTACCATGGGAAAAGAGGCAAACATCTTCCATGGTTTTTGTAGAAGAACCAATAGAAGCATCATGAAAAGCATGACTTGGACCAAGGGAAGAAGCACTTGAAGCATGTCCACGACCATGACCTATCCCACTAGAAAAGGAGTCATAAAACCCATCAACACAAATGAGCTTCTTACTAGGAGCACAAGCGTTCATGCCATGAGAAGGACTATGAACCACCGAGTTCCTAGAAGAGCGAGCTTGGCGCAAGCATTTGGCACGCCGATAGCAAAAGCTTTCTTGATGCCCATCTTTCTCACAAAAAGAGCAATGGTACAAAGGCCTACTGGAAGGCACACCATTCTCCGACAAGTGAGAAGTCCCTTGGGACTTAGAACAAGAAGCATCAACCACCAACTTGGTGCCAACGCTAGAAGCACACGTGCCATGGGAAAGGCTACGCAGCTTCCTAAAAGCCTTAGCTCGAATACGCCGCTCGTGCTTGACACGGCGAAAACAAAAGTCGAGCGAATGTCCATCCTTCTTGCAAAAGGTGCAACGAAAAACCGGATTGGGAGGACGAGTTCCAAAAATATGAGAAGCACCCTTGTCAAGAGACGTCCCTTGGACATCACTCGAAGAAACAACAAGGTTGGGAGTAGCTATGAAAGAGCTATCCGAAGCCTTGACACTAGTGCTATCGTCAAAAGACTCACGCGCAACACAAGAACTCAACTCTGGTTGCAAAGATGCAGACTTAGAAATATCAACATCGGAGTTGCAAGAAATGCGTGAATCAAACGACTTAGCACAAAGGCTCTTGCACCTTTTGGATAAAACCTCATTCTCAAACATGAGGCGGTCACAAGTACCACAAGGAGTGTTTCTCAAGTTCTCCATCTCCTTTTCAATGCACTCGGCATATGTGGTACGCAAGAGCTCAATCTCCTTCTCAAGGTTGGCACTCATATCATTGTGCTCAACCAACTTAGCGCTCATATCATCGCGCAAGACTTTCAAAACCAAAACTTCTTTTTCCAAATCAATGCATGATGTGCAAATGAAAACGGTGGAAGAAACATCACCATTCACATCAAGCAAAGGATCATGAATAGCACAAGAAGTAAGGCAAGCATTTTTATTTAAAGAGCATGAGCTACAAGGCTTAGATTTTAATTCAACAATTTCTGCCCTAGCATGCTCAAGTTCATCTACACATGTGATGTGAGTCAATCTTCGTTCATCAATTTCAGTACACAAAGACTCACAATAAACACATGGTAACAAAGCATTTGACTTAAGCAAGGCTAATTCAGTTTTAGCACAATCAAGGTCCTTGCTTAAGTCAGTGCAAACTATACATGGTTTGGAAGCATTAGATATCAACATTTCATTCTTAGATTTTAAGCTAGCAAGAGAAAAGCGTAGCTCATCAACCTTCCTAACCATGTCACTACTATAGGTTCAAGGAAAAGATGCACTAGACTTCCAATAAGAAAGACCACATTTCAACCTAGTGATGGAGCATTTCAATTTCTTGATCTTTCTACGCAAGGTATCACAAAGCTCATCATATTTTATATTATCAACATAGCAAGCATCATACCGGTCATGTAAAGTCAAAAGACTACCGACAAGTGTACCTTTCTTGGCCTTGCCAAGTTCACGTAGAAGATCCTCCATTGAAACCTCATCACCATCCAGGAAGTCCAGCAAAGCATCCACCTCACGTTCTGCCTCTAGATCGGCACTCCTCCTTCTCCTAGCAATGTCATCCTCGATCACATGTCCATGATTCGAACCTGAGGACAAAGACACACTAGTAGAGAAAGCTGGTGCCATTTCTAAAAGCATGGTTAGTGTTAGCCAAACAAAAAGCTCAACACCTCGACAAACCACGTCAAAAGCCAAACCACTCTAAAAAGGTCGCCTTCGCGGATCCGGAACCGGTTAAGGTAGAGAGATCCTTAACTGGCTCCGATACCAATTGAAGGACCGAAAAGGCTATAGCAAGGCGACCAGAGGGGGGGGGGGTGAATGGGAGCCTAAAAATTTCTTCCGAAATTATGGCCTATGTCCCAACAAAATCAACCCCAAAAACTTCGGACTCAAACGTGATGCCCACGACCCTCAGAAAGAGGATGGATGATCTCTAGGATCACAGCAAGGCACCACACAAGAGAGCAAAACAAAGCTCTCAAAACTCCGAGTCAAGTTCGTGCCTAAAAGACCACTCCCAAACGTAGATAGAGGGCTACATTGGGATTCCTCCAAATACCGATGCTAACACGTAGCAAAGATATGTAGAGAGGTTCCTAGGTGAACTCTAGGAGCAAACGAGAAGTCCGGAAACAAAACAGAAAAGTCGGGAGAGCAAACGCACTCAACTGCGACCTACATGCAATTCCCGGACTGTTCGGACTCTTGGTCCCGGACTGTCCGGTGTGAGTCGGACTGCCGGCCGCTAGGGGGCCGGACTGTCCGCCGGCGAAAAACCCAAAACCGAACTGTTCTGCTACAGCCCTGGACAGATCCCGGACAGTCCGTGGTTTGCACACCGGACTGTCCGCGGTTCACGTGAACAGTGAACTCTGAGCGTCCGGTGCCTGCCCTGTGCAGCGTCCGATGAGGACCCCGGACTGTCCGCGGGTCCTGGCAGACTGTCTGCCGGCTACCGAGCCAAAACAGCAACGCTGCTGCAAAGTCCCTGCTCGGGCCCAGACTGTCCGCGCCCAACACTGGCGGACTGTCCGCCGGTCATCCGAAGGGAAAAAGGCCCGAGGCCAACAGCCACTGCTCGGCTGAAACCCCTACTCGCGGACTGTCCGCGGCTGGAGGGGCGGACAGTCCGCCTCCACCCGGAATGCTCAAAAACGCCACGGGTCAAAACCAAAATTGATTGGATCTTTACCAAATCGAATGGGGCTGCAACCAAACTTCTCCCAAGTGTTCTTCTACATGTTGGGAAGCTAATCCTAGGATATCATCGCTTCAACCCAACTAATCCATGAGAAATCCGAAGAACACTAGAAAAGGGGAAGAACGAAGAACAAAAATGATTTCGGCCCGATCTACTTGTTCGTGAGGGTAGGGATGAATTCCTTCGGTGGAAATGTTCTCCTCACTTCAAAGAACAAGTTGATTCAAACGAAATCGCAAAAGATGCAGCGTAGAGAGAGATTGGGAGAGGCGAAAATCATGGAGAAAAGAAGAACGCGAAGAACAAATTCAAAATGCGAATTCAACCACGAATTTGATCCTTGGATTCAGAGGAATGGATGATTGATTAATCACTTGGTGTCGGGCTACAAGCCAATCCTAGCAACACAAAGCTTGGATGGCAAAAAGCTCAAGAACAAGAGCCAACTCTCCCTAACCCTAGCCTTCTCTCACAGGAACAAAATGAGAGAGACACCACCTAAAACTCCCAAGGATGCCGGCTGCCCTAGCAGCCCCCTTCATATATATAGGCGCACGTCCGAAGACCAAAATGCCCTTACATTAAGCACTCAACCCAAATACCCCCCAGGGCTAAAACCGTCCAGTCTTGACAGTTTCGATCCGACGGCCACGCCCGCACATCCGGTAGCTTCGCCTCGACGCGACCTCCCTGATGCCGCCACGTGCTGCCACCGTCGACCACCACGCCTTCCTCGTGGATAGCTTCGCCGCCGCGCCAGCCTCTCTACGCCGCCACGCGTCGACCGTCCTTCCGGACCACCCCCGGTTTTGAGGCCAAAACCGGTAAACCCACCAGCCCAGGTTTTGAGGCCCAAACCTGGAAACCGTCCACCCCGAGTTTTGTGACCCAAACTCGGAAACCCGCAAGCCCAGGTTTTGAGGCCCAAACCTGGAAACCGTCCTCACCGAGTTTTGTGGCCCAAACTCAGAAACCGACCACCCGAGTTTTGAGGCCCAAACTCGAAAACCGTCGATGGTAGCTTTTTGAGCCTCAGCTACCGAACCCGCACCGTAGACGGGATGTGGTTCTCACACCCCGACCACCGGCACCGATGCCGATGCATGTCCAGCCTCCACGCCGGGCACAATGCCTTCGCCTTCCTTCTTGACTTGGCCGATGGCACTTGCGCCGCACGCAAGCCCGTGTCCGACCTTCCGCCTAGTGACACGACTCCAACGCCTTCCTCCCGACTCGGCCGATGCACCGCACATCCCCATGTGCTCTTGCTCGCCGATGCCACGTGCCAGCTACCACAGCTGGTCCTCTGGCCCTCTGGTCCATCAGTCCAAGCCTCACGTCTGCCCTTCACCGCTCTGGGTACATCGGCATGGCACGTCCGCCGCACGGCACGCCCATCCTTCACCGCTCCCGGTCCGTCGGCACGGCACGTCTCTACTTGACCTTCACTTAGCCATAGACCACTGTATCCGAGCTCCACACCTACACATCAACACAGCCAAGAGACACATGTCGCACACGCACACCAACACAGAAACACCACACAACTCACGCCACCGGTTAGTCATAAACAATAAGCGCATAGCGAGATATGGACTAAACCGGGTAAAAGCCTCAAACCTTCCTCATCAAAGTCAATCATTCATCATATGTGTTCTCAAAAGAGCATTACGGGCTCGGCTATTGGCATCGTGCTCATCGATCTGATGCTGAGTTGCACGAGCAGCCAAGACCATGTAATCTGCAGAGTTGCAAATATCCCAAATGGAAGCACCCAAACTCTGAAGATAGGTCGACATGCGTATCTTCCAATACGCATAGTTCGTCCCATCAAAGAACGGCGGTTTGCCCACGCCGTGATCCATGTCGCCTTCTGTGGATCTGGAACCGGCTGAGGTGAAAGATCCTTAACCCGCTCCGATACCAATTGAAGGACCAAAAATTCTACCAGAAAGCGACCAGAGGCGGGGTGAATGGGAGCCTAAAAAATTCTTTCGAAACTTTGGCCTTTGTCCCAAAAAACAACCTCCAAAAAGCTTTGACCAAACCGTGATGCCCACGACCCTTGGAAGAGGGTGGATGATCCCTAGGATCACAGCGAGGCACCACCAAACAAGAACAAACCAAATACCAAAAGCTTCGGCTCAAGTTCAACCCCAAAAATCTACCCTCGACCGTAGATAGAAGGCTACGTCGAGAAATCTCCAAATACCTATGCTAACATGTAGCAAAGATACCCAGAGAAGTTTCTTGGTTAACTCTAGGGCCAAACGAGAAGTCCAAAACCCAAGCGGAAAAGTCAGGAGATCAAACGCACTGAAAATCAGCACTCAGCCAAGTCCCGAACTGTCCGGGGTTCCTACCGCGGACTATCTGCCCAACGGCGGACTGTCCGGGAACAGTTGGTGGACTGTCCGCAGGCAAAAAGGTAAAAACTGCAACGCTGCTGAAGTCCCCCTGCTCAGTCTCGGACTGTCCGCGCCATAGAACGGCGGACTGTCCGCTGGTGTCCCGAGCTCAAAAGACCGAGGTGACCAGCTACTGGACTGGACCACCCTCGACGCGCGGACTGTCCGCGAGGTGGATGGCGGACTATCCGCAACCACCCAGTGAGGGCGATTTCGGTCGCCCTTCACTCGAATCTTCTCAAATCTGATTCAAATCAAAATCTCTTGTTCCCTAACTTGGAGAAGATGATCACGAGGTAGTTGGAAGACTATCCCCAAGAAATCATCCGCTCAAATCGATTCAAACAACGGGAAATTGAAGGGGGAGGTGTATGAACCGAAAAAGCGCCACGAAACTTGAATCGACCTAATCTACTTGTTCGTGAGGAGTTAGAAGAATTCCTTTGGTGGAAATGATCTCCTCACATCAAAGAACAAGTTGATTCAAGTGGATTCGAAAAAGACGCAGCGAGGAGGGAGATCGAGTGACGGGAAAATCATGGAGAAATGAAGAACGCGAAGAACAAGTTCAAAACGCAAATCAAGACCACGAATTGCCAGCCGAAATTCGTCCCCATGAGGAGACAACGAGATTACTGTCTCGTTTCCTCAAAAAGCAAATACACAGAGGTATTGTTCATCGTCTCTGCGGATCTCAGTAGCTATAGCAGGGAATGGGAAGCAGGAAACCCTAGAATGAAAATAGCAATGGCTGAGATGGTCTGGAGGGAGGGGTGGCCTCTCCTTATATAGCCTAATACAATTATTCCCCTTCTACTCTTACAACTAATGAGCGAGTAGGCTAACCCTAAGGGTATTCCTGACCAACTCGAGGTAGGTGGTGATTCGACGGCCACGCTCGCACAACTGGTAGCTTCGCCTTGACATGACCTCACCGATTGCCGCCACGTGCCGCCACCGCTCTGCTCGTCCTTTTCACGGACCTCACCCCCCGGTTTTGAGGCCGAAACCGGGAAACCTGGGCCATCCCCAGGTTTTGAGGTGAAACCGGGAAACCTGTCGTCCGTCGCCTGAGTTTTGTGGCCCAAACACAGAAACCTGCTAGCACCCAGGTTTTGAGGCGCAAACCTGGAAACCGTCCTCAGCCCGAGTTTTGTGGCCCAAACTCGGAAACCGTCAGCGCCCAGGTTTTGAGGCCCAAACCTGGAAACCGTCCACTTGGTGGTTTTTCTGTGGCTCAACCACCAAACCGAGCCGTAGAGGGGATGCACCGCCCGTGCACCCCATGCACGCACAAGTCTTCACTTGCCGCTGTGTCGGGGGAACGCCAAAGGGGTACCCCCAATCAACGCAAAACTCAGAACACCTTTTAATAGGAGCCCTCCAAGCCAGGCCTCGGGCCAGCACGCATTCTCTGTCTCGCCCGAGCCCTCCGCGTCAGGCCTCGGGCGAGCGCTCGCTCTCCGCTTCGCCCGAGCCCTCCAGGCCAGGCCTCGGGCGAGCGCTCATTCTCCGTCTCGCCCGAGCCCTCCGCGTCAGGCCTCGGGCGAGCGCTCGCTCTCCGCTTCGCCCGAGCCCTCCAGGCCAGGCCTCGGGCGAGCGCTCATTCTCCGTCTCGCCCGAGTCCTCCGCGTCAGGCCTCGGGCGAGCGCACATTCTCCGTCTCGCCCGAGCCCTCCGCGTCAGGCCTCGGGCGAGCGCACGTTCTCCGTCTCGCCCGAGACCTCCGCGTCAGGCCTCGGGCGAGCGCTCTGCTACCCCTCGAGCCTTGGCACGTAAGCCTCGAACCCGCCATAACCGAACATCACACCTCGAGACCCACGCGGGGATCTCGAGCCTCCCTAACACGGCAGCCAACCCCTCGAGACGCTTCACGCCTCCCTCGAGCGGCCCAGACATTGGATACCAGCCCCACGCTACGTATTTAATGCCTCCACCTACTCCGGTCACATCCTCCGGTACACAGCATGTGCCACAGTGAACTAGAGCCAGAGTCAAACCTCGTTTTCACCGCAAGCATGGGCAAAAAGGCACCAGTACAGCACTGTTGGGCCATGCCTTGCACTGACGCATGCTCGAGCCTCATCCTGAAGCACGGGTTCCCGCTGTACGCCCGGGCGTTCCGGGATTTGCCCATACCGGCGGAAGCTCGAGCCCCCCGTGGGCGCCACCTCGAGGCCGGCCTAGCAAACCTCGAGCTCTTGTTGCTTTCATGTGATTGGCGGACAGGTACCCCAAGGCCTGGAAGGACGCTGCCACGCCCCGTACGGACCGGAGTGGGCGCTGCACGACCTCACGTCGCCACGTCTCCACGACTACACCCGGGATGGAAGCCACGACGCCTGAACAGCAATCTCCACGTCAGTCCCTGTGGCCCCGACAAGACAGGATTCCTACCTCCCGCTGTATTGATATTGGGTACTGTACATGTTACCCCTGTGTAACGTTCTTATTTAATCCTGGCCTCCCCTTGCTCTATAAAAGGGGACACCAGGGCCCTTCACGGGGGAGGGGTTCGGACGTTCGGACACAACTCAGATAGACAAGTCTAGATCCACACGCACGCACATACGAGTCCGGACTCCGGTCCACGCTCACTGAGCTTGTATTCGCCCCTGTACAAGCACTTAGGTGCAAGTAATACAAGAACATCCTCCCCCCGCTGGACGTAGGGCCTTCTTTGCCCGAACCAGGATAAATCCTTGTGTCATCTTGCATCACCATCCAGGGAGAGAGCACGCGATCACATTACTCGTTGGTGTCATACCCCCGGTTTCGAAACACCGACACGCTGTCTCACGCTGTCAGCCACAACGGCCGATCCTCAGGCCACCGGTTCGTCAGTCCAAGCCTCACGTTCGCCCTTCACCGCTCCGGGTCCATCAGCATGACATGTCTCTACTTGACCTTCACCTTGCCTTTGATCACCGTATCCGTGCTCAAAACCTGCACAACACAAGCCAAAGAACATGCGCATCATCCCAGTTGACAATCACTCATCATCACAAGATCCGGCATACACCCACGTATCCGCAGAGCAGAGACGAGGTCATCGCGTTCGCATGGTGGTGTGGACGACATCGTGGCGTCTGGCATCGCGGAGGGAAGCCACGGTGCGGCCATGTCTGGCCAGCGCGGTTGGCGCGCAGCACGGCCACGGCCAGCGCGGCTGGCAGGTCGCTGCGGCGGCCGGGTCTGCGGGCGTGGCCGGCGTGGGCGTCGGGGTCGGAGGAGAGGTGGTCGAGCAGCGGCGCGGCAGGAGCACAGGCAAGGCCGATGGCGAGGCGTTCCGGCTGGCGAGGTGGTGACCGAGGTCGCGGCGTGGGTGGTGCCCGTCGTGGCGCGGCGCGAACACCACCGGAGTACGGTGCAGCGCGACCGGTAGGAAGGGACGAGGAGGAGGTAGAAGCTGATGGCGGCGGCGGCGTCTGGAGGGAGGAAGAAGAGAAGCGAGGACGACGGGCATGGCTTTTATAGGGCGCTGAGCTAGGGCATCGGGCCTACACTAGGGATCCTCGGCGTCCGTGCAGCGAGGGGCCACGCGTCACGCATCGAGCGGGAGGGCGCGAGCGTGGGGCCAGGGAGAAGGGCGTGGGCGCAGGCTGTGGCGGCGCGGGCGTGCGAGCGTGAGCGGTCTCCTGGCGGTGGTGCCTGGGAGCGCGGCGCTCCCAGCTAGGTTTCGCGGGGGGGGGTGCGGCGGCTTGGGCCCTGGTGGGCTGCGCGTGTGCGGCTACTAGGTGAAGAGGAGGTGGCGCGGTGGGCCAAGGGAAGGAGGGGCGAGCGGTGGAGCAGGCCAAGGGGAGAGGAGAGGGTTTGGTTGGGCCAGAGAATTGGAGAGGCCTAAGAGGAAGAAGGTTTTCCTATTACTGTTAAAGTAAATTTGAGAGGGATTCAATAGGGGTTTGGGAGAAATTTTAGAGAAAAAGTTCGAACATGGTATTTGGAGTGGTTTCGTGAATTATGGTTGTAAGAATATTATTATTAGGAGTATTGATTGGGAATAAGAAGGGGAAGATGTGAATTGATCATGGTCATGTAAGAGAGATCGGAAAGAGTTGGGATGTGGTCCTGATAGAGATTCATAGAGAGGTCACGTGGGGATATGTAGAGAGGCTCGAGATAATCCCAACAAAAATACAAGGAGGTTGCTATGGTTATGTGCTCTCCAACATAAGTCTTAAGTTGTAAAAAGAATCTTTGGCAAACTCCTACAAGCAATACTATATGAATGCAACAATTTATTTATAAATTGTTCCCGATTCATCTAGCTACTACATGTTTCACTCAATCACTGAAAATTTTTAAAAAGTCCGAATTTTTGGGTTGTTATACTATGACTACTGTTTTCCTCCCCAAAAGGATTAAAACCATCCGTACTTAAAGCGAACCTCAAGTTTCTAGCTTCATCTGCAAACTCTGGGAATTCTCTGTCTATCGCTTTCCACTGGGACCCATCAGCTCGGTGCCTCAATATATTGTCTACCTTATGGTCTTCTTTATGCCACCGCAATAACTTTGCATTGTCTTTATTTCTGAACAAACGTTTCAAGCGTGGTATTATAGGAGCATACCACATAACCTTGGCAGGGATTTTCTTCCTGCTGGGACGTTCTTCACCCTCAACATCACCAGGATCATCTCGCCTTATCTTATACCGCGATGCTTCACATACCGGGCATGCATCCAAATTCTCGTATTCCTCCCCACGGTACAGGATGCAGTCATTAGGACATGCGTGTATCTGCTGGATTTCTAATCCCAAAGGGCAGACGACCTGTTTTGCTTCGTACAAAGTGGTGGGCAATTCATTCGCTTTTGGAAGCATATTTTTCATTATCTTCAATAACTTTTCAAATGCCTTGTCGGATGTATCATTCTTTGTCTTCCATTGCAGCAGTTCCAGTGTAGTACCCAGCTTTTTTGGCCATCTTCAGCAGTGGGATATAGCAATTTCCTATGATCCTCTAGCATGCGCTCGAACTTGACCTTCTGCTTGTCAGTTTCACATTCTCTTTGTGCATCATGAATGGCATCACCAAGAGCATCAACATCAGCTGTCACATCTTCTGCCGCTGCCGCATCTTCTTCACCATCTCCCCCCACTGCATCATCATCAAAGGCACCGTACTGAGCAATAATATCGGCGTGGGCCAATTCTTCTTCACCTTCTTCACCATCATTCATTACAACCCCTTTCTCTATGCTTCGTCCAACAAATATTGTTTGTTACGAAACCCGACTTCAAAAAAGCATATGAAGAGTCCTTGAGCATGAATATTCCTTCAAATTCTTACAGATGGCGCATGGGCAGCATATGAAACCATCTGCTTGTTTGCCTCAGCCACACCTAAGAAATAGTGCACGCCAGCAATGAACTCTTTGGAGCGGCGATCGACATTATACATCCAATTGTGTGACAATATCTGCATTAAATATTACAATCATGCACTTAGTAGTTTCTCATGTTATTGCACAACACTCATGACATCACATGATTGATTAATTCAAGCAAGCTTGACTACAACGAAGACAATCGCAGCTAGCACTAAAAAAACTAAAACTAAAATGCACTTAAGCAACATAATTAGTTCACGTCCGATCCCAACTAAAATAGACAGATCATTCGCTTCATCAGCATGGATGGGCTGCTGCCGCTGACTCCCTGCCTCATCACCTTCAGCGGTAACCTCCTGTACAATAGAATTTTGTACGTGTTGTACGTACTCTTCCTCTCAGTACCAACCTTTACATCCACTGGTGCTCTCCCACTACGATTAGAACAAAGAATAAGGAATTTAAACAACATCATCAAGCAAAACCGATACAAATGAACCATATTAATCAAATACGGGTAAATAATAACCCACCTCATGGTCTGGACACTTGTAGAATATACCATTCTACAACCCTTGTTGATTCCCTCTTTTTTCACTCGGTACTCCTTCACAATCTTCTGCTTACACTCGCCGCAAGCAATGAGAGGAAGATCCGGCCGCAAACGCTTTGGATCCCGATGATGAGAGGCTGAGGACCCGGTCACGGTTGCCATCTACTATATCCATACTCATTTTTTAAACTATTATATGCAAATTCCTAATTTTCTAAATAGTTAAAAATAAAAAAGACTCTAAATTTATCTATTTGTTTAGATAATCGAAAAAATATGATATAACAATACCAATTTCCACACTGACTACTCTCTATATTTATTGTTGCAAACTATTATAAATTCCACATTTTTCTAAAGAAAATTAACTAAAAAGACACTAAAATTCATTATTACTTATCTTGCATAATATGTATGAAATATACAATGGATACTACCTAGCAGTAGAAAACTATCAAGTGATTGTGATGAACCAATTTAAACTACTCAACTCTCTATGCTTATTCTTGCAAACTATATATTTTCATTAAATTTCTCTCATATTCAAAAGACATGGTAGGAGATAAAAATAGTTACCTCTAAACCTAAAGAGACGATGACGGAGTCGAAGAAGATCACCAATTGACGCTGGAGACGAAGAACAAATGAAGAACAAGCAATAGCAACAGCAAGAACAAGCAAGGAAGCTCACTGAAATTTGAATGTCTCTGGCTCGGGGAGTAAGAAGTTGGCAGGTTATAAATCGGGGAGCTTTTAGTCCCGGTTTGTATTAGAAACTGGGGCTAAAAGGTGATCATTTATTCCGGGGCAAGCCACAAACCGTGGCTAAAACTTTAGTCTCGGTCTGTGGCACCCACCGGGACTAAAGAGTGTCGTTTAGTCCGGGTCGGTAACACGGACCGGGACTAAAGGGTCCCTGCCGCCCCTTTAGTCCCGGTCTGTGTTACCGACCGAGCGGCAAAAACGCCGAGACAAATGACGATTTTGAGAATCGGTCAAAGACCCTATTCTGTAGTAGTCATCATAAACAATTTAAATATATGGATGCTCAAATATTAACAATAAAATCTGATTAAGCCACCCTGCTTGCCGTGTTATCTGGGCCATTGTATTTATTAGCTTATTATATAATGGGGCTACTGAATCCATCCGATGAACAATTAAGCAAATCTCGTTGGTTCCACCGCAAACATCTAGCAAATCTTTATATTTACTTTGCACCTAAAATAACTCATAAAGGCACAAAACTGGTCCCCTTCGCCTTCCATTTCCTCCCCGTTGGGCGTTGGCAGCAGAATTGATCTCATGGGGGATATAATATACTAGGTCGGTAAGCGCCCTTTGCTGCACGTGCATAGTTCTCCGATACTCTCTCCTAAAATAAATATATATCTTAAAATATGGTTTCTAAAAGTATATATTAACTATATTTTATAAATTATTTATAGCAAAAAATAGTAGTCAAAGTTGTTTTTAAAATTGTGTCAATGTCTAAAACAATTTTCTTTAGGAATTTGGAGGGAGTACAATTTATAAGTGTAGTTAAATTTGAAATTAATTGACTTATCAAAATTTTGAGATGTACACTTTTTTGAGACGATATGTGCTTTAGTTTGTGGACCGTGTGTTTTGTGAGTAGGGATTAGAGTAGGTTGAGTAGTAGCCTCATGAGATGTGTACATATACATGTGGAAGTTGTGATCAAGAATTGGGTAAATCCTAGGATTTAGCATAAACCATACATAATTTGCATATGGCATATGCGCTGATGCGCTATGTGAATGCCCGTGGAAACAGATCGCTTTGAGTGTTCAAAGTAACCTGAGTCTAAACCCTATAATTACATCGGAAGGGTTCATATAGACGCACCTAGCAAAGTGCCTACAAAAGAAACACCAATGCTAGATGGTCCTCCGTATCGTAAATAGAAGTCGTTTTGGACAAGGTTTGGGTCAAACATCAGGAATATAAATCATGAATAACTTTTAAATTATTGAGTTTAGAGATTTAAAAATCATATAAATAAATTTGTCTTGAAAAGTACATCCATAAAAATATACATATACTACTCTACAACAAATATTTTTAAAGAGATAAATGGTCAAAGTTATACTTTGGAGACCGTGTCGTTGTCCTAAAGGTAGTCCCAATGCTAGAACCATATGTAGTTTCTATGTGTATTTAATATACGTAGACACTACGTATAGAAACTATGGTCATAATGGATAGTTTCTATAGAATTATTTTTTGTCCAATGAAATATCTTCTCTATCTATTCTCAACCAATCATATCTCTTTGTATCTTGGTTTTCGTGTAGACATGGTTTCTTGTCTAAGAAACAATTTCTTTATCTCTCTTCTTTAATTAGAATGTCACATCATCTTTTTGCTTAGGCGGCACTATAATTAATAATTAATGAAGATAGAAATTATATGGTTTCATGGTTGAGAGTGCCCTAAACGGCTTCTATTTACGATACGGAGAAAGTACATTATAAAAAAATATGCATTGATGAGCTTGAGTAAAGTAGACACAAATCAAGATGTAACACCATGTGTATGTGCAACACACGTGGCAAACGTTAGTGTTAGGCTGCACGGATTGAGGCCGATTCTCCCGCAGTCATAGTCTTTTATTATGCAGGGAACCACGATGTGAATGTCATATTATTATCACATTATTGCACCTAACAAAATTTCACCATCTATTGCTTGCCTCTGTAATAACCATCTTTTTCGTCCAGGCATATATATACATATCCAATCCAACAGTAGCAAACAGAGATGAGATAGCTAGAGTTCATGCATCGGAAATGTAGCTTACGTTGTCTCTCACCCACTGACCCACCCGATAGGAGTAGGAGGCACATGGGAAGCACCTGTCACAACCCCAACGCACCAATTGCGTGTTACCATTACATCTCGTCAAGATGGCTAGGGGAGCAGCTTTGATCGAGCGGCTATACACGCGACGCGATGCTTTAAGCAGGCTGTGTTGTAGCCGGCGGAACTCATCCAGTTCAACCAGGCAGAGGCTGGCAGACGAAGACTGGCGGGTGCTGGGTGCAGCAGGGTTGCAGAGCCTGAGAGCATAGCACCAATTAAGGATATGACAAGAGGTCTAGAACTCTAGTGGTTTGATTAAAATGTAATCAATTAGCACAAAACTGTGCCACCTTAGGCCACTTGTACTATATATTCCTTCTTCTTAACACAAATAATACACAACACTCTTGTGTATTCAAGAAAAAAAAATGATTGAGCGTCTATCACCTAACAATTATTGCTTTATTTGTTAGAATTTTAGATGAGCTTGACCTAATAGTAAATTCTGAAATTCCTAAATAAATCTCAAAGTTCATTCATGTGTGCAAAGAGGGGAAGTGGAACTCTTTAATCCCACCTTGCTAGTGGAAGAGGAGGAGGACTTGCTTAAATATGGAAGTCCTCTCCACTTCCTCAAGTCTAGTGTGAGAAGGAGAAAGAGAAGTCCACACGCGCGCGCTCGCTCGCCTCGCCTCGCCTCGCCGGGCGTGGCGTGGCGTGGTGACTTGCGAGGGTGCGCGGCACCTGTGTGAATGGTCCGCCGAAATCCGGCTCCTCGCCTTGTGGGAGCGCGGTCTCGTTTTGCAGAACCGATTTAGATCGTGATCGCGACACGAGGTCGGTTCAACAGGACTATATAAGCAACCTATCGGTCACGCCAAAAACGTATCTCAACACCTCTCGAGCTAGGGTTTGCCTCATATCGCTTTTGCGCTGTCGTCTCCAGTCCGTTCGCTTGCGTGCACCAGCGACCAGGTCTCCTGAACCCTCGTCTTTTCGATCCTACACTGGGAGAAGGCGAATAAGGTTTTTGGGAAGCACTCGTCGCGTGACTGCTCTCGTCTTCAACAACGGGTCGTCTACCGTCCAAGTCAGGCGACGCTACGTCGAGGCGTATTCGTCGTCAACTGCTCCGAGCTCTTCCTCCAGCGCTCATCGACGATCAGCCAGCACCAAACGAAAGGTACGCCGCTCGTAATCTAATGTCTATGCTTATATTAGATCTTATGTCTTTGTTGTTACTTTTTAATCTATCTGGTGTACGAGCTATGCTTACACCTGTTATCATGTTTGAGATCTTGTTATGTCTATTTTATTATGCAACTAAACAATACAATCTTAGATATCTAGATCATCAATTTATCATGATTTATATTCTGGTTTTAATCTGAAAATTGCCTATTCTTTTAACATTTTTTGCATAGAAAGTGGACGGATGAATAATTATAGATCATGCATCTTGGCGATATATACTGACAGGAACAGATTCTACTGAAGACAAGCTCTCAGCAAACATAATTTTCCAGTAATTAGCGAGTCATCGGATATAAGGGTCGTCATGGTTGAACCCCAATGTACAAAATAACCTTCCGACATGCATAATTGCTTTCAATGTATTCTTTTTCGAGGATGTGATGAGCGATTTCTGTGTGTATAAAGTATGGGTTCTATGCTTCCAGCTAGTAGTTATTTGCTAGCATACATTGAGTTTTAAAAACGAGCTTGTTGTTATCTGTGCATAGTACCATTGTTGCACCCTAATAATATCACTTGCTTCATTTCAACAACTTCTGCCAAAAATGAACATGCAATTCAACTTTTTAAAATTTTGAACCTTTATAGCAAGGAAACTAGGGCTGTTGATAGAACAAACAGTTACTGGCATATATTGTTGCACCCTGATGACATCAGTTGAGTTTTCTTGTTTACGAATATAATATATGATATAAGTTGTTTAGGAATTTAAATGATATTGACATATGTTTATAATTAGGATCACAAACTATGTCCTCTCTGCAGACTTTTTGGTTTGGATCATCAATACTAAAAATTGGATACATAATTGAGAATAATTGCATGGTCACTGTTATGCCTTCTACTTATTATTTTTTTTGGTTTTTGTTCATTTTTAATGCAATATAAATGTTCATTTATTATATGATCTCTATCTAGCTGCAATTAACTTATTTGAGGACAGACCTATTCATAAATCGTTTTTCAAGGTCAAATTTTAGTTGACTAGAAAATTGCTCTTCACCTAATAAGTATTGGGCTCACAACAATTTGTGGCAAACCATTTTGTGAAACAAAATCCATTGTGACTTCGGCACAACAGTAGATTGCTATCTACGCGGCACCACCATGTACAATGCCTAATGACATTTTTAGTGACATTTTTGTCACATTAAGGCCGCGTTTGGCAGGGCTCCTCCACCGTGTTCAGGAGCCGTTTGGAGCCATTTTGCGCCAAACAGGGTAAAATAAAACGGCTCCACCTAGGAAGCCCCTTAAAACGTGCTCTAACAAACGTTTGAGGTGAGATGAAGCCAAAAATAATGGCTTCATCCGGCTTCACCCATCCTACGTGGCATTCTGTGAGAGCATGTTGAAAGGACCGTGACGCCTAAGAGGGGGGTGAATTAGGCAACTTAAAACATCTATTCTAAACTATGACCTCTAATTTTCACCTAGTCAAAACCTATGC
This sequence comes from Coix lacryma-jobi var. lacryma-jobi, assembly GCA_009763385.1. Lineage (NCBI taxonomy): Eukaryota > Viridiplantae > Streptophyta > Magnoliopsida > Poales > Poaceae > Coix > Coix lacryma-jobi. Next base: position 126,356,900 of record CM019830.1, read on the forward strand.
AAGAAAGTAAACTATCTACTGTGCAATTAAGGTTTTGCTAGATGTGTTTGCTATCTCTACCCCAAAAAGGAGTTATGCAACCTAGTTTCCAAACCTATCAACTAGCATATCTAAGCTAGGAAAGGTAAAGCACATAAACAAGGTAGCAATGTAAATGCGGAAGCTAAAGAGTGTGATAGAGATGCAAACTCCCGTCGACGACTCCGGTATTTTTACCGACGTATCGAGAAGCGTGCAAGCTTCCCCCTAGTCCTCGTTGGAGCCCCTCGCAAGGAATCCCTCGCAAAGGCCAAGCTCCCGTTCGGGTAACTCCGTGGATAGCTCCGGGCCTTCCCCACGCGCAAGTGGGTCTCCAGTTACACTAATAGAGAACAGGCCTTTGGACGATTTGCAAAATCAGCATTAGCCACGGAAAAATTTGCGTCCGGGACTAGAAAGTCCTTTAGTCCCGGTTGGTAACACCAACCGGGGCTAAAGCTCCCCAGCCCAACGGCTCAATTGTCAGAGGGGCCTTTAGTCCCGGTTGGTGTTACCAACCGGGGCTAAAGACCGGCCTTTAGCCCCGGGCCGTAACACCAACCGGGACTAAAGGTTTTGCCCCGGTTGGTGTATGCAGCCGGGGCTAAATGTTGGCATCTTTAGCCCCGGGCCGTAACACCAACCGGGACTATAGGTTTTGCCCCGGTTGGTGTATGCAGCCGGGGCTAAATGTTGGCATCTTTAGCCCCGGTTGGTAACACCAACCGGGACTAAAAGGTTTTGTTCCGGTTGGTGTACCCAGCCGGGGCTAAATGCCAACATTTAGCCCCGGCTGGGAATAAGGACCGGGGCTAAATGTCCCTCCCTATATTTGAAATGTTCTTCTACCTCCAGCCGTGCCCGAGCTCCTGTCTTCATTTTTCTTCATTCAGTCACTGCTTGCTCTTGCTTGCTTGTTTGCTCTCTTCTCCTCCGGTGATTTTTGTTTGTTAACACATCTCCGGCGATTGATTTATTTCATCACATCTACACCGCCATCGACTCGTTGAAAGGTTACTAGCTTAAGTTATTCATTTTTGTAGCTATTTTGAGTTCATTGACTTGATAGTTCAAATTATTAATCTAAAAACAAAATATGACCGTTTAATTAGTTTATTTTAGTCTTTTAGAGAAATGTGACCGGTTTAGAAAAACAAAATATATAATACTTTAGTTTAGAAAATGTGACCGGTTTAATTAGTTTTTTTTGAAATAGAGATCATTTAAATCATTTGTTTACACAAAAATTAGAAATATATAATACTTTAGTTTAGAAAATGTGACAGTTTAATTAGTTTTTTTTTGAGAAATAGAGATCATTTAAATCATTTGTTTACAGAAATTAGAAATATATAATAATTTAGTTTACAAAATGTGACCGTTTTAATTAGTATATTTTATTATTTTGGAGAAATAGAGATCAGTTAAATTAGTTGTTTACAGAAATTAGAAATATATAATACTTTAGTTTACAAAATGTGACCGCTTTAATTAGTATATTTTATTATTTTGGAGAAATAGAGATCAGTTAAATTAGTTGTTTACAGAAATTAGAAATATATAATACTTTAGTTTACAAAATGCAGAAGGATGCCTGCTTGGTATGTTGTTTTCGAGGGCACCAAGCCAGGTATTTACACCAGCTGGGCCGAGTGCAGTCAGTATGTCCTCAAAGTTAAGGGAGCTGTGCATAAAAAGTACAAGTCTTTTGAGGAAGCTTCTGCAGCTCTAGATGCTTTTAACTCAAGAATCAACTCAATTCCTACTGCACCTACCCCTACCTTACCTTCCTATCCGGTTGGAGTGGCAGACAGTACATCTTGTTGGACTGTGATGTGGGAAAAATGTGCAGGTGTTGTTAGTTGCTTTGGTTGTGGCCAAGTGGATTAGGTTGCACTGTTATCTTGATGTAATAATTAATTAATTAGACAAGTTCAACTGCTACTACTTTTATGCCACCAGTGATTCTTACTAAATTTCATGTCAGACATTTTATAATTTCATTTGTTTATAAGAATGAGAGATCGATATAATTATGTGATATGTCATATAATGCAGACGATGACACGTCACTGGATGTACAATGTCGATCGTCGCTCAAAAGAGTTCATTGATGGCGTGCATTATTTTTTAAGAGTGGCCGAGGCAAACAAGCGGAATGGTTTTATGTGCTGCCCATGTGCCCTTTGTAATAATTCGAAGGAATATTCTAGCTCAAGGAGTCTTCACTCACACTTGTTCAAGTCGGGTTTCATGCCAAACTATAGTTGTTGGACGAAGCATGGAGAAACTGGGGTTATGATGGAAGAAGGTGAAGAAGAACAATTGGACCCTGACGATGACATTATTGCTCAATACGGTGACTTTGGTGATACTGCAATGGGGGAAGGTGAAGAAGAGGCAAGTGCAGAAGACACACTCGCTGAAGATGATGCTCTTGGTGATGTCATTCGTGATGCACAAGGAGATTGCGAAAGTGAAAAGGAGAAGGCTAAGTTTGACTGTATGCTAGAGGATCACAGGAAATTACTATACCCGTCTGCTGCGGATGGACAAAAAAAGTTGGGTACAACACTTGAGTTGCTACAATGGAAGGCACAAAATGGTGTATCTGACAAGGCATTTGGACAATTATTGAAGATTATAAAACAAAAGATGCTTCCAAAGCCTAACGAATTACCCGGCACTACGTACGAAGCAAAACAAGTGGTCTGTCCTTTGGGTTTAGAAATCCAGAAGATACATGCATGTCCTAATGACTGCATCCTGTACCGTGGCAAGGAATACGAGAATTTGGATGAATGCCCTGTATGTAACGCGTCACGATATAAGATCAGGCGAGATGACCCTGGCGATGTTGAGGGTGAAGAACGTCCCCGGAAGAAAATCCCTGCCAAGGTTATGTGGTACGCTCCTATAATACCACGCCTGAAACGTCTGTTCAGAAACAAGGACCATTCAAAGTTGGTGCGATGGCACAAAGAAGACCGTAAGGTAGACAACATGTTGAGACACCCTGCAGATGGGTCCCAGTGGAGAGCAATAGACAGAGAATTCCCAGAATTTGCAAAAGATGCTAGAAACTTAAGGTTTGGTTTAAGTACGGACGGGATGAATCCTTTTGGGGAACAGAGCAGTAGTCATAGCACGTGGCCTGTTACTCTATGTATGTACAACCTTCCTCCGTGGTTATGCTTGAAGCGAAAGTTCATTATGATGCCAGTGCTCATCCAAGGCCCGAGGCAGCCTGGCAACGATATCGATGTCTACCTGAGGCCATTAGTTGAGGAACTCCTACTTTTATGGAGTAAATCAGGTGTACGTGTGTGGGATGATTACAAACAGGAACACTTTGACCTGCGAGCATTGTTGTTCGTAACAATCAATGATTGGCCTGCTCTAAGTAATCTTTCAGGACAGTCAAACAAGGGATATAATGCATGCACACATTGTTTTGATGACATGGATAGTGTATATTTGAAAAAATGTAGAAAGGTAGTGTATCTTGGGCATCGTCGATTTCTTTCGATGAATCACCAGGTTAGAAAGAAAGGCAAGCATTTTAAAGGTGAGACAGACCACCGGAGCAAGCCTCGCAACAGAACTGGGGAAGATGTACTTGAGATGATCAAAGATGTGAAAGTAGTCTTTGGAAAGGGGACGGGCAGTGAACCTGTTCCGAAAGACGCTACGGGACACGCACCCATGTGGAAGAAGAAGTCAATATTTTGGGAGCTACCCTATTGGCATGTACTAGAGGTCCGCCACGCGATCGACGTGATGCACCTGACAAAGAATCTTTGTGTCAACCTTCTAGGATTCATGGGTGTGTATGGGAAGTCTAAGGATACACTTGAAGCACGACAAGAGTTGCAGGGCATGAAAGAACGAGACAACCTACATCCAGAGAAGACAGATGATGGACGCCATTACTTAAGACCTGCTAGCTACACTCTTAGCAATGAAGAGAAGGAAATCATGTTTGAATGCCTAAACAGCATCAAGGTCCCATCTGGATTCTCCTCCAATATAAAGGGAATAATAAATATGCAAGAGAAGAAATTCCTAAACTTAAAGTCGCATGACTGCCACGTGCTTATGACGCAATTGCTTCCGGTTGCTTTAAGAGGAATTCTACCTCCACATGTACGTCTTGCCACTGTGAAGCTCTGTGCATTCCTCAATGCAATTTCTCAGAAGGCAATTAATCCACTAGAACTGGCTACTCTACAGAATGATGTGGTTCAATGTCTTGTGAGCTTTGAGTTGGTGTTTCCTCCATCCTTCTTTAATATCATGACACACCTCCTAGTTCACCTGGTCAAGGAGATTCATATTCTCGGTCCTGTGTTCCTACACAACATGTTCCCCTTTGAGAGGTTCATGGGAGTACTGAAAAAATATGTTCGCCAACGTGCTCGGCCAGAAGGAAGCATCGCCAAGGGCTACGGGACAGAGGAGGTCATTGAGTTCTGTGTTGACTTCATTCCTGACCTTGACCCGATTGGTGTTCCTGAATCGCGGCACGAGGGGAGGCTATGTGGAAAGGAGACACTAGGGAAGAAAACATATATCGGTACGGGGAATGATTATTTCAATAAAGCGCACTACACAGTTCTTCAAAACTCAACCGTGGTGGATCCATATATCGATGTACACAAGGAGTTCCTACGATCCCAATTTCCAGAGAAGAATGAAGTTTGGATAACACGTGAGCACATGAATACTTTTAGCACTTGGTTGCGAAAGGAATGTCTGGGTAATAACAATATTGATGAGCAACTATATTTGTTGGCTAGGCAACCGTCATGGCACATCCTCACGTACAAAGGGTATGAGATCAATGGAAACACATTTTACACCATGGCCCAAGATCAAAGGAGCACGAACCAAAACAGTGGTGTTCGCGTAGATGCCACAGACCCATCTGGGAAGAGGCAAACATATTATGGCCGCATAGAGGAGATTTGGGAACTAGACTACGCACCTGATTTTAAAGTCCCTTTGTTTCGATGCCAATGGGTCAAGGCGACCGGAGCCGGAGTAACAGTTGACAAGGAGTATGGAATGACAACAGTGGATCTCAACAATATTGGATACAAAGGTGAACCATTCGTCCTTGCTGCTGATGTGACTCAAGTGTTCTACGTGAAAGACATGTCTACAAAACCCAAGAGAGGGAAAAATGATGATAAATCAACCAAAGAGCCCAAACGCCACATAGTTCTTTCAGGAAAAAGAAACATCGTGGGAATTGAGGACAAGTCAGACATGTCAGAAGATTATGAAAGGGATGACCGAATACCGCCCTTCAGTGTTACCAAAGACCCAAGCATCCTGCTAAATGCTGAGGAGACTCCATGGTTACGACATGATCATGACCAAGGAACATACGTCAAGAAAAAGATCACCAGTGTACCCGCTTGATATATATATAGTGATGTTTTAACTAATATTATATATTACAGCTAATAATGATTATGCATAGTCATGGTTCGTTGATGTCGTTGTCGAAATGACTTGATTTATTTTTGGCAAGCATATGAGCCCAACTTGATGCCCCACAAGTGGTGTTAGATTTTTCTGATCATTATTTTAATTATTACATTTTTTCTATGTCGAATGAGATAAAAGTTGGTAAAAGTTTGGCTCCATTCTGGATTATTTTGTTGGTAGGCCCAATTGAACCTATAATTATTGGGTGCAAGTGTGCGGTAATTCAGTTAAACCGGAAAAAGTAGCAAACCATCTCCGAAAAAACATAAACTTATTGGTTGCCTCACCCGTGCCAACTTATTTGGACAATAAAAGATAAACAACCCAAAATTTAACGTTCATATAATACAAAAAATATTTTCCTATCGAGCACCAGTTGTTTCAGATATTTAAATTTAACATTTTATTTTTGCATTAACAAAATATAAATTTTTCTTTACATTTATATTTTTCTTTACGCCCCGGGACTAAAGGTGTTAGTCCCGGGCCGTAACACCACCCGGGACTAAAAGTCCCCCCCTTTAGTCCCGGGTGGGCTTACGCCCCGGGACTAAAGGTGTTTTAGTCTCGGGCGGTGCCACGGCCCGGGACTAAAGCCTCCCCGCCTATATAGGGCACAGTGCCCTCCTTCCTCAGATCGACGTCAGACGCCCGAGCCGCCGCCTCCCACGCCGCCGCCTCCTCCCTCCGTCGTCCTCCTCGAGCTCTCTCGCCGACGTCCGCCTCCCCGTCGTCCTCTCCCGCGCCGCCCTCCTCCCTCCGTCGATCTTCGGCCCTCGCCGCGTCTCCTCTCGCGCGGGCGCGCCGCCGCGCGCCTCGTCCTCGCCGTTCGCCGCGCGCCGCTGCCGTCCTCGCCGTGGTGCTCGCCGGCGCCGTCGTCCTCGTCGTGGTGCTCGCCGTTCGCCGCGCGCCGTCGTCCTCGCCGTGGTGGTGCTCGCCGGTGTGTGCGTGTGTTGTGTGTGCGTGTGCTCGCCGGCCGGTCTGCTCGCCGTGGTGGTGCTCGCCGGCCGGTCTGCTCGCCGTGTGTGTGCAGTGTATAGAAAAAGAATAAGAAAAAGAAAAAGAAAAAAGAATGAATCATGTGTTCCTTTGGACATTTATATATGTTCATAGAAAAATGAATATATATTTATAGAAAATATGTATAGAAAATGTTTTACCCTAACAAAATAGTATGTTTACACATGTAGTCCGTCGCCGCCATCCTCACCGCGTCGTCATCCTCGCCGCGACGTCATCCTCACCGCGACGTCATCCTCGCCGCTGTCGGTCGTACGTCGTCCTCACCGCGACGTCATCCTCGCCGCCGTCCGTCGTCGTCCTCTCGTCAACGGTGTGTCCTATGTGATAGATGGAGGAGGAATAATGACTTAGATATATTTTGGTTCACTTAGATATATTTACATATATATGTTGATGGAAAAATCACTTAGATATATATTTTTTTTGTTCACTTAGATATGATATGTAAACATTTACTTAAATCGGTCATGTATATGTTTATGGAATAATCACTTACATATGTTTATGTCCATACTATTATTTTTATGAATATGGTCTTTATGAATATACGTTATTTTTAATGTTGTCAAAACCTAGACCCGAAACCCTAAACCCCAAACCCGAAACCCCAAACACTAAACCCCGACCCCAAACCCTGAACCCCAAACCCCTAACCCTAAACCCCAAACCCGAAACCACAAACACTAAACCCGAAACCCTAAACCCTAAACCCCAAACCCCAAACACTAAACCCCAAACCCCTAAACCTAAACCCCAAACCCGAAACCCCAAACACTAAGCCCGAAACCCTAAACCCCAAACCCTAAACCCCAAACACTAAACCCCGACCCTAAACCCTGAACCCCAAACCCCTAACCCTAAACCCCAAACCCGAAACCACAAACACTAAACCCGAAACCCTAAACCCCAAACCCCAAACACTAAACCCCAAACCCCTAAACCTGAACCCCAAACCCGAAACCCCAAACACTAAGCCCGAAACCCTAAACACCAAACCCGAAACCCCAAACACTAAGCCCGAAACCCTAAACCCCAAACCCGAAACCCCAAACACTAAACCCCAAACCCCTAAACCCTGAACCCCAAACCCCTAACCCTAAACCCCAAACCCGAAACCACAAACACTAAACCCGAAACCCTAAACCCCAAACCCCAAACACTAAACCCCTAACCCCTAAACCTAAACCCCAAACCCTAAACCCTAAACCCTAAACCCCAAACCCTAAACCCCTAACACTAAACCCTAAACCCTAAACCCCAAACCCTAAACCCGAAACCCCTAACCCTAAACCCTAAACCCCAAACCCTAAACACTAAACCTCAAACCCAAAACCCCTAACACTAAACCCTAAACACCAAACCCCTAACCCTAATCCCCAAACCCAAAACACTAAACCCTAAACCCCAAACCGTAAACCCTAAACCCGAAACCCAAAACCCGAAACTCTATGCACGTTAGTTGCAAAAATATGGTGTTTATTATCCTCCATGTCATTCGCAGAAATGGCCGACCCAGTTGACAACATGGAGGAGGAAATGTACGAATTAATCAACAGCGGCGCTAATCAAAATTTAGCAGGTGATGATAACAATAATCAAGAAGTAGATGACGGCAGTCAATACTTTGCCGATTATGAAGAAATAATGCAAGAAAATACTGGCGAGGTATATACCTACAATAATCTCTATGTGCACATGAAATTCTAAATTATTTATAAATGTATTTATAATCTACTGTTCCTACATATGTAGCCCTCCGGATCGACAATGACTACCGGGAAGAGTAGGACCGTACGAGGTCCGAAGAAGCCGTTGGAGGGCCGGTACATTATCTCAGAATTCAACGAGGAAACAGGCCAAGTACTTGGAGAACATGCACAGAGATTTGTTGCCCACTGTGGGTGCCTTGTAAGGGATAAGATCCCGATAAGTGCTCGTGAATGGAAGAAAAAGGCAAGTGCTCCTGATATAAGTTTTGTCTCTGATCTTGATAAGGAACTGGTTTGGCAAGAGGTCCTTGCACATTTCACACTTGAAACAGAAGATATAAATTTGAAGGCCAGAGTTCGGGACTGGGCTATGAAGAAAATGGCAACACTATTCCAGGGCTGGAAGAAGAACTTATACAACAAATTTATCAAGAAGGACCAAACTCCGGATTTCAACACTAAGGCCTACGTCAAGTTGAGGCCATTTTGGGATGAGTTTGTAGAATTCAAGAAATCAGAAGAGAGTGAGGCACGGATCAGAAGGAACCAGCAGAATGCCCGACAAAAACAATACCACCATCACTTGGGATCAGGTGGCTATAAGAGTGCCATTCCTAAATGGGAAAGAATGGAACGAGAGTTGCAAGCCAAGGGCATTGAACCAGAATCGATAAACTGGCCTGAGCGCGCCAAGTATTGGTTTTTTGGTCATGGAGGAAGCCTGGACCAACAAACAGGAAGGGTACACTATGGCGAAAAACTCCAAAGAGCAGCAGAAAGATTTGTTTATGCTAGAGAAATGGCTGCCAGTGGCAGGTGGCAGCCGAACAGAGACAAGGACGAGCTGACATACGCCCTGGAGAATCTTGAACATGGTGGGAGAACCAGAGGCTATGGGGAGCTGTCATGGGTACATGCCTTCCCTCAGGACAAAGAGACCTATAGAAGCCGCGCGAGAAAGAAGGAGGAGGAGGCACAGCGCATGCGCCGGTTAGAAGAAATGGTTATTCAGTCACAGGCCGCGGCTCTTGAAGCAGTTGAGCGAGAAAAAGCACTTGAAGGCAGAATGAACGAGGAAATAAAAAGGCAAGTGCAGTTAGCAATGCAAAGGCAATCTGCATCAGAGCCGGGAGTCAACATCAGCCCCCCTGAGCAAATGAAAAGCAGTTGCGCTTCCACAGAGGTCCCAGACGCAGCACTGCGCTTTCCTGTGGACGACATCACCGAGCCTCTCACGACATGTGAACTGCACATTCCACAGGGGAATACCACAGTCATGGTGGCTATAGGTGTTGTATCTCCTATCGATCCTACGAAGACACCAAGAAGTCATGGAGCAATAATACCTCCTGGATATGCTAGCGTCTCGGTGGACAGGGTGGTAAAAGGTTACGAGAATGTCGAACTTGACATTAAAGGAGGTGATGGCGAGAATACATTAGGAGAAGCGGAGAAGACATTCATATGTTGGCGCAAGCGCTATATCATAATTCCTGGCGTATCACCTCCTCCTCCTCAACAACCTATCCCTAGGTGTGTATGAAATTAGTGAATGAAACTTAATAGTATTGGTGAGCTAATAGTATAAATGGATACTCATACCATGTTGTTTTCGCAGCAGGACATCCCCCAACCTAAGTCCAATTCTACATTCACCACATGATCACAGTGTTGCGGACGATGATGATCAAGATCAAATACGACGGGATCCATCACCGCCACCGGCCCCATCTCCTCCACGACGGGATCCAACACCGCCACCGGCCCCATCTCCCCCACGGCGTGATCCAACGCCGCCACCGGCCCCATCTCCTCCACGACGAGATCCAACACCGCCACCGACCCAACCATCTCCTCCAAAGCGGGCTCCGACACCGCCACCTGCCCCATCTCCACGGCGGGTTCCAACACCTCCACCGCCAACAAAGAAGAGGCCTGTCACACAAACAAAGGCGTCAGCCCCACCACCTCCGAAGAAGAAAGCACCTGTGAGAAAACCAGCTCCCAAGATGACAAAACTTGCATATGACATGACCGAGGAGGAGACTGACGCTGCAGTGCAAAAAGACTGTAACAAGTTCTTCGAAGCTGCCATTGCTAGTGGTCGAGCAAAGCGAAACCCGGAGAAGCCGTACCTTTTTGTTCGTCCTGAAAAACTAAGGCAAACTGTGGACGCTCACCAAAAAAAGGTACGTGCTGCCCGTAAGGCTTCGCCAAAATCAGACTATGATCGCACACTTAGCAAATCACTTGAGGAGGCCAAGAAGGCAAAGAAGAGAGCAGGAAAGGGTGTCCCACAGCTCGGGGAACAAGAGAAGCAATCAGTGCCAGATCTAGTTGTTGATAATGAATACGGTACAAACATGGAAATCATACAACGAGCATATGGAGATGTTGATCCTGCGCAACTGCTCGCATTTTTCGAGGAAACTGGTTTGAATGTGGAAAACATACTCGGAGAAGCAGGCATCAAAAGTGCTCCAGAAGTTGATAAATGGCAGAGGGCATATGTATATGGCCAAAGTCTATACAACCCAGCGGCCCTGAGGGATCTTGGTACACAGATGCACTTGCTAAATCAGTGGTACCTTACGGCGTGTGGCAGAAAAGCTGATGACTACATTTGCGTCAGAATTAGAGACCATGATTACTTCCGTGGTGATGACATCATATATGTTCAGTTTAATGAGTTACATCAGCTCTGCCACATGGACGCTCTCGACAAATCTCTCGTCAGCTGCTTTTGCCTGTAAGTGATTGTTTCCTTTAATAATCTCACTTTAGCTTATGTATATGTATAAGTAATTATCCTCACACTGCTAGCAAGTGTTTGTAAACATGTGCAGAAACATGATGAGACAACTAAGGCATAAAAATGACAAGGAGATTGGTTTCATCGATCCATATATCATCTTCAAGCACCCAAGCAATACTCACTCGGATGCATGGAAAACTCAAACAGAGAGTAATTTGCGGAGGTTCTTGGTAAACCAAAGGGACAAAAGATATATACTATTCCCCTACAACTTTAGGTGAGTTTTGTTATCATATGCACATTTTATTATAGGTTGACATAAAGATATATATATGTGTTGACTATATAAACATAAATGCAGTTTTCACTGGATTCTAATGGTGATCGATCTCCACGAGAGTCGTTTGCTAATCTATGACTCTCTGAGAAAACCACAAGAAGATTACCAAGATATGATTAATATTATTCGAGGGTAATGTGATATTTAAATATTGATTCTTGCTATAGCTCTTTAACTCTGCAATAGTTAATTAACGTTCCAATTATTGTGAAGGGTTTGGACTTGGTTTGTTCAGAAACACCGTCCGGATCTGAAAGCGCAACTTCCTGATCCTCTACTCCTAAATGTAAGTTGTAGAGTACCTCCCCGCCTCTTTACCTTAATTAGCATCACTCAGCAGACGCACGCTCAACCGAGAGTACTCTTTTTACATATTGTACAGTGGGTTCTACGGCAGTCACCGGGAAACAATTTATGTGGGTACTATGTTTGCGAGTTTCTGACGGTGTATGAAAAAAGAACTCCTTTACAGAGTCAGCAAGTACGTAACATGTAAATAAATTTATTTTATTTTTTGTTGCTATTACATAAATATTATGTATGTTAATACTTTCTTTTTATTTTAATCCAAATTGAAGGAGACATGGTTGAAGAACCAGGTGATGGATAAGGTCCGCCTCAAAGCAATTCAAGAGACCATCGCGGGCTTCCTTAATGACCATGTCCTTAAGTCTGGCACCGAGTATTGGTTTAATAAAGACGAACCAATGAAGCCAAACCAAGATGAACACTTGTATGACCTCTAAGTTAGGAACGGTATTATATTTGTGTGTAAATATCAAGTTAAGCATGCATGATGGATAATGTTGTATATTTTATGTACATATGTGTGTATAGCTAGCTCTATAATATATATATATATATGTATAGTTTCATATTTCATTTGTGTGTAATTGTAAATTTTATGTGTTTATATATATTTATTAGCAGCGAAGAATAATACGTGTATTTGAAACTGGCCTAATATAATAGAATATATTAGCAGCGAAGAATACGTATTAGAAAACCTAATGTAATTGTAAAACCAAAAACAATAACTAATTGAAAAGAACAGAAAAAGAAAAAAGAAAAAAGCAGATGGACCTTTAGCCCCGGTTGGTAACACCAACCGGGACTAAAGAGGCCAGCAACGGTTTGCCCGGCTGGAGGCCCCTTTAGTCCCGGTTGGTAACACCAACCGGGACTAAAGGGGCCTCCAGCCGGGCCACCGTGGCTGGCCTCTTTAGTCCCGGTTGGTGTTACCAACCGGGGCTAAAGGTCCCTCCATTAGCCCCGGGCCATGGAACCGGGGCTAAAGGTCGGGGCTTTAGTCCCGATTCCTTAGCCCCGGCTCCATGTCCGGGGCTAAAGGCCAAAATGGCCCGGGGCAATAGGCCTGTTCTGTACTAGTGTTAAGCTCGTGGCAAAGCCTCTCCCGGATGCTCCTCGTCGTCTTCACTATCAAGCTTCCGGCCAAACCGTCGCGGGCCTTGTTCCCTTCGGTACACGGAGGCGGCCACACCACAAATTCGGTTGGTGTGATCTCGCAAGATTACAAGCCCCGCCGATGTACAACCACGGTGCGCGCAAGCACCGGTAGACAAGAGGTTTTCAACCTCACTAAACACTTGGCCTAACACCTAGAGCAAGCGCAAAGCGATGGTCTAACTAGCTTAAGCACTTCACAAAGTACATACACTAATCACCGAGTATATCACTTGAGCACTTTGGTGGCTAGAGCAACTAAATATGTGTCTATACACTTGGTACACTTCCTTGAGCTCCAACCTTATTGTTTTGGCCGGCCATGTGGGTATTTATAGAGCCCCAAGCAAATAGAGCCGTTGGGCAAAGAGATGCACTTTTCTGACATTGACCGGACGCACTTCACGTCCTGACCGGACGCGTCCGATCTCTCACAACGGCTAGTTGCCAGCCTGCACAGGCACTGATCGGACTCTAGCATGAGTCCGGTCACAGACGACCGGACGCGTCCGGTCCCGATTTTGTGCCTCTGGAACCTCTGTGTTCGATCGGACTCAGCTGAGCTCCAGCGTCCGATCGTCCTCAAAGCGTCCGGTCACGCGGTCGCGCTGAGGAACAATAGCATCGGTGCGTCCGATCGCAACTGTCGTAGCGTCCGGTCACACGAACGTGGCGCTGCAGGCTGGTGGTGCTGACCGGACGCATCCAGGCCAGCGTCCGGTCACTGCTGAGCAGCGTCCGGTCACGTATTCTTCCCGCCTTTCTCTCGTTCTTTGCGCCCAACTTGGTTCCATTCTTGTGCCTTGGACTTTGCTTGATCTTGAGAGTCTTCTATTGAGCTTCAAATATCTTGCTTGAGGTGTTGATCATCGGATCATCACAAAGCCTTTGTCCAAGTCACATTTGCACCCTATTGGACTACAAAACAAACACTTGCAAATGCATTAGTCCAATTTGGTTGTGTTGTTCATCAAACACCAAAATCCGAAGTTAAATGGTCCGAGGTCCATTTTCCTTACAATCTCCCCCTTTTGGTGATTCATGACAACACGACCAAAGCAAACAAATAAAAGATACAAAATTTAAAATGCAATCTACTTGCTAGGATGTAATGCAAAGGCAAGATCATATGATGTTTAAAAGATATCAAAATGAAACATATTTATTCTAGCATATCTTGCCCTTGCCATTGAGTTCCTTTTAGTGGCTTAATGGTTTAGTTCTCCCTCTAAGTCCATAACCCACTTCCTCCCCTTTTTTTGAACCATTCCCAAAAAGATAACCTTAAAATTTTGAAAATGTGATTTTGGTTATTTTGTTTGTTTTAGTTTGGGCTTGTTTTTGGTCCCTACACATTCTCCCCCTTTGGAATCAAACACTGGAAGGGAAGACATTAAAGCTCAAGAGAGGAAACATTATATAAGCTAAAACTCCCCCTAAGTATATGCATACATATGATGTATGGCAAAGCATATGCATAACAGGCAAATTAATGCACAAAGGAGTTTAATCTATATAATGCATGGAGAAAGCGTATAAGAGTATCAAATAGAAATCATCATAATGATATCGGTTAGGAATACCACATGTAGATATCAATTGGATTGTCACCATATTAGATGCTTGTCTCCGAGAACTCCATTTTCCTTGCAATGAGACTACTACACACATGATAATCTTGAAAGTAGTGTTAGTCTCAAAGCTTCCAAATTGTAGAGTAAACTCCCCCTAAAAGTGTGCATACAAGTTGAAATACTTGTGGGAGACATGCACATTGACTTGTAAGGTCAAACTACCATTTTCTATATTGATATTACAAGAAATGTGACATCAATTGAAGATGGTAATTGGGGTAGTTTATCTATAATTTGGACTTTGGCACATATAAGATAAATACAAAGTAAAAGAAGCTATGTGTCGTGCTTCTAACCAATTAAGACCACGTAGAATTGCTCTAAGAATGTGAGTGATACCGAGCAAAACTACCATATGATAAGCCTAATTTGCATGACAAAAGATATGAATATACCAGTGCAAACCTAGGCAATGAAGGAACTAGATGCTAAAAGTAATTGCAAGAAATTATACCACTTTGAAAGTAATTGCAAGAATTTAAATCTAGTTACCTAACATGGGAGGGGGAACTTGGGTCCATAGTACCCACTAACATACTTGGCAATGACATGATCTAATGATATGCACCCCATGATATGCACCCAAAACTTTGCCAAGTCTCCAAATTCCCCGATGTCCACTTGACAACTGTTGGGGGAAGGAACCCTCGGCAGTGACGTCATGCAGGCTGACACAGAAAACGACCCTCGCGCGCCCTGCGTACCTTCGTGAAAACCCTGGTTTTTTGTTAAGTCCCTCGAGTCACCTTTCTAACCTTCGAATGTTGGCTCGACCCTCGGGATGTTTAACGGTTCTTGCAGGTAAGAGGCGTGAAGAACACTGGAAGCAACCCTCGCGCGTCCCGAGCACCTTCGCTAGGAGGCTTAGGCTCAACGGGTGGCGAGCGGACGCGGACCTCATGACTGGAGGGATATTTCCACAAGCCAGAGGTCAACCCTCGCATTCCCGAGGGTGAGCGCAGGGCGGGCGGCGGCGGCAGATGTATGGAAGGCTGACTCGGGTTTCCGCACTGTCTATGTTTGTACAATTCTGCCCTTCCGTTGTACAGCGCTAAGGAATCTTTCTTGTACCCTTTTGTAATTTGGTCAGCGTCCCTTGGCATTCCCTATAAATACCAGGGGATGAACAGTGTAAAGGGGGACGAATTTTGGAAAGAGAGATATAGTACCACTGTTCCTCTTTCTATACCTTCTCTGTACTTTCGCTTTGGTCCCGACAGTTGGAAACCTTCGCCACTCCCCTGTGCGTGTGCGGAGATAGGGCAAGTGTATTTCCAACAGTTAGGCGCCGTCCATGGGGATCGGAGTTCGTAATGGCCAGAAACAGAAGGGCCTCCTCAACTAGAGACCATCGCACAACCAGAGAGGCCATGGTGACCATTCAACCCATCGAAGAGAATGTAGAGCCTTTGGGAGCAGAAGAAGTCGCTCCGGAGACAGAGGTCTCGGGCCCTCACGCCCGGCTGGTACCACAGCCGCACCCACACACCTCCGGAGAAAGTGAGGGGGAGACGAAGAAGAGTTGGGCCTCGAGGCCTTGGAAAGACTTCAAGCTGAATTGCAGGAGAAAAAGAGGCGCCTAGACCAGCTTGAAAGCCACAACCGGCTGCGCCTCATCAAGCAAAAGGCAGATGAAGCAAGAGAGCAGCTTCGCCGAATGGAAGAGTCCCTCGCAGCAGCCGAGGCTAAAGCCGAGGAATGGAATGGCAGGAAAATGCTGCCACTCCAAGAGGAGAATGTCGACACCATGCTACAATCCACAAAACCTACCCCGTTATGACGGACTCACTGACCCTCGCCAATTCATAATGAGCTATGAAGCGGCAGTGGCTGCAGCAGGAGGAGACGAATCAACAATGGCGAAGTCCTTCGTAATTATACTTCGCGACATCGCCCAGACTTGGTACAGCAACCTCCGCCCCAGAACTGTGGATTCCTGGGCCAACCTCAGAGACAGGCTCTGCACAAACTTCAAGGGTATCACAACAGCACCATCAAATCCTATTGACCTATTCAACTGCAAACAAGAAGAGCGTGAACCACTGCAAGATTACTGGTGAAGGTTCATCCAAATCAGAGCAAGAACTTCTGGGATATCTGACGAAGCCGTAATCCTCGCAGCCATAAGCGGTCTGTGCCCAGGACCCTGCTCCTCGAAGTTTGCTAGGAAGCCGGCAAACACAATTGAAGAACTGCATGAAACAATGGAGAGATACTGTAGAGCAGACATGGACTTCAGGGCAAAGTCCGACGCCTAAAGGTCATAGCAAAAACCACAGTTGAGGCCCCAGGCGAGAGAAAACAACCCTCGCCAAGATCAAAGTAACATTGGCGCAATCAACAAGGCAAATCCACTCGAAGATCAGAGAAGGGGCACTCAGCCTTTAGGCAACCAAAATCCGCAAGGATTCCCACCTCCGCCTGACCAAAGGAACCAACAGAAGGATCCCGCAAAAATGTATTGTCATTTTTGCGGTCCAGGAAAAGGTGTTGGCGCAAAAAGTGGCGCACTGTGCCAATCACACAGCAAGCCGGAGAAGCTGGCTTCAATCGTGGCCCGGGTGCTCGGAAGTCCGGTGCGTGCCAGTCAGTTTGCCCTGCAACTAACAAGGGAGATAAACTGTTAAATACAAAGCTGGAACATGTCGGGTATGACCAGACAGTTCCAAAATATACGGCCCTGAAGCCACTTACGACGACATATAGCTATGAAAGCTATCTGTCAACAGGTTTAAAGATTATTCGGCAATATGAACAGAGTCACGTGAATAACAGGTTGCCGAACACGTTTGCATGAGAATTGCACTTGCGTGATGTATTAAATATAAGTTGGAACTTAACCAATCTCGATTGTACAACCGAGTTGGGATCCATGGGGATTGAACATACAAACTAAGCATGACTAAGCTAATCTAAAGCCTGCGCCTGCCGCACGACACCTAGCCTTATCATAGATCAAACATACTTAACATGCATGGACCCTCTCCACGTGACAATCCAGATACGATCCAATCGGCTATTACGAACAATAGATCCACTGCATAAAAGACTTTTTCAACAATAAACGTGAAAGAACAGAGCAGATCTATAAAGATGAAGCCGAACCGGGCGATATCTGGATTGGGCAAAAGTGTTATGATGAAATAAACATAACAAAACACATAACACAGGGTAACTTAATGAATCTATCAGATTGCCAAATCTAACAGAGCCGATAACTATTTTTACTCATGACTCAATCCGCCGCACGATACAAGGCATAAGCAAAAACCTCCCGTCATAAGCTTAAATCTGTCGCACGATACTAAGCTTAACGTACGAGACTACTTGCACCATATCTAAATCCGCCGCATGATACTAGACATGATAACAAGGTTGCCGAAACTTACGGAGGTCGACGGATCGATGGCCCCTCTCGAAGAACACGACGACACGACTTGGACTCGAAGACGGCACGGGGTCGGGTTGGTTGTATTGATTGTGAACCCTCTTTATAATAGCCTCAGGGTTTATATTTATACCCTGGTGTTCTCTGAGTCCTAGAAGGATACGATTACAATGATAAATTAGGAAACTATCAAAAACATGATGCCTTTTGCTCCAAGCTTCCTTTAATAACCGGCATGCGCTAAAATGACGAGATTCCCATCGCTAAATCTTCTTGACATGCCGTATTCGTCGCAAACCGACTTGGCTTGAGGTAACCGACCGTAGCGTTACGTTGCCGAATCTGCTCGCCGTTGACTAATCGCTTTCACAGCCTTGCCGAATACATTGAGTTAGCCGACCGCATCCGCCGTCTGCCGAATCCTTCAAGCGGCGGCGTTCGCCGAATCTTCATAGTGCCGGTCCACTTGTCATAGTGCGAAAACTCGGTGTTAACAAAAGGGCACACCACCAAACAATGTGATTGCTTCGCCAAGGGAAAAGAGTACCAGGAATCCAAAAGAGCCACATCGGCAGAAAACCGAACAATCAATCACACCAGAAAGCCAAACTACAACCCAACCCATCCTCCATACCAGTACACCCCAATAAACTACGGCTTACCCTTGCATCAACCATTCTACGCTCATCACCGACACTACAACCACACCTCATATCAACCAACCTCCATCCCTCAACGACAAAACACACCATACACTATCACATACCCAACAACCCCTCAAACCCAAATCAACCAACAAACGAGCAACGCTTTACCACCACCACCACCAATACCAGCACTGCCAGCCCCCCAACCTGTCAAATCCGAAGCCCAAACCCAGACAACCATCAACAACCCAACATCAACCTTCGGTGTAATACTGGCCATCGCCGGGGGCTCCAACGAAGATCATGGTAACAAAAGGCAAAGGAAAGAACACGCCAGAAGAGTGCACCACGTAGCTGTCGAGGGTCCACACAAATTTGGGCGATGGTCCCATATTCCAATAACTTTCGATTCTGGCGACATGAAGTTAAGAGATTACCCTCACACAGACGCCACGGTAATCGAAACGAATCTTGCAGGATGGACAGTCACCAAAATTCTGGTAGATACAGGAAGCTCCGCGGACATCTTGTTCGCCTCAACCTTCGACAGCATGAAGCTGGACAGAAACCTCCTGCAACCTGCTGACAATCCTCTATACGGTTTTGGCGGTCAACAAGTAAGAGCTATTTGGAAAATATCTTTGCCAATAACCTTCGGAGACCAAATGAACTACAGAACAGAGCACATAACCTTCGACGTGGTTGACATGTTTTATCCTTACAATGCAATATTTGGCCGAGGGGTCACCAATGCCTTCAACGCCGTCATCCATCCTGCATACCTCTACATGAAGCTTCCTGCCCCAAAGGGGGTCGTTGCAGTATATGGAGATCAAGACATTGCAAGAGCCGTTGAAAGAATAGTAGCACCTAGGCAACGCAATGTGCACAATTTAACAAACCATCAAGTATCAAAGCATCAAAGCGAAGCTGAAGCAATCAGTGACCAAAAAAGAGCATCACCCAGAAAAGAAACCAAACAAGTCCAACTCTTTGAGGGCAACTGCGAAAGAAAGTTATTCATCTCAGCCAGCTTAGACCCCCAGTCAGAAAACAACCTCATCCAGTTCCTCAAAGAAAACTCTGACACCTTCGCTTGGTCTGCAGAGGACCTCAAAGGGGTAAACAGAACTTTGATCGAACATAGCCTAAACATAAAGCAAGGTTATTGCCCAGTTAAGCAAAAGCCCTGCAAAATGTCAGAAGAAAGGAAAGAGGCAGCGAGGGCAGAAGTAAAAGGACTCTTGGATGGAAGGGTCATCCGCCTAGTCAAATATCCAACATTGCTCTCAAATGTGGTCCTAGTCCAGAAGAAGAACAAAAAGTGGAGAATGTGCGTAGACTTCATGAGCTTAAACAAAGCTTGCCCGAAGGATGACTTTCCACTACCAAACATAAGCACCTTGGTTGACAGAGCAGCCAGTTGCCAAATGCTTTCTCTCCTCGACTGCTTTTCGGGGTATCATCAAATCTGGATGAATGAAGAAGACGAAGAAAAAACAAGCTTCATCACACCTTCGGGCACCTATTGCTTTCGAAGAATGGCAGAAGGCTTGAGAAATGCAGGATCTACCTTCGCTCGCATGACTTCCGAAGTCTTCAAAGATGAACATGTCATCTCTGCCTGCGTCGATGATTTGATCGTTCAAAGCGAACAAAAAGAAAACCACATACCAGACTTGGCAAGAGTGTTCAATAACCTTCGGTCAGCCAGATTGAAACTAAACCCCAAAAAATGTGTCTTCGGGGTAAGCAAAGGAAAACTGCTAGGATGCATCGTCTCAGCAAGGGGAATCGAAGCCAACCCCGAGAATATTGATGTCATCATTAACATGGAACCGCCGACAACCAAAAAAGCAGCTCAGCGTCTGTCAGGCCGTTTAGCAGCACTTAGCAGATTCATCTCCAGATCAGCGGAGCGAGGCTTACCTTTTTTCGAAACCTTGAGAAGCACCGCCCCATTCAATTGAGGACCTCGGCAGCAAAAAGCTTTCGAGGATTTGAAAGAATATCTCACCAACCTGACCGTCTTAACAAGCCCAAGCAAAGGGGACCTGCTACTGCTGTACGTCGCAGCTTCGCCTCATGCAGCCAGCGCAGTGCTAGTCAAAGAATCGCATGAAAACAGCAAATCAAGGCAATCCCCAATATACTATGTATCAGAAACCCTCGAGGGCCCCAAGCGAAACTACTCAGAGCTCGAGAAGATAGCATACGCCGTGGTCATGGCATCAAGAAAGCTAAAACACTATTTTCAGGCACACGAGATCCAAGTACCCTCAGCATACCCCCTCGAAAACATTTTCAAGAACAATGAGGCAGTCGGCAGAATAGCAAAATGGGCAGTCGAATTGAACAGCTACACACATAACCTTCATGGGAAGAACAACGATCAAATCACAGGCCCTAGCAGACTTCATAGCCGAATGGACTCCAGACCCTCGCAGAGACAGAGCCGAAACAGATCCATTTTGGACAGTGTATGTCGACGGAGCCTGGGGAGCAGCTGGAGCAGGAGCCTCGGCTATCCTAGTTTCACCATCTGGGTCGAGGCTACGCTACACAAAGAGACTCAACTTCAAATGCACAAACAATTCTACAGAATATGAAGCTGTAATACTGGCGATTTCAAGGCTTCGAGCATTATCCACCCGAAGGGCGGTCATCAACACAGACTCCCAAGTCATTGCGGGTCACATTGAGAAAAATTACAAAGCAAAAGATGTAGAGCTGCAAAAGTACTTACAATATGTCCGAAGGTTAGAATCTTTCTTTCTCGGCATAACAGTAAAAGCAATACCGAGATCCGAGAATAGCGAGGC
This sequence comes from Coix lacryma-jobi var. lacryma-jobi, assembly GCA_009763385.1. NCBI lineage: Eukaryota > Viridiplantae > Streptophyta > Magnoliopsida > Poales > Poaceae > Coix > Coix lacryma-jobi. The sequence goes on from CM019830.1 coordinate 126,378,196, forward strand.
AGACAATCTGGCCAAAGCAGCAGCACAACAACTACAGTTGCTGCCAGACGTCTTCTATGAAGCAGCAACACAGTCAGCCATCGAAGCCACTGACAAAACAGCGAAGCTGATCAATGCAATTCAGAGCGAAGATTGGAGAGCCCCAATCATGGCTTATATCAACAGATTGCACGAGCCCGATTCCAAAGAAGAAGAAAACAGACTCAGCCAAAGAGCCCGAGGGTATAAAATTGTGAACAACACTTTGTTCAAAGCCTCGGTGACCTCTACATGGCTAAAATGCGTGTCACAGGACCAAGGAAAGGACATACTCAAACTCATTCACGAAGGTATCTGTGGCTCCCATAACGGCCCAAGGGCGCTAGTTGGAAAAGCTTACCGCCAAGGTTTCTTTTGGCCTACAGCATTACGAGATGCAGAAGATATTGTCAAGCATTGCGAGGGATGCCAATTAACAGCAAAAACGCAAAACGCACCAGGTGCCCCAACAACTCTGATATGCCCAACATGGCCCCTGCAAAGGTGGGCAATGGACCTCGTCGGTCCACTACCAACAGCTCCAGGAAACCTTCGCTACGCATTGGTAGCTGTGGAATACTTCACGAAGTGGATTGAAACCAGACCGTTGGCTTCCATCACCTCTCTAGCAGTGAAAAGGTTTTTCTGGCAGCAAATAGTTTGTCGATTCGGAGTTTCCAAACAACTAACCCTCGACAACGGTACTCAGTTTGACAGTGAAGTTTTCAAGGAATTCTGCGCTCAAATTGGAACAATCTTGTGCTTCGCCTCAGTCCGGCACCCTCAATCCAACGGCCTAGTTGAAAGAGCTAATGCAACAATTTTCCAAGCCATATCCAAAAAACTGCAAGGCAGGCCCAAGGGAAAGTGGGCGGAAGAGCTAACCTCGGTCACCTGGTCACATAACACTTCGGAATGCAGAGCTACCAAATTCACACCTTTCAGGCTCCTATTTGGGGAAGAAGTTGTGTTACCAGAAGAATTGAAATATGGATCTCTCAGAACAACCCTCGAACTAGTTGAACAAAACCAGCTGCTTGATAAAGACTTGCTCGAGGAAACGAGATGCAACGCAGTGCACAACCTTCGTAAATATCAAGAAGAAACCAAAAAATGGAGAGACAAAAAGGTAAGAATCAAAGATTTGAAGAAGGGTGACCTCGTCCTCATTCGGAAACGCCAACATGGCGGGAAAATTTCAGCCAAAATGGACGGGTCCATACCTGATAGCAGAATGCAATCGTCCTAGGTCCTATCACCTCTTTGATAGCGAAGGAAACCACTTGCCTCACACCTGGAATGTTGATGATCTTCGCAAATACTATCCATAGCGGAGCCTTAGCGAGCTCTCGCATCATGTAATTAGCCTTTTTCTATCTTGTCCTTTTCAGTACCATGCTTGTAACAAAAACAAAGGAGCTGCACTCTTTTTCCTTACGAAGGGGCGTAAGGTTTTTTAACGAGACAGCACCCAAATCGTTAATACAAGCAACAACCCCCGAAAAAAGCAAAACTCCAAATTATTTCTTTTTCTCCATAAACATCGAAAAAAGCAACTCTTCACCAAGAGCGCTTATAATCGATGAAAACCCCCAAAGATTGCTTCGAAACACAAATTTCTTCGAAGCAAACTTGCACAAAAGCAAACTTCACCTCCACCTAAGATAAGGGGAGGCGCGAAGTCCAAAAAAGTCGAGCACCCTTGCAAAAAACGCGAGGGGTTCGCAAAAGCAAACTTCACCTCCACCTAAGATAAGGGGAGGCGCGAAGTCCAAAAAAGTCGATCACCCTCGCAAAACGCCAGGGGCTCGCAAAAGCAAACTTCACCTCCACCTAAGATTAGGGGAGGCGCGAAGTCCAAAAAAGTCGAGCACCCTCGCAAAACGCCAGGGGCTCGCAAAAGCAAACTTCACCTCCACGTAAGATAAGGGGAGGCGCGAAGTCCCAAAAAGTCGAGCACCCTTGCAAAAAAACGCGAAGGACTCGTAAAAGCAAACTTCACCTCCACCTAAGATAAGGGGAGGCGCGAAGTCCAAAAAAGTCGAGCACCCGCGCAAAACGCCAGGGGCTCACAAAAGCAAACTTCACCTCCACCTAAGATAAGGGGAGGCACGAAGTCCAAAAAAAGTCAAGCACCCTCGCAAAACGCCAGGGGCTTGCAAAGCAAACTCCACCTCCACCTTGGACAAGGGGAGGCGCGAGGTCCCAAAAAGTCAAGCACTCTCACAATACGCCAAAGCAGGAGAGGCGCGAAGTCATAAAATCAAACACCCTAGCAAAAACGCCAGGGGCTTGCAAGACACATGTGACCACCTATCGCATACTTGTTATCCAATATCTTTTTTAGCGTCGGAAAAAGGAAAGGGGGCGTTGCCATTCTCCTAAACAACTTACACAAACGTTAAGCGAGCCTCACTAAAAGGAAAGGGGGCGTCGCCGTTCTCCTAAACAGCTTACACAAACGTTAAGCGAGCCTTGTTAAAAGGAAAGGGGGCGTCACTGTTTCTTCAAAACAGCTTACACAAACGTTAAGCGAGCCTCGCTAAAAGGAAAAGGGGCGTCGCTGTTTCTTCAAAACAGCTTACACAAACGTTAAGCGAGCCTCGCTAAAAGGAAAGGGGGCGTCGCCGTTTTTTCAAAAATAGCTTACACAAACGTTAAGCCAGCCTCGCTAAAAGGAAAGGGGGCGTCGCCGTTTTCCTAAACAGCTTACTCAAACGTCAAGCGAGCCTCACTAAAAGGAAAGGGGGCATCGCCGTTTTCCTAAACAGCCTACGCAAACGTTAAGCGAGCCTCGCTAAAAGGAAAGGGGGCGAGGATCATAAGTCACTCTGTGTCAATTTCCAAAAACAAGCCACAACGAGATAAACAATCTTACAATTCTTTCGCGTAAATACAAATTCAACACAATGTGCTACACACTCACTAAAAGAATACAAGTTACAACTCCTCTCCACAATCCTCAATCAACTTTACATCTTCACAACCCTCGTGCCCACCTTCAAATCCCATCTCAATCGGGACAATAGGTCCCCATAGCAAAGGAGTCGCAGGCACAATGGGCAGTTCACCGGACAACACTCTCGCCCTGTACATATATCTACGACCTATGTCACTAATCTCCGAAGGCTCCTCCTTCAGAACTACAAGGGAACCATCAGGACCCAGATCAAGATTGTTACGCCCAAACAAAAAATCCAGAGCCGTGTTCTCATCAATATCATCTTCAACAACAGGCTGCGAAGAAGAACAAAACAAAAAACACGTAGCTTGCCGATCCGTATAGTCCGCGTCACGCCAAAAACAACTCGCTCGACTGTTCTTCAAATCGTACCTTCGCACCTTAGACCACCAAAACGCTCAAAGGATAGCGAAGGGTGCTTGAATTTAGCTTGCTAGAATCCTACATGACTTGTGAAGTCTGTGGAGAAACCGGACATTCTGGGAACCACTGCCCCGAGCTACATGAAGATTTGAACTTCATCAACAACAACGGTTTCCGTCAATAGAATCAAGGATGGAATCAGCCTGTAAACTCTCAAGGTAACAATTCATTCCCCCGCTCTAAATTTCAGAATTCTGATAATTTCTCATTCTTGAAAAATTTAGTTTACTCACAAGGTAGAACTACTGATTTCTTGAATAAGAAATTAATGTCAAATGATAAAACCCTTGAGAATATAAATGCTAAATTGGAAGATTTCTCATCTGCTCTGAAAAATCAATTAAGTTTTAATAAGATGTTAGAAACCCAATTAGCTCAACTTGCTGCTATCATACCATCTTTTGAACCTAGCAAAATTTCTGCTAAACCTGACATGGAAACTGCAAATATGGTTGAAATAAAATATTTTAACTATTATGAAGATCAAACCATGACTGTTAAAAAGGGTGATCCTGGTAGTCCCATAATTAGATGTTCAATCTTTGGTGAAGTCTTTAAAAATGCCATGTGTGATTTAGGATCGAGTGTGAACATTCTATCTAAAGATTTTTATGAAAACTCGTTCTTTCCACCCATGTCATCCACATCTGCCTATGTTGTGCTAGCTGATCAGTCCACTTGCTATGTAGAAGGAATAGTCAATGATTTACCTGTTCATATTAGAGGCTCCTATGTTCCTGCTGATTTCATAATACTAGATATGGGAAATAGGAAAGATGTGCCTTTAATTTTGGGTAGACCTTTCTTGAATACTGTGAATGCCTGCATATATGTGGGGAGTGGTAAAATGCAAATGACATTAGGAGGGAGGAAGGAAATATTCTCCTTTTCCCGTGGTCCCGCATATGCCGCTAACATGCAGGTAGCAAAACCCGTTCGTACCAAGAAGAGGCGCCCAAGAACAAGGTGGAACATAAAGGAAGAACCACCTTCTCATGAGTTGTGTAATTCACATAACAAAGGAGAGGTGCCAAAAGAAGAAGAACCAGATGAAGTACTAAGAGAAAAAGTGCCTAAGGAAGAAGAAGATCCACCTGATAAGGATGAAATTCCATGGACTTAAGGTATGGTTTTGCGGATACATGGGTGTATGCCGAGTCTCTGTGTGATGAGTGATTGTCAACGGAGATGATGCGCATGTTCTTTGGCTTGTGTTGTGCAGGTGTCGAGCACAGAGACAGTGGTCGATGGCGGGTGAAGGTCAAGTTGCGACGTGCCGTGCCGACGGACCGGGCGCGATGAAGGATGGGCGTGCCGTGCGGCGGACGTGCCATGCCGATGTATCGGACGGTGAAGGGCGGACGTGGACTTAGACTGATGGACTGGAGGCCGGAGGATCAGCTGTGGTGGCTGGCAGCCTGCGACAGCGACAAGCGGAGAAGTGCGATCATGTCGGTGGAAGGGGTGCACAGGCGGTGCATCCCCTCTACGACGCCGGTTTGTTGGTAGAGCCCGGGAAAAACCAACGGTGGACGGTTTCCAGGTTTGGGCCTCAAAACCTGGGTGCTAGGTTTCCAGGTTGAGCCACAAAACCTGGGCGTGACGGTTTCCAGGTTGAGCCTCAAAACCTGGGCGTGGGCCGGTTTCCGAGTTTGGGCCTCAAAACTCGGGCGCTGCGGGTTTCCGAGTTTGGGCCACAAAACTCGGGCTGGAGGCTGGTTTCCCGGTTTGGGCCTCAAAACCGGGGGCTGATGGAAAAGGCGGGTTTCCCGGTTTGGGCCACAAAACCGGGGGTGCAGAGCGAGGACGGCACGTGGCGGCAATCGGAAGGTTGCGTGGAGGCAACGCGGACGAGTTGTGCGGGCGTGGCCGTTGGATCTACCTACCACCGAGTTGGTCCAGAATAACCCTAGGGTTTAGCTGGTTCGCTCTGTAATTAGAATAGAGAGGGGTAGAGTAGGAAATAGACTTAGACTAGAATAGGATAAGTAGTCCAGGGGAGACACCCTCCTCCCTATCTCAGTTATCTCAGTTTTAGCCATCTCATTTGCTTCCTGCACTTAGGGTTTCCTGCTCTCCCATCCCCTGCTGTAGCTTGCTGAGATCCGCAGAGAGACTCACCTCTGTGTATTGTTGATTTTGAGGAAAGGAGGCCGTATCCTCCTTGTCGTAACGTGTGTTTGCGCTTCGGCTTGCAATTCGTGGCTGTGATTTCCGTTGTGTTCGTGTTCTTCGCGGAATCCTTTTTCTCCACGATTTTCCCGTCGCTTGATCTCTTTGCTCGGTTCATCTTTTGCAAATTCGTTTGAACCAAGTTGTCCTAGATCGTGAGGCACTTCTTTCCACCGAAGGAATTAACCTCTAACCTCACGGTCTAGGAGATCGATCGATTTTTAGTTTCGGGTCAAGTTTTCTTCCTTCCCCAAAATTCTTCGATCCACCGTTTTGGAGATAGGTTCGAGCCATGATCTCTTAAAGATAGCTCACTATACTCCTTGTGACTCATCTCACCAAGTTTGATCCCTAGAGGAATTGTTTTGGGTGAGATAGAGGCAAATCGGTGGACGAACGGGGCTGCAGCGAGTCGACCGGACGCTCAGTCGGGGTGACCGGACGCTCGGTCCGTGAGTCCGGTCGATGAACAGCACGTAGCCGTGTTCTTCACTTTGACCGGACGCTCCATTCATGTTTTGACCGGACGCATCGCTTTCACTGTTCATCGTGCTTGTTCGTTTCTGACCGGACGCACTGCTCTCGACCGGACGCTCCGTACTCGTGAGTCCGGTCGCGAACAGTAAGGTTCCAGAGCCGATTTTTGTTGACCGGACGCGTCCGGTCCCTGCTGACCGGACGCTGGCCAGAGTCCGGTCGATCCAGTTCGACGCGTTTTCATCCGCAGTTTGTCCGTTCGTCTTTCGATTCGTGATTCGTTTGTGGCGTTGGATTTTGGGACACTTGGCCAAAGTTTCGTGAGAAATTTTATTGGCTCCCATTCACCCCCCCCTCTGGTCGCCTTGCTTTTGCATTCTCGGTCCTTCAATTGGTATCGGAGCAGGTTAAGGATCTTCCACCTTAGCCGGTTCCAGATCCACCGAAGGCGACATGGATCGCGGCGTGGGCAAACCGCCGTTTTTCGATGGGACAAACTATGCGTATTGGAAGATACGCATGTCGGCCTATCTCCAGAGCATGGGCTCTTCTGTTTGGGAGATTTGCAACAACGCCAACTACGTTGTCCTGGCTGCTCGTGTCTCTCAGCTTCAGATCGATGAGCACGAAGCCAATAGCCGGGCGCGTAACGCTTTGTTCTCCTGTTTGAGCGTGGGTGAGTTTGATCGCGTTTCTCACCTCTCTACGGCTCGGGAGATCTGGGACACCCTCATGCGTTTTCATGAGGGCACCTCTCAAGTCAAAACCCGACTCTACGAGTCGTTCAAGAGAGAGTATGAGAACTTTCGACATCAGCCTGGCGAGAGCATAGAAAGTTTATTCGCTCGCTTTCAGGTGATTGTCAACAGGATGAGGGCTAACAGAGAGCAGTTGCCATTTGACGATCATGAGCGTGCTTTGAAGCTTTTGCACACTCTTGACCGTTCGGTGTGGGACTCCAAGGTTCAGGCAATCATCGAATCGCCGAACTATGAGACCCTCACCTACGACGAGCTCTTCAGTAAGCTCAAGTCCAGTGAGATTGATGCTATGGCGAGGGCTTCTTTTGAAAATCCTTCTCGCCCGTCCATGGCTTTGGTTTCCGGCTCTTCCTCTAACCCCTCAGCTGGCTTTGCGCTTTCTTCTCTCTTTTCTGTGACAGAGGACCAGCTGGAGTCTTTGGGAGACGACGAGTTGGCTTTGCTTGCCAACCGGTTTTCGCGGTTCCACAACAACCGCGTGAACCGCCGTCGTGGAGGAGGACGCGCCGGATGCTACGAATGCGGCGACCCCGACCACTTCATCGCCGACTGCCCCAAGAAGAAGAACAAGCATCTGGGGAAGGGCGATCACGGCCACAGGCGCGACTCCAAGTACAAGGAGAAGCACGTTCCCCCAAGGCACAAGAAGCGGGGCGGCTTCGACAAAGAGTACATCAAGAAGAAGTACTTGGAGAAGCAGCAAGCTGAGCAGCGTGCATTCTTCGCCACGCTCAGCGACGTCGACGGCTCGGATGACGACTCCGCCAGCTCGAGTGATGACGAGTCCGAGAAGAAGAAGAGGATCGAGGACAAGCTGAACGGCCTCTGCTTCTTCGCCGACGACGACGGCTTCTGCACCATGGCGCTGGGCGATGAGGTCGACGGCGAGCCGGAGCGTACCCCTCGGAACGACGACGACGACGACACCTCCCAGGTATCTCTCACCTACGACGAGCTTTCCTCCGAGGTTGAGAAGTTGACTGCTGCCCTCCTTAGCCAAGATAAGTTGCTTAGGCGTGCCGCTAGAGAGCGCAAGGAGTTTAGGCAGAAGTGGGAGGACACGGTGAAGGAGCTTGAGTTCGCTCGGTCCACCGTGGTTGTGTCGGAGGAGTTGGAGTGCGAGAGTTGCGCCGCGCACATGACGGATCTTCTCACTCTGAGGAGTAAGCATGCTGCGCTGGTAGATGAGGTGGATGAGCTCCGAGCTAGGCCGCAGCTGTTGGGTGCGTGCAAGACTTGTCCTGTCTTGCAATCTGAGTTGGCAGAGAAGAATGCCAAGCTTGAGTCTTTAGAGAAGGCCAGCTCAGATAGCACTTGTGTCATGAGGTGTGCTTTGTGTGAGGGCCTGGAGATGGAGATTGCCAATGTGAAGCATGGCAAGATGCAAACCGAGGAAGAAAACACATACCTTCGGTCCATCTTGTCATGGGTCTCCAGTAGTGAGCCGCAGCTCGGGATGATGATCTCCCAATTCAAGCGAGCTGTTGGTGCCCCTGGTGTAGGTTTTGCTCAGAGTGTTGATCTCTCAGCCTTTGGGAAGATTGGAGAGTCTAGTGGTCTGAACCCATGTGAGAAGCCCAATTCCACCACTATTCCCAAACTTGCCAAGCTTCCACTCAAAGAGCCAGCCAAGCCTATCACCCAAGATGGTGTGGTTGAGGAACCCCCTAAAGTTCCTCCCAAGAACCCAGTTTGGGCACCCAAGCCAAACCACCTCAGAAACAAGCTTGATGCTATGCCACCCATTCGTGAGGAGTTGCCACCAAAGGGCAAAGGCAAAGTGAGCCACACCCACAGCCCTGGTCACCAACAACCCCCTGTGCATGCGGTGAGGTACCAGTGTGATTTTTGTGGGAGAGATGGTCACTTGAGCGAGTTCTGCTTTAGGCGCAAGAGAGAGGCGCGCAGGGCTCGGGAGATGGAGAACCCGGATATGTACCATCCAGCTCATGGTGGACATGTACCGAAGGCCCAGGGGAGAGCTGCTAGGTCCGGACGTCAGGGTTCCAGGCCTAGGCAGGAGAGAGCTTCGAGGAGAGACGCTAGAGCAGTTGAGCCCCAGGCTCCTAGGCGTAAACCTCGTAGAGAGCGTGCCCGACGGGGTCCTGCTTTTGCAGGTAACGGACCCCGTGGCGGAGGCTTTGTTGAGCGCTTTCCCCCACCGCAGTTTGGGTATCGCGGTGAGCGCTTCTTCCCCAGCGGACCACGTTTTTCTCAGCGTGGTGATCGCTTCCCTCGTAGACGTGCTAGGAATGGTTTTTACACTAACCCTTCTTTAGAGCAGCCGGCCCAACACTGGTTTTCCCCTTATTTCACTAACCCCAGTGTTGGACCGTATGCTCACCCTATGTCTTTTTATTGATGTAGGTGAGACGGTTGGAGGACATTTGGTTGGTGGATTCCGGTTGTTCGAGGCACATGACCGGAAACACCAAGTGGTTCTCCAGCCTTAGCCCGGTCGCCGGAAAGGAGTACATAACCTTCGGCGACAATAGTAAAGGTAAGGTATTGTCCCGTGGAACTGTGCGGGTTAATGAGCACTTTGTGTTGCGCGATGTTGCTCTTGTTTCTAACCTGCATTTTAACTTGCTTTCTGTTTCGCAACTTTTTGATGATGACTATGAGATTCGTTTCAAACCGAACCTTAGTCGCATCTTAGATCCTCAGGGCGATCTTGTATGTCTGATTTCGCCCTTTGGGAAAGTTTTTCGTGCGAATTTTTCGGAGTCGTTTGGATCTTCTCGCTGTCTTTTGGCTAGTCCTTCTTCTTCCGATCTTTGGAAGTGGCATAGGAGGCTCGGTCACTTAAGCTTCGACTTGCTTGCAAGACTTAGCTCACTTGGCCTAATCCGAGGATTGCCCAAGCTTTCGATGGAGAAGGATCTAGTTTGCCATTCTTGCAGACATGGGAAGATGGTTGCTGCTCCCCACCATCCAGTGACTAAGGTCATGACCTCGCACCCCGGAGAGCTTTTACATATGGACCTTGTTGGTCCAGCTCGGGTGAGCTCGGTTGGTGGCAAGTGGTATGTTTTGGTTGTTGTTGACGACTTTTCGAGATATTCGTGGGTCTTCTTTTTAGCTGAGAAGACCGAGACTTTCTCATTCGCTCGCAATCTGATTTTGCGTCTTCAGAACGAGTTCCCTTTGAACTCGATGCGAGCTATTAGAAGTGATAATGGTTCCGAATTCAAAAATTCGGATTTTGAGAAGTTTTGTAACCACCTTGGCTTGGAGCATCAGTTTTCTTCCCCCTACACACCGCCCCAAAATGGTGTTGTAGAGAGGAAGAATCGGACCCTTGTTGAGATGGCCAGGACGATGCTTGATGAGCATAGGACTCCTAGGCGCTTTTGGGCCGAAGCTATGAACACTGCATGCTACATTTCGAATCGCATTTTTCTGAGAGCGTTTTTGAAGAAGACCTCTTATGAGTTGCGCTTTGGTCGCCAGCCCAAGGTGAGTTATTTTAGAGTCTTCGGTTGCCATTGTTTTATATTGAAGAAAGGCAACCTGGACAAGTTTGAGTCTCGTTCTTCTGACGGTGTGTTTTTGGGTTATGGCACTCACACTCGAGCTTATCGTGTACTTAACCTTGACACTAACCGAGTCATGGAGACATCAGATGTCACCTTCGACGAGACTCTTGTTTGTCCCTCTTCTCGTTTTGAGCGTGCAGGTGATCATGAGGTTGGAGAGCCTCTTTTCGATGACGAGGACGAGGGTGCTGAAAGTATAGATGATCCAGCACCCCCTCCACCTGCCGTGCCGCAAAGAGCGGCCTCGACGACGACTCACGGCCCCGACACTTCTTCTTCCTGGGGGCCGTGGGATCCTCCACCTCGCGCGGTACCTTTTGTACCCGGGGTGGAACCAGCTGCTGTTGAGGGGGAGGTCACTTCTTCCCGGGAGGCGCCACGACATATCCAGCGCCAGCACCCCCCTGAACAGATGATCGGCGACATCAACGAGCGAGTTACTCGCTCCAGGTCACAGCACATCTCGCACTTTGCTCATTCTGCTTTTGTTGCGTCTTTTGAGCCCCGAGATGTTGGACACGCATTGACGGATCCGGATTGGGTCAATGCCATGCATGAGGAGCTAGAGAATTTTGAGCGAAATCGGGTTTGGGTTCTAGTGCCTCCACCTCCTGACTGTAAACCTATTGGGACAAAATGGGTATTTAAAAACAAGCAAGGAGAGGAGGGCCACATTGTGAGAAACAAGGCCCGGCTTGTAGCGAAGGGTTATAGTCAGAAGGAGGGGATAGATTATGAGGAGACCTTCGCTCCTGTAGCTCGTTTGGAGGCTATTAGGATACTCTTGGCTTATGCTGCATCCATGGGTTTCAAACTTTTTCAAATGGATGTCAAGAGTGCCTTCTTAAACGGCTACATTGAGGAGGAGGTCTATGTCCAGCAACCCCCCGGTTTTGAAAATCCCAGGTTTCCAAACCATGTCTTTAAACTCCACAAAGCTTTGTATGGTTTGAAACAAGCCCCTAGAGCCTGGTATGAGAGATTAAAAACCTTCTTGCTAGCTAAGGGTTTTAAAATGGGATGTGTTGATAAAACGCTCTTTCTCCTCAAGCAAGGCAAAGATACTCTCTTGGTCCAAATTTACGTGGATGATATCATTTTCGGTGGTTCTTCTCACGCTTTGGTTGCCAAGTTTGCAGATACTATGAGCAGGGAGTTCGAGATGAGCATGATGGGCGAGCTGACTTTCTTTCTCGGGTTGCAAATTAAGCAATCCCGAGAGGGGACGTTTGTGCACCAGGGCAAGTACACGAGGGACTTGCTGAAGCGGTTCGACATGGGTGAGGCCAAGCCTCTTCCGACGCCCATGTCGACGACGACTGCCCTGGATGCCGACACGGATGGAGAAGCAGTGGACCAGAAGGAGTACCGCAGCATGATTGGATCGCTGCTCTACCTGACGGCGACACGGCCGGACATTCAGTTCGCCGTGTGCTTGTGCGCGCGCTTTCAGGCTTCGCCACGCACTTCTCACCGTCAGGCCGTGAAGCGCATCTTCAGGTACCTTCGTTTCACGCCTGAGTTCGGGATTTGGTATTCTGCTTCTTCCACCCTCTCGCTTTGTGGCTTTTCTGATGCTGATTTTGCTGGTTGTCGCACCGAGCGCAAGTCCACTTCTGGGACTTGCCAGTTTATTGGATCTTCTCTTGTATCGTGGTCTTCTCGCAAGCAGTCTAGTGTCGCTCAGTCTACCACGGAGGCTGAATATGTTGCTGCGGCTAGCTGCTGTTCCCAGTTACTCTGGATGATGGCCACTTTGCGTGATTTTGGTTTGAGCTTTACTCGAGTGCCTTTGCTTTGTGACAGCACGAGTGCCATTAGCGTTGCTAAGAACCCCGTGCTTCACTCGAAAACCAAACACATTGATGTGCGCTTTCATTTCTTGCGAGACCACCAGGAGAAGGGTGATATCGACCTTCGCCATGTCGATACTCATCACCAATTGGCTGATATTTTCACCAAGCCTTTAGACGAATCAACCTTTAATAGGTTGAGGGGTGAGCTTGGTGTGTGTTTCCCCTTTTAGATGGGGGAAGCATTTTGAGATGTACAGACTGACTCTTTTATTTAGAGGTTCCTTTCTTTTGAGTTTCTTGAGTCTTTCCAATTGGTATCTTCCTTCTTTCAGTTTTGTGTCGGGCATACGCATTTACATTCTGAGCTTCATGTCTATGTTCACTAGAATGTAATTATGCGCTTGTTAGTATTGCTCCGATACTTATGATGATGCTTGTAGCTTATGCTCCTTCTGATCACTGTTACATGTTATGAGCGAGCTATTTTTGGAATGGTGAATTATGCCTAATGTATATAAATCTGAAAATGTTCACCATTGAGATATGCAACTAGCATGTGTAGGATGTGTTGAGTCCATTCCTGCTTTTCATATATGCTAGGTTGCTATGTCTCTAGTTCTGAATCATTCACTTGCTTGGTTGTTCATAACTTGCTTAAAATCTGAACCAAGTATTGTTGAATTGAAAAGATCGAGATGGGATTGCTTGTCAACACCTCATGGTATTGAGACTGTTTCTCAGTGCACTTTGAGTTAAACTTGAGCCATGTAGTGTATGACCGAAACCGTTGCTTTAAGCTTCTGATTGCTTCGGCATAGGCTTCACACGGTTGAAAAGTTAGGCGATGACAAGCTTTCAACCTCTCGCAATCACATGCTAAAAATGAACTTGTGAATTCTTTTACCGCTGCAACTCCGATTTGAATTTGAAATCACAAGTATATGCTTCATTCCTATGCATGATGATTGAACTTTGCTAGGGGTAGTTCACCTTGTATATATGCTTAGCACTTGTTTGGATTCCTTCTATACATGTCTAGTGCTATTTTGATGGTGACTATCCTTTTGACTTAAAACTGCTCACATGCTCAGATGCTTCATATTTCGTATAAGTGATCAGTTTGAGCCTTTGCTATTTGAGTGCTTAATTGAGATGTTGGAGCTATACTGATTAGAGCATCTTTGCACTCTTTTGACTATATACTTGAAGCTCCTAACTTGCATTTTGAATATGCATTGTGGAAGGAGATCTTGTGTTCAGGGGGAGTTTATGTGAAGGGAGTTGCTTCTCCGATACCTTTTGGCCTTGATAAGTGCATTTTCAACTAGGGGGAGAAATTTATGCAAATCATATGCCCCTGTGTTGATCAACTAAGGGGAGAATCATTTGTCCTAGTTACTTGCATTTGTCCAGGGGGAGTTTGCTAGTTGTGTTGAGCCGTTGCCTCTGTCTTGAGGGACTAGCAAACGTTCCTAGCTTTTCATGAGCTTTCATAAGCTTTTTCATTTGGCTTTCAATTGGTATCGTCTGGTGTGCTTTCCCTTTTGGTTTGGGTTGATTTCCAATTGTTTCGGAGTGATTTTCTTGCTAGTTGTGTTGAGCCTCTGTGCCTCTATCTTGAGGGACTAGCATTTTGCTTCTGTTGTCCTCCGATCTTCAATTGGTATCTGCTAGCGGTGTTGAGCCTGTTCTACCTCTTCTTGAGGGCTAGCTTTGCTTTGCTTGGTTGCGTCGAGCCGTTGCCCATGTCTTTGGGGACCAAGTTTTCGCTTCATCCACTTGACCTTCTTTGGCTTTTGTTAGGCTTCTGGGTCATTTGGTTGGGTTTTCTCTTCTCACTCCTTCCTGCCTCCCTTCTTCTTATTCATGATTTGTTGTGGAGTTGACAATGCACTCATCAAGGGGGAGATTGCGGATACATGGGTGTATGCCGAGTCTCTGTGTGATGAGTGATTGTCAACGGAGATGATGCGCATGTTCTTTGGCTTGTGTTGTGCAGGTGTCGAGCACAGAGACAGTGGTCGATGGCGGGTGAAGGTCAAGTTGCGACGTGCCGTGCCGACGGACCGGGCGCGATGAAGGATGGGCGTGCCGTGCGGCGGACGTGCCATGCCGATGTATCGGACGGTGAAGGGCGGACGTGGACTTAGACTGATGGACTGGAGGCCGGAGGATCAGCTGTGGTGGCTGGCAGCCTGCGACAGCGACAAGCGGAGAAGTGCGATCATGTCGGTGGAAGGGGTGCACAGGCGGTGCATCCCCTCTACGACGCCGGTTTGTTGGTAGAGCCCGGGAAAAACCAACGGTGGACGGTTTCCAGGTTTGGGCCTCAAAACCTGGGTGCTGGGTTTCCAGGTTGAGCCACAAAACCTGGGCGTGACGGTTTCCAGGTTGAGCCTCAAAACCTGGGCGTGGGCCGGTTTCCGAGTTTGGGCCTCAAAACTCGGGCGCTGCGGGTTTCCGAGTTTGGGCCACAAAACTCGGGCTGGAGGCTGGTTTCCCGGTTTGGGCCTCAAAACCGGGGGCTGATGGAAAAGGCGGGTTTCCCGGTTTGGGCCACAAAACCGGGGGTGCAGAGCGAGGACGGCACGTGGCGGCAATCGGAAGGTTGCGTGGAGGCAACGCGGACGAGTTGTGCGGGCGTGGCCGTTGGATCTACCTACCACCGAGTTGGTCCAGAATAACCCTAGGGTTTAGCTGGTTCGCTCTGTAATTAGAATAGAGAGGGGTAGAGTAGGAAATAGACTTAGACTAGAATAGGATAAGTAGTCCAGGGGAGACACCCTCCTCCCTATCTCAGTTATCTCAGTTTTAGCCATCTCATTTGCTTCCTGCACTTAGGGTTTCCTGCTCTCCCATCCCCTGCTGTAGCTTGCTGAGATCCGCAGAGAGACTCACCTCTGTGTATTGTTGATTTTGAGGAAAGGAGGCCGTATCCTCCTTGTCGTAGCGTGTGTTTGCGCTTCGGCTTGCAATTCGTGGCTGTGATTTCCGTTGTGTTCGTGTTCTTCGCGGAATCCTTTTTCTCCACGATTTTCCCGTCGCTTGATCTCTTTGCTCGGTTCATCTTTTGCAAATTCGTTTGAACCAAGTTGTCCTAGATCGTGAGGCACTTCTTTCCACCGAAGGAATTAACCTCTAACCTCACGGTCTAGGAGATCGATCGATTTTTAGTTTCGGGTCAAGTTTTCTTCCTTCCCCGAAATTCTTCGATCCACCGTTTTGGAGATAGGTTCGAGCCATGATCTCTTAAAGATAGCTCACTATACTCCTTGTGACTCATCTCACCAAGTTTGATCCCTAGAGGAATTGTTTTGGGTGAGATAGAGGCAAATCGGTGGACGAACGGGGCTGCAGCGAGTCGACCGGACGCTCAGTCGGGGTGACCGGACGCTCGGTCCGTGAGTCCGGTCGATGAACAGCACGTAGCCGTGTTCTTCACTTTGACCGGACGCTCCATTCATGTTTTGACCGGACGCATCGCTTTCACTGTTCATCGTGCTTGTTCGTTTCTGACCGGACGCACTGCTCTTGACCGGACGCTCCGTACTCGTGAGTCCGGTCGCGAACAGTAAGGTTCCAGAGCCGATTTTTGTTGACCGGACGCGTCCGGTCCCTGCTGACCGGACGCTGGCCAGAGTCCGGTCGATCCAGTTCGACGCGTTTTCATCCGCAGTTTGTTCGTTCGTCTTTCGATTCGTGATTCGTTTGTGGCGTTGGATTTTGGGACACTTGGCCAAAGTTTCGTGAGAAATTTTATTGGCTCCCATTCACCCCCCCCTCTGGTCGCCTTGCTTTTGCATTCTCGGTCCTTCAGGTTTTACTTTTAATTTTTCCCTTCAAATTTCCCTTTTTCGAATAAATAACATATGTCATGCATGAAACTAAAAAAAATCAGTTATCATTAGTTATATGCATAGGTATATGTTAACTTAGCCAGAATAATAAAATATCATAATAGGATAGTTTCCCTTTTCACAACATTAGATAGTTTCCCTTTTTAATAAAATGAGAACAAGAGCTCTGACTGAGAAGAAGAAGATCCTTCACCAAGCAAGAAGCCAGCTTGGGGGAGACTCCCGCTCCAATAAGGTATGTCTCAAGCCTACACTTTATATTCAGTTCTTAAATTCTATATCTTTTGAATACTATATGCTTGCCTAGGTAATTATCCCATGAATAAAATTGATAAAATCTGCTTAAAAATATTAAAACCTGAATAAGAATTGAAATATGTCATGCAAATGCTATTGTTATGGTTTGAATAACTAGTCTTATCTAAGTTGTAGCTTTTGTGGGTTGCACTTGCTTTAACTGAAATCATGCTTAGTGAATAAAGTTAGTAATTAATGGAGTAATTCTTTAAACTTGCTAAGGTGAAATTAGGACTTATACTGGAGGATTTCTTTTAAAAATTATGAAAACCTTACTAAAAGTTCCTCCTAGATTTTATCCCATCCCACCACCAGCCAAATATTTGTTAGTCAAAACCACAAAGAGCTTTGTCTGTGTTGAGCTTTGTTAGACCTCATAGATCTTAGTAGAGAAGCTTATCATATCTTTTGAATCAAGATTCACACACCCACCATAAATTGCCTACTCTCCACTTTGGAAGTTTGCAACCACCAAATAAATTGCTCATTCTCTACACTGGAGATATGCAATACCTTGCCAAACATCCCATTGCTAGCCTTATGCTATTCCTACACTGGGAATAAGCATTTCTCTCCCTTTCCCTACTCATTTCAAAAATCCTTTCCTGTAGATATCTGGGGAAATCTAGAGCTAAAAAAAAGAGAGATATGAAAAAAAAGTGAGCAAAGTAGCTCAAGAAAGAACTATGTCCTAAGAAAAAGTGAGGAAAGTAGCTCAAGAAAGGACTATGTCCTAAGAAAATATGAGGACACATCTTTTGTCTACTCACTATGTATCCAAAGAGAGAGAGAGAGAGAATTATCATTAGCTCTAGACCCCAGAAATTAACTAGGAAGGATTATGGAATATCTCTCTATACACTTCCACATAACCACACATGCACATCTTGATCAATTTTTATGATTTGCTGCTCCTTATGATCTGAGTGTCTAGCTTAGCAATAAACATTAGGCAATTTGCTCATGATTCTTAGCCTACCTATAACTCCACATATCATTCTTTAGAAATAGGAGAGGCTACATTTTGGCCTAAGTGAGGATTTAAACACCATTGAGTGATTGAGTGAATCTTGGAGGACTTAAGCAAGTTGTTATCTTTTGAAAACTTTGAAAAACCTCGAGACAAAATCCTAGTCAAACCTAAGCAAGATAAAAGTTTCCTATTTACTAATTTATTTCACTCTTGCATGTTTGAAGTGAAAAGCTATAAGCCCCACATTGCTATGATTAATGATATATGCTAAGTTATTTCTCACTATACAATATGCACTTGTATACATCTTAAGTTGCTATCTTTTTCATGCTCAATGCTTAAACCGCATTGTTGCTCGAGGACGAGCAACAGGTTAGCTTGGGGGAGCTTGTTGGTGGTCCTTAAACACCTGTTTTACCATCAATATTTTACCCTAAACTTCACCAAAAAGGCATGAAATGTAGTCAAATAGGTTTCAAACTAACCGAATTTCACATGTCCATAGATTTTTATTTGAATGCAGGATTTGGACCAAATTTGGAGAATGGACCCACCAGGAGACGAGCCCACTCAGCAGGGCCCAAATGGGCCTAAGTGGGGTGGCGCCCGCCACCCCTAGGTGGCGCCCGCCACATGAAGAGGCCCAACTTCCCTCCTTGCCACGTCACCGATCCGTGTGACCTTCCCAAGGCCAAATCTTGGCCCTTGATCACTAGGTCAGTGGCATCGGACGACTCAGGAGGGAGTGGCGTGGATCAAGACCAAATGGTGGTTACTTGGACATGCTACCAACCTAACCACCGCCTCTCTGGAGCTCCTAGATGCCGTTGAAGCAAGGGCGGTGCATCCAACGGTGATGGGGGTGGCGGCCGCCACCTAGGGCTGGCGCCCGCCACTAGGGTTTGCCCTAGGTCGGCTGGCTACCCCCTATAAATACCCCCCTCACTCCACAAGGCTATAAATACCCCCCTGAGGCTTCACTTCAGAAGATACCACAACCAAGCAACACAAAAGCAAGGGAAGCAAGGCTAGAGCCAGAGAGCTGATAGCTTAGAGTTTAGCCAAGCTTAGGCAAGTAGGTAGCTAGTAGAGCAAGGCATCTTTGCCCTCGCGGAAGCGCTGCTCAAGGCTTAGCTCAAGAGTAGAGGCGTGCGAGTGATCGGTCCGAGAGCTGGGAAGAGTCTTCCTTCATCTCTAGTTCAGGTTTTGCTCTTGTTACTCAAGCACTTTACTATATTCTATTTCATCATTTCAAGTATTACTTTATTCTACTTATCAGTATTGAGTGGTATACTTGATTGATTGCTTGAGTGCCTAGCTATCCTACAGATCAATTCACTTAGCCATAGTAGTTAATCTCTAGTGAGCTTAGTGTTTGATCTTTGCCAATAGGTTGCTTAGTTAGTTTAGTGTTTATCTTGTTAAGTCAAGTATTTGCTCCGACGTCTGCAAGGGTGTCTCTATTCAAAGCTAGGGTAGAGATAGTTAGAATATAGTTAAGCGTGGTGCTTAGTTATAGACTTACCTTCAGATACGGCTGGACCCCCCGGATAGCTGTGGTAGCAAGCAGGTGGTGACAGCCCTGTGCGCCTTGAATTCCACCACGTAGTTGGCCCAGTTTAACAGTAAGGCTCGTTGTGCTAGCGTTCAACCTAAGTCAATGGTAAAGGCTAGTACGCCTCGATACTTGATAAGATAGGAATAAAACTTTACTTAACTAGGTTGCTTTATTGACATTTGCCTGTCTTGCTTCGTAGTTATCTTGCTTCGTGGTCATCTAGGAGTAGTTATTAGTTAGTAGTTAGTTATCTTAGTTACCCTTAGTTACTCTCTATCTATCTATCCATCCACCTTTCCTTAGCCATCCATTTCATCCTTACTTATCCACCCATATATTCTTTCTAGCCTTTCATCCCCTCTCTTCCCTTCTCTCCTTTTCCCTTTTCTTATTCTTCGACTCTCATCCCCTCCTTGACTCGACTCATACACCACCCTAGCCTTCCCTTGGGATCAAATAAATCGACACCTGGTACTCCCAGGCGAAGTGCTACTACGATAGTTCTGTGCGCTTGCAGAATCTCCTTCTGGTAGATTGCAACCTCTCTAGCTAGCTCCTACTAGTGTCGGGATTGACAACCCCATTTGGCATTATTAGATAGCTACTTTAGCTCCACTCCTTTAGGTATAGTGACCGGACTTGCTACAAGCACTTTTGACACCGTTGCCGGGAATAGATTCCATAGTCTACTCCTAGTAACGACGTTAGCAAGTGTCAACAAGCATTTCTGGGCCGTTACCAGGGATAGTTGCCTAGCTCTATCTTTAGTGAAGCTAAGAACTACCAATAGACGTACGTTTTCTCTTTTTAGGCGCATCTTCGCTCGAAGGTGCGGGCCAATCAGAATACAAAATCCCAAGCATATCAAACAGTCTGTTAATTTGACCTCCGCTACCCACCGAGCTGTGGATAGCCTTAACCTCTAGTGTAGAAAGCTTACCAACGAGGTCTTCCGCTCTCTGCTGAACCCGCTTGTAAATCGCTTCGACACCATCTTCACGTTTGGGAAACTTCCTAAAGACAGTCTCCCCAACTCTATTCAACTCCAACTTAGGTTTCTTCAAACCCCTTCCCTCGTACTTGGGGTCATCTTCAACAGCAAACCACACTTGTTTCCGGCTAAGGGGCCACACTTTAGCACAACAATACTCCTCGACTAAGTCGCGAGCACACTGAGAATGCGCAACCACCCTCAGACAATCAAGTGCGGCATGCGCCTCGGCACTCATCTTAGCTTCGGCACTTACGTCACCAAGAGGCGGAAGCTCGCCGCAAAGCTCAGTGGCGCCGCTAAGCTTGTAGTAGAACCAGAACTCTTGCCACCCACTGGTCCACTTGTTCTTCTGAGCTTGCATCGGCAACTCCGATCTGGCACGATGGCAAAAGGTGTACACCGCAAACTGACCGAGGCTGGTGTTACCTTCACCATCCACAATCTTGCGAGGCTGCATATGCACACGATGAGTTTGGACAAAACCCTCGATGTGAGGGACAACACCCTGAGAACGACACGCCCAGACATATACTGAAAGCTTCGTGAAGCACGATGGTGTGAGCTGATGAAACCTCAAATTGAACCTCTCCAGAACAGAAGACACAAAAGAAGCAATCGAAAAATGTAGACCAGCCGAAAAGAACTCCTCGAATACAACAACCTCGTCAGCCTCTGGCTTTGGAACAGTCTCTCCAGCACTGCTCCTTGCCTTTCCATCCTCAATCCAGCCTCGCTTGACATAAGATGCCAGATCCGAACTGCAAACCCGGCTAAGTCCAAACTCGAAGGTTATACCCTCATTCGCGACAGTCGGAGACGCAACGCGAGCAGTCTGTTTCAACCTAGCCATCTCTCCAACTCACAACCTTCGCACAACAAGCGACTCACCCAACCTTCGCAAACAAACCAAGGAAACCCTCGCAACAAGCAAAGCAAAGCAGCAGAATGGCTATAGCAAGAGGATGGCGCAGTCTCAAACCATCCACCAACCCAGCCTATTTATAGGCCAAGGTACTGTCCACCCAGACCGACAAAGATCGGCTCGGACCCCGAAAACCACGGCGCAAAAAACAAGATGGACCCCTACATCACAAATAAAATACAACGGCCCAGCCCACAAGTAGACGCGGGCGTCGCTGCCGAGGGACACTGTTCATTTCCAAACAAAGGCGCTGCTTGGGCCTAAAGATCGGTTTTTAGATCCAAGCCATCGAGGGGCTACTATTGGGGGAAGGAACCCTCGGCAGTGACGTCATGCAGGCTGACACAGAAAATGACCCTCGCGCGCCCTACGTACCTTCATGAAAACCCTGGTTTTTTGTTAAGTCCCTCGAGTCACCTTTCTAACCTTTGAATGTTGGCTCGACCCTCGGGATGTTTAACGGTTCTTGCAGGCAAGAGGCGTGAAGAACACTGGAAGCAACCCTCGCGCGTCCCGAGCAACTTCGCTAGGAGGCTTAGGCTCAACGGGTGGCGAGCGGACGCGGACCTCGTGACTAGAGGGATATTTCCACAAGCCGGAGGTCAACCCTCGCGTTCCCGAGGGTGAGCGCAGGATGGGCGGCAGCGACGGACGTATGGAAGGCTGACTCGGGTTTCCGCACTGTTTGTGTTTGTACAATTCTGCCCTTCCATTGTACAGCACTAAGGAATCTTTCTTGTACCCTTTTGTAATTTGGTCAGCGTCCCTTGGCATTCCCTATAAATACCAGAGGATGAACAGTGGAAAGGGGGGCGAATTTTGGAAAGAGAGAAATAGTACCACTGTTCCTCTTTCTATACCTTCGTTGTACTTTCGCTTTGGTCCCGATAGTTGGAAACCTTCGCCACTCCCCTGTGCGTGTGCGGAGGTAGGGCAAGTGTATTTCCAACAACAACTCACTTCCCTTTCGGGACCCAAACCTTTTTGGTGCTCTTCATGGTTGAAATAATATCCTTAGGCACCCAAATGCGTTTGGCTCCATTGTTGACTTGCTTCTTCACCTTGATGGCCACCACCTTGTCATTCTTCTTCTTCTTCAAAAGATAAGGTGTGGTGGCCTTCTTGTTCACCTTGTTGGTGTAGGTGTTGGAGAGCTTTCTTGTTTGCTTTTTGTTTTTCTCTTTCTTCTTTTCTCCCCCGTGCTTCACCTTGCACTCATAGGACTTGTGTCCTTCCTTGTGGCAAATATAACAAGCCACGGTTTGCTCCTCATCAAGATTCTTCACTCCCTTGACAGTGTTATCTTGATGAGTTTGGGTTTGCTTTGATTTGCCTTTTGCTTCAGTCAAGTCCTTGGTGAGGCGAGCCACTTCTTGCTTTAGTAGCTCATTCTCCATTGCAACTTCTTGTGCACATGTTTCTACAATGACATTCTCAACACAAGCTTGTTTGCACATGGGTGAGTCTAAATCAAGTAAATCAAAGCAAGAAGTAGAGGCATCCTTTTTAGGTATATTAAAGATTGATTTCTCAATTTTAGGTGCCTCGGTAAGGTTTGCTCCGATGGTTTCAAGATTAGCAACTTTGTTAGTTAGCTCATCACAATGCTTGCACATAATTTTCATTTTAGCAAGCAAACTTTTGTAAGCATCTTGTGTGCTAGCTAACTTTGCTTTTAGTTTTTCATTTTTCTTAACAAGTTGCTCATCATTACTTGTGCTATCACATGTGCTTGTACTAGCCTCAAGTTTCTCAATTTTGTTAGATAGCTCAACATTCAAATTTGAAAAGATTTCATATTGTTCAAGCATAGCATTGTTGGCTTATTGAGAGCTATCTAATTTTTCTTTTAAAGCATTGATTTTCTTTTGTTGACTAGTACAAGCTGCTTCCTGGTTGCTGCGCAAGCGCCTCCCACCTCCCGACGTCTTGGGAAGGGCTACTGCTTCGGGGTTGCTGCGCAGCCGCCTTCCACCTCTAATCACTACTACAGAAAGGGCCTTTAGCCCTGGTTGGGAAGGGCGGTTTCCCAACCGGGGCTAGCCCTGGTTCAGAATCTAATTTCATTCCATCAAATATCACTACAACTCTAATGATTTTTCAGCATACAAAACAACAGCTACATCTTATCACACGAATCAACTAATCAAGTATCATATGAAACCCAGATAAGGGGTTGATTGTGATGACAAAATTGCAGCCGACTACGGTGACCACTATTGATGGTGCTTAAAGCATCATTTCACCATCAACATTTCACCCAAAACCAAGGTAAAACAACATAAAAGGTAGAAGATTTGGTTTATAACTAACCTATTTCCACATGTGCATAGTTTCTTATCTTAATGCAGGAAATGATGGAATTTGGGCCAAACAAGAGTACCAGGAGCAAGGCCAAGCCACTCTGGCCCATTTGGGCCTGAGCAAGGTGGCGGCCGCCACCTATTACTGGCGGCCGCCAGGTCACTCGTGCCAAAAGTGGCCCAAGCCACGTCATCGATCCGTGGGAGTCACCTCAAGCTCAAATCCTGGCCATTGCACACTAAGACGGTTTGATCCAAGGGCTAAGAAGAGTGTCACCGGGATAGTGGGCTTTGGACACGTGTCCAAACCCTAACCGACCCTCAAACCGACTTAGGAGAGCAAGTGAAGACCGTTGGATGAATGGCGGTTGCAATTGACGGCAGAGAGGTGGCGGGCGCCAGGGTCTAGTGGTGGGCGCCAACCCCTAAACCCTAACCGACCTCCCCTTCACTCTATAAGTACCCCCTAGCTTCCTAGCACTATAAATAGGCCCCTAGACCTCTCATTCGGGGAGCCTCACATCATTCCTCACCATTTGGTTAGATTAGCACACTTGCTATGCTAGAAAGATTAGAGAGAGTGTGAGTGCCTCACTAGAAGAGGAGCTGGAGAGGAGAAGAGTAGAAGTCTGGAGAGTTCCGGAGTTGTCGGAGACCTCTGCTTCTCTCTGTTCTGCGCTTCAACTTTGGTAACTTATTATCTTATTCTATCTTCAAGTATTTACTTTCAGTACTTGTGTGCTTGTTTCATTGCTTGATATTAGTTTCAAGTGCTCTAGTTCTAGAACAGGGCTAGTAGTAGTAATATATAGATTAAGTGTGGTACTTAGGCTATATATTGCCAGTGAATACGGCTAGGCCCCCGGATAGCTGTGGTAGCAAGCAGGTGGTGACAGCCCTGTGCGCCTTGAATTCCACCACGTAGTTGGTCTAGTTTAACAGTAGGGCTCATTGTGCTAGCGTTCAACCTAAGTCAGTGGTAAAGGCTAGTACGCCCACAGTACACTAGTAAAGAACTTAAATCACTAGAAGTCTAATAGAACTAGGATCTACCCCAGTAGATAGTGCCCGTTCCCTTCATCTATCCTAGATATCCTTACCCCCCTAGTTTTCTCAAAATCATTTCACGTTCCTCGTGGATTTGATACCCTGGAATACTCTGAGGTGACAAGCTACAACTGACAGTCGTGCGCTTGCGGTTTCTTCTGCGTGCCACCCGAGGTGTCAACAAGCTTTTCTGGCGCCGTTGCCGGGGAACGGTAGCTGATTTTTGAGACTAGAGTTAGGATCATCTTTACCCTCTCCGCATGGAGAATCAATCTATCTTACAATTCGCAGCTCCTAAAAGTTCGCGATTAGAGCCACATTTATCATCACAGCCTATATATGTCGATAGTTGCGAATTGCGCCCTGACTTTATTAACAAAGTTCAGGAGAGCATGTTTACGGGATCAAAAAATCCCTACACACATCTACGTGAGTTTGAGCAAGTCTGTGCATGCTTGAACATTTCGGGCATTTCACCCGACACTGTCAAGTGGAAGTTGTTTCCGTTCACTTTGACGGGAGCAGCTAAAACATGGCATGCTCGAACTGTGGGAAGTGCCAGAGGAGACTGGGGAACTTTACGGACCAAGTTTATCTTGACGTATTTCCCTGTCCACCGAGTGGTACGACTACGAGTAGAAGTGTTAACCTTTAGACAAAATGATAAGGAGACATTAGGGGAGGCTTGGGACCGCTTTATTGGTTTAATCAATTCAGGACCCGATTTAGCCATACCCGATCCAGTGCTCCTTCAGCATTTTTATGTCGGTTTAGAGAAAGAGAGCGCTCTTCATCTTGATCATTCGTCGGGTGGAGCGTTTCTTCATCTTTCTCCACGAGGTGGAAAGGAGGTTCTTGATAGAATTCTCGAGAACACTCCTTATACTGGAGTTTCCGATGAAATCCCTGAGGAAGAAGTCGTAGAAACTCAAGTTTTGACCGTAGAACAACAAGAAGAGCCCGAGTCTAGCTCGCTGGACTTAGCGGAGCCTATTCAGTCCACATCTGGGAGAGAAATTCTTCCGAAATTTTTGGGCAAGATAGAGGATGATGTGTTTGAGGATTACAGAAATGCTATGAACTACTCCGTTCAAGCTCTCCCATCCGACAAACCACTTCCTGAGTCTTCTGATGGAATCTATAGCCGGGAGCGTCTTTTGGAACTTTCAGCTATCATGAGTCATGAATGGATAATGGAAGCCAAAGTATCAGAAAACATCCCTCGCATAGATAAAGTACCTAGCATAATAGATTGTCGAATTAGGGGAGAAAGGGCCTTTGCCTTTTATGACCCTGTCATGGGAATTAATGTTCTTGCTAGTAGTTACGTATCCAGAACATTCCCCGACCTTCAACGACAACCAAATAAACGGTGTTTAAGAGACCCAAATGGTGACATCTTGGAAAGTGAAGGAATCCTAAAGATGGTTCCCATCCAAGTAGATGGAGCGGACATGGTCTTAGATTTCTACATTTTCGATGTAGTCCTTTTTGACGTCTTCTTAGGACAACTGTGGTCCATACTTGCCTTGCAAGGGCCATGTCAAGAGCACATTAATGCTCAAATCTGTGGAAAAGAGTACTCAGTACCTTTCGTTCGCGCATTAAATTCTATTGCCGAACAACCACCAGAACCATATCTTCTCGATCAAGCTAGAACCTCTACTCTTCATGAGTTGGCTCAGCCTGATTTTGAAGAAGATTCTGAGTTCTTTGTCGAAGAAGAAGCTGAGACAGATGAACCATTTTGCTTAGACGAATCGGAAAAGCCATCTCGACCTTCCATAGAGCTAAAACCTCTGCCTGAAGGCCTAAGATACATTTTTCTAAACAATGACCCCGAGACTCCCGTAATCATTAGCAGTAAGCTATCAGAAGAGGAAGTCCGTAGGTTGACCCTTGTCTTAGAAAAACACTGATCTGTCTTTGGCTATTCACTTCAAGATTTGAAGGGAATTAGTCCAAATCTCTGCACCCATCGTATCCCTCTCGATCCTGAGATACCCCCTTCAAGAGAGCCCCAAAGACGACTTAATAACGCTATGCGTGAAGTCGTGAAAAAGGAGGTTTTGAAACTCTTGCACGCGGGAATTATTTATCTAGTTCCTTATAGTGAATGGGTAAGTCCCGTACAAGTAGTTCCAAAGAAAGGAGGCATGACAGTCGTTAAGAATGAGAAAAATGAGTTAATCCCTCAACGCACTATCACTGGATGGAGGATGTGTATAGACTATAGGAAGCTGAATAAAGCCACAAAGAAAGATCATTTCCCACTTCCTTTTATACATGAGATGCTAGAGAGATTGGCAAACCATTCCTTCTTTTGCTTCCTGGATGGATATTCCGGTTATCACCAAATCCCAATCCATCCAAATGACCAAAGTAAAACCACTTTCACATGCCCGTATGGAACTTATGCCTATAGACGCATGTCCTTTGGACTTTGCAATGCGCCGGCATCTTTCCAACGGTGTATGATGTCCATCTTTTCCGACATGATTGAACAAATCATGGAGGTATTCATGGATGAATTTTCGGTCTATGGGAAAACCTTTGACGATTGCCTAACCAATTTAGACAAAGTCCTCCAACGCTGTGAAGAGAAGGACCTAGTCCTTAACTGGGAAAAGTGTCACTTCATGGTGCGGGAAGGAATTGTCCTAGGCCATCAAATTTCAGAACGTGGGATAGAAGTGGATAAAGCCAAAATCAATATAATTGAACAATTGCCACCACCCACTAATGTGAGAGAAATTCGAAGCTTCTTGGGCCATGCCGGCTTTTATAGAAGGTTTATTAAGGATTTCTCACAAGTCGCTAGACCCTTAACGAGCCTGTTAGCAAAAGACGTCCCGTTCAAATTTGACGAGGATTGTCTACAAGCTTTCAATATTCTGAAAAAGGCTCTAACTTCTGCACCAATCATCCAACCCCCAGATTGGAATTTGCCGTTCGAAATCATGTGTGATGCTAGTGATTATGCTGTGGGAGCCGTCCTTGGTCAAACGAAATATAAGAAGCATTATGCTATTTCTTATGCTAGTAAGACCCTGACTGGCCCCCAGCTAAACTATGCAACCACAGAAAAGGAACTTTTGGCCGTAGTCTTTGCCATAGACAAGTTTAGATCTTACTTAGTGGGAGCTAAGGTGATTGTTTATACCGATCACTCTGCTCTAAAATATCTCTTCACTAAGAAAGATGCTAAGCCAAGGTTGATCCGCTGGATCCTTCTCCTTCAAGAATTTGACCTGGAAATAAGAGACAAGAAAGGAGTAGAGAATTCAGTAGCTGATCAATTGTCTAGACTACAAGTCAATAATTCGGACAATCTCCCAATAAATGACTTCCTTCGCGATGATACCCTTCTAAAAGTCACGTACACCAACCCTTGGTATGCAAACATCGTGAATTTTATAGTCACCGGCTATGTCCCGCCGGGGGAGAATAAAAAGAAACTGCTATATCAAATTAGAACGCACCTGTGGGATGAACCATATCTCTATAAGGTCTGTGCAGATGGACTCTTGAGAAAATGTGTCCCCATAGAAGAAGCAACAAAAATCATAGATAGATGTCACTCCGCCGAATATGGAGGACACTATGGAGCTTTTCGGACACATGCTAAAATATGGCAAAGTGGTTTTTATTGGCCATCCATGTACGAGGAGTCGAGGACACAAAGAATTTTGTGAGACGTTGTCCTCGTTGCCAAAAGCATGGTAACATTAATGCCCGAGATGCTATGCCTCTCGTGAACAATCTCCAAGTTGAGTTGTTCGATGTTTGGGGTATAGATTTCATGGGCCCCTTTCCTAAATCCTATGACGCCGAGTACATTCTTGTGGCTGTGGATTATGTCTCGAAATGGGTAGAAGCCATACCCTATCGAGCAGCAGATGCTAAACATTCAAAGAAAATGTTCAAAGAAAACATCTTTCCTCGTTTTGGAGTTCCTAGACTAGTCATTAGTGACGGAGGCCCTCATTTCATAGATAAGAGCTTCCGACATTTCTTAGCTAGTCAAGGAATCCAACATAATGTAGCCACTGCATACCACCCCCAAACAAGTGGACAGGCTGAAACGTCCAATAAACAAATAAAGAATATCTTGCAAAAGACGGTAGAAGAAATGGGAAAGGGATGGAAACATAAGTTACCCGAAGCTCCGTGGGCCTATCGGACCGCCTATAAGACCCCGATTGGAATGTCACCATACCAACTAGTTTATGGGAAAACTTGTCATCTTCCTATTGAGCTTGAGTTCAAAGCTCATTGGGCCATTAAGAAATGGAACATGGACCTTGACCAAGCTGGCCAAAATAGGAAGATGCAAATTTCCGAACTAGAAGAATGGCGAGAGAAAGCCTATCATAGTGCCAAGCTCTATAAAGAGAGGACTAAGAGATGACACGATAAACGGATCAAAAAGAAAGAGTTCGAAGTAGGAGATAAAGTTTTACTCTTTAACTCCCGTGTTCGACTTTTCGGACATGGTAAACTCCGAACCAAATGGGAAGGACCTTTCAAGGTCGTTGCAACCTCGTCCCATGGAGCCGTCACATTGGAAAGTGACGATGGGCAAATCTTGAAAGTCAATGGACAAAGGTTAAAAGTATTCTATGACTTTGATAAAAATGAGCTAAATGAAATTGATATAATTGAGTTTGAAGTTGCTCAAGCCCATGACCATTAATAGACGGACCCAGTTCATCCCTTGTCCATTTCATGCACCTAGTCCAACCAAAACCCCAAGAAAGGCCTCTTTAGGCCCAACCAAGCCATTTCGACCTCGGGACTTTGAATTTTAGGAGGCTTACCTTCTCCCGCTCGATGCTCGGCGAAGGAGGAGTGGCGACCGCCACTCTCAACTGCCGGCCGCCACCAAACCCTGGCGCCCGCCACACTAGGGGGCGGTTTAGAGGTCCCCTCAACGTGGCAACCAATCCCGAGCTCGGGAGAGTGAAAGAAGGAGGAGATAAGGCGTGTTAGTTCATCTAAAGCCTATCCCTCCACTTCTTCCCCTTCTTAAAAGAAGAACTCTTTCTTTCTTCTTCCATCCACCCATGAAGTCTAGCCAAGCCCCCTCCAAAACCATGTCGTCTCCACGGAAATCCGTGTCCTACAACCCTCAAGGATCCATCTCGTCCTCCACCAAAGCCATCATCCGGTCATTGATCGACGACGACATGGAGGTGCTTGACATGCCTCCTTTGGCAATGGTGCTGCCTGATGGAACTTATGTCGAGGGGACACCATCGGAGGGTGCAGGGAAGGCACCAGTCACCACTCCAGTGGCGGGCGCCACCCCTGCTGGACGGCCACCAGGGGTAAAACGCCGCCTGGCCTCGCCTCCGCTCCGTCTTCATCCTCCTCCGGTGACGCCACCCGGGAAAAAGCTGAGGACGCCCACCAGGCCGACCACGGGGGAGATCACCCTGAGGAAGTCTCCGGCCATCAAGGCCAGGGGCGACGAGACACCCACTCCGTCAAGGGTGAAATTCCGGGTCAGCTTTGGCTCGGATAGCCGCACCCGTAGTTACAGCCCCAATCCACAAAGGGCTAAACTAGAGGTGTATGGCGTAAGGATGCCCGATGGGCATTATGAGAAGGCGCTGCGTGAGCGCGAGGCGAGCACTCATGGCTCCAATGGGTCGCTCTCCGAGCCATCCGTGCACCGCCGTCTCAACCCATCGCCGGCAGGTGTCCCCGGCGAGATGGGGCACAACGGTGGTGAGGAGGGGTTAACCCTCAAAAAACTCGCCGCCGAGGTGAAGAAGCTACGCAAGGAGAAGAGCGCCTTGGAGGATCAAGTCGCAGAGACAGCCCTGTGGCAGATGGATATGGAGGATCGGTTCACCATCCTCCGCAAGGGCTGCACCTCGAAGATCAAGCGTCTCTTCAAAGAGACGGGCTTCGAGGATCTCTACGAGGCTCCTTCAGTAGATTAGATTAGATTTAGGGTGTCTAGTTAGGTTTTTAGATAGATTAAGTTTAATTTTGCTTGATTTAAATTTTAGTTTGTTTAATTTTCAAATTAGAACATTTGTTTAGGAAATTTTTATATAATGAATAAAAAGACACCCTTATTTTTCTCTTCATCAAGTTTGTTCATTTTAAAAATAAAAAGTGCCAAAACTTCTAGTGTGGGGGAAATCCCCTCTTTAAACACCTCTGTAAAACATGCTAAAATGTTCAAAACAGTAACCTGTTCTTAGCAAGGTAGCTACCACGCTGTTTGCAAGCCGTCTGGGCCAAAGCCCATGGCGGCCGCCACTTATTACTAGCGGCCGCCAGGCCGCTCTGCACCGAAACACCCCCGGTGAACCCCTAAACCTGTGTTTTAAATGCTATACAATTTGGATCACTGGATGTCTCGGTTTGAACTAAAAATGCAGCTAGGAAATAAAAAAAATGCTGAAACAATTTCTTTTGAATTGAGTGTTTACACGACATGTTATTCTGCCTTTTATTCATGTGTAGTAGCCTACTCATTTTGATAGGGAAATCAACCTAGGTTGTTGCTTGATAAGATATAGAAGTAGTAATTGAAATTGCATTAGTACTCTGCTACAACCTTGGGAGTTTTTATTTTGAAAACCAAAATTACCATGGTTCATGATCTTTCTTTCCTATCCACCTACCAAAGCCAAAATATTAGAGTATAGGAGAACAACCCATAAAGCCTTCTAAATCAATCTTTGAGCTTTGTCAAGAATAGTTGATCTAGGTAGAAGAGTTTAGTCATGCTCTAAAAGCCAAGGCAAACCATGCCTTTTTGAGACAACTCTCACACTGAGAGTATACTCATGTAGTTCTCCTCCAAAATTTTGTTCTAAAAGAATTGAATAAATTTTCTTATTCCTTCAAAGGACATGGCTATATAGTATCTAAAAGAGAGAGAGAGAGAGAGAGAGCAAATGCTCTAAAAAGGACAAGTGTCCAAGTATTCAAAAAAAGAGAGAGATGCATATAGCCATGATCCTTGGTAAGAGAAGAATTTCAAAAAAAAAGAACAAAGGAGTTGAGTTAGTCCACCCTATACCTTGGCTAGTGCATGACTATACTCTCCCATGATCCTAAACTTGACTTAGCAATAAAAGAGAGATAGAAGTGCCCTACATTCTTTCCTTTCCCTATAAACTCCACATAAACCATAGGATACACTCTGGCATTTCTTTTGCCATAAAGTGAGGATATACACCATGAGTGCCTTGAGATTTAAAGAGAGATTCAATGAACCATGATTTTCATTTTGAAAAAATACTGAAACCCCAAGGTATGTAAAAGAGGAAAGTGTGTTTCTCCTGCTTGCAAGCTATTCTATCTCTCAACCGCCATAGGTATGATTTATTAGCCACTTGGAAATGTTACTAAACATGAGTATAGGTATTTGAACATCTTGTGTGAATGCTTAGTTCAATAAAATTGATGCAATTCTTAAACTCCATGCTTGCTCGAGACGAGCAAGAGGTTAGTGTGGGGGAGCTTGTTGATGGTGCTTAAAGCATCATTTCACCATCAACATTTCACCCAAAACCAAGGTAAAACAACATAAAAGGTAGAAGATTTGGTTTATAACTAACCTATTTCCACATGTGCATAGTTTCTTATCTTAATGCAGGAAATGATGGAATTTGGGCCAAACAAGAGTACCAGGAGCAAGGCCAAGCCACTCTGGCCCATTTGGGCCTGAGCAAGGTGGCGGCCGCCACCTATTACTGGCGGCCGCCAGGTCACTCGTGCCAAAAGTGGCCCAAGCCACGTCATCGATCCGTGGGAGTCACCTCAAGCTCAAATCCTGGCCATTGCACACTAAGACGGTTTGATCCAAGAGCTAAGAAGAGTGTCACCTGGATAGTGGGCTTTGGACACGTGTCCAAACCCTAACCGACCCTCAAACCGACTTAGGAGAGCAAGTGAAGACCGTTGGATGAATGGCGGTTGCAATGGACGGCAGAGAGGTGGCGGGCGCCAGGGTTTAGTGGCGGGCGCCACCCCTAAACCCTAACCGACCTCCCCTTCACTCTATAAGTACCCCCTAGCTTCCTAGCACTATAAATAGGCCCCTAGAGCTCTCATTCAGGGAGCCTCACATCATTCCTCACCATTTGGTTAGATTATCACACTTGCTATACTAGAAAGATTAGAGAGAGTGTGAGTGCCTCAGTAGAAGAGGAGCTGGAGAGGAGAAGAGTAGAAGTCTGGAGAGTTCCGGAGTTGTCGGAGACCTCTGCTTCTCTCTGCTCTGCGCTTCAACTTTGGTAACTTATTATCTTATTCTATCTTCAAGTATTTACTTTCAGTACTTGTGTGCTTGTTTCATTGCTTGATATTAGTTTCAAGTGCTCTAGTTCTAGAACAGGGCTAGTAGTAGTAATATATAGATTAAGTGTGGTACTTAGGCTATATATTGCCAGTGAATACGGCTAGGCCCCCGGATAGCTGTGGTAGCAAGCAGGTGGTGACAGCCCTGTGCGCCTTGGATTCCACCACGTAGTTGGTCTAGTTTAACAGTAGGGCTCGTTGTGCTAGCGTTCAACTTAAGTCAGTAGTAAAGGCTAGTACGCCCATAGTACACTAGTAAAGAACTTAAATCACTAGAAGTCTAATAGAACTAGGATCTACCCCAGTAGATCATAGATATCCTTACCCTCCTAATTTTCTCAAAATTATTTCAGGTTCCTCGTGGATTCGATACCCCGGAATACTCTGAGGTGAAAAGCTACAAGTGACAGCCGTGCGCTTGTGGTTTCTTCTGCGTGCCACCCGAGGTGTCAACAACCACAGCAGCGGCAATTCTACAGCTACCATATCAGGATGTAGCCACCGTGGAGACTCCATGTGCCTCTACGAGCTCTCAGGTATTACCTATAGTCATTCACATTGTTTACTAATATATATATAAGAAGAAATGTAAACTAACATAAATAAATCCCATTTTCCTAATAGATTGAGCAGGTATGAAGGACTCAGCATCAACACCTCCAACTGATCGAAAGCAAGCATTCAAACACAGGAAACCTGATGAATGTGCCCAGACGGAAAATCTATAACTACTGTGCTATATAGTCTTCCTTGGAACCAAAACTGGCATCAGCCTACAAAAACCCACTACGTTTGGAACTTTGTGTTATCCAATATATCTATTACTATGTTTAGTCTCTTCTAATGCAGCCATACTACTCAACTATGTACTATATACTATGTCTATCTACTATGTATAATTAGGCTCTTAATATTACCATGCCAATGCTCTATGTACTATTGCAACAAACACTAACCTCTAACTAAATAATTTAAAACAATTCATCCTCAGTTCCAACATGCAACAAGATAGTAGATAGACCCACACGCGCGATGGCGCGCACCCCACCACTAGCTCGTCTCGTCTTGTATGTACAAATGTGACGTATGTAAGCAAACTCCTATATATAAGAGGTTTTTTAATGTAGCTGAAGCAACAGTAGGCTAGAAATTATGCACAAATTAATGTAGGCCGGCTCAATATATAAGAGGCTGGCTCAAATCATTGGCATGACAAAAACTCAATACATCAAAATAGCATTAGGCCATAGGAAATTTCCTTTTGTTTGATAGGAATGCGAGGCAGGAGGCAAGGAGCTATGTTCCGGGACGAAAGAAAACCTGGCCTCCAAAGCTAGCGGGACTAATGCTGAATGGGGTGGATTGCATCATCAGCATCCTGTGGCACTTGGTCCGCACAGTCCATGGTGTGTTTGGTCTGTTGACAAGGGCCTGCAGATTTCCTCAACCACGTCCGAATCTGCCTTGAGCCATCACGTGACACTAGGAAGGAGATTGACGTGTAAACATAAAATCTTGCTACGAAGGAACTGGGCACAGTAGACAGGAAATTCAATTCAGTATCTGTAAAAAATCCATGCGTTTATACAATTAGTTCTGCAACAAATCAAAATTCTTTTTGAACCGGGAAGGAGATTCCCCATTTCCCATTTCCATCAAATTCTGAACGGAAATACATGTTGGGTACCGGGTTCGAGCCCGGGTGGCCGAGATCATAAGTGGAGCTTCTAACCAAACGAGCTATAGTTTTTTAGCTAAACGCTTTAAATTTGAAAGATGTGGTTGCAATAGGTGTTGCCAGCTACTGCTACTACATTGACTCTCCGAGGAGTCAGTAAGTGGGCCATCTCTAAAAAAAATTATCACACAAATAAATACAAAACTTTTATTTCAAATGAAGAAGCTGACCAAGACAAGGCTTTTATATCAAAAGTTTAGAGCTTAATATAAGATCTAAACTGACCATAGAAATTCCTATTCACAGTCGTTACATACTCACCGCTAAAGATGCATGATTTCTCTTGGCACATGGATGTCTAATGTTCGTTGGTAAAACCATTTTTATTTTATTACGTGAAGAGACATGCTACACAAGAGTATTGATCATCTACCACACACATGATACTTCCCAATGTAGGGGTTAGAATAAAATAAATATTTCCCATTAATTAGTATATAATATAAAAGTAACAGATTTACCCAAACTTTGGTCCTGTATGAATAGAATCAGTTTTTTTCCCCGAGAGCACGCTCAAACCACGTATTTCATTAAGTAGAAGAGAGTTTTACACAACAGTAATCCACAGATTACCTTACCCACGCACAAAGCACACACGAAGAATCAGTTTGCTCTCAATAATAAAATATGATGAACAAGACAGGCGTGGGGCTCTAAAGGTCTCGCCGAAGCCGACACATGCGGAAGAGAGGTTACTTTGGCCATAGGTCCTTTGGCTCGCTCATCCTATGGATCTCCTTCAATCCGTCTTTGCTCACACTACTACACAAAAGAACATGCGCAGCGTTGCCTAAATGGGCTCTGTGGCGGGCACAGTTTTTGCCCGCCACGGTTATTCAGTGGCCGGCCTCCAGCGGCCGGCCGCTGAAGAGCCCGCTGCGGTTAATCATTAACCGAAGCGGGCAACATAAGGTGCCCGCTGCGGTTAATCTTCTTTAACCGCAGCGGGCTTCCTTAAATGCCTGCTGCGGTTAATGATTAACCGCAGCGGTCGACGTAACGTGCCCGCTGCAGTTAAATAAGATTAACCGCAGCGGTCTCCTTACGTTGCCCGCTTCGGTTATTCGTCGCTATTTAAGCAACCGCCGCCACCACCAGAACCCGATCATCTTCTTCCTCTAGACCAAAAACGGGGGAAGAAGTTTTGGCGAATTTTTGTCCCAAATAACTTGTTTTTGAGATTTATTTGTTTGATTTGGAGGAGAAGTACTCTACAAGAGGTACCTAGATGATCTCCACCCTCTGTCCCCTCTCTTTTTCTCTCTTGTTAGCCTCCCTTTTAGATCTAGTTTTAGGTAGGAGAGAGAAAACTGGTATTTGTTTCTCTAAGTTCATCATGGATGCATTAACTTTATTTACATAAATATAATAAATTATTATGTTTTTCTAATTCATATTTGTTTTGTGATTCGTGATGTATGTTATTAATTAAGGATCGCAGGTACGATGGACCGGTCAGAATGGATGTATAAGATCAATAGAGTACTTGATGTGCGGTATATCGTTGAAGTGAGAAAGTTTATTTCCGCTGCGAAAGCTGACCGTGAGAGATCGAAGCAGACGACAATCATATGTCCATGTCATCGTTGCAAGAATCTGACCGCCTTCAAAGACGAAGGCACAGTGTAATCTCATTTGATTCGTTTTGGTTTCATGGATGATTACACGGTGTGGACTCATCACGGCGAGAGATTCGATCCGAGTGTCAGGGCGGCATCTGGAGTAAGCTCAGCATCGACGGTGACGGTGAACCAAGATTCTGGAGCACACGTCTCATCAGCAACAGTAGCGCCTGCCTTCAGTGAGAGTAGTGCTCGTGACCACATCGCTGTGGAGGCAGATGTACTCCAGGATATGACAGATGATGGTGGTGGAGATGTTGAGGACGCTACGGTGCAGGACCCTGTGGATGTGCAGCTGCTTCAGGATTTAGTCAACCACATCGACGAAGACGACGTCGTGTATGGCTCCCCGAAGTGGCTGGAAAATTTCAGAGAGATGAAGCAAGCGTCACTTGATCCTTTATATAAGGACGGCGAGGAATGTCTGAAGGATTGCACGGTGCTCCGTTTCAACCTCCACATGTTGATGATGAAGGCTCGGCATGGGTGGTCAGACACTAGCTTTGATGAGCTGTTAGGTTACCTTGCTAAAACATTCCCGACGAGTAACAAGATCCCAGCAAATACGTATCGTGCGAAGAAGCTTATCCGGCCAGTGGCGATGAAGCTTAGAAAGTTCGATGCCTGCCCTAACCACTGCATCCTCTATCGGGGCATAAAGTATGAGAATTTGACGAGCTGTCCGCACTGTGGCGCCAGTCGCTACAAGAGAAATGCTGGTTGTCGCGTGGATGCAGACGACGATGAGGCCTTGCGAGGTGGTCAGAGGAAGAAGAAGAAGAGTGTGAAGAAGAGCAATGTTGCAGCCAATCGCATCTCGGCTCATCAGTAGTACGAGGAAGAAGAGGGTTACACGTTGAGGAGAAGTCCGGCACTGTCGGTGTGGTACATGCCAGTGATCGACCGCCTCCGTGCGCTATTTGGGAACCCAAGAGGATGCGAAGCTCATGTCCTGGCATGCATCAGCTGACCGCTTGAAGGACGATGGCATGCTGCGGCACCCCTCCGATGGCCAGCAGTGGAAAGATTTCGACAAGGCCTACCCGCAATTTGGCAAAGATCCCAGGAACGTTCGGTTCGCGCTCAGCACCGATGGGATGAATCCGTTCGGCGAGCTGAGCAGCTCCCACAGCACCTGGCCGATCGTACTGACCATCTACAACCTACCTCCCCATCTGTGTCAGAGGCGCAGGTATCTTCTGTTGACCATGCTTATCTCGGGACCGAAGCAGCCCGGCAATGATATCGATGTTTTCCTGGAGCCGGTAATGGAGGAAATGAAGGAGCTATTTGATGTTGGGGTCGAGATGGTTGATGCGTCCCTCAAGGAGAAGTTCACCCTAAAAGCCATCATCTTTGTCACCATCACCGACTACCCCGGCCTCTTCTCACTGTCGGGGCAGATCAAAGGGAAGACCGGCTGCGTAATGTGCATTGACGAGACATGCTACACTTACCTCAAGGGATCAAACAAGATGGTGTACATGAGGCACAGGCGGTTCCTTCCGAGAAGGCACAGATATAGAAGAAGTGTCATGAATCAATTGTTCGATGATCAGGGCGAGCCATAGGGTGAACCACCGGCGCAGACTAGTTGGGGGCCGAAGGTGTATGAGATGGTGAAGGATATTGATCAGATCGAGTTTGGGAAGAAGAAGAAGCCACCAGAGGAGGGGACAAAACAAATGAGGAAGCGAAAGCGAGACACGATGGAGGAAGCGTCACAGGTCCCCTCTGTTCCTTTCAAGAAGAGGTCGATTTTCTTCGAGTACCTATCATATTGGAAGACACTGAAAACACCCCATGCCATCGACTGTATGCATCTCGAGAAGAACGTCTTTGATAGCACGATCGGTGTCCTGCTGGACATCCTGGGAAAGACGAAGGATGGTCTGAAGTCACGGACGGATCTTCTCAACCAGGGCATCAGGCAGGACCTTCACCCTGGGTCACCTCATAATGGTAAAGTCGATCTTCCAGGTGCGGCCTACAACCTAAGGCATGGTGAGAAGACTGCTATGCTCAACCTTCTCAGGGGTATCAAGGTGCCTACCGGTTTCTCTTCCAACATTAAAAGCCTCGTCTCCTTGAAAGACCTCACATGGACTGGCTACAACGCACATGACTGCCACATCATGCTGACGGTGTTCCTTCCAATTGTGATAAGGGTTATCGGTCCAGAGTACGTGAAGATGGTGGTCACTCGGATATCATACTTCTTTAACCGCATCACGCAGAAGGTCATCGGTAAGGCTGACCTCCCTGCCCTTAAGGACTTCATCGCGGAGACCCTTTGCCAGCTTGAGATGTGCTTTCCCCCATCATATTTTGATATTATGGTACACCTAATGATGCACATGGTGGATCAGATCGAGCAACTAGGCCCCGTGTACCTACACGAGATGTGGACGTACGAGCGGTTCATGTCCACCCTCAACAGATATGTTCATAACCGTGCTCACCCGGAGGGCTCTATGATCGAGGCGTACACAACCGAAGAGGCAGTGAACTGGTGTATGAGGTACATAAAAGATGGGAGGGCGATTGGGTTGCCTGTCCATCAGCATGAGGGCAGAACCGCGGGCATGGGGTGCACGGGCCGAAAAGTTCGCACGGATATACCATACAAGGAGATTGAACAAGCTCATTACAGCATCCTTCATCAATTGATTAGCATGGAGAAATATGTCGAGAGGCACAAAGAAGAGATCCGCGCCGCTAATGACGGACAACGCACAGAGGCATGGGTCCAGAATGAGCACATGAATAGTTTCATAGATTGGCTCAAAGAGCAACACGTTCCCCTAGAAAGATGCCCTGATGATGAAGATACGGAGACCGTGCAGAAGCTTCTGCAAGGCCCGTCAAGCCAAATCACGACGTGGCAAGGGTACGATGTGAAGGGGTACAGGTTCCACACGAAAGAGAAGGACAAGAAGAGCGCGGCACAGAACTGCGGTGTTCGATATGAGGGCGTCGACAAGGCCACAAACACGAGGACGCAATACTATGGCCAGATCGAAGAAATATGGGAACTTGACTATGGCAAGGACGTATGCGTAACCGTCTTCCGGTGCCACTGGGTAAACCCCAAAGCAGTTGCGGTCGACAGTTTCGGGCTAACCACCGTGAACCTCAAAAGTATCGGGTACAAAGATGACCAATGGGTACTCGCAACCAATGTCGCGCAAGTGGCCTACTATATCTATCCGGAGGACCCAAAGAGGCATGTGGTCGTGTCTGGAAAGCAGTGGATTGTTGGAGCGGATGGGGTCCAAAGCCCAGAACAATACAACAACTATGCAGAGCTCCAACTTTTTACCGATTTTGCAAAAAAGATCAAGGCCGTCGAGGACCGTTGCAACAAGAGCGGTATGAAGCCCTGGGCCCGTCCCGATGGTGAGAAGCGGTCCGTGAAAGCGCCCGCACCAAAATGAGATGTATATTCATATATATATGCCACACATTTTGTAATGAAGTAGTGAAATGTTATGTAATAGTATTGGAGACAAGTTTTGTAATAGATTATTGTTAATAAGTTAATATTATGAATAACAAATTATGTAAGAAATTCTGTAATATATTCTTGTTAACAAAATCAATAACCGCAGCGGGCATCTTAAGTTGCCCGCTGTGGTTATTTAGATTAACCGCAGCGGGCAACCTAAGATGCCCGCTGCGGTTATTATTTACCACAGCGGGCACCTTAAGTTGCCCGCTGCGGTTAATATCCCCTATAAAAGAACTGCAGCGCCGAAGGGCAGTTTAGTCCTTCACACATCATCCTTTGAACCCCGAAGGGCTGTCGAATTCCCTTGCCGCCGCCATCGCCATTGCCGCCGCCATTGCCATCGCCATTGCCGCCGCCGCCGTCCTCCTCCACCGCCCCTGTCCGCCTCACCCTGTCCTCCTCGTCCCCCTATCCTCCTCCCCTCCTCGCCCTGCTGCTCCCGTCCTCGCCTGCGTCGACCTCGACCTCCACCGGGAACCCTAGTCCGACCTCCGCCACCTCACCAGTGCCGCCGTCCTCCACCCCGCCACTGAAGCCCTAGCGACGCCTCTGCTGCTGGTGCCCTAGCTCCGACCACACCGCCGGGAACCCTAGCTCCGACCTCGACCCCCGCCGCCACCACCGGGTACTCGACTCCCTTTCTCCTCGCTCCAACCCCCGCCTCGACTCCCTTTCTCCTTCCATAAGCTCCGATGGAGAGTTCATCACGCATATGGTTTACCAAATGTTCATCACGCATATTTTGGCATAATCTGACCTATTACAAAACTGATGATATGCTTTGCAGTCAGTCTGATATGTGTTGTTTCACAGTATGTGTTGTTCAGTCCATAATCTGATATGCTTTTTACTCTCATATGTTGGCATAATCTGATATGCTCTGTCCTTATTAACTTCATGCATAATCTGATATGAGCACCATTCATTCAGTCCATATGAGCTTAATAATCTGATATGTTCAGTCCTTAAACTGAACATGTTAGTCATGGTGATATGTTCAGTTCAAACTGATATGCTTAAACTGATATGATGCAGTCCTTAAACTGTTATGCTCTGTCCTTATTACCATTGGAATCTATTTTATGTCTCATGATGCTTTAATTCAGAGTTTTTTTGCTGCATATGATGCACTTTGTTCTGAATTTATTATGCTAACTATTACTGTCATCTACTGTCATCTCCCTGTACTACTGCTAACTATTACTGCTACTTAAAACTTCTCTACTACTTACTACTACTATTGCTACTGCTACTTACCTATTGCTAGTACTCCTATCTACTGATCTTCTGTCTACTTGCTACTTACTACTGGTTACAACTGTCTCCTTACTACTGGTTACTACTGTTGTCTACTGTCTCCACTACTTCTCCACTACTTATGCAGTTTTAGTAACCATGGAACCATATTGTTTAATTCAGAGTTTATTTGCTGCCTCCACTACTTCTCCCCTATCTTATGTCTCGTGATGCTTTAATTCAGAGTTTTTTGCTGCCTATGATGCACTTTGATGCCTTTTTACCGTACTATGCAAATGCCACTACCTATGATGCCATCTGATGCTTTTTTATTTGCGGGCTATGCGGCCCTGTGATGCCACTACTCTCTGTACTACTCCCTGTGATGCCCTCTCTCTACTACTACTCTCTGTACTACTTACTACCTACTACTACTCTCAACTCCTCTCTGTACTACTCTCAACCCTACTAGTACTGTTCTGTTCTACCATATATAAGCATATGATAAGCTGTTCTGTTCTGTTCTAAGCATATGATAAACTGAATTTGGGGTTTCAGTTCTGTTCTGTTCTGTTTCAGATCAGCATGGAGATAAGCACATATATAATTCAGAGTAAACTATTTGCTTTTTTACACTATTTGCTTTATCAGCTGCCTATGATGCCTTGTTATAATATACTACTCTTTGTTATACTCCTCCTACTACTCTCTATACTACTCTATATACAACTCTACCTACTAGTCCTCTCCCTCTACTAGTCCTCTCCCTCTACTACTCTCTCCTACTACTCTCTCCTCCTATGATGCCCAGTGATGCTAGTGTATAGTACTCTCTCCTACTACTCCTACTACTCTGTCCCTCTACTACTCTCTCCCTGTACCACTCCTCTCTGTACTACTCTCTGTACTACTTACT
Organism: Coix lacryma-jobi var. lacryma-jobi; assembly: GCA_009763385.1. Taxonomy (NCBI): domain Eukaryota; kingdom Viridiplantae; phylum Streptophyta; class Magnoliopsida; order Poales; family Poaceae; genus Coix; species Coix lacryma-jobi. Next base: position 126,419,646 of record CM019830.1, read on the forward strand.
ACCTACTACTACTCTCAACTCCTCTCTGTACTACTCTCAACCCTACTACTACTCCTCTCACACTACTACTACTCCTCTCACTACTACTACTCCTCTCACTATACTCCTCTCTTTGCATTGATGATTTTTTTCGAACTTGTAAGCTGAGGTAGTGGCAAATGCGATGATGTGACCCCTTTCGATCTATGTTGAGGCAGCGGCGATGATGATCAATTGCCCTCCTACTTTCTATGCTGAGTCAGCTGCTAGACTAGGATGGCTTGTATTTTACAAGTAACCAGTTTAGCAGTGATGTGTTGACCTAGGGGCAAATTTGAGCCAAAAACTTATACGTGTCATTATTTATTCAAAAGCTTTGAACTGAGCATATTATATACGTGTCTGTGTATATGTAGAATTGAAATGGCAGAAGACAAAACAAACGAATGGAGGGACCCTACCCCTAGCTCCTCGTCAACCAGCTTGATGAGTGAGGTGTCTGTGACTCCACCGCCGAAGAAGCAGCGTACGGAGGAGGGCAACGATCCCACGTACGAACCAGGCGCGGACGAAGTAGAGACTTTCGAGGTTTACGCAACACGCTGGCTTTCTAACATGTATAAAGATGCGATTGAATCACTAAAGGCTCGTGACTCATGTCAACAGCTGCCGATTGTGCCTCGTCAGCTCGAGTTTGGGGACGAAGACGTGCTCAGGGAGGAAGAAGCCCCTGCTCCCTCTACGACAACCTCTTCGTCCAAATCTAAGGGCCAGAAGAGGGTGAGGGGACAACACGGGAGGCACAAGTTGGACAAAGAAAATGAGGTGCATGTCATCGATGCGGTGGGGCCAGAGGGCAACCCAATAGCTCCAGATACAGTCATTGGCAAGTTCAGCAATCAAGTGGCGTGTATAGCCAAGGAGAAGGTGGAGATCACTTGGCCCAACTGGCACGATGTACCGAAAGACATAAAAAACAATGTCTGGGGTGAGGTGACAAGGAGATTCAGATATCCGCCCTCAGCTGACATGGAGAAGTGCCAAGAGTGGGCTTTGCACGTGGCGTCGACTGCGCTTCGCAACTTCAGGTCCATGCTGACCAGAAATTACCTGAAGAAGGGGAAGTCGCCACTGCTTAAGTACAATATGGTCAAGGCACACGTGTGGGATGCTTTCTGCGAAATGAGAAAGACGCAAGAAGTAGAGGAAAAGAGCGCCAAGTTCAGTGAGCTCGCAAAGAGGAACAAGAATCCTCACCACTTGGGCATGACTGGCTTTGCCGGTCAGAGGACCAAGTGGCAGCAAGAAGAACAAGCAAGACGGGCTGCCGGGGTTCCAGATCCGTATGAGGGCATCGACCCAAGGGCAAAGGACTACATGAGGGCCCGCATTCCAAAGAGGCTGAAGCCCGGGGCGACCAAGTTTAACGAGCCCCACCTCGAGGACGTCGAGAAGACTTTGATGGAAAAAGCAAAGCATAAGGACAGCATCGTGGTCCGTCGGGGCCACGACTTGCTCACCGAGGTCCTAGGAACCCCCGAGCACCGCGGCCGCGTTCGTGGTGTCGGGTCCAAGATGAGCTGGAAGTCAGTTGAGTCGTGGCAATCCGACGCGGCCACATACAAGTCCAGGCAAAGGTATAAAGATGAGCTATATAACAAGGGCTTCAATGAAGGCGTGGCTGAAATGATCAAAAGCTCAATAAAGGAAGCCTTCACGAGCAACGACCCGGAGATGGTCGCAATGAGGTCGAAGATGTTTGATCACCATGGCCTGCCCAATCCTCAAGCAAAGGAAAACAAAGCCTTACTGCCGATGAACGAGGATCGCCCAAGGGTCTCGAACGTGGACTTCAAGGAAAACCAGCACGTCCAACTCCTCATCCCGTTCGGAAGGTCCAAGAAGATGGTGGTGGCCGAGGGATGCATTCTTGCACCCCACGATATTCACGACTTCAACAAAGACAACACCCCTGAAGACTATGTGGTCGTGAGCCCGTTATGGCACGTTCCCGACTAGGAACATTTTGAATTGGACCATCCCAACCTACAAACGGCCAGGTACCTAGGGCAGGCACTTGGATTGGAAGTCCTATGGAACCGCGAGGACATCGAGATCATTGTTTGGACGCCAACTCCAACGCCGATACCAGCATCACAACCATCAGCCGCCGGATCTTGTCCTCCGGAAGATCCAGATCACGACAGCAATGATGACGAAGAAAAGGGCGGGGACAAGGGCAAGGGAAAGGACAAAGGAGAAGGTGGTACCGAAGGCGGGGACAAGGAAAAGGTAGAAGGTGATGGCGGGGAAAAGGAAAAGGGCACTGACATGGGAACTGTGTCTCCCCCGCCTCCAAATAGTCCGCCGATCGGCCCGGTCCATGAGGCAAGAAGCTCAGAGGCCGGTAAGGGCGACAACACGACAACGACAAACCAGCCAAGCACGAACGAGCAACAGGGAGCCACGACGGGGGAGGCAACAGGGATGAAGACACCTCCCCCGTCAACCACAAGCCAATGTCCTCCCCCGCCCACTAAGAATCCAAGAACGTCCACCGACAAGCTCCCGTACACCCTCACGTTCGAAAGGTATGGTAACATTGAGCATAATACCTCATAATAGTATATATGCTACTAACATCCCTATCCATCGTTTGCCAGGCCTGAAACTACCCGTCAACTATTTGATGAGGCCGAAGACTGCCCTGGCCACTATGTGTGCGGGAAGTTCATGATTCCCAAGGCCCAGCTCATCGACGAGGAAAAGTGGGATACAAGGAGGTTCCATCTATGGTACATGGAGGCTGCAAAAGCCGGGATGTCAAGTTTTAACGTTAAGATTCCCACGGAGTACTTCCACTTGCCCGCTGGTAACGAAATGCAACTACCCATCGACTTTAGCGACATGTACAACCTGATGCGGGAAGAAGACCTGGACATCGTTCAAATCACCCTATTCACACTGTAAGCGATGAATGCAACTTCCACAGATCACTACATTCGTATTTTCCATAGTTCTATACTTATTATGTCACGATGACTTGTCCGTGCAGCATGACGGTCACTGTAAGCAATAAAAAGACACGTCCTGTACTCTACCTCTCTCCTGCACATATTGCCGAAAGAGTCATCAAGGGTTTCGAGATCACTGATCCGGAGCTGACAGTTCGACAGCGAGAGAAGAAATATGAAGAAAATATGAAAGCCGAGAAGACTAAGTTGAAAAATTACATACTAGAATGCATGAAGAAGATCAAGCCGGATGGGCCAGAGTGTATAATGGCTGCCTATCATTTTGGGTAAGTCAAATACATGTACGTAGACCTAAGTTGCTAGCATATCATGCCTTCTAGTCATCATAAACACTATTTTGTTGCAATGGTGCAGCCAGGGCCTCGTCGGTGGCCACTGGGTCGCTTTTATCATATACCCTCAAGATGGCAGGGCCTGTGTGTTTGACTCCTTGAGCGTACCAAACAAGCAAGGGTACAAGGCATTCGAAGATTGTCTGAAAAAGTAAGTCATCCAACTTTTTCATCAGTTACGGTTACCATACGTTTTTAAATTGTGGCTAAAACTATTATATTTCGTACAACGCTTATAAGGAATACCAAAAAGTGCCCGGATTCTGGGACCGAAGAACTCAAAAGTTCAAGGACAAGCATAGGTACCACCTCAAAATCCGACGAGATTTCCCGGTAAGTATTTCAAAGGTTCAATTCATGTTTCATACATATATATGGGTTCTAATGCTTGTGTATCAATCGTGCAGTGCGCCAAACAGCCACCAGGATCGAAGACATGTGGCTTGTACACATGCGAGTTTCTAAGGGAAAGCAAGGAGTACACCAATAGCTGGAAGAAGCTCAAGGAAGGTGTCAAGTATTGGGGAGAGCAGCAGAGCTGCAGGATGTGCTTTAAACAAGTCAAGGCGGACATATGCAAGTTTGTAATGGAGAAATGCATTCTCGAAGGAGAAACGTTCTTCGACAACGAATCCGACCTGGCGTTGCTACCCCAATACGAGAAGCTCCGCAAATAGAACACAATGCTTCGTCCGACAGATTATGCTCATCAAGTTGAAATATGAATTGTAATTTGAATTCGAAATCAACTAAGTCAATGTGTATATGATGACAACAAACAACTAAATCACTTTGTATGTTATGTGCAAATGGTTTAAATGTGCGTATATATATATATCTGTTAGAAATCTTGAATTCTGGAGTTATTTGAAAACTGCAGATTTGAATTCCTGTTTCTGCATTATTTATTTTTTTAATCCAAAATTAATAACCATGGCGGGCAACATAAGCTGCCCGCTACGGTTAAAGGAAACTACCGCAGCGGGCAACCTAAAGCGACCGCTGCGGTTAATAATTTACCGCAGCGGACGTTTAATGTTGTCCTCTGCGGTTAATGCTATTAACCGCAGCGGGCGCCTTATGTTGCCCGCTGCGGTTAAGTCTTTTACCGCAGCGGGCAACAGCGCCCGCTGCGGTAATGGCCACGATTAACCGTGGCCTTAGCACCGCAGCGGATGCTGTAGCCCGCTGCGGTAAAGCCAAAACGCCCGCTGCGGTTAAGCTTTGTGCAGTAGTGTCATGTCAAGTCTTTCTGTTGTCTTGCATGACAGACACAATACACGTAATTGCTTGTTCTATAACTAGTCATATATATCCCCATGCTCCATATATATGATCCAAAAATTTGACTCTCATGCATCGCCATATTTATCCAATGCCATATGCCATAGTATCCACATCTTCACAATGGTGATGGAATATGTGGCTAAAACACGCGCAATATACCATAGTATCCAGATCTTCGCAAATGGTGATGGAATTTTGGTAGGTGCATATGGTAAATATCCACTCACTTCCCGACCCATCTATCTTATATCAGCTCATCACGTATTGCCTATAAAAATGGAAGGAGTAGGGACTAGACCTCGATCTTTTGCATTTCTGTTAGAGGTGAAAACATAAAAAGGATATAATATCAATTGTTATAACACATATTGCACATAGAAAGAAACACTACTAATTCAGAAAAAAAAATCCAGACAAGCCTGCAATTAGACATTATGAAATTATGCATTTGGATGATGGGTGTCCTGTACTACAGACAATGTATCTTCTCATAAAATCATTTTGGGTACTATATAATATATGCATATCTCTCTATCTTAATTTCATGCCATGTTAGTAAATGTCCTACTTGATTTGAATGCCCATGATACTGATACTAAATGGTTCAACTTACCTGTCCTCTCTGCGGTAGTATATTATATATTGCCCCGTCGAGGTGATAGGAGACTGGAGAGTCCTATGCATCGATGACAAGATACATACCACTACAACAGAAATGGTCTTTGGACGATCTATCAACTGAGCTATAGTCTCGGCAAAAACTGCGTCCAGGGCTAAAGACTTTTAGTCCCGGTTGGTAAAACGAACCGAGTCTCGGTTGGTAATACCAACCGGGATTAAAGGGTGACCTTTTAGCCCCGGTTGGTGTCGAGGGTCACAAAAGGGGTACCCCCAATCAACGCAAAACAAATAGGTTAAACCTAGAACACCAATTAATAAACCCAGCTAAGCTAACCTCCCAAGAAACCAACCTCTCGGAGCCTGCAACGCTGGCACACCACCAGGAAGCTTAGACTTGTCGAGACCTTACCGGCCACCTCCTGGTAGCCCACCCCTCGAACCCGCAACAGCTATGCATCGCTCCTCGGGACCTCGCGCGGGGACCTCGAGCCCCTCCAGCACGATAGCCTATCCCTCAGGGCTCGTCTCGATCTAGGCCTCGAGCCGGAGCTCAACCTCCACTCACCCGAGCCCTCAGCGCACGGGCACGAGCGAGTGCGCCACTACCCTTCGAAGCCCTCCACGAGGAGGAAGCTTCCTGCTCCCTAACCCCATACCGCGCATTCAATGCGTCCACCTACTCCAGTCACGTCCTCTGCAACCCGACGTGTACCACAGTGACCAGGGCAGAGTCCAGCCTCGTTTTCACCAAAAGCATGGGCAAAAAGGTGCCAGTACGGCACTGTTAACCCATACCCTACACTGTCGCACGTCCAAACCACGTCTCGAGGCCCGGTTTCCTGCTGCTCAATCGGGTTTCCCGGGACTTGCCCATAACTGCTGGGACTCGAGCCCCCCGTAGGCGCCACCTCGAGGCCGGCTCTGAGCCCCTCGAGCCCTGACTGCTTTCATGCTATTGGAGGACAGGTACCCCAAGACCCGGAGGGACCCCGCCGTGTCCTGTACGTACCGGAATGGGCGTTGTACGGCCCCCACGCCGCCACGTCTCCGCGTCCGCGCCCAGGATGGAGGCCACGCTCCAAGGACGCCCCAACAGCAACGCCCACGTCGGCTCCAGTGGCCCCGACAAGACAGGATTCCTACCCTACGCCATATCGAGCGCTGTACATATCTATCCTGTGTAAACCCTGGCCTCCTCTTGTTCTATAAAAGGGGACGCCAGGACCCTTCGCGCGGAGAGGACGAGACGCGAGTCCACGGTTACACAACTCCGAGAGACAACACACAAGTCCACACACGTACACACTCGAGTCCGGACTCTGGTCCACGCTCATTGAGCTTGTATTCGCCCCTGTACAAGCACTTAGGTGCAAGTAATACAAGAACCTCCTCCCCCGCTGGACGTAGGGCCTTCTTTGCCCGAACTAGGATAAATCCTTATGTCATCTTGCATCACCATCCAGGAAGAGAGCACGCGATCATATTACTCGTTGGTGTCGTACCACCGGGTTCGAAACACCGACAGTTGGCGCGCCAGGTAGGGGCCTTCGCGTGTCGAGACGGTTTCTCGCTGTTTCATGGATGGCTGCTTCGACTCCTTCGTTCTCTGCCGGTGCCGTCATCTGGTTCGGGAGTCTCGAGTTCCTGGCCACCGACAACGGCAACGAGCTGACCTTGCTCTCCACGGAGGGCCCGAGTGGAGGGCGTGTCACGCCACCCCGTGCGAGGAGCGTGGCACGTCGCCCACACCACCACGCGTCGCCACCCCGTGAGCGGCGTCGTCGTCACCATCGTCGCCAGGCACAGGCGGTGCCAGCGGCGTACACCCACTTCCCCGTGGCCGGCGCGGAGTTCCCAAGGAGGAGCCTGCCCGGCGCACGGCCGGAGACTTCCCGGGCGCGCTCGCGCCCACCCAGCGACTTCGTGTTCCTCATGCGCACGGACCAGGAGCCAGGCCAGAGGCCTCCGAGCCGCGCACCGTCGACGCCACCCAGCCTCCTCCCGCACGGGGAGTACCGCGCTCGACGCCGGCGGTTCCCGTCCGGCCTCGACAACTCCGCAGCAGCCTACGCCCGCCAGCTCAACGAGCGCCATCGGGACCGACCGTCGGCAGAGCAGGAGGAGCGCCCAGGCATGCTACTGCAGGCCATGGCCAACCTGGAGATCGTCCACCCCGCGCACGTCGACCGCGGCTTCTCGCGAGCCATCGAGCCACCCCGGCGAGCCACCGTCGGAGAATGGTACCGCGAGCTGCGGTCCCAGCATCTGCCAAGGCGGCACGCCGTCAACAGCTCCGACTCCGACGAATATGACTACCACGACCCCGACCTCTGGGATCCCACCAGGGAGTGCTTCCAACTCGAGGGGGCCGTATGCGATACCGAGGACGAGGGCGATGACGGCAGGCCGGCGCTCGATCTAGAGGGCCCCAGCGACATGGTCGCGGCAGGCGAATCACGTGTTCAGGGGAGGAACGAACCTCCAGCACCGGCTTCACCGCCTCAGCACGACGACGGCCGGGCGGCGCAACTCGCGCAGGTGCAGGAGGCAATCACCAAAGCCGAGGAAGAACGGCGACACCTGCTGCAGCTCTGGCAAACTCTAATGCAGGAACCACCCCAGCCCCGAGGAGCCGGAGCTCGAGGTAGGGCTCGAGAGGTCCACCGGCGGATCCTCGAGGACGGGGCACCAGCACGCCCCGAGGTATGCTTCCCGCGAGCCGGGCAGAACGTGGTGGCGGCGGCGATGATGCTCCGTGATCTACCCGCCGTCTCCAACCCTGACGCCAGGCGCATGCTTGGGGAAATGAAGAACCTCCTCGAGACAGCCGCTGTGCAGCAGGCCGAGAGCTCGGCGTCACGCCGGCGCAGAGCAGCCTCGGGGAAGCCGGCAGACACGCCCCGCAACGAGCGCGAGGCATCCGTCCACCAGCCGGACGCCTCTCGAGCTAGGCCAGTCCGCGAACGGATCATCGACAACCGGCCACCTCGAGACCCCAATGACGCCCGCAACGACATCAACCGACGGCGCAAGGACAAGGGGGCCCAAGAGCGTGGCTATAGCGCCCATCGAGGGGGGCGCTACGACAGTGACGAGGACCGGCAAGTCCTCGAGCCCCCGGGCCCCAGAGTCTTCAGCCGGGCCATCCGCAGCTCAACCCTCCCCGACCGCTTCCGACCGCCGACCAACATCGTGAAGTATGACGGGACGGTCGAGCCCAAGCTCTGGCTCTCGGACTTCCGCCTAGGCTGCCAACTGGGCGGAGCGAAGAACGACGACCGTGTGATCATACGCCAACTCCCACTTTACCTCTCGGACACCGCCCGCCGGTGGCTCGAGGGGCTCCCGCCGGATCGGATCGATGACTGGGCCGACCTAGTCAGGGTCTTCGATGGGAATTTCAAGGGGACTTGCGTGCGCCCAGGCAACCCCTGGGACCTACGGCGTTGCAGGCAGGCGGCGGACGAGCCCCTCCGCGACTTTGCTGGGCGGTTCTCGAAGCAGCGCCTTGAGCTCCCCCACGTACCTGATGAGGACGTCATCTCAGCGTTCCTCGCGGGCACGACATGCCAAGAGCTAGTTCATGAGCTAGGACGCTACCGTCCCAGGACGGTCGAGGACCTGATGGATCGCGTCACCAGCTTTGCCTCAGGCGACGAGGCAGTGGGGGCCTTCTTTGGCCATTCCACGGACAAAGGTAAGGCGGTGACCGCGCCGGAGGGCTCGAACAAGGGCAACGATGCCAAGAACGACAACAATAACAGCAACAAAAAGAAGAAGAACAAACGCAAAGGTCAGAAGGCGAAGCGCGACGCCAATGACGACGACGACGAAGAGATGCTCGCAGGCGCCCTCGAGCCTAAGAAGCCCCGAGGCCCCCCTGACGGGGCTGTTTTCGACCAGATGCTCGAGGACCCCTGCACTTATCACAGGGGCCCCGTAAATCACAAGTTAAAGGACTGCCGACTGTTCAAAGGCTACTACTCCAAGCTCGGCGATAAGAAAGAAGACGCGCCTAAGGGCAAGGATAACAATCGGCGCGGCGGTGGGGACGCGGACGACAACTTCCCCCCGGTGCGCGACTGCTACATGATCTACGGGGGGCCGACCGTCGGGCTCTCAGCTCGAGAAAGAAAGAAGGAGGGCCGGGAGATCTTTGCACTCGGCCACGACGCCCCCCGGTATCTTGACTGGTCTGATGCGCCGATCACGTTCGACCGTGACGACCATCCGGACCGTGTCATAAACCCGGGGGCGTACCCCCTCGTCGTCGACCCCGTCATCATCGACGTACGGTTCTCCAAGGTGTTGATGGATGGGGGCTCGAGCCTCAACATCATATACCTCGAGACCCTCGACCTCCTGGGGATTTCAGAGGGTCAGCTCCGACCCAGCGTCGGGGGGTTCCACGGAGTCGTACCAGGGAAGAAGGCCCACCCTCTCGGGCGCATCGACCTGCCGGTTTGCTTTGGCACGTCGGCTAACTTCCGCCAGGAGACACTCACCTTCGAGGTGGTTGGATTCCAAGGGACCTACCACGCCATCATCGGCCGGCCAGGCTACGCCAAGTTCATGGCGGTTCCCAACTACACGTACTTGAAGCTCAAAATGTCGGGGCCAAAAGGGGTCATCACCGTCGACACATCCTACGAGCACGCGTACCACTGCGACGTGGAGTGCGTCGAGCGTGGGGAGGCAAACGTCCAGCTCGACTCGCTCGAGGCCCTAGCAGCCTTGGCCACCGAAGAGGCCCCTGAAGTAAAGCGCCACGCTGGCACCCTCGAGCCGGCAGAGCACACCAAGCAGATACCCGTCGACCCGACCTCGACCAATGGCAAGACGCTGACCGTCAGTGCCAGCCTCGAGCCTAAATAGGAAGCAGTGCTCGTCGACTTTCTCCGTGCGAACATTGACATGTTTGCGTGGGGACCCTCGGACATGCCGGGCATACCGAGGGAAGTCGCCGAGCACGCCTTGGAGATCCAGGCCGGGTCCAGACCGGTGAAGCAATGCCTGCGCCGCTTCGACGAGGAGAAGCGCAGGATCATCGGCGAGGAGGTGCACAAGCTTTTGGCGGCCGGGTTCATCAAGGAGGTATTTCACCTAGAGTGGCTAGCTAACCCTGTACTAGTTAGGAAAAAGAATGGAAAAATGCGGATGTGTGTAGACTACACTGGTCTGAATAAAGCATGTCCAAAAGTTCCATTTCCTTTACCTAGAATTGATCAGATTGTCGATTCCACTGCGGGGTGTGAAGTACTTTCATTTCTCGATGCGTATTCCGGCTACCACCAGATTAGGATGAAAGAATCCGACGAGCTCGCTACCTCTTTTGTTACGCCTTTTGGTATGTATTGCTACGTTACAATGCCCTTCGGCCTTCGAAACGCCGGGGCAACGTACCAACGTTGCATGCAGCATATCTTTGGCGAACACATAGGCAAAACCGTCGAGGCCTACGTCGATGACATCGTGGTTAAAACCAAGAAAGTCGGGAACCTCATCAGCGATCTCGAGGCCACGTTCAAATGCCTCCGGGCCAAGAATGTGAAGCTCAACCCCGAGAAATGTGTCTTTGGTGTGCCTCGAGGCATGCTACTTGGCTACATTGTCTCACAACGGGGGATCGAGGCCAACCCCGAAAAAATCTCAGCAGTCACGAGGATGGGCCCACTTCAAGACCTCAAGGGTGTACAGAAAGTGACAGGCTGCCTAGCCGCTCTCAGCAGATTCATCTCGAGGCTAGGGGAAAAAGCGCTACCCCTCTACCGCCTGCTGAAGAAGACGGAACGCTTCGCGTGGATTGTCGAAGCCGAGGAGGCCTTAGCCAAGTTGAAGGGGTTGCTGACTTCCGCGCCAATCCTCGTGCCACCGCGATTGGCCGAGGGTGACGATCGCCCCGAGCCCCTCCTCCTCTATGTGGCCGCAACCACTCAGGTGGTCAGCGCGGTCATAGTCGTCGAGAGGCACGAGGAGGGTCATGCGTTGCCGATCCAACGACCGGTGTACTTCACCAGTGAGGTGATCTCCGAGGCCAAGGTCCGGTACCCGCACATCCAGAAGCTGCTCTACGGCATCATCATCACGAGGCGCAAGCTCCAGCACTACTTCCTCGCTCATCCCGTAACGGTGGTGTCGTCCTTCCCCCTCGGTGAGATCATCAACAATCGGGAGGCCACGGGGCGCATCGCCAAGTGGTCCGCCGAGCTAATGGGGGAGGCCATCACCTACGCCCCACGAAAAGCCATCAAGTCGCAAGCATTGGCGGACTTCGTTGCTGAATGGACCGACACCCAGCTGCCGCCAGCACAAATCCAAGCCGAGCTCTGGACTATGTACTTTGACAGGTCCCTCATGAAGACAGGGGCAGGTGCAGGCCTGCTCTTTATCTCACCCCTCGGAGTCCACGTGCGCTACCTGCTGCGCTTGCACTTCCTCGCCTCCAACAACGTCGCTGAGTACGAGGCCCTCGTCAACGGGCTGCGCATAGCCCTCGAGCTTGGGGTCCGACGCCTCGACGTTCGAGGGGACTCGCAGCTCGTCATCAACCAGGTCATGAAGGCCTCGAGCTGCATCGATCCTAGGATGGAAGCATACTACGGGGAGGTGCGCAAGCTAGAAGATAAGTTCTGCGGCCTCGAGCTCAACCACATCGCTCGAAAGTACAACGAGGCCGCGGACGAGCTGGCTAAGTTAGCATCCACGCGCGGCACTGTCCCCCCAGATGTGTTCTCGAGTGAGAACACAAGGTTGATATGTGCCCTTGTGGTTCCCTTCCTGAGTGATGAGTGATCGATCAACGGGCAACATGTCTATAAAGGACGGTCGACACGTGGCGGTGTGGAGAGGCTGGCGCGGCGGCGTAGCTATCCACAAGGAAGGCGCGGTGGTCGGCAGGGCGGCACGTGGCGGCATCCTGAGGCTTGCGTCGAGGCGAAGCTAAGGGTGAGGAAGGCGAGGGGCCGTCGGATCAACGTCAAGCAGAGTTGGATCGGGATACCCCTAGGGTTGGCCGTTTCGCTCACCTACCTAGGGTTAGAAGGGGATTATTGTTTAGGCTATAAATAAGAGAGGCACCCCTCCTCTCCTCTTATCCTTTCAGCCATTTGCTCTAAGCACTCTCTCTCTCTCTAGCCTTCAGCTTAGTTCTAATCATACCTGGTTGTAGAGGATCCACAGAGAAGACTCAATCATGCCTCTGTGTTTTTGGGAAGTTTAGGAAGTGAGACTGTAATCTCACGTTTGTAGCGTGTGTTTGCCACACGGTTGCAATCTCAGTCTTGTGACTCGAGTTTTGGTTGTGTTCTTCGCGGATTGTTTTTTTTGGTCCCGTTTTCCCGTCGCTTGATCTCTTTGCTTGGTGCGTCTTTTGCAAATCCACTTGAACCAAGTTGTTCTAGATCGTGAGGCTATTCTTTCCACCGAAGGAATTCATCTCAATCCTCACGGTCTAGGAGATCGAATGATTCTCGTTTTGGATCGCGTTCTTGCTCCCTTGCCCCAAAATCTCGTGATCCACCGAATTGGAGTTAGGTTCGAGCCATGATCTCTTAGGAGTAGCTCACTAACATCCGTGTGACTCCTCAGAACGAATCCTAGGCCTAGAGCATTTGATTCGGAGGAGATCGGGTTGAATCACCGAAGAACAGTTCTCTGATCGGGGGCATCGGACGCTCGACACCGGAGCATCGGACGCTGCAGTCATAGCATCGGACGCTCCGGTGACGCGTGTCACTTTCGCAGCGTTTTTGGTTGCATCGGACGCTCGGCATCGGACGCGCCGGAGCCTTTGCATCGGACGCTGGGTGATCACTGTTCACAGCGTCCGATGGTGGAACAGTAAGGTTCCAGAATCGCACTGTGTGCATCGGACGCGTCCGGTGATCAGGCATCGGACGCACCTCAGCATCCGATGCGGCTGATTCCGCACTGTTTTGTCCGCGGTTCGTTCGTTCGGTGTCGGTTTTGATTTCCGGTTTTTGCGTTGGGTTCCTAGAGTCGTGTAGTGTCCCGCTGTGCTTCTTGGAAGCATCCACCCTACATCTAGGGTCGTGGACATTATTCGATCTCTTCGCTTGCCTTTGTGGTGACTTCTGGGACAGTGGCTAAAAGTTTCTGAGAAGAAATTTTAAAGCTCCCATTCACCCCCCCCCTCTGGTCGCTTTTCGGTCCTTCAATTGGTATCAGAGCTGGTTAAGGATCTCTTCTACCTTAATCGGTTTCGGATCCTAAGGGCGACATGGATCGATGGAATGGCAAGGCTCCCTATTTCGATGGGACGAACTATCCCTATTGGAAGATTCGGATGCGTGCTTATCTTTGCAGCATCAGTTCTTCTGTCTGGGAAATATGTGAGGATGTCGATTACGTGGTTCTTGCGGCTCGAGTTGGTCAGCACCAGATTGACCAACACGAGGCCGACTCTAAGGCCCGTAATGCGCTTTTGGCCAACCTCTCTCTTCCTGAGTTCGAGCGTGTCTCTGAGCTTGAGACGGCACGAGAGATCTGGGTGAAGCTTCAAAGCTATCACGAGGGGACCGCTCAGGTCAAGACCAGACTCTTTGAGACGTACAAGCGTGAGTACGAGAACTTTGTTCAGTTGGAGGGAGAGACGATTGACGCTATGTTCGCTCGTTTCCAAACGATTGTGAACAAGATGTGTGCCAATCGGGCCAACCTACCCTATGACGATCATGAGAGGGCACTCAAGCTGTTATACGCCCTGGATCGGAGGGTATGGGAGGTGAAGGTGTCGACTATCATTGAGTCTGCTTCCTACGACACCCTCACCGTGGACGAGCTTTTCAGCAAGCTCAAGTCCACCGAGATCGATCACTTGACTCAGGCCAAGCTGAAGAACCCATCTTCACATTCCATGGCTTTGGTCTCGAGCAAGGGTGGATCGACTCTTTCCGCTGACGCTTCACCACCTTCCTTTGCTTTGTCTTCTTTGCTTTCAGTGACTGAGGAGCAGGTGGAGGCATTGGACGATGACGAGCTCGCCCTCATCATCACCCGGTTCTCGTGGTTTCACAACAACCGCCTGAATCGCCGGCGTGGTGGCACACGTGAGGGCTGCTACGGATGTGGAGATCCGAATCACTTCATCGCAAACTGCCCCAAACGCGACAAGTCCTTCCCCGGCAAGAACCGCGACTCTAGGCGCAAGGGTAAGCCGGAGAACAAGGTCGGGAAGAAGAAGAAGGGAGGCTACCGCCGAGAGGACATGGAGAAGGCTTTCGACGCCGGCAAGAAGTCTTTCGACGCCGGCAAGCGCGCCTTCCTCGCCAACCTCAGCGATGGCGAGAAGTCCTCCGACGGCGACTCCAGCGACGATGGGTCCGAGCACAAGACTGAAGAACGCTTCAACGGACTCTGCTTCTTCGGCGATTCCTCTAAGAACTTCTGCACCATGGCCCTAGATGGAGAGGACTACAAGCGCCAGGACAAGGACGACGACACCGACGACGACGACGCTTCCGAGGTATCATCCTCTTCTCTTATCGATCGTCTTACCGGTGAGCGTGATTCTCTCGCTGAGATAGTCCTAGGTCAGGATAAGACCCTCAAGCGAGCTATCCGTGAGCGAAATGAGTTTAAGGCTAAGATGAATGATGCGCTTAAGGAGCTTGAATTCGCCAAGTCTGAGGTGAAGGTGACCGATGAGGAGGAGTGTGAGGAGTGCACTATGCATATGACAAACTTTGCCACCCTGCAAACCAAGTATGCCTCTTTGATTGAGGTGTATGATGAACTAAAGAGTAGGCTAGACTTGGTGGGTGATTGCAAGGAGTGTCCCTCCCTGAAGAAGGAGCTGGAGGAGGTGAAGGCGAGGCCTTCTTTGTTGGGTGCGTGCAAGCTTTGTCCTAGCTTGCGAACTGAGTTGGCAGAAGTAAGTGCCAAGCTTGTTGAAGCCATGAAGGACAGCTCAGTTAGCACCTTGTCCGCTCCATGTGAGCGATGCGTGGGGATGGAGCTAGAGATTGCCAACTGCCGGCATACCAGGATGCAAACCGAGGAAGAAAACACATACCTTCGGTCCATCCTGAGTTGGGTGTCATGCAGTGAGCCGCAGTTGGGCATGATGATCAGTCAGTTCAAGAGGGGAACTGATTGCTCGGGAGTAGGCTTTACCTTAGGTGGGAAGGGCGCTAGTACTTTTGGTAAGATCGGTGAGTTTAGCGGAGTGAATTCGAGTGAGAAACCATCCGCTATCCCTAAGCTCACCAAGATCACACCACCTGAGCCTCCCAAGCCTATCACCAAGGATGGCATCCTTGATGAACATCCCAAGGCTCCACCTCGCAAGCAAGTGTGGGTTCCCAAACCTAACCATCTTAGGAACACACTTGACACCCTTCCTGACGTCTCTAGTGATCCCCTTCCGAAGGGCAAGAAGCCGGCTAGGATGAACAACCCTCACAACCATAGAAACCAACAACCCAAGAAAGTGGTGAGGTTTGAGTGCGAGTATTGTCACCGTGAGGGTCACCTAGCTGAGTTTTGCTTTCGGAGTGAGAGAGACGCTAGGAAGGAGTTGGAGCTGAACAATCAGGCCAGGCACCACCCTCTCCATGGTGTGCAGGGTCGGGGAGTTCAGAGGCAGGGCGCTAGACCTGGAGGAGCACCCCCTCAGGTTGCTAGGCCCCAGGCAGCCAGACCACAGGGTGGTGGTCGTGCCCGTCGCGGTTCCGGTCGTCCTCAATACGATCGGGAGCCGAGTGTAAGAGGCTTTGCTGCTCAGTCCCATAGCGGACCACCTTTTCAGTATGGTGGTGATCGCTTTGCTCAGATGGGACAGGTAGGTCAGTTTGGAGGTTTTCCGTTCCATAGCAGACCACCTTTTCAGGTTGGTGGTGATCGCTATCCACCCATGGGACGAGGACAGCTTGGTGTTGCTACTAACACTTTTTCTGGGCCTATGACACAGCACTGGTATCCTTCTCAGTATACTAACCCCAGTGTTGTGCCATACGCTCACTTCCTGCCTTTCTATTGATGCAGGAACTTCGGTTGGAAAACATGTGGCTTATGGATTCCGGGTGTTCGCGCCACATGACCGGAAAGAAGGAATGGTTCTCCAGCCTTAGCCCCGTGATGCACAAGGAGTACATCACTTTCGGGGATAATAGTAGAGGTAAGGTCGTTTCTCAAGCAGCCATTCGGCTCAATGAGAACTTTGTCCTGAAGAATGTTGCCTTGGTTTCTAACTTGCACTATAATTTGCTTTCTGTTTCGCAACTTCTTGAGGATGATTTTGAAGTGCGCTTTAAGAAGGGTCTGAGTCGTGTTCTAGACCCTCGGGGAGATCTTGTGTGTTGGATCGTTCCCTTTGGCCGTGTTTTCAGAGCCGATTTTTCTCGTTCTTTCGGCTCTGCTAGATGTTTGATGGCTGGTCCTTCTTCTGATTTGTGGAAGTGGCATAGGAGGCTCGGTCACTTGAGTTTTGACTTGCTTGCAAGACTTAGCTCACTTGGCCTAATCCAAGGATTGCCCAAGCTTAAGTTTCAGAAGGACCTTGTTTGCCATCCCTGTCGTCACGGGAAGATGGTTGCTGCTTCTCACCCACCTGTCAATCAGGTGATGACCAAGCAACCCGGTGAGCTTTTACATATGGACACAGTTGGTCCAGCTCGGGTTTGCTCAGCGGGTGGGAAGTGGTACGTTCTAGTGGTCGTTGACGATTTTTCGAGGTACTCTTGGGTATTTTTCTTGGAGGGTAAGGATGAAGTTTTTCCTTTTGCTCGTGATTTGATTTTGAAGTTGAAAACTGAGTTTCCCCCTGATACCATTAGAGCTATTCGTAGTGATAATGGTACTGAGTTTGATAACTCCCAGTTTTCCTCTTTCTGTTCTTCTAATGGAATCGAGCATCAGTTTTCTTCTCCGTATGTCCCCCAGCAAAACGGTGTTGTTGAGCGCAAGAACCGGACCCTTGTTGAGATGGCCAGGACGATGCTCGATGAGCATAGGACTCCTAGGCGGTTTTGGGCCGAGGCGATCAACACCGCTTGCCATGTTTCAAATCGCATCTTTCTTCGAGCTTTCATGAAGAAAACTTCTTATGAGCTGCGTTTTGGACGTGTACCCAAGGTGTCTCATTTTCGAGTGTTTGGTTGTAAGTGTTTTATCCTGAAACAAGGCAATTTGGACAAGTTTGAATCTCGCTCCACTGATGGCGTGTTTCTTGGTTATGCTTCTCATTCGCGCGCTTATCGAGTTCTTAACCTTGAAACTAACCGGATAGTGGAGACCTGCGAGGTCACATTCGACGAGACTATGCCTTGTGTTTCTTCTGCTTTTGATGTTGTAGGAGAACAGGAGCTGGGAGAGACTATCTTTGTGGAGGAGGAGCAGGAGAATGCCGATTGGGGTGATCCCGAGCCAACTCCACTGGCTGTCCCCGTCGACCCTACGACAACTACTTCAGTTCGAGGACCCGATCCCACGACTTCTTCTTCTTAGGGTCCTCTGGAGCCACCTCTCCAGCAAGCACCGGTTGAACATGAGAGAGCGACAGCATCTGGCGAGGGGGAGGCTACTTCGGCGAGGCAAGCGCCCCGAAGCATTCAGCATGCTCATCCCCCACAGCAGATGATCGACGACATCGACCAGCGAGTCACGCGGTCGCGAGCGTATGAAATCTCCCACTTTGCTCATTCTGCTTTCGTTGCTTCTTTTGAGCCCAAAGATGTTGGACACGCACTTTCTGATTCTAACTGGGTCAATGCCATGCATGAGGAGTTGGAAAACTTTGAGCGAAACCAAGTTTGGACCCTAGTTCCACCACCACCAGAATGCCACCCTATAGGTACCAAATGGGTTTTCAAGAACAAAGAGGGTGAGGATGGGATGGTAGTAAGGAACAAGGCTAGGCTAGTAGCCCAGGGTTTTTGCCAAAAAGAGGGGATAGATTATGAGGAAACCTTTGCCCCTGTAGCCCGCTTAGAAGCCATCAGAATCCTTCTAGCCTTTGCTGCTTCGAAGGGTTTTAAGCTGTATCAGATGGATGTTAAGAGTGCTTTTCTGAATGGGTATATAGAGGAAGAGGTTTATGTTAGGCAACCCCCAGGTTTCGAGGATCCCAAGTTTCCAAACCATGTTTATAAACTTTCAAAAGCTTTGTATGGTTTGAAACAAGCCCCGAGAGCGTGGTACGATCGTTTGAAAACCTTTTTACTCTCCAAGGGTTTTAAAATGGGACGGGTCGATAGAACTTTGTTTCTCCTCAAGCAAGGCAACGATATCCTGTTAGTCCAGATTTACGTGGATGACATCATCTTTGGTGGCTCTTCTCATGCTCTTGTTGCAAAGTTTTCAGATACTATGAGCAGGGAGTTCGAGATGAGTATGATGGGCGAGTTGACTTTCTTCCTCGGGTTGCAAATTAAGCAAACCCGGGACGGGACGTTTGTACATCAAGGCAAATACACAAAAGACATCCTGAAGAAATTCGACATGGGCGAGGCCAAGCCTCTTACGACGCCCATGCCGACGACTGCGGCGATGGACGCGGACCAAGACGGAGAGCCGGTTGACCAGAAGGAGTACAGGAGCATGATTGGCTCGCTCCTGTACCTGACGGCGACGAGGCCAGATATACAGTTCGCTGTGTGTCTGTGTGCTCGTTTTCAGGCGTCCCCTCGGACTTCTCACAAGCAAGCAGTCAAGCGCATCATGAGGTACCTCCGAT
Organism: Coix lacryma-jobi var. lacryma-jobi; assembly: GCA_009763385.1. NCBI lineage: Eukaryota > Viridiplantae > Streptophyta > Magnoliopsida > Poales > Poaceae > Coix > Coix lacryma-jobi. The sequence continues at coordinate 126,438,593 of CM019830.1, forward strand.
ACACACCTGAGTTCGGACTTTGGTACTCTTCTTCTTCGACTCTTTCGCTTTGTGGGTATTCCGATGCGGATTTTGCTGGCTGTCGGATTGAGCGCAAGTCTACTTCTGGGACTTGTCAGTTTCTTGGTTCTTCCTTGGTTTCGTGGTCTTCTCGCAAGCAGTCGAACATAGCCCAGTCTACAACAGAAGCCGAGTATGTTGCCGCTGCCTCTTGTGCTTCGCAGCTTTTATGGATGGTTGCTACATTGCGTGATTTTGGTCTAGATTTCAGTCGGGTCCCTTTGCTTTGAGATAGTACTTCTGCCATTAGTGTAGCAAAGAACCCAGTTCTTCACTCCAAGACCAAACACATCGATGTTCGCTTTCACTTTCTTCGTGATCACTATGAGAAAGGCGACATTGATCTTAGGCATGTATACATCTTGCAGTTTCAAGCTTCATGTCTATATTCTTGAGAATGAATCCATGCTCTGATTAGTGTATGCTTCGATGATATATGATGATGCTTGTAGCTTAGGCTCATGTTGATCACTGATACATGTTGTGAGCTAAGCTATTTTTCAGAATGATGAACATGATTAATAAACTTAAAATTTGATATATGTTCACCATTGAGATTGGCAACTAGCATGTGTAGGATGTGTTGAGGTCTCTTGAGCTATTTCATATATGCTAGGTTGCTATGTCTCTAGTTCCGAGTCATTCACTTGCTTGGACTGTTCATATTCTGCTTAAAATGAACCAAGTTATAGTGAATTGAAAAGATCGAGATGGGATTGCTTTGTCAACACATCACGGTATCGAGACAGTTTCTCATTGCACCTTGAGTTAAACTTGAGCCGTGTAGTGTAAGACCGAAACCGATGCTTTAAGCTTCTGATTGGATATGCATAGGCTTAGCACGGTTGAAAAGTTAGGCAATGACAAGCTTTCAACCTCTCGCAATCACATGCTACTTTTGAACTTGTGTTAATAACCGCTGCAAATTCTCCGATAAAATCTGAAAATCACAAGTCTATGTTTCATTCTATAGCATGATGGTTGAACTTTGCTAGGGGTAGTTCACCTTGTATACATGTTTTAGCACTTGTTTGATTTCCTGTCTACACATGTGTAGTGCTATTTTAATGGTGAAACCTCTTTCAGAATGGCTTAAAACTGCTCACTTGGCTTATGCATTCATGTCTTGTATTTAGTGATCAGTTTGAGCCTTTGCTAGCACTTGTGTATGTTGCTATGTAGTCGGATCAACACAATTTAGAGCATTTATTCACTCTTTTGAATATATACCTGAAGCTGCTAACATGCATTTTTAACTCATATGCATGTGTATGACTCCGATAGGCGTAACCTTAGCTCCGTTTGATTTTCTCGAGATCTTGTCCCTTTTCTTTTGTTTGCAAATTGCCCCCAAGGGGGAGAAAATTTTGTGGTGTCAATTTGAAATTCCTGCTTCACTTGTTGAGGGGGAGTCTTTGAGTAAGGGGGAGTTCTGGATATGCTTTTCATTTGATATCGATCTTTTTAGCTAGTTGCGTCGAGCCCTTGTGCCTCTGTCTTGGGGGACTAGCTGTCTTCATCCTTTTGTGAAGATTCTTGATTGGTATCGTGTCTACTGCTGGTTGTGTTGAGCTTCTGTGCCTCTATCTTGAGGAACTAGCAGTAGTTGCTTTCTTTGCAGCCTTCAGTTGGTATTCGAGCTTTCAGCTAGTGGTGTTGAGCCCTTTCTGCCTCTTCTTGAGGACTAGCTTGTCTTTAACTTGGTTGCGTCGAGCCGTTGCCCATGTCTTTGGGAACCAAGTCTTGTGCTCTGATTTTGATCGAGTTTTGCTCCTTGATGAGTTGTTCCGATCTCTTGCTTGGTTGTGTCGAACCTTTGCCCATGTCTTTGGGGACCAAGCTTTGCTTATCTTGAGTTGTTCTTCTTCGGCCTTTTCATTGGCTTTTGGACATCTCAAGTAAGTTTTCTCCTTCTACCTATTTCTGCTTTCTTTTATTTTTTGGTTATGGTTACTATGAGTTGACGATGCACTCATCAAGGGGGAGATTGAGAACACAAGGTTGATATGTGCCCTTGTGGTTCCCTTCCTGAGTGATGAGTGATCGATCAACGGGCAACATGTCTCTTGGCTGTGTTGATGTGCAGGTGCAGAGCTCGGAGACAGTGGTCAAAGGTGAGGTGAAGGTCAAGCGGGACGTGTCGTGCCGACGGACCGGGAGCGGTGAAGGGCGAACGTGGAGCTTGGACTGACGGACCGGGAGACCTGAGGACCAGCTGTGGTAGCTGGCACGTGGCGTCGACAAGCAAGAAGACATGGGGATGTGCGGTGCATCGGCCGAGTCGGGAGGAAGGTGATGGCGTCGTGACACTTGGCGGGAGGCCGAGAAGGATGGCGAATGCACTGTGCCCGGCGTGGAGGCTGGACATGCTCCGGCATCGGTGCTGGAACTCGGGGTGTGCGAACCACATCCCGTCTACGGCACGGGTTTGGTAGCTGAGCCTCAAAAAGCTACCATCGACGGTTTCCGAGTTTGGGCCACAAAACTCGGGGTGGCCGGTTTCCGAGTTTAGGCCTCAAAACTCGGCGAGGACGGTTTCCAGGTTTGGGCCTCAAAACCTGGGCGCGCGGGTTTCTGAGTTTGGGCCACAAAACTCAGCCGGAGGACAGGTTTCCCGGTTTCAGCCTCAAAACCGGGGGAAGGCCCAGGTTTCCCAGTTTCGGCCTCAAAACCGCGGGGAGGTCCGCAAAAAGGACGGTCGACACGTGGCGGTGTGGAGAGGCTGGCGCGGCGGCGTAGCTATGCACAAGGAAGGCGCGGTGGTCGGCAGGGCGGCACGTGGCGGCATCCTGAGGCTTGCGTCGAGGCGAAGCTAAGGGTGAGGAAGGCGAGGGGCCGTCGGATCAACGTCAAGCAGAGTTGGATCGGGATACCCCTAGGGTTGGCCGTTTCGCTCACCTACCTAGGGTTAGAAGGGGATTATTGTTTAGGCTATAAATAAGAGAGGCACCCCTCCTCTCCTCTTATCCTTTCAGCCATTTGCTCTAAGCACTCTCTCTCTCTCTAGCCTTCAGCTTAGTTCTAATCATACCTGGTTGTAGAGGATCCATAGAGAAGACTCAATCATGCCTCTGTGTTTTTGGGAAGTTTAGGAAGTGAGACTGTAATCTCACGTTTGTAGCGTGTGTTTGCCACACGGTTGCAATCTCAGTCTTGTGATTCGAGTTTTGGTTGTGTTCTTCGCGGATTGTTTTTTTTGGTCCCGTTTTCCCGTCGCTTGATCTCTTTGCTTGGTGCGTCTTTTGCAAATCCACTTGAACCAAGTTGTTCTAGATCGTGAGGCTATTCTTTCCACCGAAGGAATTCATCTCAATCCTCACGGTCTAGGAGATCGAACGATTCTCGTTTTGGATCGCATTTTTGCTCCCTTGCCCCAAAATCTCGTGATCCACCGAATTGGAGTTAGGTTCGAGCCATGATCTCTTAGGAGTAGCTCACTAACATCCGTGTGACTCCTCAGAACGAATCCTAGGCCTAGAGCATTTGATTCGGAGGAGATCGGGTTGAATCACCGAAGAACAGTTCTCTAATCGGGGGCATCGGACGCTCGACACCGGAGCATCGGACGCTGCAGTCATAGCATCGGACGCTCCGGTGACGCGTGTCACTTTCGCAGCGTTTTTGGTTGCATCGGACGCTCGGCATCGGACGCGTCCGTTGTCCATCGGACGCGCCGGAGCCTTTGCATCGGACGCTGGGTGATCACTGTTCACAGCGTCCGATGGTGGAACAGTAAGGTTCCAGAATCGCACTGTGTGCATCGGACGCGTCCAGTGATCAGGCATCGGACGCACCTCAGCATCCGATGCGGCTGATTCCGCACTGTTTTGTCCGCGGTTCGTTCGTTCGGTGTCGGTTTTGATTTCCGGTTTTTGCGTTGGGTTCCTAGAGTCGTGTAGTGTCCCGCTATGCTTCTTGGAAGCATCCACCCTACATCTAGGGTCGTGGACATTATTCGATCTCTTCGCTTGCCTTTGTGGTGACTTCTGGGACAGTGGCTAAAAGTTTCTGAGAAGAAATTTTAAAGCTCCCATTCACCCCCCCCCTCTGGTCGCTTTTCGGTCCTTCATCGAGGGATATCTTCGAGCCATCCGTCAAAATCGGCCCGTGGGCTGGCTCCTCGACGCCACCCCTCGAACCAGACACGGGGGCTCGACCTTCAACGCCACCCCTCGAGAACGACCCCTCGACATCCGCTGAGGCGATGCAGATCGACACACCTGCCTCTTCGTCATCACGACCCCTCGACTGGCGAACGCCCTTCCTCGACTGCCTGACGCGAGGCGTGCTACCAGAAGACAAGGCGGAGGCCCGACGCATCGCTCGAAGGGCCAAGACCTACGTCATCTACGGCGACGAACGGGAGCTGTACCGTCGAAGCCCATCAGGAATCCTTCAACGCTGCATCCCCCTCGAGGAGGGACGCAGGCTCCTCGACGACATGCACTCGGGGGCTTGCGGCCACCACGCAGCACCAAGGACCCTGGCTGGGAACGCCTTCCGTCAAGGCTTCTATTGGCCGACCGCCATTGGAGACGCCAAGCGCTTGGTCCAAGCTTGCCAAGGGTGTAAGTTTTACGCCAAGCAAACGCACCAGCCCGCACATGCCCTGCAGATGATCCCAATTACTTGGCCATTCGCCGTCTGGGGGCTCGACCTCGTGGGTCCCCTCAAGATGACAACCGGAAAGTACACGCATGTGCTCGTGGCCATCGACAAATTCACCAAGTGGATCGAGGCCAAGCCCATAGGCGACCCCACCTCTGAGAAAGCCGTCGAGTTCATCGCAGACCTCATGTACAGGTTTGGGGTGCCTAACGTCATCATCACTGACAATGGCACCCAATTCACGGGCAAAAAGTTCACCAATTTCTGCGATGACAACAGCATTCGCGTAACCTGGGCCTCGGTCGCATACCCTCAATGCAACGGGCAGGTCGAGCGCGCCAATGGCATGATACTCCATGGGCTGAAGCCGAGGCTATTCAAGACCCTCAAAAATTTCGGAAAGGGGTGGGCCGCAGAGTTCCCCTCGGTGCTGTGGGGCCTCAGGACTACGCTGAGTCGAGCCACCGGATTCACTCCGTTTTTCCTAACCTACGGCGCCGAGGCCGTCTTGCCTACGGACCACGAGTATGGCTCACCTCGATTTCGAGCCTACAACGAGCAAACCAATGACGAAAAGCTCACCAACGCCAAGGACCAGCTCGAGGAGGCTCGAGACGTGGCGCTCATCAACTCCGCGCGCTACTAGCAAACGCTTCGACGCTACCACGACAAGCACGTGCGCAAGAGGGACCTGGCGGTGGGGGACCTCGTGCTTCGATGGCTGCAAGACAATCGAGGGCGCCATAAGCTCACCCCTCCATGGGAGGGCCCATACACCGTAGCTGAGGTGCTCAAGCCAGGAACATACAAGCTCTACGACGATCAAGGCAGAATCCTGGCGAACGCGTGGAATATATCTCAGCTACGTCGCTTCTACCCTTAAAGGCCTCGAGGCCTCATTCATTTTGTTGCTTTGTACAAACACGCCCAAAATGAATGAACAAACTCGTGCATTGCCTTTCATTTTGCTTAGCAACTTAAGGTAGCCTCGACCCTGCCATGCTCAGGGTCGAGCCTCCCTCGGGGGCTGACGGGGGGACCTCCCCCCCCCAGACTCCGAAAAAAACGCGTTTTCTTTTCAAAAATTCGACCCTCATCTCGACTCGTGCCTCGAGTGAACTTGCGACGTCTAAATCCTAAAATACCTCGAGCCTCCAAGGGTCGGGAGACGTCGATGTAGACGGCCACCTACGCCCCCGGGCTACGGTACCCTACCTACGCCTCCCCTCGAGGGGCTCGCGACGTATCGAAGGAACACAGACTAAGCTAGCAGAAACTCGAGTGTGCAACAAAGAGAAGTGGTCGAACGCATTTGAGAAGAAAACAACTCCTTTAAACTGAAGGACCGGAAAAGCGACCAGAGGGGGGGGTGAATGGGAGCTTTAAAATTTCTTCTCAGAAACTTTTAGCCACTGTCCCAGAAGTCACCACAAAGGCAAGCAAAGAGATCGAATAATGTCCACGACCCTAGATGTAGGGTGGATGCTTCCAAGAAGCACAGCGGGACACTACACGACTCTAGGAACCCAACGCAAAAACCGGAAATCAAAACCGACACCGAACGAACGAACCGCGGACGAAACAGTGCGGAATCAGACGCATCGGATGCTGAGGTGCGTCCGATGCCTGATCACCGGACGCGTCCGATGCACACAGTGCGGTTCTGGAACCTTACTGTTCCACCATCGGACGCTGTGAACAGTGATCACCCAACGTCCGATGCAAAGCCTCCGGCGCGTCCGATGGACAACGGACGCGTCCGATGCCGAGCGTCCGATGCAACCAAAAAACGCTGCGAAAGTGACACGCGTCACCGGAGCGTCCGATGCTATGACTGCAGCGTCCGATGCTCCGGTGTCGAGCGTCCGATGCCCCCGACCAGAGTACTGTTCTTCGATGATTCAACCCGATCTCCTCCGAATCAATTGCACTAGGCCTAGGATTCAATCTGAGGAGTCACAAGGATGTTAGTGAGCTACTCCTAAGAGATCATGGCTCGAACCTAACTCCAATTCGGTGAATCACGAGATTTTGGGACAAGGGAACAAGAACGCGATCCAAAACGAAAATCGTTCGATCTCCTAGACCGTGAGGTTTGAGATGGATTCCTTCGGTGGAAAGAATTGCCTCACGATCTAGAACAACTTGGTTCAAGAGGATTTGCAAGAGACGCACCAAGCAAAGAGATCAAGCGACGGGAAAATAGGAGAAAAAGCAATCCGCGAAGAACATGAACGAAACGCGAATCACAAGCCAGAAAATGCAACCGTGTGTCGAACACACGCTACAAACGTGAGATTACGGTCTCACTTCCTAAACTTCCCAAAAACACAGAGGCATGATTGAGTCTTCTCTGTGGATCCTCTACAACCAGGTATGATTAGAAACTAAGCTGGGGGCTAGAGAGAGAAGGTGCTTAGAGCAAATGGCTGAAAGGATAAGGGGAGAGGAGGGGTGCCTCTCTTATTTATAGCCTAAACAATAATCCCCTTCTAACCCTAGGTAGGTGAGCGAAACGGCCAACCCTAGGGGTATCCTGATCCAACTCTGCTTGATGTCGATCCGACGGCCACGCGCCTTCCTCACCCTTAGCTTCGCATCGACGCAAGCCTCAGGATGCCGCCACGTGCCGCCCTGCCGACCACCGCGCCTTCCTTGTGGATAGCTACGCCGCCGCGCCAGCCTCTCCACACCGCCACGTGTCGACCGTCCTTTTTGCGGACCTCCCCCCGGTTTTGAGGCCGAAACCGGGAAACCTGGGCCTTCCCCCGGTTTTGAGGCTGAAACCGGGAAACCTGTCCTCCGGCTGAGTTTTGTGGCCCAAACTCAGAAACCCGTGCGCCCAGGTTTTGAGGCCCAAACCTGGAAACCGTCCTCGCCGAGTTTTGAGGCCCAAACTCGGAAACCGGCCACCCCGAGTTTTGTGGCCCAAACTCGGAAACCGTCGATGGTAGCTTTTTGAGGCTCAGCTACCGAACCCGTGCCATAGATGGGATGTGGTTCGCACACCCCGAGTTCCAGCACCGATGTCGGAGCATGTCCAGCCTCCACGCCGGGCACAGTGCATTCGCCATCCTTCTCGGCCTCCCGCCAAGTGTCACGACGCCATCACCTTCCTCCCGACTCGGCCGATACACCGCACATCCCCATGTCTTCTTGCTTGTCGACGCCACGTGCCAGCTACCACAGCTGGTCCTCAGGTCTCCCGGTCCGTCAGTCCAAGCTCCACGTTCGCCCTTCACCGCTCCCGGTCCGTAGGCACGACACGTCCCGCTTGACCTTCACCTCACCTTTGACCACTGTCTCCGAGCTCCGCACCTGCACATCAACACAGCTGTTGGGGCGGCACCCAGACCGCAGGCGCCTCCGGCCCGCGTTTACCGAAAGATAACGGAGATTTCGCGCGAAAGGAAGCATTCGCGCGGAAGCGCGCGATTCAGCTTGCAGATCAAGGGAAGGCGGAGCTTGCGCGCGAAAGGAAGCATTCGCGCGGAAGCACGCATTCGCCTTCGGTCCGCAGAACCGAAGCGGGACGGGGCTTTCGCGCGAAAGGAAGCATTCGCGCGGAAGCAGGCGTCTCGGCTTGCAGACCAAGGGAAGGCGGAGCTTTCGCGCGAAAGGAAGCATTAGCGCGGAAGCACGCGTTTCGGCTCGCGGACCAAGGGAAGGCGGAGCTTTCGTGCGAAAGGAAGCATTCGCGCGGAAGCAGGCATTCGCCTCCGGTCCGCATGACCGGAGTAGGATGGAGTTTTCGTGCGAAAGGAAGCGTTCGCGCGAAAGGAGCCCAGCGTTTCCGCGAAAGGAGCCCAGCGTTTCCGGCAAGAGTTTTCGTCATTCATGACTGGTTTTTCTTAGGTTTTCGCAGGTCGACGGAAGCCTGGGTCAAAGGGAGCGGGCCCACCGGCCGGGGAAAGGAGCCGGGGGACGCTGGGCCCACCAGATGGCGAAGTTACGATGATGCCCCTCGCGCCGGAAAAGGCGGCATACAACCATGGGGTAGTTGAGCAGGGCATCATTGTAATTGTAGCAGAGTGGTTGGCGGGGCATTCTTGTACTTTCAAATTGATCTGGATCAATATAAAAAGCTCCCAACCTCCCGAGGGGGGGAGAGAACACTGTTCACTTCTACCACTACTCCACCCCCTGTTCGGTTTCAGCTTTCGCTTCGCGCTTTCGTTCGTGCGACAACCCGCTGTTTCAAGGACCCGGTCCTGAAACAACATTGGCGCCCACCGTGGTTGTCGCCCGAGCTTACCATGCCACCAAGGAAAGCGCCGAAAGCGGTTGACAATCTGGAGACTATAGCCGCGAGAAAGGATGCTTTCGGCACCGTCGCGGTTCCAGTCCCAGCTAGCCAGGTTCCACCAAACACAGTCGTAGAGCCGCCACCTTTCGGCGGCGCTCTGTCGATATAAGCGCAGCCGTCGCCGGGAGCATCGACGAGCCAGGACGTGCAGCCTCAGCATCAGCGGATATCGGGCAGAGAACGCACGCCAGATGGGCACGTCGACGACGAGTTCGAGGACGAGGATGAAGACGATGACGAAATCACAAGACATGCCCAAGCAATCAAGATGCTGGCACAGCAGCAAGGGGAAATCGAGAGGCTGTTGTTGCAGAGAGACTAGCTGCAGCAGCAGTTGGCTGCGAAAGCAAGAGAGGACGAGACTCGCAACGCCATTCGGCGAGCTGAGGCGCAGAGGAGGCAACTCGAGAAGGAAATTCAGGAGCTGCAAAGGGCCGGGGCGGACCCAAATCCGTTAGCACACGAAAACGTATGCATACCAAGGCGAGAGCAACCGCCAGCTTTCGGCAACGCCATCGACGAAACCTCTCCACTCTCGAGGGAGTTGCAAGCTCACCCGTGGCCACCCAATTACAAGCCCCGCATTCCGACTTTCGACGGTAAAGCGAACCCACGCAAGTTCTTGGCAAGCTACGAGACGGCTGTCTTTTCGGCAGGAGGAGACAATCAGGCTTTGGCAAAATCCCTCATCCTGGCAGTCGAGGACGTGGCCCACGATTGGTACACCACTCTCAAGCCACTGTCCATCTATTCATGGGCACAGCTGAAAGCCGAGCTGCTGGCCACCTTCCAAGGATTCCGACCGGATGTCAAGACCACGCGGGACCTCATGAATTGCACCCAGCAAGACGACGAGCCACTTTCGGAGTACCTCAAACGTTTCATCCAGCTGAAAGCTCAAGCTCCGAATGTGCCGGAAGCCGCGGTGATCGCAGCAGCCATCGAAGGCTTGGGGACTGGGCAGTGCGCCGCTCATCTGTCCAGGGAGCCGCCGAAAGATGTCAAGGAACTGTTTGACGTGATGAATGCGTACGCGAGGTCGGACGATGACTTTCGGCGACGCAAGGCCGCCCGCCAGATGCAGAGGCCGGCGACGAAAGCAAGTCGCCCGCCGCCTGTGCCGAATCAAAGGATTGTTAGGCCATTTCGTTCAATCAACAATTTGCAAGAAGAACCAGCGCAATCAGCAGCAAGCACAGAGAGGCCCGACATGCCCGACTTTCATCCCCAAAGAGGATTCGATCAGCCGTTCCGCGGAGGGCGCGGCGGAAGGACAGGACGCGGCGGCCGGGACGGTAGAGGCCGCGGAAGAGGACCCAGGCCACCATATTGCGTCATTTGTGACGGCAATTTCGGCCATACCACTCGGGATTGCAAATACAACAAAATGGCGAAAGAGTTGAAAGATAAGGATCAAACGTCAGCCTCCGCCGAAAGCTCCAAGAATGTTTTCCACAATTCGCAAGACCCGTCAGCTGTGGTGGCAGCATGCAGCAATTTCGCGAGCACACCTATGCATCCCCCGCAGTACATGCATCCCCAAAACTTGCATTGGTACAATCCGGCATATCAGAGTGACCAACTCCCGGTCTTCGCACCACAGTCGGTGGCAGTTTCGTCACCTATGCACTATCAGCGTCAGCCAGCGCCGCCGCCAGCGCTTCCGGCTCAGACCCAACCTCAGGGGCAGCAAGCACAGCCGGGTTTCCAGCAGGTGCAGGAGGTGGAAAATGAAACTAGCGCAATCAACAGCATCCTTCCGTCAAGAGGGCACATTTTCGCCATCACGGGCGGATCTAACCTAGAGCACGAAAGCAAGAGAGCTAGGAGGGACTACCACCGAAGAGTCCAGACAGTATCACCAAGGCTTCCGCTAAACAGGCCAGCTTGGCCACTAGCGCCGATATGTTTCGACGAGTCCGACTTCAAAGTCCGCGACTACCCGCATTGCGACGCTTTCGTCGCCACAGCCAACGTGGCCGGCTTCACTTTGCACAACATTCTGATTGATACCGGAAGCTCAGCAGACATTTTGTTCGTAAAAGCTTTCGAGGCAATGGGATTCGACAGACGCAGTTTGGACCCCGCCGGTAATTCACTATACAGGTTCGGAGGAAGAAAGATCGATGCTATCGGCAAAAAACAGATCCCTGTATCCTTCGCTGAAGGGGAAAGAGTCCGCACTGAGACACTAACATTCGACATAATAAACATGGACTACCCGTATACTGCCATTTTCGGCAGAGGTTTCACCAACAGGTTCAACGTTGTCATCAAGCAAAGCTACCTATGCATGAATATGCCATCCCCTTTCGGCATCATCGCCGTACATGGAGATCAGCAAGCTTCCAGAAGGATTGAGCGAAAACCAACCCCAGGCTATAGCCTCATCAATGAGGTGGCAAACAAAGACGAAATGCAAACAACCACCGAAGAGCACGCTATTGTCAGCACGTCGGAATGCAAGGTTGGGGCAGCCGAAGAAACGATAAGAATCCCGCTCGCGGCCTCCAGGCCCGAAAGAGTCGTGCATATTGGGTCAAGCATGCCGGAAGAAGAAAAGAACGCTTTAGCATCCTTCCTTGCGAGCAATGATGACATTTTCGCTTGGTCAGCAAGCGACTTGCAAGGCGTTAGCAGAGATCTCACCCGACACAGTTTGAACATCGCAAGCGGCGCTAAGCCCAGAAAGCAAAAACTGAGAAAAATGTCAAACGAAAGGGCAGACGCGGCGAAAGCCGAAGTACAAAGATTACTCGACGCGGGAGTAATCCGACCAGTCCAGTATCCTGAATGGCTGGCGAATGTCGTCTTGGTGAAAAAGAAAAATGGAAAATGGCGAATGTGCATCGATTTCACCGACCTCAACAAATGCTGCCCGAAGGATCCGTATCCTTTGCCTCGTATCGACAAGCTTGTCGACATTGCATCTGGTTGTGAAATAATGAGCTTGCTAGATTGTTTTTCAGGCTATCACCAGATTTGGCTTCATCCCGACGATGAGGAGAAAACCAGTTTCATCACCCCTACAGGCACATACTGCTACCGGCGAATGCCGGAAGGGCTGCGGAATGCAGGCCCTACTTTCTCGCGAATGACCGACAAAGTGTTCGAAAGCCAGAAGCAAAAGAAAAACTTGTTGGCGTACGTTGACGATATAGTGGTCAAGAGCGATAGACAGGAAGATCATCAGGCAGATTTGCTCGAGACTTTCGGCAATCTCCGGAAGAGCGGTTTAAAGCTAAACCCCGACAAGTGCATTTTCGGCATCAGGAAAGGCAAGCTCCTCGGTTGCCTGGTATCGGCGAGAGGAATTGAAGCAAATCCCGACAAGATAGCGGCAATCATCAACATGCAACCGCCCTCAAACCGAAAGCAAGTGCAAAAGTTGACAGGAAGACTGGCTTCTCTGAACAGATTCATCGCAAGGTCCGCCGAAAGAGGGCTGCCTTTCTTCCGAACTCTGCGTAGCTCCGACCCATTCGATTGGGGGGAAGAGCAGCACCAAGCTTTTCAGCAGCTAAAGGAGTATTTGACCAAGCTAACCACGCTGTCCAAGCCGTCGCCGGAAGCAACGCTCTTGTTGTATCTCGCAGCGTCTCACGCCACTGTAAGCGCGGTACTGGTGGAAGAAAAGGAGCACGAAAACAAGATGACGCAGTTCCCAATCTATTTTGTTTCCAAGGCCCTTTCGGGCGCAAAGCTGAACTACTCAGAGCTAGAGAAGATAGCCTATACAGTGCTAATGGCCTCCCGAAAGCTGAAACATTACTTTCAGTCTCACCACATCAAAGTCCTATCGGCTCAGCCGTTGGAAGCCTTGTTTCGCAACAATGAAGCTATCGGCTGAATTGGCAAATGGGCAGCAGAGCTAAACGAATACGTGATAGATTTCCAACATCGATCCGCAATCAAGTCGCAGGCATTGGCGGACTTCATAGCAGATTGGACCCCTGCTGCTTTCGACACCACACTCGAATTCGAAGAGCCCGTCTGGACTGTGAATTGCGACGGCGCATGGGGCATGACTGGAGCCGGAATCTCAGCAATCCTTACACCTCCAAGAGGACCAAAGGTCAGATTTGCCACAAGACTGCAATTCCTCGCAACCAACAACACCGCCGAATATGAAGCCGTATTGCTGGGTTTACGAAAGCTTCGAGCAATCGGGGCGAGAAGATGCATAGTCAAGTCGGATTCCCAGGTGGTTGTCGGTCATGCCGAAAAGGACTTCACTGCAAGAGAGCCAGAGCTAGCCAAGTATCTGGCGGCAATCAGAAGAATGGAGAAATATTTCACTGGTTTCACCCTGCGACACATTCCAAGGGCCGAAAACGCAGAGGCAGACGAGCTGGCCAAAGCCGCAGCACAAAATCTACCGCTGCCATCAGATGTGTTCTACCAGATCCTTTCGGCAAAAGCCGTGAAAGAGGAGGAAGAACATCCAGACTCGATACATGCTATCGTCAGTGATGACTGGAGGTCACAGATATTCGCCTATTTAGCTGGAACTTACGAGCCACAGTCTGGGAAGGACGCCGAAAGAATGGCCAGCAGGGCGAAAGGTTACGCAATCATCGGAGAGCAGTTGTTCAAAAATGGAATAACAGCACCTCTTCTGAAATGCATAAGCCAGCGCGAAGGCATTCAGTTACTCGAAGAAATGCATGCCGGAATGTGCGGAGCGCATAGAGGGCCTCACGAGATAGCGCACAGAGCAATGAGACAAGGATTTTACTGGCCTTCCGCTGCATCAGATGCCAAAGAGCTGGTCAAATGTTGCAAAGGTTGCCAGATGTTCGCCAAAAATCAGAAAGCCCCAGCAAATGAGACCACGCCGATAGTGCCGACCTGGCCATTGCAAAGGTGGGGCATCGACATAGTTGGTCCGCTACCAGCAGCCCCGGGCAACTTGCGTTTTGCAGCGGTAGCTCTTGAGTATTTCACCAAATGGGTGGAAGCGAAGGCCCTTGCCAGCATAACTTCCACGTCTTTAACTAAGTTCGTCTGGCAGAGGATAATGTGTCGCTTCGGTGTTCCGTCATTCATCACCTGCGACAATGGGAAGCAGTTCGATTGCGCCGAATTCAGGAATTTTTGTGATGAACTCAACATCAAGCTCAATTTCGCTTCTGTAAATTACCCGCAAGCAAACGGGGCTGTCGAAAGAGCGAATGGATTAATCTTTTCGGCAATTTCGAAAACACTCTACGACTCGCCGAAAGGCCAGTGGGCCAACACCCTAACAACAGTTGTATGGGGACACAACATTTCACGGTCCAGAGCTACCGGCTTCACCCCATTCAGGCTACTTTACGGCGAGGAAGCAGTAACCCCGGAAGAAGTAAAGCTGGGTTCCTTCCGAACCGAAATGACCCCAACTACTGAAGAGCAAAGATACGTCGAGCTCGACACCGTCGAAGAAGTAAGACTGCAGGCTGCAGACAACCTCGAAAAGTACCACGCCGAAACGAAGCATCACAGGGACAAGACGATAATCCGAAAGGATATCAAGCCTGGTGACATGGTCACCATTAGGCACCAAGATAAGCAAGGCAAGCTGCAATCGCAGTGGCAAGGCCCTTTCGTCGTGGCAACCATGGCAGCGCCTGGGGTATTCCGGTTGATGAATGACAAGGGCGAAGTATCAGCTCATACATGGAACGCGAGCAATCTGCGCCGTTTCTACCCGTAATTCATCTCTTTTTCGACTGTGGTGTAATTTCTCCCTCTTTCACCATTTTTGTAATCAAATGTCGGCTGTGCTCTTTTTCCTCGCCGGGGAATCCCTTCATCGGGGTGCGAGGTTTTTTAACGAGGCAGCCGAATGTAACCGCTACATTACTAAAGTAGCCGTAATTCCCCAAAAATGTCACGCGAATCGGTTGAAGACGAAATCAACCAAGCATAAGGTTGAGACATTCGTCAACACAATGTGATAAAAAGAGAATGTCGAGGAGGTAGGGCAAAAGAGACCCCTTCCATCCAACGACAATCTCGAAAGCCTGCGGGCTATGTGAAATCCGACCCTCCGACAAAACGAGAGGGCGGAACGAAAGCCTGCGGGCTATGTGAAATCCGACCCTCCGACAAAACGAGAGGGCGGAACGAAAGCCTGCGGGCTATGTGAAATCCGACCCTCCGACAAAACGAGAGGGCGGATCGAAAGCCTGCGGGCTATGTGAAATTCGACCCTCCGACAAAACGAGAGGGCGGAACGAAAGCCTGTGGGCTATGTGAAATCCGACCCTCCGACAAAACGAGAGGGCGGAACGAAAGCCTGCGGGCTATGTAAAAACCGACCCTCCGACAAAACGAGAGGGCGGAACGAAAGCCTGCGGGCTATGTGAAATCCGACCCTCCGACAAAACGAGAGGGCGGAACGAAAGCCTGCGGGCTATGTGAAATCCGACCCTCCGACGAAACGAGAGGGCGAAACAAAAGCCTGCGGGATATGTGAAAACCGACCCTCCGACAAAATGCGAGGGCGGAACGAAGGCCTGTGGGCCACACGAAAGCTGACCCTCCGACAAAATGCGAGGGCGGAACGAAAGCCTGCGGGCTACGCAAATCAAGCAGTCCCTGCGAGACGGCAAGGACAGACGGCAGGCCCCGGCAGCCTTTAAGAGCATAAATGCCATATTAACCTTTTTACCTGCCAAACGACAACAAATACGGCCAGGTGAGTAAATGCAGCCGTCCTGTACCATGGGCAAGGCAGTATAAATAGGCTGCAAAGTGCAAGCCTCCCATCCATCCCAAACTACCGAGGCTCTTCAAAATGTTAGATCCAAGTAGTCAGCTCAGTATCGCAAATGCGAATAGGAAGCATCAGGAGCTACGCTTTCGTTTTTATGATCGTGTCATCGGCATCGCGTCCACCTATCGTCACCAATCTGGTAACTATAGACGGTAGTACTATCGGGTGGCTTTCCCATCTCAAACCAAAGATAGGAGATGAACCAAGCCGTCCACGCGGCTGGACAGCAATACGAGCAATATCATAATCATAGTCGATTGTATGCCCCCCACCTTGCGTTCATGAAGACATTTTCGACAACCGAATTATCAAGCGCTATCGCGCGAATGCTAACGCCCCTCGCCTAAGTATGTGGGGGCGGGCGCGTTTTTGTTATCGGCCGAGGGGCTCGCAACGAAAGCTCCCTCGCGCGAATACCAACGCCACTCGCCTAAGTGTGTGGGGGCGGGCGCGTCTTTGCTGTCGGCCGAGGGGCTCGCACCGAAAGCTCCCTCGCGCGAATGCTAACGCTCCTCGCCTAAGTGTGTGGGGGCGGGCGCGTCTTCACTATCGGCCGAGGGGCTCGCACCGAAAGCTCCCTCGCGCGAATGCTAACGCCCCTCGCCTAAGTGTGTGGGGGCGGGCGCGTCTTTGCTATCGGCCGAGGGGCTCGCACCGAAAGCTCCCTCGTGCGAATGCTAATGCCCCTCGCCTGTGTGTGGGGGCGGGCGCGTCTTTGCTATCGGCCGAGGGGCTCGCACCGAAAGCTCCCTCGCGCGAATGCTAACGCCCCTCGCCTAAGTGTGTGGGGGCGGGCGCGTCTTTGCTATCAGCCGAGGGGCTCGCACCGAAAGCTCCCTCGCGCGAATGCTAACGCCCCTCGCCTAAGTGTGTGGGGGCGGGCGCGTCTTTGCTATCGGCCGAGGGGCTCGCACCGAAAGCTCCCTCGCGCGAATGCTAACGCCCCTCGCCTAAGTGTGCGGGGGCGGGCGCGTCTATCAGCAAAGAGTACCCGAAACATAAGCAATCTGCACGACTTAGCATGGCACACGATCGTCCAAGTCACTTTCAAGCGAAAGAATGAAAAAGTCGAACAATCGCAAAAAAATGTTTAACAACGAAGGGCACAACACACTGCGAAACTTCTTATAACATCAGACTCGGGGGGCAAAGTTGTACAATGCAATTCATGGTCGCGAACTAGTTTCGCGGCCAAGCAAAATACTGTATCGCCTCTTATCTGGCGAAGGCACGGCGTCTTCAGGCTCCAGCTTAACAAATGCAGCACCATCAAAGCCCGGCGGTGCGCGTGAAGCCCCCCGTCTCTTTCGCCTCAAATCCAGTTCGCGCGGATCGAATGTTTCATAAAAAGCCCGCAGTCGTTCTTCAGTGCGTCTAAGTTTTTTGGCGCGCTTTCTCATATAGGCTGAAAGAGACGCCAACGGAAATCTAGTGCGATAGCTCCTCCACAAGTCACCACCAACATAGACATCGCCAGACATAATCGTTAACGGGCAGATGTCGAGAACGTCCGGCGTTCCCGCATCCACACCCTGTTCAACATACAACATTCGAACTTAAGTTTCAAACTTTACACGAGTTCCAAGAACAATAACTAGCCAACACATTAAAGACAAGCCCTAGATGCATCATTCATCTACAGCGGCATCTTGAGAAGCATTCGGTTCACGAGCGGTAGCCGCGACCGAGCTCTCGGGCACTTCATCATTAGGCGCGGGCGTACTTGCTTCGTCCTCCGGCTCAGCCTCGCGTGCCCGTCTTTCGGAAATGAAATCCGTGAACACTTGCCGAATGTGCGCTTTCTCCTCAAGAGTCTGCAAAAAGGATGAAATCTCAAACAAAGCACCGGCCGAAGCCGCGCGATGCAACAAAGAGGGCGATAGCAATTAAACGAGCCAGGCAAAAAGACAGCGGTAGTTAAACAATACCCTCCCACGAGCCACTGCAGCCTGCATAAGGGACATGTCATTTCCGCCGGCCAGCCAAAACTCATCGAAAAACCTTTTCCCGAGCGCTTTCGCCGCTTCGGGGGTGCGCCAATAATAGTCGACTTCCTTGACCGAGAGCTCCGCGATATGGGAGCAGCCGGCGTCCACAAGGCTATGGCCGATCGCCTTGATACCGGTGACGGCGGCGTAGTCTCGGCCATGGGCCATGTGCCCTTCCAGCGACTCCATCTCGGAGCGAATCCAGCCAACAATGTCTTCAACGCTGCGCTCCGAAGGACCTTCCGCCACAACGCCGATGCTGCGGAGGCATTCGCAAAAGCGAGTCACGGCCTCTTCAGCGGAAGTTAAAAGCAATCTTTCTCTTTCGGTTTGGGCGGCCCGCAGCTGCGAAAGCTCTTTTTTGAAGCCCTCCACCTCCTTCTGGCTGGCCTTCCTCGAGGCGCGCTCGGCTTCCGCTTTCTTAGCTTGTTGCTCAAGGTCGGAAGCAAGTTTTGTCACTTGCGCGTCGAAGTTCTTGACCTGAGTCTCGAGCTCTTGCTTTTCGCGCTTGATCTTGCGGGTATAAAGGTCCCTCTGGTTGCTTTGACTGTGGGCGATAACAGCTGCCTGCGAAAGAAGAATAATACGATACAATACGATTAGAAAGCGCCAAAAGAGAACCCAAAAGAAAGCGCCGAGTCCAAAACGTACGCTTGCCAGATGAAACGACATAGCGTCGTCAAGCTTCAAGCTGTTGACTTTAAGAAGGTCCCTCTCCACCTCCGGAGCGACGAAGGCTCTCTGCGAAAACTCCACAAATTTTGTGGCCTCCTCGTTGCTACCGGGAAGAAGCCCGGCTCGGCGATAGTCAAGCCGAGAGGCGAGTTGAGCGTCCGAGGGCGCACCTAAAGAACGAGCAACGCAATAAGTTCTTTCTTTCGCCTCGTCTGTGTCATTCGACGAGCTCAGGCCAGTATAAAAATGCGGGTTCTCGTAGTCCGATGGCACCCCATCGAGAACCAGTCGTCCGTAGCCCAAGAGCCGCCCTTCAACCATCTCCTGAGTTAAGCGCATGCCAACCGACGAAAGCTGTACTTTACCTTTGTCAACAGCAGGAGCAGGCGTCTTCAGTGGAGCGCTTTCCCTTTCACCAACGGCGCCCCTCTCGCCTGGTGCCGGCATAGATGCATCCGGCCGCGGTGTTTTCGCTTTCTTGGCCGGGCGCCCCGCGTTATCGGTCGGGCCAGAAGGTTTTCGAGCTCCAACTTTTGCAAAAGTAGGCATATCGGCGACCGACGTGTCGTCATCAAACGCGGCCCGCGAAAGTGGCAAGCCATGCCTTTTCGGAGCCATACACCCAGCTTGCGATGCACTCTGCAAAAGAAAGAACAAACAAAAACAGCGCGAAAGAGCAATAAGACATTCGGCTAAAAAGCACACATGCACAAGCCAGATATGAAAAGTCGAGGCCAAGCGCACGACGCAAAAAAGTTTAAATTAAATAGCGCATAAACGGAAGAACTAACCACCCCCGGATGGTCGAAAGGGTCAACGTCAGGGATTGATTCCAAGACTCCCCCTTTGCTTCTGAGCAGCGGTTTCGCTATTAAACGACCAATGCGAATATCGCCAACTTCAGTGGCAGCTTTTCGCCGAGGAACTACACCGCTGCGCCCTCCACGCCGAGCCACGCCCTTACCTTTCGCCTTCGATGTCCTTGCTTCCCCTTCAACTTCGTCAACCAAAGGCCTCTCGGCATACGTGATGCCCATAGCGTCGAAGGCACGATTCAAGCGACGGCTCCGACCAAGGTTGCCAAGTTGGAACTCGCTTTCCTTTCGCAGATATGGCCCACAGATTGCCTTAGCCTCACTTTCGATATACTCCACGTAGGAGTCATCGTCACCAAAATTCATGGGCCTCTCTAAAAGCAGCAGGGGGCCGCGATACCCATCTTTGTCCCAAAACTCCTCAAATGAGGTCGCACTGCAAAGTGGGTTCATTCCAATCGCCATCCACTCTTCCACTAAATCCTGGCTAATTTGAAACCGAGCGGTGAGAGCGAAAGCATCCCCGCCACGAATAGCTTCCGCATCCCTCAACACAACGGGCGGAAGGTGTCTGCCCGGGCACTTCTCTAAAATTGAGACAAGTGGAGAACCTTTCCTCTCCCCTTCGCTCGACGCTTCCGCGACAGCTTCGTCTGAGCAGACGCGATAGTAGAACCAAGAGCGTTTCCATTCTGGCCATTTGTTCCGGTAGGTGAGCGAAATCGAAATGGCGCCTCGAGTTTTCCGTGGAACGAAATTAATGCACCCGATTTCGCTGGGAAGTTTCTCCCCCAGGAAAGGATCGTTCACTTTTGTCGCCCGACGGTGAATGTCGTGGAACCGCACGAAAACATCCGCCCGCGGTTCACAGCCCAACATCTTCATAGCCTGGGCGAACACGCTGAGCCTGACGAAAGCGTTCGGCGTCAACTGGTGGAGTTGTATCCCGAATCCTGAGAGAACGTCCGAGACGAAACCCTCGAGAGGAAAATCCAAGCCAGCGGCGAAATAAGCGCGAAAAACAATGGCTTCAGTGGGTCGCGGAATCGGCACTTCCTCATCGCCTGGGATTCGGCAGCTGGCCAAGTGATCTTTCCGTAGGGGTCCTTCGGCAACCAGAGCTTGCAGGCTAGCGGGCGTCATTCGCGAAGCACCGAGGAAGAAGGAGCAATCCGTCGGCACCGAAACCACACCAGAGTCCCCCTCATCCGATAAACTCCCATCGTGGCTTGGAACCCGCGGAGCGTCCCCAGATCCAATCGAAACGTCGGCGCTAATTTCACGGCGGGGAGACTCAGAAGCACTGCCGCTTTCGCTAGTCGAGCTCGTATTCGACGTTGAGTTGGAAGACGCCATCTAACATGGCGCGAAAGGAAAAATAAACAAGCAATATATGCGAAAGAAAAAAAAATACAAAGGGAAGGAGAGACGGAATCAAGCAAAAACAAACAACCAATCTACACGATGCGAAGCCAAAAGCAGAAGAGAAACATAGAATAAGAGATACACACCTCAAACAACGAAAGGCGACGGTCCGAGCAGGCGAATACACCTTTCGTCGAAAGTCGTTTGTGTCAGGCGAAAGACGCAACAAAACGCGCGG
Organism: Coix lacryma-jobi var. lacryma-jobi; assembly: GCA_009763385.1. NCBI lineage: Eukaryota > Viridiplantae > Streptophyta > Magnoliopsida > Poales > Poaceae > Coix > Coix lacryma-jobi. Next base: position 126,459,408 of record CM019830.1, read on the forward strand.
TTTGCAGCGGTGCAGGGAGGCGTCGACTGATCCAGTGTCCCCCTCTCGCGAAGCCTCGGGGGCTTTTATACGAGCAGCCCGCGACGCGCTTATCGAGGGAGGCGAACAGACGCCTTGGCACAGAATTCGAAGCGTCGCAGCGACACCCCTCCGTGTCGCGCGGTTTTCGAGGAAGACGAAAAGGCGTTTGCGACGCGACTTAAAACAAAAACATAAATAATAATAATAATAATAATAACATATACATATATACGTTTGTATTACCCAAAAAAAAAACCTCAGCTTCAGGACGAAACGAGGGTTTTTTGGGCGGGCGTAGGCGCCTAGCGAAAGGACACGGTTGAACTTCGCGAGCTGCAGATTCAACCGTAAGGGGCTATTGTTGGGGCGGCACCCAGACCGCAGGCGCCTCCGGCCCGCGTTTACCGAAAGATAACGGAGATTTCGCGCGAAAGGAAGCATTCGCGCGGAAGCGCGCGATTCAGCTTGCAGATCAAGGGAAGGCGGAGCTTGCGCGCGAAAGGAAGCATTCGCGCGGAAGCACGCATTCGCCTTCGGTCCGCAGGACCGAAGCGGGACGGGGCTTTCGCGCGAAAGGAAGCATTCGCGCGGAAGCAGGCGTCTCGGCTTGCAGACCAAGGGAAGGCGGAGCTTTCGCGCGAAAGGAAGCATTAGCGCGGAAGCACGCGTTTCGGCTCGCGGACCAAGGGAAGGCGGAGCTTTCGTGCGAAAGGAAGCATTCGCGCGGAAGCAGGCATTCGCCTCCGGTCCGCATGACCGGAGTAGGATGGAGTTTTCGTGCAAAAGGAAGCGTTCGCGCGAAAGGAGCCCAGCGTTTCCGCGAAAGGAGCCCAGCGTTTCCGGCAAGAGTTTTCGTCATTCATGACTGGTTTTTCTTAGGTTTTCGCAGGTCGACGAAAGCCTGGGTCAAAGGGAGCGGGCCCACCGGCCGGGGAAAGGAGCCGGGGGACGCTGGGCCCACCAGATGGCGAAGTTACGATGATGCCCCTCGCGCCGGAAAAGGCGGCATACAACCATGGGGTAGTTGAGCAGGGCATCATTGTAATTGTAGCAGAGTGGTTGGCGGGGCATTCTTGTACTTTCAAATTGATCTGGATCAATATAAAAAGCTCCCAACCTCCCGAGGGGGGGAGAGAACACTGTTCACTTCTACCACTACTCCACCCCCTGTTCGGTTTCAGCTTTCGCTTCGCGCTTTCGTTCGTGCGACAACCCGCTGTTTCAAGGACCCGGTCCTGAAACAACATTGGCGCCCACCGTGGTTGTCGCCCGAGCTTACCATGCCACCAAGGAAAGCGCCGAAAGCGGTTGACAATCTGGAGACTATAGCCGCGAGAAAGGATGCTTTCGGCACCGTCGCGGTTCCAGTCCCAGCTAGCCAGGTGCCACCAAACACAGTCGTAGAGCCGCCACCTTTCGGCGGCGCTCTGTCGATAGAAGCGCAGCCGCCGCCGGGAGCATCGACGAGCCAGGACGTGCAGCCTCAGCATCAGCGGATATCGGGCAGAGAACGCACGCCGGATGGGCACGTCGATGACGAGTTCGAGGACGAGGATGAAGACGATGACGAAATCACAAGACATGCCCAAGCAATCAAGTCGTTGGCACAGCAGCAAGGGGAAATCGAGAGGCTGTTGTTGCAGAGAGACTAGCTGCAGCAGCAGTTGGCTGCGAAAGCAAGAGAGGACGAGATGGGCGCAGCCTCGACACCCGAGCTAGAGGGAGGAGGGTCCTCGACACCACTGCTGGCGTCAGGAGGCAGCACGTCCTCCTCGAAGATCTTCGCGAGTGACGTCCCCGGCCTCTCCATCTTCTCCAAGATTTTGTTGACACGGCGGTTGTTCCACTCCTCGTCCTTCCCCTCGATCTCGATGAAGCCATTGGCGACAACGTAGACCGGGAAGCGGAAGCCGGAGCGGACGACCGCGAGCGTCTGCCTGACGCCATGGTGGAGAGCTTGCCGGACACGGTCCCGCGCCGCTACGTCGAGGAAGCACAACGCGTCGACCAAGGCGTCGCCTCGGGCCACCGCACCTTCTGCCGCAGCCACCGGAGGAGCACCCCACATGGAGCCGAGCCGGTCGAGGGAAGTGCGAGCCCGCTCCGCCACCATCGTCTCGTCTTGGAGTTGGTCCAAGAGAGCCTGGTTCGTCCTGCGGAGCTCCTCGACCGTCTTCTCGACCCCTGCGCAACGAACGAGGAAGAGTGAGATGGCGGCGTAACAAAAAACTTCGAGGCCCAAGCAAGGACAAGGTGTAAGCCTCACCATCGCAATGTTGCCCCAGTGCGGCGAGGTCGCTGGTAAGGCCCTCAGCACGCTGCTCGAGCCTGCGCTTCTCGGCCAGCATGAGGAGCTTCTCGGACCTAAGCTCCTCGACCAGCTTGCCCGCCTCCGCGAGGACCAGATCCTTTCGGATCACCTCCTGCCGCGCCGCCCCCTCGGCAGCTCAGGCGGTGGCGACACCGCTCTCGGTGTCTTCGGCCTCCCTCTTCGCCGCCTCCGCTGCGGACCGAGCGGCGGCGGCATCGCGTTGAGCATCTTCAGCCTCTTTTCTCGCTGCCTCCGCTGCGGTTCGGGCGGTGGCAGCCTCACCTCGGGCGTCAGCGGCCTCCTTCTTCGCCGCCTCAGCTTCAGCCCGGGCGGAGGTGGCCTCGCTTCGGGCATCCGCGGCCTCCTTCATCGACGCCTCGAGAGCGGCGGCGGCCTCCTCCTTGGATCGAGCGACCTCACCTCGAGCCGCCCGGACCTCCGCCTCCGCCTCGTTGAGCCGGCTCGCCATTTGGGCGTTCCGGCTCAGCTCAGCGCGGAGATCTTGAAGCTCCGCCTCAGCCCTCGCGAGGGCGGCCGACACCTGTGCGGACCGGCCCGCCTCCTCAGAGCAGGACCGCTCCGCCTCCGCCATAAGCTCGGCCACCTCCCGGAAGATGGACCGCACCTCTCGCGGGGCCCCCCGCTAGGCCGGTTGCTCGACGGGGACCATGGCAAGGGACGGGCTCGGCGCGTCGGGAAACGGCCATACCGGTCGGTCAAGCTCGATGTCGGGCAGATCCTCCTCCTCCCCGAGCTGCCCCAGCTGCGGCCCGCCGCCCGACGGCACGGACCCCGGCTCCCTCCGTCCCTCCGCCGGCGCCTCCTGTCGCTCCGCCGCCTCCCGAGGCGGCATCGCAACCTCGCATGGGGGCGAAGACTCGAGCGGCGGCGGGTCGATCGAAAGGAGGCTCGACCCCGGGCCCTCTTCCCTGGCCGGGTCCTCCGGCGTCTTGTCAGCGCTAGCCGGCGCCTCGGGCGCCTCCACCATCATCGAGCCCGCGGCGAGGAGCGGCCCCTGCTCCAACTCGTTCAGAAGGTCCTCCACCGTTGGCTCCTTCTCCGCCAACGCCTCTCCCCCCTTTCCCTCCTCCGCAGCCCGGCTCGTGTCGGTCGGGGCCTCGAGGGGCGCAGTCTCCCCAGCCCCAGACACCGGCGGGGCCGTGCTCGCCCCAGGCGCTTCCCCCGGAACAGACGTCGTGGTGGGGGGAAGGGTGGCGCTCCCAGCTAGCGCCATCGCGGGAGGAGGAGGAGGGGTAGGGGGCAGCGCCTCAGTGGACGTGGTGGTGGCGGGCTCGATGTCGTAAGCTGCGGCCCCTGCAATATGAGATGACAGTGATATCAGAACCGGGAAGGATGCCTCGACCCCTGCGGTCAATGGCGACGGCCTCACCAAAATTCGCGACGATCATCTTGCTTCCTCGAGCCTTGGCAGCTCGAGCCTTCTCCAGCCAAGCGGCTTCTCTAGCGGAGGAAGGTGCCATACCTCGAGGTGCTTGTGTCTCGGCGGAGCTCGAGGTCTTGGCCCGCTTGGACGCTGCGAGGTCCACCTCCTGGTAGGAGTGCTTCCCCCTGAGAAACCAGAGATGGCATGCATCACCAAAAGTAAAGAGGTAAAGCCTCACTACCGACGAGATCCAAGAAAATTACTCACCCAAAGCGGCGGCTGGGCTTCTTCCCGGAATCGCCGGACCCACTCGGGGGCTTCGAGCCCACCCCACGGCTCGAGCCCTGCGCCTGAGCCGTCTCCGCAGGGCTGGGATGGGAGGAGGGCTCCCGATGCCTCCCGTGGCTCGACCTCGAGGGAGAGCCCTCCTTTCGCCCCACATCGCGGGAGGGCGACCGTACCTCCCTCGTGCTGTCGTCGTGGCGCCTGTCCCGGCGCGGGCTCCGGGACCTGCTCCGACGCTCGTGCTGGCGGTCGCGCCCTCCCGCGTCCGCTTCTGTGTCCCGGCGGCGGTGCGGCGATGGACTCCGGGGACACTCACGCCCCTGGTCACGAGACGCCCGGGGGCTCCCTCCCCGACGCTCGTGATGGTGCGGGCTCGACGCCTTCTCCTGACGCCCACTCCTCCGCGGGCTCGACCCCGACCTCGATGGCTCGCGGCGGTCGGGCCCGGAGCCCCTCCCGATGTGGTCACTGCCCCTCGAGGCTCGGCCCTTCTCCAGACCCCCCGCCTGGGCTGACGCGGGGGCGGCCGCCGTTGGTGCTGTGGCGGAGGCGCTCCGGGTTCGGGGCTTCCTCACGACGGGGGGCGCGTCCGGCCGGGAGCTCAACGTGCCCTGGGCCTCCGACGAGGCGGAGCTGGGCGTGGCCTTCTGCTGCTTCACCCCGCGCGGTACCTTCGCCGGGGGGGACCTCGTAGATGTTCTCCTGCACAGGGGAGCGGTCAGCCCAGATGTCGCCGAGCCCCGCACGTCTCAGGCGCGCGTCCATCCCCTCGTCGTCACTCTCATCATCATCATCATCATCATCCTCCGAGCTCGAGGAGCTGAGCTCGGGGGACTCGTCCCCAGGCTGCCGATTGCGGCGAGCCTTCGCCAACCTTTGCTCCCGAGCCGACCGACGCAAGTTTTTGTTTTTCTCTTTCTTCTTTCTGGAATCCTTGTTCTCTTTTTCCTTTTGGGCAGAGAGGCGCCTCACCTGTGTCTCCACGGCGTCCTCCCTCACCGGGGGCCTCGAGGCACGACACGTGAACGTCCCCTGCGAAAAAAGGAAACGTGATTCGAAGAAGAAAGGAGGGGAGGCTCGAGACGGGCTAGCTCGATGGGGACCTACCAGATCGAGGCACCCCTCGTCGGGCGCCATGGGGATTAGCTTGGTACTCTCCGGGGCGAACGACCCATGGATCGTGATCGACACCCGGGAGATGCCCTCGCTGCAGGGCAATCCCTCCTCGGCCATCCTCGACCCGCTCAGCGCTTCGGCCATGGCCTTCTCCCCCATTTGATACGGGAAGAGGGGGCGGTCCGCCAAAGGGAGGACCCTCCGTTGGTGGAACGCCCAGATGACCACCGGGACGGTCAACCCCTCCTCGTCCACCAGCTTCTTCATCAGCTTCATCAGCGACACCAGGTGGTGCTGCCTGTCTGCCACGACGCCCCAGACCCACTGGTCCGGGCGCCGGTCGAGCCCCCTGCCGGAATACTGCGGGAGGAGCCCTCCCTCGTTCCGCAGATAGAACCAGTGCTCGTCCCACCCCGACTGGTTGGTCGAGAGCCTCTGGTGGAGATACTCGCGGGGGACGCCGGCCGACGAAGGTCCGGTCCGCATGGTGATGGCGAGGGAGCCAGCGCGCTCGAGCCGCTTCCCGCCGGCTTCAGCGTCTTGGTGAAGAGCTCGCCCCGGAAGATGTGAACGAACATCTCCCAATGCGGCTCCATCTTCAAATACCCCTCGCACAACGCAGCGAAGATGGCGGCGTGCGAGATCGAGTTGGGGGAGAAGTGTTGAAGCTCCACCCCGTAGTGGTGGGTTAACGCCCGCATGAAGCGGCTCGGCGGGACGCCAAGCCCCAGGCGGTGATAACGGGTGAAGCTCACCACGTACCCCTCCGGCGGGTGCGGCTCCCGGTGGTCCTCCGACGGGATGACCCACCACGCAGATCCCTCCTCTGGGTTGGGACGAAGAAGCCCCTGAGCCACCAGCGAGTCCATCTCGCGCCGCGTCACCTTCGACCGTCTCCAGGCCTCGGCCGGCTGCGGCGAGGTCTTGTCGGCCATGGCAATGATGAGGTGGGCTTTGATGGCGGACGAACGGCCGGGGAGGTTGCAGGCTGCGGGCTCAGGAGGAAGGGGTGCGGGAACTGTGGCGGCTATGGAGGCAAAGGCAAAGAGAAGAGCCCTCTCCCCCTCTCTCGGTATTTATACGAAAGAACCCCAACAGGCGAGGCGTCCCACGGCGACGAAAAAGGTAACCGCATAGCATTTAATGCGCCCACCTAACCACATCTCGAACCGGATGCAGGGTACACGCGGCAGCTCTCCATTCGCTCCACTACCCGGGCCCGCCACGACCGTCGCTCCGGCTTCGCGTCCGCCGCCCTCCCCGATGGTTTCCGCCTAAAAAGGCGCGCCCAACGGGCAGAAGGATTCCCAGACGACGGAGGCTTCTTCACGAAGGTAAAAACGGGCCCCGGCCCTAAGCCTCGAAGCAGCGAAGGCTAGCCCTCGAAGAGGGTTCGACAGCCGGCTTCGAGCACCCGAGTCAGGGACACCAAGGGGCGCCACTCGCGGCATCACTCGAGGGCCAAGCCCTCGAGGCCCCTCACGTGTATCCAAGGCAGGGAGCACGACGTGCAGTGAGATCCCCTCGAAGGGAGGCATCGAGCCACCGGGCCCTATCGAATGGACCCGACACTCCTGCAGACTGAGCACCCATGCTCTATGAGATCGCCTCCGGGCTACAGTCGACCCCTATCGAACGGGGCACGAGGTCTCACTTGGATTCCCCGTTACCAGCTCACCGGGAACCTCGATACTCGCCTGCTCGTGGTAGTACGAGGCATCCCCCCTCGCATCCGATCGAAAAGACTCACGGGATGACAAGCCAGGGCAACCGGCGTGCCGAACAGCTCGAAGAGCCGGCCGGCCGGTTCAGCCTGGCACCCCTCGACGAAAGAGGGTCTAAAAAAACTCGGGGGCTCGACACTCCCGGACCTAAAAAACGCAACTAAAACTCGCAAAAAGCCCACGAGGGAGTTCTAACCACTCCCCCGTGGCCTCGGGGGCTACACCCGCGGGTGTCGCTCGCACGACACCCACGGAATCAAAACGACCAAACCCTCGAGACCAGTTAGCTAACCCTCGAGATCCCAGTCGGGAGCCCCTGCTCGAGTGCAAGCACTCGAACAAGGGCTCGGGGCTACTGTCGGGGGTCCACAAAAGGGGTATCCCCAATCAACGCAAAACAAATAGGTTAAACCTAGAACACCAATTAATAAACCCAGCTAAGCTAACCTCCCAAGAAACCAACCCCTCGGAGCCTGCAACGCTGGCACACCACCAGGAAGCTTAGACTTGTCGAGACCTTACAGGCCACCTCCTGGTAGCCCACCCCTCGAACCCGCAACAGCTGTGCATCGCTCCTCGGGACCTCGCGCGGGGACCTCGAGCCCCTCCAGCACGATAGCCTATCCCTCAGGGCTCGTCTCGATCTAGGCCTCGAGCCGGAGCTCAACCTCCACTGACCCGAGCCCTCAGCGCACGGGCTCGAGCGAGTGCGCCACTACCCTTCGAAGCCCTCCACGAGGAGGAAGCTTCCTGCTCCCTAACCCCATACCGCGCATTCAATGCGTCCACCTACTCCAGTCACGTCCTCTGCAGCCCGACGTGTACCACAGTGACCAGGGCAGAGTCCAGTCTCGTTTTCACCACAAGCATGGGCAAAAAGGTGCCAGTACGACACTGTTAACCCATACCTACACTGTCGCACGTCCAAACCACGTCTCGAGGCCCGGTTTCCTGCTGCTCAATCTGGTTTCCTGGGACTTGCCCATAACTGCGGGGACTCGAGCCCCCCGTAGGCGCCACCTCGAGGCCGGCTCTGAGCCCCTCGAGCCCTGACTGCTTTCATGCTATTGGAGGACAGGTACCCCAAGACCCGGAGGGACCCCGCCGTGTCCTGTACGTACCGGAATGGGCGCTGTATGGCCCCCACGCCGCCACGTCTCCGCGTCCGCGCCCAGGATGGAGGCCACGCTCCAAGGACGCCCCAACAGCAACGCCCACGTCGGCTCCAGTGGCCCCGACAAGACAGGATTCCTACCCTACGCCACATCGAGCGCTGTACATATCTATCCTGTGTAAACCCTGGCCTCCTCTTGTTCTATAAAAGGGGACGCCAGGGCCCTTCGCGCGGAGAGGACGAGACGCGAGTCCACGGTTACACAACTCCGAGAGACAATACACAAGTCCACACACGTACACACTCGAGTCCGGACTCCGGTCCACGCTCATTGAGCTTGTATTCGCCCCTGTACAAGCACTTAGGTGCAAGTAATACAAGAACCTCCTCCCCCGCTGGACGTAGGGCCTTCTTTGCCCGAACCAGGATAAATCCTTGTGTCATCTTGCATCACCATCCAGGAAGAGAGCACGCGATCATATTACTCGTTGGTGTCGTACCCCCGGGTTCGAAACACCGACAGTTGGTGTTACCAACCGGGACTAAAGGTCCTTTTAGCTCCGATTGGTATTACCAACCGGGTTAAAGGTACTTCACGAGTGTATTCAAAAGAAAAATATTCAGAACTGTATCACCAGGATTGATGGCAAGTGTGTGTATGGCAGCGTGTTTGTCCGGTCATGGGGGCTGGGGCTGCAGAGGTGGCCCCTGCCTCCAGCGATGATCCTAGAGGTGCCTTTTGCCCGCCTCAGATATTCCCAGGGTGGTGTCTCTTAAAATCAAACGTGTAGTAGTGCTAAGTGTTCAAGATTTGCCATTTTTTTACAAAATACATGTCAATAATATGACATGGATAGACCTGAACCTTTTTGGTTCCTGTTGCAAAGCACCAGAAACATCTAGCAACACATATATATGATCCCATCATATTTGTTTTTGGCTTGGTGATAATGGTCGGACAATGCCAAACTCCTAATAAACTTTTTGTCACTCACAAAAGAGGTCTCTGCCAAGGCCTTCCATTACCAATGGCAACACAATTGATTTCATACAAGATATAATATATATGGCCCAGGATGTGAATGTGATATGGTCAATGCAGCTACCAAAATTCTACCATCTTTTGCAAGCCTCTATAATAACCATATTTTTCGTTCAGACATATATATCCAATCCAACACTAGCAAATAGTCATGAATTGGCTAGAGTTATGTTGAGGATGTAGCATATGTTGTCTCACCTGATGGAAATAGGAGGCACCCTTCACCACTTCAAGGTATCAATTATGTCTGTACAAGACATTTTGTGAACATTATGGCTGGTGCAAAAGCTACGATCTAGCAGCAGAACAGCATAAATGGCCTAGCTTCGGGTTTGTAATAATGTCCAGACTATTGCTTATTTTCATTGAAAGCGTTGAGTGAATTATGGAATATGCATGTTGGTGAAAACAATGGGAATAGATTGTAATGAACAAGACAGTGCTTTGGACACATACAATTTTACAAGGAAAAAGCGAGTGGTCAGATATGAGGTTTCGAATGTGCAAAATCCCCTTCTAACATGAAAAACTACTACTTTCTTCCTTTTCCAAATTGGACATGACGAGTGAAGTCTGTATAGAAACTGTGGGTTCCTCTTGTTCATATTCATGGAAGCCACCCACTTTCTAACCCCCACGTTCATTGAGTTGCCAACTTTTGTTGGGTTTTAACATGACGATGTGATGATGTGCTTGGTGCCATTGTTGTACCTAAGAACATCAACATCAGTTGCTTCATTTTTCAAGGTGGGTGTTGCATCACTACTAGAGAACATGCATTTGGACGATTTGCAAAATCAGCATTAGTCACTGGAAAATTTGCGTCCGGGACTAGAGAGGTCTTTAGCCCTGGTTGGTAACACCAACCGGGACTAAAGTTCCCCAGCCTAACGGCTCATTTGTCAGAGGGGCCTTTAGTACCGGGACTAAAGTTCCCCAGCCCAACGGCTCATTTGTCAGAGGGGCCTTTAGTCCCGGTTGGTGTTACCAACCCGGGCTAAAGGGCAATCTTTAGCCCCGGTTGGTAACACCAACCGGGACTAAAGGTTTTGCCCCGGTTGGTGTATCCAGTCAGGGCTAAATGTTGACATCTTTAGCCCCAGTTGGTGTAACACCAACTGGGACTAAAAGGTTTTGCCCCGGTTGGTGTATCCAGCCGAGGCTAAGCATTTAGCCCCGGCTGGGAATAAGGATCGGGGCTAAATGTCCCTCCCTATATTTGAACTGTTCTTTCACCTCCAGCTAGCCGTGCCCGAGCTCCTGTGTTCATTTTTCTTCGTTCAGTCACTTGTTTGCTTGTTTGCTCTCTTCTTCGGAGATTTTTGTTTGTTAACACATCTCCGGCGATTGATTTATTTCATCACATCTACGCTGCCATCGACTCCTTGAAAGGTTACTAGCTTCAGTTTTTTATTTTTGTAGCCGCCATATATATATATATATATATATATATATATATATATATATATATATATATATATGGTTTTTGAAGCTATTTTGAATTTATTGACTTGATAGTTCAAATTAGTACTCTAAAAACAAAATATGACTGTTTAATTAGTTTATTTTAATCTTTTAGAGAAATAGAGATCATTTAAATCATTTTTTTTATAAAAATTAGAAATATATAATATTTTAGTTTATAAAATGTGATTGGTTTAATTAGTTTAGTTTAATTTTTTGTGAAATAGAGATTATTTAAATCATTTGTTTATAAAAATTAGAAATATATAATGCTTTAGTTTATAAAATGTGACCGGTTTAATTAGTTTTTTTTTTGAGAAATAGAGATCATTTAAATTATTTGTTTACAAAAATTAGAAATATATAATACTTTAGTTTACAAAATGTGACTGGTTTAATTAGTTTAGTTTAATTTTTTTTTGGAGAAATATAGATTATTTAAATCATTTGTTTACAAAAATTAGAAATATATAATACTTTAGTTTACAAAATGTGACCGGTTTAATTAGTTTAGTTTAATTTTTTTGGAGAAATAGAGATCATTTAAATCATTTGTTTATAAGAATGAGAGATATATAATGTTATATGTCATTTTATAATTAAATTTATTGATAAGAATGAAAGATATAATTATGTTATATGTCATTTTATAATTTCATTTGTTTATAAGAATGAGAGATATAATTATGTGATATGTCATATAATGCAGACGATGACACGTCACTGGATGTACAATGCCGATCGTCGCTCAAAAGAGTTCATTGATGGCGTGCATTATTTTTTAAGAGTGGCCGAGGCAAACAAGCAGAATGGTTTTATGTGATGTCCATGTGCCCTTTGTAATAATTCGAAGGAATATTCTAGCTCAAGGAGTCTTCACTCACACTTGTTCAAGTCAGGTTTCATGTCAAACTATAGTTGTTGGACGAAGCATGGAGAAACTGGGGTTATGATGGAAGAAGATGAAGAAGAACAATTGGACCCTGACGATGACAGTATTGCTCAATACGGTGACTTTGGTGATACTGCAATGGGGGAAGGTGAAGAAGAGGCAAGTGCAGAAGACACACTCGCTGAAGATGATGCTCTTGGTGATGTCATTCGTGATGCACAAAGAGATTGCGAAAGTGAAAAGGAGAAGGCTAAGTTTGACTATATGCTAGAGGATCATAGGAAATTACTATACCCGTCTGCTGCAGATGGACAAAAAAAGTTGGGTACAACACTTGAGTTGTTACAATGGAAGACACAGAATAGTGTATCTGACAAGGCATTTGGACAATAATTGAAGATTATAAAACAAAAGATGCTTCCAAAGCCTAATGAATTGCCCGCCACTACGTACGAAGCAAAACAAGTCATTTGTCCTTTGGGTTTAGAAATCCAGAAGATACATGCATGTCCTAATGACTGCATCCTGTACCGTGGCAAGGAATACGAGAATTTGGATAAATGCCCTGTATGTAAAGCGAGGTGACCCTGACGATGTTGAGGGTGAAGAACGTCCCTGGAAGAAAATCTCTGCCAAGGTTATGTGGTACGCTCCTATAATACCACGCCTGAAACGTCTGTTCAGAAACAAGGACCATGCAAAGTTGGTGCGATGGCACAAAGAAGACCGTAAGGTAGACAACATGTTGAGACACCCTGCTGATGGGTCCTAATGGAGAGCAATAGACAGAGAATTTCCGGAATTTGCAAAAAACGCTAGAAACTTAAGGTTTGGTTTAAGTACAGACGGGATGAATCCTTTTGGGGAACAGAGCAGTAGTCATAGCACGTGGCCTGTTACTCTATGTATCTACAACCTTCCTCCATGGTTATGCATGAAGCGGAAGTTCATTATGATGTCAGTGCTCATCCAAGGCCCGAGGCAACCTGGCAACGACATCGATGTCTACCTAAGGCCATTAGTTGAGGAACTCCTACTTTTATGGAGTAAATTAGGTGTACGTGTGTGGGATGATTACAAACAGGAACACTTTGACCTGCGAGCATTGTTGTTCGTAACAATCAATGATTGACCTGCTCTAAGTAATCTTTCAGGAAAGACAAACAAGGGATATAATGCATGCACACATTGTTTTGATGATGTGGATAGTATATATTTGAAAAAATGTAGAAAGATAGTGTACCTTGGGCATCGTCGATTTCATTCTGTGAATCACCAGGTTAGAAAGAAAGGCAAGCATTTTAAAGGTGAGACAGACCACTGGAGCAAGCCTCGCAACAGAACTGGAGAAGATGTACTTGAGATGATCAAGGATGTGAAAGTAGTCTTTGGAAAGGGGACGGGCAGTGAACCTGTTCCAAAAGACGCTACAGGACACGCACCCATATGGAAGAAGAAGTCAATATTTTGGGAGCTACCCTATTGGCATGTACTAGAGGTCCGCCACGCGATCGACGTGATGCACCTGACAAAGAATCTTTGTGTCAACCTTCTAGGATTCATGGGTGTGTATGGGAAGTCTAAGGATACACTTGAAGCACGACAAGACTTGCAGCGCATGAAAGAACGAGACAACCTACATCCAGAGAAGACAGATGATGGACGCCATTACTTAAGACCTGCTAGCTATACTCTTAGCAATGAAGAGAAGGAAATCATGTTTGAATGCCTAAACAGCATCAAGGTCCCATCTGGATTCTCCTCCAATATAAAGTGAATAATAAATATGCAAGAGAAGAAATTCTTAAACTTAAAGTCGCATGACTGCCACGTGCTTATGACGCAATTGCTTCCGGTTACTTTAAGAGGAATTCTACCTCCACATGTACGTCTGGCCACTGTGTAGCTATGTGCATTCCTCAATGCAATTTCTAAGAAGGCAATTAATCCACTAGAACTAGCTACTCTACAGAATTATGTGGTTCAATGTCTTGTGAGCTTTGAGTTGATGTTCCCTCCATCCTTCTTTAATATCATGACACACCTCCTAGTTCACCTGGTCAAGGAGATTCATATTCTCGGTCATGTGTTCCTACACAACATGTTCCCCTTCGAGAGGTTCATGGGAGTACTGAAAAAATATGTTCACCAACGTGCTCGGCCAGAATGAAGCATCGCCAAGGGCTATGAGACAGAGGAGGTCATTGAGTTCTGTGTTGACTTTATTCCTGACCTTGACCCGATTGGTGTTCGTGAATCACGGCACGAGGGGAGGTTGTGTGGAAAGGGGACACTAGGGAAGAAAACATATATCGGTACGGGGAATGATTATTTCAATAAAGCGCACTACACAGTTCTTCAAAACGCATCCGTGGTGGATCCATATATCGAGGTACACAAGGAGTTCCTACGATCCCAATTTCCTGGGAAGAATGAAGTTTGGATTACACATGAGCACATGAATACTTTTAGCACTTGGTTGCGAAAAGAATGTCTGGATGATAACAATATTGATGAGCAACTATACTTGTTGGCTAGGCAACCATCATGGCACATCCTCACGTACAAAGGGTATGAGATAAATGGAAACACATTTTACACCATTGCCCAAGATAAAAGGAGCACAAACCAACACAGTGGTGTTCGCGTAGATGCCACAGACCCAAATGGGAAGAGGCAAACATATTATGGCCGCATAGAGGAGATTTGGGAACTAGACTACGCACCTAATTTTAAAGTCCCTTTGTTTCGATGTCAATGGGTCAAGACGACCGGAGGTGGAGTAACAGTTGACAAGGAGTATGGACTGACAACAGTGGATCTCAACAATATTGGATACAAAGATGAACCATTCGTCCTTGCTGCTGATGTGAATCAGGTGTTCTACGTGAAAGACATGTCTGCAAAACCCAAGAGAGGGCAAAATGATGATAAATCAACCAAAGAGCCAAAACGCCACATAGTTCTTTCAGGAATAAGAAACATCGTGGGAATTGAGGACAAGTCAGACATGTCAGAAGATTAAGAAAATGGAAACACTATTCCAGGGTTGGAAGAAAAAATTGTACAACACATTTATCAAGAAGGACCTAATTCCGGACTTCAACACTAAGGCCTACGTCAAGTTGAGGCCATTTTGGGATGAGTTTGTAGAATTTAAGAAATCAGAAGAGGGTGAGGCACGGGTTCGAAGGAACCGACAAAATGCCCGACAAAAACAATACCACCATCACTTGGGATCTGGTGGCTACAAGAGTGCCATTCCTAAGTGGGAAAGAATGGAACGGGAGATTCTAGCCAAGGGCATCGAACCAGAATCAATCAACTGGCCTGAGCGCGCCAAGTATTGGTTTTTTGGTCATGGAGGAAGCCTGGACCTACAGACAGGAAGGGTAGTGTATGGCACAAAACTCCAAAGAGCAGTCGAAAGATTGGCTTATGCTCGAGACATGGCTGACAGTGGCGTGTGGAAGCCGAACAGAGAAAAGGATGAGCTGACATACGCCCTGGAGAATCCTAAGCACGGTGGGAGAACAAGAGGCTATGGGGAGTTGTCATGGGAGCATGCCTTCCCAAAAGACAAAGAGACCTATAGAAGCCGCGCAAGAAAGAAGGAGGAGGAGGCAGAGCGGATCCGAAGGATGGAGGAAATGGTTATGCAGTCACAGGCCGCGGCTCGTGAAGCGGTAGAGCGAGAAAAAGCACTTGAAGACAAAATGAGTGAGGAAATCAAAAGGCAAGTGCAGTTAGCAGTAAGTTCCATGCAAAGGCAATCTGCATCAGAGCCGGGAGTCAACATCAGCCCCCTGGTCAGTTGAAAAGCAGTTGCGCTTCCACAAAGGTGCCAACAATTCAAGGTGACGTAGGGATGCGCTTCCCCGTGGATGACATCACTGATCCTCTCACGACATGTGAGTTGCACATTCCACAGGGGAATGACACAATAATGGTGGCTATTGGTGTTGTATCTCCTATTGACCCTACGAAGACACCAAGATGCCATGGGGCATTAGTACCACCTGGTTATGCTAGTGTCTCGGTGGATAGAGTAGTGAAAGGGCATAGCAATGTGACTCTTGACATTGAAGGAGGTGATGGTGAGAAGACTTTAGGAGAAGCGGAGAAGGCATTCATATGTTGGCGTAAGCGCTATATCATTATTCCTGAGGCATCACCTCCTCCTCAACAAACTAACCCTAGGTGCGGATGAAAGTGAATGAAACATTTTTCTTTCACTAGTTATGTATTGGCTTAAATATAATTGTTTACTCATACCATGTTGTTTTCACAGCAGGACCTCTCCCGACCTAAGTCCAATTATCCATTCACCACATAGTCATAGTGTTGCGGGCGATGCAATGAAACACACAGCTTCATCCCCACCGGCTCCATCCCGGCTCCATCCCCTCCACGACCGGCTCCATCCCCTCCACGACCAGCTCCATCCCCGCCACGACCAACTCCATCCCCTCCACGACGGGCTCCATCTCCGCCACCGGCTCCATCCCCTCCACCACAGGCTCCATCCCCTCCACCACTGTCGACCGCAACTGCTTTGGGGTTTACCCAGTGGCACCGGAAGACGGTTACGCATACGTCCTTGCCATAGTCAAGTTCCCATATTTCTTCGATCTGGCCATAGTATTGCGTCCTCGTGTTTGTGGCCTCGTCGACGCCCTCATATCGAACACCGTAGTTCTGTGCCGCGCTCTTCTTGTCCTTCTCTTTCGTGTGGAACCTATACCCCTTCACATCGTACCTTTGCCACGTCGTGATTTGGCTTGACGGGCCTTGCAGAAGCTTCTGCACGGTCTCCGTATCTTCATCATCAGGGCATCTTTCTAGGGGTACGTGTTGCTCTTTGAGCCAATCTATGAAACTGTTTCTGTGCTCATTCTGGACCCATGCCTCTGTGCGTTGTCCGTCATTAGCGGCGCGGATCTCTTCTATGTGCCTCTCGACATATTTCTCCATGCTCACCAACTGATGAAGGATGTTGTAATGAGCTTGTTCAATCTCCTTGTATGGTATATCCGTGCGAACTTTTCGGCCCGTGCACCCCATGCCCGCGGTTCTGCCCTCGTGCTGATGGACAGGCAACCCAATAGCCCTCCCATCTTTTATGTACCTCATACACCAGTTCACTGCCTCTTCGGTTGTGTACGCCTCGATCATAGAGCCCTCCGGGTGAGCACGGTTATGAACATATCTGTTGAGGGTGGACATGAACCGCTCGTACGTCCACATCTCGTGTAGGTACACGGGGCCTAGTTGCTCGATCTGATCCACCATGTGCATCATTAGGTGTACCATAATATCAAAATATGATGGGGGAAAGCACATCTCAAGCTGGCAAAGGGTCTTCGCGATGAAGTCCTTAAGGGCAGGGAGGTCAGCCTTACCAATGACCTTCTGCGTGATGCGGTTAAAGAAGTATGATATCCGAGTGACCACCATCTTCACGTACTCTAGACCGATAACCCTTATCACAATTGGAAGGAACACCGTCAGCATGATGTGGCAGTCATGTGCGTTGTAGCCAGTCAATGTGAGGTCTTTCAAGGAGACAAGACTTTTAATGTTGGAAGAGAAACCGGTAGGCACCTTGATACCCCTGAGAAGGTTGAGCATAGCAGTCTTCTCGCCATGCCTTAGGTTGTAGGCCGCACCTGGAAGATCGACTTTACCATTATGAGGTGACCCAGGGTGAAGGTCCTGTCTGATGCCCTGGTTGAGAAGATCCGTCCGTGACTTCAGACTATCCTTCGTCTTTCCCGGGATGTCCAGCAGGACACCAATCGTGCTATCAAAGACGTTCTTCTCGAGATGCATGCAGTCGATGGCATGGGGTGTTTTCAGTGTCTTCCAATATGACAGGTACTCGAAGAAAATCGACCTCTTCTTGAAAGGAACAGAGGGGACCTGTGACGCTTCCTCCATCGTGTCTCGCTTTCGCTTCCTCGTTTGTTTTTTTCCCTCCTCTGGTGGCTTCTTCTTCTTCCCAAACTCGATCTGATCAATATCCTTTACCATCTCATACACCTTTGGCCCCCAACTAGTCTGCGTCGGTGGTTCACCCTGTGGCTCGCCCTGATCATCGAACAATTGATTCATGACACTTCTTCTATATTTGTGCCTTTTCGGAAGGAACCGCCTGTGCCTCATGTACACCATCTTGTTTGATCCCTTGAGGTAAGTGTAGCATGTCTCGTCGATGCACATTACGCAGCCGGTCTTCCCTTTGATCTGCCTTGACAGTGAGAAGAGGCCGGGGTAGTCGGTGATGGTGACAAAGATGATGGCTTTTAGGGTGAACTTCTCCTTGAGGGACGCATCCACTATCTCGACCCCAAGATCAAATAGCTCCTTCATTTCCTCCATTACCGGCTCCATGAAAACATCGATATCATTGCCGGGCTGCTTCGGTCCCGAGATAAGCATGGTTAACAGAAGATACCTGCGCCTCTGACACAGATGGGGAGGTAGGTTGTAGATGGTCAGTACGACCGGCCAGGTGCTGTGGGAGCTGCTCAGCTCACCGAACGGATTCATCCCATCGGTGCTGAGCGCGAACCGAACGTTCCTGGGATCTTTGCCAAATTGCGGGTAGGCCTTGTCGAAATCTTTCCACTGCTGGCCATCGGAGGGGTGCCGCAGCATGCCATCGTCCTTCAAGCGGTCAGCTGATGCATGCCAGGACATGAGCTTCGCGTCCTCTGGGTTCCCAAATAGCGCACGGAGGCGGTCGATCACTGGCATGTACCACACCGACAGTGCCGGACTTCTCCTCAACGTGTAACCCTCTTCTTCCTCGTACTGCTGATGAGCCGAGATGCGATTGGCTGCAACATTGCTCTTCTTGACACTCTTCTTCTTCTTCCTCTGACCACCTCGCAAGGCCTCATCGTCGTCTGCATCCACGCGACATCCAGCATTTCTCTTGTAGCGACTGGCGCCACAGTGCGGACAGCTCGTCAAATTCTCATACTTTATGCCCCGATAGAGGATGCAGTGGTTAGGGCAGGCATCGAACTTTCTAAGCTTCATCGCCACTGGCCGGATAAGCTTCTTCGCCCGATACGTATTTGCTGGGATCTTGTTACTCGTCGGGAATGTTTTAGCAAGGTAACCTAACAGCTCATCAAAGCTAGTGTCTGACCACCCATGCCGAGCCTTCATCATCAACATGTGGAGGTTGAAACGAAGCACCGTGCAATCCTTCGGACATTCCTCGCCGTCCTTATAGAAAGGATCAAGTGACGCCTGCTTCATCTCTCTGAAATTTTCCAGCCACTTCGGGGAGCCATACACGACGTCGTCTTCGTCGATGTGGTTGACTAAATCCTAAAACAGCTGCACATCCGCAGGGTCCTGCACCGTAGCGTCCTCAACATCTCCACCACCATCCTCTGTCATATCCTGGAGTACATCTGCCTCCACAGCGCTGTGGTCACGAGCACTACTGTCACTGAAGGCAGGCGCTACTGTTGCTGATGAGATGTGCGCTCCAGGATCTTGGTTCACCGTCGCCGTCGACGCTGAGCTTACTCCAGATGCCGCCCCGACACTCGGATCGAATCTCTCGCCGTGATGAGTCCACACCGTGTAATCATCCATGAAACCAAAACGAATCAAATGAGATTGCACTGTGCCTTCGTCTTTGAAGGCGGTCAGATTCTTGCAACGATGACATGGACATATGATTGTCGTCTGCTTCGATCTCTCACGATCAGCTTTCGCAGCGGAAATAAACTTTCTCACTTCAACGATATACCGCACATCAAGTACTCTATTGATCTTATACATCCATTCCGACCGGTCCATTGTACCTGCGATCCTTAATTAATAAAACACATCATGAATCACAAAACAAAGATGAATTAGAAAAACATAATAATTTATTATATTTATGTTAAATCTAGGGACAGAAGTAATAACGACGGCAAATAAAGTTAATGTATCCATGATGAACTTAGAGAAACAAATACCAGTTTTCTCTCTCCTACATACAACTAGATCTAAAAGGGAGGCTAAAAAGAGCGAAAAAGAGAGGGGAAAGAGGGTGGAGATCATCTGGTACCTCTTGTGGAGTACTTCTCCTCCAAATCAAACAAATAAACCTCAAAAACAAGTTATTTGGGACAAAAATTCGGCAAAACTTCTTCCCCCATTTTTGGTCTAGAGGAAGAAGATGATTGGGTTCTGGTGGCGGCGGCGGCTTAAATAGCGAGGCATAACCGAAGCGGGCAACGTAATGTGCCCGCTGCGGTTAATCTTATTTAACTGCAGCGGGCACGTTACGTCGCCCGCTTCGGTTAATCATTAACCGAAGCGGTCATATAAGGAAGCCCGCTGCGGTTAAATAAGATTAACCGCAGCGGGCGCTTCGGCGGCCGGCCGCTGTAGGCCGGCCACCAAATAACCGTGGCGGGCAAAAACTGTGCCCGCCACGGAGCCCATTTAGGCAACGCTGCGCAAGTTCTTTTTTTAGTAGTGATACAACCTTGCGGTCCTCACAGAACTTGACACTCAAATGTACTTGGTAAACCAGTGGTACATGGTAGCGTGTAGGAAAAAAGCGGATGATTGGATTTGCGTTAGAATTAGAGACCATCATTACTTTCGTGGCGATGATATTATACTTATCCAATTCACTGAGTTACACCAGCCATGCCACCTGGATGCTCTAGACAAATCTCTAGTCAGCTGCTTTTGTTTGTAAGTGATTCTTCGTTTTAATAATCTCACTCTAGCATATGTATATGTAAATGTAATTATACTAACACTAGCTAGTGTGTCTATACATATGTAGAAACATGATGAGAGACCTCGTATGTAGAAATGACAAGGACGTTGGTTTTATTGATCCATATATCGTATTCTCGGTCCCAAACAAACATTCTTGCTATGATATATGGAGAAATGAAACAGAGAGGAATCTCCGGAGGTTCTTGATCAACCAAAAGAACAAAAGATATATACTCTTCCCCTACAACTTTAGGTGGGTGTTGTTATCATGTGCATATTTAATTTGACTTACTCAATTCCTATGATATATGTTGACTATATAAGCAAATTAATACAGCTTTCACTGGATATTGATTGTCATCGATTTCTCTGAAACTCAATTGCTAATCTATGACTCATTGAGAAAACCACTGGGAGATTACCAAGATATCATAGACATTATCCAGGGGCAACTTTCGATCTCTAAATATTGATTTCTACACTTTAAATCTGCAATAATTAATTATGATTCATTTATTGTGCAGCGTTTGGGTCTTGTTCGTTTCGAAACACCGTCCGGATTTGAAAGCGACACTTTCTCCTCCTATCCAATTGCAAGTAAGTTGTATTAGCTCCCCGCGTCTTTACCACTGTAGCATGCTTCATCACACGTGCGGGATGACGAGAGTAATCTTTTTATATATATATCGTGTAGTGGGTTCTACGGCAACCACCAGGGAACAATTTGTGCGGGTACTATGTTTGCTATTTCTCTCGGTGTATGCGAAAAGAACTCCTACAGAGAGATAGAAAGTATGTAACATGTATACATAATAATCTCATATATTTCTTTATTGCTATTAATAAATAAATCTTATGTGTATTAATGCATTTTTCTTTTTTTGCAATTTGAAGGACTTATGGTTGAAGAACCAGGTGTTGGAAATGGTGCGCCTCAAAGGAATTCAAGAGACAATCACAGAATTTCTTAATGGCCATGTCCTCAAAGCCGGCACCTAGTTCTACTATAACTCAGAAGAACCAGTCAAACCAAACCAAGACGAACATTTGTATGATATTTAAGTGACGGTTAATATTTGTGTTGTGAATACCAAGGATACATGGATAATGCTGTAAATTTTATGTGCATAAATATATTATACATATAATATAATATGTATAGCTAGCCCATATATGAAGATCCATATAGCTATGGCATACGCGCGCTCTCAGCGATCGTGGTACTGTTCATGACGATGCGACCTACTATTCCAGCGCGTACCCAGCTGACCAGGAGTCCTCCTCGCCGCTACCCCTGGGCCCCATCGTGCGCGCTGCTCCGGGAGCTGGTGCGTGTGCACGCCTCCTTTCCTTCTCTCATGATTTGTGGACCCCTCTCAGATGTGGCCCAATTTGAGTGGTTCCTACATGTTCCACCTCGGAGCGGGAAAAGCCTCGCCGCTTGTGTATGCGTGCGGCAGGACTATCTCCACCATCGATCTCAGCTGCAGGTCCTACCATTACATTACTTTATCATGTGCTGGCTGTAAAGTGTTCTTTTTCTTACCGTTGCCTTGTGCTAGGGGTATTTTTGGTATAGAAATGTACTCTCTCTCCTTCACTCACTGTCTCTGTTTGCTCGTTGACTGAAGTTACCTGCTCTTCACTTTCCCCTTTCTCTACTCCCGTCTTCCAGGGAGCTCAATCTCTTGGCGATCTCAAGTCTGTCCGTTCTAGTACGGGCAAACAAGGAGTCACAGATGGATAATTTTGTAAATTTGTGTTCTACTCGAATTGACATTTGCCTGTTTTAGGCATCCTCTTCGCTACTGTGTTCAGGGAGACAAATTAGCTGAACCTGTGTTTAGGATGCCATTTTTAGAAACCCAAACAAGTGTTTGAACACAAGCTCCAAAAAAACGATATTTACGTGGATACTTACTGGATTCTCTAAATCCTTCATTGCAGTTGTTGATGCTAGATAGTTGTGAACTGTGTCTTCTGCCGGAGAAGGCGAGCGGCCTCCTCAGCTTCTGCCGCTACAACAGCGAACTTGATCTGCTCCTCTACAGTCTTCTCACCTCTACAGTCTTCTCGCCGCTACAGAAGAGGCGGCAGCGGCGGCCCTTGGTTCTTCAACAGTGCATCCCCTTCTTCGTTGAGTTCGCTGGACATCTTCTGCCGGTAGCGATTGTAGATTCCCTCTTCACCCATCTGCACTTCACGAGCGAGAAGTGTCCCCTGCCGTGCGCTCGTGGATCCCAATCACAACTAGCGCGCGTGCGCTGCTAACGCTCGCAGCACCCACCGGTGACGGTTAGGGTTTCAGGAAGGAATCCCATCCCTGGGGCAATAGAAGGGGAAGGGCCTGGGGGCAGCAGGCGCCGGCAAGCTCGGCGGCGGTGGCGTCGCCGAGCGGGTGGGGCAAGACAACTGGTGGGCAGGGTTGGAGGCGGGGGCAACAAGTGCAAGTTTAGGAAAGGGCGGGCTGGCGGCGGGGAGGCAGCAGGTGGGCGGTGAGGTCGCCGGTGGCCTGGGCGGCCGCCGGGGACGGGGCTGATGAGGGAAGAAGGTCACTTGTGCGTCGTACCTGTAGCGGCGCACGCGCTTCGGGGAAGAGTATCGCACTTGGATAGAGGCTCGTACATTTCCACTTTTGCCCCTGTGCATTCTAAATCGAACACTTTCGTATTCTCACTCTGACATAAGCACGAATTTTGGCGCTTGAACACTTTCAGGGTCAGGATAGACCTGCCGCACGCACCTACCAGTGGTAAATCCACTCTCGCCTCGGAGCCGTCGTTACCCACACTCAGGGCACGCGTCTCCACGTGTTGCGCGGCAACCTCGGCCCCCGTGCTCACACCAGCCTCGCCGCATCCGTCAATTTGCGACTTTATCTTCTCCTTTTATCCATGCTCTTCCTTCTCCAGCTTCTAGCTAGAGGAGAGCCTGCCCCTGCCGCGACGGCGCCATTGGCGTCGATGTCGCAGTGTAGGTCTTTGTCTCCGTCGCCTCAATGGATTGGTCCCCGTCTTGCTTCCTCTTCTTCATTCAATCTTTTTTTATCTTCTCCGTTCTTTTATTTCATACCACGCGTTCAGCCGATCTGCTGATTTCTTGGTGTTACGCAGGTTTCGGATCTACGTCCTCGGTCTCCGCTCAGCCGTTTGCCCCAGCCGCGTCGGCTGGAGCTGACCCAAGCGTCGGCACTCCCCTCCCTCAAGATGGGGGGCGGGGCAGCTGGAAATCCATCCATCGATTGTGTGACTCCTCCATGGCGCTTCTGCGCAGGCCGAGCTTGGTACGGCTGCTACCACACGCCCGTCGTCGTCATCCTGACACCACGATTCGAAGCCACGGTCGTTGGACTCGGGCTTGCCCACCAGGATCTTGTGGTCGGTCGTCTCCCATGCCTTGGCCTCCGCCTCGCCTGCTGCGACCCCGTGGTCGGCCGTATCCCGCGCGCTTTGTATCGCCTACACTCAGCATGTTCCCGGGCTGCGGTCGTCTGCCTCCGGCTCAACCACGCAGAGCCCGCCTCCGGCAGTCTCCCGCACATTCATGCTGCCTACGCTCAGCGCGTTCCTGATACATGGCCACTGCAGTACCAGTGTCGTCGTCCCGTTGCCTTCCGCTCACAAGTTCTTCCCCCTCTCCCATCTATGTCTTGCCGCTTCCCCTTTGTTCTGCTCTTTGTTTTTTAGTCTCTTGAAATTAATCTCTCTCTACCTCATCTTATTATTTCAGGATGTCTCTTGCGTAGCCCCATCCGATTATGTTCAGATGACAGGCTGACAGGTTGTTGCCTAGGATTAGCACCTTTGTTCGTGAAAAAATGTGCAGTAAACAATTTCGATTCACATAATCACATTCTCCCTTGTTGTCTACGGAGTACACAATTACATTGCTAACGCTTGTGGCACTTCACTGTTGTTAGTGAGCTAGGCATTTTTTTTACCACTTGACCATGCATTATCATGTAGTAGTTTCTCTGTATTGTCTTTAGTTTTTTATTTTGTTTTTTCTGTATGTTGTCTCTGCAAAGGAAGAAATGATATGTAAATTTATTGACAAGCGCTACACGTACATGTCCAAGTATCTTCATCCATATTTTTGTGAAGCTTGAACTAGGTGACATTTGAGTTAGAGCTTCTATTTAAGTTACTTTGTGAACCCTCTTCTGATGTCTATAACTGAAGCTGCATCTATTTGTATTTGCAGGATTATTCCTTTTAAAAGGGTTGCAACTTTTAGGAAATTTTATTTTGGTTTACTGTAATGCAACTCTAAGTTGCTCCCATAATAGGATGATCTAACCATTTGAGAATTGTTTTGCTTTTGGGTTACTTTGTGTTCAGGCTACTGAAGAGTTCCATCGAATTTAGGACCAATACCAAGGCTACATCATATTTAGTTCACTGCTGAGTAACCATTAATCTATCATGATTGTATATTTTGAAGAAATGACAATCATAGGGTGGGATGGACAATTGAGATTGTGAGCTCCTCTATGGCCTTCATTGGTTGGTGTATTCTTGAGATGGCTCACAGATATGATGGCCCACACATTATCTTCTTTCATTATATTCACACTTTTGTATGATCAGTGTATGTGAGCTTCTGAATGGTATCAATTTTAGCAGCTAGCTATCTAATTCTGATGGTCTCTTTAATTTTACCATAGATTGTTTCCATGTCTCTTGCTCTATTTATTTTATTATCTGCATATTTTCGGGCTTACTTTTATATTATTTGAGCATCATGCACAGCATAAATTATGGTCATATATGTCTCATGCCTTAATGGTCATGTTGCCTCTGTTCTCATGTTGTTTCAGTTGCCCTGTGTGTATTTGCTGCGATTGGACAGATCTTGATTTCCTCCTTCTGATGGTATCCGCCAGTTCGCTCCCTATTGGTCACTGGCAAGGTGAGGTAGACTCTTTATATCTTTATATGTTATTTCCATTCTTCTGTCAGAGACTCAAGTGATGGTTCTTTCTACAGTATTCTATTACGACATTTCGTTGTGGCTTGCCCTACAATTTGCCTATTTTGCTGAAGAGACCTATGGAAGTTTAGGTCCAATGCAAAGATAGATAATGCCGAGCGATAGAAAAAAGGACAAACCACTGAAGAAATGAGTATGTTAGCTGAATTTCCTTGAACATGCACTTCTTTAGTGGCTTCATAGTTTGATGCATCATTTTTGAAATTGTTACTACTGCTTCATTAGCTTACACTATCTAATCATCTTTTTCTTACATCTTTGGTCATATATATTACTGGTTGTCAGTTTCAAAGTTATTTTCTTTTTTTTCTTTTCTGACTGGTTCATTGCCTTTGTACCCTTTTTCTGCTTGCCTTTGAGATGTCATGTCCGTGTTAAGCTACTCACGTTCAGACTTTTTATTTTATACTTCCAATTTTATTGTTCTATACTACAATCAAACTTTTTATTTTATACTTCCATTTCCTGTGTTCTCTATGTTCCTTCCAAATGTTTTAAAGTGTGCAGGTCGAAACTGGACTCATGGAAGTGACCGAAAAGAACCAGTTGTCCTGCTATTTGTTCAAGTCCCAGCCAAGATACTTGAAGACCATCTATCTGTGGCCTATAGCTATAATTATATTCGTCGACGCGTACGTTGATGTCAGCTGCCATTCAATCTAACCAGGAGACAAGCAATGTGACTATGACAGGACTTGCTTAGCAAATACGTGCACCAGAAAACGATATCTAATGCATCTTGCATCTATTTTACAGGTAAACAGTATAAATCAGATGTCAAAATGATTATCGTTGTTCAGTTCAATTGTAAATATATCTATGATGTATAAATGTAAATCAAATGTATGACAATTGACATACACATCCAGACGGTTCTTTATTGACCCTATTGTTACAGTTTGTATTTATGTCTCCATGTCTCTGTTCTTTCGGAATCTCTCCCTCATATATGTCCACACACGTAGCAGATTAGCAATATATATGGGCGCGGAGCCACCTGTCCTAGAGTGTGTGTGTGTCTATATATATATATATATATATATATATATATATATATATATATAGTTTCATATTTTATATATGTGTGTAATTGTAAATTTTATGTGTATATATACGCGCATACATAAATTAGCAGCGAAGAATACGTATTTGAAACCCTAATGTAATATATTAGCAGCAAAGAAAACGTATTAGAAAACCTAATGCAATTGTAAAACTGAAAACAATAATCAATTGGAAAGAAAAAAGAAAAGAAAAAGAAAAAAGAAAAAAGAGGACGGCCCTCGAGGATCTTTAGCTCCGGTTGGTAATACCAACCGGGACTAAAGAGGCCAGCCATCGGGGCCCGACTCGGGACCTCTTTAGTTCCGGGGCTAAAGGGAACCGGGACTAAAGGTCGGGCCTTTAGTCCCGATTTCTTAGCCCAGGCTCCATGGCTGCAACTTGCCTATCTCCTTTACGTGTCTCGGTTCGTGTCTCTCTACACGTGGCGGCCATTACTTTCCCCTTCGGAAACAGGCCCACGAGGATTTTTCCGTCCATCCAGTCATCCACTGACGGAGTCGTCTGCCCAACTTCGCTTGAAGCTGCTCGCCGGACGGGATCTATGGCGTCTGTCTACTGGAGCCTAGAGGTCGGTGGCGGCGGATCTTGACGGCCAGTTCGGCCACTGGTTCGCGGGCAGCAGCTCCGACTGAGACGCATGAGTGAATAGTAATGCACATCCAGCCACAGATGGTCGGAGCCTTGGAGGCACGTAAGGGCAACTCGCCACCAGCTTAGAACCCGCTCGTGCTCGGAGCTCGACTCCACGTACTCTCGCCGCTCGCCTGCCTAGATAGCTTCTCCGAGCTCAAGTTGATCTATTTGTTCGTATGAGGATTGAGGAAGATGCAGCCATGTTGCAGTTCGCCGCCACCGCTGTCAATCCTGGCTGCTGGCGGCCGCGCGCACGACATCAGGAGGGCCACCGGGGGTCACCATGGTCGTTGTCCGAGACCTCTTCACCGGCGATGACAACGACTAAGATTAAGAAGCCGCCACGTGCCTTCGAGGCTTCGAGCGAGCTGACCGGCGGTGCTTCCGTCTCCCGTCTCGCATGTGCCTCACCATCTCCCACCAAGGCCATAGCCACCGCCAAGGGCGAGCTCGTCTCCACTGTCCTGCTGTCCATGTACATGCGAGGGGCTGATGGCGGCTCCATTATTTTTGAGGCATGCGGTGTAAACGGAGATTAAAAAATGAGGGTCCACCATTGAAGAGAACGCACGGATGCCGTTCATGCATTTGGAGACACGGATCGAGACAAACAAAAGGGACACACAAGCTCCAGCCAGGCTCCATGACCGGGGCTAAAGGCCATTTTGGACCGGGGCTAAAGACCCATCGTGCAGTAGTGCATGTGCTGCAATAATGAGCATGTGAATCTTCATCTAAGAATATATATTTCGAACCCGTGTGTGTGTGCGCGTGTGTGTTATTAAGGGTATTGTTCTAGACATGAAAACTGGCCTTTGGGTTTTCATCATAAATACAAAAGATTGGAGATAAATAGTTTTTTTTTTTTTTGCGACCGATTGGAGATAAATAGTTGAGATTAATTCTATGGCCATTGCGGCATGCCTTCTTTAGTTATATATATAGCTTGTATCACCATCCCACAAGTAACACTAGCTAAGGCCTTGTTTAGTTTCTCCAACTTCTCCCAAATATTTCTAGATTTTCCGTCACATCAATCTTTAGCTGCATGTATGGAGCATTAAATGTAGGTAAAACAAATAACTGATTGTACTTTTAGTATCTATATGTTGAGACGAATCTTTTGAGTCTAGTTGGTCCATGTTTGGATAAAGTTTGTTAAATAACAACGAAAGTGCTACAACGCAAATTCCAAATATTTATCGGAACTAAACAAGGCCTAACCAGAAACCACGCCGCATGATGAGATAGAAAATGTCAGAATCCTGGGCAGTTTGCAAGTAGCCGAGACGTTATAGCATAGTAATAGGAGGCATATATGAGGAAGGCAATTAGGAAACTTTGAGGAGTCCAATCAGTTGGAAATAGAAGCGAGTACCATGACGAGGTTTGGGTTCACGGCTAGAACAGCTGTCTCGTGCAGCACGAATCTGTCATTCATCATTCTTGTGTTAGAGCTGCCATCGGTTTGTCCCTGTATTCACGGCTAGAGACAGGCCTTCGAACGATTTATCAATTGAGCTTTAGTCTCGGCCAAAAATTATATCCGGGGCTAAAGACCTTTAGTCTCGGTTGGTAAGACTAAATGTGAATCTTTAGCCCCGGTTGGTATTACCAACCCAGGACCTTTAGTCCCGGTTGCTAATACCAACCGAGGCTAAAGGGTGAACCTTTAGCCTCAGTTGGTGTTACCAACCGAGACTAAAGGTCCTTTTAGCCCCGGTTGGTGTTACCAGCCGGGGCTAAAGGTCATTCCCGAGTGGATTCAAAAGGAAAACGTTCAGAACTACATCACGTGGGTTAGCCCCGGTTGGTGTTACCAGCCGGGGCTAAACGTCATTCCCGAGTGGATTCAAAAGGAAAACGTTCAGAACTACATCACGTGGGTTGTGTATCTCAGTTGGTAAGCGTACATGAGGCGAGAGGTGCTGAGTTCGAATCTCACAGATGCACATTTATTTTTTCTCGTGGAAACCTTTAACCCCGGTTGGAAGCACCCGGGACTAAAGGGTCCGACCTTTAGCCCCGGATTGGTAGCCCCGGTTGGGAAAACCAGGGCTGGATTGGTAGCCCCGGTTGAGGCTAAACCGGGGCTAAAGGCCGTTTTTCGAGTAGTGATTGTTGGGCTAGCTTGCCGGTGATGGTCGTTGTTGGGGGAAGGAACCTCGGCAGTGACGTACCGCAGGCTGACAGGGGAAATAACCCTCGCGCGCCCCGCGCACCTTCGAAGAAGCACTTGTCGGGCTAGCTTGCCGGTGATGGTCGTTGTTGGGGGAAGGAACCCTCGGCAGTGACGTATCGCAGGCTGACAGGGGAAATGACCCTCGCGCGCCCCGCGCACCTTCGAAGAAGCACTTGTCGCTTGTCAATCCCTCGGGTCATTTTTCTAACCTTCGGATGTTAGCCCGACCCTCGAGATATTTTTCTGTTTCTTACAGGCAGGAGGCGTGAAGTACACGGTGTGTGATCCTCGCGCGTCCTGCAAACCTTCGGAGGAAACGTCAAGCCTAACACGCGGCCGGCAGGCGCGGGCCTCGCGACTGAAGCGGTGGTTTGACAAGCCGAAGGTCGACCCTCGCGTTCCCGCAGGAATGCGCATTAGTCGGGTGGCGACGGGCGCACAGAAGGCGGATTAGGGTTTCCTTACCGCCCGTGTTTGTACGTTTCTACCCTTCCACTGTACAGCGCTAAGGAATCTTTCTTGTACCCTTTTGTAATTTGGTTAGTGTCTCTTGGCATTCCCTATAAATACCAAGGGATGAACAGTGTAATGGGGGTCGATTTCGGAAAAGGAAAATAGCACCACTGTTTCCTCTTTCTATACCTTCGCTGTGTTTTCGCTCTTGGCTCCGACGGTTGGACACCTTCGCCACTCCCCTGTATGTGTGCGGAGGTAGGGCTAATGTGGTTCCAACAGTTTGGCGCCGTCCGTGGGGACCGAAGTTCGAAATGGCCGGAAATAGAAGGGCGTCCTCAACCAGAGACCATCGCGTAACCAGAGAGGCCACGGCGACGATTCAGCCTGTAGAAGAGAATGTAGAACCCTCGGGAACAGAAAAAATCACTCCTGAGGCAGAGATCTCGGGCCCTCATGCTCGGCTGCGGTCACAGCCACACCCGCACACCTCCGAAGGAGGAGGGGGAGGAGATGAAGAGGAATTGGGCCTCGAGGCCTTAGAAAGACTTCAAGCTGAATTGCAGGAGAAGAAAAGGCGCCTAGACCATCTTAAAAGGCACAACCGGTTGCGTGCCATCAGGCAAAAGGCGGACGAAGCAAGAAAACAGCTCCGTCGAATGGAAGAGTCCCTCGCGGCAGCTGAGGCAGAAGCCGAGGGTTGGAATGACAGGGAAATGTCGCCACCCCCAAGAGGGGAATGACATGCAGGATCAGGGCAACCCCCGCCAGCCACCACCACCCCCACCGCCACCAAATTACCCAAACAACCCATACCTTGAGAGACCACCAAATTTTCGCCAACTTTACCAAGATGAGAGAGAGCTCAACCTTCGCAACCAGCGAAGGGCCCAACAACACCAAATGCCCTACGACCCAAAATTCCCACTCTCCCAGATACTGCAAACCCATCCCTGGCCACCGTGCTACAATCCACAAAACTTGCCCCGTTACGACGGACTTACTGACCCTCTCCAATTCATAATGAGTTATGAAGCAGCAGTGGCCGCAGCAGGGGGAGATGAATCAACAATGGCGAAGTCCTTCGTAATCATCCTTCGCGACATTGCGCAGACATGGTACAGCAACCTGCGCCCCGGAACTGTGGATTCCTGGGCCAACCTCAGAGACAGGCTCTGCACAAACTTCAAGGATATTACAGCAGCCCCATCAAACCCTATTGAGTTGTTCAATTGTAAACAAGAAGAGCGCGAACCACTACAAGATTACTGGCGAAGGTTCATCCAAATCAGAGCAAGAACCCCGGGGATATCCGACGAGGCCGTAATCCTCGCAGCTGCCAGCGGTCTGCGCCCAGGACCATGCTCCTCGAAGTTTGCCAGAAAACCGGCAAACACAATCGAAGAACTACATGAAACAATGGAAAGATACTGTAGAGCGGACATGGACTTCAGGGTAAAGTCCGACGCCCGAAGAGCACAACAGAAACCGCAGACGAGGCCTCAAGCGAGAGAAAACAACCCTTGCCAAGACCAAAGTAACATTGGCGCAATCAACAAAACAGGCCCACTCGAAGACCAAAGAAGGGGCACCCAGCCTTCGGGCAACCAAAATCCGCAAGGATTCCCACCTCCGCTTGATCAAAGGAACCAACAAAAGGATCCCGCCAAAATGTATTGCCATTTTTGTGGTCCCGGCAAAGGTCACACCACCAAACAATGCGAGTGCTTCACCAAGGGAAAAGAGTACCAAGAATCCAAAAGAGCCGCATCGGCCGATAACTGAACCATCAACCACACCAGAAAGCCAAACTTGAACCCAACCCACGCTCCATACCAGTACACCCCAATAAACTATGGCCTACCGTCGCACCAACCCTTCTACGCACATCACCCCCACTACAATCAAACCCCTTATCAGCCACACACCATTCCTCAACGCCAGAACACACCATACTCCGTTTCATTCCCAGCAACACCTCAAACACCAACCAACCAACAAGCAGGCAATGCTCTACCACCACCGCCCCCAATACCAGCACTGCCAGCTCCTCAACCTGTCAAATCCGAAGCCCAAACCCAAATAACCATCAACAACCCAACATCAACCTTCGGTGTAATACTCGCCATCACCGGGGGCTCCAACGAAGATCATGGCAACAAAAGACAAAGAAAAGAACATACCAGAAGAGTGCACCACGTAGCCGTCGAAGGACCGCACAAGTATGGGCGATGGTCCCATATCCCAATAACTTTCGATTCTGGTGACATGAAGTTAAGGGATTACCCTCACACTGACGCTATGGTGATCGAAACCAACCTAGCAAGGTGGACAGTCACCAAAATCCTGGTCGACACAGGAAGCTCCGTGGACATTCTGTTCGCAACAACCTTCGATAGCATGAAGCTTGACAAAAACCTCTTGCAACCCGCTGGCAACCCCCTATACGGCTTCGGCGGTCAGCAAGTAAGAGCTATTGGAAAAATCTCTCTGCCCGTAACCTTCGGTGACCAAGTAAATTGCAGAACAGAGCACATAACCTTCGACGTGGTTGACATGTTCTACCCTTACAATGCAATCTTTGGTCGAGGGGTCACCAATGCCTTCAACACGGTCATCCATCCTTCATATCTTTGCATGAAGCTTCCCGCTCCAAATGGGGTTGTTGCAGTGTACGGAGATCAAGACATCGCAAGAGCAGCTGAGGGAACAGTAGCACCTGGGCAACGTAATGTCCATAATCTGTCAAAGCCTCAAGCAACAAACCTCAACATCGAAGATGAAACATACAGTGATCAAAGAAGAGCATCACCCAAAGAAGAAACCAAACAAATCCAACTCTTCGAGGGCAACTCTGAAAGAAAAGTATTCATTTCGGCCCACTTAGACCCCCAGTTAGAAAACAACTTTATACGTTTTCTCAAAGAAAATTCTGACACCTTCGCTTGGTCAGCGGAAGACCTCAAGGGAGTGAACAGATCCTTGATTGAGCATAGCCTAAACATAAAGCAAGGATATCGTCTCCGCAAAATGTCAGAAGAAAGGAAAGAGGCAGCGAGGGCAGAAGTAAAAATACTCTTGGATGCAAGGGTCATCCGCCCCATCAAATATCCATCATGGCTCTCAAATGTGGTCCTAGTCCAGAAAAAGAACAAGAAATGGAGAATGTGCGTAGATTTCACGTGCTTAAACAAAGCTTGCCCGAAGGATGATTTTCCCTTACCAAACATAAGCACCTTGGTTGACAGAGTAGCCGGATGTCAAATGCTTTCTCTCCTCGACTGTTTCTCGGGGTACCATCAAATCTGGATGAATGAAGAAGACGAAGAAAAAACAAGCTTCATCACACCTTCGGGCACCTTTTGTTTTCGGAGAATGGCAGAAGGCTTGAGAAACGCAGGGTCTACCTTCGCTCGCATGACGTCTGAAGTCTTCAAAGATGATCATGCCATCTCTGCCTATGTCGATGATCTGATAGTTCAAAGCCAACAAAGAGAAAGCCACATATCAGATCTGGCAAGAGTGTTCAACAACCTTCGGTCTGCCGGGTTGAAGCTTAATCCTGAAAAATGTGTCTTCGGAGTCAGCGAAGGAAAACTGCTAGGCTGTATTGTCTCAGCAAGGGGGATCGAAGCAAACCCAGAGAAAATTGATGCCATCATCAATATGGAACCACCAACGAACAAAAAAGCAACTCAGCGATTGTCAGGGCGCTTAGCAGCACTTAGCAGGTTCATCTCCAGATCAGCTGAGCGAGGGTTACCTTTCTTTGAAACTTTGAGAAGCACTGCTCCATTCAATTGGGGACCTCGACAAATGAAAGCCTTCGAGGATTTGAAAAAGTATCTCACCAACTTGACCGTCTTGACCAGCCCTAGCAAAGGGTACTTGTTACTGCTGTATGTGGCAGCTTTGCCCCATGCAGCCAGCGCGGTGCTGATCAAAGAGGTGCACGAAAACAGCAAGGCCAGGCAGGCCCCAATCTACTATGTGTCAGAAACCCTCGAGGGCCCCAAGCGAAACTACTTAGAGCTCGAGAAGATAGCGTACGCCGTGGTCATGGCGTCAAGAAAGCTAAAGCACTATTTTCAAGCATACGAGATTCAAGTACCCTCAGCATACCCCCTCGAAAACATATTCAAGAACAATGAGGCGGTCGGCAGAATAGCAAAATGGGCAGTCGAATTGAAAAGCTACACCATAACCTTCGTGGGAAGAACAACGATCAAATCACAGGCCCTAGCAGATTTCATAGCCGAATGGACTCCAGACCCTCGTAGAGATGGAGTCGAAACAGATCCATTTTGGACAGTGTATGTCGACGGAGCCTGGGGAGCAGCTGGAGCAGGAGCCTCGTCTATCCTAGTTTTGCCATCTGGGTCGAAGCTAAGATACGCTAAAAGACTCGATTTCAAGTGCACAAATAATTCCGCAGAATATGAAGCTGTAGTACTGGCACTTTCAAGACTTCGAGCATTGTCAGTTCGAAGGGCAGTCATCAACACAGATTCCCAAGTCATTGCGGGTCATATCGAGAAAAATTACAAAGCAAAAGATTTAGAGCTGCAAAAGTACTTACAATATGTCCGAAGGTTACAATCTTTCTTCCTCGGCACAACAGTAAAAGCAATACCAAGATCCGAGAACAGCGAGGCAGACAATCTGGCCAAAGCAGCAGCACAACAACTACAGCTACCCCCCGACATGTTTTACGAGGTAACAACACAATCAGCCATCGAAGCACCTGGAAAAACAGCGAAGCTGATCAATGCACTTCAAAGCGAAGACTGGAGATCCCCAATCATGGCCTATATCAACGGGTTGCACGAGCCCGATTCCAAAGAAGAAGAAAACAGGCTCAGTCAAAGAGCTCGAGGATACAAAATAGTGGACAACATTTTGTTCAAAGCCTCGGTGACCTCCCCATGGCTAAAATGGGTGTCGCAGAATCAAGGAAAGGACATACTCAAACTCATCTACGAAGGTATCTGTGGCTCTCACAATGGCCCGAGAGCGCTAGTCGGAAAAGCGTTCCGTCAAGGTTTTTATTTGCCAACAGCATTACGAGATGCAGAAGAAATTGTCAAGCATTGCGAGGGATGCCAACTAACAGCAAAAACACAAAATGCCCCAGGTGCCCCAACAACTATGATATGCCCAACATGGCCATTGCAAAGATGGGCAATGGACCTCGTCAGTCCACTGCCAACAGCTCCAGGAAACCTTCGTTACGCAGTGGTAGCTGTGGAATATTTCACAAAGTGGTCTGAAACCAGACCATTGGCTTGTATCACCTCCCTAGCCGTGAAAAAGTTTTTTTGGCAGCAAATAGTTTGTCAGTTCGGAGTTCCCAAACACCTAACCGTCGACAACGGCACTCAATTTGACAGCGAGGTCTTCAAGGAATTCTGCGCTCAAATTGGAACAATTTTGTGCTTCGCCTCAGTCCGGCACCCTCAATCCAATGGCCTCGTTGAAAGAGCTAATGCAACAATCTTTCAAGCAATATCCAAAAAACTGCAAGGCAGACCCAAAGGAAAATGGGCAGAAGAGCTAACCTCGGTCACCTGGTCCCATAACACTTCGAAATGCAGAGCCACCAAATTCACACCTTTTAGGCTTCTATTTGGGGAAGAAGCCGTGTTACCAGAAGAATTGAAACATGGCTCTCTCAGAACGACCCTCGAATCAGATGAACAAAACCAGCTGCTTGATAAAGATTTGCTCGAGGAAACAAGATGCAACGCGGTGCACAACCTTCGCAAGTATCAAGAAGAAACCAAAAAATGGAGAGACAAAAAGGTGAGAATCAAAGACTTGAAGAAGGGTGACCTCGTCCTCATTCGGAAACAAAACGCCAACATGGCGGGAAAATTTCAGCCAAAATGGACGGGACCATACCTGATAGTAGAATGCAATCGTCCTGGGTCCTATCATCTATCCGATAGCGAAGGAAACCGCCTGCCTCACACCTGGAATGTTGACGACCTTCGCAAATACTATTCATAGCGGAGACTTAGCGAGCCCTCGCAACATGTAATTTGCTTTTCATCTTTTATCTTTATTAGTACCATGCTTGTAACCAAAACTAAGGAGCTGCAGTCTTTCCTTACGAAGGGGCGTAAGGTTTTTTAACGAGGCAGTATCCAAATCCTTAATACAAGCAACAACCCCCAAAAAAATTTGTTTGTTTTCCATCAACTTCGATAAAAGCAACTCTTCTTCAAGAGAGCTCTTAATCGATAATTACCCACGAGGATTGCTTCGAAACACAAACATTTTTGAACCAAACTTGTAAAGCAAACTTCACCTCCACCTAAGATATGGGGAGGCGCAAAGTCCAAAAAATGCAAGTACCCTCGCAGAAACGCCAGGGGCTTGTAAAGCAAACTTCACCTCCACCTAAGATAAGGGGAGGCGCGAAATCCAAAAAATGCAAGTACCCTCGCAGAAACGCCAGGGGCTTGTAAAGTAAACTTCACCTCCGCCTAAGATAAGGGGAGGCGCGAAGTCCAAAAAATGCAAGTACCCTCGCAGAAACGTCAGGGGCTTGTAAAGCAAACTTCACTTGCACCTAAGATAAGGGGAGGCGCGAAGTCCAAAAAATGCAAACACCCTCGTAGAAACGCTAGGGGTTTGTAAAACAAACTTCACCTCCACCTAAGATAAGGGGAGGCGCGAAGTCCAAAAAACTGCAAGTACCTTCGTAGAAACGCCAGAGGCTTGTAAAACAAACTTCACCTCCACCTAAGATAAGGGGAGGCGCGAAGTCCAAAAAAATGATAGTACCCTCGCAAAATGCCAAGGGCTCGCAAAGCAAACTTCACCTCCACCCCAGACAAGGGAAGGTGCGAAGTCCCAAAAAGTCAAACACCCCAAACAGCATACATAAACGTTAAGCGAGCCTCGCAGAAAGGAAAGGGGACGTCGTTGTTTTGCTAAAACGGCATACATAAATGTTAAGCGAGCCTCGCAAAAAGGAAAGGGGGCATCGCTGTTTTTCCCAAACAGCATACATAAACGTTAAGCGAGCCTCGCAAAAAGGAAAGGGGGCGTCGTTGTTTTCCAAAAACAGCATACATAAACGTTAAGTGAGCCTCGCAAAAAGGAAAGGGGGTGTCGCTGTTTTCCTAAAACAGCATGTTTTCCCCAAACAACATACATAAACGTTAAGCGAGCCTCACAAAAAGGAAAGGGGGCGTCGCTGTTTTCCCCAAACAACATACATAAACGTTAAGCGAGCCTCGCAAAAAGGAAAGGGGGCATCGCTGTTTTCCTAAAACAACATACATAAACGTTAAGTGAGCCTCGCAAAAAGGAAAGGGGGCGTCGCTGTTTTCCCCAAACAGCATATGTTGACACTTGCTAACGTCGTCACTAGGAGTAGACTATGAAATCTATCCCCGGCAACGGCGCCAGAAATGCTTGTTGGTAGTTCTTAACTACACCTAGGATAGGGTAGCTAAAGTAGTTATCTACTAATGCCACACGGGGTTGTCAGTCCCGACACTAGTAGGAGCTAACTAGCGGGAATGCAATCTACCAGGAGAAGATTCTGCAAGCGCACAGAACTATCGTAGTAGCACTTCCCTGGGAGTACCAGGTGTCGATTTATTTGATCCCAAAGGAAGGCTAGGGTGGTGTATGAGTAGAGTCAAGGAGGGGATGAGAGTCGAAGAATAAGAAAAGGGAAAGGAGAAAGGCTAGAAAGAATATGTGGGTGGATAGGTAAGGATGAAATGGATGGCTAAGGTAAGGTGGATGGATAGATAGAGAGTAACTAAGGGTAACTAAGATAACTAACTACTAACTAATAACTACTCCTAGATGACCACGAAGCAAGATAACTACGAAGCAAGACAGGCAAATGTCAATAAAGCAACCTAGTTAAGTAAAGTTTTATTCCTATCTTATCAAGTATCGAGGCGTACTAGCCTTTACCACTGACTTAGGTTGAACGCTAGCACAACGGGCCTTACTGTTAAACTGGGCCAACTACGTGGTGGAATTCAAGGCGCACAGGGCCGTCACCACCTGCTTGCTACCACAGCTATCCGGGGGTCCAGCCGTATCTGAAGGTAAGTCTATAACTAAGCACCACACTTAACTATATTGTAACTATCTCTACCCTAGCTTTGAATAGAGACACCCTTGCGGACGTCAGAGCAAATACTTGACTTAACAAGATAAACACTAAACTAACTAAGCAACCTATTGGCAAAGATCAAACACTAAGCTCACTAGAGATTAACTACTATGGCTAAGTGAATTGATCTGTAGGATAGCTAGGCACTCAAGCAATCAATCAAGTATACCACTCAATACTGATAAGTAGAATAAAGTAATACTTGAAATGATGAAATAGAATATAGTAAAGTGCTTGAGTAACAAGAGCAAAACCTGAACTGGAGATGAAGGAAGACTCTTCCCAGCTCCAGGATCGATCACTCGCACGCCTCTACTCTTGAGCTAAGCCTTGAGCAGCGCTTCCGCGAGGGCAAAGATGCCTTGCTCTACTAGCTACCTACTTGCCTAAGCTTGGCTAAACCCTAAGCTATCAGCTCTCTGGCTCTAGCCTTGCTTCCCTTGCTTGTGTGTTGCTTGGTTGTGGTGTCTTCTGAAGTGAAGCCTCAGGGGGGTATTTATAGCCTTGTGGAATGAGGGGGGTATTTATAGGGGGCAGCCAGCCGACCTAGGGCAAACCCTAGTGGCGGGCGCCAGCCCTAGGTGGCGGCCGCCACCCCCATCACCGTTGGATGCACCACCCTTGCTTCAACGACATCCAGGAGCTCCAGAGATGCGATGGTTAGGTCTATTGCATGTCCAAGTAACCGCCATTTGGTCTTGATCCACGCCACACCCTCCTGAGCCGTCCGATGCCACTGACCAAGTG
This sequence comes from Coix lacryma-jobi var. lacryma-jobi, assembly GCA_009763385.1. Classification (NCBI taxonomy): domain Eukaryota; kingdom Viridiplantae; phylum Streptophyta; class Magnoliopsida; order Poales; family Poaceae; genus Coix; species Coix lacryma-jobi. Next base: position 126,497,727 of record CM019830.1, read on the forward strand.
ACCAAGGGCCAAGATTTGGCCTTGGGAAGGTCACACGGATCAGTGACGTGGCAAGGAGGGAAGTTGGGCCTCTCCATGTGGCGGGCGCCACCTAGGGGTGGCGGGCACCACCCCACTTAGGCCCATTTGGGCCCTGCTGAGTGGGCTCGTCTCCTGATGGGTCCATTCTCCAAATTTGGTCCAAATCCTGCATTCAAATAAAAATCTATGGACATGTGGAATTTGGTTAGTTTGAAACCTATTTGACTACATTTCATGCCTTTTTGGTGAAGTTTAGGGTAAAATGTTGATGGTAAAACAGGTGTTTAAGGACCATCAACAACATACATAAACGTTAAGCGAGCCTCGCAAAAAGGAAAGGGGGTGTCACTGTTTTCCTAAAACAGCATACATAAACGTTAAGCAAGCCTCGCTAAAAGAAGAGGGGGCGTCGCTACTTTCCAAAGCACAGTTCTTAAGCGATAAAGCGAGCTCCGACATAAAGTCAGCGAAGGTCAAAAGTCATTCTTTATCAATTGCCAAAAATGAGCCACAACGGGGCTAAACATTTTTACAACTCCCTCCCACAACTATAAATTCACCACAACATGATACACTTTTCCTGGAAAGTATAAATTTACAAGGAATCCCCCCATCCTCAATTAACAATACATCTTTACAACTCTCACCTCCAACTTCAAACCCCGTCTCTATCGGCACAATGGGTCCCCACAATAAAGGAGCCGCAGGCACAATTGGCAGCTCCCCGGGCAACACCCTCGCCCTATACATATATCGACGAGCCACGTCATCACTTTCTAAAGGTTCCTCCTTTGGAATTACAAGAGAACCGTCTGGTCCCGTTTCAAGGTTACTACGCCCAAACAAATAATCCAGAGCCGTCTTCTCATCGATGTCGTCATCAACAACGGGTTGCGAAGAAGAACTAAACAAAAAGCGCGCAGCTTGCCGATCCGTATAATCCGCGTCACGCCAAAAACAGCTCGATCGGCTGTTCTTCAAATCATACCTTCGCACCTTAGACCACCAAAAACGCTCAAAGGATAGCGAAGGGTGTTTGAGTTTAGCTCGAGCCCATGATTCACCAGTTATAAAAGTATCCTGATAGTTTAACGTGAGAGGCGTCACATCAAACACCTCAAGCACGGTTCCATCAGGAACCTGCATCGCCAAACAGACAAACAAATTCTCAATCTTTTACATCAGCACGTTCCCTTCGCAAAATTTTACAAAATGACCCTCTTTTACAATCGTCCCCAGTAGCTCACACCTGCTCGGGATCCTCATGCTCCTCCACCGCAGCCTCGCCAGTTGTAGCAGCCCCCGCCATTGCTTGGTCAGCAGCAGTTGCTCCGACCTCAGCTGATTCCTCAACAGTAGACACCATTGTGGCAGGGGCCTCTTCGGCCGAGGGAACCTCTTCAACCGAAGGAACATCCGCAGAGCTGTGCGCAGGTGCGGCCTTGGAGCAACCAGCAACATCATCAGTCGTAGACGGCGAAGGCATCGCGTCCCTCCGAGCCTGCAAGAAAAAATACGGGGGGGGGGGGGGACACAGAAATGAATACTAACACTTTCTTACATAAGTAAACCAAAAAATTAAAATTTATTCCGATATCACAAACCTGACGTGTAGCTTCGGCAGCCTCCTCAAAGGCAAGTGCACGGCCCCACCAGCAATCCAGAATCTGTGAAGCAAGCGCATCGCACAATTCCGAACCTCCGCGTCATCAACCTTCATTTTACACACTTCGTCAACCGTCGGGAAAACATGGCTGGGTTTCCTAATCTTGCAAAGGTGCTTGCAGTCAGCTTGGCGAAGTGTACCGGCCATAGCTAAAGCTCCGGCGTAGCCCCCAAAGTCAGCTGCATTACCAACCAATGAGCTAAAAACATCAAGCTCATTACATAGCCAACCTTCGAAGGCCTCCGTGTTAGCAGCAGGCAGTGGCTCCCCGGCAGAGCCGCCGACTTCGGTCAAGCAGGTGTCAACTTTGTCCTTAATTTTCTCCATGCTCTTCTGCCACGCCTCTGATCGAGAAGCCAATTCCAAGGTCAGTTCTTCTATGCGGCTCTTCGCAGAGGTCAAGTCCTTGTCCTTATCACGGCAGGCATATAACAGCTCAGCGTTACGACTCACAACCTCCTGCGCTTCCTCTCGGGTTTTCTTAACCTTCTCAAAAGCTCCTTTAAGCTCAATTTCTTTGTTCTCTAAACTTCGCCGGAGGTCTTTATTTTCTTTCTCAACCTCGACCAACTGGTTCCTTAGATAGTCATCGTTTAAACCAGCCCTTCGGCGCGCAGAGCGACTGAGAAGCATCAGCTCAGCCAACTTAACGTCAATATCATCATGAAGCTTGTCTAATGGTTGGTTGACCAATCGAAGCTCGGCCTCCAGCACATAGACCCGACCAAACACACGTCCAAGAAAACGCCTTTCCTCCGGAGCGCATTGTAAATGGCACTCTCGAAGGTCCGGACTCGTGAAAAGCTCCGTCGCCGGATCTGAAACCCCAACCTTCTTGGCAAAGTAAGGAAGGCTGGACCGGCTAGCTTCGCCATATGGCCTCTTACCAGGGTTTTGTTCCGATTCAAGCTCACTCTTCACCTCAAAACCGTCAACCCAGATGTGTGACCCCGCGAACTCGGGCACTAACCCTCGCTCGGGACTCTCAGGCTCGAGGTCCCGCAGTATCTCATCAATGTTACGTGCGGCTTCAGCATCGGCGCTCGATGAGACAACCGCCTTCCCACGGTCATCACCAATGGACACCTCATCGTCCGAGTCACCCTCGTCACTAGAGGTGTCGCTATCCTCATCAGATGAATCATCCTCAGCGCCAGTCTCTTTCTCCGCCTCTTTATCGGCCTCTTTCTCCTCCTCCTTTTCATCATCATCGGAAGCACCATCGTCATCTGAAATCTGGATCAGAGCTCTGATCCCGCCGACGCGCGGTACATGCCCTCCAACCCTAGCAACACCTCAGCCTTCCGTCACCGATACAATGGCCGAGGAAGAGGAAGTGTCGGCAGCGCCCGACACCACAGCAACCTTCGTCGCCAGCGTTTTGACTCGACCGACGCCGGCGCCGCCGCGGCCTCAACCACGACCCCTCTTCGGCCGTGAAACAATCTCTTTCTCCCCCGTGGACACGCGCTTTCTCTTTTTCGGCGCATCCTCGCTCGAAGGTACGGGCCAATCAGGGTACGAGATCCCTAACATGTCGAAGAGCCTGTTGACACGACCACCACTCCCCACAGCACTGTGAATAGCCTTAACCTCGAGAGTCGACAACTTTTCGACAAGAACTTCAACAGTTTGCTGAACCCTTTTCAGGACAGCTTCGACGCCAGTTTTCCGACTGGGAAATTTCTTGAGAGTATTCTCCCAGATCTTGTTCAAATCCAGTTTTGGTTTCTTCAAACCCCTCGCCTCATAGGCAGAATCGTCTTCAACAGCGAACCAGGCTTGCCGCCAGCTGAGGGGCCACACCTTAGCGCAGCAGTACTCCTCTACCAAGTCTCGAGTGCACTGAGAGCGAGAAATCACCCTAAGGCAGTCAACAGCCACATGTGCCTCCGCAGTCATCAAGGCCTCGGCACTCACATCTCCGAGGGGCGGAAGCTCACCGCAAAGATCAGCAGCTCCGCCAAGCTTATCATAAAACCAGTGCTCCTGCCACCCGCTCGTCCACTTATTCTTCTGAGCCTGCACTGGAAGCTCCGAGCCAGCCCGATGGCAGAAGGTGTACACCGCAAACTGACCCAAGCTAATGTTACCTTTGCTGTCAGCAATCTTCCTTGGCTGCATGTGGACATGGTGAGTCCGCATGAAACCTTCGACATGCGGAACAACACCTTGAGAGCGACAAGCCCACACGAAAGTGGACAACTTCGTAAAACACGATGGTGTCAGCTGATGAAACTTCAGTTTAAAGCGTTGAAGAACCGATGTCACAAAAGAAGACACCGGAAAGCGCAGACCAGCTTCGAAGAACTCTTCAAAAATGACAACCTCGTCGGCCTCCGGTTTGGGAATTGTCTCTCCCGAACTGGCCCTCGCCTTTCCATCCTCGATCCAGCCCCGCCTGACGTACGACGCCAGATCCGAGTTGCAAACCCGGCTAAGTACGAACTCAAAGGTCACTCCATCATCCACAACAGACAGAGAAGCAGCACGAGCAGTTTGCTTCAACCTAGCCATTCTCTCCAGCTCAAACCTTCGCAGACCACAAGCCACCAAACCTTCGCAAAAAACCTTAACAAACCCTCGCAACAAGGAAAAAACGGCAGCAGGGTGGCTAAGGCAAAAGGATGGCGCAATTCACACCAAACACCAACCCCAACTATTTATAGGTCAGGGCATGAGCCACTCAATCCGACAAACTCGGCATGGCCCCCGAAAAAACGGCACGAAAAACAAAACGAACAGTTACAAGGCAAATAAGATGGCTCGGCCAACAAACAGCCGCGGGCGTCGCTGCCGAGGGACACTCTTCGTTTCCAAACAAAAGGCGCTGCTTGGGCCTAAAGACCGTTTTTTAGATCCAAGCCATCGAGGGGCTACTGTTGGGGGAAGGAACCCTCGGCAGTGACGTACTGCAAGCTGACAGGGGAAATAACCCTCGCGCGCCCCGCGCACCTTCGAAGAAGCACTTGTCGCTTGTCAAGTCCCTTGGGTTATTTTTCTAACCTTCGGATGTTAGCTCGACCCTCGAGATATTTTTTGTTTCTTACAGGCAGGAGGCGTGAAGTACACGGTGCATGATCCTCGCGCGTCCTGCAAACCTTCGGAGGAAACGTCAAGCCTAACACGCAGCCGGCGGGCGCGGGCCTCACGACTGAAGCGGTGGTTTGACAAGCCGAAGGTCGACCCTCGCGTTCCCGCAGGAATGCGCATTAGCCGGGTGGCGACGGGCGCACAGAAGGCGGATTAGGGTTTCCTTACCGCCCGTGTTTGTACGTTTCTACCCTTCCGCTGTACAGCGCTAAGGAATCTTTCTTGTACCCTTTTGTAATTTGGTTAGTGTCTCTTGGCATTCCCTATAAATACCAAGGGATGAACAGTGTAATGGGGGGTCGATTTCGGAAAAGGAAAATAGCACCACTGTTTCCTCTTTCTATACCTTCATTGTGTTTTCGCTCTTGGCTCCGACGGTTGGACACCTTCGCCACTCCCCTGTACGTGTGTGCGGAGGTAGGGCTAGTGTGGTTCCAATAGTCGTCGACTCATGGGGTATAAACATAACGAGCTCATACCCGACTTAAAGCTATAGAACCGGCAACCTATGAGTAACTGAGCTCCTTATTTAATTGACAAGTAATAATTTTTTCTAACACAAGGCCCACCTTTTGGATCGATACGGCTTTCAGCTATTCACAGCTGGGTTGATAACACCACTATCTGAAGGTCCGAGAAAGCACTAGCAAGGCGACCAGAGGGGGGGGTGAATGGGAGCCAACAAAAATTCTTTCGAATCTTTGGCCAAATGTCCCAAAATCAACCCCGAAAAACTTCTACCGAAACCGTGATGCCCACGACCCTTGAAAGAGGGTGGATGATCCCTAGGATCACAGCGAGGCACCACAAAGCGATACCAAACCAAACGCCAAAAGCACCAGCTCGAATACAACCCCAACAACCAAGTCCCGAACGTAGATAGACGGCTACGTCGAGAAACTCCCAAATACCTATGCTAACAAGTAGCAAAGATACCTAGAGAGGTTCATTGATCAACTCTAGGGCCAAACGAGAAGTCCGGAAACCAAGCGAAGAAGCCGGGAGAGCAAACGCACTAAAACGGAACAAACAGCCGAATCCCGGACTGTCCGCCGGTACGGGCCCGGACTGTCCGGCTCAACCGCGGACTGTCCGCGGGGGGATGGCGGACTGTCCGCCGGCAAAATCCCCAAAACAGCATAGTTGCTGAAGTCTCCCTGCTCGGGCCCGGACTGTCCGCGCCTAACATCGGTGGACTGTCCGCCGGTCACCTGAGGCAAAAACAGTCAAGCCACGCGACCACTACTCGGTCGAAGCCCGACGCGCGGACTGTCCGCCGGTCAAACCGCGGACTGTCCGCGAGTTCGCACAGAGGGCGATTTCAGTTGCCTTCTCCCCAAATCTCTCCAACTTCGATCCAAATCAAAATCCCACGTTCCCAAACTTGGAGAAGATGATCACGGGGTAGTTAGGAGACTATCCCCAAGAAATCATCTGCTCAAATCGATTCAATTACCGGGAAATCGAAAGGGAAAGATCAAGAACGAAAAAAGCGTCACGAAAATGAAATCAACCCGATCTACTTGTTCGTAAGGAGTTAGATAAATTCTTTCGGTGGAAATGATCTCCTTTCAAATACGAACAAGTTGATTCAAATGGATTTTGCAAAGACGCACGAGAGAGGGAGATCGAGTGATGGGAAAATCGCGGAGAAACGAAGAACGCGAAGAACACGAACCAAAACGCGAATCAACACATCGATCTGCAACCGTGTGGCCACCACACGCTACAACAGTGAGGTTACGGCCTCACTTCCTCAAAATCTCCAGTACACAGAGGTATGGTTCTCTGCGGATCTCAGCTAGCTACAGCAGGGGATTGGGAGAGCAGGAAACCCTAAGTGCAAAGAGCAAATGAACTGAGATGAATGTCGAAGTGGGTGTCTCCCCCTACTTATCCTAATTCTAACTATTCCTAATTCCCACTCTACCCCTAACTACTTACAGAGCGAACCAGCTAAACCCTAAGGTTATTCTGGACCAACTCGATGGTAGGTGGATGCGACGGCCACGCCCGCACAACTCGTAGCGTTGCCTCGACGCAACCTCCTGATTGCCGCCACGTGCCGCCACCGCTCTGCACCCCTGGTTTTGTGGCCCAAACCGGGAAACCAGCCTTTCCAGCCAACCCCCGGTTTTGAGGCCCAAATCGGGAAACCAGCCCACCAGCGCCTGAGTTTTGTGGCCCAAACTCAGCAAACCCGCAGCACCCAGGTTTTGAGGCCCAAACCTGGAAACCATCCTCAGCCCGAGTTTTGTGGCCAAACTCGGAAACCGTCCGCACCCAGGTTTTGAGGCCCAAACCTGGAAACCGTCCACCCGATGGTTTTTCTCTGGCTCTACCACCAAACCGACGCCGTAGAGGGGATGCACCGCCCGTGCACCCCGTCCACCGACACGTGTCCCCAAGTCCACGACTCAGGCAACACATGACCGCAAGTCTTCGCTCGTCGTTGTCCCAGGCTGCCAGCCACCACAGCTGATCCTCGGGCCACTGGTCCCTCAGTCCAAGCCTCACGTCCGCCCTTCGCCACTCTCGGTCCATCGGCACGGCACGTCTCTACTTGACCTTCACCTTGCCTCTGATCACTGTATCCATGCTCGACTCCTGCACAACACAAGCCAAAGAATATGTGCATCATCCCAGTTGACAATCACTCATCACTCAGAGACTCGGCATACACCCATGTATCCGCAATCTCCCCCTTGATGAGTGCATTGTCAACTATCAACACAAATTGTAATGGAAGCAGAAGAAGGAAGAAGGAGAAAGAGAGAGAACTCAACCAAATGACCCAAAAGCATAGCAAAGCCGAAGAAGGTCAAGTGAAAAGAGCAAAACAACTTGGTCCCCAAAGACATGGGCAACGGCTCGACGCAACCAAGCAAAGCAAAGCTAGCCCTCAAGAAGAGGTAGAACAGGCTCAACACCGCTAGCAGATACCAAACGAGAAATCAAAGCAAATGCTAGTCCCTCAAGACAGAGGCACAGAGGCTCAACACAACTAGCAAAGAAAGCTCGATACCAAAACCTTACGGCCAACAGGAAGCAGCAAAAACTCCCCCTCGAATAGTGCAACCAACCAGGAAAGCTCCCCCTTAGTTCAAACGGAGGGTAATGATTTGCAATTTCTCCCCCTTAGTTGAAAATGCACTTATCAAGAAACAATGCTCCCCCTCAGAAAATGCACCATCAAAAAGTGCCAACACGCAGATTTCTCCCCTTCCAAAATGCATATGAGTCAAAAATGCAAGTTAGGAGCTTCAGGAGTATACTCAAAAGAGTGTAAAGATGCTCTACAGAGTTCTGATCCGATGACTCAGAAAATGCACAGAATGCTAGCAAAGGCTCAAACTGATCACTAAGTCTAAAATGAGAGCAAAAAGAGCAGTTTTCAGCCAAAAAAGTATTCACCATCAAAATAGCACAAGACATGTATAGACAGGAAGTCAAACAAGTGCTAAACATGTATACAAGGTGAACTACCCCTAGCACAGTCCAATCATCATGCTGATACCAATTGAAAAATGAAGCATACACTTGTGATTTCAAATTTTAATCGGAGTTGCAGCGGTGAAATTACACAAGTTCAGAAATCAGCATGTGACTGCGAGAGGTTGAATGCTTGTTATTGCCTAACTTTCCAACTGTGCGAAGCCTATGCATAAGCAATCAGAAGCTTAAAGCAACAGTTTCGGTCATACACTACACAGCTCAAGTTTAACTCAAAGTGCAATGAGAAACAGTCTCAAAACTGTGAGGTGCTAACAAGCAAACCCATCTCGATCTTTTCAATTCACTTAACTTGGTTCAGATTTTAAACAGAATATGACATACCAAGCACGTGAATGACTCAACACTAGAGACATAGCAACCTAGCATACATAAATAGCATAAGTGAGTTCTACACATTCTACACATGCTAGTTGCATATCTCAATGGTGAACATTTGCAAATTTTAAGTTCATTAATCAGATTCACCATTCAAAAATAGCTCAGCTCACAGTATGTATCAGTGATCAGAAAGAGCATAAGCTACAGCATCAACATAAAGCATCGGAGCAAAGACTACACAGAGCATAGTTACATTCTTCAGACTATGTTCATGAAGCTCAGAATGTAAAAGCGTATGCTGAAATGCAAAGATGCATGAAGAAACCAAAAGGAAGCAAAAACAACTGAAAAACACAAAGTCAGTGTATCATACAAGAGTCAAAATGTTTCCCCATCTAAAAGGGGAAACACACACCAAGCTCACCCCTCAACCGATTAAAGGTTGATTCGTCTAAAGGCTTGGTGAAAATATCAGCCAACTGATGATGAGTATCGACATGGCGAAGGTCGATATCACCCTTCTCATAGTGGTCTCGCAGAAAATGAAAGCACACATCAATGTGTTTGGTCTTCGAGTGCAGCACGGGGTTCTTAGCAACGCTAATCGCACTCGTGCTGTCACAAAGCAAAGGAACACGAGAAAAGCTCAGACCAAAATCACGCAAAGTGGCCATCATCCAGAGTAACTGGGAACAGCAGCTAGCCGCAGCAACATACTCAGCCTCCGTGGTAGACTGGGCGACACTAGACTGCTTGCGAGAAGACCACGATACAAGAGAAGATCCAATAAACTGGCAAGTCCCAGAAGTGGACTTGCGCTCGACACGGCAACCAGCAAAATCGGCATCGGAATAACCGCAAAGGGAGAGGGTGGAGGAAGCTGAATACCAAATCCCGAGCTCAGGTGTGAAACGAAGGTACCTGAAAATGCGCTTCACCGCCTGACGGTGAGAAGTGCGCGGTGACGCCTAAAAGCGCGCACACAGACACACCGCGAACTGGATGTCCGGGTGTGTCGCCGTCAGGTAGAGCAGCGACCCGATCATGCTTCGGTACTCCCTCTGGTCCACAGCTTCTCCATCCTTGTCCGCATCCAGGGCCGTCGTGGTCGACATGGGTGTTGGAAGAGGCTTGGCCTCACCCATATCGAACCTCTTCAGCAAGTCCTTGGTGTACTTGCCCTGGTGCACAAACGTCCCTTCTCGGGATTGCTTAATTTGCAATCCGAGAAAGAAAGTCAGCTCGCCCATCATGCTCATCTCGAACTCCCTGCTCATAGTATCTGCAAACTTGGCAACCAAAGCATGAGAAGAACCACCGAAAATGATATCATCCACGTAAATCTGGACCAAGAGTGTATCAGTGACTTGCTTGAGGAGAAAGAGCGTTTTATCTACACATCCCATTTTAAAACCCTTAGCAAGCAAAAAGGTTTTCAACCTATCATACCAGGCTCTAGGGGCTTGTTTCAAACCATACAAAGCTTTGTGAAGTTTAAAAACATGGTTTGGAAACTTGGGATTTTCGAAACCGGGGGGTTGTCTAACATACACCTCCTCTTCAATGTAGCCGTTTAAGAAGGCACTCTTGACATCCATTTGAAAAAGTTTGAAGCCTTTGGATGCAGCAAAAGCCAAGAGTATCCTAATAGCCTCCAAACGAGCTACAGGAGCAAAAGTTTCCTCATAGTCTATCCCCTCCTTCTGACTATAACCCTAGGCTACGAGTCTGGCGTTGTTTCTCACAACATGGCCATCTTCTCCCTGTTTGTTTTTGAAAACCCATTTTGTCCCAATAGGATGACACTCAGAAGGTGGAGACACTAGAACCCAAACCCGATTTCTCTCAAAGTTTTCTAACTCCTCATGCATGGCATTGACCCAATCCGGATCCGTCAAAGCGTGTCCAACATCTCGGGGCTCAAAATTAGCAACAAAAGCAGAATGAGCAAAGTGAGAGATTTGAGACCTGGACCGAGTGACCCATTCGTCAATGTTGCCGATCATCTGCTGAGGGGGGTGTTGGCGCTGGATGTGTCGTGGCGCCTCCCGTGTAGAAGTGATCTCCCCCTCAACAGCAGCTGGTGCCTCCCCGGGTACAAAAGGTACCGCTCGGGGTGACAGGTCCCACGGCCCCCAGGAAGAAGACGTGTCGGGGCCGTGAGTCGTCGTAGAAGCCGCTCCTTGCGGCACAACAGGTGGAGGGGGTGCTGGATCATCCATACCTTCAGCACCCTCATCCTCGTCATCAAAAAGAGGTTCGCCAACCTCATGATCACCTGCACGCTCAAAACGAGAAGAAGGACAAACCATGGTCTCGTCGAAGGTGACATCGGATGTCTCCATGACTCGGTTAGTGTCAAGGTTAAGAACACGATAAGCTCGAGTGTGATTGCCATAACCCAAAAACACACCGTCAGAAGAACGAGACTCAAATTTGTCCAAGTTGCCCTTTTTGAGTATAAAACAATGGCAACCAAAAACTCGAAAATAACTCACCTTGGGCAGTTTTCCAAAACGCAACTCATAAGAGGTCTTTTTCAAGAAGACTCGAAGAAAAATGCGATTGGAAATATAGCATGCAGTGCTCATAGCTTTGGCCCAATATCGCCTAGGAGTCCTATGCTCATCGAGCATCGTCCTGGCCATCTCTACAAGGGTCTGATTCTTCCTCTCTACAACACCATTTTGTGGTGGTGTGTAGGGAGAAGAAAACTGATGCTCCAAGCCCAAAGAGTTACAAAACTTCTCAAAATCCGAATTCTTGAATTCGGAACCATTATCACTCCTAATAGCTCGCATCGAGTTCAAAGGGAACTCGTTCTGAAGACGCAAAATCAGATTGCGAGCTACGGAGAAAGTCTCAGTCTTCTCAGCTAAAAAGAAGACCCACGAATATCTCGAAAAGTCATCAACAACAACAAGCACATACCACTTCCCCCCAACTGAGCTCACCCGAGCCGGACCAACAAGGTCCATGTGCAAAAGCTCTCTAGGGCGCTTAGTCATGACCTGAGTCACTGGATGGTGGGGAGCGGCAACCATCTTCCCATGTCTACAAGAATGGCAAACAAGATCCTTCTCCATGGATAACTTGGGCAATCCTCGGATTAGGCCAAGTGAGCTAAGTCTTGCAAGCAAGTCGAAGCTCAAATGTCCAAGTCTCCTATGCCACTTCCAAAGATCAGAGGAAGAAGGTCCAGCCACAAGACAACGAGAAGTGCCAAAAGACTCCGAGAAATTCGCACGAAAGACTTTTCCAAAGGGCGAAATCAAACACACAAGATTGCCCTGAGGATCCAAAATACGACTGAGATTCAGTTTAAAACGAATCTCATAGTCGTCGTCAAAGAGTTGCGAAACAGAAAGAAGGTTAAAATGCAAGTTAGAAACAAGAGCAACATCGCGCAACACAAAGTGCTCATTAACTCGCACCGACCCATGAGACAACACTTTACCTTTGCTATTGTCGCCGAAGGTGATAAACTCCTTTCCGGCGACTGGACTAAGGTTGGAGAACCACTTGGCATTTTCGGTCATGTGCCTCGAGCAACCGGAATCCACCAGCCAAACGTTCTCCAATCGTTTTACCTACATCAATAAAAAGACATAGGGTGAGCATACGGTCCAACACTGGGGTTAGTGAAGTAGGAAGAATACCAGTGTTGGGCCGGCTGCTCAAAAGAACGGTAAGTAGAAAAACCATTCCTAGCACGCCTACGGGGGAAGCGATCACCACGTTGAGGAAAACGTGGTCCGCTAAGGGAAGAGCGTCCATTGCGATACTCAAAACGCGGTGGGGGAAAACGCTCAACTACAAAGCCACCGCCACGGGGTCCAAAACCTACAACTGCAGGCTCCCGCCGGGCACGTCCTCTCCGCTGCCTAGGCCTGGGAACTTGAGGTTCTGGACCTCTGGGCCTAGCAGCTCTCCTCGGAGCTCTCCTCTGAACATTCGGCACATGTACATCATGGAAAGGATGGTTGTTCATCTCCCTAGCACGGCGCGCCTCTCTCTTGCGCCGAAAGCAGAACTCGCTCAAGTGTCCATCTCTCCCACAATGCTCACAATGGTACCTCACCGCTCTCAAAGGGGGTTGTTGGTACACATGGTTGTGGGTATGGATCACTTTGCCCTTCTGTGGCAAACACTCCTCCTGGATAGGTGGCATCGTATCAAGCTTGTTTTTCAAGTGGTTGGGTTTGGGATGCCACACTTGGTTCTTGGGTGGAGCTCGTGGAGGTTCTTCAAACACCCCATCCTTGGTGTTAGGCTTGAGAGGCTCTTTGGGTGGAAGCTTGGTAAGTTTGGGAGTAGTGGTGGAGTTGGGCTTCTCACTTGGGTTCAGACCACTCGACTCTCCAATCTTCCCAAAAACAGAAACATCAACACCCGGAGCAAAGCCTACACCAGGACCTCCAGCAGCTCGCTTGAATTGGGAGATCATCATCCCGAGCTGCGGCTCACCACAAGACACCCATGACAAGATGGTCCGAAGGTATGGGTTTTCCTCCTCGGTTTGTATCTTGTCATGCTTCACGTTTGCAATCTCCATCTCCAAACCCTCACACAAAGCGCACCTAGTCACACAAGTGCTACCCGAGCTGGCCTCCTCAAGGGACACAATCTTGGCATTCTTCTCTGCCAACTCGGATTGCAAGACAGGGCAAGTCTTGCACGCACCCAACAGCGAGGGTCTAGCCTTCAGCTCATCCACCTCTCCTACCAACGCAGCATACTTACCTCTCAAAGTGAGAGGGTCAGTCATGTGTGTGGTGCACATCTCGCACTCGACATCCTCAGACACGACCACGGTGGACTTAGCAAACTCAAGCTCCCTCACCGTGTCCTCCCACTTCTGCCTAAACTCCTTGCGCTCTCTAGCGGCACGCCTAAGCAACTTATCCTGACTAAGGAGCGCGGCAGTAAGCTTCTCGACCTCAGCAGAAAGCTCATCGGGGGTCAGAGATACCTGGGAGGTGTCTTCGTCGTCGTCGTTGTTCTGGGGAGTGTCGCCGCCGACCTCCTTGCCGAGGGCCATGGTACAGAAGCCCTCGTCGTCGGTGAAGAAGCAGAGGCCGTTGAGCTTGTCCTCGATCCTCTTCTTCTTCTCGGACTCGTCATCGCTTGAAGAAGCGGAGTCGTCGTCCGAGTCATCGATGTCGCTGAGCGTGGCGAAGAACGCACGCTGCTCAGCCTGGGCCTTCTCCAAGTACTTGGTCTTGATGTACTCCTTGTTGAAGCCGCCCTTCCGCTTGTGCCTTGCGGGGACGTACTTCTCCTTGCGCTTGCCGGAGTCGTACTTGTGCCCATGATCGCCCTTCCCAGAATGCTTGTTCTTCTTGGGACAGTTGGCGATGAAGTGGTCGGGGTCGCCGCACTCGTAGCATCCTGAGCATCCTCCTCCGCGGCGATGATTCATGCGGTTGTTGTGGAACCGCGAGAACCGGTTGGCGAGCAAAGCCAACTCGTCATCCCCAAAGAACTCCAACTGCTCCTCTGTGACAGAAAGAAGAGAGGAAAGTGCAAAGCCTCCAGAGGGGTTAGCAGAAGAGCCAGAAAGCAAAGCCATCGACGGGCCAGAAGGATTTTCACAAGAAGCCCTCGCCATGGCATCGATCTCACTGGACTTGAGCTTACTGAAGAGCTCGTCGCATGTGAGGGTCTCACAGTTAGGCGATTCGATGATCGCCTGAACCTTGGAGTCCCACACCGATCGATCGAGAGTATGCAAAAGCTTCAAAGCTCTCTCATGATCATCGAAAGGCAACAGCTCCTTGTTAGCCCTCATCCCGTTGACAATAACCTGAAAGCGAGCGAATAAACTTTCTATGCTCTCGTCAGGCATATGTCGAAAGTTCTCGTACTCTCGCTTGTGCGACTCGTAGAGACGGGTTTTGACTTGAGAGGTTCCCTCATGGAAACGCATGAGGGATGCCCAAATCTCCCGAGCCGTAGCGAGGTGAGAAACGCGATCAAACTCCGTCATGCTCAAGCATGAGAAAAGAGCATTACGGGCTCGGCTATTGGCATCGTGATCATCGATCTGACGCTGAGTCACACGAGCAGCCAAGACCACGTAATCAGCAGAGTTGCAAATATCCCAAATGGAAGCACCCATACTCTGCAGAAAGGCCGACATGCGTATCTTCCAATACGCATAGTTCGTCCCATCGTAAAACAGCGGTTTGCCCACGCCGCGATCCATGTCGCCTTCTGTGGATCTGGAACCGGCTAAGGTGGAAGATCCTTAACCCGCTCCGATACCAATTGAAGGACCGAGAAAGCACTAGCAAGGCGACCAGAGGGGGGTGAATGGGAGCCAACAAAAATTCTTTCGAATCTTTGGCCAAATGTCCCAAAATCAACCCCGAAAAACTTCTACCGAAACCGTGATGCCCACGACCCTTGGAAGAGGGTGGATGATCCCTAGGATCACAGCGAGGCACCACAAAGCGATAGCAAACCAAACGCCAACAACCAAGTCCCAAACGTAGATAGACGGCTACGTCGAGAAACTCCCAAATACCTATGCTAATAAGTAGCAAAGATACCTAGAGAGGTTCCTTGATCAACTCTAGGGCCAAACGAGAAGTCTGGAAACCAAGCGAAGAAGCCGGGAGAGCAAACGCAATAAAACGGAACAAACAGCTGAATCCCGGACTGTCCGCCGGTACGGGCCCGGACTGTCCGGCTCAACCACGGACTGTCCGTGGGGGGATGGCGGACTGTCCGCCGTCAAAATCCCTAAAGCAGCACAGTTGCTGAAGTCTTCCTGCTCGGGCACGGACTGTCCGCGCCTGACAACGGCGGACTGTCCGCCGGTCACCCGAGGCAAAAACAGTCAAGCCACGCGACCACTGCTCGGTCGAAGCCCGACGCGCGGACTGTCCGCCGGTCAAACCGCGGACTGTTCGCGAGTTCGCAGAGAGGGCGATTTCAGTCGCCTTCTCCCCAAATCTCTCCAACTTCGATCCAAATCAAAATCCCACGTTCCCAAACTTGGAGAAGATGATCACGGGGTAGTTAGGAGACTATCCCCAAGAAATCATCCGCTCAAATCGATTCAATCACCGGGAAATCGAAAGGGAAAGATCAAGAACGAAAAAAGCGCCACAAAAACGAAATCAACCCGATCTACTTGTTCGTAAGGAGTTAGATAAATTCCTTCGGTGGAAATGATCTCCTTTCAAATACGAACAAGTTGATTCAAATGGATTTCGCAAAGACGCAAAAGAGAGGGAGATCGAGTGACGGGAAAATCGCGGAGAAACGAAGAACGCGAAGAACACGAACCAAAACGCGAATCAACACATCGATCTGCAACCGTGTGGCTACCACACGCTACAACAGTGAGGTTACGGCCTCACTTCCTCAAAATCTCCAGTACACAGAGGTATGGTTCTCTGCGGATCTCAGCTAGCTACAGCAGGGGATTGGGAGAGCAGGAAACCCTAAGTGCAAAGAGCAAATGAACTGAGATGAATGTCGAAGTGGGTGTCTCCCCCTACTTATCCTAATTCTAACTATTCCTAATTCCCACTCTACCCCTAACTACTTACAGAGCGAACCAGCTAAACCCTAAGGTTATTCTGGACCAACTCGATGGTAGGTGGATGCGACGGCCACGCCCGCACAACTCGTAGCGTTGCCTCGACGCAACCTCCCGATTGCCGCCACGTGCCGCCACCGCTCTGCACCCCTGGTTTTGTGGCCCAAACTGGGAAACCAGCCTTTCCAGCCAACCCCCGGTTTTGAGGCCCAAACCGGGAAACCAGCCCACCAGCGCCTGAGTTTTGTGGCCCAAACTCAGCAAACCCGCAGCACCCAGGTTTTGAGGCCCAAACCTGGAAACCATCCTCAGCCCGAGTTTTGTGGCCAAACTCGGAAACCGTCCGCACCCAGGTTTTGAGGCCCAAACCTGGAAACCGTGCACCCGATGATTTTTCTCTGGCTCTACCACCAAACCGACGCCGTAGAGGGGATGCACCGCCCGTGCACCCCGTCCACCGACACGTGTCCCCAAGTCCAGGACTCAGGCAACACATGACCGCAAGTCTTCGCTCGTCGCTGTCCCAGGCTGCCAGCCACCACAGCTGATCCTTGGGCCACCGGTCCCTCAGTCCAAGCCTCACGTCCGCCCTTCGCCACTCTCGGTCCATCGGCACGGCACGTCTCTACTTGACCTTCACCTTGCCTCTGATCACTGTATCCGTGCTCGACACCTGCACAACACAAGCCAAAGAACATGCGCATCATCCCAGCTGACAATCACTCATCACTCAGAGACTCGGCATACGCCCATGTATCCGCACTATCTTTGGTACCGCTCTGATATGATTATGATAACAATAAGATTATATAATCAAATTTCTGTCCAAACAGAATTATTGATTCAGCTAGCAGTACAGAACTATTTGCCTTTTAATTAAATGTGAGCTAAAAGATTTTCACAAAGGTAGCAACAAAAATAATAAACCTTGTGGCCCAGAAGGTAATAATACAACCTCACATACAGTTTCCTTCCAGGTCGATACATTTTAGAGGGAGTGAAAATTTTATATGAAACTATCCATGAATTGCATAGGAAAAAACTAAATGAGGTAATTTTTAAAGTTGATTTCGAGAAAGCATATGACAAAGTGAAATTGACTTTCCTCCAGCAAACGCTAAGGATGAAAGGGTTTGCACCTTTATGGTATCAATGGGTCCAACAATTCATCTCGGGTGGCAGTGTTCACTACTATAGAAAGCTTAACTGAGGCGGACAAAAGAGATTAACCGAGGCGGGCAAACGGTCTGTCTCGGACCATAGGCCTCGGATAATCAAAACTTAACCGAGGCGGGCCAGGCGACCTCCTCGGTTAATCCTTTTAACGAGGCGGTTAATCCTTTTAACGCCTCGGTCTGGCCGGATGCCTTGATTAACAAGATCCATCCGTGACTTGAGACCATCATTTGTCTTTCCCTTGATGTCTAGCAGGACGCCGATTGTGCTTTCAAAAACATTCTTCTCCAGGTGCATGCAATCGATGGCATGGGGTGTTTGCAGCTCCTTCCAGTATGACAGGTACTTGAAGAAACATGACTTCTTCTTGAATGGGACACTCCAACTTATCTCGCTTCCTTTTCCTTTTTTTTGGCCCCCTTTGGATCCTCTTTTTTCTTCTTCCCGAACTCGACCTCCATCTCCTTCACCATGTCCCACACCTTTTCACCATACCTTGTGGGTTCGTCACGTTGGTCCTCATCTTTGTTGTCGTCGGTTCGTCACGTTGGTCCTCATCCTTGTTGTCAAAGTACTTATTCATCACAGCTTGCTAGTACCTGTGATTTCTGACAAGGAATCGTCTGTGTCGCATGTACACAATCTTGCAGGATCCTTTGAGGTAGACATAGAAGGTACCATCGATGCAAACTACACAACCGCTCTTTTCTTTTATCTGCCCCGAAAGTGAAAAGAGCCCTGGGCAATCAGTGATGGTCACAAAAATGATGGCTTTTAGAGTAAACTCCTTTCTTAGTGATGCGTCCATCATCTTAACCCCTTCGTCCCATAGTTTCTTCATATCCTCCATGAGCGGATCTAGGAACACATCTATATCATTCCCAGGCTGCTTTGGTCCTGAAATAATCATGGTCAATAGAAGATACCTGCGTTTCTGACACAGCCATAGGGATAGGTTATAGATGGTAAGAATTACTGGCCAAGTGCTATGTGAGCTGCTTAGGTCCCCGAATGGATTCATTTCGTCAATACTCAGCGCGAACCTCACGTTTCGTGCCTCTTTGCCAAACTCTAGGAATATCGTGTCGAAATGCTTCCACTGCTGGGCATCAAAAGGGTGTCGTAGTTTGCCATCGTCCTTTGTGCGATCACCAGAAGCATGCCACGACATCAGCAGGGAATCCTCAGGGTTCCAGAAAATACAACGCAAGCGATCGATCACGGGTAGGTACTACATCGATAGGGCAGGACTTTTCCTCTGCGTGTAACCAGCTTCTTCTTCATCATTTGCATCTGCGCGACAGCCGACATTCTTGTTGTTTGCCTTCTTCTTTGGCCCACCCGAGACTACCTCATCATTCGCATCTACGCGATAGCCGACATTCTTCTTGTATCGACTCGTGCCACAGTGCGGACAACTCACTAAGCTCTCATACTGACCACAGTACAAGATGCAGTGGTTAGGGCATGCGTCAAACTTTCTAAGATGCTTCTTCTTCATCATTTGCATCTGCGCGACAGCCGGCATTCTTGTTGTTTGCCTTCTTCTTTGGCCCACCCGAGACTACCTCATCATTCGCATCTGCGCGACAGCCGACATTCTTCTTGTATCGACTCGCGCCACAGTGCGGACAACTCACCAAGCTCTCATACTGACCACAGTACAAAATGCAGTGGTTAGGGCAGGCATCAAACTTTCTAAGATGCTTCTTCTTCATCATTTGCATCTGCGCGACAGCCGGCATTCTTGTTGTTTGCCTTCTTCTTTGGCCCACCCGAGACTACCTCATCATTCGCATCTACGTGACAGCCGACATTCTTCTTGTATCAACTCGCGCCACAGTGCGGACAACTCACCAAGCTCTCATACTAACCACAGTACAAGATGCAGTGGTTAGGGCAGGCGTCAAACTTTCTAAGATTCATTGACACTGGTCGGATAAGCTTCTTCGCTCGATACGTATTAGCGGGCACCTTGTTAGGCATTGGGTATGTGGTACCAAGGATACTTAAGAGCTCATTGAAGCTAGTGTCTAACCAGTCATGCTGAGCCTTCAACATGAGCATCTGGAGATTAAAACGCAACGTCGTCCACTGCTTCGGACAGTTCCCATATCGCGGATCAATTGCCGCATGCTTCATCTCTCTAAAATTCTCAAGCCACCTAGGGCTCCCAAATAGAATGTTGTCCTCATCGAGGTTGTTAGCAATTTTCTCAAAAAGCTCACATCCTCAGGCTCCATCACACGAGCCCTTCACCATCTGCATCATCCCCGCCATCGGCCATGTCTTGCAATAAGTCGTCTATGGTGAGGTAATCACAAACATTATCACCGGTAGCTGGCAGTTCTTGTTCCTCTCCATCGTGGTTTGCATTCGCCATCATCGTCATTGACGAGCTCTCTCTGGATACAGTGATACTAACATCTATTTCGCCGTGAAACCTCCAGACTGTGTAATCTGGAACAAAACCATACCTGATCAAATGAGACTGCACAACACTGTCTTCATACAACAGAAAGTTCTTGCATTTTGAACACGTACATATGATGCATCATCCTTGTGGATTCACACTTTGACTATGTTTCTGAGTAGTGGCAATAAACTTTTTAACATGGCCTAGGTATGACAGATCTAATCTTGATGACTGGTACATCTACTCGGACCTCTCCATGTATGCAAGCAAAACCTATAGCAAAAGACATAAAAAACAAATTAAAGAAAATTAGATCTAGATCTAGATCTAGAGAGCACCCAAATCTATGAAGACAAGAGCAAAAGAGAGGTTTAGAGTCAAACATATAATCACCTACGGTCAACAACTTGACACGATTAAACGGTAAAACTTCCCCCACCAAAAAATAGATATTTTTTAGGGTTTAGGACCTCTAAACCCATCAACAATGGTGGAGAAGTCGTGAGAAAGGAGAAGGTGGGGTGGCGGCGCTGTGCATTTATAGCCACAGAATAACCGAGATGGTCGCTTTAAGTGAACTGCTTCGGTAAAAGGATTAACTGAGGCGGGCATTGGAAGGCAACCACCTCAGTTAATACCCAATTAACTGAGGTGGCTGCCTTCCAGTGCCCGCCTTGGTTAAATATTAACTGAGGTGGGCGCCCTTTTGAAAGCCCTAGTTTGGTTTTGGTTAATTGATGAAACCTATTTGGTCTAATCCTATCGCTAAGCATGTGTGTAGCTTTTAAGAAAGGATTGAGACCAAGCCAAGTGGTGGAGCTAGCAAGGTGGCAACCATGGTGGATGGTGATGGCCACATGCAAATTGAAGAGATCAAGTGCTCTACCATTAGTGAATTGAAAAAGAGAAGAGATGGAGCAAAGAGGCTCAAAGGAAAAGGTATAACCTATAGGGCTCTTTGTTTTGGTGATCAAGACACTTAGCAAGTGTGATCACATTTAGGATACATAGTCATACTATTAAGAGGAGTTAATTCACAGCTTATGCGGTGTCCAAGTGCCACTAGGAGTTCTCTAACATATTGATGCTTTAGATCTAGTGAGTGACTAACTAAACCCTTGGTAAATGGTTCGAAAAATGCTAACACACGTGCACAAGTGTTGGAACACTTTGGTGTTGGCACATGGGAACAAGGGTAAAAGTTAGAAAGTGAAAGATGTTGAGTTATCAGCATCGGACGCTAGAGGCGACAACATCAGACGTCGAGCCGAGCGTCCGATGGCTAACCCTAGCTACAGACTGATGCTGAAGAAGCATCGGACGCTGGCAACAGACGCTGAGGAAACACTGTTGCAGCGTTCGATGGTGATGATGTGGCGTAAGCAAGCTTTGCAGGGATCATTGAATGCTGGCCTGCGTCTGATGCCAAACCATCGGTCGCATCCGATGTGTTTGGAGGCATTCTGGAACCTCTCTGCATGGTCATTAGATGTAGGGGTTGAGCATCCGATGTAAGGGTCTCAGCGCGTTCGATGTGGCCTTGAAAAGAGCTAAAAAGAGCAGTGGCATCGGAGCGTCTGATGCCTGGCATCGGCGCATCCGATGTCACATTGACAGTGGCACGAAGAGTTATGACCGTTGGGATTGGGCGGCTCGAATTCATATCATAAGGACACGTGGTGCTCATCGGAGCATCCCCGACACCAGCGCGTCCGATGGTCGCGTTTTCAGCCCAACGGCTAGGCCGACTTGAGTGGCCTATTTAAGTGGCTTTGCCGGCTCACATGGGTCCTCTCTTGGACATTTTGATCCCCAAGCATTCTTGTGAGCATAGCCAAGCCTCCCCACTCATCTCTAGAGTTGATTTTATCATGAAAGGATCAAGATGCCCAAGAGGGGGGTGAATTGGGCTTTTCTAAAACTTTTGCAAGAATTAAAACTTATCAAGCCCAATTGACCCCCTAGTGCCTAGAAGTGTTTGACAAGAATCAACCGCACAAAAAGACTATCGCTAAACCATTTCTACTCTATCATGGCAATTCAATTCATGAAAGAACAACAAGTAAATGCGGAATTGAATTGCACAAAAGTAAATGTGAAGTAATGAGAGTAGAGATGACACGACGATCTTTTTGCCGAGGTATCGAGGTGTCGGCACACCCCCCTAGTCCTCGTTGGAGCACCCGCGCAAGGGTATCGCTCCCCCTTCATCCGCACAAGGATCAAGTGCTCACTATGAGCTGATTCTTCGCCACTCCGGCCCGGTGAATCGCTCGCTACCGGTCACAATATGGCTTGGGTCATCCACAATGCCTCCGGATGATCACCAAGCTCTCCGATCACCACCAAGCCGTCTAGGTGATGCCGATCACCAAGAGTAACAAGCAAGAACTCTCACTTGACCAATGCAAGGCTAATGAGATGGGTGGATGCACACTTGCTACTCTCTATTCACTAATGATGTGTTTGATCACTCAATTATCAAATCTCTCAACCTCACTAGGCCTCTTGCACTCACTTGCAATCACAATGTGTTTGGCAACCTTTCAAATGAGCAAGAGAGACAGCATGAATGAGGGGGAGGCATATTTATACCCCCCCCAACTCAAATCATGCACGAAGGGGTAAGTCCAGCCAGTTTATACACTAACCGGACGCACCTGTCGGGGTGACCGGACGCGTCCGGTCAGTGCCTAACGGCTACATGACGTCTAGCCTGACACCTGTACGAAGTGCTGACCGGACGCATCCATGCGTCCGATCACCACTGACCGGACGCGTCTGGTCATCAAATTTCCTCTCTGAAACCTCTCTGGATGCGACCGGACTCACCCCCCTGGTGCGTCCGATCGATTGCCGAGGGTGAGTCCGGTCGCAACCAGACTTACCCCTCAGCGAGAGCTACTGACCGGACGCATGACCCAGCGTCCGGTCCCTAGGGTTCCAGCGTCCGGTCGCTATTTGAAGTCCAAAACGACTTCAGTTTGCAACGCTCCCTTCACGAACTTTCTTCCTTATGATCTTAGGGACCTTTCTAACCTACCTAGGGCTTTGGTTAACAAGTGTGCACCACACCTAACTCAAAAAGTCTCACCTAGGTCAAGCTACCCATTCAAACCCCTCTTTATAGTACGGCCAAAGATAAAACAAAGACCTATGCTACTCTAAGTGTCCTTCAACACCAAATGACACTTAGAACTAGCCTATCACCGTCTTCATCGTCCATCCTTTGAAAACCGAACGAATTCCATCAATAAGGGGACATGAATACCATAGTGTCCTCACGATCATCATTACCATGACCTAACTCAACTGTTTCTGCAAAACACACGTTAGTCATAGTAATTTACCGTTGTCATCCAATCACCGAAACCCACTGGGGGCCTAGATGCTCACAGATCAAACTAAGTGAGATTGAGTGATTAGTGCTAAGATTTGAAAAGAGTTCATTCTAGTGGCACTAGTTCTTCACATCGGCTTTGAGTTGCTTGTTACTCTTGGCATTTGCCGATGCCTAGACGGCTTGGAGACGTTGAGGTGGAGTTGGCAAGAGAAGCGGATTGTTCTTAGCCACCACCGTTTGTGATTGTGAGAGGTTTTGGAGCCTCACCTCGCTGGAGCGGCAATAGGCATCCTTAGTGGATTGCTAGTGTCATTGAGCTGCCTCACTAGCGGTATATTCTTGTGGCGCTCTTTGTGAGCTTGGCTTTGGGCCAATTAGCCACCGGGTCACCTAGTGTTGGTCGACACAACAGGGAGTAGCGTGTCGGCAAGCACGTGAACCTCGGGATAAATATTGGTGTCTCATGTGCTTATTGTGATTGTGCATCCTTCTTGGTGATTGGCTTCACGAGTGGATTTCACCGGTGATTGGTTTTCTACTAGGCGATCCCGAAGGCTCGGTGAAACCACCTCTATCTAGCTCATTTACTTTGTGCATTTACTTTGAGCTATTTCTTTTGTGTAGATTCTATTATTTGTAGTCTATCCTTTGTCATATATGAAAGGATCAAGATGCCCAAGAGGGGGTGAATTGGGCTTTTCTAAAACTTTAGCAAGAATTAAAACCTATTAAGCCCAATTAACCCCTTGTGCCTAGAAGTGTGTTTCTTTCTATTCTACCGCACAAAAGACAATGTCTATACCACTTCTACTCTAGCAAAGCAATTCAATAATGAATGAACAACAAATATATTGCGGAATTGAATTGCTCAAAGGTAAATGCGTAAGTAAAGGAGTAGAGATGACAAGACGATCTTTTTGCCGAGGTATCGAGGTGTCGGCACACCCCCTAGTCCTCGTTGGAGCACCCGTGCAAGGGTATCGCTCCCCCTTGATCCGCGCAAGGATCAAGTGCTCACTATGAGCTGATTCTTTGCCACTCCGGCCCGGTGAATCGCTCGCTACCGGTCACAACTTGATTTGGGTCATCCACAAAGCCTCCGGATGATCACCAAGCTCTTCGATCACCACCAAGTCGTCTAGGTGATGCCGATCATCAAGAGTAACAATCTAGAACTCTCGCTTGACCACGACAAGGCCAAAGAGATGGATGGATGCACACTTGCTACTCAATTCTCACTAGGAGGTCACTAATTCTCTCAATTAGCTATTCTCTCAACCTCACTAGGGCTCTTGCTCTTTCTCGCACTCACTATGTGTTTCTCAGCAGAGGAAAGTGGCAAGAACACTCTAATGGAAGTGGAGGAGGGGTATAAATACTCCCCCAATCGGCCATCCAAAAGAGCACCGAATAGGTGTTTCTGCGATGGCATCAGACGCTCTAATGCATGGCATCAGACGCTCTGATGACCTCGACCAATGGTCGACTGTACCACCTGTCAGACAACTTAAAGGAGCATCGGACACTGGGCAGCGTCCGATGCCACCACAACGAACGCGTCCGATGTGGTTTTACCCTCTCTGGAACCTCCCTGTATGGACATCGGACGCTGGCCCTCAGCGTCCGATGCCAGCGTCCGGTGCAAGCTCAAATTCACTTGCTGCGGATACATGGGTGTATGCCGAGCCTCTGAGTGATGAGTGATTGTCAACTGGGATAATGCGCATGTTCTTTGGCTTGTGTTGTGCAGGTGTCGAGCACGAATACAGTGATCAGAGGCAAGGTGAAGGTCAAGTAGAGACGTGCCGTGCCGATGGACCGAGAGTGGTGAAGGGCGGACGTGAGGCTTGGACTGAGGGACTGGTGGCCCGAGGATCAGCTGTGGTGGCTGACAGCCTGGGACAGCGAGGAGCGAAGACTTGCGGGCACGGTGTTGCTTGGGTCGAGGACCTGGGGACACGTGTCGGTGGACGGGGTGCACGGGCGGTGCATCCCCTCTACGGCTCGGTTTGGTGGTAGAGCCAGAGAAAAACCATCGGGTGGACGGTTTCCAGGTTTGGGCCTCAAAACCTGGGCGCTGATGGTTTCTGAGTTTGGGCCACAAAAACTCGGGCTGAGGACGGTTTCCATGTTTGGGCCTCAAAACCTGGGCGCTGCGGGTTTCTGAGTTTGGGCCACAAAACTCAGGCTACGGGCGGCTGGTTTCCCGGTTTGGGCCTCAAAACCAGGGGTGAACGTGAAGGCCTGGTTTCCCGGTTTCGGCCACAAAATCGGGGGTGAAGTCCGGGAAAAGGACAAGCGGAGCGGTGGCGGCACGTGGCGGCAATCGGTGAGGTTGCGTCGAGGCAACGCTACCAGTTGTGCGGGCGTGGCCGTCGGATCACCAGCACCTTCGAGTTGGTCCAGAATAACCCTAGGGTTTAACTGGTTCGCTCTATAATTAGAGAGGGGTAGAGTACGAATTAGAATTAGGATAAGTAGAGGGAGACACCCTCCTCCCATTCTATCTCAGTCATTTGCTCTTTGCTTCTAGGGTTTCCTTCTCTCCCAATCCCCTGCTGTAGCTAGCTGAGATCCGCAGAGAACCATACCTCTGTGTACTGGAGATTTTGAGGAAATGAGGCCGTAACCTCACTGTTGTAACGTGTGGTAGCCACACGGTTGCATATCGATGACTTGATTCGCGTTTTGTTCGTGTTCTTCGCGTTCTTCGTTTCTCCGTGATTTTCCCGTCACTCGATCTCCCTCTCTATTGCGTCTTTGCGAAATCCGTTTGAATCAACTTGTTCTTTATAGTGAGGAGATCATTTCCACCGAAGGAATTCATCTAACTCCTCACGAACAAGTAGATCTGGTTGATTTCATTTTCGTGGCGCTTTTTCATTCATACTCCTCCCCTTTCGATTTCCCGGTGTTTGAGTTGATTTGAGCGGATGATTTCTTGGGGATAGACTCCTAACTACCTCGTGATCATCTTCTCCAAGTTTGGGAATGTGGGATTGAGTTTTGTTTCGGATTCGAGAGGATTCATGAGAGGGGCGACTGAAATCGCCCTCTCTGTTCATCCGCGGATAGTCCGCCACTGGGGGCGCGGACAGTCCGCGAGTCGGGGATCAGCCGAGTCAGTGGCTGTGTTCATCGGCCGATTTGACTTTTCGTGACCGGCGGACAGTCCGCAGTTGTGAGTCGCGGACAGTCCGAGATCAGTCCAGGGGACTTCAGCAACACTGCTAGTGAACCGCGGACAGTCCGACCAGGTGCAGACAGTCCGGGACCTCAGGGCCGGACAGTCCGCGAATCGGCTGAAGCCTCCGGTTTAGTGCGTTTGCTCTCCCGGCTTCTTCGCTTGGTTTCCGGACTTCTCGTTTGGCCCTAGAGTTGATCAAGGAACCTCTCTAGGTATCTTTGCTACTTGTTAGCATAGGTATTTGGGGATCTCTCGACGTAGCCGTCTATCTACGTTTTGGACTTGGTTTTTGAGGGTTGAATTTGTGTCGGTACGTTTAGCGTTTGGTTTCCTATCACTTTGTGGTGCCTCGCTGTGATCCTAGGGATCATCCACCCTCTTCCAAGGGTCGTGGGCATCACGGTTTCGGTCGAAGCTTTCTAGGGTTGATTTTGGGACATTTGGCCAAAGTTTCGAGAGAAATTTTTGTGGCTCCCATTCACCCCCCCCCCCCCTCTGGTCGCCTTGCTAGTGCTTTCTCGGTCCTTCACTCGCAAGTGAACAGTGGCACAAGCGCATCCGATGTGGCAACATCGGCGCGTCCGATGCCATGCACCAGACTAAACCCTAGTCTGAGTGAGCATCGGACGCGTCCGATGCCCACCACGCCAGCGTCTGATGCCCTTTACAAGGGCAAAACCAACTCAGATCACGACGTGGCCTTAACGACTTTTCATCCTCACGACATAAGGCATCTCTCTGAGCTACCTAGGGCTATGAAATAACAAGTGTGCACCACACCTACCTCAATAGACTCATCTAGGTCAAGCTACTGATTCACGCTCCCCTTTATAGTACGACCAAAGGAAAAACAAAGACCTAAGACTACCTAAGTGTCCTTCAACACCATATGACACTTAGCCTAGTCTACCACCGTCTTCATCGTCCATCCTTTGAAAACCGAAATGATTTCCATCGCCAGGGGACATGAACTTCATGTGCATGTATCGTCGCCATTACCGTGACCTAACTCAACCTTGTTTCTGCAAAACACACATTAGTCACAGTAATCTTGTGTTTCATCCAATCACCGAAACCCACTAGGGGCCAAGATGCGTTCAAGCTCCCCCTTTTTGGTGATTGATGACAACACGAGATCAAGTATAGAGAGAAGAGGTTTTCAAATCATGACATGTATGAACTTGCAATGAATAAGAGAAAATGATTAGATGCAAGCTCATACATATCAAGCCAACATCATGCACTCAACAAGTTAGAGTGAATAGCAAGTACAAGAGTAAAGAGCTCGAATACCTAACAAGTGAGAATTAAGCGCAAGTAATCGAGTGAAACGAAATGACATGTCATATAGTATATCATAGTGAGCACATACATGTCACATGGTCCATAGCACACATATATAACATAATAACGTGCAAAAGATGCGATAAGTAAAGAGCGTATGTTAAACATAACATAACAGAAGAAGCCAAATCCCTCTCACATTGCTCCCCCTATCGCTATACTTGACCACTCTCCCCCTTTGGCATCAAGCGCCAAACTAAGCGTCGGAGGGCGGAGGTGGTGCAGACGAATCAGGAGCAGACTCTGGAGAGCGCTGAGCGAACTTGAACTGTTGTAAGATGGCCTCGAAGTCTGAAGAAGAGTCGTCGGTAGCCTGCTGACCCTCTGGAGCTGGAAGCTGCGGTGAAGCGGTCCGGGTCGGCTCTGGCACTGACTGCTCTTCTTTAGACTCATCTTGTTTTTGCAGAGTGTAGTCAAAATTATAAGAGAGGCAAAAGAGGAGCTCAAGAAACTTGATTGCTCCGGGAAGGAGGTCGGGGAGCATGGTTGTTGCTATAACAATTACAAGGTGAATATCACATATTTCTTATAATCTTATTATCACAATGCTTTATCTATCTTGTAGCTCCAGCTTTGATTACCTCACCCAATCTGCTGGAAAATTGAAGTCTTCAATTGTGCAGCAGATAGCAGCTAGATCAATGCATATCACTCGGTACCTAATGAAGGGTCGAGATGGCGGACTAGAGGGGGGGGTGAATAGTCCTTTCTAAAATTAATCGCACCGGCTAACTGAAACAAATGCGGAATTAAAACTATCGGTCTAGCCAAGACTACACCCCTCTACTTATACTCTATGACACCTTATAAAAAATCCTAAACAATGCAAATAAGGTGTCAGGCTAGCTAGAGCTCACCTAAACAATTCTAGCTTGCAAGGTTACACAAACCTAAGCAACTAGTACTCAATCAACTGGGGAGCTCCTACACATGCCACTAAGCAAAAGCACAAAGCCTAAGCTCACTAGCAATGCTCAATAACAAGGCTACACAAGCCAAATTAGAGAGCTCAACTTAGCTACACAAACTAAGCAATGTGACTAGCAAGACTACAAGTCAACTAGTCACTCATGGGATCAACTTCTATGCTACACAAGCAAGGAAGGTAACTAGCAAGCTACACAAGCTAACTAATCATAAGAGCAACTACACTAGCACATGTATATGAACAAGTAAATACAAGCTAGTGAAAGGAGTTTGCAAACCACTGAGAAGATGAACACGAAGTTGACACGGTGGTTTTTCTCCTGAGGTTCACTTGGTTGCCACCAAGCTAGTCCCCGTTGTGTCGACCACACACTTTGGTAGTTCGGCGGCTAATAGGCACCACACCTAGCTCGACACTCAAGCGCCGCAAGAACTCACCCACAAGTGAGGGTAACTCAATAACACGCTCTACTAGAGTTGCTCTTTGCGATCCCCGCGGGGCGAGCACAATGCCCCTCACAATCCTTCTCCGGAGCCACGCACAATCTTCACGCGGGCTTCACGACGGAGACTCGATCACCAAGCCGTCTAGGAGGTGGCAACCTCCAAGAGTAACAAGCACCACCGGCTTGCAACACGAACACCTAGTGCCACTCGATGCAATCTCTCAAAGCAATGCACTAGAATCGCTCACTCGCAATAGATTCGCACACTAGCAAGCACAAGCGAGTTAGAGGGCTCCCAAGCACATCCACACAAGCCACCAAGGCTTTGGAGTGCTCCAACCACCGGCTCAAAGCTAGCCCCAACGACTATATATAGAGGGGAGCGGCCAACTAGCCGTTTCCCCTTTTCTGCGCTTCGGTCGGTAGTACCGACCCCCTGGGCGGTAGTACCGACAGTGTTAGGACTAGCCGTTACACACGGCGCGTTGACCAAAACGAACAACCGACTCCTGGTTGGTACCTCCGACGGTCGGTAGTACCGGCCCTATGGCGGTACTACCGACAGGCCAACATGACCGCGAACAGAGAGCATCTCACAAAGGGACTTGGTCCCTCGGAAACTACCGCCCAAAGGTCGGTACCTCCGAGATCGGTGGTACCGAGGTTATGGCGGTACCACCGCCAGGTCATTTTCAACTCAACACAGAGAGCTCTTCAAACTTGGTTACCACCGGCCTTGGGTCGGTAGCACCGAGGGCGGTAGTACCGAGGTTATGGCGGTACTACCGCCAGGCCATTTTCAATTCTACACAGAGAGCCTCGCGAAACCCTTTAGAGCCACGGTACCACCGACCCTCTGGTCGGTACCACCGCCGGCGGTAGTACCGAGGTTATGGCGGTACTACCGCCAGGCCATTTCAGACTCAACACAGAGAAGGTTGCACGCAGCACCCTTGGGCGGTACTACCGACCACCCTGGTCGGTACTACCGACCACACTCAGAAAACTTCATTTTCTTCTCTGTGTTGATCCAAAACAACTCCAACAACTTCTCCTTTGCAAATGTGCCAACACCACCAAGTGTATATCATCATGTGCATGTGTGTTAGTATTTTCACAATCATTTTCAAAGGATTTTCTCTTTCACTCATAAAGCCACTCGATCTTAGTAACATCGCAAAGTTAGATCGCTCAAGTGGCACTAGATGACCGATATGCAAACAAGTTTGCTCCTCTTAATAGTACGGCCATCTATCCTAAACCCGGTCATAATCTTCTCTACACACCTATGACCGGTGAAATGAAATGCCCTATAAGTATACCTTTGCCTTGCGCATTCCATTCCATCTCCTCCATGTGTTGATGCAACACATGCACCAACCTCTTCATCAAATGATATGATCCACTTCATATCATCACATGGCCTCCATGGTCCATCGATCTTGACATCACTTGCTCTTCACCATCGCTTCGGTCCTTCGGCGCCAAGTCTTGCTTAAGCCTCCCGACACTCGGTACCAACGGCTTCAAAGCCTCCAACTTGCCCTTCACCTTTGCAACCGGTCCATCAAGCCAAGTCTTGCCTTGATCTTCACCATCTTAGCCATATGACCACATGTCATGTTTCATGTGCATTAAGCTCCTTCTTCACATGTGTGAGCCTTGCGACATATTCCAAGCCATTTCTCCTTTATGGCATATGTTGCTCACACATGATCACCTGTGGACTAATCACCTGTGTAATTCACTTCAAACACATATTAGTCCACCTAAGTTGTCACTCAATTACCAAAACCAAACTAGGACCTTTCAATCTCCCCCTTTTCGGTAATTGATGACAACTCTACAAAGATATGGAAATTAAGCTTATTGGATTCTATGTTACTTATCCAACATTAAGACCATATGAGAGAATTTGGATAAGCACCATACAACCCGACTTTGTAGTGATAACTCCCCCTACATGTGTGCTCAAATGGTTTGGATTCAAGCTTGCACACATGCATAAATATGAAATTTGTGGGAGTGTTAGCACTACTAAATGATGCTAAGGTATACAAGATATAATTTTACCTTTGAAGCGTGTACACCAAAATTTTTAATCATCCTTAGCATCAACCTTGCTAGAGACAAGTGAAACTAGATACCACGTGAGATCAACATTATAAACATGGTTCTAGTTACCACTTGCTATACTAAGACTATGCTCTAGATACCAAATAAAGGAAAACAATCATCATTCAAGTCTTAGTTCTAGCAAATATTGCACACAAGCATATAAGAATTTAGAACATATGCAATACAAGCAAGTAAATGTAATGCACAACCAAATGCATCAAACATGTATTCATGAGCTTGCTCCCCCTACTTGTGTGCTCTCTTTGTCCAAGAATTTTGATCCTTTTCCATTGTTCAATCTTGCTCCCTCTTGATCCATGTCCATCTTCTTTTCTTGATTTCTTCCCTTTGTTCTTGACATATCTTTGCCACAATTTCTCCCCCTTTGTCATCAATGACCACAAAAGGTATGCTTCTCTTGATACAAAGGGTTGGACTAGGGTAGATGGTTGATACTTGAGTCTTCATTTTTGATGGACACCACCATATGTGTTGGAATGACACCATGTGTAGGATCTTTGACCTTGATACCAATAGGTGGGGCACCTCCCCTATGTCATAGCATGGGTCAACCACTTGATAAGCTTGAGCTCTTGTTGGTGAGGGATGCTTTGCTTGATTTGATCATTTAAAGTTGAGGATCACTTGAAGTCTTGTAGGATACCACTTGAATGAAAGTTTAACTTGATATCCATTTGCATTATTATCTTCTTGAACTCTTGTCATCTTCATGAGCTTCTCATTTGTGACTTGAACTAGGCAATATTTCACAAGATATCTAACTCGGTTTGCTCTAGAGTAAGCTTCTTCACACATATTTCAATGGTTATCTTACTCATGTTGAATTAGACACTTGAATGTTCATCTTCTAGATCAAGTACTTGGGTTCACTAGCTCATGAACAAACTCATATACTAACCACTAGATCATATAATCAAACAAGCAATAGTGGTAGGCTATGAATTTAAACTTTTCAATTGTTATGCATGATCCTATTTAGCATGTACTATATGCACTAACCGCATACTAGTGAGGAATGAAATGATCATGCACATTACAATGATACCTTCGCTATCTTGGAGTAGAGGATAGTCATTTTGATTCCAATTAAGCTCCAAATAGCAATGTGAAGTCCATGGTGAAGATCAATAGATACCAATTAATAGAACAAATCTCCACCCATATGATTAAGTGCACTAGCTCAATGTTGTGGTTGGCTTGCTTCTTTATTTGATCATAGCTTGCATATGAATACCACTTGAGTTGGCAACTCGAAGGCTTCAAGATTTTTTTCTCTTTTGGGTGCTGCTTGCTCTCTAGATCAATCCTTTTGATTTCTTCAACTAAGCATCTCTAATGATACTTTAGATCACCACTTCCATGTTAGCCTTCCAAGCCTTGCTTGGTTAACCTACCAAAGGCGGCAAGCCCCTACAAAAGGGAGAAGTGACCTCTCTCCAAAGTTCATCCTTGATACTCACTTGAATTGACTTTGATTGATTGATTCATTTGAACTCTTATTGAAATGTGACTTTGAATTCCTCTTTGAGTCCTTTTCTTTCTTCCAAATGATATTCAATTTGATACTAGAACTTGATCTTCATCTTCATTTTGATATTGGTCTTGATTTCCAATTTGAGTACCAAATGTGTGCCAAATACACTCAACTTTCAAATGAACTTGTACTCATCTTTGTCATGCTTCTAGCTCATCTCAAAACCAAACATAGGTCCCTCAACCACTTATAAACATGATTCCAACTTGAGGGCCTTTCAATCAAAGTGACTCTAGATCAATCCAATATTTGTCACTTTTCTGGCAGATTCTGTCCTTCTCAAAGAAACATGCATATCTCCCAAAATATAAGTCCAATGACCATGAAACTTGGTGGAGATGTGCTTCTCTAGGAGTTCTAGCAGCCATAAAAATTTGAGCTTCATTGGCTTTCTAGATTGCTATCAGATTTCAATTCTTTCCATAGTACTACATGCTGAAAACTGCTGCACTATAGTTGACAAGATCTACTCCAAAACCAAAGTACATCTTATCCAATAATCATGAATTTTGCATAGCAACTAATATCATAAGTGTAGAGCATGTGTACCAAATTTCAAGCCAATCCAAAAAGATTTGATCACTCAAACATGGCTATCTTCTCAGCTCACTCAGATTTTGCAATATTGAACAACTTTGAGCAATTGAGCTATACTCTACCAATTTGAATCAAACTTGAGCTAACTTGTTTGAGTATTCTCACAAGACATATGTCCATTCAAATCACTTACTAAAAGAAGTCTCATGAACACATCCATTCAAACTAACTCAATTTGATCACTTTAAGCATTAAATCCATTCAATCATCTTATAGAAAGCAACATATGCATATATATCCAATTCAATCATCTCATATGCATCTAAAGAACATGATCAATTAGAAATATACCTTAGTAGCTCATGATCATACAAATAGCAAGCTTCTACTTAATTTGATTGCAAGCCTTCAAATAATTCCAATCAACCACCACAACTTGATCATGACACTTGTATGTTGTAGCACTTGGACTTCACTCTTTTGTCTTGGCATTGGGATGGATTTGCACTAAGCTTCATTACTTGATTCAATCACATGATGATCAACATGAAATCAATTGAATCAAGCCTCCAATGCCATGGTACCTACACACATTCATCCACTTTTTGATGGTACCCAAACTAGGCGACATGAATTTGCCATGTGACCCCTTTCCCGGCATGAGTAGCAACTTCTCTTTGATTGAGCCTTCTCTTCTTTGCTCATTTGTTGCTTCTCATTGCCTTGCCTCTCATGAGTTGCTTGAGCCTTCTTCTCAAGCTTGTTAGGACACTTCGAGGCAAAGTGTCCCATATCACCACACTTGTAGCACTTGATGTGAGCCAAATCTTTCTTCTTTTCTTCATTATTGCTCATCATCATCTTGGCATCATGGATATGAGTTGGATGCCTTGTTCTTCCACCCCTTCTTGTTTTCTTCTTCTTCTTTATCAAGTCACCACCATCATGGTTGATCTTGACTTGATCTTGGGGCTTCTCTTTTTGCTCAACTTGTGGCTTTGGTTGAGGCTCTTCTTGTTGCTTCACCAATTGCTTGGTTGGGCACATAGAGGTGAGATGTCCTCTAGTGCGGCACTTGAAGCATTTGTCATGCTTGAGCCTCTCTTCTTCCTTCTTCATCTTGAGCTTTTCTCCATTGGGGCAAGCATTTGCAAGATGTCCCATCTCATGGCATTTGAAGCACATGAAATGAGCTAGCTTCTTTTGTTCTTGCTTCTTCATCTTCTTCAATCTATTTCTCTCCCCCTTGGATATGCTTTTGTTGAAACCAATGCCACTCTTGTCACTGTAGCTCTTTTGATTCTTCATCATAAGCTCAAAGGTGACTTTGGAGTTGTAGCACCTCTCTAACTTGTTGCTCAAATTCCTCACTTCATTTTTGAGCTCATTGTTCTCCTTCAAAAGGTTAGTCTCACAAGACATAGAAGTAGAACACGCATCTAAATGTGAAGAACATGGCATGTCTAATAAATCATCACAAGAGGTGGATACATTCTTCTTGCCTACATCACATGGGTTAGCAACACATTGTAATCGATCATTTGATCCATGTGATGAGCTCTCATTGTTTTTAAGTTCCTTCGAAAAAGCTTTAATGAGAGAGCCATATTTTTCAACTAATTCATCATGTGAAGCTCTAAGAACATCAAGTAAGTGCTTATGTTCTTCACATGAGTTCTTTAGAAATGAGTTTTCATTTGCTAATTTCATTGTTTTATTTTTCTCATTTTCTAAAGACATGGTCATGCTAGCAAGTCTACTGACAAGCTCATCATATGAATCATCATGATCAACCACATTAGCATTAGATACCTTGGTGTCACCTTGTGACATGAAGCAATGTGGTGATGGGCTTGTAGTAGTATCACAATCATCACCCGAGCATGAGCCATCAACATCATCAAGTGTGCTTGGAGTAGAATCATTACTTGCAACACTTGAATCATCACCATCAACCTTGTCAAGTGAGCTTGTTGTAGATCGATCATCATCATCATCATCACTTGACCATGAGGTGGAGCAATCTTCCACAACTACCAAGTTGTGGTCATGCTCAACACCCTCATGTGCCACCACCTTGGTATCATCCTCCTTGAACTTGCCATCATCCCATGCAGATGAGTCACCGAAGGTGTGCTTGATGGATTCCCACATCTCATGGGCAGTCCCTTTGGAGTTTATCTTATAAAACAACTCAAAACTCAATGCATCGATTAGATAACAATAAGCATTTGCATCGAGTTCAAAGAGTTCCTTTTGAGCTTTGGTGAGATTTCTATGGTCCAAAACATGAGTGAGACCACTAGTGACAATCCACCAAAACTTTGGCCACTTTGCACGAAAATGATCAAGCATATGGTGTTTCCATTGTGCAAAGTGTGTGCCATCAAAAATATGTGTATCACACACATCATCTAGCCCACTAGACGCCATCCTCTCGGGTCGGTGAAGACCACAAATGAGAGACCTCGCTCCGATACCAATTGAAGGGTCGAGATGGCGGACTAGAGGGGGGTGAATAGTCCTTTCTAAAATTAATCGCACCGGCTAACCGAAACAAATGCGGAATTAAAACTATCGGTCTAGCCAAGACTACACCCCTCTACTTATACTCTATGACACCTTATAAAAAATCCTAAACAATGCAAATAAGGTGTCGGGCTAGCTAGAGCTCACCTAAACAATTCTAGCTTGCAAGGTTACACAAACCTAAGCAACTAGTACTCAATCAACCGGGGAGCTCCTACACATGCCACTAAGCAAAAGCACAAAGCCTAAGCTCACTAGCAATGCTCAATAACAAGGCTACACAAGCCAAATTAGAGAGCTCAACTTAGCTACACAAACTAAGCAATGTGACTAGCAAGACTACAAGTCAACTAGTCACTCATGGGATCAACTTCTATGCTACACAAGCAAGGAAGGTAACTAGCAAGCTACACAAGCTAACTAATCATAAGAGCAACTACACTAGCACATGTATATGAACAAGTAAATACAAGCTAGTGAAAGGAGTTTGCAAACCACCGAGAAGATGAACACGAAGTTGACACGGTGGTTTTTCTCCCGAGGTTCACTTGGTTGCCACCAAGCTAGTCCTCGTTGTGTCGACCACACACTTTGGTAGTTCGGCGGCTAATAGGCACCACACCTAGCTCGACACTCGAGCGCCGCAAGAACTCACCCACAAGTGAGGGTAACTCAATGACACGCTCTACTAGAGTTGCTCTTCGCGATCCCCGCGGGGCGAGCACAATGCCCCTCACAATCCTTCTCCAGAGCCACGCACAATCTTCACGCGGGCTTCACGACGGAGACTCGATCACCAAGCCATCTAGGAGGTGGCAACCTCCAAGAGTAACAAGCACCACCGGCTTGCAACACGAACACCTAGTGCCACTCGATGCAATCTCTCAAAGCAATGCACTAGAATCGCTCACTCGCAATAGATTCGCACACTAGCAAGCACAAGCGAGTTAGAGGGCTCCCAAGCACATCCACACAAGCCACCAAGGCTTTGGAGTGCTCCAACCACCGGCTCAAAGCTAGCCCCAACGACTATATATAGAGGGGAGCGGCCAACTAGCCGTTTCCCCTTTTCTGCGCTTCGGTCGGTAGTACCGACCCCCTGGGCGGTAGTACCGACAGTGTTAGGACTAGCCGTTACACACGGCGCGTTGACCAAAACGAACAACCGACTCCTGGTCGGTACCTCCGACGGTCGGTAGTACCGGCCCTATGGCGGTACTACCGACAGGCCAACATGACCGCGAACAGAGAGCATCTCACAAAGGGACTTGGTCCCTCGGAAACTACCGCCCAAAGGTCGGTACCTCCGAGATCGGTGGTACCGAGGTTATGGCGGTACCACCGCCAGGTCATTTTCAACTCAACACAGAGAGCTCTTCAAACTTGGTTACCACCGGCCTTGGGTCGGTAGCACCGAGGGCGGTAGTACCGAGGTTATGGCGGTACTACCGCCAGGCCATTTTCAATTCTACACAGAGAGCCTCGCGAAACCCTTTAGAGCCACGGTACCACCGACCCTCTGGTCGGTACCACCGCCGGCGGTAGTACCGAGGTTATGGCGGTACTACCGCCAGGCCATTTCAGACTCAACACAGAGAAGGTTGCACGCAGCACCCTTGGGCGGTACTACCGACCACCCTGGTCGGTACTACCGACCACACTCAGAAAACTTCATTTTCTTCTCTGTGTTGATCCAAAACAACTCCAACAACTTCTCCTTTGCAAATGTGCCAACACCACCAAGTGTATATCATCATGTGCATGTGTGTTAGTATTTTCACAATCATTTTCAAAGGATTTTCTCTTTCACTCATAAAGCCACTCGATCTTAGTAACATCGCAAAGTTAGATCGCTCAAGTGGCACTAGATGACCGATATGCAAACAAGTTTGCTCCTCTTAATAGTACGGCCATCTATCCTAAACCCGGTCATAATCTTCTCTACACACCTATGACCGGTGAAATGAAATGCCCTATAAGTATACCTTTGCCTTGCGCATTCCATTCCATCTCCTCCATGTGTTGATGCAACACATGCACCAACCTCTTCATCAAATGATATGATCCACTTCATATCATCACATGGCCTCCATGGTCCATCGATCTTGACATCACTTGCTCTTCACCATCGCTTCGGTCCTTCGGCGCCAAGTCTTGCTTAAGCCTCCCGACACTCGGTACCAACGGCTTCAAAGCCTCCAACTTGCCCTTCACCTTTGCAACCGGTCCATCAAGCCAAGTCTTGCCTTGATCTTCACCATCTTAGCCATATGACCACATGTCATGTTTCATGTGCATTAAGCTCCTTCTTCACATGTGTGAGCCTTGCGACATATTCCAAGCCATTTCTCCTTTATGGCATATGTTGCTCACACATGATCACCTGTGGACTAATCACCTGTGTAATTCACTTCAAACACATATTAGTCCACCTAAGTTGTCACTCAATTACCAAAACCAAACTAGGACCTTTCAATCTCCCCCTTTTTGGTAATTGATGACAACTCTACAAAGATATGGAAATTAAGCTTATTGGATTCTATGTTACTTATCCAACATTAAGACCATATGAGAGAATTTGGATAAGCACCATACAACCCGACTTTGTAGTGATAACTCCCCCTACATGTGTGCTCAAATGGTTTGGATTCAAGCTTGCACACATGCATAAATATGAAATTTGTGGGAGTGTTAGCACTACTAAATGATGCTAAGGTATACAAGATATAATTTTACCTTTGAAGCGTGTACACCAAAATTTTTAATCATCCTTAGCATCAACCTTGCTAGAGACAAGTGAAACTAGATACCACGTGAGATCAACATTATAAACATGGTTCTAGTTACCACTTGCTATACTAAGACTATGCTCTAGATACCAAATAAAGGAAAACAATCATCATTCAAGTCTTAGTTCTAGCAAATATTGCACACAAGCATATAAGAATTTAGAACATATGCAATACAAGCAAGTAAATGTAATGCACAACCAAATGCATCAAACATGTATTCATGAGCTTGCTCCCCCTACTTGTGTGCTCTCTTTGTCCAAGAATTTTGATCCTTTTCCATTGTTCAATCTTGCTCCCTCTTGATCCATGTCCATCTTCTTTTCTTGATTTCTTCCCTTTGTTCTTGACATATCTTTGCCACAATTTCTCCCCCTTTGTCATCAATGACCACAAAAGGTATGCTTCTCTTGATACAAAGGGTTGGACTAGGGTAGATGGTTGATACTTGAGTCTTCATTTTTGATGGACACCACCATATGTGTTGGAATGACACCATGTGTAGGATCTTTGACCTTGATACCAATAGGTGGGGCACCTCCCCTATGTCATAGCATGGGTCAACCACTTGATAAGCTTGAGCTCTGGTTGGTGAGGGATGCTTTGCTTGATTTGATCATTTAAAGTTGAGGATCACTTGAAGTCTTGTAGGATACCACTTGAATGAAAGTTTAACTTGATATCCATTTGCATTATTATCTTCTTGAACTCTTGTCATCTTCATGAGCTTCTCATTTGTGACTTGAACTAGGCAATATTTCACAAGATATCTAACTCGGTTTGCTCTAGAGTAAGCTTCTTCACACATATTTCAATGGTTATCTTACTCATGTTGAATTAGACACTTGAATGTTCATCTTCTAGATCAAGTACTTGGGTTCACTAGCTCATGAACAAACTCATATACTAACCACTAGATCATATAATCAAACAAGCAATAGTGGTAGGCTATGAATTTAAACTTTTCAATTGTTATGCATGATCCTATTTAGCATGTACTATATGCACTAACCGCATACTAGTGAGGAATGAAATGATCATGCACATTACAATGATACCTTCGCTATCTTGGAGTAGAGGATAGTCATTTTGATTCCAATTAAGCTCCAAATAGCAATGTGAAGTCCATGGTGAAGATCAATAGATACCAATTAATAGAACAAATCTCCACCCATATGATTAAGTGCACTAGCTCAATGTTGTGGTTGGCTTGCTTCTTTATTTGATCATAGCTTGCATATGAATACCACTTGAGTTGGCAACTCGAAGGCTTCAAGATTTTTTTCTCTTTTGGGTGCTGCTTGCTCTCTAGATCAATCCTTTTGATTTCTTCAACTAAGCATCTCTAATGATACTTTAGATCACCACTTCCATGTTAGCCTTCCAAGCCTTGCTTGGTTAACCTACCAAAGGCGGCAAGCCCCTACAAAAGGGAGAAGTGACCTCTCTCCAAAGTTCATCCTTGATACTCACTTGAATTGACTTTGATTGATTGATTCATTTGAACTCTTATTGAAATGTGACTTTGAATTCCTCTTTGAGTCCTTTTCTTTCTTCCAAATGATATTCAATTTGATACTAGAACTTGATCTTCATCTTCATTTTGATATTGGTCTTGATTTCCAATTTGAGTACCAAATGTGTGCCAAATACACTCAACTTTCAAATGAACTTGTACTCATCTTTGTCATGCTTCTAGCTCATCTCAAAACCAAACATAGGTCCCTCAACCACTTATAAACATGATTCCAACTTGAGGGCCTTTCAATCAAAGTGACTCTAGATCAATCCAATATTTGTCACTTTTCTGGCAGATTCTGTCCTTCTCAAAGAAACATGCATATCTCCCAAAATATAAGTCCAATGACCATGAAACTTGGTGGAGATGTGCTTCTCTAGGAGTTCTAGCAGCCATAAAAATTTGAGCTTCATTGGCTTTCTAGATTGCTATCAGATTTCAATTCTTTCCATAGTACTACATGCTGAAAACTGCTGCACTATAGTTGACAAGATCTACTCCAAAACCAAAGTACATCTTATCCAATAATCATGAATTTTGCATAGCAACTAATATCATAAGTGTAGAGCATGTGTACCAAATTTCAAGCCAATCCAAAAAGATTTGATCACTCAAACATGGCTATCTTCTCAGCTCACTCAGATTTTGCAATATTGAACAACTTTGAGCAATTGAGCTATACTCTACCAATTTGAATCAAACTTGAGCTAACTTGTTTGAGTATTCTCACAAGACATATGTCCATTCAAATCACTTACTAAAAGAAGTCTCATGAACACATCCATTCAAACTAACTCAATTTGATCACTTTAAGCATTAAATCCATTCAATCATCTTATAGAAAGCAACATATGCATATATATCCAATTCAATCATCTCATATGCATCTAAAGAACATGATCAATTAGAAATATACCTTAGTAGCTCATGATCATACAAATAGCAAGCTTCTACTTAATTTGATTGCAAGCCTTCAAATAATTCCAATCAACCACCACAACTTGATCATGACACTTGTATGTTGTAGCACTTGGACTTCACTCTTTTGTCTTGGCATTGGGATGGATTTGCACTAAGCTTCATTACTTGATTCAATCACATGATGATCAACATGAAATCAATTGAATCAAGCCTCCAATGCCATGGTACCTACACACATTCATCCACTTTTTGATGGTACCCAAACTAGGCGACATGAATTTGCCATGTGACCCCTTTCCCGGCATGAGTAGCAACTTCTCTTTGATTGAGCCTTCTCTTCTTTGCTCATTTGTTGCTTCTCATTGCCTTGCCTCTCATGAGTTGCTTGAGCCTTCTTCTCAAGCTTGTTAGGACACTTCGAGGCAAAGTGTCCCATATCACCACACTTGTAGCACTTGATGTGAGCCAAATCTTTCTTCTTTTCTTCATTATTGCTCATCATCATCTTGGCATCATGGATATGAGTTGGATGCCTTGTTCTTCCACCCCTTCTTGTTTTCTTCTTCTTCTTTATCAAGTCACCACCATCATGGTTGATCTTGACTTGATCTTGGGGCTTCTCTTTTTGCTCAACTTGTGGCTTTGGTTGAGGCTCTTCTTGTTGCTTCACCAATTGCTTGGTTGGGCACATAGAGGTGAGATGTCCTCTAGTGCGGCACTTGAAGCATTTGTCATGCTTGAGCCTCTCTTCTTCCTTCTTCATCTTGAGCTTTTCTCCATTGGGGCAAGCATTTGCAAGATGTCCCATCTCATGGCATTTGAAGCACATGAAATGAGCTAGCTTCTTTTGTTCTTGCTTCTTCATCTTCTTCAATCTATTTCTCTCCCCCTTGGATATGCTTTTGT
This sequence comes from Coix lacryma-jobi var. lacryma-jobi, assembly GCA_009763385.1. Taxonomy (NCBI): domain Eukaryota; kingdom Viridiplantae; phylum Streptophyta; class Magnoliopsida; order Poales; family Poaceae; genus Coix; species Coix lacryma-jobi. Next base: position 126,539,606 of record CM019830.1, read on the forward strand.
TGAAACCAATGCCACTCTTGTCACTGTAGCTCTTTTGATTCTTCATCATAAGCTCAAAGGTGACTTTGGAGTTGTAGCACCTCTCTAACTTGTTGCTCAAATTCCTCACTTCATTTTTGAGCTCATTGTTCTCCTTCAAAAGGTTAGTCTCACAAGACATAGAAGTAGAACACGCATCTAAATGTGAAGAACATGGCATGTCTAATAAATCATCACAAGAGGTGGATACATTCTTCTTGCCTACATCACATGGGTTAGCAACACATTGTAATCGATCATTTGATCCATGTGATGAGCTCTCATTGTTTTTAAGTTCCTTCGAAAAAGCTTTAATGAGAGAGCCATATTTTTCAACTAATTCATCATGTGAAGCTCTAAGAACATCAAGTAAGTGCTTATGTTCTTCACATGAGTTCTTTAGAAATGAGTTTTCATTTGCTAATTTCATTGTTTTATTTTTCTCATTTTCTAAAGACATGGTCATGCTAGCAAGTCTACTGACAAGCTCATCATATGAATCATCATGATCAACCACATTAGCATTAGATACCTTGGTGTCACCTTGTGACATGAAGCAATGTGGTGATGGGCTTGTAGTAGTATCACAATCATCACCCGAGCATGAGCCATCAACATCATCAAGTGTGCTTGGAGTAGAATCATTACTTGCAACACTTGAATCATCACCATCAACCTTGTCAAGTGAGCTTGTTGTAGATCGATCATCATCATCATCATCACTTGACCATGAGGTGGAGCAATCTTCCACAACTACCAAGTTGTGGTCATGCTCAACACCCTCATGTGCCACCACCTTGGTATCATCCTCCTTGAACTTGCCATCATCCCATGCAGATGAGTCACCGAAGGTGTGCTTGATGGATTCCCACATCTCATGGGCAGTCCCTTTGGAGTTTATCTTATAAAACAACTCAAAACTCAATGCATCGATTAGATAACAATAAGCATTTGCATCGAGTTCAAAGAGTTCCTTTTGAGCTTTGGTGAGATTTCTATGGTCCAAAACATGAGTGAGACCACTGGTGACAATCCACCAAAACTTTGGCCACTTTGCACGAAAATGATCAAGCATATGGTGTTTCCATTGTGCAAAGTGTGTGCCATCAAAAATATGTGTATCACACACATCATCTAGCCCACTAGACGCCATCCTCTCGGGTCGGTGAAGACCACAAATGAGAGACCTCGCTCCGATACCAATTGAAGGGTCGAGATGGCGGACTAGAGGGGGGTGAATAGTCCTTTCTAAAATTAATCGCACCGGCTAACCGAAACAAATGCGGAATTAAAACTATCGGTCTAGCCAAGACTACACCCCTCTACTTATACTCTATGACACCTTATAAAAAATCCTAAACAATGCAAATAAGGTGTCGGGCTAGCTAGAGCTCACCTAAACAATTCTAGCTTGCAAGGTTACACAAACCTAAGCAACTAGTACTCAATCAACCGGGGAGCTCCTACACATGCCACTAAGCAAAAGCACAAAGCCTAAGCTCACTAGCAATGCTCAATAACAAGGCTACACAAGCCAAATTAGAGAGCTCAACTTAGCTACACAAACTAAGCAATGTGACTAGCAAGACTACAAGTCAACTAGTCACTCATGGGATCAACTTCTATGCTACACAAGCAAGGAAGGTAACTAGCAAGCTACACAAGCTAACTAATCATAAGAGCAACTACACTAGCACATGTATATGAACAAGTAAATACAAGCTAGTGAAAGGAGTTTGCAAACCACCGAGAAGATGAACACGAAGTTGACACGGTGGTTTTTCTCCCGAGGTTCACTTGGTTGCCACCAAGCTAGTCCTCGTTGTGTCGACCACACACTTTGGTAGTTCGGCGGCTAATAGGCACCACACCTAGCTCGACACTCGAGCGCCGCAAGAACTCACCCACAAGTGAGGGTAACTCAATGACACGCTCTACTAGAGTTGCTCTTCGCGATCCCCGCGGGGCGAGCACAATGCCCCTCACAATCCTTCTCCAGAGCCACGCACAATCTTCACGCGGGCTTCACGACGGAGACTCGATCACCAAGCCATCTAGGAGGTGGCAACCTCCAAGAGTAACAAGCACCACCGGCTTGCAACACGAACACCTAGTGCCACTCGATGCAATCTCTCAAAGCAATGCACTAGAATCGCTCACTCGCAATAGATTCGCACACTAGCAAGCACAAGCGAGTTAGAGGGCTCCCAAGCACATCCACACAAGCCACCAAGGCTTTGGAGTGCTCCAACCACCGGCTCAAAGCTAGCCCCAACGACTATATATAGAGGGGAGCGGCCAACTAGCCGTTTCCCCTTTTCTGCGCTTCGGTCGGTAGTACCGACCCCCTGGGCGGTAGTACCGACAGTGTTAGGACTAGCCGTTACACACGGCGCGTTGACCAAAACGAACAACCGACTCCTGGTCGGTACCTCCGACGGTCGGTAGTACCGGCCCTATGGTGGTACTACCGACAGGCCAACATGACCGCGAACAGAGAGCATCTCACAAAGGGACTTGGTCCCTCGGAAACTACCGCCCAAAGGTCGGTACCTCCGAGATCGGTGGTACCGAGGTTATGGCGGTACCACCGCCAGGTCATTTTCAACTCAACACAGAGAGCTCTTCAAACTTGGTTACCACCGGCCTTGGGTCGGTAGCACCGAGGGCGGTAGTACCGAGGTTATGGCGGTACTACCGCCAGGCCATTTTCAATTCTACACAGAGAGCCTCGCGAAACCCTTTAGAGCCACGGTACCACCGACCCTCTGGTCGGTACCACCGCCGGCGGTAGTACCGAGGTTATGGCGGTACTACCGCCAGGCCATTTCAGATTCAACACAGAGAAGGTTGCACGCAGCACCCTTGGGCGGTACTACCGACCACCCTGGTCGGTACTACCGACCACACTCAGAAAACTTCATTTTCTTCTCTGTGTTGATCCAAAACAACTCCAACAACTTCTCCTTTGCAAATGTGCCAACACCACCAAGTGTATATCATCATGTGCATGTGTGTTAGTATTTTCACAATCATTTTCAAAGGATTTTCTCTTTCACTCATAAAGCCACTCGATCTTAGTAACATCGCAAAGTTAGATCGCTCAAGTGGCACTAGATGACCGATATGCAAACAAGTTTGCTCCTCTTAATAGTACGGCCATCTATCCTAAACCCGGTCATAATCTTCTCTACACACCTATGACCGGTGAAATGAAATGCCCTATAAGTATACCTTTGCCTTGCGCATTCCATTCCATCTCCTCCATGTGTTGATGCAACACATGCACCAACCTCTTCATCAAATGATATGATCCACTTCATATCATCACATGGCCTCCATGGTCCATCGATCTTGACATCACTTGCTCTTCACCATCGCTTCGGTCCTTCGGCGCCAAGTCTTGCTTAAGCCTCCCGACACTCGGTACCAACGGCTTCAAAGCCTCCAACTTGCCCTTCACCTTTGCAACCGGTCCATCAAGCCAAGTCTTGCCTTGATCTTCACCATCTTAGCCATATGACCACATGTCATGTTTCATGTGCATTAAGCTCCTTCTTCACATGTGTGAGCCTTGCGACATATTCCAAGCCATTTCTCCTTTATGGCATATGTTGCTCACACATGATCACCTGTGGACTAATCACCTGTGTAATTCACTTCAAACACATATTAGTCCACCTAAGTTGTCACTCAATTACCAAAACCAAACTAGGACCTTTCAATCTCCCCCTTTTCGGTAATTGATGACAACTCTACAAAGATATGGAAATTAAGCTTATTGGATTCTATGTTACTTATCCAACATTAAGACCATATGAGAGAATTTGGATAAGCACCATACAACCCGACTTTGTAGTGATAACTCCCCCTACATGTGTGCTCAAATGGTTTGGATTCAAGCTTGCACACATGCATAAATATGAAATTTGTGGGAGTGTTAGCACTACTAAATGATGCTAAGGTATACAAGATATAATTTTACCTTTGAAGCGTGTACACCAAAATTTTTAATCATCCTTAGCATCAACCTTGCTAGAGACAAGTGAAACTAGATACCACGTGAGATCAACATTATAAACATGGTTCTAGTTACCACTTGCTATACTAAGACTATGCTCTAGATACCAAATAAAGGAAAACAATCATCATTCAAGTCTTAGTTCTAGCAAATATTGCACACAAGCATATAAGAATTTAGAACATATGCAATACAAGCAAGTAAATGTAATGCACAACCAAATGCATCAAACATGTATTCATGAGCTTGCTCCCCCTACTTGTGTGCTCTCTTTGTCCAAGAATTTTGATCCTTTTCCATTGTTCAATCTTGCTCCCTCTTGATCCATGTCCATCTTCTTTTCTTGATTTCTTCCCTTTGTTCTTGACATATCTTTGCCATAATTTCTCCCCCTTTGTCATCAATGACCACAAAAGGTATGCTTCTCTTGATACAAAGGGTTGGACTAGGGTAGATGGTTGATACTTGAGTCTTCATTTTTGATGGACACCACCATATGTCAAGAACAAAGGGAAGAAATCAAGAAAAGAAGATGGACACCACCATAGCCAACTTGCAGGATTTAATAGAAAAGCATCCGGAAGAGGTGACAAGCTCGTCTACCAATGATGATGAAGAAGAAGAAGAAGATTCCGATTCTGAGAGTGAATCTAAGCGGTGAGAAGAGTTTTTTTCCTCTTGAGATAAGATATTTCGGTACTGATCGACAATGTTTTCCTTTTCATTATAGAGCAAGGAAAGTTTGCAAAGATGACAGTGGAAAGCAAAAGAGGTGAGAAAACATTTTCAATCTCAGACTAACATGTTTCTTGTTTGACTAATATTTTGTCGTGTCTTTCAGTGCATATGGTGATCCAGTTCTTCCATCAGAGTTATGGGACTTAACGTCTCTATATCATAATCATGTGACATCAAGGGCCAAATTAAGAGATGAGGAATTAGAGAAGAATGGAGTAAAAATTGGTATTGATGGACATTTGATCGGGGAGTGCCAGTTTGTACGAAGCTTACAGGTTAATGGCCAGATATGTACAAGTGTATTATTTCTGAAAGGCCACCTTCTGAATCTGGATGACCAAAATATATATGTATTTGGTATGAGAAAAATGGTAAGTATAATTTGATTCATTAATGCAATGTTCAATTTTTAATGCATACCAGACTTACGATATGTTCGTTTTTAATGCTCTCCATTTATTTACTTTACCACGAGCTGCTTGAATCATCTGGGACAAAGGAGATCGATAGTCAGAAGAAACAGATTAAGAAAGTTGAGCTAGTTCGTGCTTCTTTACCTCTCCCTCAGTGTAGTTAAGTGTTCAGTTTTAGTTTGGGATAAACATTACTTTTTGTTTCAGTTATTTGCTCCCATTTTGAGTGGTGTTCGACCCAATGGGGAAGGTGGCCATTGGTGGCTCATAGTGGTAGACCTTCGTGAAAAAGCCACATATATTCTTGATTCGCTGCCTTGCGAAAGTAGAAAAAAAGATCAACTAGCTGTGGTAACCTATCGTCTCTATTGACTTGAAAGTGATAACCTTATTATTATTATTATCATCATCATCTAACATTATGATCTTAATGAACTTTTTGTAGTGCAAACTATTCCAGGATAACTTGAGACGTGTTGTCAACAAAAAGATGCTTAGTGACTGTAGGCTTATCCCATTGAATGTCCGTAGGCAAGACAACAGGCAATTTTTTTAACTTTACTTTCAAATTATCTAACCTGACTTACCACATTTACTTTCAAATTATCTAACCTGACTTACCACATTTTAGGTTCTGATTTTGCACTTTGTTGAGTGGTTGTTATTTCAGTACGGACTGTGGAATACATGTCCTTATTGTACATAGAAGCACTTGCGACGAAAGTGGACATATTAAACATTGATAGGTACTGGTGTTATTTTCTTGATTTTAGCTTGAAGAATTTTCTTTGATATCCTTTTGAAATTCCTACTTGTGCCTAAACACGTAGCTCAAGGTACTGGAATATCGAAAGAAACTTACAATGGAGCTTCTGCAACGACACTATCAGAAACACAGACAGGCTTCTTGTGCAGCAAAAACTCGGTCTGCAGATGTGACATCGTCAAAATATTAAAGATCCCATGAAACGCTTCTGTCAAACTGTGCGTAGATTACTGGTGTAGAGGACTGATGAACTGATGATATGTGTTAGCAGAACCAAGGATTCTTCTATGAAACTAGAGGACATCTCTACTATGAATAGAATCATCATGATTACGCTAATAAATTTAAACATTATACCATATTCTTGAATTATTAACATACATTAACTAATTCTTATTAGTTAATATTATTCTAAAGAAATGTGGAAGGAGGAAGAGGCATGGGAGCCAAAAATCTATTATAATGCTATTTGAGATATTCTCCACATTTCCCCTCTATTTATAGACAAGGTGAGAAGGGAGGTTTTCACTATCCCCCATAGTGGGGCTTCTTTTTACATTATATTCTATAGGGATACAAATGTATAATAAGCCTTAACAATTTTTCATTCCGTGTATGAAGTTATCATGTCCTTCTATATTTATCCTTCTCTATGTATCCTTCGTATTTATCGAAGCATAATCCATCTGACAAGGAAGGATAATCCTCTTGACTCGAGGAAGGATAACCTTAGAAGGATAATCCATACATTACACGGAAGGAATTGTCAAATGGCAGAAAGATCACTAGGCGGTGGTGCCGTTGAATTTCTTGAAACAAAGCTAGGCTATACAAACCAACAAAGTTCACGTTGGGGTCCTAGTTGCGCAGCAGCATCTCCGACACCTCGGCCAGCGTCACCTCCACCTCCGAGAGCAGCTCTTAGATCTCTGGGAACCGTGCGTGGTCGTCGATAATTTTCCAAGACGTGTACAGGTCCATGTACAGTGATCCGTCCTCTAACGGGAAGACTCTGGCCGATCATGCGGGCGATCTCGATCGTCGCGGTGGTCGCGTTGCCTGGAGCAGTGGTCGCGTCCTTCATTGCGCTGTTCATTGCGGCGATCATCATCACGGCGACGCTCCTGCGATCGTGACCGGCGACGGGGGCGTTCGTGGTGGCGATGGGGGTCATCGGCGTCGGTGTCGGCGTAGGAGTTGGCGATCATCATCAGTTCGGTGACCGTGGCTACCTTCTTTCGGATGATCTTGTCGCGGAGCTCCTTGTGGCGCAGGCCGATGAATTTTTCGCCAGTCTTGAGGAGCTTGAAGAAGGGAAGCCCCTTTTCGCCGAGCCTGGAGATGAAGCAACTAAGGGACGCCATGCACCCGGTGAGCTTCTGGATGTCCTTCACGTTGGAGGGAGCTCGCATGCTGAGGACGACCGAAGTCTTGTCAGGGTTTGGGTGAATGTCGTCGCGACTGACGATGTTGTCGAGGAGGTTTCCAGTCGACACGTCGAAGATGCACTTGTTAGGGTTAAGCTTCCACTTGAACCTGTTGAGGGCCTTAAAGGTTGCCTCGAGGTCGGAGACGAGTGTGTTGACGGTGCGAGTCTTGACGACGACGTCATCCACATAAGCTTCGACCTTCTCCGGGATGAGGTCCTTCAAGCAATCCTGGATTGCACGCTAGTACGTGGCTCCGGCGTTCTTCAGCCCGAACGACATGGTCGTGTAGCAGTAGGCACCGAAAGGCGTGATGAACTCCGTCTTGATTTGATCTTCCACCTTCAAGGCAATTTGATGGTAACCGGAATAGCAATCGAGAAAGGAAAGAAGTTCGCACCCGGCGGTGGAGTCAATGACCTCGTCAATGCGAGGGAGGAGTTCGATGACACCTAATCTAATTCGATTGGTTAAAATTGAATTGGGTGCCCTCGGAAAAAACAAGTTTTATGGTGAGCACCTAATTCGGTGATGCTTAATCTATTTAGATTCTGCTCTGTCTGCTCTGGCTCTGTCGTAGTCTCTGTAGCGGTGTCAACCTGAGTGTCGGAGTGCGGAACCTCGTGTATCGTAGATAACTCAGGGTGAACAGTCGTGGTCGTCTCTGACTGGATAGGCTCGGTCTGCTCTAAGGACGCGACGGAGCTCGGTATGGTCTCTGTGGTGGAAGTCACAGGAGCTGTCGTCGTCTGAGTTGGGTCCTGAACATCCGGCGTGGGAAACCCAGTAAGCTCACTGAAGCTGGCCGACAAGTCCCGAGTCACTGTGGTGGTCGTCGCATATAAGGACTCTGTCGGTCGGGGAGTAAAGCCAGTATGCAGTGGACGGAAGAGCGGGGCCCCGCCTGGTGGTGTAGTGAAGCTCGTGAACTGAGAAGAGCTGGGGCCAAATGACTGTTGTGGCTGACTGAATGGCGGAGGTGGTTGTGGGATCTGGTGCTGCCACTGAAGCTGCTGCTACTGCGGGGGAGGCTGCTGCCACTGCCACTAAGGCGGACCACTCATGATCCTCTCCATGAAGCTCAGGGTCTGCTGCTGAAGCTCCAACATCTGACGTTGCAGGGCATCTGACTGCTCTTGAGCCTGCTGCTGTGCCAAGGCTTGTGCCTGAGCTAGGCGCTGCTGCTCCTGTGTAAGCCTCTCGATGTCCTTAGTGACGGTCCTCTGCTGCTCCTCCATCCGAGAGAGGATGGCTAGTAGCGCGGGATCGGAGGAAGCAGTACCAGATGACCCGGCCTCTGAGTCGTGAGCACTAGGCTGGTAGTGAGGCGGGAGCTGGTAGTCCTCGTCGGAGCTGTCTGTGGGATCCTCGGCCACGTAGGTATCCTCACCCTCTAAGTCTGCAAACTCCTGCTCGTCGAGAGCTCGGATAGTCTCATCCTACTCCTGAGCTGACTCTGGCACCTCTGGTCGCTGTCTCGAGCTAGAAGAGGCTCCCTGCTGCTGCTGCCTGCGGTCCCGACCGTGTCCCAGAAGCTGACTCATGTTATAGGCGGGGAACACGGTCACAGAGCCGGTGAGTGACTGCCCAGGGTGAGATCCTGTGGTGGCAGCTACCTTCCAAAGAATATAGAAAATCCAATGAGCGTACCGTAGCTGTCGACGGGCCTTGATGCCCTCTGCCACGGTGTCCTCCATCTCACAGATGATCACATCCATAATGTCAAACTCCTTCTGCTGAATCAGATATGCAAGTAGCCAGAGTTGAAGGCGGGAGATACCCTCTCTGAAGCCGACGCGAGGAAGCAGGGTGCGCCTAAGAACCTCGTGGAGGATCCGAGCCGCAGGAGTAAGATCCTTCGGCGCGCGGCTCGAACCGTCCCCGAAAGGCTCTCAGAAGCAGGGACGCACCAAGTCTGTAGAGGGCTGCTCTTCGCGTGAGGGCGTCTGGGTGGCTCAGTCTGTCCATAGCACAGATCGTGGATCCGTGTCGGTGAGTGACGAAGTCCAAACCAATCTCTGATCTCTGAGATGAATAGCCTGTAGTACTCGCCCTCAAATGCAAACTCAATCGTCTCCCTGTCTGGGTGAACCCAAAGTGAGGCGTAAAACTGAAAGACCCAGTCCTCTATGTTGGAGCCCGACCGCCCCAACAGGTCTGCGAAACCGGGTAGGTAGGTGAGAGCGGGGCGGAGCTGCTCTCAAGCTGACACCAAGGCCTCCAGGGTGCAAACCCTCTATGAACGCAGGCTGATCCCGACATTCCTATATCCTCTGTAAAAGTCCTCCTGGAGCACTGTACAGAAATCTGCACCTGCCTGCTCCTGCCTCTCTCGGGGAAACCACTGCTCCACTGGAACGAGCCGGAGCATCTGGATCTGCGAACAGGTAGCTGCCCGGAGGTCTAGTCGCGGAATCGGTAGGGGCGCACGCCTCAACGGAGCACGTGCTCCTCGTAGAGGGACGTCGGGCCGGGGTGGCACCGCAGTCCTGCGACGAGTAGACCGGCGCTGGGGAATCTCCTCAGGGACCTCCTCCTCTGCCTCTGCCTCTGCCTCAGCTGCCTCGGCCTCTGCCTGGCCCTGCTGCAAGCTCTGGGGCTCAACACCGGGTGAGGTGAACGTCGTCTGATGACCGCTCTGGCGACAACTGATCCTCGATCCTCAGTCTGCCTCCATGACCTCCCTGCTCAGCACGCTCAGCGGCGTCTCAACTACCCTGGCCTGATCGACCTCTCGCTGCTCTCGGGTGCGCTTCCGGCGCGTGATCAACTTCCCTTTCCCGGGCCTCTGACCAGAAGGGGGGACGGGGAGGAGAGTCCCCCGGAGCACCACCGACATTCTTGCAGCGCATAGCTGACAAGAACGAGAATAATTGTCACTAAAGAAGCTGAACTGCCACTGAGAAAAGAAGACAGCTGCCGAGAAACCCAACGGACAGATACTCCCCCTGACACTGTCACCCAACTACGCTGGCACTCGCGAGGCTTGGCCTCGATCCTTACCCGCGGGCTTGGCCCCGGGTTGACTGTCACTACCCAACTAACAACGGCCACTGACTCGCTGCATGGAATAGATAGGGTACATAAGAAACATAGAATCTAGAGACGAGAGGACCTATCGGAAGCAAAGCAATGGAGATAAGAGAGGAAAGGCTTTGCTACCTGATGATCTGACAAAACAAACCAAGAGCGAGGTAAGCACTGACGTTCCGGCACCCACACATCACACCAAGGGGAACTGCAAAGGATTTGGGTGAAAACAGAGGTTAAAACATGGTGGAACGGCTATTGGGGCATTTCATCGAGCACCTAGCGAGCATGAGATATGGGGAAGGGGTGGATGCTCACTTGGGGCCGCTGTGTGCCGGGGATAATGTCGCCGGAGGGGAGGAGGCAAGCTCGAGGGGGACACAAGGCACCGGCGAGGGAGACAGCCCTCGGTGGAGTAGCTCCGGCAAGGGAGGCTCGGCTCCAGCGATTTTCTATGGCAGCGGGCGCGCGCAATTGGAGAGCAGGCAAGGGGGTATGGGCGCGGCGTGGCTAGTCGGCGGCGGCGGGCACAGCGACCGGCGGCGAGGGCTCGGGTGGGGGGTGAACTCAGCCGACGAGCTACGAGGCTAGGGTTAGGGTGCGAAGGGCACGGCGGCGGTTACGGGCGAGTCTGATCGCGAGGAAGACGAAGGAGAAGGATATGACGAGTGGGACCGAATAGTCAGAGAAAAAACTCAAAGCGCCGCTTAATGGGGCATCGGACGCGCCGATGTGATCACATCGGACGCTCCGATGTCCACTCAGAGAGCTCCAAAAACGCCCATTTTGCATCGGACGCGTCCTATGCCTCGGCATCGGACCCTGGGCAGCGTCCGTTGGGGCAATGGACGCTCCGATGAATACGCATCGGACGCGACGCCAACACTGTTCCAGCCGGGGCTGTGTACAGTGGGGGCATCGGATGCTGGGGCCAGCGTCTGATGCTGCAAATGGGACCGTTTCGAAGATCTCCGTTGAGGCTCCCTCTCCCAACAAAGTTCCAACTCAAATAAGAGGCAAATAAACACCAGTTGGAACCAATTATGAGCATCCTCGCATAAACTCTCAATTTTGTAAATATTTTGTCATAGGCTACATATCATTTTTAGGTAAAATAGGCGATAAATCCCAAGGAGACAACATGTGGCCACCAAAACTAGGGGTCTTAACCATTAGGAGCCTCAAATGCTCCCCCTAGCGGTGGACGAACACAGCGGTTGCTCAAAACTTAACCAAAAAGAAACGACAAGGCAACAAACATGCATATGCAATGCAATACGGAATTTGAATCTGGTTGCTTGTCAAGTTTGATCATGGGTAAGCTTCTTCACACGCTTTTTAGGGCGGTTATCTTAACCACGTCTGACAAGCCTATGTGCATAGCATAAATTAATCATGGCATAAAATACAATGCAATGCAAACACAACCCCCTTTCACCTTTTGACAAAATTACTTAGATCAAGCACATTAAGCTCACTTCGCAATCTACAAAGGGTGTTTTCATCTAGGGGTTTTGTGAAGATATCCGCCAATTGATCTTCGGTTCTAACTCCCTCTAAGGATATGTCTTTCTTTGAAACATGGTCTCTAAGAAAGTGATGGCGAATATCTATGTGCTTTGTGCGAGAGTGTTGAACCGGGTTGTTAGCAAGCTTAACCACGCTCTCATTGTCACACAACAAAGGTACCCTTTCTAGAACTACACCATAGTCTAAAAGGGTTTGTTTCATATAAAGGATTTGTGCACAACAACCACCTGTGGCTACGTATTCCGCCTCGGCGGTAGACAAGGCCACACTATTTTGCTTTTTCAAACTCCATGAAACTAGTGATCTCCCAAGCAAATGGCACCCTCCGGATGTGCTTTTTCTATCTACTTTGCAACCCGCGTAATCCAAATCGAAATACCCAACGAGTTTGAAGTTAGCTCCTTTAGGATACCAAAGGCCAATGCTTGGGGTGTGCTTTAGGTACCTAAGGATTCTCTTCACAGCTATGAGGTGAGATTCCCTAGGATCGGCTTGAAAACGAGCACACATGCACACACTAAACATGATGTCGGACCTAGATGCGGTCAAATATAACAAGCTACCAATCATAGAATGGTAGAGAGTTTGATCAACCGGGTTACCTCCCACATCTAGGTCGAGATGTCCATTTGTTGGCATTGGAGTCTTGATAGGCTTGCAATCATCCATGTTGAAGCGCTTGAGGAGGTTTTTTGTGTACTTCTCTTGAGATATGAAAGTCCCCTCCTTCAATTGCTTGACTTGGAAGCCTAGGAAGAATGTGAGCTCGCCAATCATGGACATTTTGAACTCCTTCGACATCAAGTCACCAAATTCCTTGCAATAGGCTTCATTTGTTGACCTGAAGATGATATCATCAACATAGACTTGACAAATGAAGATCTCTCCATCAAGCTTCTTGCTGAATAGTGTGGTGTCGACCATCCCAATGGTGAAGCCCTTCTCAATGAGGAAGTCCCGGAGGCGCTCGTACCATGCTCTTGGGGCTTGCTTGAGCCCATATAGCGCCTTGGACAACCTATAAACATGATTAGGATATCTAGGGTCTTCAAACCCGGGAGGTTGATCAACATAGACTAGTTCATTTATGAAGCCATTTAAAAATGCACTTTTCACATCCATTTGATATAACTTAATGTCATGATGTGATGCATATGCAAGGAGGATACGGATGGCTTCTAGTCTTGCAACCGGTGCAAAGGTCTCTCCAAAATCCAAACCTTCAACTTGAGAGAACCCCTTTGCCACTAGCCTTGCCTTGTTTCTAACAACCTTGCCTTGATCATCTTGCTTGTTCCTAAACACCCATTTTGTTCCTATGACTCTTGCGCCTTTTGGTCGCTCTTCAAGTGTCCAAACTTGGTTGCGGGTGAAGTTGTTTAATTCTTCATGCATGACATTCACCCAATCCGGATCACCTAGAGCTTCATCTACAATGGTAGGCTCAACAAGAGACACAAAGGAGTGATGTTCAATAAATAGAGCAAGTTTTTGAGATCGAGTCATTACACCCCTTGTTGGACTCCCTATGATGAGATCTTGAGGATGAGCTTGTAGTAGAGGAGTAGTCCAACCACTTGAGGGGCCGCTTGTGGAGCATCAACATCTTGAGCTTGTACCACAATTTGATCATGGGAGACATGAGTATCTTCAAATGGCTCTCTCCCATCTTTATCATCATCTTGTGGTACATTGGATGAGGATGACTTGTCAATGACTTGCACATCATCATCATCATCTTTAGGCTTGATGGCTCCAACCGGCATATTCTTCATTGCTTGCGGATACATGGGTGTATGCCGAGTCTCTGAGTGATGAGTGATTGTCAACTGGGATGATGCGCATGTTCTTTGGCTTGTGTTGTGCAGGTGTCGAGCACGGATACAGTGATCAGAGGCAAGGTGAAGGTCAAGTAGAGACGTGCCATGCCAATTGACCGAGAGTGGCGAAGGGTGGACGTGAGGCTTGGACTGAGGGACTGGTGGCCCGAGGATCAGCTGTGGTGGCTGGCAGCCTGGGACAGCGACGAGCGAAGACTTGTGGTCATGTGTTGCCTGAGTCGTGGACTTGGGGACACGTGTCGGTGGACGGGGTGCACGGGTGGTGCATCCCCTCTACGGCGTCGGTTTGGTGGTAGAGCCAGGGAAAAACCATCGGGTGAGGACGGTTTCCAGGTTTGGGCCTCAAAACCTAGGTGTGGATGGTTTCTGAGTTTGGCCACAAAACTCGGGCTGAGGACGGTTTTCAGGTTTGGGCCTCAAAACCTGGGTGCTGAGGGTTTGCTGAGTTTGGCCTCAAAACTCAGAAGCTGGTAGGCTGGTTTCCCGGTTTAGGCCTCAAAACCGGGGGTTGGCTGGAAAAGGCTGGTTTCCCGGTTTGGGCCTCAAAACCGGGGGTGCGACGTCCAGGAAAAGGACGCGGAGCGGTGGCGGCACGTGGCGGCAATCAGGAGGTTGCGTCGAGGCAACGCTACGAGATGTGCGGGCATGGCCGTCGGATCTACCTACCACCGAGTTGGTCCAGAATAACCTTAGGGTTTAGCTGGCTCGCTCTGTAAGTAGTGAGGGGTAGAATAGGAATAGAGTAGGAATTAGGAATAGGTTAAGTAGGGGGAGACACCCTCCTCCCCGTCCATCTCAGTCATTTGCTCTTTCGCTTCTAGGTTTTCCTACTCTCCCTCTTCCCTGCTGTAGCGAACCTGAGATCCACAGAGAATAGAACAATACCTCTGTGTTCATGAGATTTTGAGGAAGTGAGGCCGTAACCTCACTGTTGTAGCGTGTGGTGGCCACACGGTTGCAATTCGTGGTTGTGATTCGCGTTTTGTTCGTGTTCTTCGCGGAATCCTTTTTCTCCACGTTTTTCCCGTCGCTTGATCTCTTTGCTCGGTTCATCCTTTGCAAATCCGGTTGAACCAAGTTGTTCTAGATCCTGAGGCACTTCTTTCCACTGAAGGAATTCACCTCTAACCTCACGGTCTAGGAGATCGATCGATTTTAGTTTCGGGTCAAGCTTTTCTCTCTTCCCCGGAATTCTTCGATTCATCGATTTGGAGATAGGTTCGAGCCATGATCTCTTAGAGATAGCTCACTATACTCCTTGTGACTCTTCTCACCAAGTGTGATCCCTAGAGGATTTGTTTTGGGTGAGATCGAGTCGAATCGGTGGACGAATAGGGTGCTGTCGGGGTGACCGGACGTTGTCCTCGCGTTGACCGGACGCGTCCGGTGGTTGAATGTTGCGCAGTAGCTTTCTATGTTGACCGGACGCTCCTTCTGATGTACGACCGGACTCAACACTTGCACTGTTCACCGATTCTGTCTTTCACTAACCGGACGCACTGCTTTCGACCGGACGCTCCCCTCTTGTGAGTCCGGTCAGAAACAGTAAGGTTCCAGAGAGGTTTTCTTGTGACCGGACGCGTCCGGTGGTAACTGACCGGACGCACAGCAGTTGACCAGACGCTCTGCCCCTCAGAGTCCGGTCCAACTCAGAGAGGTTTTGTTTTGGTTTTTGCCTGATCGAATGCGTCCGGTGATTCTTGACCGGACGCAGGCTGAGTCCGGTCAGTGCTGTCTTGGACTGTTTAGTTCGCAGTTTGCTCGCTCGTTGTTGGATTTGGTTTCCGTCTTTCGCGTTGCCTTTCTAGAGTTGTGTAGTGTCCCGCTGTGCTTCTCGGAAGCATCCACCCTACATCTAGGGTCGTGGACATTAGCAAGCACTAGGGTTTGCTTTTGGGGTGATTCTCGGGACAGTGGCTACTAGTTTCCGAAAGGAATTTTTGAAGCTCCCATTCACCCCCCCCCCCTCTGGTCGCTTTCTGGTTGCTTCTCGGTTCTTCAATTGGTATCGGAGCAGGTTAAGGATCTTCCACCTTAACCGGTTCCAGATCCATAGAAGGCGACATGGATCGCGGCGTGGGCAAACCACCGTTCTTTGATGGGACGAACTATGCGTATTGGAAGATACGCATGTCGGCCTATCTGCAGAGTTTGGGTGCTTCCATCTGGGATATTTGCAACTCTGTCGATTACGTGGTCTTGGCTGCTCGTGTCTCTCAGCTTCAGATCGATGAGCACGATGCCAATAGCCGAGCCCGTAATGCTCTTTTCTCATGCTTGAGCATGAGTGAGTTTGATCGTGTTTCTCACCTCGCTACGGCTCGGGAGATTTGGGCTACCCTCATGCGCTTTCATGAGGGAACCTCTCAAGTCAAAACCCGACTCTACGAGTCGTTCAAGCGAGAGTATGAGAACTTTCGACATATGCCTGGCGAGAGCATAGAAAGTTTATTCGCTCGCTTTCAGGTGATTGTCAACAGGATGAGGGCTAATAAGGAGCTGTTGCCTTTCGACGATCATGAGAGGGCTTTGAAGCTTTTGCATACTCTTGATTGATCAGTGTGGGATTCCAAAGTTCAGGCGATCATCGAATCACCTAACTATGAGACCCTCACGTGCGACGAGCTCTTTAGTAAGCTCAAGTCCAGTGAGATCGATGCCATGGCAAGGGCTTCTTATGAGAATCCTTCTGGCCCAACTATGGCTTTGGTTTCTGGCTCTTCTAACCCCTCTGGATGTTTTGCTCTTTCGTCTCTCTTTTCTGTCACAGAGGACCAGCTGGAGTCTTTGGGGGATGACGAGTTGGCAATGCTCGCCAACCGGTTCTCGCGGTTCCACAACAACCGCATGAACCGTCGCCGTGGAGGAGGACGCTCAGGATGCTACGAGTGCGGCGACCCCGATCACTTCATCGCCAACTGTCCCAAGAAGAAGCATTCATCTGGGAAGGGCGATCATGAGCACAAGTACAACTCCGGTAAGCGCAAGGAGAAGTACGTCCCCGCGAGGCACAAGCGGAGGGGCGGCTTCAACAAGGAGTACATCAAGAAGAAGTACTTGGAGAAGACCCAGGCTGAGCAGCGTGCGTTCTTCGCCACGCTCAGCGACGTCGACGGCTCGGATGACGACTCCGCTTGCTCAAGCGACGACGAGTCCGAGAAGAAGAAGAGGATCGAGGACAAGCTGAACGGCCTCTGCTTCTTCGCCGACGATGACGGCTTCTGCACCATGGCCCTCGACGGCGAGCTGGTGAACTCCCCTCGGAACGACGACGACGACGACACCTCCCAGGTAAAACGATTGGAGAACGTTTGGTTGGTGGATTCCGGTTGCTCAAGGCACATGACCGGAAACGCCAAGTGGTTCTCCAGTCTTAGTCCGGTCGCCGGAAAGGAGTATATCACCGTCGGCGACAACAGCAAAGGTAAGGTGTTGTCTCGTGGGTCTGTGCGAGTTAATGAGCACTTTGTGTTGCGCGATGTTGCTCTTGTTTCTAACTTGCATTTTAACCTTCCTTCTGTTTCGCAACTCTTTGATGATGACTATGAGATTCGTTTTAAACCGAATCTTAGTCGCATTTTGGATCCTCAGGGCAATCTTGTATGTGTGATTTCGCCCTTTGAAAAAGTCTTTCGTGCGGATTTCTCGGAGTCGTTTGGAATTTCTCGTTGTCTTTTGGCTGGACCTTCCTCCTCTGATCTTTGGAAGTGTCATAGGAGACTAGGTCACCTGAGCTTCGACTTGCTTGCAAGACTTAGTTCACTTGGCTTAATCCGAGGATTGCCCAAGTTATCCATGGAGAAGGATCTTGTTTGCCATTCTTGT
Organism: Coix lacryma-jobi var. lacryma-jobi; assembly: GCA_009763385.1. Taxonomy (NCBI): domain Eukaryota; kingdom Viridiplantae; phylum Streptophyta; class Magnoliopsida; order Poales; family Poaceae; genus Coix; species Coix lacryma-jobi. The sequence continues at coordinate 126,557,215 of CM019830.1, forward strand.
AGACATGGGAAGATGGTAGCCGCTCCCCACCATCCAGTGACTCAGGTCATGACTAAGCGCCCTGGAGAGCTTTTACACATGGACCTTGTTGGTCCGGCTCGGGTGAGCTCGGTTGGGGGGAAGTGGTATGTGCTTGTTGTTGTCGATGATTTTTCGAGATATTCGTGGGTTTTCTTTTTAGCTGAGAAAACCGAGACTTTCTCCTTTGCTCGCAATCTGATTTTGCGTTTTCAGAATGAGTTCCCTTTGAACTCTATGCGAGCAATTCGGAGTGATAATGGATCCGAATTCAAGAATTCGGATTTTGAGAAGTTTTGTGACTCTTTTGGGTTAGAGCATCAGTTTTCTTCCCCCTACACACCGCCTCAGAATGGTGTTGTAGAGAGGAAGAATCGGACCCTTGTAGAGATGGCCAGGACGATGCTCGATGAGCATAGGACTCCTAGGCGATATTGGGCCGAAGCTATGAGCACTGCATGCTACATTTCCAATCGCATTTTTCTCCGAGCTTTCTTGAAAAAGACTTCTTATGAGTTGCGTTTTGGAAAACTGCCCAAGGTGAGTTATTTTTGAGTTTTTGGTTGTCATTGTTTTATACTCAAAAAGGGCAACTTGGACAAGTTTGAGTCTCGTTCTTCTGACGGTGTGTTTTTGGGTTATGGCACTCATACTCGTGCTTATCGTGTACTTAACCTTGACACTAACCGAGTCATGGAGACATCAGATGTCACCTTCGACGAGACCATGGTTTGTCCTTCTTCTCGTTTTGAGCGTGCAGGTGATCATGAGGTTGGCGAGCCTCTTTTCGATGATGAAGAAGAAGGTGCTGAAGGGATAGATGACCCAACACCTCCTCCACCTGCTGTGCCGCAAAGAGCGGCCTCTACAACGACTCACGGCCCCGACACATCGTCTTCCTGGGGGCCGTGGGATCCACCACCTCGAGCGGTACCCTTTGTACCCGAGGAGACACCAGCTGTTGTTGAGTGGGAGGCCACTTCGGCAAGGGAGGCGCCACGACACATTCAGTGCCAGCACCCGCCTCAGCAGATGATCGGCAGCATCGACGAACACATCACCCGGTCAAGGCAAATCTCTCACTTTGCTCATTCTGCATTTGTTGCTGATTTTGAACCCCGGGATGTTGGACACGCTTTGACGGATCCTGATTGGGTCAATGCCATGCATGAGGAGCTTGAGAACTTTGAGAGAAATCGGGTTTGGGTTCTAGTGTCTCCACCTTCTGAGTGTCATCCAATTGGGACAAAATGGGTTTTCAAAAACAAACAGGGAGAAGATGGCCATGTTGTGAGAAACAAGGCCAGACTCGTAGCCTAAGGTTATAGTCAGAAGGAGGGGATAGACTATGAGGAGACATTTGCTCCTGTAGCACGTTTGGAGGCTATTAGGATACTCTTGGCTTTTGCTGCATCCAAAGGTTTCAAACTTTTTCAAATGGATGCCAAGAGTGCCTTCTTAAACGGCTACATAGAAGAGGAGGTGTATGTTAGACAACCCCCCGGTTTCGAAAATCCCAAGTTTCCAAACCATGTCTTTAAACTCCACAAAGCTTTGTATGGTTTGAAACAAGCCCCTAGAGCCTGGTATGATAGGTTGAAAACCTTTTTGCTTGCTAAGGGTTTTAAAATGGGATGTGTAGATAAAATGCTCTTTCTCCTCAAGCAAGGCACTGATACTCTCTTGGTCCAAATTTACGTGGATGATATCATTTTCAGTGGTTCCTCTCACGCTTTGGTTGCCAAGTTTGCAGACACTATGAGCAGGGAGTTCGAGATGAGCATGATGGGCGAATTGACGTTTTTCCTCGGGTTGCAAATCAAGCAAACCCGGGAAGGAACGTTTGTGCACCAGGGCAAGTACACCAGAGATATCCTGAAGAAGTTCAACATGGGTGAGGCCAAGCCTCTTCCAACACCCATGGCGACCATGATGGCCCTGGATGCGGACAAGGAGGGAGAAGCAGTGGACCAGAAGGAGTACCGGAGTATGATCGGGTCGCTGCTGTACCTGACGGCGACACGCCCGGACATCCAGTTCGCGGTGTGCCTCTGCGCGCGCTTTCAGGCGTCGCCGCGCACCTCTCACCGTCAGGCGGTCAAGCGCATTATGAGGTACTTATCCTTTTCTCCAGAATTCAGGATTTGGTATTCTGCTTCCTCCACCCTTTCCCTTTGCGGTTATTCCGATGCCGATTTTGCTGGTTGCCGTATTGATCGCAAGTCCACTTCTGGGACTTGCCAGTTTATTGGTTCTTCTCTTGTTTCGTGGTCCTCTCGCAAGCAGTCTAGCGTCGCCCAGTCTACCACGGAGGCTGAGTATGTTGTTGCGGCTAGCTGCTGTTCCCAGTTACTCTGGATGATGGCCACTTTGCGTGATTTTGGTCTGAGCTTTTCTCGTGTTCCATTGCTTTGTGATAGCACGAGTGCGATTAGCGTTGCTAAGAACCCCGTGCTTCACTCGAAGACCAAACACATGATGTGCGCTTTCATTTTCTGCGAGACCACTATGAGAAGGGTGATATCGACCTTTGCCATGTCGATACTCATCACCAGCTTGCTGATATTTTTACCAAGCCTTTGGACCAATCAACCTTTAATCGGTTGAGAGGTGAGCTTGGTGTGTGTTTCCCCTTTTAGATGGGGGAAACACTTTGGATTTTGTATGATACACTGACTTTTTTGTTTTTAGTTGTCTTTGCTTCTTTTTGATTTCTTCGTGCATCTTTTGCATTTTAGCATACGCTTTTACATTCTGAGCTTCATATGTATAATCTGAAGAATGTAACTATGCTCTGTGTAGTTTTTGCTCCGATGCTTTATGTTGATGTTGTAGTTTATGCTCTTTCTGATCACTAGTACATACTATGAGCTGAGCCATTTTTGAATGGTGAATTATATAATGAACTTAAAACTTGAAAATGTTCACCATTGAGATATGCAACTAGCATGTGTAGGATGTGTTGAAGTCACATGTGTTGTTCATATATGCTAGGTTGCTATGTCTCTAGTGTTGAGTCATTCACTTGCTTGGTATGTCATATTCTATTTAAAATCTGAACCAAGTTAAGTAAATTAAAAAGATCGAGATGGGTTTGCTTGTTAACACCTCACAGTTTCGAGACTGTTTCTCATTGCACTTTGAGTTAAACTTGAGCTGTGTAGTGTATGACCGAAACTATTGCTTTAAGCTTCTGATTGCTTATGCATAGGCTTCGCACAGTTGAAAAGTTAGGCAATAACAAGCATTCAACCTCTCGCAGTCACATGCTGATTTCTGAACTTGTGTAATTTCACCGCTGCAACTCCGATTAAAATTTGAAATCACAAGTATATGCTTCGTTTTTCAATTGATATCAGCATGATGATTGAACTATGCTACGGGTAGTTCACCTTGTATACATTCTTAGCACTTGTTTGACTTCCTGTCTATTCATGTCTGTGCTATTTTGATGGTGAATACCTTTTCGGCTAAAAACTGCTCTTTGTGCTCTCGTTTCAGAGTTAGTGATCAGTTTGAGCTTTTGCTAGCATTCTGTGCATTTTCTGAGTCATCAGATCAGGACTCTGTAGAGCATCTTTGCACTCTTTTGGGTATACTCCTGAAGCTCCTAACTTGCATTTTGACTCATATGCATTTTGGAAGGGGGAGTCCCTCTCTTGTTGGCACTCTCATCGGTGCATTTTCTGAGGGGGAGAACATTGCTTTCGGCTCCTTTTGCTTGATAAGTGCATTTTCAACTAAGGGGGAGAAAATTGCAAATCATTACCCTCCGTTTGAACTAAGGGGGAGCTTTGGTTGTTTGCACTATTCAAGGGGGAGTTTTTGCTGCTTCCTGTTGGCTGTAAGGCATTGGTATCGAGCTTTCTTTGCTAGTTGTGTTGAGCCTCTGTGCCTCTATCTTGAGGGACTAGCATTTTGCTTCAATATTTTCGATTGGTTTTTGCAAGCGGTGTTGAGCCTGTTCTACCTCTTCTTGAGGGCTAGCTTTTCTTTGCTTGGTTGCGTCGAGCCGTTGCCCATGTCTTTGGGGACCAAGTCTTTCGCTCTTTCCACTTGACCTTCTTCGGCTTTGCTATGCTTTTGGGTCATTTGGTCTAGTTTTCTCTTCTCCTTCTTCCTTCTTCTCTTTTCTTTTATGATTTGTGTTGGTAGTTGACAATGCACTCATCAAGGGGGAGATTGCGGATACATGGGTGTATGCTGAGTCTCTGAGTGATGAGTGATTGTCAACTGGGATGATGCACATTTTCTTTGGCTTGTGTTGTGCAGGTGTCGAGCACGGATACAGTGATCAGAGGCAAGGTGAAGGTCAAGTAGAGACGTGTCGTGCCGATGGACCGAGAGTGGCGAAGGGCGGACGTGAGGCTTGGACTGAGGGACTGGTGGCCCGAGGATCAGCTGTGGTGGCTGGCAGCCTGGGACAGCGACGAGCGAAGACTTGTGGTCATGTGTTGCCTGAGTCGTGGACTTGGGGACACGTGTCGGTGGACGGGGTGCACGGGTGGTGCATCCCCTCTACGGCGTCGATTTGGTGGTAGAGCCAGGGAAAAACCATCGGGTGAGGACGGTTTCCAGGTTTGGGCCTCAAAACCTGGGTGTGGATGGTTTCCAAGTTTGGCCACAAAACTCGGGCTGAGGACGGTTTTCAGGTTTGGGCCTCAAAACCTGGGTGCTGAGGGTTTGCTGAGTTTGGCCTCAAAACTCAGAAGCTGGTGGGCTGGTTTCCCGGTTTGGGCCTCAAAACCGGGGGTTGGCTGGAAAAGGCTGGTTTCCCGGTTTAGGCCTCAAAACCGGGAGTGCGACGTCCAGGAAAAGGACGCAGAGCGGTGGCGGCACGTGGCGGCAATCGGGAGGTTGCGTCGAGGCAACGCTACGAGATGTGTTCATGAGATTTTGAGGAAGTGAGGCCGTAACCTCACTGTTGTAGCGTGTGGTAGCCACACGGTTGCAATTCGTGGTTGTGATTCGCGTTTTGTTCGTGTTCTTCGCGGAATCCTTTTTCTCCACGTTTTTCCCGTCGCTTGATCTCTTTGCTCAGTTCATCCTTTGCAAATCCGGTTGAACCAAGTTGTTCTAGATCGTGAGGCACTTCTTTCCACCGAAGGAATTCACCTCTAACCTCACGGTCTAGGAGATCGATCGATTTTAGTTTCGGGTCAAGCTTTTCTCTCTTCCTCCGGAATTCTTCGATTCATCGATTTGGAGATAGGTTCGAGCCATGATCTCTTAGAGATAGCTCACTATACTCCATGTGACTCTTCTCACCAAGTGTGATCCCTAGAGGATTTGTTTTGGGTGAGATCGAGTCGAATCGGTGGACGAATAGGGTGCTGTCGGGGTGACCGGACGTTGTCCTCGCGTTGACCGGACGCGTCCGGTGGTTGAATGTTGCGCAGTAGCTTTCTATGTTGACCGGACGCTCCTTCTGACGTACGACCGGACTCAACACTTGCACTGTTCACCGATTCTGTCTTTCACTAACCGGACGCACTGCTTTCGACCGGATGCTCCCCTCTTGTGAGTCCGGTCAGAAACAGTAAGGTTCCAGAGAGGTTTTCTTGTGACCGGACGCGTCTGGTGGTAACTGACCGGACGCACAGCAGTTGACCGGACGCTCTGCCCCTCAGAGTCCGGTCCAACTCAGAGAGGTTTTGTTTTGGTTTTCGCCTGATCGGACGCGTCCGGTGATTCTTGACCGGACGCAGGCTGAGTCCGGTCAGTGCTGTCTTGGACTGTTTAGTTCGCAGTTTGCTCGCTCGTTGTCGGATTTGGTTTCCGTCTTTCGCGTTGCCTTTCTAGAGTTGTGTAGTGTCCCGCTGTGCTTCTCGGAAGCATCCACCCTACATCTAGGGTCGTGGACATTAGCAAGCTCTAGGGTTTGCTTTTGGGGTGATTCTCGGGACAGTGGCTACTAGTTTCCGAAAGGAATTTTTGAAGCTCCCATTCACCCCCCCTCTGGTCGCTTTCTGGTTGCTTCTCGGTCCTTCATTGCTTCCCTCAATGGTTCATCACCTACATCATCAAGATTCTCATGCTCTCCTTGAGAGCCATTAGATTCATCGAATTCCACATCATATGTTTCTTCTACCATCCCGGTGGCATGGTTGAATACTAGATATGCTTTGGACTTCAATGAGTAACCAACAAGAAAACCAATATCACATCGGCATTGAAACTTCCCTAGGTGTTGGCGCTTCTTGTAGATGTAGCATTTGCACCCAAACACCCTTAAGAAAGATATATCCGGCTTCTTGTTGTTGAGTAGCTCATAGGGGGTCTTGCCAAGGAGACGATGGGGGAACAACCGGTTTGATGCATAGCAAGCGGTGTTGATTGCTTCCGCCCAAAATCTTTCCGGTGTAGTGTACTCATCTAACCACTACTACAAAAATGAATTTACGCAGCGTTGCACTTTTGCCCTCTGTGGCGGTCATTTTTTTTGTCCGCTGCGGTAAATCCCATGATTTACCGCAGCGGACAATTTTGATTTACCGTGACGGTCAACTTTTGCCCGCCACGCTAAATCTATTTACCGCAGCGGGCATCTTAAAATGCCCGCTGCAGAAAATAGCTATTGATGTCCACTGCGGTAAATAACTATTTTCCACAGCGGGCATCTTACCGCAGCAGACATCTTAAGATGCCCGCTGTGGTTAATCGATTTACCGCAGCAGGCATATTAAGATGTCTGCTGTGGTAAATCGATTGATTTTCTGCAGCAGGCATTTTAAGATGCCCGCTGCGGTAAATCTATTTACCGCAGCGGGCACACTATAAGGCCCGCCACAGAAAATACTAAGGCTCAAAACAGCCCAAGACGAGGCCCGATAGTCGTCTTATATATACGTGTTCGCTAGGATTTGGCTCTCATTCATTTAGCCGCCGCACGAACTTCTCTCCTCCTCCTGCGCCGCCTTCCCCACTGCCCCTCACCTCCACTCCGACTTCGTCTCCCTCTCAGCTCTCCCTCTCCAAGGCTGCTCCCCAACTCTCTCTCTCTCTCCCTCTCACCCTCTCTCCCTCACTTCACGGCAGGCTGGGCGAGCCTCCATGGCGGGCGGGGAGCGCCCTCCACGACATGGTTTGACCTCCATGGCGGGCGGGGAACAGCCTCCACGGCGGCGCGGGGCGCAGCCTCCACAACACAAGAGGAGACAGTGGAGCGCCTCCACAGCGGCGCGGGACGCGGCCTCCACGGTGGGCTCCAACCTCCACGGCGGGGCGCGCGGCCTCCACGGCGTAGGAGGAAGCAGTGGGGCGCCACCACGGCGGCGCACGCACCGGCCTCCACGGGCGGGCCCTCAACGGCGATGCGTGCGTGGATCTGCTGGTGGCTCGGGTTCTCGATGGTCCGCATCCGCCCCGTGGCGGCCAGATCCGGCGGTGGACCGACTGGATCTGGCGACGGCAGCGATGCAGCCCCGGATGGGCTCGACGGGCCCGTGGATGGGCTCAGCGGGTCTGTCTAGGGCTTTTTCTTTTTTTTGTTTTTTCAAATGATTAACCACGACGGGCATCTTTAGGTGCCCGCTGCGGTAAATCGATTAACCGCAGCGGGCGTTTTATGTTGCCCGTTGCGGTTAATGCATTTACCGCAGCGGGCAAGGGCGCCCGCTGCGTTACTTGCCACGATTAACCGTGGCCTTAGCACCGCAGTGGGCGCCTTTGCCCGTTGCGGTAAATGAAAATCGCCCGCTGCGGTTAAGCACTGTGGCGTAGTGAACATTGTCCTTGCTAGGGTGATTAGTGTCTGGTTCTTCCTCTCAACTACCCCATTTTGTTGTGGTGTATAGGTTGCGGTGACTTCATGCTTGATCCCAACTTCATCACAATATTCCTCAATGTGGGTGTTGTCAAATTCTCTTCCATTATGACATCTTATTTTCTTGATCTTCAAGTCAAACTCATTTTGGGCTCTCTTGGCAAACTTCTTGAATGAAGGGGTTGCTTTGGATTTGTCATGAAGAAAGAATACCCAAGTGTATCTAGAATAGTCATCAACAATCACTAGGCAATAGAGATTTCCACCCAAACTAGCATATGTTGTTGGCCCAAATATATCCATGTAAAGTAGCTCCAACTCTCTTGATGTTGACACAAAGGCTTTGGTTGGATGAGTATTTGCAACTTGCTTGCCAGCTTGACATGCACTACACAATTTGTCCTTCTCAAATTTGACATCCTTCAAGCCTCTAACCAAATCCTTCTTCAATAGCTTGTTGAGAGTGTTCATTCCCACATGAGCCAATCTTCTATGCCATAGCCAACCAAGTGATTGCTTAGTGAACAAACATGTCTTCAAGTTGGCATCTTCGGAGTTGAAATCCACTAGATAGAGATTGTTGTATCTAAAGCCTTTGAATATCACTTGTGTATCATCTTTCTTGGTCACAACCACTTCTTTGTCGGTGAACAAACATTGAAAGCCATGATCACATAGTTGTCCAATGGATAGCAAGTTGAAACTCAAAGATGCAACAAGAAGCACATTGGAGATGGTATGATCATTTGAAATTGCCACTTTGCCCAATCCCTTGACATTGCCCTTTGAGTTGTCACCAAATGTAATCTTTTCTTGGTCATCGACATTCTCTTCTAGTGAGGTGAACATTCGGGGATCACCGGTCATACGTTGTGTGCAACCACTATCAATCACTCAATGAGATCCACCGGTCTTGTAGTTCACCTACACACACAAGAAATCAAGCCTGAGCTTTCGGGACCCAAACTTGTTGAGGTCCCTTAACCTTCTCAACTAGTGACTTTGCAACCCATATTTGCTTTGGCCTATTCTTGTTAGGAGGCCCCATGAACATGACTTTCATCTTGCCACTAGAGTCTTGTCTAAGCATGTAGTGAGCATTGAAAGCAAAGGGCCTAGCATGCTTGGGCAAGGGTGTGGGTTTTGGCTCTTCACAATCATGAGCAAAGTGTCCTTCTTTTCCACACTCATAACATCTCCCAATCTTCTTCTTCTTTGGATTTGTGATGCTCTTGCGTTGCTTCATCTTCTCTTCAAGAAAGCCAATACCATTTCTATTGGTCTTCATTACGGTGTTCATGAGGAGCTCACTTTGAAGACATTGACCCTTGGTGAATTTCTTCAACCCGGTGGTAAGGTGCTCCTTCTCTTTCTTGAGTTTGTCATTCTCTTGTTGGAGTTCCAAATGGGATGGTGTCATTTTGTAATCCCTCTCCATCTTCAATCTCTTGTTTTCTTCTTTTAGCATGTCTAGCTCAAGTGACATGCTATAATCATCATCTTGAGTCTCAACCATGACTTGCTTTGTGATTGCAAGCTTCTCTAGATCACTCTTGAGTTTTGCATTCTCATTCTTGATCTTGATGAGTCATCATAGTGATCGGCCACAACCACTTTCTTGCCCTTGCCACTAGCTCTTTGCTCATCATGCTCACTAACCAAGTCCTCACAAGATGTTGCTATGTCACACTTAACAACAAGGTTAGGAGCATCATGTGTCTCATGACAAAGCATATCATAAGCAATACTAAGTGTATCATGATCTACTTTGACTTGAGTATACTTCTCTTTGAGCGAAGCATAACTAGTGGTAAGATCACTATGCATCTTATCAAGTTTTTCATTTTTAGCTTTAAGCTCCCTGTTAGAGGACTTGAGCTCCTTGATAGATGATGACATAGTAGCAAGTTCATCTTTTAGCTCATTACTAGCATGTATGGCATTGCTATGCTTTTCAACAAGAGCTTCATTGTCACTAACAAGCCTTTCATTTTTAGCTCTAGTCTTTCTTATGATTTTAGAGTAGTTGTTTAGCAATGTAACAAGCTCATCATAAGAGGGTGCCTCAAATTCACCATCACTATCACTAGAGTCGTCATCGCTTTGTACCTTCCGATCACCCTTAGCCATTAGGCATAGGTGTGTAGAGGATAACGATGATGGTGGTAGTGGTGGTGTAGAGGTGCCAATGACTAGAGCGGCCACCTTCTCCTTCTCATCATCACTATCTTCATTTGATGAGACACCGGAGGAGTCAATGTCGGTGAGCCAATCACCAACAATGTAAGCTTTGCCACCTTTCTTGTGGTATTGCTTCTTCTTCTTGCCATCCTTCTTGTAGGGCTTCTCACTTCTCTTATCACCTTCGCTTGATGAGTCATATTTCTTGCCCTTGTTCTTGTTCTTGTAGTTGTCTTTCTTGGGCTTGGTGCATTGGTGAGCAAGATGGCCAAGTTCACCGCAATTGTAGTAATCCATTTTGGAGATTGGCCTTCTCTTGCTACTTGTGAAGAACTTCTTCTTCCTTGAGTCAAAGTTGACTCCATTCTTGTGAAGCTTCTTCAACATCTTTGTGGTTCTTCTCACCATGAGAGCAATGTTTGTATTATCTTCCTCAGTTCCTCATCACTTGAGCTCTCATGGTGCACCTCAATTGACTTGGACTTGCCCTTCTTGTCATGGCTTGCTTTGAAGGCCAAGTCTTTCTTCTTGTCGGTGGAGGAGCCACCACTTGGAGTGATATGTGCATGTACATATCATGTGCATTGATCTTTCCCAAGATTTGTGTTGGTGTAGCAGTGGAAAGATCACTTTGATGAAGCATGGTCATAATGTGTACATACTTCTCAATTGGAAGAACACAAAGAATCTTCCTCACAACATCGGATGGTTGCATTTGTGTGAGCCCAAGTCCATTTAGCTCTTCTACAAGAACATTCAAGTGTGAGTACATTTCATTTGCACTTTCATTAGCATGCATATCAAAAGAATGAAGCTTTTGCATAACCAAATGATAATGCTCCTCACGCTCACTCTTGGTTCCCTCATGGAGTGCACAAATCTTTTCCCATAGATCATGGGCATTTTTGTGGTTCCGGACGCGGTTAAACACATCCTTGCAAATGCCTCTAAAAAAATGTTTTTGGCTTTTGCGTTCCACTTTTCAGTCTCTTCCTCATGTGGCGTGAGGCTAGTGCCCTCCTTGGGTTTGGGGAACCCGGTTATGGCGGCTTCGCGGCATTTCACATCAACCGCTTCTAGGTACGACTCCATACGGATTTTCCAATATGGAAAGTCGTCTCCCTCGAACATGGGAGGTGGTTCATCACCTCCAGACATCTTAACTCTAGGCGATTAAGCCTAAATCGAGAGCACGGGGCTCCGATACCAATTGAAAGGATCAAGATGCCCAAGAGGGGGGGGGGTGAATTGGGCTTTTCTAAAACTTTAGCAAGAATTAAAACCTATTAAGCCCAATTAACTCCTTGTGCCTAGAAGTGTGTTTCTTTCTATTCTACTGCACAAAAGACAATGTCTATGCCACTTCTACTCTAGCAAAGCAATTCAATAATGAATGAACAACAAATATATTGTGGAATTGAATTGCTCAAAGATAAATGTGTAAGTAAAGGAGTAGAGATGACAAGATGATCTTTTTGCCGAGGTATCGAGGTGTCGGCACACCCCCTAGTCCTTGTTGGAGCACCTGCGCAAGGGTATCGCTCCCCCTTGATCCGCGCAAGGATCAAGTGCTCACTACGAGCTGATTCTTCGCCACTCCGGCCCGGTGAATCGCTTGCTACCAGTCACAACTTGACTTGGGTCATCCACAAAGCCTCCGGATGATCACCAAGCTCATCGATCACCACCAAGCCGTCTAGGTGATGCCGATCACCAAGAGTAACAAGTTAGAACTCTCACTTGACCATGACAAGGCCAAAGAGATGGATGGATGCACACTTGCTACTCAATTCTGACTAGGAGGTCACTAATTCTCTCAATTAGCTATTCTCTCAACCTCACTAGGGCTCTTGCTCTTTCTCACACTCACTATGTGTTTCTTAGCAGAGGAAAGTGGCAAGAACACTCTAATGGAAGTGGAGGAGGGGTATAAATACTCCCCCAACCGGCCATCCAAAAGAGCACCGAACAGGTGTTTCTGTGGGGGCATCGGACGCTCCGATGCATGGCATCGGACGCTCCGATGACCTCGACCAACGGTCGACTGTACCACCTGTCAGACAACTTAAAGGAGCATCGGACGCTGGGCAGCGTCCGATGCCACCACAACGGACGCGTCTGATGTGGTTTTACCCTCTCTGGAACCTCCCTGCATGGACATCGGACGCTGGCCCTCAGCGTCCGATGCCAGCATCCGGTGCAAGCTCAAATTCACTCGCAAGTGAACAGTGGCACAAGCGCGTCCGATGTGGCAACATCGGCGCGTCCGATGCCACGCACCAGACTAAACCCTAGTCTGAGTGAGCATCGGACGCGTCCGATGCCCACCAGGCCAGCGTCTGATGCCCTTTACAAGGGCAAAACCAACTCGGATCGCGACGTGCCCTTAACGACTTTTCATCCTCACGACATAAGGCATCTCTCTGAGCTACCTAGGGCTATGAAATAACAAGTGTGCACCACACCTACCTCAATAGACTCATCTAGATCAAGCTACTGATTCACGCTCCCCTTTATAGTACGGCCAAAGGAAAAACAAAGACCTAAGACTACCTAAGTGTCCTTCAACACCATATGACACTTAGCCTAGTCTACCACCGTCTTCGTCGTCCATCCTTTTAAAACCGAAACGATTTCTATCGCCATGGGACATGAACTTCATGTGCCTGTATCGTCGCCATTACCGTGACCTAACTCAACCCTGTTTCTGCAAAACACACGTTAGTCACAGTAATCTTGTGTTTCATCCAATCACCGAAACTCACTAGGAGCCAAGATGCGTTGAATATACTTTGTGTAGCTAGTTGTGATTAGTTTACATAGACGATCTTTTGCACACACTTGTTTATCTTAGATCATCTTGATCGTAGTTGTGGTAGAGCTAGTTTATTTATTCCGCTTTAGTTTCTAGCTATAATTGTTTGTGTGCCATAGTTATATTAGGTTGAATTGTTGGATAGGTGGCTTACAACACACTATTGGGCTAGCGCAAAAAGCTTCACTGTTTGTCATACTAATAGTGCTTTCCTAAGTGATTTTGTATATTTTAAATTAGGCTATTCACCCTGCCCTCTAGCCAATTCGGACCTTTCACCTTTGCCCGCCTCGGACTTGCACATGGTGGTGTCTAGCTAAATCAAACGTGTAGTAGTGGTTGCTGTGAAAGTAAACAATAATGTCGGGTGTTATTTGCAAACCAAAAAAGGCCTACGACAAGGTTGTTTTCAGGGCAATTTATTGGACCCATTTTTGGAACGCCTTCCAGAAGAAGAGCAATAGACTTTCTCTAAAGTGGGCTTGTCGCTTGATGGAGACTGTGGCTATGAAAATTTTCGCCAAATATGGATGGTTGTCGTTGAAAGGGCTTAGTGCTTAGGGTTCAATCGATTATATCTTTGATTCATTTCTCTTTTTTTCAAGCTAAAATGTTGGATTTGTATTAAGATTTGGTTGCGTGCAAAACTCTTGCAGAGACCGGAATAAAAATTCTTTTTTATAAAAAAAATATCACTAGTACAGAAAAGCTCTGCAATGGTGGTTTTTAACCCATTTTTAGTGGCGTTTTTAGAACCGCCAGCGGGAGAGGATATTGTAAATCAAAATTTATACTGGCGTCAAACTGAGAACCACCAGTAGAAATACATTACGGTTTTCAAATTCAGAACGGTCTATACAAATGTTTTTTCAGGAATTAACAAATCAGGCTCAAAAAACAGGGGGGAATTATTTTAATCCAGAGGCCCCTCACCGATCAATGGCCCCCACCAGTCAGTCACAGGCATGCCCTCGCCCCAATCGCAAATCATGCCATTTTTCGTGTGCTTTGCGGTCGAGGGGGTTTGAACCCGCGACTTCCACCTCGTATATAACCTCTTCCATCATTGCACCTCAAACTCACTTGTATCTATTTTGTTTCGCCACATATTATCCTAACCAAAGATTAATTTGATTGTTTGAAACCCTAAATGATTTCAAATGAAAAAGTTGTCAACTACAAAGTTTGATAACTTTTTGACATCTATAACTTTTGTTTAGAGAGTTTCTCCATCCGAGGTCTTTTACAAAATTTGAATTTTGAATTTGAAAAATTAAAACATACACTGCACCACAACACCACATCAGCATCAGACATCTGACGCTAAAAATTATATTTTCGATGGACGGTCTGTCCCTAAAGATTTCTCATAAATTGTTTGACGCTAATTCTACATTTATTGGTTTACTATCTGTCGCTACACATGCTTACATACTATTTGTCGTAAAAAACATATATATCACCAAACAGTCTCACGCTAAAAAAGTAGGCCCACCTTAGGGCATGTACAGCGCGTCTGTACAACCCGTCTGCATGTTGTCAATTTTACAGAAAACACCCCGTCCCACCCTATTGAATGAGCAGACGAGCTCACTCCGTCTCTTCACGAGATGACGAGCTTGGCTCGTGGTCCAAGGCACCCTCGTCTCTCCAGAGTCGCGTTGTACGCAGTAGTCGACGAGCACGAGGATCCAGTGCGGGCGCGCGCGGAGGAAGTCGAGGGCGCGCCGGAGATGGATTTGCGCGCCAAAATCCTACTTCCGGGTCTGTATCATTCTTCCGTGTTGCCTTCAACGACGCGAGATGGATCACCCCAGCACATCACCGGATTCAAGGAAGAAGAGTACGAGCGCAGCGGCGGTGACGGTGCTGGGAGTAGCGGTGATGTGCCTCTTCCCCGTTGGCCGCGGATCCGGTTCGGCAGCTGGCGTCCTCCCCGCTGGCCGTGGATCTGGCCCGGCGGCCGGCGTCCTCCCCGGTCGTCGCGGATCCAGTCCGGCAGTGCCTCTGTTTCCCACCAGCAGCAGCGGCAACAGCACTGCGTCAACATCATCCCCCTCCATGGCTTCATCTGGCATTGCAGAATCTTCACCAGATGATGGCTTCAATAAGCACGGCGCCGGTGGCTTCAACGGAAATACTGCTTCACCATCTGTTGGATTTCTATCCCCTCTATCTCCATCTCAGGCTTAGTGGGGCTTCGTTCAGATCTAACATGGTAAGGCAGTTTTGATTTTGTATGCACTAGTACAAGCTTTCGATCTATTTTTATTTAAGTAAATTTGACTAAAGAATCGAAGGTGTATTGTTTACTCTAAACATGCTATGCATCCACGCATGTGTAAAGTGTTAAAATAAGGATTAGGGACCATGTTGTATTGCCTCCCTCATCCGGTGATTCTTTTCAGTTTTTTCAAAATTACTGGCAGTAGCACTGAACTGAAACGAAACTTCTATCTCATGAAGTGGGACTGTATTTTCTTATCAATTGAACTGCTATCTCATGAAATGGCGTATGTGTATTTTTTTTTTTACTAGCAGTAGCAGTGATCTAACAGTATTAGCAGTGTTTGAGGAGTTTGAGGAAGATGTTTTTTTTCTGAAATTACATAACTTGGTATGCCTTCTAATTCTTGTACAGTATAATCTAGTGTGATGGCATATTTATGTTATAAAACAGCCAAAGCTTTTGCCTATTTTCTGCATGCTGTTTTTACATATATCTATTTTTTGTACAGTTTTTTTTTCTATTCCCTATCAGTACAGTCATCATTGATCCGAGGTTTCTGAAATTTGTGAAGGTTATTTTTGGCTGGGGCTATCTGGATGCTTCTGAAAAAGGGGGGGGGGGGGGGGGCGTACCCAGTGCCGGAGAGCTCCCGCACTATGCGGGGTCTGGGGCTTCTGAAAATGAATGAAAATTTGGATAACGACTGAGATCAAGTTAAGGCAACTAATATTCTACCTAAGCTGCTGAGAAACTTCTGAAACCTGTTAGCTTATATGTTATGATGTTAAAGTTATCTATACCTAGCTTATATGTTAAATTGTTAGATATGAACTCTCAGTTAAGACAGCTATGAGGACTTGCTCTTCTTTTTTTTTTGTTCTTGATTCCTGCTACTTGTCTGTACATGGTCCTCTGATGGCGATGCTCCTGCTCACCTCAACAGCAGTGCCTTTGTTGGCTCATAGGATGTTTCAGTTTGATGAGCTTTTTTTTATGAAGCTTGGTGCATGTTAATCTAATTTCTTGATTGTTGGAACTATAGTGCAGGAAGTATCTGAAGAAGCTACAAAGATGATTTCCAATGCTAGCAATCGTTTCCAGAACTTATGATAAACCTGTATTAACTAATCAATTTTCTGTAAGTCTTTACCTTAGAACTTGGACAATATATATTGGTATTACAGTAACTAGAATACTCTTGGAATACTCAAGATATATAGCTAATGATGTGCATCGAAGTGATTGATTAAGAGCTAATGATGTGCATTGAAGTGATTAAGGGCCTTGCTTCAGTTCAGGAAGGAACATACACTGGTTGCTTCATAGTTTCTGTGTACAAATGCATGGTATAAAAGTTATCAATTTTTCATATATGCTTTCATGCCGAATAACATGCATTGCTTGCATCATAGTTTAAAGAAGTAGAGTGTGAACAAGTGCCAACCTGTACAGGACAATTTTATATAATATATCATTTGTATTGATGATTTAAAAAATATTGTAATATTGAAGCTTGATTTGTTTTCTATTAGATAGCAACACAATAGTATACAAAATAGTATTCACGATTGATCGTGACTTTATGCACAACATTAAATAGCTTGAAGACAGTCAAATAGATAGACTATTGTACGACCTGTCTTTTTATCTGTCTGTATAATAGATTCGAGGTCGGACGACCCCTCGTCTGTGGGCTGTACATGCCCTTAGAGCATCTCCAACAAGTTTGGAAAAATGGCTTGGTATATCTTGAGGTTTAGCAAGTTGGTATTTTATTTGGCAAGTGAAAAAAAGACCTTCCTCCAACAATTTGCTATCCCCACTTGGTAAAATAGAAAAAAAGAAGGCCCACCAGGTAAAGTCGGATCCCACGCGACCGTCAGCCTCCCAGCGCCGCGACTTTTCACATCTCGCGCGCGCTGCCTGCGCCGCGAGTCGCCCAACGCCGGCCATCTTGTCGCCCATCGCCGGCCATCGGATATGCACAGCACCAGCAGGTTTTGCCGGCCACGAGTGGAGGCAGGTAGCACAGGATTTTAGTAATCATTGTACCGGCCAACAACATTGACTGAATGATCGATCTGTACGTCCATCAGATGACGAGTGGAGGCAGGTGCGGGAAAGGAGATGGCAACGCGAGGGACAGCGCGCGGCGCGGGAAAGCAGATGGCGCGCGAGGGACAGCGCGCGGGAGGCGAAGCACGCGCGGGAGAGACCGAATTCCGCGATCCAAAGCCGGCACCGCGCGCGTACTTCTCCGCACGCGAGGAGGAGATTTCCCAACTTGGGAAAAATACCAAATGAGGATAGGGAGTTGTTGGAGAGGGTTTTTTGTGTTTTTGTCAAATTTATAAGAATACCAAGTTAATTTAGGGAGTTGTTGGAGATGCTCAGCCCCATCTCTGCCTCGCTCGCACTCAAATTTGGCCAGCCCGATTAGCAGCTAATCCTAGCCGGTCTCCCTCCGGCAGCCGCCGTTCTTCTTCCCTCTCAAGATCGCAAAATCGCCCCCCTCGATCCCCTGAGAAAATTCCAACTGCGCATCAGATCTTGTCCACGCGAGCGAGTGCGCGGCCGCGACTGTGATTGCGCGAGGCCGCTGCCCGCCCGCCCATGAGCAGCGAGCGCCGAGGACGACCCGGCGACCCCCTCCCTCTCTACGATGCAGTGGCGCGGCGCTCCGTCTCCGATGCAGTGGCGCGGCGCTCCGTCTCCGATGCAGTGGCGCGACGCTCCATCTCCGATCCGGCGCTGCATGCCCGTCATCGATCCGGTGGTGCCCGCTTCCTCTCCACCGATGCATGGAGGATCAGCCCAGCCGGCTTGGGCGGTGCGACTGTCCTCATGGCCGCCTTCACATGGAAGGGACCGCCGAAATCCCTTATGAAAGGTCAAACATCTCTTTTCTGTTGAAGTCAGCTTCTTGTAGAAGCTATTTAGCCTCTCCTGTTGATGTATCACATATTTAGTTGTAATTGCTATTTTTGGCCCCTCATGACAGCAATGTGGATGGCTGCGTGCTTAGATTGGAGGCCGTACCTGTGAAACTGTGATGGCGCATGGATTTCTCGAGGCCCCATGCCATGTCCCGTGTTGGTTCGTGTCTGCTGCCGAACAGGGGAAGCATGCAAGATCGTCCAAGAAGGTCTGTGCTCCTACATCCTTGTGATCTGTATTCATTTGTGCTAATTAGTTAATCCATATTTGCCTCTTCATTAATTCATGTGAACTGCCATATGTTGTCGACTTTACTCCATTTTATTGATCAGTGGTTGTGACTTTCACGGCTTATTTCAAATAATCTCCTTTTTTGTGACATTAAAATATGCAACAGTCACTAGGATTACTACAAACTCTGATTTTATATTGTCCTCGTTGTCGCTGCTTCTACTTATTAGCTTCGTGAGTTAGCTTCTGCTCATAGTTGCAACTTGCATGCCAGTTTACTTCTAAGCATCTTTTGCTGAGATTTTATTTTCTTATATTGTTTTATATGTGCTCAGAGGGATCAAGTATAAATATTTCAAAATTAACCATGGATACGGTTTATACAAAAATATATTTTAATCTGAAGTGGCCTAGAGTGATCAATTAGCGTTTTGTATATGTCTCAAGTGGCTGAAACCAATGCAACCACACATTGTTTCTGTATGGCATAAATTTTGGGTCCAGAATGGAGCTGCTAACATAGCAGTGTGCACCATTTGTAAATAAACAGATTAGCTAGCTTATTGTTTCCTGCTTTAATTGAATCTTGTATGTTTGAACTCAAAAAATCATATTTTAAAATCTTTCATTTATCTAACGAGAGACAATTATCTTTCTCTATAGTAATGCTTTAGTTCAGTTTAAAAAAACTGCTTGAGTTCATTTCTGTCAATAATGCTCTATATTGCTCTTTGGAATCTGAACCTGTAATTTATCTGAAGTTATAACTTAGTCTGATTGGTGCCTACTACTCTGAACCTGTTCTTGCTTACCGCATTGAAACTTACTGCAAGTATATAGGTGTAACTTTGAGATGATTCCCCCTTTAATCTTTGTGTATAATTTTAGAGATGTAAGATAGTTGTGTGGCATGTATGTGTTTAAGACTTGGAACATGTCTTAGAGTTATATGCATGGATTAGTATAACTTGTTGTTTGAGATATGTGTTTTGGTTTCTATTTACTTGACCATTTGCAATTCAAAGAAGGCTGGAATCAATAAAAGTAAAAAACTTAAGTGAAATTTTTTTTATACTAGTCTGATTCTTACTGTTTCTAAACAAAGGTGTTTGACTTGTTTACTAATATTTGTGTTGTTTCTAAGCTCAAAAGGAGCCAAGTTTGTCTAGTTAAAGAACAGTAGTATTCTCAGTAGAATTGCAAAAATGTGGCCTTTTCAAAATATACTCATTCAGTTTTTATCTGCAGCCATAGCACGACTAGGGAGAGTGACCACACATATCTGAAAGAAAGAAATCTTCCTGTACATCCACCAGGTAAATTGATTAACTTTGTTGTGTGCTAAGATGAATGATTTTGTTGCAAAATACGTGCAAGTTGTCTAGCTAAGGATGGCAGCTCAGATGGCTGAACTCTTGATTCCAATATTGCAGATTAGACATTTAATTTGAAACAGTGAACAAACATGGTTATCTTGTATAATGCTGCTCCTCTATTTCTTTTTAAGAAAAAATAATGGTGTGCCCATGCTCTTGATAATTTGATGTCATTCATGTCTTCAAAAATCTGGATTACCATGTGATCTCTGATGCTTGTAATTCAATATAAACTAACCTGGATCTGCTTCTGCGCTAAAGTGTTAGCATCTCACACTTGACTTAGTATCTTTTGCCTTCATCTATGATTAGTTACCGAAATTTTTAATTGATGGTACTTCTACAGCTAAAGCTAAAGAAGCAGGGCATCAAATTCTTCTGAGATAGTAGCAGTAATTCAGTATGAAGGTACTTCTGCATTGTTTAATTTGTTGTAGAAGTAATTTCATGTTATCTTTTGACATATTGCCTTATGATAAAATATAAGCTCAATTTAAATTTGTACTAATTCTTCATAGATGAATTTTTATTCATCTAAACTATCTCGTTGAACCCAGTGCAAACAAGAGATATAAAGAGATCTAATTTGCATGTGTTTGTATCACAACATCAGAGTAGCACAATTGTCAATTGACTAGTTAGGTTTCTTTAGAGCATCTATTTACTATATGATTTGACTTGCTCGATACATAAGTAAGCTTCAAAGATACAGAAACCAAGACCCAATACGATGGCTTTAAGTTTTCCCTAAGTACGAGTCTACATACACATTATTTAAGATCTAATTAATCTAACAAAAAATGAAGCATAGTAACTTTATCTTATCCTGGATTAATGTTAACATGTTACTGATTGCATGAGTTTTGGTTTCAGGGTCTGCTATGGTACTAGTTAGCAAGTTTGTGGATGATTCGCCACTTCAAGCTGATTTAGGTTCTAGTTTATCTCTTTGATACTGTAGACTTCATTGATGAATCAATGTTTCATGTTTGTAATGGATGATCATATATGTATCTCTATTTGTATGAGAAACGTGTACAATGATGTTACTTTTGTATTACATTGCAACCAAATGGCCTTTTGTTTTTTTAATGTATTTAAATGATCTCATCAAACCATCCGTCGCTAAAAGCATCTATAATATCAAATTGTATGTCGCTATAGAGTGCTGGCAGGCTATCTATGCAGGGCGACAGACTATCTGTCGCTATAGATATGCAGGTCGACAGACTATCTATCGGTAAAAATATTGTCTGTCGCTAAAGATTTTTAGCGACAACACTTACACCGGCTGCAGAAGTCTGTCGCTATAACTTTTTAGTCGCTATATCCACTTTTAGCGTCAGATCATCCATCTCTAATCTTAGTGTTGTGGTTCAGTGGTAGTTTATCATGACAAGATGGTTTCAAATGAAAAAAGTTGTCAACTACAAAGTTTTATAATTTTTTAAGATCTACAACTTTTATTTTGATTGTTTTTCCATACGAAGTCATTTGAGAACTCAAAAAAACCAATTTGAAATTATTTTTAGTTGCGGTTCCTCATGAAAACTGCCACTACAAATGGATTTTTACTGGTGGTTTCTTAAGAAAACAACCACTGATTCAGTGGTTGTTTTCTTAAGAAACCACCAGTAAAAATCCATTTGTACTGACGGTTTTTGTAAGGAACCATCACTAAAACTGGATTTCTACTAGCGATTCGTCGTGTTTGATTTCTACTGGCCAACGATAATAGAAGCCACCAGTAAAAATAAAAAGACACCGCGAGGAGAAATCATTTTTGTACTAGTATATATAATCCATAATTTTGATTATAATAATATTAGGGATAGTTAAAATTATAATAATTGAAATGCGACCCAAAAAGGTAGATGCTCATATGCACGAGCACATACTCTCCACGAGAATGTGAGAATCTATGTCAAGTCGATGACTTGAACCCAGATAAATAGTTTTTACCATAGAAAACTCAACCAGTTGAGCAAAGCTCAATTCACAAAGCACTATCAACTTGTATTCATCAATGAATGTTCATATTTAGTACATCACTACCAGATTTCATGGCTCTGCCGAGTGCCAGGCACTCGGCACAACCCTACATGCAGTAAGCAAAAAAAACACATCACAAACAAATGCTCGACAAAGAGATCTTTGTCGAGCGCCTTTTGTTAGACACTCGACAACAAAGTTTGTCAAGTGCCAAGATTGCACTCGGTAAAGAAAAACACTTAGCAAAATAAAAATCTAAAAGAACTCAGAAAAATAGAAAAAAAATTATTTAATTAGGGGAGTGCCACACTCGGCAAAGAATACACGCCTAATGCATTATAACATGCCACCCTCGTCTCATATCATATAAATATAACTATGATACATCATTCCCGTGCATAGTAAAATATATGTGGAACGAACCCAAAATCAATGAATTAATTCATTACTGTATCCATTATGACTGTAGTTCCAGAGCATATCAAGCCAAATTAAGTCATATCTCCGAGATTGCGCTGGTTTCCTATCTCTTCTGTGATACTGCCCGTGCGTTGCGACGAGAAAAAATATACCACAATAATTTAATATAAACGTGTATATTATTATTAAAAAGTGTCATATTTTATAGCATTTAATACTCCATCTCATGTGCTGCAATAAATCAATAAATATACCACCATATTTCATCTTTTGTAAAAACTCAGGTAATATTTTTAATGCGGATAATATATTTATCTCAAATCAAAGCTATAAACAATGTCTTAAAAACATTATCATATTAGTACGCATAAGTTTACGAACTAAACAAATTATTGATTTATTGCACATGAGGTGGAGTCCTATAGACAAGATTACACTAAAATTCAAGAGTTATACTCTGTGATGTCTTGTATTAGATTAATAATAAAATAATTGGGCAAACATATATCTTTTTCTTGTGTTTGATTTAAGAATAGAAGAGAAATGAGTCTGAACGATTCTCAAAAAGGTGCGAAGCAAGTGATATGATGCAAGATGTAGAAAAATAATTATTTTAAAAGTGGCATATGAGGGGTGGAGAAAAGGCTGTAGTGGCATATCATGAAGTAGGGAGTTTTGGTCCTGCCTGGTAGACATGGACATTTGACGCTTTTTAGTTGTACAGAAGAGATTTGCCATGTTAGCAAATAAATTCTCCTAATAAGCAACCATTTAATATCCATGATAGTATAGGCCCCTACCGAGTACCATATTGTACTACTATGTGGTCCAAGTCAGTTGTACACTGTGTGGTGGTATATATTATATCACTCCACGTACTGAGATGAGGTGAGGTGGGGCTCCTGCACCTCAGTGACAACAGAGGCTAGGCATGCATGTTACCCAAGTATATCTACTTAACATACTCCCTCCGTCCCTTTTTAAGTGTCGTCCGGAAAGCGTGTCTGTGAGGAAAACACGGATTTCTAGAGACAGTTATTTAGGGACAGAGGGAGTATGACGATAGGCATGAGAGGCACAAGGGAACAAGCTAGTAGACCATGCAAATTAAAGGGTATTGTGGAATAAGCTCATGATCCAGGCTCCATGCACCCGCTTGCACAGCGAATGAGGCGGAGGGTTGTGTCCCATGCCCATCAGAACTCGCTTGTAGAGCCAATGCTTCTTGATAGGGTGGAAAGGAGGGATGGGCTCTGGAACGGCGATCTAGCCTCTGTATCTGTGTTAGCTAAAGACGGGGAAGAGGAAGGTGACATTTTGCAGAACGGGTACGTACAGGATGACGGCTCTGCAAGAGCAAGTTGTAGTACTGATCCATATATGCATGTCATGGGACTAGGAGGCGGGCATAGCGAGGGGAGCGAGGAGGGGAAGCAGCGCCGCTGATGGAGGCAAAGCTAGTGAGGGCCGAAAGAATCAGTGATAAGCATGATAAGCATGGTGACTAGCGACAAGTATGTGGGTCAGTAGCCATTGATCTCGAAGTGGCAGTGTGTGCAAGCTCGAGTGACAGCAACTAGTTTGCCTCTAGTGCCTGCATGATATGGATCTAGTTCAGACAGTGTAATTGCCAAAATATGCCTTAATTACAAGCTTTTATATCTATTATACATAACAAAAATATTTTTATTTTCTAGTTTTGTTGGTTTAAGCCACCAAAGCTACAAAAGGGAACTAAAGATTCTCCTATGCAGATGATAATAGCGTTCTAGTGGGATGACAGGAAAGGATTGTGCCAGGTACAAGTCTAGTAGCAGTCTTGGTAGGTTCATTTCCTGCCAAAGGCATGCATGCGAAAAATAGGGTTGTTACTCACCATGGAAACTGTTTGCTATTTGGTATTCATGGTTGATTCTTTAATTTCTGAAAAATGATTCCAACAAGGGAACCACAAAATACACTCTCTCTTTAGTTACTTTTGAAGGACTGATTTATATAGACCTTTTGGGAGAGTCAGCCTTTTATAGTTCCTCTCAAAATCACTTTAGAAACCCTCTTGACTGCCTCTATATATATCCTTTTTATGGTAATTGTAATGGTGTGCCAACTTTCGTAGTTTAGACACCTGGTCAGTTTTTTTTTTCATGTGGGAATTTCTGTTTCGTAGGTGATTAGTGTAGGTGCTTTGCGAAGTGCTTAGGCTAGTTAGACCACCGCTTTACGCTTGCTCTAGGTGTTAGGCCTAGTGTTTAGTGAGGTTGAAAACCTCTTACTTACCGGTGCTTGCGCGCACCGTTGTTTGTACATCGGAGGGGCTTGTAGTCTTGCGAGATCACACCAACCGATTTTGTGGTGTGGCCACCACCGTGTACCGAAGGAAACAAGGCCCGCGGTGGTTCGGCCGGAAGCTTGATAGTGAAGACGGCGGGGAGCATCCGGGAGAGGTTTTGCCACGAGTGGCTTAACCGGAGACCCACTTGCGCGTGAGGAAGGCCCGGAGCTATCCACGGAGTTACCCGACCGGGAGCTTGGCCCTTGCGAGGGGCTCCAACGAGGACTAGGGGAAGCTTGCGCGCTTCTCGATACCTCGGTAAAAATACCGGAGTCATCGATGGGAGTTTGCATCTCTACCACACTCTTGGCTTCCGCATTTACTTGCTACCTTTGTTATGTGCTGAAAGGATCAAGATGCCCAAGATGGGGGTGAATTGGGCTTTTCTAAAACTTTTTGCAATAATTAAATCCTAACAAGCTCAATTAACCCCCTAGTGCCTAGAAGTGTGCTTCTTTAGAATCAATCGCACAAAAGATCAACACTATGACATTTCTACTCTATCATGGCAATTCAAATATATATGGACAATAAGTAAATTGCGGAATTGAATTGCTCAAATGTAAATGCATAAGTAAAGAGAGTAGAGATGACACGACGATCTTTTTGCCGAGGTATCGAGGTGTCGGCACACCCCCTGGTCCTCGTTGGAGCACCCGCGCAAGGGTATGGCTCCCCCTTGATCCGCGCAAGGATCAAGTGCTCACTACGAGCTGATTCTTCGCCACTCCGGCCCGGTGAATCGTTCGCTACCGGTCACAACTTGGCTTGGGTCATCCACAATGCCTCCGGATGATCACCAAGCTCTCCGATCACCACCAAGCCGTCTAGGTGATGCCGATCACCAAGAGTAACAAGCTAGAACTCTCACTTGACCAAGACAAGGCCAAAGAGATGGATGGATGCACACTTGCTACTCAATTCTGACTAGGAGGTCACTAATTCTCTCAATTAGCTATTCTCTCAACCTCACTAGGGCTCTTGCTCTTTCTCACACTCATAATGTGTTTCTCAGCAGAGGAAAATGGCAAGAACACTCTAATGGAGGAGGGGGAGGAGTATAAATACTCCCCCCAACAAGCCATCCAATAGAGCACTGAACAGGTCACTCTGCGGGGGCATCGGACGCTCAGATGCTAGGCATCGGACGCTACGATGACCTCGACCAATGGTCAACTATACAACTTGTCAGACATTTTAAAGGAGCATGCCCTCGCAACAGACGCGTCCGATGTGAAATCATCCTCTCTGGAACCTCTCTGCATGGACATCGGACGCTGGACCTCAGCGTCCGATGCGCCGCTCAGGGCACCCTCTCTGGAACAGTAGCACTGGTGCGTCTGATGTGACAACATCAGAGCGTCTGATGCCACCACGCCAGCACTCTCAAGTCTAGTGAGCATCGGACGCGCGTCCGATGCCCACCAGGCCAGCGTTCGATGCCTGTTTCACAGGCAAAACTCACTCGAATCGCGACGCTGCCTTAACGACTTTTCATCCTCGCGACATAAGACATCTCTCTGAGCTACCTAGGGCTATGAAATAACAAGTGTGCACCACACCTGAAAGGATCAAGATGCCCAAGAGGGGGGGGTGAATTGGGCTTTTCTAAAACTTCTTGCAATAATAAAACCTATCAAGCCCCAATTAACCCCCTAGTGCCTAGAAGTGTGTATGACAAGAATCAATAGCACAAAAGATTATCACTAAGCCAATTCTACTCAAGCATGGCAATTCAATTTGGGATGAACAACAAGTGTAATGCGGAATTGAATTGCTTGAATGTAAATGCGTAAGTAAAAGAGTAGAGATGACTCGACGATCTTTTTGCCGAGGTATCGAGGTGTCGGCACACCCCCCTAGTCCTCGTTGGAGCACCCGCGCAAGGGTATCGCTCCCCCTTGATCCGCGCAAGGATCAAGTGCTCACTACGAGCTGATTCTTCGCCACTCCGGCCCGGTGAATCGCTCGCTACCGGTCACAACTTGGCTTGGGTCATCCACAATGCCTCCGGATGATCACCAAGCTCTCCGATCGCCACCAAGCCGTCTAGGTGATGCCGATCACCAAGAGTAACAAGCAAGAACTCTCACTTGACCAACGCAAGGCTAATGAGATGGGTGGATGCACACTTGCTACTCTCTACTCACTAATGAGGTGTTTGATCACTCAATTATCAAATCTCTCAACCTCACTAGGCCTCTTGCACTCACTTGCAATCACAATGTGTTTGGGAACCTTTCAAATGAGCAAGAGTGACAGCATGAATGAGGGGGAAGCATATTTATACCCCCCAACTCAAAACATGCACGAAGGGGTAAGTCCAGCCAGTTACACACTGACCGGACGCACCTGTCGGGGTGACCGGACGCGTCCGGTCAGTGACTAACGGCTACGTGACGTTAGCCCTGACACCAGTACGATACACTGACCGGACGCACCCATGCGTCCGATCACCACTGACCGGACGCGTCCGGTCATCAATTTCCCTCTCTGGAACCTCTCTGGACGCGACCGGACTCACCTCCTGGTGCGTCCGGTCGAATACTGAAGAGCGTCCGGTCGAAGCCAAACCTGCTTCTTAGCCAAACCAACTGACCGGACGCACGCCCCATCGTCCGGTCATAAGGGGACCCAGCGTCCGGTCGCAATTAGAAGTCCAAAACGACTTCGATTTGCGACGCTCCCTTCACAAACTTTCTTCCTCATGATCTAAGGGACCTTTCTAAGCTACCTAGGGCTTTGGTTAACAAGTGTGCATCACACCTAACTCAAAAGTCTCACCTAGGTCAAGCTACCCATTCAAACCCCTCTTTATAGTACGGCCAAAGGTAAAACAAAGACCTATGCTACTCTAAGTGTTCTTCAACACCAAATGACACTTAGAACTAGCCTATCACGGTCTTCATCGTCCATCCTTTGAAAACCGAACGAATTCCACCAATAAGGGGGCATGAATACCACAGTGCCCTCACGATCATCATTACCATGACCTAACTCAACTGTTTCTGCAAAACACACGTTAGTCATAGTAATTTACCGTTGTCATCCAATCACCGAAACCCACTGGGGGCCTAGATGCTCACAATCTCCCCCTTTTTGGTGATTGATGACAACCTCAAGTATGTTTGAAAGAGAGGTGAGGTTTTCAATCGCTTGATTCATATAAGCATGTGACAATAAGATCAAAAGGAGTTAGGCATGCTTATACGAACCAAGTCCGCATAAGTACTCAACATATAAGAATTAACACAAGTACTTATGAACAAGCTCATTTATCGGAGTATAAGTGTGGAAGCAAAGTAAATGAGCATAAGCAAGTGACATGTATAAGATAACGAGTGAAGCATGACATGTCACAACTGAGCATAAATGAGTGACATGAGTATATAACAAGTGTAGCATCACATGTCACAACCAAAAGACATACATATATCGTACGGGTGCCAAAAGATAAACATGTATGCATATGAGTGCAAGATCAAACAAAAGAACCGAAACCCTCTCATAGGCTCCCCCTACGTCTAACATACGCTCTCTCCCCCTTTGGCATCAAAGACCAAAACCTAAGGGTCGGAAGGCGGGAGTGGAGCAGACGAGCCGGGCGACGAGGTGCGCGGAAGAGTCTCGAACTGAGCCAGGTAGGTCTCCTCGTCGGACGACGTACTGTGAGCTGACTGACCCTCTGACACTGGACGTGAAGGAGAAGCGGTCTGGGTCTGCTCAACTGTCTCTGGAGCGGCCTCGGGAAGAGGGTCCACGGTCTCAGTCGCGACCACTGACACGGTCAACGAAGTCTCAGGAGCTGAGCTGATAGGAAGAGTCTGACTCTGAAAGGTCGGCGGCTCGGACGACGCTACTGAGGAAGGTAGTGTCTCTGTGGTACCAGTAGCTGGAGCAGGAGCTGGAGCTGAGGTCACCGGCAACTGAAACTCGGGCGGTGTAGGCAGGCCGGTGAGCTCGCTGAAAGAGGCTTCCAGGCTCCGCGGTGTCACTAGGACCGACTCCGTCTGAGTAGGAGTGAAGCCTGACCGGAGCGGTGTGAACCCTGGCAGCTGCCCTGGCTGAGGTGAGGTAAACCACTGCGGGTACTGAGGGAAGGGCGAGACCGTCGACGGAGGCACTGACGTGAAGTAAGAGGTCGACGGTCCTGGCTGCTGCAGCTGAAACTGTGACGGCTGAGGTAACTGTGGAAGAGCCGCCATCCTCTCCATGAAGGCAAGAGTCTGAGTCTGGAGCTGAATCATCTGCCGCTGGAGAGCGTCCTGGCGCTCCTGTGCCTGAGCTGCGGCCACTGCCTGTGCCTCTGCCAGTCGAGCCTGCTCCTGTGCCTGTCGGCGCTGCTCCTTAGCCTGACGCTGAACCTCCTCAGAGAGACGGGACTGCTGCTGCTCCATCCGAGAAAGTATAGCTAGAAGAGCTGGATCGGAGCCGGCCATACGCGAGGAGGAGGCCTCGGAATCGTGAGCTCCCTGTGGACACATCCTCGGAAGAGGAGCGTAGTCGTCATCGGTGCTGTCAGACGGGAACTCATCGTCAGGGTCCTCTCCCTCTGCCTCTAGTGCTGCAAGCTCAGCCTCTGCCAACTGACTGACAGTCTCGTCCTGCTGTGCCTCTGTCTCGGTGACAACCGGCCTCTGGCGCTGACCTCTCGGACGAGTGTCTGGACGGTCCCCGGCAATCTGGCGGGTGTCGTACACGGGGAACTCCGTCGGAGACTGGAGAAGCTCTGGAAGCAAACCCGGAATAAGCCGCCTCAAAAGGTAACAGATGATGTGAGCATAGGGAAGCTGGCGGTGACCCTTGAAGCCCTCGGCCAATGTGTCCTCCATCTCAGAAATAATGACATCCCAAATGTCGAACTCGAGCTGTGAAACCAGGTGGTGAACTAACCAGATCTGTATACGTGTCAGCCCCTCTCTGTAGCCTGTCCGGGGAAGAAGAGTGCGCCTCATGACCTCGTTCACGAGATGGGCCGTCGGCGTCAAGTCACGAGGACGCCGGCTGGACCCCTCGCCGAACGGCTCCCGGAAGCAGGCACGAACCAAGTCCGCTGGTGGAATCTCTCCTGCGTGAGGTCGCCTGGGTGGCTCGGTCTCTCCATAGCAAACGGTGTGCACTCTAGTCGGATACGCGGTCAAACCGAGGTACTCTCTGGCACGTGAGCTGTAGAGCCTGTAGGACCTCCCCCTGAGAGCGAAGTGGAGGAACCTGTGATCCGGGGAGATCCATAGGGACGCGTAAAACTGTCGCACCCAGTCCTCGATGTACAGGCCACCCCGACCAAGTAGATCTGCCAAGCCAGGTAGGTATGAAAGCATCGGTCGGATGGCCTCACCAGCAACGGCAACTATCGTCTCCAGCGGGCAAACTCTGTGAGCACGGATGTGGACGCCGCTGTTGACATAGGCTCTGTAAAAATCCTCCTGAAGAACTGTGTAGAAACCCTCGGCGGCCTGAGGGTGCCTGGCAGCGGGGAACCACTCCTCGTACGGAATCAGACGTAGAGCCTGTACCTGACGTGCCGTCGCCGCCCGCAGGTCCAAGTGCTCCACAGGTGGGGGTCCCTGTGGCCTCGGAGGGGGTCGTCCACCCCGCCTCTGTCCCTCAGGTCGAGGAGAAACCTGAGTGCGAGCACGGGTAGACCTACGGAGAGGCTGCTGAGCTGGCTGCTCCTCTGGCTGGTCCTCTGGCTGACCCTCTGCCTGGGCCTCTGGAGCAGAACCGCCGGCTGAAGCTGCCTCGGACGGAAACTGAAAGTCCGGAGGGAGGACATCAGCCGGGTCGTCAAGGGAGTACTCGTGACCGCGGACCCGGACGACGCCACCCTCCGTCTGAAGTAAGGCCTGAACCTGCTGCTCTGTAAGGAGATCGCGAATGCGCGTAACAGCCTGCTGACTACTGCCCTGACCGGCCTGCTCTGTAGAAGAGTCGTGAATCCGCAGACCACCGGTGGAACCACCCTGCTCTGCCCTCTCGGCTGCTCGAGCCACTGCAAGCGCAATCTCTGAATCTCGATCGCGGCGCTTGCGCTTCTTAGAGACGAGCTTCTGAGGCCGCTTCCCCTTGTCGCCAGAGGAAGGAGGCGGGGGAGGAGGATCGTCCCCGGGACCTCCGCCGACGTTCTTGCAGCGAGCCATCGCTACAAGAACAGAACAACTGCCACTGACTGCTGCCAACTGCCACTGAGAATCACAACCACTGACAAGACGCACTGCCACTGAGGACCACTGTCAAGTAAACCAGAAGACTGGACTGAACCTCAGAGGCTTGGCCTCGTTCCGTATCCGCGGGCTTGGCCCCGGATTTAGCTGTCACTGCCACTGCGCACTGAATCGGACCGACTCGCTGCAAGAGAGATAGGGATATATATAAGCATATAATCTAGAGATAAGAGGCCCTATCGGAAGCAAAGCATAGTGAGATGAGAAAGAAGAGGCGTGGCTTTGCTACCTGACGAGACACAATGAACCGACGAAGCGTAGGTAAGACACCGACACGTGCGGGCACCAAGATGTCTCGCCGGAAGGATCTGCGCGAGAAAACGGCCAAGAAAAAAGGAGTTAAAACAGCCGGAACATTGGTTGAGACATTTCGCCGAACACCTGGTGGGCAGGGTATATGGAGAGGGGTGGGAAGCTCACTGCGGAGGGTCGGCCGGAGAGAGGACGAGCCGGAGAGGAATCCGATGGGGAAGAACGCCGGCGAGGAGGAATCCGGCGGGGGAACTCCGGCGAACAGCGAGGTCCGGCGAGCTTGGGCACGGGCGCGGGCGCGGGATTGCGGCGACCGAGGTGGCGCGGGCGGTGCGGGGAGCGGGCACACCGGGGGCGAGCGGGCGCGGCGGGGAGCGGGCACGCCGGGGGCGAGGTGGTGCGGCGGCGCGGGAGAGACGGCGGTGGAGAGGCGGCGCGGGAGATAGGCACGGGCGCTGGCGCGACAAGGAAGAAGATGTGAGGCCCACGTGTCGGTTGGATGAGTTTATTGCGCTCGTTAAGTGACGACCGGACGCACTGCTCGAACCGACCGGACGCACGGCACCCAGCGTCCGGTCACGAACAGAGAGCTCCCGGAACGCGATTTCCACGACCGGACGCGTCCGATCAGACATGACCGGACTCACCCAGCGTCCGGTCAACCGCTGGCAATGGACCGGACGCACGATCAAATTCCTGACCGGACGCGCCGAAGACACTGTTTACTTGCGCGCGCTCTGCACTGACCGGACGCACCCTATGAGTCCGGTCGCAGCGTCCGGTCACAGGGAAAACCCAGTTTTGACTCGATTTTTCGCGCCGACTACTCCCAACTAAGTTCCAACTCAAATAAGAGGCAACTAAACACTAGTTGGAACCTAGAGGAGTGACCTCTCTCAAACCCTCAAATTTTTCAAATAATTTGCCATAGGCTAAGTTAAATTTTTAGATAAAATAGGCAATAAAGCTCCAAGGAGACAACATGTGGCCACCAAAACTAGGGGTCTTAACCAATTAGAGCCTCAAATGCTCCCCCTAGCGGTGGACGAACACAGCGGTTGCTCAAAACATAACCGAAAAGAAACGACAAAGCAACAAACATGCATATGCAATGCAAAGCGGAATTTGAATCTAGGTTGCTTGTCAAGTTTGCTCATGGGTAAGCTTCTTCACACGCTTTTTAGGGCGGTTATCTTAACCACGTCTGACAAGCCTATGTGCATAGCATAATTTAAACATGGCATATGATACAATGCAATGCAAAGACAACCCCCTTTCACCTTTTGACAAAGTTACTTAGATCAAGCACATTGAGCTCACTTCGCAATCTACAAAGGGTGCTCTCATCTAGGGGTTTTGTGAAGATATCCGCCAATTGATCTTCGGTTCTAACTCCCTCTAAGGATATATCTTTCTTGGAAACATGATCTCTAAGGAAGTGATGGCGAATATCTATGTGCTTTGTGCGAGAGTGTTGAACCGGGTTGTTAGCAAGCTTAACCGCACTCTCATTGTCACACAACAAAGGTACCCTTTCTAGAACTACACCATAATCTAAAAGGGTTTGCTTCATGTAAAGGATTTGTGCACAACAAGCACCCGCGGCTATGTATTCCGCCTCGGCGGTAGACAAGGCCACACTATTTTGCTTCTTTGAACTCCATGACACTAGAGATCTCCCAAGCAAATGGCACCCTCCGGATGTGCTTTTTCTATCAATTTTGCAACCCGCGTAATCCGAATCGGAATACCCAACGAGTTGGAAGTTAGCTCCTTTGGGATACCAAAGGCCAATGCTTGGGGTGTGCTTGAGGTACCTAAGGATTCTCTTCACCGCTATGAGATGTGATTCCCTAGGATCGGCTTGAAAACGAGCACACATGCACACACTAAACATGATGTCGGGCCTAGATGCGGTCAAGTATAACAAACTACCAATCATAGAACGGTAGAGAGTTTGATCAACCGGGTTACCTCCCTCATCTAGGTCGAGATGTCCGTTGGTTGGCATTGGAGTCTTGATCGGCTTGCAATCATCCATGTTGAAGCGCTTGAGGAGGTCTTTTGTGTACTTCTCTTGAGATATAAAAGTCCCCTCCTTCAATTGCTTGACTTGAAAGCCTAGGAAAAATGTGAGCTCGCCAATCATCGACATCTCGAACTCCTTCGACATCAAGTCACCAAATTCCTTGCAATAGGCTTCATTTGTTGACCCGAAGATGATATCATCGACGTAGACTTGACAAATGAAGATCTCTCCATCAAGCTTCTTGGTGAATAGTGTGGTGTCGACCTTCCCAATGGTGAAGCCCTTCTCAATTAGGAAGTCCCGGAGGCGCTCGTACCACGCTCTAGGGGCTTGCTTGAGCCCATAAAGCGCCTTGGACAACCTATAAACATGATTAGGATATCTAGGGTCTTCAAACCCGGGAGGTTGATCAACATAGACTAGTTCATTTATGAAGCCATTTAAAAATGCACTTTTCACATCCATTTGATATAATTTAATGTCATGATGTGATGCATATGCAAGGAGGATACGAATGGCTTCGAGTCTTGCAACCGGTGCAAAGGTCTCTCCAAAATCCAAGCCTTCAACTTGAGAGAACCCCTTTGCCACTAGCCTTGCCTTGTTTCTAACAACCTTGCCTTGATCATCTTGCTTGTTCCTAAACACCCATTTTGTTCCAATGACTCTTGCGCCTTTTGGTCGCTCTTCAAGTGTCCAAACTTGGTTGCGGGTGAAATTGTTTAATTCTTCATGCATGGCATTCACCCAATCCGGATCACCTAGAGCTTCATCTACAATGGTAGGCTCAACAAGAGAAACAAAGGAGTGATGTTCTATAAATAAAGCAAGTTTTTGAGAGCGAGTCATTACACCCCTTGTCGGACTCCCTATGATGAGATCTTGAGGATGAGCTTGTAGTAGAGGAGTAGTCCTTCGATCAACCACTTGAGGGGCCGCTTGTGGAGCATCAACATCTTGAGCGTGTACCACCATTTGATCATGGGAGACATGAGTATCTTCATTTGGATCCCTCCCATCTTTGTCATCATCAAGTGGTACATGTGATGAGGATGGCTTGTCAATGACTTGCACATCATCATCATCATCATCTTTAGGCTTGATGGCTCCAACCGGCATGTTCTTCATTGCATTCCTCAATGGTTCATCACCTACATCATCAAGATTTTCATGCTCTCCTTGAGAGCCATTAGATTCATCGAATTCCACATCATATGTTTCCTCTACCATCCCGGTGGCATGGTTGAATACTCGATATGCTTTGGACTTCAATGAGTAACCAACAAGAAAACCAATATCACATCGGCGTTGAAACTTCCCTAGGTGTTGGCGCTTCTTGAAGATGTAGCATTTGCACCCAAACACTCTAAAGAAGGATACATCCGGCTTCTTGTTGTTGAGTAGCTCATAGGGGGTCTTGCCAAGGAGACGATGGGGGAACAACCGGTTTGATGCATAGCAAGCGGTGTTGATTGCTTCCGCCCAAAATCTTTCCGGTGTAGTGTACTCATCTAACATAGTCCTTGCTAGGGTGATTAGTGTTCGGTTCTTCCTCTCAACTACCCCATTTTGTTGTGGTGTGTAGGTTGCGGAGACTTCATGCTTGATCCCAACTTCATCACAATATTGCTCAATGTGGGTGTTGTCGAACTCTCTTCCATTGTCACTTCTTATCTTTTTGATCTTCAAGTCAAACTCATTTTGGGCTCTCTTGGCAAACTTCTTGAATGAAGGGGTTGCTTCGGATTTGTCATGAAGAAAGAATACCCAAGTGTATCTAGAGTAGTCATCAACAATCACTAGACAATAGAGATTTCCACCCAAGCTAGCATATGTTGTTGGTCCAAATAGATCCATGTGAAGTAGCTCTAACTCTCTTGATGTTGATACAAAAGCTTTGGTTGGATGCGTATTTGCAACTTGCTTGCCGGCTTGACATGCACTACACAATTTGTCCTTCTCAAATTTGACATCCTTCAAGCCCCTAACCAAATCCTTCTTCAATAGCTTGTTGAGAGTGTTCATTCCAACATGTGCTAATCTTCTATGCCAAAGCCAACCAAGAGATTGCTTAGTGAACAAACATGTCTTCAAGTTGGCATCTTCGGAGGTAAAATCCACTAGATAGAGATTGTTGTATCTAAAGCCTTTGAATATCACTTGTATATCATCTTTGTTGGTTACAACCACTTCCTTGTCGGTGAACAAGCATTGAAAGCCAAGATCACATAGTTGCCCAACGGATAGCAAGTTGAAGCTTAATGATGCAACTAGAAGCACATTGGAGATGGTATGATCGTTTGATATAGCCACTTTGCCCAATCCTTTGACATTGCCCTTTGAGTTGTCACCAAATGTTATCTTTTCTTGGTCATCGACATTCTCTTCTAGTGAGGTGAACATCCGGGGATCTCCGGTCATATGTTGTGTGCATCCACTATCAATTACCCAATGTGATCCACCGGTCTTGTAGTTCACCTACACACAAGAAATCAAGCTTGAGCTTTCGGGACCCAAACTTGTTGCGGTCCCTTAACTTTCTCAACTAGTGACTTAGCAACCCAAATTTGCCTTGGCCTATTCTTGTTAGGTGGCCCCATAAACATAACCTTCACTTTGCCACTAGAATCTTGTCTAAGCATGTAGTGAGCATTGAAGGCAAAGGGTCTAGCATGCTTGGGCAAGGGTGTGGGCTTTGGCTCCTCACAAGCATGAGCAAAGTGTCCTTCCTTTCCACACTCATAGCATCTCCCAATCTTCTTCTTCTTTGGCTTAGTGATGCTCTTGCGTTGCTTCATCTTCTCTTCAAGAAAGCCAATGCCATTTCTATTGGTCTTCATGACGGTGTTCATGAGAAGCTCACTTTGAAGACATTGACCCTTGGTGAAGTTCCTCAAACCGGTGGTGAGGTGCTCTTTCTCCTTCTTGAGCTTGTCATTCTCTTGTTGGAGTTCCAATTGAGATGGTGTCATTTTGTAGTCCCTCTCCATCTTTAATCTCTTGTTCTCTTCTTTTAGCATGTCTAGCTCAAGTGTCATGCTATAGTCATCGTCATGAGATTGAATGATAACTTGCTTGGTGATTGAAAGCTTTTCTAGATCAACCTTGAGCTTTGCATTCTCATTCTTGATCTTGACATAGTCATCATAGTGATCGGCCTCAACCACTTTCTTGCCCTTGCCACTAGCACTTTGCTCAACATGCTCACTAACCAAGTCCTCACAAGATGTTGCTATGTCACACTTAACAACAAGGTTAGGAGCATCATGTGTCTCATGTGAAAGCATATCATAAGCAATGGTGAGAGTATCATAATCTACTTTCACTTGAGTATATTGTTCCTTAAGCAAAGCATGACTAGTGGAAAGGTCACTATGCATCTTATCAAGTTTTTCATTTTTAGCTTTGAGCTCCTTGTTAGAGGACTTGAGCTCCTTGATAGTGGATGACATAGTTGCAAGTTCATCTTTTAGTTCATCACTAGCATGAATAGCATGATCACACTTTTCAACAAGAGATTCATTTTCATCAACAAGCTTCTCATTTTTAGCTCTAGTCTTTCTTATGATTTTAGAGTAGTCATTTAGCAATTTGACAAGTTCATCATAAGTGGGAGCCTCAAATTCACCATCACTATCACTATCACTAGAGTCATCATTGTTTTGTACCTTCCGGTCACCCTTGGCCATAAGGCATAGGTGTGTAGATGATGATGGTGACGGTGGTGGTGGTGGTGTAGAGGAGCCAATGACTAGAGCGGCCACCTTCTCCTTCTCATCATCACTATCTTCATTTGATGAGCCACCGGAGGAGTCAATGTCGGTGAGCCAATCACCAACAATGTAAGCCTTCCCACCTTTCTTGTGGTATTGCTTCTTTTTCTTGCCATCCTTCTTGTAGTAGGGCTTTTCATCCTTCTTCTCATCTTCACTTGATGAGTCATACTTCTTGCCCTTGTTCTTGTTCTTGTAGCTCTCTTTCTTGGGCTTGGTGCATTGATGAGCAAGATGGCCAAGCTCACCGCAATTGTAGCAATCCATTTCGGAGATTGGTCTCCTCTTGCTACTTGTGAAGAATTTCTTCTTTCTTGAGTCAAAGTTGACTCCATTCTTGTGAAGCTTCTTCAACATCTTGGTGGTCTTCTTCACCATGAGAGCAATGTTGGAATCATCTTCATCATCGCTTGTGCTCTCATGATGCACCTCAATAGCCTTGGACTTGCCCTTCTTGTCATGGCTTGCTTTGAAGGCCAAGTCCTTCTTCTTGTCGGTGGAGGAGCCACCACTTGGTGTGATGTGCATGTACATCTCATGAGCATTGATCTTCCCCAAGACTTGTGTTGGTGTAGATGTGGAAAGATCACCTTGATGTAGCACGGTCACAATGTGTCCATACTTGTCAATGGGAAGGACACATAGGATCTTCCTCACAACATCGGATGGTTGCATTTGTGTGAGGCCAAGACCATTGAGCTCCTCTACAAGAACATTCAAGCGTGAGTACATTTCATTTGCATTTTCATGAGCAAGCATTTCAAACGAGTTCATCTTTTGCACAACCAAATGATAACGCTCCTCACGCTCACTCTTGGTTCCCTCATGGAGCGCACAAATATTTTCCCATAGATCATGGGCATTTTTGTGGTTCCGAACACGATTGAACACATCCTTGCAAATGCCTCTAAAAAGGATGTTTTTGGCTTTTGCATTCCATTTTTCATTTTCCTCCTCATTAGGAGTGAGGCTAGTGCCTTCTTTGGGCTTGGCAAAGCCGGTGATCGCGACATTGAGGCATTTAACATCAACCGCTTCTAGGTACGACTCCATACGGATTTTCCAATATGGGAAGTCGTCTCCCTCGAACATGGGAGGTGGACCATCACCTCCGGACATCTTAACTCTAGGCGGTTAAGCCTAAATCGAGAGCACGAGGCTCCGATACCAATTGAAAGGATCAAGATGCCCAAGAGGGGGGGTGAATTGGGCTTTTCTAAAACTTCTTGCAATAATAAAACCTATCAAGCCCCAATTAACCCCCTAGTGCCTAGAAGTGTGTATGACAAGAATCAATAGCACAAAAGATTATCACTAAGCCAATTCTACTCAAGCATGGCAATTCAATTTGGGATGAACAACAAGTGTAATGCGGAATTGAATTGCTTGAATGTAAATGCGTAAGTAAAAGAGTAGAGATGACTCGACGATCTTTTTGCCGAGGTATCGAGGTGTCGGCACACCCCCCTAGTCCTCGTTGGAGCACCCGCGCAAGGGTATCGCTCCCCCTTGATCCGCGCAAGGATCAAGTGCTCACTACGAGCTGATTCTTCGCCACTCCGGCCCGGTGAATCGCTCGCTACCGGTCACAACTTGGCTTGGGTCATCCACAATGCCTCCGGATGATCACCAAGCTCTCCGATCGCCACCAAGCCGTCTAGGTGATGCCGATCACCAAGAGTAACAAGCAAGAACTCTCACTTGACCAACGCAAGGCTAATGAGATGGGTGGATGCACACTTGCTACTCTCTACTCACTAATGAGGTGTTTGATCACTCAATTATCAAATCTCTCAACCTCACTAGGCCTCTTGCACTCACTTGCAATCACAATGTGTTTGGGAACCTTTCAAATGAGCAAGAGTGACAACATGAATGAGGGGGAAGCATATTTATACCCCCCAACTCAAAACATGCACGAAGGGGTAAGTCCAGCCAGTTACACACTGACCGGACGCACCTGTCGGGGTGACCGGACGCGTCCGGTCAGTGACTAACGGCTACGTGACGTTAGCCCTGACACCAGTACGATACACTGACCGGACGCACCCATGCGTCCGATCACCACTGACCGGACGCGTCCGGTCATCAATTTCCCTCTCTGGAACCTCTCTGGACGCGACCGGACTCACCTCCTGGTGCGTCCGGTCGAATACTGAAGAGCGTCCGGTCGAAGCCAAACCTGCTTCTTAGCCAAACCAACTGACCGGACGCACGCCCCATCGTCCGGTCATAAGGGGACCCAGCGTCCGGTCGCAATTAGAAGTCCAAAACGACTTCGATTTGCGACGCTCCCTTCACAAACTTTCTTCCTCATGATCTAAGGGACCTTTCTAAGCTACCTAGGGCTTTGGTTAACAAGTGTGCATCACACCTAACTCAAAAGTCTCACCTAGGTCAAGCTACCCATTCAAACCCCTCTTTATAGTACGGCCAAAGGTAAAACAAAGACCTATGCTACTCTAAGTGTTCTTCAACACCAAATGACACTTAGAACTAGCCTATCACGGTCTTCATCGTCCATCCTTTGAAAACCGAACGAATTCCACCAATAAGGGGGCATGAATACCACAGTGCCCTCACGATCATCATTACCATGACCTAACTCAACTGTTTCTGCAAAACACACGTTAGTCATAGTAATTTACCGTTGTCATCCAATCACCGAAACCCACTGGGGGCCTAGATGCTCACAACACCTACCTCAATAGACTCATCTAGGTCAAGCTACTGATTCACGCTCCCCTTTATAGTACGGCCAAAGGAAAAACAAAGACCTAAGACTACCTAAGTGTCCTCCAACACCATATGACACTTAGCCTAGTCTACCACCATCTTCGTCATTCGTCCTTTGAAAACCGAAACGATTTCCATCGCCAGGGGACATGAACTCCATACGCCTGTATCGTCGCCATTACCGTGACCTAACTCATCCCTGTTTCTGCAAAACACACGTTAGTCACAGTAATCTTGTGTTTTCATCCAATCACCGAAACCCACTAGGGGCCAAGATGCGTTCATGTGCTTTACCTTTCCTAGCTTAGTTGATAGGCTAGTTGATAGGTTTGGATCATAGGTTGCAAAACACTTTTGCGGTAGAGATAGCAACACACCTAGCAAAACTTTAGTTGCACATTGGATAGTTTACTTTCTTGCATAGGTTTTGACTAGGTGAAAATTAGAGGCCACAGTTTAGAGTAGAAGTTTTAAGTTGCCCAATTCTCCCTCCCCCCCCTCATAGGCGTCACGGTCCTTTCAGCCGTCATACAGCGTTGTAACCCGACTCTTGATTATAGTGAGGAGTGTTTGCTGGCTGGCACCCGTGGTTTTTTACCTTCCGCATTGGAGGATTTTCCACGTTAAATCTTGTGTCCCTCTGTGGTTTGATCTTGTGTTCTTCCTCGTTTCCTCGTCGTCATTCTCAACAAGGGGGATATAATTAAAAAAAATCTGACAAGTAGGGTATAGAGGTTGATATAGAGGTGGGTATAGAGGTTGATATAAAGGTTGGATGGATGTGGGAGAAATGAGTATAGATGAGAGAATCTTGATGACTAGGTACTATAGAGGATGAATATAGAGATTCATGAGTGCGGATAGTCTGAGTGATTCCTTCGCTTGCTGCTTGCACTGAAATAGGTGTCATGATGTAAGAGTCAAGAGTTACTTGCAAAGCCTTGGAAGTTTCCTAGTATTTTGTCATGGAGGTTTTCCCGAGAGTACAGATTTTGGCTTGAGCATGGGGTAACCAAGCCAATTTTGTTACCCATGGCTGCTATGACGAAGGATTTGGTTAGGACCATACCGCTTCCTCAGACTGACTCCAACAGCATTGGTACGACGAAAGGCAAATCAGATGTGCATCTTCAATCGATACTGTGCATAACCAAATTGTCTCCAACAAAGTAGGCATAATGAGTAGGGATTTTGCCTTCGAAGAGAGAGACGAAGTAAAAATACATGCCCTCTCTCCTGTAACGCATTTGAGGAGTGGCCAACGACCGAGAGTTGGAAGAGGAGCCGGAGGCGAGCAGGGGGCCGCGTGGGTCGAGCGGCATGTGGGGGTGAGCGGCGGCGGCACGCTGGGCTAGCGACGGCGGAGCCCACGTGCACGAGGTGGGCGACGCGTGGGGCGAGCAGCAGCGGCGCACGGGGCGAGCAGCGGCGGCGCCGACGCAACCACAACAAACAACCGCGATGGTGAGTGTCAACTCCAGGCAGTTCGCATTCCCTTTCTCTTAGGCCATGTTTAGTTGCCCCATTTCCCAAAATTTTCCATCACATCAACCATCACATCAATATTCGGACGTATGCATGGAGCATTAGATGTAGGTAAAAAAAATAACTAATTGTACTTTTAGTATGTACATGTCGAGACGAATCTTTGGAGTCTACGTAGTCCATATTTAGACAAAGTTTGTTAAATAACAACGAAAACGCTACAGGAAAAATTTTGCAAAATTTTTTCATCTAAACAAGGCCATAGTGGATTTCATGCAGCATGCAGCTCCCTTTCTCCTTGGTGGATTCTATGCAGTTCTCAAACATCTTTGGTGGATTCCATGCTTCTATAGGTTTTGGGGAGGGCAGATCTGTGGGTTTGTGAAGTCGAGAAAATTGCTATTATGGGACTCCAAAGAAGTGGTTTCGCTAAAATAGAAATTCTAACATTGGCTTCTCCGAAATAGGACTCCAAACATTTGTTTCTTGTTTTCCATGACATTTTGTTTCTTTTAATATTATTTATGTCTACAAATACATGTATATTTCTTTGAATACCGTATTGCCCTTCTGTCTAAACTCGTTTCTCGTCGATTCATCTACCTGTGAGGCCGCGACGTTCCTTCTCCCGTACGAGACTCCACCGCCCACCGGCCGGTCTTCTCATCACGCGAAGCCGCCGCCCGCTCGTCACCCATCCTCCTTCCCTCCCACGCTGCCTTCTCTCCATGGATGGAGAGCCTCCGCCCGGTGTCCTGGTCGCTCTAGACGCGGCGGCGCCCGGTTCCCCTGCTGGCCTAGACGCGGCGGCGCCCGGTGCCCTGGATGGATGGACCAGTGCAAACAAACGATCAAGCACAGTGGTGCTGCTGCTGCTGATCTGGAGATGTGTATGCCTGCAGCCATGGCTGACCCTGTTGAAGTGTTGATGGTGAGTACACTGCCATCGAGCAACTGGGCAAGAATTAGGACTGCATCGGCAGCGGGCACTATGCGCGGGTCAGAGAGGCCGTTTAATGACATAAGGGTATTATGGTCATTTTAGGGAGTAAATACATGTATTTAGATAAGAAAAAAGATTAAGAGTACTAAATGTCATGAAAAACAAGAAACAAATGTTTGAAGTCCTATTTCGGAGAAGCCAATGTTAGGATTCATATTTTAGCGAAACCACTTGTTTGAAGTCCCATAATAGCAAGCAATTTTCTCTGTGAAGTCTTTGTTACGGATCCTTGTGCACCCTATTCATCACTCATTGGGTTTTTATTTCTACAAGTAAAATGCCATCTGTGTATGCAAAGATTGCAAAATTGTGGATCCTGTCTATATCAACTTTGGCATTACATATTATTTTCATATTAGTACCAGGATCAACGGTGTGCTAAGTCATGTCAACTAATAAACCAAACTAAAGTAAACTAGTCTGGAAATGAAAGAAGATCGAGTTCAGTTGCTGCTAGATTGACACACTCAAAGAGTACTGAAAGAGAAAACTGCAGCACAATTTAGTTGACAAAATTAACAAAATAAATCCAATTCTAATTGACATACAATTGGAATCACAGCCTAAACAGGCCATGTGTAATATATTCCACCAAAAACATTTAAAAAGTTTGAGCCTTTTAACACCGATTTTAGAAAAATCAGGAAAATCCAAGAGAAAGAAAATTTTTGAGTGACATTCAAATTCAATAATAACATTGAGGCCCAAATCAATTAGTTGATTCCTCATAAGTTAGTATTGAAAATGACACCAAAAAAGAAGGTCACCGACAGTAGCGAGTCTCCTGTCAGCTAGAGCCTTCAAGCATTGATCATAACACATAAACGAATGAGTGAAATCTCGTCAAGCATGACAATATTATGAATCAATACCTGAGCTCAGCAAATTGTTTAGTAATTTTTCGTCCTCTTTGGTATGTAGACAACAGCGGTGGACAGAACAAAAAATAAGGTATTTAGATATGTCAAAGTGGACAGAACAACTAATCTTTAGACAGTGACCCTATATCACTGCTCCTCAAATCTGTTGTTCAATAAAGCAAATAAGAAAAGGTTGTTTGATGATCTAATTTATCAGTCTCCCGGTCTATGACATGTATCTGAAAATACACATGCAAAAGATTAATAAATATAAAATGGTGTATCTAAATTCCATAGAGAAAATGGTTCAATAAATATAAGAGAATTAGGTAAAGGTGACTAACCTGAACATTGATATACAAAAGCGACATTCCAATCAGAAAAGCCCACATTGCTGGGAGAATGGTATTCAGTCACTACCCAAGAGGAAGCTTATCTGAAATGATCAATAAAAAGAGCAAAT
This sequence comes from Coix lacryma-jobi var. lacryma-jobi, assembly GCA_009763385.1. Lineage (NCBI taxonomy): Eukaryota > Viridiplantae > Streptophyta > Magnoliopsida > Poales > Poaceae > Coix > Coix lacryma-jobi. The sequence goes on from CM019830.1 coordinate 126,600,337, forward strand.
AAAATCATGAGATTACTGAATGACCATCATTTGCAGCTGCTAGTGTGATAACAACAAGGAAAAAACTATTGCATGCTTGGGGCTTGACACAATAATGCACAGAACATTTTAAACTTCAGGTTACAAATCTTTTCTGCTTACAGTTGCTTTTCAAATTCCAAATAGGGTTAGCTAGAAATACAGACTCTTTTATAACAGACTAGTGGACACGCACGTGTCATTGAAAAATATTATATGCAACAGAAAAGTAATAATAGTGGAAACATTAACACATCAGTTCCTATATATTGTATTAAAAAATGTAACTATTCATACAACATTACATGATGGTACATTACAAACTTAATTCAATTAGAAATGTTCGTGATTTTAAGTACAAAAATGTAAAATTCTATTAAACTTAAAATGCGAACAAAAATCAGAAGGCACGAACATTTGGGCTGAGAGTAATAATGATAAATTGTTCCAAAAATGAAGTGAATAATGAAGGCTGCTAAAAAGATTTTCCAAGGTACAATTGATTAGTCAAGTATAATGCTTGTCATAATGCATACAGAGCATATAATATATATATAACAGAAAAGCTATGAAAAATTATTCACTTGCGCAGCCTCCAAGATCATGAGAGATGGGTACAATTCGTATTGCTATCTCCATTATCTGTTCAATGGAATTAACTCAAGCTTGGCTTCCATAAACTTTAGTATTTTTGTTCTCCGCTAAAGCCTTTTTTTTAACAAGATTGTGGTAACTATCACAATACCTTTCTAAGGGGTCTTCAGCCAGTCTAACGCAACCTGCTTTCAGGACAAGCGATCCAGCTGTTAAAACCGTTCTCACAAAAAAAAAACAAAATTCACGAACAAATAACCAAAAAGAACACTCTGGAGCTGGTAATTAATTCCAGGGACTTGCAAAACTACTTGGATGAAATGACCTTGGATAGATTTTGCACGGGAAAGTATCTCCCCCCTAACCATATTCTTTGCAAAGATCATCTTTCTCATGTTCTGGCAGTTCCATATGCTTTGATATTTTCAAATATGCTAGCTCATGCAATGTAAAACACATATTTGCAATGTAACAAAGTAAGGTCAACCATGATAACCCTGAGTTGGCATAATTTGAAGCAACATTGTAAATACTTACAGTTTGCACCTTGATCGCTCACATGCATGGGCTTCAAGTGCTGATGGGTTGAACAGGAATATTCTACACAAAAAAAGATCGATTCTTTTTTAAAAAAAATGTAGGTTGAACCTGAAGAAATAAGAAAGAAGAGTGAGACCACTCTGTTATAGTGATGATTACAGTAGATTATTTGACCAGAAAACCAGAGATAGCTTTAGTCTAACAACCTGCCCATCAACATAGTAAGCTACTTCTGTCCATCAAACAAAACATTAAAGACCAATTGTGTAGTCTGTTATATATCCCTGAAGAAAGTACCCAAAAAAATACTGATGAGCTCATGCGCACATAATAAATAAATAAAGATAATACGCTTATAGTGTACCAACTTGCTTGTTACTTACCAGCACTACCACCCTTCTTGCCTGAAGCTTGATGATAACCAATGGTTGAACCTAGCTACTTGGGCACATGAATATGTAGCATACTGTTTTCTCAAACTGCTATTAGATGTATATGCTACGGCAAGAGGATCTTGACGTTGCTGTGACTTAATGCAGACTTGACATAGTAAGTTTTTAGTTTGTGATGACGAATGAACAGGCTCTGCAGCATTACGAGATGTGATATGTATTAGAGGAACTTGCACTTCATGAAGTTCTTACCGTTGCAATTCAATCAATTAATGTGGCTCCTTTTAACTACTGGATCAATGGAGGAACAAATCATTCTTTCCACAGCCTACAAGGGAGATCTTTCATTCCCTATGTAAATGCAATCAGCAGAGTGTTTTTTGGTTCTTCCAGATGTCGTTGGTTTCGTTGTTGAACCATTTTCTCCTTTGGTTGAAAATGTATGACATGAGTTGCATTAGTGTATGAGGTGCTTTCCAGGAGATCAGAACTGCAAAATTAGCAACTAATAATTCAACCAAAGAGCAAATAGATTCTTTTTAAAAAGGTGTTTTCATTAGAACAAAAGTTGGAGCCAGAAAATGTGACAAGAGATATTAGAATACTAAAGCCATAGCCACTGCACTACAAATCAACTTGTGCAAAGGTTGCTTTAGATAGTGGAATTAAGCAAGATGGCAAGGAGATACTGTCTTATTGAAGAAACGTCTCACTTGATTAATAGTTCAAGTGATTTTTTCACTGGAGTTTGGATAATTTTTTTTTCAACAGAAGTGTTGTTTAGACAAAAACTGCAGCAAGATTTACTACTGTTGTTAGTATCAGGAATTATATGAGTTCATGTGGGCGCACATATGCCGATTAGTACATCATCATCTTGAAACCAAAAATGAAATAGATATAACAGGGTCTGTGTTTATTCTAGTTCAACATGAAAAATAGTTTTTCTAATCTTGTCTAAAGTTTGTTCCTGCATTAATAAGGTCGCTCCAGATCCATCTAGTCATAATATAATGCATCAATGCACAAGTTTATGAGATAAATTATTCAGTATCAAAGGCACTCACCTTTGGACCTGATAACTGTTTATGAATGAAATTAAAAAGATAAGCTAAAGGAATCAGATAGAAAATAGGGATGATCCAATAGCAGGTTGAACCAGATCTAAGTGGTGACAACAGCAACTGTGTCTATATACAACAGGTATCGGGGACCTACCATGCCAGTAGCCGTCGCCGTCCAGAGCGTTGTGTCGTCAGGTTATGGATGCACCTCGTGGTGGCAATGCAGGAAAAGTAGAGGATATACCATGCTTGAAGCGAAGATGTTGCAGATCGACCGGTGGCAACCGTCAAGGTTGTAGTGAGCATGGCTCCTGATTTCTTAGGGCTCTCTTGCTTCCAGATCACAAACAACTGCGGCTACCTCACGTCGCTCACACTGCAACCACCACACAATTGGATCAAATATACCAAATCAAAAGTTTGCGGCTATATATATATATATATATCACGTCGCTCACATGCATGTACTCCATCCAAGTCTTCGTCCTGCAAGACTGCAACCACTACACCAGTGAATCAAAATACCAAACCAAAAGTTTTGATCGAACTGGTGTGTGACCCAATTAAGAACCTGTGTGGCAATTCGATTCAAGCAGAATAGGGAAGGGTGAAAGATAGGAACTTGTAGCGCAGGGGCGTCGATGGCGATGACGGTGCACAGATCGTGTTGTCGCCGGTGGCTGCCATGTGCGCAGGAAAATGCGGTTGCGGACCTAGCCGTGGCGCTGCCGGGGCCAGTAGTTGGGGGCTGAGGCCTAGGGTCGCCGCCGTCGCGGCCACCGTTCCTGCAACTGCAAGGATAGCCGCGCTGCCACCAGTTGTTGCGGGAGACAGAGAATGAGAGAACATAAGATTTGCGGAACTGCCCGCGTTGAACCTGTGCGTGAGGGTGTGGGAGCGGTTGGCGGCATGGCCTTGCTGAGGCGGAGGGACTCGGTGGGTGTGGGTACGTGCGGGCGGGTAAAGACTTCGCTGGTGAAAAAAAAACGACAAGAGGAGCCATCTGCAATATGAAACGTGGGTGTTTCGTATGTTCCTGCCATCCTTGTCTCGTGGGTCCACTTGTCAATGTGAAATGGGTAAGAAATTTTTACGGTGACAATGGAATCTCAATTTCTTCGCTCCTTTGTAGTATAGATAAGATCATAAATACAAATGTATGTCCAAATAGGGTCAGCTATTCATATTGTCATTCACTCATTCTATCTTTATTTTAGAATGGATAATCAGACTACCAGATTTGGAGGGCAGGGCTCTCAGGACCAGCCGTATTATGCTCCTGATCAATGGCCCTATCAGCCCTCGATTGACCTTGAGTGCCAACAGTCCGAACAGGTAAGCTGCTACATCATAAAGTTATTTATCATCATGAAGTTGTGTTCATAAGCATTAGTGGTTGTTGGATAGGTGAATTATGTCATGGGTGCGCAACTTTATCGCGAAGATGTGGAGATTGTGCCACCTCCTACGGCACGGAAAGGCAAGTAGAAGAAGGTGTCGCGGAGGGGTGGTGGTTTCACAAAAGACGAAGATGGAGTCCTTTGTTCCGCCTTCCTCAACGTAAGCAAGGATGCAATAACCGGTTAGTCAAGGAACAATTCCTTTGCTTTGTTATTATATAGGTATTTTTGAAAAGATAGTAGGAGCACTGATCTGCCATATAAGAGGAAGTTATTATATAGGTATGAACTATCTTTTTGGATCATAGGTAGGTGTCAATCAGACCCAAGGTGGTTATTACAAACGGTTGCATGATTATTATAATACTTTTAAGCCGGAGGGAAGTAACCGCAGCCAACTAGCTGTCCAGTATAGGTGGGGCACCATTCAAAGATCGGTGAACAAGTTCCGTGGGTTTAAGTCTGCCGTTGATTGTCTTAATGAGAGTGGGAAGAATGAACAAGACAGGGTATGCTCTTGTACTTTGAACTGATCTAAAGTGTATTCTTTACAAGTCATTTTCCAAAACTAAGTTTAGCGATGGTATGAATTGAGCTAAACTGAGGTCATTGCTAACGTAAATTGAGCTAATTTAAACTGAACTAAATTTAGTCACATGCCATTGATGAGAAGTCTGAATTTTGCAGATTGATGATTGAAAGGTCCTAGTTTGGTTTTGGTAATTGAGTGACAACTTAGGTGGACTAATATGTGTTTGAAGTGAATTACACAGATGATTAGTCCACATGTGATCATGTGTGAGCAACATATGCCATAGGGGTGAAATGGCTTGGAGGATGTTGAAAGGCTCACACATGTGATGAAGGAGCTTATTGCATATGTGACATGACATGGAGTCATGTGGCTAAGATGGTGAAGATCAAGGCAAGACTTGGCTTGATGGACCGGTTGCGAAGGTGAAGGGCAAGTTGGAGGCTTTGAAGCCGTTGGTACCGAGTGTCGGGAGGCTTGAGCAAAGACTTGGCGCCGAAGGACCGAAGCAATGGTGAAGAGCAAGTGAGGTCAAGATCGATGGACCATGGAGGCTATGTGATGATATGAAGTGGATCGTATCATTTGATGATAGGTTGGTGCATGTGTTGCATCAACACCGAAGGAGATGGAATGGAATGCGCAAGACAAAGGTATATTTGTAGGGCATTTCATTTCACCGGTCATAGGTGTGACGGAACGGCCCTAATCTCATGGCCCACAGGTCCCTGTCAACCTCTGACAGCCGATCCCATGTTCCACTTAATTAAGACTGTCCATCACTGGGCTACATCAGCGCCCAATGTCCGCAGGATCATCTCACAATTCGGTTACAGCATTGCATACTTTTACAAATAATATCGGAATAAAGAGCGGAAGACTTAAATAATAATAGTTTTACAAAGCAGGGTTCTAAATAGAAATTAAGGTGCAGTTATTACAAACCAAGTCCTGATAATAGAAATAGACATAGGCAACATAGTGGAGAATAGCAAAGATACTTATAATCACCCAGCCCGAGGGTGTACAACTATTCCTCGGCCTCATCGGCCTCTTCCTGGACGATGGTCACGCAGCAGGGTGCAAGACACATCGGGGATTCTGCCATACCTGCAGCATGGGTAACAAACCCTGAGTACTGGGGTACTCAACAAGACTTACCCGACTAAGGAAAAAGGGAGAAGACTCAGGAATGAGAGGCTTAGGGTAGTCAAGGTAAGGCTTAAGCAAGATCAAGTATTTTGCAGAAAAGCATTTTTGTAAACCTTATTTTATTTTGGAAAGATTCAGTATTCCTCAATTCTTCATCGTTCATGATTCATTTTACATTTCAAAACATTCCTAGTTGAGAACCACTCTCCGTTGACAGTCAGTGACCAAGTCTCCATAACCGAGGAGCAACGTTAATCCGGATAAATAATACTCAGCTGAGGATCCCTATCCACACTGCATATGTAGCACCCAAGCTTGCATATGCCAACTCGTCTACCACGATTCCTCCAAGATTGGGCCCGGTCCTACGCCACCCGGAAGTACAGTACACCACTCCTATCCAGGTACGACGACCACGTGGGTACGTGCTACTTCCGCCATCTCTCCACTCCCAGTGCGCGGTTGTCGGTCCAATAAAGGATTCCTCGGAGCCAGAGCTTTCCGAAGTATGTGAATAGTTACAAGTCTTGACCAGCAGGCCCCCATACGGATGGTCCCTAATTTTCCAGCCAGAACTACACCTTGGTTATATCTCACCCAAGCGTAATAGTCCCGTCAGTTTTTTCAACCCTGTCCTGGTCGGTGTCAACTGTTGAGTCCCGGACTACAACATGACGGCACCGTACGCTCGGACAACCTCTCCTCGCAATTGACAAGGTACGGATCAGATACCAAGTCAATGGCCGGGGAGTAAAGCCAAATTTCCATAAAAGTTCGTTAAGTGATCACACTTTTGAAGTTGGCATTTTATTGCAAATCTATGGTATAGCAATGCTAAGCTTTTTGCAAATAGTTTTTAAACAGGGTAGGGGATCTTTGGTGGAGGTAAAGTGCAGGTAATAGGTCATCACACAACTCCTATCACCTAATGCAGTAATTTAACTCAAAAACATTTAAGTAAAACTTTTATAAAAGCAAGGAAAGGCTAAATGCACCGGGGCTTGCCTTGAAGAGCAAAGAGGGCAGGCTCGAGGGCGGCGGGGGCAGTTGTCGGAGCTCGGGGTAGCCTCGGGGACAGGTTCGTCAGCGGCTGCCTCGATCTTGACTCCTTCTTCGGTGACTATACGAATGCAATGATGCATGCACATGAGTATGCTAGCATGAATAATGCAATACAGGGCATACAACATGAACCCTAATCACTTTTTCTATTTTTCTTAATTATTTATAAATGTCATTTTATGCAGTTGCTCCAAAAATTACCAAATTAATCACATAGGTTTATTATGGTGTAGATAGATGGCAAAACAAACTTCATAATTTTTGGAGGTCATTAAGGTGCTCAAATAAAATCAGACATTAATTATCAGAAGGCACTATTTAACAATTAAAATAAATGCTCAAAAATCAACTTGTTCCAAAAGACTTCAAAATTTCACCAGAGACTAAACACGACATAACTAGCACATAAAAATTTATCTCATGATTTTTGGAGCTACACATGTTTTTCTAAAAATCTAAAACCATCCATTTATTAATTAAAAGAGGGATTTTACATTTTTAAATTCTTGTAGAAAAGTCAAGTTTAATATTTTTCTAAAATACTACATGGTATAGAGAGTCAATTGTAAAATTTTCAGAATTTTTAGAGCAATACAAAAAATCATACAAAAAAATGAAAACTGAACACTATTCACATTTTAAAAGAAAAAGGAAAAAGACACTGTGCTCTTCCCGATCGCCGGCGGCCGGCCGACGGCGGCGGCGCTGCTGCGCCGGCCACGGCGAGGCTCGGCAGACGAAACCAAGGGCATGGGAAGCTTCAGGGAGCTCACCGGCGTTGATTAAGGGGCTCGGCGTGGTGAGGGGATGGACGGAGGAGGGTGGTCGACGGTGACCGGCGGACGGTTCACGGCGGCGATCGGCGCTCCGACGACCCTGCGCAACACACGAGACCGCAAGGGCCTGGTTAGAGTCGCGCGGAGCCAAGGAAGCTGACACAGGGGTCAGGGGAAGATGATCGTGGCCGGAGAGGTAGTATTTGACGAACCCGAGCTCGCCGGGTTTTCGCCGGAGATGGGAACGGCGAGCTACGCCGGGCGATAGGAGGCGGTAGAGACCAAATTGAGGGGTGGGGAAGCTTCACGAGCTCAAGACGGAGCTGTTGGGCTAGTTGGTTGGGCGGCGGGAGCTTCGGAGTGGGCTGGCGACGGCGGCGGAGACGAGTGAGGAGCTCGGACTCCGGCGGCCCCTTTTATAGGCACGGTCGGGGATGGTAGAGAGCACGGGATGGTGTGGATGAGCTCGGCCGAGGCGTGCGCACTCGATTGCAAGCCGGCGGGAGGACGGGCGTGCACCCAGGGCCTGGGCGTAGGCTCGTCGGTGACGGCCACGCGGCGGCGACGCCCTGGGCACTGTAGGGGACGGGGGCGAGGGTCAGCGCTCGCGAGCGGGTGCGAAATTGTGACACCCCAATTTTAAGAACAAAATTGGAGCACAATATATGTATGCCAGGATCAATTTTCATACATATATCCACATCATAGTAAATATCAAAACAATGCTTTATTAATAATATCGAACTTTGTTACATAAATGACCCTCGGGTCTGAAATAAAAAGTACAGACTCTCATGATAACGGACTCTAATGAAGACGCTGATGTAGATGCGGAAATCTGGACTCCATCTCCACAGGAAGGTCGACCGGGGGTAGCGCCATCCTAGTACAGGTCGTTAGGGTCGTAGCCTCCGTCTTCTGGATACTCCTGCTCCTCGTACGTGTAGTCTCCAGCGTCTGGGTGGGGTAGCAGGGGGACAAAGAGGAAGGGTGAGTACATCGAAATGTACTCCGCAAGTGTAGGAAATATATGCTTATGAGGCTAATAACAAAGGTAGGCTGACTCTGTTTGACTCAAGCGCCTAAAGCAACACATCCTATTATTCCTATTAGTCCTATGCACCTATTTACTAGGTTATAACCACAGACTCTGTAGAAAAGTAACCACACTCGGAGTCGCACCGAGCAAACCACACTCGGAGTCACACCGAGCAACCAACACCTGAAGTCCATCAGGCAACCGCACCTGAAGTCCATCGGATGACCCGAACCCAAACCGACCAGTAACCAACTAATCTCGAAGAAGTCCAAGCCCGCTCGTGACCGTGAGCACGGCTGATATATCAGTTTTACACTCTGTAGAGGTTGCACATCGTTACCCATGAGTCGTGCAGATCCCGTCACGCTAAACACTGCCAAGGTGCATAGCAGGTTGCACTGCAAGGCCTTTACAAAGCCCCCCCCCCCCAAGTCTGTGTTACACGTACTCGAAGGTTTCTCCCCTGTCCATAAGTCAACGACCCCAAGGGACCCCTCTTGAGCCACTAAACAAACCCCGTATAGCATAACTTAGAGGAAACTAATTAATTGGCCAGGTCCAGCCCATCCAGATCTCATGGTTGCGCTGTTAAGCCGGGTTACAGGCTTTGAGAACCGGGTCCTAGGGATCCAGGCAGGATATGTCTAGCACGAGCCCCGAACCAAAAACCAAAAGCAGCTGCCGAGTCCCACGGCACAAAACCACCAATACGGGTCCATCCTGCCGGATTTACCTAATAACCATGTTACTACAAAATTACCATGTCCACATTCGTTTCATAAATCATTAATCAAGATTATAAACATTTTAACTCCCATCCCAACCATGACTGCAGGGCTAAGCAAGACACCTACCCGAACATCCCAAAACAGGCGACAAGGATAATATAGATAAATTCTAATAAACCCTAACATGGGACTCAAATTAATGACAAGCATGCATCTACAAGATCTAACTGCTCTAGTACCAAAAGTAAAATAAAGTAGGTGCAAGATGTTCAAGGACACTTGCCTTCGGACTGGGTCGAATCAACTGGGTCGCAAGGATGGTCTGGAGCGTCCTCGTATTCCGCACTCTCTGGCCCAAGCAACATACATGGCACAATACAAAGCGAAATGAATAACAGTACAACAAACAGTATGAAAACAGTAAACTAATAGATCTACTGCGTAGAGAACTAAATTATAAATCCAACGCAAGTTGAATGGGTCGAATCGGAGTTAAAACGCAAAAGTTATGAGCATTTGAAGTTGGATGGCAATTCTGTATTTAAACTGAACTCAAATTCGAATTTAAATAAATCTAAAACTGAATTTAAACTGTCGGTGGACCGGGCCTCAATTCGAATAAAACGCAGGGGCTAGAACAGAAGAAACGCGCAGACTCAGTTTACTATGCTGGTGGAGCGCGGGTTAATTCTAGAGAAAGCGAGGGCCTCTTTAGCAAAGATGCATCGGCGAAGCGGTATGGTGGGTTGTCAGCCGTTGATCGGGCGATGAACGGCTCTGATTAGATCTGGGCGGACGGCTGTGCCGAGGACCGCGCCTCGTTTCCGCAGAAATTCAGGGGCTTGATCGAAAGATACCCGAGACCCAGTGAACAGTGGAGGTCGGATCGCGGGTTGATTCAAGGAAAACCGGAGGGTTTTCTGCAAAGCACGCCGACGCGGCAGAACGGCCGGCGTGGCGCCTGCGTGGCACCGACGTGGAGCCAGATGGTGTGCTGTGATTGGATCGGTGTACTGCGTGGCGTGTAAACCTGCTGACGCGGCTGCTGTGCACCGAGTTCACGGGGGCATGAATCCGGTGTATACCGGTTCGCACGTCGATCTAATCTAACCCGTCGGCTCTAGATCGGATGGCGCAGAGAGGAACCGAGAGGGAAAAGCGGTCGCCGGCGGGGTCGAGCACGGCGGCGCCAGGGTTCCCGCGGCGGCGCCATGTCCGCTCGGCTCGGAGAACTCGTGAACGGCCCTAGAGAGTGGTAGAGACTGCGGGAAGGAGGGAAAAAGGATCAGGAGCTCACAGCGGGTCCAGTGGCTATGTTCGTGTCGCCGATTACAGCTCGGGGTAGGAGGATGTCGTGGAGCGGCGGCTCGCGGCTCCGGTGAGGTTGAGGGACGCGTCCTGATGAAGATGTACGCGTCCTGACGCAATGTCGGTAGTGGTTGGTTTTTCGCAGAAGTCTCTGTTCGCGGCGATTTTTGGCCTGGCGGTAGTACCGCCATTACCTCGGTACTACCGACCTCGGAGGTACCGACCAGAGTCGGTGCCTCGCCTAAATCAGCGGGACGTGTGTTAAACGGCTAGTTTGACTCTGTCGGTACTACCGCCCAGGAGGGGTCGGTACTACCGACCAAGCGCAGAAAGGTAGGGTTCGGGCCGCCGCTTTCCCTTCCCTATAAATTGGCCGTGGCCGCCTTTTGGGGGTTTTTTCTTGACTCTCTGACTTCTTGAACATCCTCTTGAGCAAGATCTAATCCCTCCCTCCGATCTCTTTGCTTGTTAGTGCGAATCCAAGTGAGATCGAGAGATCCAAGTGCATTTGCTTGTGAGTTTGCATCTAGTGGCACTTGGCGATTGTGATTGCTGCGGATATTCTTATTACTCTTGGTGGTTGCCGCCACCTAGACGGTTTGGAGCAGCGGAGGAGATTAGGCACGAGTGGTGATTGTTCGTGGCCATCTCCCGGTGATTTGTAAGGGGTTTCTTGTACCTTCCCCGGCGGAGCGCCAAAGGTAACTCTAGTGGATTGCTCGTAGCTTGTGGATCCCCATCTTGTGTTGGTTGTGCGGCACCCTATTGAGGGTTAGGCGTGTGATGCCTATTAGCGCGTGAACCTCCAAGTGGGTGTATCGCTACAACGGGGACGTAGCTTGCCGGCAAGCAAGTGAACCTCGGAGGAAAAATTATTGTGTTAACTCGTCTCCGTGGTATTCTTTGATATTCATTTATTAATCTCTTGCCGGCTCGGTATACACACTTCTATCTCTTGTACTTACATTTGTTACTTTCTTGGAAGTTAATATTATACCTTGTTGTTAGTTACATTCTCTTATCTTGTGTAGTGATATACATTATTGCTTATTTAGTCGTTGGATAGTTCCTTTGATATTGTGTGACTTAGAGTTTGTGGTTATCTAGAATTTTGAATAGGTGGCTTGCATCTGTGTAGAGCTAGCGCAAACTTCGCTTCGCCATTTAGTTGTCTAACTAGTTTGTTTAAGTGTTGTTGTAGAAATTTTTATAGGCTATTCAGCCCCCCTCTAGCCATTTAGGACCTTTCAATTGGTATCGGAGCAAGGTCACCGTTTATTTGAGGCTTAACAACCTTCGGTGTCAAAATGGCTCATATCAACAACACCAAAAGACCACCCCAATTTGATGGCACAAACTATGGCTATTGGAAGGCAAAAATGACCACTCATTTAAAGTCAATCAATAGAAAGATATGGCAAGTTGTGGATGTCAAGATTGAGATAGTTGATCCGGAGAATCTCACCAATGCCGAAGAAGAGAAGATGCAGAACAATGACATTGCTCTCAGTGCTATTCATGATGCCGTTGATGAGAGGGTATTTGAGCAAATCAAAAATTTGGAGATGGCATATGATGCTTGGAAGAAATTGGAAGAATCATTTGAGGGCACTCAAGCAGTGAAAGGAGCAAAAGCATACATTCTCAAAGAAAAGTTTGCTAGCTTCAAGATGAATGAAGATGAAAGTGTTCCAGAGATGTTCCATAGGCTTCAAGTGCTTGTCAATGATCTCAAAGCACTTGGAGAAGAGGTGAAGGACAAAGACTTCTCTCATAAATTCTTGAGATGTCTTCCCAAGAGATTTGGCATGTTAGTCACATTGCTTGTAAGAAGCGGTTTGGACACTATGACACCAAACCAAGTTCTTGGGGATGTAATGACCGATGACACCTACAGAGATGAGAATGATCAAGAAGTGAAGAAGGATGAGAAGAAGAAGAGTGTGGCATTCAAAGCCACAACATCATCATCAAAGAACAAGGGCAAAGCAAAGAAAGAAGATTCTAGCGAAGATAACTGCTCAAATGACAGTGATGGCGATGATGAAGAGATGGCTCTATTTGTCAAAAGGTTTGGCAAATTCATGAAGAAGAAGGGCTACCGGGCAAGGAGGAAGAAGACTTCATACAAGAACAAGGATGAACCAAGGAGGTGCTTCAAGTGCGGTAGCAAGGACCATCTTGTTGCTCAATGTCCGTACAACAGTGAAAATGATGATAATGACAACAAGAAGGACAAGAAGAATGAGAAGAAAGAAAAGAAGAATTACACAAAGAAGAAGAAGGGGCAATCATATATGGTCACTTGGGATAGTGATGCATCCACAAGTGATAGTGATGAAGATAGTGATAATGAAGATCGCAAGACAAGCAAGAAAAAGGCACTTGCAAGTATTGCTATCAACAACAAGCCTTCAATCTTCGATACTCCATCATGCTTCATGGCTAAGGCCACAAAGGTACTATCTGATGATGATGAGAGTGATAGTGATGATAGTGATGATGATGAACCCACTAAAGATGAATTAATTGAGATGCTTGATGATGCTAGAGAACATTTTGATAAAAAGAGAAAGGAGTGCAAAGAATTGCAAAAGAGACTAAAAGCTCTTGAGCAATCCTTTGAGGAGCTCAATGCTACTCATGAGAGGCTAGTGGAAGCCCATGAGGAGCTTGGCAATGCTCACACTAAGCTTAAGGAAGCTCACTCCTCACTTGTTGATCAAGCTAAAACTGAAAAAGTGGTTAAAACATGTGACATAGGCATAGCTTGTGATATAATCGAAGAATCTTTCTATAAGCCTATTGTTATTGCTGCTACTAACCCGTCATGTAGCTCATCATCTACCACTACTACTTCATCTATGGATGATGGCTTCACTTGTGATGCCTCACTCATGGTTGAAAATGAGACATTGAAGAAGGAGGTAAATGAGCTCACTCACGCCTTAGGTAAAGCCTATGGTGGTGAGGCCCGCTTGCTTAAGTGCTTGGGTAGCCAACGTTTTTCTCTCAACAAAGAGGGATTGGGCTATACCCCCAAGAATGGCAAGGCGGCTTTTGCTACTCACAAGACTAGTTTTGTGAAGAGCAATGGTCGGTTTTGCACTAGATGCAAGCAAAGTGGGCATGTAGAGCAATATTGCAAGAACAAGAACAAGAACGCTAATGTATCCTCTATTAAATTTGATTCTTGTTATTTGCTTACCAAGGGTGTTAATGGCATAAAAGCTAAATTCATTGGTACACCAATTGTGGGCTCAAAGAAGAAAGCTATTTGGGTACCAAAGAGTTTGGTCACTAATCTTGGAGGACCCAAAAAGGTTTGGGTACCTAAAAAGGATTGATTTGTTCTTGTAGGTCAACTATAAAGCCGGAGGGAGGCATTGGGTGCTTGATAGTGGATGCACTCAACATATGACCGGGGATTCAAGGATGTTCAATTCAATCAATTCAAGTGGCAATCATGGTTTTGATTCTATCACTTTTGGTGACAATGGCAAAGGCAAGGTTAAAGGGCTTGGTAAGATTGCAATATCAAATGACATGAGCATTTCAAATGTGTTGCTAGTTGAGAGCTTGAACTTCAATTTACTGTCAGTCGCTCAGTTGTGTGATCTTGGTTTCAAATGCATTTTTGGAGTTGATGATGTAGAAATCATAAGTGTAGATGGTTCTAATTTGATATTCAAAGGATTTAGATATGAGAACCTATACTTGGTTGATTTCAATGCTAGTGAAACCCAGCTGTCAACATGCTTGTTCACTAAATCTGGTTTGGGTTGGTTATGGCATAGAAGGCTTGGTCATGTTGGAATGAAACAGTTAAACAAAATAGTGAAGCATGATTTAGTTAGAGGCTTGAAAGATGTCACTTTTGAGAAGGATAAACTTTGTAGCTCTTGTCAAGCGGGCAAACAAGTTGGTAACTCCCATCCTAAGAAAATCATAATGAGTACTAGCAAAGCATTTGAGTTATTGCACATGGATTTATTTGGACCAACAACATACACTAGCATCGGTGGAAGTAAATATGGCTTTGTGATAGTGGATGATTACACTAGATACACATGGGTCTTCTTTCTTAGTGATAAAAGTGAAACTTTTGATATCTTCAAAACTTTTGTCAAGAAATGTCAGAATGAGTTTGAAACAACAATCAAGAAAGTTAGAAGTGACAATGGGAGTGAATTTAAGAATACAAGAATTGATGAGTTGTGTGATGACTTTGGCATGAGACATCAATTCTCACCCAAGTATACTCCTCAATCAAATGGGATTGTTGAAAGGAAGAACAGAACTTTGATTGATATGGCAAGGTCTATGCTCAGTGAATACAATGTTAGTCATTCTTTTTGGGCCGAAGCTATCAATACGGCTTGCTATTGTAGCAACCGTCTCTATTGCATGGCAATTGGCCTAGAATAAGACACCATCTCTCTCAACAAAGACAGAAAGCCAAATATCGCATACTTTAGAGTTTTTGGTTGCAAATGTTATATATTGAAGAAAGGTGCAAGATTGAGCAAATTTGAGAAGAAATGTGATGAAGGATTCTTACTTGGATATTCAACAACAAGCAAAGCATATAGAGTTTGGAACTTGGCTAGTGGTATTATTGAAGAAGTGCATGATGTTGAATTTGATGAAACTAAGGGCTCTCAAGAAGGAAATGAAAATCTTAATGATGTGAGAGGCACTCAATTGTCAAATGCAATGAAGAATATGGATATTGGTGATATTAGGCCAAGACAAGTGGATGATAATGAAGATGACCAAATGTTCTCCTCAAATGTGCAAGTTGATGCAAATCAAGCTAGTGGTTCTCATGATCAATCAAGTGCTAGTGAAGATCAACAAGCTAGTTCATCTCAACCAAGCAATCAAGTGCAAATCCTCCAACCAACCAATATTGCAAGAGATCATCCCATAGATCAAATTGTTGGGGATATTAGAAGTGGTGTGCAAACAAGATCAAGATTGGCATCATTTTGTGAGCATTTTTCTTTTGTGTCATCATTTGAGCCAACCAAGATAGAAGATGCATTGATGGATGTTGATGATGGGTAAACGCTATGCATGAAGAGCTAAACAACTTCACCCGCAACCAAGTTTGGGAACTTGTTGAGAGACCAAAGAATTACAATGTAATTGGAACCAAATGGGTATTTCGAAATAAGCAAGATCAAGATGGGATAGTAGTAAGAAACAAAGCAAGATTGGTAGCTCAAGGTTACACTCAAGTTGAAGGTCTTGATTTTGGAGAAACATATGCACCGGTTGCAAGAATGGAAGCAATTAGAATTCTATTGGCTTATGCATGTGCTCATAATATCAAGTTATATCAAATGGATGTCAAAAGTGCATTTCTCAATGGGTATATCAATGAGTTAGTATTTGTAGAACAACCTCCCGGTTTTGAAGATGACAAGAAGCCCAACCATGTTTACAAGCTCAAGAAGGCGTTGTATGGTTTGAAGCAAGCACCAAGAGCATGGTACGAGAGGTTGAGAGATTTCCTACTCTCTAAAGGGTTCAAGATGGGCAAGGTTGATACTACTCTCTTCACCAAAGAAGATTGGCAAAGACTTGTTTGTGTTGCAAATATATGTTGATGATATTATCTTTGGGTCAACCAACCAAGAGTTTTGTGAAGAGTTTGGGAATATGATGGCAAATGAGTTTGAGATGTCTATGATTGGAGAGCTTAGTTACTTCCTTGGTCTTCAAATCAAGCAAATGAAGAATGGCACTTTTGTGAGTCAAGGCAAGTACATCAAAGATATGCTCAAGAAGTTTGGTCTAATGATGCAAAAGCTATTAGTACACCTATGGGAACAAATGGACATTTGGATAGTGATGCTAGTGGCAACATGGTGGATCAAAAGTTGTATCGGTCTATGATTGGAAGCTTACTCTATGTGACCGCTTCTAGGCCGGACGTCATGTTTAGTGTATGCATGTGTGCAAGATTTCAAGCTTCACCAAGAGAGAGTCACTTGAAGGCAACTAAAAGAATATTGAGATATTTGAAGCATACACAAAATGTTGGATTGTGGTATCCCAAGGGGTCAAACTTTGAGTTGATTGGATATTCGGACTCCGACTATGCAGGATGCAAAGTTGATAGAAAAAGCACATCGGGCACATGTCAATTACTTGGAAGATCACTTGTATCATGGTCATCGAAAAAGCAAAACAGTGTTGCACTTTCAACCGCCGAAGCAGAATACATATCCGCAGGAAGTTGTTGTGCTCAATTACTTTGGATGAAAGCAACTTTGGATGACTTTGGAATTAAATTCAAACAAGTACCATTGCTATGTGACAATGAGAGTGCAGTGAAGCTCACCAACAATCCAGTACAACATTCAAGAACAAAGCACATTGACATTCGCCATCACTTCATAAGAGACCATCAACAAAAGGGTGATATTTCAATTGAGAATGTTGGTACCGATGATCAACTTGCCGATATATTCACCAAGCCACTTGATGAAAAGAGATTTTGCAAGCTAAGGAATGAATTGAATATACTTGATTTCTCAAATATGAGTTGATGCACCCTCCATTATATGACATGCCTCTCCTTCGACAAAGCAAAGGTAAATTGTTTGGCATGACATTCATTCTTGCTAAGGATATGTTTAGTGCATTTAGTCATTCCTTGCATCTTATAGGCTCATTCATGAAAATAAAATACTTTGGATGTACATATGGTACCACTATTGCTTCTATGTTTGATATGATCTAGTGGTAGCATATGACATGTTTATGGGCTTGTGAACCTAGTGTTTGATCTTGAAAACAAGCATTCAAGGGTTTAACCGACGTGAGTAAGATAACCATTGAAAGATGTGTGAAGAAGCTTACTCTAGAGCAAACCGTGTTAAATATCTTATGTTTGTTTGCTAGGTTGAACCAACTTGATCACCCTTTTTGATTACCTTAACTCCTACTAAAATTGGTGTGCCTTTATGGTACTTAATGACAAAGGGGAGAAATGGTTAAGATAGATATAATAACAAAGGGAGGATCAATTAAAATTTGAGCACATAAGTCGGGGAGCAAGCTCATGAAGAACGATTGTTGCATTTGAATGTGCATATTCATATGAGTGATTGCATTGTAAACAATTTAAATTCAATATACATGCTTGTGTGATGTATGCTAGAATAAATTTTGAATGATGATTTGTGAACTAGCATGCATAAGTGGTAGCTAGATGTAATCTGTTTTTGCAAAGCGGTACTAGAACCTTTATATAATGTTGATCTCATAAGGTATCTAGTGTTTTGTAAGTCTAGCTAATCAAGATGCTAAGGATGGTGTACATTGGCAACTCCGATTGGTATCACGCTTCAAAGGTCCATTCTTTACACCTTAGCATCATTTGATAGTATTACTCTCCCACATTTATATCTATGCATATGTGCCGAACTTGAACCAAAACTATAGCACATATGTGGGGGAGCTAATACTACAGTGGTTCTCAAATTTTCAAACATATATCTTTGTGAAGGTTGTCATCAATTACCAAAAAGGGGGAGATTGAAAGTCCTTGTTTGGTTTTGGATAATTGATGTCACCTAGAGTACTAACCTTGTCATGAAGTGTTTATGAGCTAGGTTGGTACATTCAAGTACGGGAGCCAAATGATGATCATGGTATTGGTGGTGATGACCAAAAGATAGATCAAGTGCTCCACATTTGGGAGAAGAAGAAGAGAAAAACAAAATCCTATGGAGATCAAGGCAAAGGTATAAATAGGAATTTTGTTTTGGCACTCAAGACACCATAGAGGGTGTGAGTGCATTTAGGATAGATAGCCGTACTATTAAGAGGGGAATATCTCAGTGATCACGGTTATCAAGTGCCACTAGGTGAATTCATACATGCATATGCATTAGGACCTAGTGTGCTAACTCGAATCCTTTGAATATGTTTGTGAAAATGCTAACACACATGCACATGATGTTGTACACTTGTTGGTGTTAGCACATTTGCAAAGGAGAAGTTGTTGGAGTTGGTTTGGATCAACACAGAGAAGAAAATGGAGTTTTCTGTGTATGGTCGGTGGTACCGACCAGGGTGGTCGGTGGTACCGCCCATAGGTGCTGCGTGCAGCCTTCTCTGTAATGGGGTTTTTTGGCCTGGCGGTGGTACCGCTATTACCTCGGTACTACCGCCGGCGGTGGTACCGACCGGATGGTCGGTGGTACCGTGGCCCTGAGGAGTTTCGCGAGGCTCTCTGTAGTTTTTGAAAATGGCTTGCCGGTAGTACCGCCATTACCTCGGTACTACCGCCCACGGTGGTACCGACGCAAGGTCGGTAGTGGCTGGTTTTTCGGAGGCTCTCTGTTGTTTTGAAATGGCTTCCGGTAGTACCGCCATTACCTCGGTACTACCGCCCGGTGGTACCGACGCAAGGTCGGTAGTGGCTGTTTTTCGCAGAGTCTCTGTTCGCGGCGATTTTGGCTGGCGGTAGTACCGCCATTACCTCGGTACTACCGACCTCGGAGGTACCGACCAGAGTCGGTGCTCGCCTAAATCAGCGGGACGTGTGTTAAACGGCTAGTTTGACTCTGTCGGTACTACCGCCCAGGAGGGGTCGGTACTACCGACCAAGCGCAGAAAGGTAGGGTTCGGGCCGCGCCCTCCCTTCCCTATAAATTGGCCGTGGCCGCCTTTGGGGGGTTTTTCTTGACTCTCTGACTTCTTGAACATCCTCTTGAGCAAGATCTAATCCCTCCCTCCGATCTCTTTGCTTGTTAGTGCGAATCCAAGTGAGATCGAGAGATCCAAGTGCATTTGCTTGTGAGTTTGCATCTAGTGGCACTTGGCGATTGTGGTTGCTGCGGATATTCTTATTACTCTTGGTGGTTGCCGCCACCTAGACGGTTTGGAGCAGCGGAGGAGATTAGGCACGAGTGGTGATTGTTCGTGGCCATCTCCCGGTGATTTGTAAGGGGTTTCTTGTACCTTCCCCGGCGGAGCGCCAAAGGTAACTCTAGTGGATTGCTCGTAGCTTGTGGATCCCCATCTTGTGTTGGTTGTGCGGCACCCTATTGAGGGTTAGGCGTGTGATGCCTATTAGCGCGTGAACCTCCAAGTGGGTGTATCGCTACAACGGGGACGTAGCTTGCCGGCAAGCAAGTGAACCTCGGAGGAAAATTATTGTGTCAACTTGTCTCCGTGGTATTCTTTGATATTCATTTATTAATCTCTTGCCGGCTCGGTATACACACTTCTATCTCTTGTACTTACATTTGTTACTTTCTTGCAAGTTAATATTATACCTTGTTGTTAGTTACATTCTCTTATCTGTGTAGTGATATACATTATTGCTTATTTAGTTTTGAATAGTTCCTTTGATATTGTGTGACTTAGAGTTTGTGGTTATCTAGAATTTTGAATAGGTGGCTTGCATCTGTGTAGAGCTAGCGCAAACTTCGCTTCGCCATTTAGTTGTCTAACTAGTTTGTTTAAGTGTTGTTGTAGAAATTTTTATAGGCTATTCACCCCCCCTCTAGCCATTTAGGACCTTTCAATTGGTATCGGAGCAAGGTCACCGTTTATTTGAGGCTTAACAACCTTCGGTGTCAAAATGGCTCATATCAACAACACCAAAAGGCCACCCAATTTGATGGCACAAACTATGGCTATTGGAAGGCAAAAATGACCACTCATTTAAAGTCAATCAATAGAAAGATATGGCAAGTTGTGGATGTCAAGATTGAGATAGTTGATCCGGAGAATCTCACCAATGCCGAAGAAGAGAAGATGCAGAACAATGACATTGCTCTCAGTGCTATTCATGATGCCGTTGATGAGAGGGTATTTGAGCAAATCAAAAATTTGGAGATGGCATATGATGCTTGGAAGAAATTGGAAGAATCATTTGAGGGCACTCAAGCAGTGAAAGGAGCAAAAGCATACATTCTCAAAGAAAAGTTTGCTAGCTTCAAGATGAATGAAGATGAAAGTGTTCCAGAGATGTTCCATAGGCTTCAAGTGCTTGTCAATGATCTCAAAGCACTTGGAGAAGAGGTGAAGGACAAAGACTTCTCTCATAAATTCTTGAGATGTCTTCCCAAGAGATTTGGCATGTTAGTCACGTTGCTTGTAAGAAGCGGTTTGGACACTATGACACCAAACCAAGTTCTTGGGATGTAATGAATGACCGATGACACCTACAGAGATGAGAATGATCAAGAAGTGAAGAAGGATGAGAAGAAGAAGAGTGTGGCATTCAAAGCCACAACATCATCATCAAAGAACAAGGGCAAAGCAAAGAAAGAAGATTCTAGCGAAGATAACTGCTCAAATGACAGTGATGACGATGATGAAGAGATGGCTCTATTTGTCAAAAGGTTTGGCAAATTCATGAAGAAGAAGGGCTACCGGGCAAGGAGGAAGAAGACTTCATACAAGAACAAGGATGAACCAAGGAGGTGCTTCAAGTGCGGTAGCAAGGACCATCTTGTTGCTCAATGTCCGTACAACAGTGAGAATGATGATAATGACAACAAGAAGGACAAGAAGAAGGAGAAGAAAGAAAAAGAATTACACAAAGAAGAAGAAGGGGCAATCATATATGGTCACTTGGGATAGTGATGCATCCACAAGTGATAGTGATGAAGATAGTGATAATGAAGATCGCAAGACAAGCAAGAAGAAGGCACTTGCAAGTATTGCTATCAACAACAAGCCTTCAATCTTCGATACTCCATCATGCTTCATGGCTAAGGCCACAAAGGTACTATCTGATGATGATGAGAGTGATAGTGATGATAGTGATGATGATGAACCCACTAAAGATGAATTAATTGAAATGCTTGATGATGCTAGAGAACATTTTGATAAAAAGAGAAAGGAGTGCAAAGAATTGCAAAAGAGACTAAAAGCTCTTGAGCAATCCTTTGAGGAGCTCAATGCTACTCATGAGAGGCTAGTGGAAGCCCATGAGGAGCTTGGCAATGCTCACACTAAGCTTAAGGAAGCTCACTCCTCACTTGTTGATCAAGCTAAAACTGAAAAAGTGGTTAAAACATGTGACATAGGCATAGCTTGTGATATAATCGATGAATCTTTCTATAAGCCTATTTTTATTGCTGCTACTAACCCTTCATGTAGCTCATCATCTACCACTACTTTCATCTATGGATGATGGCTTCACTTGTGATGCCTCACTCATGGTTGAAAATGAGACATTGAAGAAGGAGGTAAATGAGCTCACTCACGCCTTAGGTAAAGCCTATGGTGGTGAGGCCCGCTTGCTTAAGTGCTTGGGTAGCCAACGTTTTCTCTCAACAAAGAGGGATTGGGCTATACCCCCAAGAATGGCAAGGCGGCTTTTGCTACTCACAAGACTAGTTTTGTGAAGAGCAATGGTCGGTTTTGCACTAGATGCAAGCAAAGTGGGCATGTAGAGCAATATTGCAAGAACAAGAACAAGAACGCTAATGTATCCTCTATTAAATTTGATTCTTGTTATTTGCTTACCAAGGGTGTTAATGGCATAAAAGCTAAATTCATTGGTACACCAATTGTGGGCTCAAAGAAGAAAGCTATTTGGGTACCAAAGAGTTTGGTCACTAATCTTGGAGGACCCAAAAAGGTTTGGGTACCTAAAAAGGATTGATTTGTTCTTGTAGGTCAACTATAAAGCCGGAGGGAGGCATTGGGTGCTTGATAGTGGGTGCACTCAACATATGACCGGGGATTCAAGAATGTTCAATTCAATCAATTCAAGTGGCAATCATGGTTTTGATTCTATCACTTTGGTGACAATGGCAAAGGCAAGGTTAAAGGGCTTGGTAAGATTGCAATATCAATGACATGAGCATTTCAAATGTGTTGCTAGTTGAGAGCTTGAACTTCAATTTACTGTCAGTCGCTCAGTTGTGTGATCTTGGTTTCAAATGCATTTTTGGAGTTGATGATGTAGAAATCATAAGTGTAGATGGTTCTAATTTGATATTCAAAGGATTTAGATATGAGAACCTATACTTGGTTGATTTCAATGCTAGTGAAACCCAGCTGTCAACATGCTTGTTCACTAAATCTGGTTTGGGTTGGTTATGGCATAGAAGGCTTGGTCATGTTGGAATGAAACAGTTAAAAAATAGTGAAGCATGATTTAGTTAGAGGCTTGAAAGATGTCACTTTTGAGAAGGATAAACTTTGTAGCTCTTGTCAAGCTGGCAAACAAGTTGGTAACTCCCATCCTAAGAAAAGCATATGAGTACTAGCAAAGCATTTGAGTTATTGCACATGGATTTATTTGGACCAACAACATACACTAGCATCGGTGGAAGTAAATATGGCTTTGTGATAGTGGATGATTACACTAGATACACATGGGTCTTCTTTCTTAGTGATAAAAGTGAAACTTTTGATATCTTCAAAACTTTTGTCAAGAAATGTCAGAATGAGTTTGAAACAACAATCAAGAAAGTTAGAAGTGACAATGGGAGTGAATTTAAGAATACAAGAATTGATGAGTTGTGTGATGACTTTGGCATTAGACATCAATTCTCACCCAAGTATACTCCTCAATCAAATGGGATTGTTGAAAGGAAGAACAGAACTTTGATTGATATGGCAAGGTCTATGCTCAGTGAATACAATGTCAGTCATTCTTTTGGGCCGAAGCTATCAATACGGCTTGCTATTGTAGCAACCGTCTCTATTGCCATGGCATGCTAGAGAAGACACCATATGAGCTATTAAATGGAAGAAAGCCAAATATCGCATACTTTAGAGTTTTGGGTTGCAAATGTTATATATTGAAGAAAGGTGCAAGATTGAGCAAATTTGAGAAGAAATGTGATGAAGGATTCTTACTTGGATATTCAACAACAAGCAAAGCATATAGAGTTTGGAACTTGGCTAGTGGTATTATGGAAGAAGTGCATGATGTTGAATTTGATGAAACTAAGGGCTCTCAAGAAGGAAATGAAAATCTTAATGATGTGAGAGGCACTCAATTGTCAAATGCAATGAAGAATATGGATATTGGTGATATTAGGCCAAGACAAGTGGATGATAATGAAGATGACCAAATGTTCTCCTCAAATGTGCAAGTTGATGCAAATCAAGCTAGTGGTTCTCATGATCAATCAAGTGCTAGTGAAGATCAACAAGCTAGTTCATCTCAACCAAGCAATCAAGTGCAAATCCTCCAACCAACCAATATTGCAAGAGATCATCCCATAGATCAAATTGTTGGGGATATTAGAAGTGGTGTGCAAACAAGATCAAGATTGGCATCATTTTGTGAGCATTTTTCTTTTGTGTCATCATTTGAGCCAACCAAGATAGAAGATGCATTGATGGATGTTGATTGGGTAAACGCTATGCATGAAGAGCTAAACAACTTCACCCGCAACCAAGTTTGGGAACTTGTTGAGAGACCAAAGAATTACAATGTAATTGGAACCAAATGGGTATTTCGAAATAAGCAAGATCAAGATGGGATAGTAGTAAGAAACAAAGCAAGATTGGTAGCTCAAGGTTACACTCAAGTTGAAGGTCTTGATTTTGGAGAAACATATGCACCGGTTGCAAGAATGGAAGCAATTAGAATTCTATTGGCTTATGCATGTGCTCATAATCAAGTTATATCAAATGGATGTCAAAAGTGCATTTCTCAATGGGTATATCAATGAGTTAGTATTTGTAGAACAACCTCCCGGTTTGAAGATGACAAGAAGCCCAACCATGTTTACAAGCTCAAAAGGCGTTGTATGGTTTGAAGCAAGCACCAAGAGCATGGTACGAGAGGTTGAGAGATTTCCTACTCTCTAAAGGGTTCAAGATGGGCAAGGTTGATACTACTCTCTTCACCAAGAAGATTGGCAAAGACTTGTTTGTGTTGCAAATATATGTTGATGATATTATCTTTGGGTCAACCAACCAAGAGTTTTGTGAAGAGTTTGGGAATATGATGGCAAATGAGTTTGAGATGTCTATGATTGGAGAGCTTAGTTACTTCCTTGGTCTTCAAATCAAGCAAATGAAGAATGGCACTTTTGTGAGTCAAGGCAAGTACATCAAAGATATGCTCAAGAAGTTTGGTCTAAATGATGCAAAAGCTATTAGTACACCTATGGGAACAAATGGACATTTGGATAGTGATGCTAGTGGCAACATGGTGGATCAAAAGTTGTATCGGTCTATGATTGGAAGCTTACTCTATGTGACCGCTTCTAGGCCGGACGTCATGTTTAGTGTATGCATGTGTGCAAGATTTCAAGCTTCACCAAGAGAGAGTCACTTGAAGGCAACTAAAAGAATATTGAGATATTTGAAGCATACACAAAATGTTGGATTGTGGTATCCCAAGGGGTCAAACTTTGAGTTGATTGGATATTCGGACTCCGACTATGCAGGATGCAAAGTTGATAGAAAAAGCACATCGGGCACATGTCAATTACTTGGAAGATCACTTGTATCATGGTCATCGAAAAAGCAAAACAGTGTTGCACTTTCAACCGCCGAAGCAGAATACATATCCGCAGGAAGTTGTTGTGCTCAATTACTTTGGATGAAAGCAACTTTGGATGACTTTGGAATTAAATTCAAACAAGTACCATTGCTATGTGACAATGAGAGTGCAGTGAAGCTCACCAACAATCCAGTACAACATTCAAGAACAAAGCACATTGACATTCGCCATCACTTCATAAGAGACCATCAACAAAAGGGTGATATTTCAATTGAGAATGTTGGTACCGATGATCAACTTGCCGATATATTCACCAAGCCACTTGATGAAAGAGATTTTGCAAGCTAAGGAATGAATTGAATATACTTGATTTCTCAAATATGAGTTGATGCACCCTCCATTATATGACATGCCTCTCCTTCGACAAAGCAAAGGTAAAATTGTTTGGCATGACATTCATTCTTGCTAAGGATATGTTTAGTGCATTTAGTCATTCCTTGCATCTTATAGGCTCATTCATGAAAATAAAATACTTTGGATGTACATATGGTACCACTATTGCTTCTATGTTTGATATGATCTAGTGGTAGCATATGACATGTTTATGGGCTTGTGAACCTAGTGTTTGATCTTGAAAACAAGCATTCAAGGGTTTAACCGACGTGAGTAAGATAACCATTGAAAGATGTGTGAAGAAGCTTACTCTAGAGCAAACCGTGTTAAATATCTTATGTTTGTTTGCTAGGTTGAACCAACTGACTTGATCACCCTTTTGATTACTTAACTCCTACTAAAATTGGTGTGCCTTTTATGGTACTTAATGACAAAGGGGGAGAAATGGTTAAGATAGATGTATATAACAAAGGGAGGATCAATTAAAATTTGAGCACATAAGTCGGGGGAGCAAGCTCATGAACTGATTGTTGCATTTGAATGTGCATATTCATATGAGTGATTGCATTGTAAACAATTTAAATTCAATATACATGCTTGTGTGATGTATGCTAGAAATAAATTTTGAATGATGATTTGTGAACTAGCATGCATAAGTGGTAGCTAGATGTAATCCGTTTTTGCAAAGCGGTACTAGAACCTTTTATATAATGTTGATCTCATAAGGTATCTAGTGTTTTTGTAAGTCTAGCTAATCAAGATGCTAAGGATGGTGTACATTGGCAACTCCGATTGGTATCACGCTTCAAAGGTCCATTCTTTACACCTTAGCATCATTTGATAGTATTACTCTCCCACATTTTATATCTATGCATATGTGCCGAACTTGAACCAAACACTATAGCACATATGTAGGGGGAGCTAATACTAACAAAGTGGTGACTCAAATTTTCAAACATATATCTTTGTGAAAGGTTGTCATCAATTACCAAAAAGGGGGAGATTGAAAGTCCTTGTTGGTTTTGGATAATTGATGTCACCTAGAGTACTAACCTTGTCATGAAGTGTTTATGAGCTAGGTTGGTACATTCCAAGTACGGGAGCCAAATGATGATCATGGTATTGGTGGTGATGACCAAAAGATAGATCAAGTGCTCCACATTTGGGAGAAGAAGAAGAGAAAAACAAAATCCTATGGAGTTCAAGGCAAAGGTATAAATAGGAATTTTGTTTTGGCACTCAAGACACCATAGAGGGTGTGAGTGCATTTAGGATAGATAGCCGTACTATTAAGAGGGGAATATCTCGGTGATCACGGTTATCAAGTGCCACTAGGTGAATTCATACATGCATATGCATTAGGACCTAGTGTGCTAACTCGAATCCTTTGAATATGTTTGTGAAAATGCTAACACACATGCACATGATGTTGTACACTTGTTGGTGTTAGCACATTTGCAAAGGAGAAGTTGTTGGAGTTGGTTTGGATCAACACAGAGAAGAAAATGGAGTTTTCTGTGTATGGTCGGTGGTACCGACCAGGGTGGTCGGTGGTACCGCCCATAGGGGCTGCGTGCAGCCTCTCTGTAATGGGGTGTTTTTGGCCTGACGGTGGTACCGCTATTACCTCGGTACTACCGCTGGCGGTGGTACCGACTGGATGGTCGGTGGTACCGTGGCCTTGAGGAGTTTCGCGAGGCTCTCTGTTGTTTTTGAAAAGGCTTGCCGGTAGTACCGCCATTACCTCGGTACTACCGCCCACGGTGGTACCGACGCAAGGTCGGTAGTGGCTGGTTTTTCGCGAGGCTCTCTGTTGTTTTCAAAAATGGCTTACCGGTAGTACCGCCGCCATTACCTCGGTACTACCGCCCACGGTGGTACCGACGCAATGTCGGTAGTGGTTGGTTTTTCGCAGAGTCTCTGTTCGCGGCGATTTTTGGCCTGGCGTTAGTACCGCCATTACCTCGGTACTACCGACCTCGGAGGTACCGACCAGAGTCGGTGCCTCGCCTAAATCAGCGGGACGTGTGTTAAACGGCTAGTTTGACTCTGTCGGTACTACCGCCCAGGAGGGGTCGGTACTACCGACCAAGCGCAGAAAGGTAGGGTTCGGGCCGCCGCTTTCCCTTCCCTATAAATTGGCCGTGGCCGCCTTTGGGGTTTTTCTTGACTCTCTGACTTCTTGAACATCCTCTTGAGCAAGATCTAATCCCTCCCTCCGATCTCTTTGCTTGTTAGTGCGAATCCAAGTGAGATCGAGAGATCCAAGTGCATTTGCTTGTGAGTTTGCATCTAGTGGCACTTGGCGATTGTGATTGCTGCGGATATTCTTATTACTCTTGGTGGTTGCCGCCACCTAGACGGTTTGGAGCAGCGGAGGAGATTAGGCACGAGTGGTGATTGTTCGTGGCCATCTCCCGGTGATTTGTAAGGGGTTTCTTGTACCTTCCCCGGCGGAGCGCCAAAGGTAACTCTAGTGGATTGCTCGTAGCTTGTGGATCCCCATCTTGTGTTGGTTGTGCGGCACCCTATTGAGGGTTAGGCGTGTGATGCCTATTAGCGCGTGAACCTCCAAGTGGGTGTATCGCTACAACGGGGACGTAGCTTGCCGGCAAGCAAGTGAACCTCGGAGGAAAAATTATTGTGTCAACTCGTCTCCGTGGTATTCTTTGATATTCATTTATTAATCTCTTGCCGGCTCGGTATACACACTTCTATCTCTTGTACTTACATTTGTTACTTTCTTGGAAGTTAATATTATACCTTGTTGTTAGTTACATTCTCTTATCTTGTGTAGTGATATACATTATTGCTTATTTAGTCGTTGGATAGTTCCTTTGATATTGTGTGACTTAGAGTTTGTGTTATCTAGAATTTTGAATAGGTGGCTTGCATCTGTGTAGAGCTAGCGCAAACTTCGCTTCGCCATTTAGTTGTCTAACTAGTTTGTTTAAGTGTTGTTGTAGAAATTTTTTATAGGCTATTCACCCCCCCTCTAGCCATTTAGGACCTTTCAGCTGGGCCACGCGCGAAGAGAGAGGGGTGGGTTGGCGGCTGAAGAGGAGAGGGGAGGGAGAGCAGGCCGGTCGGCCGTTTGGGGCCGGCCAAAACCTGTGAGGGAGAGAATGAGGTCCTTGCCTTTTCTTTTCCTTTTGTCATTTGATTTTCCAATTTTTCAAATCCTTTTGAATTCAAAATCAAAACCAGTTTGAAATCAAAATTACTTTGAATATTTAGAATATTTCCCTAGGTTTGAAAATAAATTTGAGTTTGATTTTTCCTAAAATTTTCATAAACCTTTTCATTTATTTTCTAAATAGATAAATGCGATTCGCCTTATACGGTTTTAATAAATCATTTACCACACAATAAAAATATGTAATGGCATGAATGCAACATGAAAATGATAAATAAATTTTATTTCCTCCTCTAATAAACTAGCCAACCTAATTAATTTCTAATTCCTTTATTAATTTGGGAAAAATTTAAATGAGGGTGTTACAAACCTACCCCCCTTAGAAGAATCTCGTCCTCGAGATTAGGAAAGTCGGTGAAGAGATGAGGAAAATCTGCCCGAAGATCATCTTCTTTCTCCCATGTGGCTTCTTCTTCGGAGTAATGCTTCCATTGCACCTTGCAGATTTTAATCCTCTTGTTTCGAGTACCTCGTTCCATCGTGTCCAGAATCTTGATCGGCTCAGAGAAAGTCAAATCATCCCTGAGATCAAGCTCCTCAAGTGGCAACTGCTCCTCTGGAACTCTTAGGCATCTCTTCAGCTGGGATACATGGAATACATTATGGATACCTGCCAGACGTGCAGGCAACTCCAGCTGATATGCAACTGCGCCTTTCTTGTCAATCACCTTGAAAGGGCCAATGAATCTCGGAGATAGCTTCCCTTTGACATTAAACCTCCGAAGACCCCTGAAGGGTGACACCTTCAGATAAACAAAATCCCCAATCTGGAACTCCAGCTCCCGTCGTCTGACATCTGCATAACTCTTCTGTCTAGACTGAGCTGTCTTCAGGTTGCTTCTGATCTGTCTGACCTGTTCTTCAGCTTCTTCTATAGACTCAGGGCCAAAGACTTTTCTTTCTCCAACCTGATTCCAGAATAGAGGAGTTCTGCACTTCCTGCCATACAGTGCCTCAAATGGGGACATTTTGAGACTGGCCTGATAGCTATTGTTATATGAGAACTCTGCATATGGCAGACTCACATCCCAACTCCGGCTGTTCTGGAGTGCACTAGCTCTCAACATGTCCTCCAGGATCTGATTCACCCTTTCTGTCTGTCCATCAGTCTGAGGATGATAAGCCGAACTGAAACTGAGGCGAGTGTCCATAGACTCATGCAACCGCTTCCAGAATCTAGATGTGAACTGTGTACCCCTGTCAGATACTATGATCTTCGGCACACCATGCAAGCACACAATGCGGGACATGTACAACTCTGCAAGTCTATATCGCCCTTATATGTTTCCTTGACAGGAATGAAGTGAGCAACCTTGGTCAACCGATCAACTATGACCCAGATAGAGTCATATCCAGACTGTGTCCTTGGCAAACCAGTGATGAAATCCATGCTGATCTCTTCCCATTTCCACTCGGGAATCTGCAGAGGCTGTAACAAACCAGCAGGTCTCTGATGTTGGGCCTTAACCCTCTGACATGTGTCACACAAGGCCACATACTCTGCTACTTCCCTCTTCATCCCATACCACCAGTAATACTGCTTCAGATCCTGGTACATCTTGGTACTGCCTGGATGGAGAGTAGGCTGAATCATGAGCTTCCCTCAGAATCAACTCCTTGATAGCCTTCACATCTGGAACACAGATTCTGCCTCTGAACCATAAGACACCCTGATCATCCTCTGTGAACCCTGGGGCTTTGTCCTCCTTAATCGACTGTCTGATCTCCAGAAGATACTCATCAGTGAGCTGCCCTGCTTGGATATCATGCTCCAAGGTCGAATCAACCTCCATGGCTACTGCATCAATGTGGCCGAGAATACCCAAATTGAGCTTCACAAACTCCTCATGCAACTCGGGTTGCTGCTCCTTGATCTCTAACACATTGCAGTATACCTTCCTGCTCAGGGCTCTGCTACAACATTTGCCTTGCCCGGATGATAGTTGATACTCAGATCATAATCTTTGATCAACTCTAGCCATCTTCGTTGGCGGAGATTCAGATCTGGCTGGGTGAAGATGTACTTCAGGCTCTTATGATCAGTGTATATCTCTGTCTTCTTGCCCATCAGATAGTGCCTCCAGATCTTCAGAGCATGAACAACAGCTGCCAACTCAAGATCATGTGTAGGATAATTTAGCTCATGCTTCCTGAGCTGTCTCGAGGAATAGGCAATCACACGACCTTCCTGCATAAGCACACATCCCAGCCCGGCCTGACGAGAAGCATCACAATAGACCGTGAAGTTCTTCTGGACATCTGGCATGACAAGAATAGGAGCAGAAGTCAACCTCGCCTTCAACTCCTCAAACCATCCTGGCATTCAGGGGACCATACAAACTTGGCACCCTTCTCAGTCAGTCTCGTCATCGGCTTCACGATCTTGGAGAATCCTTCAATGAATCTGCGATAATATCCAGCCATACCGAGGAAACTCCGGATCTCAGTGACATTCTCAGGTACCTTCCAGTCCAATATATCTTGGACCTTGCCTGGATCAACAGATACTCCACCCTCTGAGATAATATGCCCCAAATATGCAACCTTCTTCAACCAGAACTCGCATTTGCTCAGCTTCGCATACAACTGATGCTCCCTGAGCTTCTGCAGTACTAACCTCAGGTGCTTCTCATGCTCTTCTTCATTCTTCGAGAATATCAGGATATCATCAAGGAACACCACGACGAACAGATCTAAAAACTCCATGAAAACTTGTTCATCAGATACATGAAGAAAGCCGGGGCGTTAGTCAAGCCGAAGGACATCACTGTGTACTCATATAGCCCATATCGAGTCACAAATGCCGTCTTCGGGATATCAGCTTCACGAATCTTCAGCTGATTATAACCTGTTTGCAGGTCAATCTTCGAGAACACATGAGCACCCTTCAACTGATCAAACAGATCATCAATGCGAGGAATCGGGTACTTGTTCTTGATGGTAGCTTCATTCAATGCGCGGTAATCAACGCACATCCGCAGACCTCCATCCTTCTTCGGAACAAAGATCACAGGGGCTCCCCACGGGGATGTACTAGGACGAATATGCCCTTCTCTAACTGCTCTTGGATCTGCGTCTTCAGCTCAGCTAGCTTTTCGGCATCCATTCTATATGGTCGCCTGTATATAGGTGCAGTGCCAGGAACTAAATCAATAGAGAATTCAATCTCACGATCAGGTGGCATACCTGGCACTTTCTGGAAGACATCAGGGAACTCCTTGACTACTCGGATATCAGGTACCACGACAGCCTCATATGCTCTGGCTTCTTCTATCATCTTTGTCGGTGCTCGATACACAATCTCCGTGCCATCTGGATGCTTCACTGTGTGATGAGCCTCTGAGCACAATCAATGACTCCCTGGTACTTGCGTAGCCAATCCATTCCCAGAATGACATCAATACCTTGGGAATCCAGAACAATAAGAGAGGTGGGAAAGACTACCCCCTTATGGTTAAGCTCACATTCGGGCACACATGCCTCGATATCAGTTCTCCTCCAGGAGAATTCACTAGCAGATGCTTTTTCATCAACACTCTATTCATATTATATTAGAATGCGCAGGGTGCTGATATGAACGAATGAGATGCTCCAGAATCAAACAAGACTGTAACTGGGTGAGAGTCAACAAGGAACGTACCAAACACCCCATCGGTGCCGTCTGAGCAGACTCCGCTGACACGTGGTTCACACGACCACGAGTGTCTCTGGGGCTGGCCTGCGGGACGTGACTGCGGTGGAGCTTGCCTCAATGGACACTTGTTGGCGAAGTGTCCCATCTGGTTACACTTGTAACACGGGCCAACCTGACCTACCCCCTGTGCTGGACGGGGCTGCTGTGGAGCTGGAAGACCCGGGCGAGATGCCTGAGCCTGGCGAGGCGGCTGCTGCTGCTGAGGGGAGCCTGGTACTGTGGAGCTGGGTGCCTGTACTGAGGAGCGGGCTGCCGGGACTGGGGCGGGCGGTACTGCTGCTGCTGCTGGGGATCTGCCTGGAAGCTGAGGCAGGTGGAGCGTAGCGGGGACGGGCGGAGCTGCCAGAGGACTGTCCCTGGAACGTCATCTTCCTCTTGCGATCTGCATCGAGGTCCTTCCGTTCCTTCTCCACCGCGAAGGCACGGTCAACCAGCTTCTGAAATGAGGAATACTCATTGAAGCTAGGGCATAGCGGAGTCCTGGTTAAGCCCATGCCTGAAGCAGATAACAATTTTATTATTATCAGGCAGCAAAAGGAATGAACAAGGGTGTATGAAGAATTTATTAATATTAAAGAATGACAGAGATCTTGCCTGAAACCCTGCCTTCTTGTGTCGTCCGTGTCCACGTCATCTGGGGCGTAACGGGACAGCTGGCTGAACTGCGTGAGATACTCACGCACTGTCATCGCGCCCTGCCTGAGGTCCTGAAACTCTCGGCGCTTCACCTGATCTCGCCGAAAGGGACGTACTGGTCGCGGATGCCTTACGGAAATCCTCCCAAGTGATCGAGTTGGCGTCCGCATGAGCTGCGGTGTAGGTAGTCCACCAGTTCTTCGCCGGGCCCTGAAGCTGTGCGCGGCGTAGAGGGCCTTATCAGGTCCCCACATGGGCAAGCTGCAACTTGCCTGTAATCGTCTCGAGCCAATCATCTGCATCCATTGGCTCTATGGCGTGGTGGAACACTGGAGGGCTCGTCGTCATGAAGGTCCTGAGAGTGTCATCCGGTCGGGGTGGCTGTGCAGCTCCTGCACCATGAGCACCCTGAGCATCTGCTGCATGTGCTGCATCATCTGGGCCATGTTCTACATCATCTGGTTCTGCACCTGGGCCATCTGGAGCAGGTCGTACGGGGGCGGAGGTGGATGAGGCGGCTGGTTGCCACCTGCCCGCTCCCGCCAGCGTTACCTGCGCTGCTCCTGGTGTCAACCATCTGTTACATTTTCCAGGAGTAAAAGTGAGACGTGCTAGATAGATATATAACAACCCTAATTTGGTTAATTAATTCGATTAGTAAAATATTTAAACAAATGATGTCGCTGCAACCTGACGGTCGCAACACACCAACAATCATTACAAAGAACCAAAACATTACATATGCACAGTACATGTCATTCAACGACCTACGAGATCACATAATTATGGCGGGCTTCTACGAGTTTGGAGGACCTACTTTTAAACAAAATTTGAATTTTCAGCAAAGACAGGCTACAGAAGTGGGAAAAGGGGTCAGACTTTGTAAAAATAGTTTTGTAAATTCGACGACTGACTAGGGTAGCGTCCTACGGTCAACACGGCTCCGATACCACTCTGTGACACCCCATTTTAAGAACAAAATTGGAGCACAATATATGTATGCCAGGATCAATTTTCATACATATATCCACATCATAGTAAATATCAAAACAATGCTTTATTAATAATATCGAACTTTGTTACATAAATGACCCTCGGGTCTGAAATAAAAGTACAGACTCTCATGATAACGGACTCTAATGAAGACGCTGATGTAGATGCGGAAATCTGGACTCCATCTCCCACAGGAAGGTCGACCGGGGGTAGCGCCATCCTAGTACAGGTCGTCAGGTCGTAGCCTCCGTCTTCTGGATACTCCTGCTCCTCGTACGTGTAGTCTCCAGCGTCTGGGTGGGGTAGCAGGGGGACAAAGAGGAAGGGTGAGTACATCGAAATGTACTCCGCAAGTGTAGGAAAATATGCTTATGAGGCTAATAACAAAGGTAGGCTGACTCTGTTTGACTCAAGCGCCTAAAGCAACACATCCTATTATTCCTATTAGTCCTATGCACCTATTTACTAGGTTATAACCACAGACTCTGTAGAAAAGTAACCACACTCGGAGTCGCACCGAGCAAACCACACTCGGAGTCACACACAACGCAACCAACCTGAAGTCTATCAGGCAACCGCACCTGAAGTCCATCGGATGACCCGAACCCAAACCGACCAGTAACCAACTAATCTCGAAGAAGTCCAAGCCCGCTCGTGACCGTGAGCACGGCTGATATATCAGTTTTACACTCTGTAGAGGTTGCACATCGTTACCCATGAGTCGTGCAGATCCCGTCACGCTAAACACTGCCAAGTGCATAGCAGGTTGCACTGCAAGGCCTTTACAAAGCCCCCCCAAGTCTGTGTTACACGTACTCTAAGGTTTCTCCCCTTGTCCATAAGTCAACGACCCCAAGGGACCCCTCTGAGCCACTAAACAAACCCCGTGTAGCATAACTTAGAGGAAACTAATTAATTGGCCAGGTCAGCCCATCCAGATCTCATGGTTGCGCTGTTAAGCCGGGTTACAGGCTTCGAGAACCGGGTCCTAGGGATCCAGGCAGGATAGTCTAGCACGAGCCCCGAACCAAAAACCAAAAGCAGCGCGCCAGTCCCACGGCACAAAACCACCAATACGGGTCCATCCTGCCGGATTTACCTAATAACCATGTTACTACAAAATTACCATGTCCACATTCGTTTCATAAATCATTAATCAAGATTATAAACATTTTAACTCCCATCCCAACCATGACTGCAGGGCTAAGCAAGACACCTACCCGAACATCCCAAAACAGGCGACAAGGATAATATAGATAAATTCTAATAAACCTAACATGGGATTCAAATTAATGACAAGCATGCATCTACAAGATCTAACTGCTCTAGTACCAAAAGTAAAATAAAGTAGGTGCAAGATGTTCAAGGACACTTGCCTTCGGACTGGGTCGAATCAACTGGGTCGCAAGGATGGTCTGGAGCGTCCTCGTATTCCGCACTCTCTGCCCAAGCAACATACATGGCACAATACAAAGCGAAATGAATAACAGTACAACAAACAGTATGAAAACAGTAAACTAATAGATCTACTGCGTAGAGAACTAAATTATAAATCCAACGCAAGTTGAATGG
The DNA here is from genome assembly GCA_009763385.1 of Coix lacryma-jobi var. lacryma-jobi. Lineage (NCBI taxonomy): Eukaryota > Viridiplantae > Streptophyta > Magnoliopsida > Poales > Poaceae > Coix > Coix lacryma-jobi. The sequence continues at coordinate 126,635,878 of CM019830.1, forward strand.
GTCGAATCGGAGTTAAAACGCAAAAGTTATGAGCATTTGAAGTTGGATGGCAATTCTGTATTTAAACTGAACTCAAATTCGAATTTAAATAAATCTAAAACTGAATTTAAACTGTCGGTGGACCGGGCCTCAATTCGAATAAAACGCAGGGGCTAGAACAGAAGAAACGCGCAGACTCAGTTTACTATGCTGGTGGAGCGCGGGTTAATTCTAGAGAAAGCGAGGGCTCTTTAGCAAAGATGCATCGGCGAAGCGGTATGGTGGGTGTCAGCCGTTGATCGGGCGATGAACGGCTCTGATTAGATCTGGGCGGACGGCTGTGCCGAGGACCGCGCCTCGTTTCCGCAGATTCAGGGGCTTGATCGAAAGATACCCGAGACCCAGTGAACAGTGGAGGTCGGATCGCGGGTTGATTCAAGAAAACCGGAGGGTTTTTCTGCAAAAGCACGCCGACGCGGCAGAACGGCCGGCGTGGTGCCTGCGTGGCACCGACGTGGAGCCAGATGGTGTGCTGTGATTGGATCGGTGTACTGCGTGGCGTGTAAACCTGCTGACGCGGCTGCTGTGCACCGAGTTCACGGGGGCATGATCCGGTGTATACCGGTTCGCACGTCGATCTAATCTAACCCGTCGGCTCTAGATCGGATGGCGCAGAGAGGAACCGAGAGGGAAAAGCGGTCGCCGGCGGGGTCGAGCACGGCGGCGCCAGGGTTCCCGCGGCGGCGCCAGGGTTCCGCGGCGGCGCCATGTCCGCTCGGCTCGGAGAACTCGTGAACGGCCCTAGAGAGTGGTAGAGACTGCGGGAAGGAGGGAAAAAGGATCAGGAGCTCACAGCGGGTCCAGTGGCTATGTTCGTGTCGCCGATTACAGCTCGGGGTAGGAGGATGTCGTGGAGCGGCGGCTCGCGGCTCCGGTGAGGTTGAGGGACGCGTCCTGATGAAGATGTACGCCGAAAACTGGTTCTATGGGCGCGGCGTTCTTCGGTGATCACACACGTGGCCAGGGTAGAGTCGACGGCGGCGGGTATAAGGGGGTGTCGAGCTCGGCACGGCTCGGCAATGGCGGTGCGGTGGTGAGGCGCGCGGTGGAGTCGGTGAGGGCGCTGGGAGGTCGTCTTGGTGGCGGTGGGAGATTTGGGAGACCTCGTGTAACACCTCTAGTGTTTAATAAGTAATTAACCTGACATGTCATCATCATTAGTCTTTAATCATTCTTGCCATGCATTTAAGTTTGCTTAATTTTGTGTAGATCTTGTTCAGTTAAGTGTTTTGATGCTGTGTTATGAGGACCAAAATTCAAAAATCAAAATAAAATTTAAATTCCTTTGAAAAACCCCAAATTTCCAAACTCTAGTTTTACCCCTTTTTCTAATTCAAAAGTTGTTCAAAATTTGAAGTTGGTCTTTTAGCAAAGTTGTAGATCTCAAATTCTAAACAACTTTGGTGTTTTGAGTTTTCCTTGTGCAGTTCAAAGTTTAGGAGTAATTTTCAAGATTTCAAAAGAAGAATAGGTTTTCACTGTGCATAGCTGGAGGACCCCTACCTCATCCTCACCCGGCCCCTACCGTCCTTTTGCCGGACCCCCACCGTCCTTTTGCCCGGACCCCCACCGTCCTTTTGCCCGGACCCCTACCGTCCTTTTGCCCGGACCCCCACCGTCCTTTTGCCCGGACCCCCACCGTCCTTCGCCCGGACCCCGGCATCACCCCACGCCTAAAAGCCACCAAGCTCCCCATTGCCACCACCAACACTTCTCGCCAACCCAAGCCATCAGGCAGCCCCAGCGCCCGCCAAGGCCGCCACTGCCTTCGCCTTGAGCTTCTCCACCTTCCCAAGCCACCAATTTCACCTCCTCCGTCCTTTCCTTCGCCGGCGCAGCGACTCCCCTCCAACTCCGGCGAATCGCTCGAGCCTCACCCTCGAGCCAACCTTCGAGCCAACCCTCGAACCGCACACCCTCGAGCGTCCCCTCGAGCCACATCCCTCGAGCCGCATCTCTCGAACATGCCATGGCCAGCCTCGAGCCTCACCCTCGAGCGTCCCCTCGAGCCTCACCCTCGAGCACGCCTGCGAACCGTGCCCCCTCGAAGCAGTCGAGCCCCACAGCCTCGGGCGAATCGCAGCCACCCTCGGACGGAGCCTCGAGCACGCCGAGGCTACCCTCGAGAGGTTAGCCGAGCCTCCGCCGAGGCCTCGCCACCATCGAGCTCCCGCCTCCGACCCTTGCACCGCCTCGCCGAGCCTCGTTTCCAACTCCTGGTGAGCCCCGCGAAGCTATCCCCACCCTCTGCCTTCCCAGCCGAGACCTCGAGCGACCGGTCCGCTGTCCGCCTTACAGGCAAGCGCGCCGAGCCTCGAGAGAAGCACAGTATTCCTTTTCTTTTAAAAATATGAATAGTGTTTTGTTTTCTTATTTTTGTGAGGTTTAATCTGTTGTTCTAAAAATCTTGAGATAAATGTTGTGTGTTCCTTGCTCTGTGTAGTATTTTAGAAAAATAAGAAACTCTACTTTTCTGCAAAGTTTAAAATATGAAAAATCCTCCTTTTAATTAATAAATGGATAGTTTTAGGTTTTTAGTAAAACATGTATAGCTCCAAAGGTCATGAAATTTGTTTTGTCATCTATTTACACCATGATGAACCTATGAGATTATTTGGTAAATTTTGGGACAACTATATAAAATGATCTTTTAAAATAAATTAGGAAAAACAGAAAAGTAATCATGGTGTGACCTTTTGGATTGTTTGCTGTTCATAGACCCCACCCCTCTGGTCTATGATGATTGTGATGCCTTGCAATGTTTTGTAAATAATGCTTAATAAGTTTGTTTAATCTTGCTTAAAAAGATAAAGATAATTAATCTTTATGTCTATCCTAGAAGTTACTCACATGTTAGAAAGTTGTACTCTAGAATCAGTAGTCTTGTCCTTCACCTTAGCATGCATTCCATGGCATCATGTTAAAGCATACATCATTTATCCACGTGTAGTATCCAAGAGTGTTGAAGTCGTGTTGATCAAGCTCTGGTGTTCACCATTGTCGAACGAGCCTCGGAGGAGGGTTCTTGTTGGACAGGCTTCGTCGAAAAAGACTTAACTTCAAGCAGCAAACGAACTAACTTGTGTCAATCTTTCTTGGATCTTATCTTCCCTGCAATGAAGGCAAGCCCCGGTGCATTTAACCCTTCCTTGGATTTATAAAATGTTTTCCTTAAATGCTTTTGAGTTAAACTACTGCATTAGGTTATAGGAGTTGTGTGATGACCTATTACCTGCATTATTTACCTCCACCAGAAGATCCACCAGCCCTGCTTTAAAACTATTTGCAAAATGCTTAGTGATGCTATACTATAGATTTGCAATAAAATGCCATTTTCAAAAGTGTGATCACTGAAAGAATCTTTATGGGAATTTGGCTTTACTTCCCGTTCGATGACTGCTTGCCTAGCTAGCATGTGGTCATTGTCGAGAAGAGGTTGTCCGCGCGTACGGTGCCGTCATGTTGTAGTCCGGGACTCAACAGTTGACACCGACCGGGACAGGGTTGAAAAACTGACAGGACTATTACGCTTGGGTGAGATATAACCAAGGTGTAGTTCTGGCTGGAAAATTAGGGACCATCCGTATGGGGGCCTGCTGGCCAAGACTTGCAACTATTCACATACTACGGAAAGCTCTGGCTCCGAGGAATCCTTTATTGGACCGACAACCGCGCACTGGGAGTGGAGAGATGGCGGAAGTAGCATGTACCCACGTGGTCGTCGTACCTGGATAGGAGTGGTGTACTGTACTTCCGGGTGGCGTAGGACGGGCCGGAATCTTGAGGAATCGTGGTAGACGAGTTGGCATATGCAAGCTTGGGTGCTACATATGCAGTGTGGATAGGGATCCTCAGCTGAGTATTATTTATCCGGATTAACGTTGCTCCTCGGTTATGGAGACTTGGTCACTGACTGTCAACGGAGAGTGGTTCTCAACTAGGTATGTTTTGAAATGTAAAATGAATCATGGACAATGAAGAATTGAGAAATGCTTGAATCTTTCCAAAATAAAACAAGGTTTACAAAATACTTTTTCTGCAAAATACTTAAGCCTTACCTTGACTACCCTAAGCCTTTCATTCCTGAGTCTTCTCCCTTTTTCTTTAGTCGGGTAAGTCTTGTTGAGTACCCCAGTACTCAGGGTTTGTTAATCCCCTGTTGCAGGTTTCTATTAGGTGGTGTTGATCATGATCATGTCAGTGGGCTTGACGTGATCTGGTTGTTCCTCTTCTCCAACTTAGGTACTCCGCCTAAGTGTGGTCCTGTCATACTACTCTACTTCCGCAATACCAGTTATTTTTATGTAAAAAGTAACATCTTCATAATTTGTAAAGTTTATCTATCTTGCTTCCGCACTCCGATGGTATTTGTATCAACTGTTGTAATGTTGTAATTATTCCAACCTTCATGATGATGGTCCTGTGGCTCGTGAGTAATTCGGGGTCCTCTTGGGGACACCCGACGGATCTTTCCAGTAACGTGTTTCATTTGCACAGTCATTGGGCTCCCTATGACGATGACGTGTGCAAGTGGGCCACATTATTGGGCGGTTCCGTCACACCTCGGTGCTGGCTAAAAAGGGGTCGGGGTCGAAGGGGAGGATCGCTCGATCGAGCTCGAGGCGGATCGGGCGAGCATCGAGCGGAGGTGCGGATAGGGGCGGGGTGAGGGAGGAAGCTGACGCGTGGGGTCCGCCTGGCAGTGAGCGAGCTGAGGAGAGGGGCGCTGTTGTGGGCAGCTGCGCGGTGCCATCGTGGGCCGCGGTCGCTGCTGGGCCGGGGGAGCCGGTGCGCGCGGTGAGGAGGGAGGGGGAGTGCGGGTGGAGGAGGACAGAGGGAGTGGGGAAACAGCGGGGCTGGGCCGCGCGCGAAGAGAGGAGGGGTGGGTTGGGCCGGCTGGAAGAGGAGAGGGGAGGGAGAGCAGGCCGGTCGGCCGTTGGGGCCGGGCCAAACCGAGGTGAGGAGAGAATGAGGTCCTTGCCTTTTCTTTTCCTTTTGTCATTTGATTTCCAATTTTTTCAAAAGCCTTTTGAATTCAAAATCAAAACCAGTTTGAAATCAAAATTACTTTGAAATATTTAGAAATATTTTCTCTAGGTTTTGAAAATAAAATTTGAGTTTGATTTTTCCTAAAATTTTCATAAACCTTTTCATTTATTTTCTAAATAGATAAATGCGATTCGCCTTATACGGGTTTTAATAAATCATTTACCACACAATAAAAATATGCAATGGCATGAATGCAACATGAAAATGATAAATAAATTTTATTTTCCTCCTCTGATAAACTAGCCAACCTAATTAATTTCTAATTCCTTTTATTAATTTGGGGAAAAATTTAAATGAGGGTGTTACAGAAATGATCACGGGGTCAGCGGAGGCAGGTTGGAGGCGCGCGTGCGGCTGCCAGGCACGCGGTGCGCAGCGCCGGCGAGGCGCCATGGCCGGGCCCCCCCTGCTCTGTGCCGGCTAGAGGTAGGGGATGAACAGGGCTAGGTTTAGGTTTTGACTTTCTGTATTTTACAAACTTCTCCCAAAATTTGAACTGCACAGGAAAAACTCAAAATACCAAAGTTGTGCAGAAAAAAGAGATCTACAACTTTGTCAATATGAACATTTTCAAAATCCAAATAGTTTTTGAACCACATTTGAAACCAGAAAAGGGAATACTTTTGGGATATGAATAAATTCAAAATTACTTTTGATTTTACATTGAAAGTTGGAAATCTGCAAATATGAAAGTTGTTCCTTTTATCAAAACCTACAACTTTGCTAATATACACTTTTTCTGAAACTCAATAGTTTTTGAATAAATTTTGAAAGCTGAAAAGGGGACAAAAACTGGAATTTGAATGAATTTGGATTTACTTCAAACTTTGTACAGAAACTTGAAAATTTGTAAATACCAAAGTTGTTTCTCTTGGCCAGGTCTACAACTTTTCTTTTTGGACCAACCCCAAATTCTGAATAATTTTTGAATTACAAAAAGAGGGACAAAATCCAGGGTTTGGAAATCAGGGTTTTGCAAAGGGATTTGAAATCTGATTTTGATTTTTGAACTTTGGCCAACACAACAAAACTTCAAGACATCCAACTGAACAAGAATTACACAAAGCTAGGCACAGAGGTGAAATTACCATTTTGCCCTTATAGGAAGGTTAGGGCTTTTAGGGTTTTGAAAAGAGACACCTACACCAGTACTAAGCAAACATAAATGCAAGGCAAGAATGATTAATGACTAATGATGATGACATGTCAGGTTTATTACATTTTAAAACACCAGAGGTGTTACAACCTTCCCCCCTAAAAGAAATCTCGCCCCGAGATTCCACGTCTTAAGAAGGAAAAGGCAAAATCTTACATTTACAGAGATTCGAGAAAGTCGGGATGGTTCCTCGCCAAGAAATCTTCGGATTCCCAGTGGCTTCTTCTTCAGAGTCTTGGTTCCACTGGATCTTGTACCATCTTGTGGTAGTTCTTCGGGTAACACGATCCTTGTGATCCAACACGCGAACTGGATACTCAGTGTATGACAGATCCGGTTCTAGCTCAACGCCTTCAACTTCAACCACATGTTCAGGTACTCGGAGACACTTCTTGAGTTGGGAGACATGAAACACATTATGAACTGCTGAAAGATGATCGGGCAAACTCAGCTTGTAAGCGACCTTGCCACAACGATCCAGAATCTCAAACGGACCAATGTAGCGGGGTGCTAGCTTTCCTTTGACTCCAAAACGAGTGACTCCTTTGGTGGGTGAGACCTTTAGGTACACATAATCCCCGACCTCGAACTGCAGAGGTCGACGTCTGTTGTCAGCATAACTTTTCTCTGTCGAGACTGTGCAATCTTCATGTTCTCTTGTATTTGCTTGACTTTCTCTTCCATATCTTTTACTAGGTCAACTCCAAAGAATTCCCTTTCTCCGGGTTCAGACCAACTGAGAGGTGTACGACAACGGCGGCCGTACAGTGCTTCAAAGGGTGCCATTTTGATGCTCTCTTGGTAACTGTTATTATATGAGAACTCTGCCAAGGGCAAACAGTCATCCCAAGTATCTGCGAAGGTGAGCACACATGCTCTCAACATATCCTCTAACACTTGGTTGACTCGCTCAGTTTGTCCATCTGTTTGTGGATGATATGCTGTACTGTGCAAGAGCTTCGTTCCAAGTGAGGCATGGAACGCTTTCCAGAACTTTGCAACAAACTGGGTACCACGATCAGAGATAATGGTTTTGGGTATGCCATGGAGTTTTACTATGTTGTTCTTGTACAAAGTGGCATAAGTGGGGACGGTGTAACTGGTCTTCACTGACAGGAAGTGAGCTTGCTTAGTGAGGCGATCCACGATCACCCATATGGAATCAAAACCTCTCGATGTCTTGGGTAGACCATTGATAAAGTCCATACTGATATCGTCTCATTTCCAAGCAGGTACAGGTAAAGGTTGCAATTCTCCTCCGGGCTTCATGTGCACGGCTTTGCTTTGACTTTCTGGCAGGTATCACACTGAGCGACATACCGGGCGATCTCAATCTTCATCTTTGTCCACCAGAATTTCTGCTTCAAATCCTGGTACATTTTGTTGCTGCTGGGGGTGGATGGAGAATCTAGTCAAGTGTGCTTCATCAAGGATTAACTTTCTTAACTCAGGCACTTTAGGAACTACTAACCGATTCTTAAACCATACTACTACTACTTTCTGCATCATCAATCCTGAAACAATCAGCCTTTCCGGATTGGACCTTGTCGATGATGTGCTTGATTCTGGGTTATCTTTTTGTGCAGCGATGATCTGCTCTTTGATAGGGGTTTCTATTCTGATGTTACTCAGAGTTCCTTGTGGAATCATTTCAATATTCAACTTTTCTAGCTCATAACACAAAGAAGAATCATAGGGTTTCATCAGTTCATCAAGTTCAATAAGACTTGCGACTGAGTCATCGCGACCACCACATCGCCTTACCCTTACGTGGTAATGCACTTCAAGATCATAGTCCTTAATTAACTCAAGTCATCTTCTCTGTCTCATATTCAACTCTTCTTGAGTGAAGATATACTTCAGGCTTTTGTGATCAGTGTACACATTACAGGTACTGCCCAACAGATAATGACGCCAGATCTTCAGGCATGCACTACTGCTGCTAACTCGAGATCATGAGTTGGATAATTCTCTTCATGTCGCTTAAGCTGTCGGGAGGCATATGCGATCACTCGACCTTCTTGCATCAAAACACAGCCTAAACCAGTACCAGATGCATCACAGTAGACATCAAAGGGCTTCTCGATGTTCGGCTGGGCTAGCACTGGTGATGTAGTTAACAGTTTCTTCAGAGTTTGAAGGCTTGCTCACAGGCTGGTGACCAGACAAACTTCACAGAATTCTTTACTAACTCGGTGATAGGCTTGGCGATTCTTGAGAAATCCGGGATGAATCGACGATAATATCCTGCCATTCCATAAAGCTGCTGCGGACTTGATGAACAGTGGTAGGTGGCTTCCAATCCAGAATGTCTGCCACTTTACCAGGGTCAACTGACACACCTTCAGCGGATAGGACATGACCAAGAAACTGTATCTGATCTAACCAGAACTCACATTTACTGAACTTGGCATACAGCTGATGTTCTCTGAGACGGGATAGAACGATACGAAGATGCTTGGTGTGATCTTCAGGGGTTTTTGAGTAGACAAGGATGTCGTCAATGAACACGACCACGAATTTATCAAGCTCTGGCATGAACACAGAGTTCATGAGGTACATGAAATGAGCGGGGGCATTAGTCAAACCGAAGGACATGACCAAGTACTCATATAGGCCGTATCTGGTGGTGAAAGCTGTTTTAGGAATATCTTCAAGACGAATCTTTATTTGGTGGTAGCCAGATCTGAGATCGATCTTGGAGAATACTTTGGCTCCAGCTAACTGGTCAAAGAGAGATCAATACGAGGCAAGGGATATTTATTTTTGATGGTGACCTCATTGAGTGGGCGATAATCAATGCACATTCTGAGAGTCTTGTCTTTCTTCTTTACAAAGATTGCAGGACAGCCCCAAGGAGACGAGCTTGGGCAAATGAAACCCTTGTCCAACAAATCTTGTAATTGGATTTTTAGTTCTGCCAACTCTCTGGGAGGCATTCGATAAGCTCTGCGGGATATAGGAGCAGTCCCGGGCTTTAGCTCTATGGCAAACTCGACATCACGGTCAGGAGGCAGACCAGGCAAATCCTCAGGAAAACATCAGGGAATTCACAAACCACGGGGATGTCTCTGGTTTCCAGAACATAGGCGGTATTTATTTGAGTGGCTGCTGGTTTTTGAGGCATTGGAAGTTGGAGAAGGAGTTTGGCAGTACTGTTAGGAATATCCACTCTCACAACTCTATTCAAGATGTCGATCATGGCTTTATACTGACACATCCAATTCATGCCTAGGATGACATCTATCTCCTGATCACGAAGCACTATCATGGTGGTGGGAAATACATGTTCCCCCAACATTACTGGTATACTGCGAACCACTTCCTTAGTACTTATACGCCCTCCAGGCGAAAATATGCAGAAACTTTCTTTTAAATCCTCAATTGATATCTCACGCTTGATGACAAAAGTACGACTGATGAAGGAATGCGATGCACCAGAATCAAACAACACAACTGCAGGGTGATTGGCAACAGGAAACCTACCGATCATGACGGGTTCTCCTTCTGGGATGTCGCCGACAGTGGTGTAGTAGACTTGCCCGTGCTTCTTGACAATCCTGCCTTTCTGGGCATGTTGCTGCTGGGCACGGTGCTGCTGCTGCTGAGATCCTCCGGGATTCTTCTGAGCATTCTGAGCATACCTCTTGGGCTTTGGGCACTCACGAGACCAGTGACCAAGCTGGCCGCAGTTGTAACAGGGATGGTTGTAGGCTGTTTGTGGAGTGGTGATATGAACACATGGGGCGTTCGGCTGTGTGGCACTTTGCTGGTTGGCATTATGGGTGGTGGCCGCGGTACGGACGACCACTTGCTGGTTGGGGTAAGGTAGACGATTGTGGTGGTGGCTGGGGTGATAGATGATTCTCTGGCGTTTGTGACTACCAGAGAAGCTGCTTGACCCTGCTTTCTTCTTCTTCTTCTCTTCCTGGTACTGGCGATTGCTTTTTTCAAAAGCAACAGCCCGGTCAACACATCGTGATAAGACCCAGTCAGGTTATTGGACAAGCTCCTGCGGATCTTTGGGAGCAATCCTCTGAGGAAACAATCCCTCTTCTTCTCATCTGTGTTGACATACTCTGAGGCATACTGACTGAGATGATTGAATTGACCCACATACTGCATCACTGTGGAGTCCTTCTGCTGTAGTGCCAGAAACTGATCAAGCTTCATCTTCATTAATCCCGAAGGGATGTGATGTGCACGGAAAGCGGTGCGGAACTCTTCCCAGGTCAACTGATGACCTTCTGGCTGGGCAGCAACAGGTTGGCGTACCAAGCACTTGCCGGACCACGAAGCTGCTGGGAAGCGAACCGGGCTTCTGGATTTCAGTACAGCGGAGAAGACCGAACTTCTGCTCCATGGTGCGGAGCCAATCATCAGCTTCGAGGGGTTCATCGGCCTTGGTGAAGACCGGTGGACGGGTTTCGGTGAAATCCACATAGGTGGTCTCTTGGTTGATGTTGTGGCGACCACGGTGAATGTTCTGTTGTCCTTGGTTTTGAGCCATTAGGTTGGCAGCGGCGGCCAAGGCTGCAATGGCCTCTGCTAGGGTAGCTGGGACAGGTGGAGGGTTTGGGAGACGGTCATCCCCAGCACCTCCGGCTCCGGTGTGAGTGTTCACAGGCATCTGTTACGCAACTTGGAACTTAGCATTCATAGATAGGGTTATGAAATCAACAGACTGATAAACTTCACTGATACAAAGGTTGATAGATTGATAAAGATGACTGACAGATAACAACGAACTGATAAGGGGAAAAAGGTACGAAAAGAAAGATACAGACTGACTTATCAAAAACAGACTAACGCTCCCAAACCTAGACTAAGGTTTTAGGTAAGCAGGTGGTACAGACACACGAGATCTCCATCTCCTAAAGACGGGTCTAGTCCTCATCGATGATGATCATTTCTTCGTCGTCGTCTTCTTCTTCGAGGATGAGCTCAGGCTCTTCCTCCTCGTCCTCGTCTTCAGCGTGGACGTCCTCAGCAGGTTCAATTTCTTCATCCACGTCTGGCTCTTGTTCCACATCGGGTTCTTCCACTACTCCGTCCTCAGGGTCTTCCATAACCGGGGGTACCAAGGGGTGAAGTTGATCATACAGCTGATGCACTTCCTCATGAAGCATATCATTGAACTGTTCAATCTGAGCTGTGTACTGCTGCAGTCCGTGGAGTTCGGCTCTGGTGACGTCCTCGCGGATCCAAGCATCATTGCGCTGCTCGATAGCGCGAACCGTGTTCCGGTTGGCCTGCTCCAGGGAAGCTCGTGCCTCATAAAACTCCAGGCGTGAATGGTAGAAGTCATGCTCCAAGTTCTTCAGCTCAGCCTTCAGATCCTTGATCTCCTCCTTCAGGTTCTTATGGGTGCGACGGGGAAAGCGACGACTGTTGGAAGATTCTCCAGTCTCCTCCCCAGCGCGTGGTGCCAGCTGGTGGCGTGGCACACCATGCGGTCCAGTCGACTTGCGGGCAGTCAGCTTGATGCGAGCCATGTCTGGATAAGAGAAGATGGATGAGAAAGGCTAGCAAGAACAGGTAAAGGCATACTACCCAACGAACTTAGAGAGGAAGTTTATTATTAACTTAAGTGATTATGACATGATGCATGAATCGTTCCTACGGAACAAAGCAATGCAATAAATAAATAAGGTACATAGGGCTTAAAATATGTTGTTCCACTAGCTAGTGTTGCCATATGAGAGACAAGATGAGAGAAGCAATTTGGACTCAAAATAGTCAAGTTTAGTTTGTTTGGACTCAAAAGGTCTTTTGAAGTTTTCGCAAAAAAAAATGAACACTGCAACGTTAAAGTGAGATGCTCCGATACCAATCCGTGACGGAACGACCCTAATCTCATGGCCCACAGGTCCCTGTCAACCTCTGACAGCCGATCCCATGTTCCACTTAATTAAGACTGTCCATCACTGGGCTACATCAGCGCCCAATGTCCGCAGGATCATCTCACAATTCGGTTACAGCATTGCATACTTTTACAAATAATATCGGAATAAAGAGCGAAAGACTTAAATAATAATAGTTTTTACAAGCAGGGTTCCAAATAGAAATTAAGGTGCAGTTATTACAAACCAAGTCCTGATAATAGAAATAGACATAGGCAACATAGTGGAGAATAGCAAAGATACTTATAATCACCCAGCCCGAGGGTGTACAACTATTCCTCGCCTCATCGGCCTCTTCCTGGACGATGGTCACGCAGCAGGGTGCAAGACACATCGGGATTCTGCCATACCTGCAGCATGGGTAACAAACCCTGAGTACTGGGGTACTCAACAAGACTTACCCGACTGAGGAAAAAGGGAGAAGACTCAGGAATGAGAGGCTTAGGGTAGTCAAGGTAAGGCTTAAGCAAGATCAAGTATTTTGCAGAAAAGCATTTTTGTAAACCTTATTTTATTTTGGAAAGATTCAGTATTCCTCAATTCTTCATCGTTCATGATTCATTTTACATTTCAAAACATTCCTAGTTGAGAACCACTCTCCGTTGACAGTCAGTGACCAAGTCTCCATAACCGAGGAGCAACGTTAATCCGGATAAATAATACTCAGCTGAGGATCCCTATCCACACTGCATATGTAGCACCCAAGCTTGCATATGCCAACTCGTCTACCACGATTCCTCCAAGATTGGGCCCGGTCCTACGCCACCCAGAAGTACAGTACACCACTCCTATCCAGGTACGACGACCACGTGGGTACGTGCTACTTCCGCCATCTCTCCTCACTCCCAGTGCGCGGTTGTCGGTCCAATAAAGGATTCCTCGGAGCCAGAGCTTTCCGAAGTATGTGAATAGTTACAAGTCTTGACCAGCAGGCCCCCATACGGATGGTCCCTAATTTTCCAGCCAGAACTACACCTTGGTTATATCTCACCCAAGCGTAATAGTCCCGTCAGTTTTTTCAACCTGTCCTGGTCGGTGTCAACTGTTGAGTCCCGGACTACAACATGACGGCACCGTACGCTCGGACAACCTCTCCTCGCAATTGACAAGGTACGGATCAGATACCAAGTCAATGGCCGGGGAGTAAAGCCAAATTTCCATAAAAGTTCGTTAAGTGATCACACTTTTGAAGTTGGCATTTTATTGCAAATCTATGGTATAGCAATGCTAAGCTTTTTGCAAATTTTTTTAAACAGGGTAGGGGATCTTTGGTGGAGGTAAAGTGCAGGTAATAGGTCATCACACACTCCTATCACCTAATGCAGTAATTTAACTCAAAAACATTTAAGTAAAACTTTTATAAAAGCAAGGAAAGGCTAAATGCACCGGGGCTTGCCTTGAAGAGCAAAGAGGGCAGGCTCGAGGGCGGCGGGGCAGTTGTCGGAGCTCGGGGTAGCCTCGGCGGGGACAGGTTCGTCAGCGGCTGCCTCGATCATTGACTCCTTCTTCGGTGACTATATACGAATGCAATGATGCAATTGCACATGAGTATGCTAGCATGAATAATGCAATACAGGGCATACAACATGAACCCTAATCACTTTTCTATTTTTCTTAATTATTTATAAAGGTCATTTATGCAGTTGCTCCAAAAATTACCAAATTAATCACATAGGTTTATTATGGTGTAGATAGATGGCAAAACAAACTTCATAATTTTTGAGGTCATTAAGGTGCTCAAATAAATCAGACATTAATTATCAGAAGGCACTATTTAACAATTAAAATAAATGCTCAAAATCAACTTGTTCCAAAAGATTTCAAAATTTCACCAGAGACTAAAACGACATAACTAGCACATAAAAATTTATCTCATGATTTTTGGAGCTACACATGTTTTTCTAAAAATCTAAAACCATCCATTTATTAATTAAAAGAGGATTTTACATTTTAAATTCTTGCAGAAAAGTCAAGTTTAATATTTTTCTAAAATACTACATGGTATAGAGAGTCAATTGTAAAATTTTCAGAATTTTTAGAGCAATACAGAAAATCATATACAAAGATGAAAACTGAACACTATTCACATTTTAAAAGAAAAAGGAAAAAGACACTGTGCTCTTCCCGATCGCCGGCGGCGGCCGACGGCGGCGGCGCGCTGCTCGCCGGCCCGGCGAGGCTCGGCAGACGAAACCAAGGGCATGGGAAGCTTCAGGGATCTCACCGGCGTTGATTAAGGGGCTCGGCGTGGAGGGGGGATGGACGGAGGAGGGTGGTCGACGGTGACCGGCGGACGGTTCACGGCGGCGATCGGCGCTCCGACGACCCTGCGCAACACACGAGACCGCAAGGGCCTGGTTAGAGTCGCGCGGAGCCAAGGAAGCTGACACAGGGGTCAGGGGAAGATGATCGTGGCCGGAGAGGTAGTATTTGACGAACCCAGCTCGTCGGGTTTTCGCCGGAGATGGGAACGGCGAGCTACGCCGGGCGATAGGAGGCGGTGGTAGAGACCAAATTGAGGGGTGGGGGGTGGGGAAGCTTCACGAGCTCAATACGGAGCTGTTGGCTAGTTGGTTGGGCGGCGGGAGCTTCGGAGTGGGCTGGCGACGGCGGCGGAGACGAGTGAGGAGCTCGGACTCCGGCAGCCCTTTTATAGGCACGGTCGGGGATGGTAGAGAGCACGGGATGGTGTGGATGAGCTCGGCCGAGGCGTGCGCACTCGATTGCAAGCCAGCGGGAGGACGGGCGTGCACCCAGGGCCTGGGCGAAGGCTCGCCGGTGACGGCCACGCGGCGGCGACGCCCTGGGCACTGTAGGGGACGGGGGCGAGGGTCAGCGCTCGCGAGCGGGTGCGAAATGATCACGGGGTCAGCGGAGGCAGGTTGGAGGTGCGCGTGCGGCTGCCAGGCACGCGGCGTGCGCAGCGCCGGCGAGGCGCCATGGCCGCCCCCCCCCCCCCTGCTCTGTGCCGGCTAGAGGTAGGGGATGAACAGGGCTAGGTTTAGGTTTTGACTTTCTGTATTTTGCAAACTTCTCCCAAAATTTGAACTGCACAGGAAAAACTCAAAATACCAAAGTTGTGCAGAAAAAAGAGATCTACAACTTTGTCAATATGAACATTTTCAAAATCCAAATAGTTTTTGAACCACATTTGAAACCAGAAAAGGGAACACTTTTGGGATTTGAATAAATTCAAAATTACTTTTGATTTTACATTGAAAGTTGGAAATCTGCAAATATGAAAGTTGTTCCTTTTATCAAAACCTACAACTTTGCTAATATACACTTTTTTCTGAAACTCAATAGTTTTTGAATAAATTTTGAAAGCTGAAAAGGGGACAAAAACTGGAATTTGAATGAATTTGGATTTACTTCAAACTTTGTACAGAAACTTGAAAATTTGTAAATACCAAAGTTGTTTCTCTTGGCCAGGTCTACAACTTTGCTTTTGGACCAACCCCAAATTCTGAATAATTTTTGAATTACAAAAAGAGGGACAAAATCCAGGGTTTGGAAATCAGGGTTTTGCAAAGGGATTTGAAATCTGATTTTGATTTTTGAACTTTGGCCAACACAACAAAACTTCAAGACATCCAACTGAATAAGAATACACAAAGCTAGGCACAGAGGTGTGAAATTACCATTTTGCCCTTATAGGAAGGTTAGAGCTTTTAGGGTTTTGAAAAAGAGACGCTACACCAGTACTAAGCAAACATAAATGCAAGGCAAGAATGATTAATGACTAATGATGATGACATGTCAGCTTTATTACATTTTAAAACACCAGAGGTGTTACAATAGGTGTCTAGAGAAGATTATGACCGGGTTTAGGATAGATGGCCGTACTATCAAGAGGAGCAAACTTGTTTGCATATCGGTCATCTAGTGCCACTTGAGCGATCTAACTTTGCGATGTTGCTAGGATCGAGTGGCGTGGTGAGAGCAAGTGAAAATCCTTTGGAAAATGATTGTGAAAATGCTAACACACATACACATGTTGTTGTACACTTAGTGGTGTTGGCACATTTGCAAAGGAGAAGTTGTTAGAGAAGAAGTTGTGTTGAAAGGAGGCATGGAGAAGTGGGAGAGAACTAGTGAATAGTCCCTCTCCCTCCTGCCGAGCTTGCGAGGCAGGATTCAGCGGTTTTCGGAAGTGAAGTGTTGTGCTCGGGGAGTATCGGACGCTGGTCCGAGAGCATCGGACGCTGGGCCGAGCGTCCGATGGTAAACCCTAGTTTCTGTCAGAAGTTGAAGGAGCATCGGACGCTGAGGAATCACTGTTGCAGAGTCCGATGCAGGTGACGTGCGCGAGCGTGCTTTCCAGGGAGCATCGGACGCTGGCCTGCGTCCGATGTGGAACCATCGGACGCGTCCGATGTGTTTCTACCCTCTCTGGAACCTCTCTGGTGTGTCATCGGACGCTGGGGTCGAGCATCCGATGCAGGTGTCTCGGAGCGTCCGATGTGAGTGCTGGTTTGCGCAGTTTTGAGCGGAGGCATCGGAGCGTCCGATGCTAGGCATCGGCGCGTCCGATGCCACTTTTTCTGGCACGCGAAGGAAAGTAGCCGTTGGGATCGCTCGGCCGAAGTTGAACGTGGGGGACACGTGGCGAGCATCCAACCCCCGATCCGGAGCGTCCGATGGTGGCGCAGGTTGCCCAGTGAAGGGGCAACGACTAGTTAGCCCTTGGGCTATAAATAGAGTTGGTAACCGGCCTTGGGCTGTAGGTTGAGCACTCCAAAGCCTTGGTGGCTGGTGTGGATGTGCTTGGGAGCCCTCTAACTCGCTTGTGCTTGCTAGTGTGCGATTCGATAGCGAGTGAGTGATCGCTAGTGCGTTGCTTTGTGAGATTGCATCAAGTGGCACTAAGTGATCGTGTTGCAAGCTGGTGGTGCTTGTTACTCTTGGAGGTTGCCACCTCCTAGACGGCTTGGTGATCGAGTCTCCGTCGTGAAGCCCGCGTGAAGATTGTGCGTGGCTCCGGAGAAGCTTTGTGAGGGGCATTGTGCTCGCCCCGCGGGAGATCGCGAAGAGCAACTCTAGTAGAGAGAGGCGCGAAGAGCGTCAAGTGGTCCGGTCGGATCGAAGCTAGAGCTCTTGGTGAGCACTCCATCGTGGAGAGTGTGACTTAGGGTCACCACTAGCAAGAGGATCAGCGGCAACCTTGGGCTTGCCTCAATGGGGACTAGCTTGGTGGCGACCAAGTGAACCTCGGGATAAAATCACCGTGTCAACCTTGTTCTTCCCGTTGGTTTGCATTCCCCTTACACAAGCTTGTAATTACTTTCATATATATTGTGCTTGTGTAGTTACCCTTGTAATTAGTTAGCTTGTGTAGCTTGCTAGTTACTCCCTCCATCCCAAATTATAAGGCATTCCAAGAATCTTGGAGAGTCAAACTTTTTAACTTTGACCAAAATTATAGAAAAAAATACAAAGATTTATATCATCAAATATGTATATTATGAAAATATAACTAATGAGAATCTAATTGTACTTAGTTGGTATCATAAATATTATTATTTTATTATATAAATTTGGTCAAAGTGAAAAAATTTGACTCTCCAAGATTCTTGGAATGACTTATAATTTGGGATGGAGGGAGTACCTTCTTTGCTTGTGTAGCCTAGAAGTAGCACTCTTGTGTGACTAGTTGACTTGTAGTCTTGCTAGTCACATTGCTTAGTTTGTGTAGCTAAGTTGAGCTCTCTAATTTGGCTTGTGTAGCCTTGTTATTGAGCATTGCTAGTGAGCTTAAGAGCTTTGTGCTTTGCTTACTAGATTGTGTAGGAGCTCCCCGGTGTTTGAGTACTAGTTGCTTAGGTTTGTGTAACCTTGCAAGCTAGATTGTTTAGGTGAGCTCTAGCTAGCCCGACACCTTATTTGCATTGTTTAGGATCTTTTGTAAGGTGTCATAGAGTATAAGTAGAGGGGTGTAGTCTTGGCTAGACCGATAGTTTTAATTCCGCATTTGTTTCGGTTAGCCGTTGCGACTAATTTTAGAAAGGACTATTCACCCCCCTCTAGTCCGCCATCTCGACCCTTCAACGATGCAGTCCGTATGTACCGGTGATCGCTGCAGCACATTAATATCATTATGGGATCCAGGTAATCCAAAGTATGCATGCCAAAACCTAAGGTCCTCAGTCACCACAACCTCTATAATCATAGTTGGCTTCCCTTTGTGGCCCTTGTACATCCCGTGCAAAGCAATAGGGCAACTAGACCACTCCCAATACAATCTATGCTGCCAATCATTCCAGGAAATCCTCTTGCCTCATTAACCTTTAGTATATGTTGTAACTCCAGTTCTGATGGTGGCCTGAGCCATTCTTCCTCGAAACATTTACTATTGTTCTGACAAAACGCTTCAATGTCTCCAATACAGTGCTCTGACCCATCTGAAGATGATCGTCCAATGAATCAACAATGCTACCATAAGCTAGCATTTTAATTGCAATTGTGCATTTGTGGATTGGGGAAAATCCTCGCTGACCGGCACAATTTCGTTTGTAGGAGTCCGCTTCAGTAACCTTATCGACAATTGAAAGAAACAAACTCTCTTGCATTCGGTACCTACCACACAATTTGTATTATTTAGTGCAAATTTGATTGACAATACAGTAAAAAAAAATATGTTTCGGCTCACGTACATCCTCCGCGGAAATGTTCTGAGTTGTAAATTGGATGTTCAACAAAATATTGAGCATTCAATATTTTGTTAATGACCCGGTGTTGAACCTCCCCATCGATGTTTTGCCCCAACAACAAAAATTATTGCACCTATCTCAACATCATCATCATCTCTCCCTGACTGGCAGCCGTTCCACAGTTTGAAAGCTTAATATACCTCATCGCCATCCCTAAAATCACAGCCACATATCCAATGATAAACATTATACAAATGGGGAAAATTAATCTATAGATCGGATCCTAAGAACAAGTGTTACCTGGCGCCGGGAAGGAGCACGAGTATGTCGACAACTCGAGGACAGACGTTGCTCAGTCGCCGAGCCGCCAAAATCATCAGGTCGTGCCTCTTCAGTTCCGGGAGTTAGCGGGAAATAAAACCGGCACTGGCGGGAGTGCAGGAAATGCAAGGGATTTCCGCAAGGACCTATGGCTACACAGAAAAGAAAGGAATTTCCACAAACCCATGGCTACACAGCTGAACAAGGGATTTCCACCTTCCTCCACAATCCACTCTCTCTCTCTCACACTCACACACTAGTATCCCCCTCTACCTTCCTCCATCTTTCAGCGGCGCGCGCCGCCTGTTCGACGGAGCGCATGGCCGAGACCAGAGCGCCTCCCATGGCGAGAGGGGCTGACCGAATCAGCGACCTCCCGGAGGGCGTCCTCCACCACATCCTCTCGCTCCTGCCAGCACGGGACGCTGTGCGCACGTGCGTTCTCGCCCAGAGCTGGCGCAACCACTGGCGGTCGGCGCCCGCCCTTCGCTTCGCCTGCTCCACCGGTTTGGCCGGCGAGGCCGGCGCGTTCGGCCGCTTTGTCGACGGCCTGCTGCGCGCCCGCCGCGGGGCCCCGCCCCTGGACACCTGCGACTTCGATCTAGATGTGGATCTGGACTCCTCGGTGTTCGATGTGGAGCTGCACGGCAACGAATGGATCCGCCGCGTGCTGAAGCTCAATGTCCGGGAGCTCCGGTTCCGAGTCTCCGCCAACCCCGAGCATCCCTTCACACTGTATGTTTATTACCTCTCCGGTTCCAACCTCACGAGTTTGGAGCTCACGGGTGTCCATGTCGATGACGACCTTCATTTCTCTGGATGCCCGGTGCTGGAGAGTCTCAAGATGGAGGCGTGCCATGTTGATTCGGCGGAACTGGGCTCGGCCTCCGTGAAGCATCTGAGTATCAAAAAATGCTTCTTTGATCCCGAGGACCACACATTGATGTGGTTCGGCAACCTTGTCTCGTTCCAGTTCATTACTAATTTCGGAAGGGCTCCAAAGCTTGTTGAAAGAATGCCGTACTTGGAAGCTGCAAAATTTCAATTCGATCACGTTTGCGATGATCGATGTAAATATGGCCGATTGGATGGTTGTGGAGATGCTGCCTGTGGGGGTTGTATGAATTACTATAGTGGTGGCGATCCGGGTAGCGTGTTTCTTCATGGATTGGCTGCAGCTACATACTTGCATTTGTCAGCTTATCCTGATATGGTATGCTTGCAGCTGTGTCCCCCCTGTTTTTGGTTTTGCAATTGTGCTGACATGCATAGCTGTGATGCTTTCAAATGCTCTGATTTCAATCAAACATCACCTGTGGTTGGTTGACGAGTGCCTTGCTAGATGCCTATATCATTAGTTCATTACTGAAACTTGTGTGCTTATGCAGTTACTGATATCGTTGAACTGAAAATAAGAGACCTAGTTATTGACTTGTGATCTTTTAATCAGAATGTGTTGCTCAGATTAGAAAACAACGGATTCTTTTTTTTTTTTGTATATATTAGTTTATTAGATGCACATCTACAAAAGATATGAAGTCAAAACCTTTTTTAATCTGGCTTCCTTACCAGGATGTGTTTGCATCTTGTAATATATTTTTCACGTATTCATTAATTTGATTTTACATCCTTGTACTTTCCCAGTTCGTTTTTACAGGGATTTGAAATGGTGCCCTGCATTTAGGAAGTTAAAGACCTTGGTGCTTAGCAAATGGTTTCTGACTACTGACCTCAGTGCACTGATTTGGTTCCTCCACCACACCCTCTTCTGGAAAAGCTTACTCTTGAAATTCCAAAGGTGCTTTCATTAACTTATTACTCTGTACCATGTATCTTGTCTTTATTTTGCATTTGTTTATTAATTGATTAAATTATTCATTTCCTTCAGGTACACAAGTCCTTAATGGAAACTGATGGAAGCTACAATCCATTGGAAAATTCAATTGCACCTAGCCATCTTCAGATTGTTGAAATCATATGCAAAGATGTTGATGGGATAGTACTCAAAGTTTTGAAGGCCTTGAAAGCTAATGGCATACCACTGGGGAAAATCAGAATTCGGTGTTCAGGTTGTAAGTTATTTATGTACTGTCATGATTCTTTTGTGCAGTTGTCCTTACATGCTACAAAACCAAGTATTCATCACTAATCATACTATGTCTGTTCTGATTTATCACAATTTATGTTATTGCATTTTGCTGTATAGTTGAGATTTTACAATTTGTGTTCATTGTTACACTAGCACTATCATCTGAAACTGCTGTGAGTGTTCTTCTGCCTCTATGCTGCCATCGAAATTCGTTGTTCGACTAGCACTATCATCTGGAACTGTTTTGAATGCTCTTCTGCTTCTATACAGTCCATTTTGATTGAATTTGCTGTCATCAGATCCTGCTTATACAATAAACATGTCAAACTCTGATTCTATATGGAAGATATGTTTCTCCTGATTTGTCTTGCCATTGTACTTACAATACATTCTGTGTTGAATTTGCTTCCATCAGATCCTGCTTATACAAATAAACATATATAACCCTGATTCTATATTGAAGATATGCTTCTCCTTCCGTGCCTTGAAAAATTGATTTTTGTCTTGCCATTGTACTTACATTAAATCTTGTCTGTGTGCCAGTTCATTCTATTTGTCCGCATATGCTCTTCTTTAGGAACTGGGCATATAATAAACCACAACAAAATTAGGTCCAAGTGTGGCTCTTATTATTAGAGGAACTTTCTGTATTTATGAAATGCTTCCCATGTCCAAATTTGTTTAATTAATTTGTACAATTTTTTCTCTCCATGTTAATTGTTTTTTTTCCTCTTACTCTTACAGGTTATAATTTTGTGTGTACTGATATCAACTCAATTAGAAGTGAACCAGGCTGTTGATGACCCTAGTAGTTTATTGAAGGTAAATGGAACAATGCAACATTCACGTAGTTGTGTTTTCTGACTTTGTCTGTAGGAATAGGAACCTCATGCTCTGTTATGGTAGTGTACTTTACCTTGCATCACAAATTAGGTGCATCAGTTTTGGGAAATGTCTTTGCAAGATAAACTTATCATGCCTTAATCTCCTCATCAATCTTTCTCTGTATCGTTCACTTTTGGGAACATCATTTTAAGTACCATACCATTCAACTAAATTGATGCACCTCACCTCCTTTACTTTTTAAAGGATACCACAGTGAACGCATTTACCATACGTCCCATTCACCTTTAAGTATGGCACCTTTTTATTTCTTCTATTGGTCATTGGCATTGGTCTGCAGCAATCAGATATAAACACTGCAGGTCAGATTCTTCCTACAGTGGTCACAAAGCCAATGGGATCGGTCAGCAAGATTTCTCTGACTCGCTGCTCTGATGTTTGCCAGGACACAATCCCACCTATGCAAAAAACTTCTACTCTAAGGTAAACTATCTACTCTAAACTATGGCAATCCCACCTATCTGCTTAGAAGTTTTGCTCTGATGTGTCAGCAAGAGGCCATAGTTTACTATATAGCAAGAGTTCTATATAGTGCTCTGTCTTATCTGTGGCGCACCCAGCAGTAGCAAAGGATCAATTAGATGTAAAACAAGAGGAAATGGCTACAGACGAAAGTTG
Organism: Coix lacryma-jobi var. lacryma-jobi; assembly: GCA_009763385.1. Lineage (NCBI taxonomy): Eukaryota > Viridiplantae > Streptophyta > Magnoliopsida > Poales > Poaceae > Coix > Coix lacryma-jobi. Next base: position 126,658,606 of record CM019830.1, read on the forward strand.
CTTATGGAATGGAATGATAGAGGGAAGCGGCAAAACACTTTTTTTTTTGGCGACAGTGACAATGAATATAATAGAGCAGAAGGGTTTTTGTGCCAGGACTTGTGAATATAATAGGGTGGAGACTTTTGCTAATTATTATTTTAGCCTAACGGACCTTTAGTCTCGTGTTACTAACAAACCAACGTGATAATTATTAGTTGTGCTGGTTACTGACACTCTTAGGTTAATTAAAATTTTTCATGTTGGTTTGAATTTCCCTATTGAAAGGACCGTGACGCCAGGGGGGGTGAATTAGGCAACTTAAAACTTCTACTCTAAACTATGGCCTCTAAATTCCACCTAAGCAAAACCTATGCAAGAAAGTAAACTATCTAATGTGCAACTAAGGTTTTGCTAAGTGTGTTTGCTATCTCTACCGCAAAAGGAGTTATGCAACTAGTTTTCAAACCTATCAACTAGCAAGAGTAAGCTAGGAAAGGTAAAGTACATATACAAGGTAACAAGGTAGGAAAGTAAATGCGGAAGCTAAAGAGTGTGATAGAGATGCAAACTCCCATCGACGACTTCGGTATTTTTTACCGAGGTATCGAGAAGCGCGCAAGTCTCCCTAGTCCTCGTTGGAGCCCCTCGCAAGGAATCCCTCGCAAGGGCCAAGCTCCCGGTCGGGTGACTCCGTGGATAGCTCCGGGCCTTCCCCACACGCAAGTGGGGTCTCCGGTTAAGCCACTCGTGGCAAAGCCTCTTCCGGATGCTCCCCGCCGTCTTCACTATCAAGTTTCCGGCCGAAACGCCGCGGGCCTTGTTCCCTTCGGTACACGGAGGCGGCCACACCACAAGCTCGGTTGGTGTGATCTCGCAAGACTACAAGCCCCGCCGATGTACAACCACGGTGCGCGCAAGCACCGGTAGATAAGAGGTTTTCAACCTCACTAAACACTAGGCCTAACACCTAGAGTAAGCGCAAAGCGGTGGTCTAACTAGCTTAAGCACTTCGCAAAGCACATACACTAATCACCAAGTATATCACTTGAGCACTTTGGTGGCTAGAGCAACTAAATATGTGTCTATACACTTGGTATACTTCCTTGAGCTCCAACCCCGTTGTTTTGGCCGGCCATGGGGGTATATATGGAGCCCCAAGCAAATAGAGCCGTTGGGCACCCAAGATGGTCCTGACTGCGCAGCATCGGACGATGCTCCTTTAACGACTAGATGTCAGCCTGACACTATGTCGCAACGGCTAGTTAGCGTCCGATGCTTGATCAACGGACGCGTCCGATGCTGCCAGAGCCTCTCTGGAACCTCTCTGCATGGTCATCGAACGCAGGATCCTGTAGCGTCCGATGTTAAAAACGGAGCGTCCGATGTTAGCAACGGAGCGTCCGATGTTCGCTGTGCAGGTTTGCACAGTGTCACAGTCACGTCCGATGCCTCGGTCTTCAACGTCCGATGCCTCTGCTAGCGCTTACGCGAGCTAGGGTTTACCAACGGAGCGTCCGACGCTTGCGTGGGCAGCGTCCTATGCAGCGTCCGATGTCCCTTTCTTTTCATTTCTTCGTGTTTTCTTGCGCCGTCTTGGTTCCATTCCTGTGCTTTGGACTTTGCTTGATCTTGAGAGTCTTCTATTGAGCTTCAAATGTCTTGCTTGAGGTGTTGATCATAGGATCATCACGTAGCCTTTGTCCAAGTCACATTTGCACCCTATTGGACTACAAAACAAACACTTGCAAACACATTAGTCCAATTTGGTTATGTTGTTCATCAAACACCAAAATTCGAAGTTAAATGGTCTGAGGTCCATTTTCCTTACAATATCCCCTTTTTGGGATTGATGACAACACGACCAAAACAAGCAAATAATAGATACATAATTTAAAATGCAATCTACTTGCTTAGGTGCAATGCAAAGGCAAGATCATATGATGTTTAAAAGATACCAAAAAGAAACATATTTATTTTAGCATATCTTGCCCTTGCCATAGAGTCCCTCTTTGTGATTTATGGATTTAGACTCCCCCTAACTCCATAAATCACTTTCTCCCTTTTTTGAACCATTCCCATGAAAATAACCATAGAATTTTTGATTTTGGTTATTTGTTTGTTTTAGTTTGGACTTGATTTTGGTCCCTACACATTCTCCCCCTTTGGAATCAAACACTGAAAAGGAAGACATTAAAGCTCAAGAGAGGAAACATTATATAAGGTAAAACTCCCCTAGTCTATGCATACATATGATGTAAGGCAAAAGCATATGCATAACCGTTTAAATTAAAGCACAAATGAGTTTAATCTATATAATGCATGGAGAAAGCATATAAGAGTACCAAATTGAAATCAACATAATGATATCGGTTAGGAATACCACATGTAGATGCCAATTGGATTATCACAACCATGATGCTTGTCTCTGAGAACTCCATTTTCCTTGCAATGAGACTCTACACACATGATAATCTGGAAAGCAGTGTTAGTCTCAAAAGCTTCCAAATTATAGACTAGACTCCCCCTAAAAAGTGTGCATACAAGTTTGAAATACTTGTAGGAGACATGCACATTGACTTGTAAGGTCAAACTACCATTTTCCATATTGATATTACAAAGAAATGTGACATCAATTGAAGATGTGAAGATGGTAATTGGGGTTAGCTTATCTATAATCTGGACTTTGGCACATATAAGATAAATACAACGTAAAAGAAGCTATGTGTCGTGCTTCTAACCAATTAAAACCATGTAGAATTGCTCTAATAATATGAGTGATATCGAGAAAAAACTACCATATGATAAGCCTAATTTGCATGACAAGGATATGAACATACGAATGCAAACAAAGGCAATGAAGGAACTAGATGCTAAAAGTAATTGCAAGAAATTAAACCAAATGAAAGTAATCGCAAGAAATTAAATCTAGTTACCTAACATGGGAGGGGGAACTTGGGTCCATAGTACCCACTATCATACTTGGCAACGACATGATCCAATGTGATGCATCCCATGATATGCATCCAAAACTTTGCCAAGTCTCCAAATTCCCCGAAGCTGTTTTGGCTACTTACTTCCCTTTCGGGACCCAACCCTTTTTGGTTCTCTTCATTGTTGAAATAATATCCTTAGGCACCCAAATGCGTTTGGCCCCATTGTTGGCTTGCTTCACCTTGATGGCCACCACCTTGTCATTCTTATTCTTCTTCAAGAGGTAGGTGTGGAGGCCTTCTTGTTCACCTTGTTGGGTGTAGGTGTTTGAGAGCTTGCTTGTTTGCTTTTTTTTTTCTCTTTCTTCTTTCTTTCTCTCCTCCCATGCTTTACCTTGCACTCATAGGACTTTGTGGCCTTCCTTGTGGCAAAGTACAAAACCATGGTTTGCTCCTCATCAAGCTTCTTCACTCCCTTGTTGGTGTTATCTTGATGAGTTTGGGTTTGCTTCCCCTTGCCTTTTGCTTGGGTCAAGTCCTTGGTGAGGCGTGCCACTTCTTGCTTTAGTAGCTCATTCTCCATTGCAACTTCTTGTGTACATGTTTCTACAATGACATTCTCAACACAAGCTTGTTTGCATATGAGTGAGTCTAAATCAAGTAAATCAATGCAAGAAGTAGAGGCATCCTTTTTAAGCATATCAAAGTTGATTTTTCAATTTTAGGTGCCTCGGTGGGTTTGCTCTGATGGTTTCAAGATTAGCAACTTTGTTAGTTAGCTCATCACAATGTTGCTCATAATTTCCATTTTGGCAAGCAAACTTTTGTAAGCATCTTGTGTGCTAGCTAACTTTGCTTTTAGTTTTTTATTTTTCTTAGCAAGTTGCTCATCACTACTTGTGCTATCATATGTGCTTATACTAGCCTCAAGTTTCTCAATTTTATTAGATAGCTCAACATTTAAGTTTGAAAAAGTTCATATTGATCTAGCATAGCATTGTAGGCTTGTTGAGAACTATCTAATTTTTCTTTTAAGTTATTAATCTTCTTTTGTTGGCTAGTACAAGCTTTAGCATATTTAAGATTATCTTGCACAAGTTGATTGTGAGAAGGTAGCTCATCATCACTATCTCTATCACTATCACTAGAGATAGGGCTTGTGTTACCACCTCGTGCCATAAGGCACATACGTGAGGAGTTTGATGATGAGTGCTTGCGGCCATGCCTCTTGTGTTGACTTCATCATCACTTGATGAATCATCCCATGTCTTGATGGTGGTGAGAGCTTTGGCCTTGCATCCCTTCTTTTTCTTGTCCTTGGGCGTGGGCTTTTGTTTTGGACAATCTTCCACAAAGTGCCCTTTCTTGCCACATCTATAGCATCCCTTTTTTCCTTTGCTCTCTTCTTTGATTGGTGAAGAGGCAATCTTCTGTGGTGATGGGCACACCCTTGACATTGAGCTTGCGGATCATCCTCTTCACTCCTTTCATGAGCTTGATTGTTTTCTTCATCTATCTAAGGAGGAGTCGGATGAGGTGGAGGCTTGATCATCATCACTTGATTCTTCATCTCTTCATCATCCTCTTCTTCACTTGAGGAGCTTGAGCTTGTCTCAACTTGCTTTTTGCCCTTCATCTTTTTGTGCTCACATGTGAGAGCAATGTCTTTGCTTGATGAAGTGGCTTCTTCTTGACCCATCTTGCGCGACATCTCAAATGTCACCAATTGCCCGGCCGGGGTCATGGTGCTCAAGTCCTCCATGTTGTGGAGGATGGTGATGATGGTTGCATATTTGCTCTTTGGAAGCACGGAGATGATCTTCCTCACAATATCCGCATCACCTAGCTTTGTAATTCCTATAGAATGGAGCTCATTGATAATTAGATTGAAACGAGAATACATATCACGAACAAGCTCATTATCATTCATTTTAAAGGAATCATAGCTTGTTTTAGTTAGGTGATGTTTTTGCTCACGTACATTACTTGTACCATCATGGAGCTCATGAAGCTTTATCCCAAATTTCATGAGATGTTTGCAAAGTAAAAACTTGGTTAAAGACATCCATGCTAATATTCAAACAAGCAATTTTTAGCTCTAGCATTAAGATGAATTTCTTTTTCATCACCCGCAGTAGGCTTCTCGGGATCTTATGAGTTCTCATCTCCATCCCGTCGCGGGTGACTCTCCAAACACTAGATCAACGGCTTCTAAAAAGCAAGCCATCCTAGCACTATAGTAAGGGAAGTTAGTGCCGTCAAAGTGTGGAGGCCTAGAGATATCCATCCCAACCTCTCTTAGGGGCGTCGGCTCGAAGGCGATTAAGCCAAGAGTCCACAAAGAGCCAACCGGCTCTGATACCAATTGAAAGGACCGTGACGCCTAAAGGGGGGGGGGGTGAATTAGGCAACTTAAAACTTCTACTCTAAACTATGGCCTCTAAATTCCACCTAAGCAAAACCTATGCAAGAAAGTAAACTATCTAATGTGCAACTAAGGTTTTGCTAAGTGTGTTTGCTATCTCTACCGCAAAAGGAGTTATGCAACCTAGTTTTCAAACCTATCAACTAGCAAGAGTAAGCTAGGAAAGGTAAAGTACATACACAAGGTAGCAAAGTAAATGCGGAAGCTAAAGAGTGTGATAGAGATGCAAACTCCCATCGACGACTTCGGTATTTTTACCGAGGTATCGAGAAGCGCGCAAGCTTCTCCCTAGTCCTCGTTGGAGCCCCTCGCAAGGAATCCCTCGCAAGGGCCAAGCTCCCGGTCGGGTGACTCCGTGGATAGCTCTGGGCCTTCCCCACACGCAAGTGGGTCTCCGGTTAAGCCACTCGTGGCAAAGCCTCTCCCGGATGCTCCCCGCCGTCTTCACTATCAGTTTCCGGCCGAAACGCCGCGGGCCTTGTTCCCTTCGGTACACGGAGGCGGCCACACCACAAGCTCGGTTGGTGTGATCTCGCAAGACTACAAGCCCCGCCGATGTACAACCACGGTGCGCGCAAGCACCGTAGATAAGAGGTTTTCAACCTCACTAAACACTAGGCCTAACACCTAGAGTAAGCGCAAAGCGGTGGTCTAACTAGCTTAAGCACTTCACAAAGCACATACACTAATCACCAAGTATATCACTTGAGCACTTTGGTGGCTAGAGCAACTAAATATGTGTCTATACACTTGGTATACTTCCTTGAGCTCCAACCCCGTTGTTTTGGCCGGCCATGGGGGTATATATAGAGCCCCAAGCAAATAGAGCCGTTGGGCACCCAAGATGGTCCTGACTGCGCAGCATCGGACGCTGCAGTCGCGACCATCGGACGCGTCCGATGCTCCTTTAACGGCTAGATGCCAGCCTGACACTGTGTCGCAACGGCTAGTTAGCGTCTGATGCTTGATCAACGGACGCGTCCGATGCTGCCAGAGCCTCTCTGGAACCTCTCTGCATGGTCATCGGACGCAGGATCCTGTAGCATCCGATGTTAGCAACGGAGCGTCCGATGTTCGCTGTGCAGGTTTGCACAGTGTCACAGTCGCGTCCGATGCCTCGGTCTTCAGCGTCCGATGCCTCTGGGCGCTGACGCGAGCTAGGGTTTACCAACGGAGCGTCCGACGCTTGCGTGGGCAGCGTCCGATGCAGCGTCCGATGTCCCTTTCTTTTCGTTTCTTCGTGTTTTCTTGCGCCGTCTTGGTTCCATTCCTGTGCCTTGGACTTTGCTTGATCTTGAGAGTCTTCTATTGAGCTTCAAATGTCTTGCTTGTGGTGTTGATCATAGGATCATCACGTAGCCTTTGTCCAGTCACATTTGCACCCTATTGGACTACAAAACAAACACTTGCAAACACATTAGTCCAATTTGGTTAGTCCAATTGTTATGTTGTTCATCAAACACCAAAATCCGAAGTTAAATGGTCCGAGGTCCATTTTCCTTACACCTATGTTTTTTTTCTGAAAAAACATCAAGGTATTTATATTTATCCTATCAGTTACAGTAACCATAAAAATAATCGACACCTTCAGAAAAATTCTAGTTTCCAGTAGTGTTTAGGGTTGGTTCGTTTAAGCCAACAGCCTCTGAAAAATATTTTTCAGTTGTGCCCTTATTGCAAGCGCCCTTGAAAAAGTATTTTCAACGGGGGTTGAGTTAAGGCAACTGCATCTGGAAATACTATATTTTAGGGGTGGTTGTGCTGACTAACTATCCTTGAAAATATATTTTTAGGAGCACTTTTCCCTAAACAACCACCCCTTAAAACACATATTTGGACAGATTTCATAACAAAACCGCTTCTAGAAATGCCTGACATTACTGTAGACTACTGTAAAGTTTCTCCAAACAAGGAGCGTTCATTCAAAAAGTGTCCTAATGTTTGGAAGTCATCACTCAGACCACAATTATCACTCAGACCAGCTGGGTTCTACTGTCATGTGTAGGTTTCAAACATATCCTCAACTTTGCCGCGAATGGTATATCAGTCACGAATGAGAACAATGATGACAGTAGGTTGAACAATCCTTGACACAAATGGCAAACTGACGTGATTTAGTTCTCTTGGGACTGTTTGAAATTGCCTAATTACCAATCTCAGCCTGTCCATTACTATATTCACAATTTAAGTTGCCAGCCCTTGTAGTCTTCTGATGGTAGTAATTGGGCTGGGTTTAGTTGGTTTCTATAGTTTGGCAGGAGTCGCTAGGTTAGTCGTGGTCGATCTAGGTATGTTTATATATATAGCTGACAAGACCAAATGATGAAGTCTAACACCCAGAGCCTGCTTCTAGAAACCTCCAATTATTGTTGGGCCTCTATATAACATGTTTTTCCGTGGCATAGCCAAACACTAGTAAAACATACACATTATGAAATGAAAATGCATGAGAGGCAAATGGTGAAAGTTTGGATATGTTGCTTTAAGGCTGTCTCATATGAATTGGAGGCATAAAGGAAACATCTATGGGCAAACAAAAGCATCGGCTTCCAATGTCTCTAGAATGCCGTATAGGCCTAAGTCCATCATCTAGAGTCACCGTCCAAGGAAAACCGGTAACCTAAGTTACATGAGTAGAAAATTAATTAGGTCCAGGTATGACCAAGCTCTATCGTGAGCCGGTGCTTGAACTATGTCCTTCTTCCACCTCACTTCTCTTCTGATGTTCAATGTCAGGCTAGAATATGTTCAATTCTAGCTTAGGATGGATACGTGGGGAAGAAGCTCCTAGCTTCTTTCAGGATGACTTTCGTTTCCTATTCCCGCGTCTTGCAAGTGAGAGGCTATGAATGTCAAATGGTTCCATAGGAGTTTTGCTGCCCCTAAATAAGCAGGTGTAATTTTAATCGCTCCTTGGTTGTAGAGGGGCATGTTAATGTACCATGTTTTTAGATGGTATTATCAACCGCCTCAAAAAATCATGGTGTTTTTTGAGGTGCGTCAATTTTAGGGTGGTAGATAATATGTAGGTACCACATTAAAACAAAACCATGATTAAACCATGATAAATGATATTTTCAATTTCGGTTATAGGATCGGATGGTTCTGGATCACTCTCGACGCCACACCAACCAAACACGCTGATATAGGTTATCAATCGTGTGCATAGAGAGCTCAATTATATTTATTTTAAACCGAATTGTCTCTAAGATATTATACAAATGTGTTTCATGACTGCTATGGACATTTCTTGACAATCATTTGCCATGATGGCAATGTCGGTGCATTCATCTCGGGCAATGGTGGCGGCTAGCTTCTTCTTCCTCTCCCGAACTACGTCTGGGAACTGTTTGGTTGTCAGGTTCGTATCGTAAACGCAAATAAATTATGCCTTCGGACGTTACGGCGGGAGGGACAATTTGAACTAAGTTCGTTTACGTTTACGATATTGGTGGATATAGCAAACAACTCCCTGGTTCTACCATTTCACATGCGGCAGGATCATTCTTGATGTACACAGGCCTGGTTATGTGAATGGAGAAAAGTTCATGGATGCCATGTAGAGAATATCTGTCTTGAACAATAGACCTCTAAATAAGAAACTTCTTTGAGATACACACTTAACAAAATTCAACCAGGTGGCATGCCCTCTATAAAAATTACCAACACCATTACCACTGTGGGCCATGCATATATCCAACACAAGAACAACAGATTCAGAATCAGGATCAAGATGCATGAGACGTGGTGGTTAGAGTCAATGAGAAGTGGCTGATGACTTTGTCAGTTGCATCTGATTGGAAGAGGAGGCACGTGGGAAGCAGCTCTCTGAAGCACTCGATCACGTGTTTAGATGGAAAAATTTTGCAAAATTTTTCCTGTAGCGTTTTCGTTGTTATTTGACAAACTTTGTCCAAATATGAACTACGTAGACTCCAAAGATTCGTCTCGACATGTACATACTAAAAGTACAATTAGTTATTTTTTCCTATATTTAATTTTTCATGCATATATTTAAATATTGATGTGATGGAGAATCTTGCCAATTTTGTAAAATTGGGGAGCAACTAAATAAGTCCGTAGTATGGGAGGTAGTGCACATGGGAAAACATGTTCCTTACTCCTCACATGGTGGGACACACCAACGCTGTTTGGTTCATCAGTGTACTAGAGCAGCTCATTGAGCTTGTTTGCTATTTATTATGTTGAAGGTTCAAAAGAGGCGCGCGGTAAGTGACATAAACATCCCAATATGCAAGCGCTCAACAAAAACAGTACATGTATTTGCATGGATATGTGTGGCGAAAGGGCCATGTCAAGCGCTTGCATGGTGAAAGCACTACCGGGTTTCTTGTTTTTGCCGAGTGACTGTGGCACTTGACAAAACCCTAAATACAGTCGGCAAAGACCCACTTGGCAAAGAGCACACGGCGAAAAAATATCAGAGTGCCAAGATTGCAATCGGCAAATAAAGAAAAACACTCGATAAAATATAAATCTGAAAAAACCTAGGAAAAATAGCAATTTTTTTATCGGGGGAGGGACCCAGCGGCCCGTGCCTGCTCGATAGGGCCGAAGTCGCAAGTTGTGCCATTTTTCGTGTAAAATTCGTGGCTAATGTGACTAGCGGGATTCCAACCAATGACCTCTTCCTCGAGTGTAACCCCCCCTACCACTGCACCACACCGTCACTTGTGTTTATATTCCATTTTTGTTCCCCACATATTATAGTAAACCCAGTGTTAATTGCTCGTTGGAGGCCCTAAACAAACTCAAATTAAAATGTTGTCGACTACAAAGTTTCATAAATCTTCGAGATCTACACTTTTCATTTAGAAAGTTTGTTCATCTGAGGTCGTTTATAAAATTTAAATTTTAAATTTGAGAAATTTCAAACGTAGTTTTCATTGACAAGATGATTTTAAATTAAAAGGTTGTTAACTACAACTTTCATAACTGAGATCTACAACTTTTATTCTGGTCATTTCTCCATCTGAGGTATTTTGAAAAATTCAAATTTTAAAGTTCAAATGCAGTTTTGGACGACAAGATGACTTCAAATTTAAAAGTTGTCAACTATAAAGTTTCATAACTTTTCGAGATCTACAACAGTTACATAACTTTTCGAGATCTACAACTTTCATTTTGCTCATTTCTCCTTCTGATGTCTTCAAATCAAAAGGTTGACAACTACAGAGTCTCATAACTTATCAAAATCTATAAAGTTTATTTGGTTGGTTGACCATTTATGCATCCGACATGGTGGTTCTACATTATTCATAAATCTTATATATCACTCTCGTAGTTTCATGAACTACAGAGAGATATGTAAGATTTGTGAACAAATTTATTATCAGTTTGTCAAATAAAGAATCACCAAAAATTGTTCATCTTGATGAGTTAAACAACTTTTTAGTTGGAAACTTTTTCATTTGAATTATTTATTGCTTCAAAGTATGATTTGAAAATTGGCTTTGCCAAGTATAAGAAAACACTCGGCAAAGAGCTCTTGCCAAGTATTAGAAAAAACACTCAGCAAAGAAACTTCTTGCCGAGTGTTTTTTTTTCTGATTGTTTTTTTTGCTGAGTGTTTTTTATTTGGCGGTCGGCAAAGAGCTTCTTTGCCAAGCGAGTGTCCATAAAAAAAACACTCGACAAAGAGCTCGACACTCGGCAAAGTTGGGTTTTCCGGTAGTGAAGGGACCTATTTTTGCAGAGAATCCATGTTGGCATGTAATTCCTTTCCAAAAAGGACTAGCATGCATATAAGCATGCATATAAGCAGGACTAGCAGTTTTGATTACTACTCGGGTACTAAATTTGTCAACAAATCTCTGGTTGAATAGTTATCACAATGCACCAACTACCAAAGTTCTATCATTGTGGCATGCTTGACCTATATACATACATCTCGAGCATATATGTAGATATATATACATCTCGAGCACTAGCGAACAGAGGCTTCACTCAGGATCTAGATGAGATTATGATGATTCATTATAGTAGATGAGAAGTCATTGCCCGTCATGTTGTTGCATATATGCCACATACTCATATCTTGTGGGAAGAGGAGACAGATGGGAAGCAGCTCTCAGGAAAACCTATGACGTATGGGAAAATCTGTTTGTCGCCTCCACAGGGTTGTGGGTTTAGTCGTTTTGGAAAAATCTAAATGAAACTCAGATCTGTTAGATGAATCAGAGGGCAGGTGGAGGAACGCTGGCCCCTATCTTGGGTACCAGCGGATGCGTGTTTAATCAATGGATAGTTGGAAAAGCCCCAACCGTGGAATACAAATAGGTGTACGCAGATTACAGTCCATAATTCAAGGAGCTATGTTTGGTAGTCTATAACAATAAGATCGTAAAAGTCCGGACTGTTCTCTGTATACACGGTTTGTTACATAAGGCAAGATACGCACGACAGATTCTTCTAGAACTCTTTCATCTAACATCCTCCCTCAATCACAACCGAGATAGGTTGAGGTTGAACTTGAATTGTTCTAGAGACCGAACTGGCAATGGCTTGGTGAAACCGTCTGCAACTTGATCACCTGAAGATATAAAATCAATATCCAGAAGTCTTCTAGTTACTCGTTCTCTGACAAAATGATAATCCACTTCTATGTGTTTAGTCCTAGCATGAAAAAATGGGTTTGCTGTCAAGTACTTTGCACCAATACTATCACACCATAGTTTAGCTGCTCTTGGGCAATTAATCTTGAGTTCATATAGTAAAATCTGGATCCACATCACCTCAGCAGTAGCATTGGCAATTGCTTTGTATTCAGACTCAGTACTAGACCTTGATACAGTGGGTTGTTTTTCTTGAACTCCAGGACACTAAGTTTGATCCTAGAAAGACAGCAAAACCACCTGTAGATCACCTGTCATCTATATTACCAGCCCAATCTGCATCAGAAAAGACTCACCAAGGTAGATTGTGACTTATGTATTCTTAGTCCCAGTCGTGTACAATATTTAATATATCTCAAAATCCTCTTTACTGCTTCCCAATGCACAGTAGTTGGTGAGTGTAAGAACTGACAGACTTTGTTAACAGCAAATGCAATATCAGGTCTAGTAAGAGTAAGATATTGCAATGCTCCTACAACACTTCTATAATTAGTTGCATCTCTTGGACCAAGAGGAGTACCTTCATATAAGGACAATTCTCACTTGATGCCATAGGTGTAGTGACAGGTTTACATTCGGCCATATTAACTCTCTTAAGCAAGTCTGTAGCATATTTCTCTTGAGTTAGAATAATTCCATCTCGTACCTTATTCACCTCAATGCCGAGGAAATAATGAAGCTCCCCTAGATCTTTAAGTGCAAATTCTGCTTTTAGATCTTGTAACAGGGCTGTCGTGGCCTTTTCTGTAGAGCTAGCTACAATGATGTCATCCACATAAACTAGAACAAACATAGTGATGTCACCTTTGTTATAGAAGAATAAAGAAGTGTCAGCCTTTGATGCCTGAAATCCCAGCTTCATCAATTTAGCACTTAGACGTGAATACCAGACTCGAGGAGCTTGTTTAAGGCCATAGAGAGCTTTGTCCAACTTACAAACATATTTGGGTCTGGTAGAGTCTTCAAAGCCTGGTGGTTGCTGCATATACACCTCTTCATCTAAATAACCATGCAAGAAGGCATTTTGAACATCAAGTTGCTTCAGACTCCAGCCTCGAGAAACAACAATAGATAGAATAATTCTTATGGTTGTCGCCTTTACTACAGGACTGAAGGTATCCTCATAATCAATGCCATATTGTTGTTTAAATCCCTTAGCAACCAGCCTTGCTTTATATCTATCCAGACTACCATCAGCTTTCCTCTTAATTTTGTATACCCATTTGCAACCTATTATATTCATGCCTTTTTGAGGAGGAACTAAATGCCATGTTTTATTCTTCATAAGAGCATCATGTTCTAATTGCATAGCTTGCTTCCAATCGTCATTTGCTAAGGCTTCATCAAGACAGTTGGGTTCACCACTACTAGCAAGGAGGCCATACCTAACTGTTCCGTCAGTGTAGACCTTGGGACGCCGGATGCCATGCTGTAACCTAGTTCTCGGCGATGAAGGACTGGCTGCAGGCGATGACACAGTAGATCCCAGCGAGTCACCATGTGCAGGATCCAGCGGAGCAGAGAATCCGGGCTGACGTCGTCCCCCCTCGGTCGCATGTGCGGGCGCTGGTGCAGTCTGTGTCGGTCATGTGTCGCCGCCAGACAAGGCCTCCGTCGCCCCTGAAGGCAGCAACGAGTCAGACTCAATTCCCGAAGACGATGCGATTGTTGGTGCCACAACAGCAGGAGGCAAACTCTCCTTGTGCTCAGTGACCGGAGGCAATGTGATGTTAGCTGCGCCGGTGAGCTCTTCTGAGTTGTTTTCTTCAGGATTTTGCGCCAAGTTTTCTTCCTGCTCGTCAGACAACTCAGTAATACGGTTAGATGAAACATTAACATATGGGTTAGCCATAGATTCACCCCTAAAAAAGGAACTTGGAACCCAAACTTTCAGTGGTAGTTGAATAACTTCAGCACGTAACTTTGCTCCAGCATTGGGATTGAGGTGGGAAAAAGGATATACTGTCTCATCAAAGATCACGTCACGTGAGACATAGATACGTCCCGAGGCAACATCTAAACACTTGAAACCCTTGTGGAGGACGCTATATCCTAAGAAAACACACTGGTTCGATTGGAATTGGAGTTTGTGAGAATTATAAGGTCGTAGGTGAGGCCAACATGCACATCCAAAGGTGCGCATGGATGAGTAGTCAGGTTTATGGTTGGAGAGGCGCTCAAGGGGAGTTGTAAAGTGAATGACACGGCTAGGTAGGCGATTAACAAGATGTACAACAGCAATGAAAGCCTCATCCCAATACTTTAGAGGCATGGAGGCATATGAGAAGAGAGAAAGGCCGACTTCAACGATATGTCGATGTTTACGTTCTGCGTCGCCATTTTGTTGATGTGTATGAGGGCAAGACACGTGATGCACGATGCCAATTTTAGTAAAAAAAGAATTAAGTCTCTCATATTCTCCCCCCCCCCCCCCCCCCCCCCCCCCCCCAATCACTCTGCACAACAAGGATTTTCTTATTGAACTGTCGTTCTACCATGGCTTGAAAATCTTGAAACTTATGAAAGACATCAGACTTGTGCTTAATAAATAGATGATCCAAGTAAATTTGCTAAAATCATCAATGAAGCTTACATAATAGCGATATCTCCCTACAGACTCAATGGCAGGACCCCATACATCGGATCTTTGATAAAAGGGACAACAACAATTCAGGGAACTCAGATCGCCATGTCATGTAGCAAGGTACATGTGTCTATGATTATTGCACCATTATTATATATTATGTACAGGCTAATCAAATGTTACAGAAAGGGTATGCATTCAGTTAATTGGTTATGATGTATGAATTGCCAAGGAAATTAAGCAAAGTACATGCCTGGAGCCGGCCATGTCACATTATTGTATATATGATCCATAAAGCAACGTATACGTGATGGGTAATTACACATTTATTGGGCTATAGATGATCAGCAGCCCATGTGACACTCATCCGACAACGTGTGATTTTGCATTGGCCCAATACAGCTTGAAATATCTGTCAAACGATAAGGTCAGAGATCGAGAAATATCTGTCAGAGCATGCAGCTTGCTTGGTTGTCCTTTATCCTCGGAGTCTTTACGTGAGAAGTGCTCTCCACCATGCGAGATGCTCTCCACGACGCGAGGTGGAGCTCTCCACCATGCTACACCCACACACATTGCCGCCGGGCTGCCGCACTAGCACACCACGCGCTAGATGGAGATGCAGAAGCCCTGCTGCTAGTTCTATCCAATACCCACCACACAAAGCAACTATGCCTGGAGATCGAGTAGGGAGGAGAGTGCTGTCATGAGCAATGGTGAGCCTCACTGGTGGTGATAACATCCTTCCTCCCCCTTCTCTGCTGCTGCTGTCTCGGAATAGATTGGTTCGCCAATCTTGTGTTGCCTCGGAATCGATCTGCTTGCCGATCTCATGTGGCCTCGGAATTGATTGGTTCGCCAATCTCGTGTTGCCTCGGAATCGATCGATCGGCTTGCCGATCTCGTGTTGCCTCGGAATCGATTGGTTCGCCAATCTTGTGTTGCCTCAGAACTGATCGGTTTGTCGATCTATTTATGTTGCCTCGGGAAATGATCAGCTTGCCGATCTACTTGTGTTACGGTATGATGATAAAAGAAACAGGAGGCTGCCAGAGATGAGAATCCAGTAGTGTCGTGCGTCATCCACCAATCAGTCTAAGGCTAGCCAAGCAGAGCAGGCCCTCTCTTTAGTTTGATGCATGTAAAGAAGTGTAGTAGCAGGTGTGGTGGGGCCGGTGGCCGGTGAGAGATTGATCTTCATAAGAAAGTATGTGGCAGGGAAGGCTGTCGTGGTGTTATTTGTAGGCATGCAGAATTGCAGATGCACATCAGCAGAGGAGTAGGAGGAGATGCCATGCTCATGCAGTAGCTGATCATTTAGTTTTGAGCATCACAAGATTAGGCTGTTAGCGATGGTGTTGTCATCATAAGGCTAAGGTCCAGGATTAGATTGGAGAAGAAGGCCGTCATCGGCGCTGGGGCAGAGGTCAGTCAGCAGCCCGACACAAGGTGTGATCTTCACAAGATTAAGGTGAAGTAGAAGAAGATTGTTGGTCATGATGTAGTAGATGTAGATGGAGACATGGAGTTGCGATTGCAAGTTTGTGGGAGATAAAGAGATTGCAAATGCTTGAGAAAAGGCAACTTCATAGCGATGGCCATGTATTTTAGCAAGACAAGATCAGTACGAGGCAGGAGGGCCTCAATTTTCATGCAAGCAAGAGCTGAGTGACGACATAGAAAAGAAGATCAGATGATACAAGCGTATGTGTGGTTCAGATTGAAGTGCATACGGGAGCAGGTCATATGTTTGAGTGTCAGTAGATAGGAAGTGTTTGCCCAGTGCAAGGTTGATGTGCAATTAGAAGAGAAAGCCTTAATTAGTGAGAAGCCCATGTGGTGGTGAAGGCTTGATGTATTGTCAAGTTCAAGATAAATTGATGCATTGTAAATCAAGTAGTAGATTGGGTGGTGGAGATACGCAGAAGCAAGCAGCAATCAAGTGGCAGCCTGATCCCTGATGTCAGCAGTAGCATGCCAGCCGTTTAGCTCATAAGAAAGAGATGCAGATCAACTCCCAGTATTCAGAAATCTGCATATCTGTTGTTCGAATGACGGTACAGAAATTGTGATTCGGAGATGGCAAGCAAGAAGGCAATTGCAACATTCTGGCGTCCTAGTGTTTGTACACATTCAGCACCAAGCATGGGCACTATAATCATGCCATGAGAGTTTTAATTGTAGAACCCTTTTGGTTGTTTGGACAAAGAAGACTAGTACATGTATTAGTATATATATAGAGGGCATGCAGATCAGTGCAACAGGCCGGCTGCATGATGAAGTTGAGGCTCGAGAACTAGCTGAGAGCTCGGCTGCACGTGTCTTGTTCAGAAATCAAACAACGACCAGTGACTAGCTACTATTATTTGACGAAGATTACAGATGTAGGTTTAGTAATTTTCTGCCGCAGTGTAGAGTTGCCCAGACATGGTTAATGATTTGTTTGATATTGAGCTCTCTTAGTTTACATGTCATGTTTGTAAATCAAAAGCTGCAATAAATATTCATCCAACTTACATTTTGCTCCAGGCAACAGAGGCACACACGAGATGGCGATGCCCTGTGCAAATACCACGCCGATGGTTGTTATTTGACTAAATATAGGAATGTACATTTAGTAAATTTTCTGCGACAATGTAGAGCTGCCCAGATATACTTAATGATTTGTGTTAGTTGAGCTCTCTCAGTTTATATGTCGTGTAGATAAATCAAAAGTTGCAAGTATAAATATTCAGCAGGTCTACATTTTGCTTCGGGCAACAAGGATAATATTTGTACGTGCAGTATAATGATGGGCTGTATGTGTTGAGTGGCATGCTCTTTATTTGTGGTCTGAATTTACAAACATGGTATGGGGCCTTTTACAGTTACCGTGCATACATGCGTAGGCAAGTCAGCACGTGTAGGCCATTTCCCCCTCTGAGGTCTAAGCTATGCATGGTGGCAGTGCAATATATGGTCAAGTCTTTGCATTGTTGCCAACTGACATAATCAGTGTCCGATATGACACGAATATCATGAAAGTCTCTCAAGTAATGATAGCAATAATCATCCCGTGGCCGACGGCGAGGCCGAGAATATATATGTCCTGACCGACGAGGCTTGGCATGTTTTTCTCCTCGACCGACGAGGCTTGGAGATCATCATTATTCTGTGACCAACGAGGCCGGAAATATTCAGTCTAGACTGACGAGGCTAAACCATTTTTGTTCGTGACTGACGAGGCCGAACATGCACTTGAGATTTTATCATGAGTTCTGTGACCGACGAGGCCGGAGATGTTAACCCTGACCGACGAGGCAGGATATTTATTCGTTCACGACCGACGAGGCCGAACACCTTTATTTTGGCAGACTTCTTGATATGAATTCTGTGACCGACGAGGCCGAATTCTTCTCACCAAAGACCGATGAGGCTTTGGGTATATTATCTGGCTATTCTTGCCACCAAATTATACTTAGAGAATATCCATGCAGAATTCAAGACGACGACCATTTTCACAGCTTAATCGGAGGTTTTCTACGGTCTAACATCGTGGATGTAATTAACCGACGGCTTTACGAGGCTCCGGGAACCAAGAACTACATGTCGACCTGATTAGTCAGATGTATTAAGTGCAACTGAATGTAATCTCAGTGGGAACGTGTACTTTGTAATTCTCCAAAGAATTAATAAAGATCTGAGTTCCCTGAATTGTTGTTGTCCCTTTTATTAATTATTTGTATACTTATGTATACTGGCACGCCCACATATTTATTTATTCAATTGCGCATTGGGGCCTACTCTCTAGTCGAGAGATGTTTCCTTTCGGCGAAACAGAGTGATTGATCAACAGGCTCACGGGTTGGCATGGCATGAGTGCAACATGCCTCTTCGTTTTGTTGGTGTATAGATGTGGAGCTCAGAGGCAATGGTCGATGACGAGGTGAAGGTCAAGTAGAGACGTGCCATGCCGGTGGACCGGGAGTGGCGGACGACGGACCTGAGGATTGGACTGAGGGACCAAGAGGCCAGAGAACCAGTCACGTTAGCTGGAAATTGACAGCAAAAATCAAGGGTACATGAGGATGAAGACGACATCAGTCGAGTCAGGACGGATGACGATGGTGTTGTGGCACCTGGCGGAGGCCGAATATGAGCTTGTATGAGAGATACATGTGTCATCGGTTGAGTCAAGGAGGAAGGCGAAAGCGTCATTGAAACGACCCACGATTTCCTCGAAGGGAAATCCGCAGATACATCATAATGTGATAGTCCGAAAAGTCTCAAACCATCACATTATCATTATTCAGTTGTTACCATAGTTCATACAACGCGATAGTACAAATTTACAAGTCATTACATCACATGGGAAACACCACCTAGTACAAACTATATCGGTAACGCACACCTATCGACGCTGGAGTCGGCGTAGAGTGTCGACGAGTGAAGGCTCCTCCTTCAAAGGCATCATCAAAGTTGTTGAAGCAGCGGGCGAAGACTCCGTCTTCGTCTTCGTCTTCTCATCCAAACTTGCGTATAGGAATGAAGCTTCCTAGTCCATCTAGCTTCCACCATCGTCGCGGTAGAAGTCGTCCAACCTGTCGTTAATTTTCAGTACGGTTTGTACTGGCCACACTTTCCCCTCCTATGCTTGCATTTGCTATATGGTATGTGGAATGCAAGGGTAGAGCAAAAGGAATCTATTTATGGCTGTAGTTTTTCCTATGCAGGTAATCAATATTTTATAAATATAATCATCAAGTTTTATTCCATATACCCGGCCACATGGCCTTCCATTCGGTCATCGACCGAAAATCCGGCCATATGGCCATCCATCCATCCATCCCATCCACACATCTCACCACACTCGCACTCTCTAGGCGGCAAGGACGACTCCCACTCGTACCTTGCCTCAACGGCCAGCGCCGGACCTATCAACCCAGGGGGAGAAGAAGAAAGGACACCTCTCACTAAGTCCGGGGGACTCTGAGCACTATAGTGTTGTCCATGACCGTGGACACGGCTATACGTATAGATCGATCGAACTCTGCAGAGCGTGTACGCCTGGAACCACAGGTTAGCTATCCTCGACGATCCGACTCGTCTAAGCTGATTCCGAACTTCCCCCTAATCCGCAACGATGCCATCCTACCACTCAGCCCTGGGGCACCCTGGTGGAAATCCACCGTAACGCTGAGACTGTGAGACGTGGATCCTGACGTACCAAATAAAACACCACGTTGTCTTAGGAGGGTGTGGGTATCCAGCCCTTACCTCCCTACACTTATCACCTTCCAGCCTAGCAGTAATGGCATCGTTTCGCCCAGGGGGTAGGAACGGTTTCCGCCCATACAAGAACAAGTGGTGCGCACGAAGGTACTATAGCCGGTAGCCCCAGCGCAATAAGTCCTAAGGACTGAACAAGATATCTCCTCCTCGGGGCTTCCATCGCCCCCGTGCTGACACATCACCTCTATCCCGAGGATTCGTCCCACGAAGACACTCCTCCCCAGGACCTCTTCTCAAGATCACAATGTACCCGCCACAGGTACTCCCCAGGGAATGCCCAGGTCACATCCCCTCGGCAAGACTCGTCACCGGACTCGTCGTAGATCCTGTCCAGTCGACTCAACCCTCACCACACGCACCCAAGACACACACCAAGATCTCCCCAAGTAATCATCCCGTTATCACGGCACCACGTGCCTTAGCCACCCACAAGCAACATCCACCAAGCATCACATCACAGATATAATGCGTAGTAGAAGCGAGTAGCAGGTATATATAGTAAGCGGTGTCTAGCCTAACAGCGGGTGTGCAGGGGAAAGGGTTGCGTCAAGGTATAGGCTTTACAAGCAATCTAACATGCAACCTATCACAGTTCATTTGCAAATAGTAAAGCGCTAGCAGCTACATTATTGCATGTCTAATAGGATTCTACGAGGTTGGATGGGCTGTGGCACCTGTTACGTTGTTAGTCCAAGATCTCTGATGTCCTCGTAGCCGTTCTCCTCGGGTCTTGGTGTCGTCCTCGGTCTCCTCCAGCGGGTTCCAATCTGACCATCGTTGCTCCTGGCGCAACTACCTCGCGAGACCGACAAACAAAGCAATCAAACACTGACGCGACAGCTATACTTGAGAGACGCTAAGGACACTAAACAGAGAAAGGACTCAACCCTCGCGGAGGACATTCGATCCTCGGGCTCGAAGGAACGCGGGAGCGGATGCTTGCTAAGCACAAGCTCGAGTCACAACCTAGCTCGTACTTCCTGGGCTGACTGAGTCGACCTGTACGGCTCGAGTAAAATGGTTGAGACCTGATCCTGACTTAAGCAAACATCACACAAAAATAGGATTAGCCCTCATGAAGCGAGTTCGTTTTCCTCGGGCCCAAAGAGGCGAAGGAGAAACTCGGCTAAGCACATCTATGACATGTTCTCGGTGTAAATGTTTTCCTACGGTCGATCGAGTCGACTCGTACGGAACCAAGATCATGACATGGACCTTAGCTTTGCCAACTAGAACAAGGGTTCGATCTTTGATCCAATCGTCACGGCTAAGGACGAGATCGAATAGATCGGGCCAACAAGGGATAAGGAAAACAGTTCTGGTCTCTTGCTCGATCCATACGCCATTGTAATCGACGAGAACCGGGAAGAGGGAACAGAACAGGAAGGGAAAAGAGAATCAAAGGTAGTCTCGCTTCCTTCTATGCACACGCCATGGCAAGGACGGGCATCGAAGGGAGCGACACCAAGAACACAAGCACTTAAACCACGCGTAGGGTACCTCGCTCGTGTGCACTAAATGGCACTAGACGTTCCTAGGATCCGTAGCGGTGCGGTTGTCACCGCGAGGATCTAGGAGCGCTACAGTCTATAATAGGTACAAGCATACGAGGGCTCAAGTGCGAAGAGGCAAAAGAGAAAGAAAAATGGGGATCCACATTCCTTTGATCCACACGCCATAGTAGTAGACGGGAATCACAGGAATGGGATCAAGAAGCAAGACTACTACATAAACATGACCAACACGCAAATGAGACAGACTAAAAGCGAGGAACTTGGTTCCACGGGTACTTCGATCCACAGTCATTGCATTTGACAGGGATCAGAGTGACTAGAACAGACGGACTCGATCCACACTTTACTGAATCAGTGAGGATCAAATAGAAAGGAAAAGAGAGAGGAGCGGTCTCCACATTCGCTCAACCAACACTCTATGGCAAGAGCCATAGTCGAAGAATGAGAGACGCTCGACCTAAGCCAACTCGTAGGGCACCACGACCTCCGTGCAACTAAACTGGCACAAGACTATTCCTACAGCTCGTAGCGGTGCGGTTGTTACCGCGAGAGCCGAAGGAATGCAACAGTCAAGGTAGTGCAAGCATACGAGGTGGCTAGGACAAAAACACGACAAAACGGATGGAGTCCGATGGTCATGGCGAGGTAACTCGTGGCCATGAACTTCACCCAAACAAGTTGGCACTCGTCGTTCCACAGTCGTTGACTTCCAATCCTCCTCCCACTAGACTAGGTCACAAAGGGCTATCGTGTGCGGGTAACATCCACATTGATATCAGATTCGATATCGAACCCTCGGTGGCCACGTCTTAGGGCTAGGGTCAGGAGCTAACGCTCGTGGCACTACGAAGCCAACCAACCAAACAACGACGACTACGAGGGACGAGTTACGCTCGACGTCACAGTCACGGCGGGACGAACCCACGATCGTAACGTCTGAGCGAGGGACGATCCCTCGACCGGCTCGAAGGCACGGTTCACAGACAAAACAAACAAGGACCGGCTGGAAGGCACGGTCAACCACCGACTACGTTGACACGACGACAACTAGCACACATCCACAACTAGGGAGTAGCACATGTCCATAGCAATAGAGAAATAGACCGGCACGAAGGCTCGGCGCAGGCAAGTATAACACATATGATGTGTAAGAGTGACATGATATGGGCAAGAAGGAAAATAGATGAAATTGTGTCGACGTCGAGGATGGCGTCGACGAGGGTTCAAATGCTCGACCTTGATGATGGTACGAAGGACGGGTTTCAGCGAAGCGATACCGAGGCTAGCGAGCGCACCCTCGGCCGAATGGCAGCGCGCCGTCGACCGGACCGCTGCACGTGGTCGTCCGGTCAGCTGGGCGCGCCTTGGCCAAACAGCAGCGCGCGGTCAGCCGGCCGGCAGGGCGCCATCGAACGAATCAGCAGCGCGGCCTTGGCCGAACTGCTGACGTTCGCAGGTGTGGCTCAGACGCGTCAGCGGGGTCTGACACCGGCGTCCAGCCTCGGCGAAGGGCATGTCCAAGCCGTAACCTTCCTGCAAACAGTGGAGACATCGGCACGAAGGCCGGTCTCAGTTGTAAACGACGGTGTGGACAGAAAAGTAGAAAGCTTGGGTTTTGGGGTCTCACCGGCAGCGGAGAGGGACTCCGGCGAGGTGCCAGGCATCGGCGGCTTGCAGCGAGGATGGCACAGGACGTGTGCGACGTCACGGCGCTCGTCATCGCAGGGAACGGCCTCGGCGCTGCGTGGCTAGCCAGCACGCACGACGAGGACGAAGAGGCCGATGGCGAGGTTGACGACGGGAAGGACGTCGGCGTCGAAGTCACCGAGCTCAGCTTGGACGAGCACCGTGGGAAGGGCGCTGAGAGCTCATGGTCGACCGGCCGAGCATGGCGTGGGCGACGTCGCGGCCTCGCCACGGACGCAGCAGCTGTGGCCTACTGCGGTGCGTGCACAGCCGGTTGCGACCGCGCGCGACGCGGCCATGGCCGTGTCCACTGTGGCCGGTGCCTGACGCGGCGTGGCGTGGCTTCGGCCAGCTGGCGACCTCGGACAGGCGGTGGGCTAGCTGCGCGGAGCAGGTGAGGAAGGAGGCGCCGGTGGTTTGGAGGAGAAGAAGGAGGCGCCGACTGATGGAGGGAGAGGAGAAGAGGAGTGGCGGCGACAAGTGGGGAAGGAGAAGAGCGGCGACTGTGACGTCTTATAGGAGCTGTCGGCTAGGGCTCCAGTCGGCGGTTTCAGCATCCGTGCCGTTGATGGGACGTCTGCGACGCATGGCGGGCATCCGCGGCGGGCGTACGGACGCCGAGGCACGGACGCGTAGGGGCAAGGCTTGCGGCGGCGGCGACTGGGAGCAGGGCGTGCTCGCTCTAGGGTTTGGGCAGGGGCATGGCGCGGCGTCGGCTTGGCCATGGGCCAGAGGCGCACGGGTGGCCTGCTGGGCCGATGGACGGAGAGAGGAGGCGAGCTGGGCCTGTGTGGCGCCTGGGCCAAGGCCCGTGCGAGAGAGAGAAGTGGAGGGGGGAGAAAGGAGCTGGGCCAGCCCGTGGCGCAAAGAGGACGGATGGCGTGCAGGCCTATTCGGCTGGAGCAAGGGGAGGAGGGTAAGTGGGCCAGGCCCGTTCGGCTGAGAGAAGGGAGGGAGGTGGGTCGGCCTGGCTGCTCGGTTGGGCCGCCGGGGGGGGGGG
Source organism: Coix lacryma-jobi var. lacryma-jobi (assembly GCA_009763385.1). Lineage (NCBI taxonomy): Eukaryota > Viridiplantae > Streptophyta > Magnoliopsida > Poales > Poaceae > Coix > Coix lacryma-jobi. The sequence goes on from CM019830.1 coordinate 126,682,633, forward strand.
GGGAAGGAAGAGAGTGGGGGAGGGTTTTGGGCCCTAGAGAAGGAAGGGGTCCTTGCCTTTTATTTTGCTATTGGATTTAAGGAATTTGTAGATACTTGAAAGGGGAATTCAAGAGTGGATTTGAAAAGGGTCTAGAAGGGAACATGAAGAAGTTGGGAAGGATTCCAAGGGTATTTCGTAAAGGGTTTAGAGGGGACATGAACAAGTTGGGGTTGAGTTCAAAAGATCACTTTAGGAAAAAGGTTCAACTGAAGATTTGGAGTGAATTTGTGAACAGGGGTTTGAGAGGAATCAAAGTAGATTCAAAATTTGGAAAAGAGGGGAGAAAAGGGAAAGGAGTTTCCCCGAGTCATGAATTAATATGACCCGAAGATCTTTCGAGGTGGAATGCAAGAGGGATCGGGAAAAGTCCCAAAAAGGAGGAGAGGAAATCACTATGGATTTGTGCACTCCGACTCTGACTCGACTCAAACCCTAAACAGACGATAACTTGGGCAAACTCCTACACGCAAAGCTATATGCATGCAACGTTTCATACTGAGTCGACTCCACGTTGACCTAATGGCTACATGCTCCACACATTGCAGGAAAAGTTTTAAAAAGCTCGTATTTTTGGTTAGTCAAAAACCCGGGTTGTTACAGTCATGCTTGGCGGAGGTTGGACGTGCATCGACATCGGTGTCGTCAAACAGGGTGTAAGCTAGATTTGGACAAATATATATTAAACAATCAATTACATCAATACCTTCTTAATATAACATCCACAGCTCCAGCAAAATGAAATTTTAAACAATCAAGACATTTCTTGGTATATGAAATGAATGGGTGAAAATATAGGTCAGATACAAGACATGTGTTGATGTCGGAAGTGATCTGAATCACACACCAGCAGGGCTAGAACGCCTGAAGAGGTTGCGGATCAACCTGAGACAGCAAGGACCCTGGCTAAGCCGACGAAAACTGATCAAGAGACCGGTCTAAGTCAATTTAGGGTTTTAGATCCCTGTGTTGATAACTCTAGAAATCCTCCCGGGAAGACCCGTCGGGAAGAAGCACGTAGAGGTTGTTCTAGGACCAGCAAGGCCGCCTAGAACGCCGTCGAGCCTCGCCGGGAGACACGCCGAACAACAAAAGGAGAGAGAGGAAAAGGGTAAAAGGGATAGTAGATTGGTTTTGATCGATTAGGATTGAATGTCTCAATCGGCCATGATCCTCTCATATATATAGAGGGGGCTGGTCTTATCCCAATAGGAAACATCTCCAGATACGATCTCTAAATTTCCTACTCGAACTCTATTAAAACATGGAATCCAAGAGTTAGGTAAACCTGATCTTGCCGATCATCGAATCGACTAAATCGGTTTAATGGGCTTTATCAATCCATACTGATTATTTTAACAAAACACCCTTACAAGAGAAGGATCTATATATTAATGCTGGACTCGGTATTCACCACCACCATAAGGCCTCCGACCAGCATCACCTGATCGGACATAACATAACTGGTCGGAAGTCCAAAATGATCAGGTTTATTTGACTTAGACGATTTCGACCCTAATATTACAGGCCGAATACCTCTTCTAAATTCATCTTTATGTGTGACACTTTTGAGTGTCAACATATGCCCCCCTGTTTTAGGTGATCTTTAGCAGAACCTAAAAATAAACCGAATAACAACGATGTCCAACTCATCGGCTATTCGATAATTAAGGATAAATATTCTGATTATTTATATTCTAAGGGCGATACATGTATCGGCCATTGTTTAGAAGGCGCTCAGGCTTCTTGCCAAACACTAGGAAAATATTTTTTCAAATACCTCCCGTTTATTGCTCTTGGGAGACTTTCACCTTGTAACGTCTCTAGCACATATGCATTCCCGAATATCACTTTGATCACTTTATAAGGACCCTCCCAGCTTGGCGACCACTTGCCAAACTTATTGCTCCTCGATCCAAGCGGTAATATAGTATTCCACACCAATTCTCCCACTTGGAACGATTTGCTTCTCACCTTTTTGTTGTAAGCTTTGGCAACCCGGGCTTTGTCTTTCTCCATCTCCTTAAAAGCCTTTAATGTCTTATCAGTCACTTCATCAATGTTGTCCATCATGGTATCATGATACATAACAGCGGATAAATCATTCTGTTTAGCCAGTCTATATGCATTCAAATTTACCTCGACAGGTAACACCGCTTCTTGACCATATACCAGCTCGAAAGGAGTAACTTTCGTAGCACTTTGCCTCGATATTCGATGAGCCCATAGAGCCTCAGACAAAACCTCATGCCACCTCCTTGGGTTATCCTCAATATTCTTTTTGATAAGCCTGATCAAAGTCTTGTTACTAGATTCAGCCTGACCATTAGCTTGAGCATAGTATGGAGACGAATTGAGCATCTTTATCTTGTATAATCCAGCGAAGTCCCGTACCTCTTTAGAGATAAAAGATGTTCCTTGATCTGTAGTTAACGTTTGAGGTATGCTGAATCTATGTATAATATGCTCAGTAATAAACTCAATCACCTCCTTGTGTGTCATATTCTTCAAAGGCACGGCTTCAGTCCATTTAGTGAAGTAATCGGTAGCGACCAGAACAAAACGATGTCCATTTGAAGATGGGGGGTGAATTTGGCCAATGAAGTCTAGCCCCCAACCATGAAAAGGCCACGGTTTGATAATAGGATGAAGCATAGCAGCAGGTGCAAGCTGTATATTTCCAAATCGTTGACATTCTTCACATCCTTTGTAGTAACGAAAACAATCAGCCATCATCGTGGGCCAATAAAACCTAGCTCTGCATAATAGCCATTTCATCTTTGGTGCCGATTGATGTGTACCACAAATACCTTCATGAACTTCTCCCATAGCCACCTTTGCTTGATCAGATCCCAAACAATTAAGCAACAAGTCTTCGGCAGTTCTTCGATAAAGCTCATCATTGTGCAGTACATATTTAAACGCACTCAGCCGAACACTTTGATCAACCTTAGTACTCGGATCACTGAGATATTTTAGCAAGGGAGTTCTGCAATCTTCTAAATCGGTTTCACTTTCATTGGAACTTGACTCGAACCGATTTAGAATTCTTTCACATAAATCAACTGAATTAATCGTTCCAGGATCGACCAGGTCAATCGAACGAATTAACTAACTTGATTCACGAACAACCTGGTCGGCCAAAGTGTCTACCCAAGTATGCTTAATAAATACCTGGTCTCCAGGGTAAGGTGGCCGAACTGGTTTAAAAACAAACTGGTCGGCTTTATGAGTCGACAATACTTCTGCATGCTGTTGCATCGGCTTTACATGAAAATTACGTCTACTGATGCTATAGCCAGATGCTTGTTGAGCTAATATGTTGTCTTTATGATTTTCATGCCTTGGTATATGTCGAATCTGAAATTCGGTAAAATGAGTAATGATATCAAGACACATGACAAGATAAGCATTTAACGACCCTTCTAGGCATTGAAATTCACCGACAACGTGTTGCACCACTAGTAAGGAATCGCCATAAGCCTCAACATGTTTAACCTCCATGGAACGTAATATTTCTAAACCGAATAACAGAGCTTCATATTTGGCTTGATTATTTGTACAAAGGTAATCTAACCAGCTTAGCATTTCCAATTCAGCATCATTAGGAGAAATGATGACCACGCCAACACCTTGGCCCTCCTTACAAGACGATCCATCAAAATAAAGTTTCCATGGAGAAAAAGTAAAATAACTTATTTCATCCTCTAAACTAATACCATGCTCGACAATGAAATCAGCAAGAACTTGACCCTTTAACATTTTCAATGGTTCATAAGTCAAATCAAACTCAATCAACGCATACGCCCATTTACCAATCCTTCCTCTAAGCCCATTTACCAATCCTTCCTCTAAGGATTGGCCGATATAACATGTGCTTAATCACATCAGTCTGACACGCAACAACACATGTACTAGATAGCAAATAATGTCTCATTTTAGCACAAGCATAGTACAAGGATAAGCATAATTTTTTCAGTATGGGCGTACCTTGTCTCGGGATCAAGAAGATGGCGACCAATATAAGCAATTACATATTCTTTAACTCCATCTTCTTGTGTTAAGACAGCTCCAATAACCTTCTCTTCGGCGGCAATATATAATCTGAAAGGGATTCCTCTCTTAGGCGCTCGAAGAACTGGTGGAGACGACAAATATTCCTTTATCTTTTCAAATGCTTCTTGTTGCTCTTCCCCCCAAGTGAACTCAGTTTCATCCTTCAGCTTTAATATAGGGGTAAAGGGAATAATTTTCCCAGACAAGTTTGCAATAAATCTCCTCAAGTAGTTCACTTTTCCCAAGAACTTCTGCAAGTCCTTTTTGCATGTAGGCGCTTGAACTTTCTTGATCTTTTCTATCCTTTTAGGATCAATCTCTATGCCTTTGTCGTGAATGATAAACCATAAAAACTTCCCAGCCGATACACCAAAAGCACATTTTAGTGGGTTCATCTTCAAACCATAGCAGCACATTCTCTCAAACGCTAAATGCAAATCGGCTAAATGAGATACACGAGCACCCAATTTGATCACAATGTCATCAATATACACTTCCATGATTATTCCAATCAAATCATGAAAGATCAGATTCATAGCGCGTTGATAGGTAGCACCTGCATTCTTCAGACCAAACGTCATCACAACCTACTCAAAAAGATCAACAAACCTAGGACAAATAAAAGCCGTTTTGGACATATCCTCCTCGGCCATGAATATCTGATTATAACCAGTGTTGCCGTCAAGTAAACTGACAACCTGATGTCCTGAAGCGTCATTGATCAACATATCGGCTATAGGCATAGGATACTCATCTTTGGGAGTGGCTCTATTTAAATCTCTAAAATCAATGCAAACCCTAATTTTCCCAGTGTCCTTCTTCTCCATAGGCACGATATTAGAGACTCACTCCGCATATCTGCATGGCTGGACAAACCCCACTTGCAATAACCGATTAATTTCCTCTTTAATCCGGTCATATATTGTAGAATTAAAACGACGAGGATGTTGCTTGAATGGTCGGAACCCCGGCTTGATAGAAAGCCGATGCTCAACAAGTTCTCGGCTTAATCCGGGCATCTCCGTATAACTCCACGCAAAGCAATCAACATACTCCTTCAAAAGCGCGATTAATTTTATTTTATAATTGGCTTAAAGATTTTGATTTACAAAGGTCGGCCTAGGTATAGAACCATCCCCAATATCTACTTGTTCTAAAGGGTCGGCCGACGTGAAACCTTGGCCCAACTTATTGAGCTCATCAAAATCATCAATAGCTTCGCAAGTATCGACCTTATAGGTCCGATATTGCTCAACACGATGTTTTAACCAATCGACATTAGCATCCATCAAATTACATGATAATGTTGAACCGATTGTCGATCGGCTTTACAAACACTGGAACAAAACCTTCCCTAGTAACACTAACAAACTGGAAATCAAAAAGGTCTCGACCAGATAAACAAGCAATAGTATCATGCCCCCCCGAGCAAAGGAGCATCGGCCGTAGCTACATAGGCCGATGAATCTGAGTGTACCACCTCAACATCGTTCCCCACCCATTGAATGAGAAACTGATGTAGGCTAGAAGGTATGCACCGATTAGCATGAATCCAGTCACGCCCAAGTATAAGGTTGTAGCTACCTTGTATGTCGGCGACGAAGAAAGTAGTGGCCAAAGTCTTGCTCCCAACGGTCAGCTCCATGGACGCAACTCCTTTGGCCGGAATAGGATCTCCTCCTCTGACTCCCGTGATAGTCATATTGGTCTTGATCAACTCTTCATCAGTGCCACCAAGCTTCTGGTAAAGCGAGTATGGCATCAAGTTTACGATCACCCCGCTGTCGACCAGCATCCTGTGAACTGGTGTACCATTGATGTGACCTTTTATATGCAACGACTTAAGATGATTGACAGTTTCCTCCGACTTCTGGAACACAACAGACTATGTAGCGAAGTCGAACTCCGCCGCTGTCGAATCATCTCCGACCACATAGTAGTCGGCCGATAAGTACACCACATTGACTTCCGCCCTTTCTGTGGAAGGTTCGTAGTCCACCATTAAAGGACCGAGAATGCAATAGCAAGGCGACCAGAGCGGGGTGAATGGGAGCTCAAAAATTTCTCTCAAAACTTTGGCCTTGGTCCCACAAATCAACCCCCAAAAGGTTCGATCAAAACCATAATGCCCACGACCCTTGGAAGAGGGTGGATGATCCCTAGGATCACAGCGAGGCACCACAAAGCGATAGCAAACCAAAAACCAAACGCATCGGCACAAGTTCGATCCTTAGAAATGAGTCCCAAACGTAGATTGAAGGCTACATCGAGAAATCACCAAATACCGATGCTAACAAGTAGCAAGGACACTTAGAGAGGTTCCTAGGTGAACTAAGAAGCCAACCGAGAGGTCCAAAAACCAAGCGAAGAAGTCGGGATAGCAAACGCACTAAAACTCAACAAGCAGCCGACTCCCGGACAGTCCGCCAGTACGGTCCCGGACTGTCCGGCTCAACCGCGGACTGTCCGCGGGGGGATGGCGGACTGTCCGCCGGCAAAATCCCCGAAACAGCACTGTTGCTGCAAGTCCCCTGCACACTCCCGGACTGTCCGCGAGCTCCAACGGCGGACTGTCCGCCGGCCACTCAAAAGCAAAACGGCCGAGGAATACAGCCACTGGTCCGGCTCGTCCCCGACGTGCGGACTATCCGCCGGTCAAACCGCGGACTGTCCGCGACCTCACAGTGAAGGCGATTTCGGTCGCCCTTCACACACAACCTCCAAAATCCGAATCTAATCACAATCCCACGTTCCCAAACTTGGATAAGATGATCACGAGGTAGTTAGGAGACTATCCCCAAGAAATCATCCGCTCAAATCGATTCAATCAACAGGAAATCGAAGGGGAAGGTGTATGAACCGAAAAAGCACCACAAAAACGAAATCGACCCGATCTACTGGAAAGTGAGGAGTTAGATAAATTCCTTCGGTGAAAATGATCTCCTCACTATAAAGAACAAGTTGATTCAAGTGGAATTCAAAAAGATGCAGTAGGGAGCGAGATCGAGTGACGGGAAAATTGCGGAGAAACGAAGAACGCAAAGAACACGAACCAAAACGCGAATCAACACATCGATCTGCAACCGTGTGGCTACCACACGCTACAACATTGAGATTACGGTCTCACTTCCTCAAAATCTCCAGTACACAGAGGTATGGTTCTCTGCGGATCTCAGTTGCTACAGCAAGGGATTGGGAGAGCAGGAAAACCTAGAAGGCAAAGAGCAAATGGCTGAGATAGATGGGGAGGAGGGTGTCTCCCTCTACTTAACCTAAAACTAATTCCTACTCTACCCCTCTCTAATTACAGAGCGAGCCAGCTAAACCCTAGGGTTATTCTGGACCAACTCGAAGATGCTGGTGATCCGACAGCCACGCCCGCACAACTGGTAGCGTTGCCTCGACACAACCTCACCGATTGCCGCCACGTGCCGCCACCGCTCCGCTCGTCCTTTTCCCGGACTTCGCCCCCGGTTTTGAGGCCCAAACCGGGAAACCAGCCTTCACGACCAACCCCCGGTTTTGAGGCCCAAACCGGGAAACCAGCCGACCATCGCCTGAGTTTTGTGGTCCAAACTCAGAAACCCGCAGTAGCCAGGTTTTGAGGCCCAAACCTGGAAATCGTCCTCAGCCCGAGTTTTGTGGCCCAAACTCGGAAACCATCAGCGCCCAGGTTTTGAGGCCCAAACCTGGAAACCGTCCACTCGGTGGTTTTTCTGTGGCTCAACCACCAAACTGAGCCGTAGAGGGGATGCACCGCCCGTGCACCCCGTCCACCGACGCGTGTCCCCAGGTCCTCGACCCAAGCAACACCGTGCCCGCAAGTCTTCGCTCGTCGCTGTCCCAGGCTGTCAGCCACCACAGCTGATCCTCGGGCCACCGGTCCCTCAGTCCAAGCCTCACGTCCGCCCTTCGCCACTCTCGGTCCATCGGCACGGCACGTCTCTACTTGACCTTCACCTTGCCTTTGATCACTATATCTGTGCTCGACACCTGCACAACACAAGCCAAAGAACATGGGCAACGGCTCGACGCAACCAAGCAAAGCAAAGCTAGCCCTCAAGAAGATGTAGAACAGGCTCAACACCGCTAGCGGGAAAGCTCGATACCAATTGGAAAATCAACTGAAAATCAAACAAAACAGAGCTAGCCCTCAAGAAGAGGAAGAACGGGCTCAACACTGCTAGCGAGGAAGCTCGATACCAACTGAAGAGAGCTAGATATCAGCTGAAGAGCATAAAAACAAAGATGCTAGTCCCTCAAGAAAGAGGCAAAGGCTCAACACAACTAGCTACCAACGAATGCTCCGAACCAACTGTTACCAGCTCGAAAACACAACAGCGAGCAAACTCCCCCTCGAGTGGTGCACACAACCAGGAAATCTCCCCCTTAGTTCAACTCGGAAAGCACATGATTTGCAATAGTTTCTCCCCCTTAGTTGAAAATGCACCATCAAGCAAGTTTCTCCCCTTTTGACAAGGGAACTCCCTCTTCCAAAATGCATCTGAGGCAAAATGCAAGTTAGCAGCTTCAGGAATATAGTCAATAGAATGAGAAGATGATCGACAGAGTGCTGATCCGATGACTCATAAAATGCACAGAATGCTAGCAAAAGCTCAAACTGATCATCAAATGTGAAATGAGAACAAGTGAGCAGTTTTCAGCCAAAAGGTATTCACCATCAAAATAGCACCAAACATGTATAAACAGGAAGTCAAACAAGTGCTAAGAATGTATACAAGGTGAACTACCCCTAGCACAGTTCAACCATCATGCTATAGAATGAAACATAGACTTGTGTATTCAAATTTTATCGGAATTGCAGCGGTTAAATTACACAAGTTTAAATTTCAGCATGTGATTGCGAGAGGTTGAAAGCTTGTCATCGCCTAACTTTTCAACTGTGCGAAGCCTATGCAGAAGCAATCAGAAGCTTAAAGCAACAGTTTCGGTCATACACTACACAACTCAAGTTTAACTCAAAGTGCAATGAGAAACAGTCTCGAAACTGTGATGTGCTGACAAGCAGTCCCGTCTCGATCTTTCCAAATCATTTAACTTGGTTCAAATTTTATTTCAGAATATGAACATACCAAGCAAGTGAATGACTCAGAACTAGAGACATAGCAACCTAGCATATATGAAAAGCACGAGTGAATTCTACACATCCTACACATGCTAGTTGCATATCTCAATGGTGAACAGTTTCAAGTTTTATGTTCATTAAGCAGGTTCACCATTCAAAAATAGCTCAGCTCACAACATGCATTAGTGATCAGAAAGAGCATAAGCTACAAGCATCATCATAAAGCATCAGAGCAAATACTAGACAGAGCATAGCCACATTCTAAAGATTATATTCATGAAGCTCTGAATGTAAATATGCAAGATGAAATGGAAAGATGCATGAAGAAACCAAAATGAAAAACACAAAGTCAGTTCATAATACAAGAATCAAAATGTTTCCCCCTTCTAAAAGGGGAAACACACACCAAGCTCACCTCTCAACCTAGCAAAAGCTGATTGGTCCAAAGGCTTGGTGAAAATATCAGCCAACTGATGATGAGTATCGACATGGCGAAGGTCGATATCACCCTTCTCATAATGGTCTCGCAGAAAATGGAAGCGCACATCAATGTGTTTGGTCTTAGAGTGCAGCACGGGGTTCTTAGCAACGCTAAAAGCACTCGTGCTGTCACAAAGCAAAGGAACGCGAGAAAAACTCAGACCAAAATCACGCAAAGTGGTCATCATCCAAAGCAACTGGGAACAGCAGCTAGCCGCAGCAACATACTCAGCCTCCGTGGTAGACTGGGCGACACTAGACTGCTTCCGAGAAGACCACGATACAAGAGAAGATCCAATAAACTGACAAGTCCCAGAAGTGGACTTGCGATCAATACGGCAACCAACAAAATCGGCATCAGAATAACCGCAAAGGGAGAGGGTGGAGGAAGCAGAATACCAAATCCCAAACTCTGGAGTGAAGCATAAGTACATCATAATGCGCTTGACCGCTTGACGGTGAGAAGTGCGCGGCGATGACTGAAATCGCGCGCACAGACACACCGCGAACTGGATGTCCGGGCGTGTCACCGTCAGGTACAGCAGCGACCTGATCATACTCCGGTACTCCTTCTGGTCCACAGCTTCTCCATCCACATCCGCATCCAGGGCCACCGTGGTCGGCATGGGTGTTGGAAGATGCTTGGCCTCACCCATGTCGAACTTCTTCAAGATGTCCTTAGTGTACTTGCCCTGGTGCACGAACGTCCTCTCTCAGGATTGCTTGATTTGCAACCCGAGGAAAAACGTCAACTCGCCCATCATGCTCATCTCAAACTCCCTGCTCATAGTGTATGCAAACTTGGCAACCAAAGCGTGAGAAGAACCACCAAAAATGATATCATCCACGTAAATCTGGACTAAGAGAGTATCATTGCCTTGCTTGAGGAGAAAGAGCATTTTATCCACACATCCCATTTTAAAACCCTTAGCAAGCAAAAAGGTTTTCAACCTATCATACCAGGCTCTAGGGGCTTGTTTCAAACCATACAAAGCTTTGTGAAGTTTAAAGACATGGTTTGGAAACTTGGGATTTTCAAAACCAGGGGGTTGTCTCACATACACTTCCTCTTCTATGTAGCCGTCTAAGAAGGCACTCTTGACATCCATTTAAAAAAGTTTAAACCCTTTGGATGCAGCAAAAGCCAAGAGTATCCTAATTGCCTCCAAACGAGCTACATGAGCAAAAGTCTCCTCATAGTCTATCCCCTCCTTCTGACTATACCCCTGGGCTACTAGTCTGGCCTTGTTTCTCACAACATGGCCATCCTCTCCTTGTTTGTTTTTGAAAACCCATTTTGTCCCAATAGGGTGACACTCAGGAGGAAAAGGAACCAAAACCCAAACCCGATTTCTTTCAAAATTTTCAAGCTCCTCATGCATGACATTGACCCAATCTGGATTAGATAAAGCATGTCCAACATCTTGGGGTTCAAAATCAGCAACAAATGCAGAATGAGCAAAGTGAGAGATTTGTTGTGACCTTGACCGAGTGACACGTTCGCCGATGCTGCCGATCATCTGCTGAGGTGGGTGTTGGCGCTGGATGTGTCGTGGCGCCTCCCGAGCTGATGTAGCCTCCCCCTCAACGGCAGCTGGTGCCTTCTCGGGTACAAAAGGTACCGCTCGAGGTGGCGGATCCCACGGCCCCCAAGTCGAAGAAGAGGGATCGGGGCTATGAGCCATAGTAGAAGCCGCTCTTTGTGGCACAACAGGTGGAGGAGGTGCTGGGTCATCCATCCCTTCAGCACCCTCTTCCTCATCATCAAAAAGAGGCTCGCCAGCCTCATGATCACCTGCACGCTCAAAATGAGAAGAAAGACAAACCATGGTCTCGTCAAAGGTGACATCTGATGTCTCCATGACTCAGTTAGTATCAAGGTCAAGTACACGATATGCGCGAGTATGAGTGCCATAACCCAAAAATACACCGTCAGAAGAATGAGACTCGAATTTGTCCAAGTTGCCCTTTTGAGTATAAAACAATGGCAACCGAAGACTCTAAAATAACTCACCTTGGGCTTTCTTCCAAAACGTAACTCATAAGAAGTCTTTTTCAAGAAAGCTCGGAGAAAAATGCGATTGGAAATGTAGCATGCAGTGCTCATAGCTTCGGCCCAATATCGCCTAGGAGTCCTATGCTCATCGAGCATCGTCCTGGCCATCTCTACAAGGGTCCGATTCTTCCTCTCTACAACACCATTCTGTGGCGGTGTGTAGGGAGAAGAAAACTGATGCTCTAAACCCAAAGAGTTACAAAACTTCTCAAAATCCGAATTCTTGAATTCGGAACCATTATCACTCCTAATAGCTCGCATCGAGTTCAAAGGGAACTCATTCTGAAGACGCAAAATCAGATTGCGAGCAAAGGAGAAAGTCTCGGTCTTCTCAGCTAAAAAGAAGACCCACGAATATCTCGAGAAGTCATCAACAACAACAAGCACATACCACTTCCCCCCAACCGAGCTCACCCGAGCCGGACCAACAAGGTCCATGTGCAAAAGCTCTCCAGGGCGCTTGGTCATGACCTGAGTCACTGGATGGTGGGGAGCGGCAACCATCTTCCCATGTCTACAAGAATGGCAAACAAGATCCTTCTCCATGGATAACTTGGGAAATCCTCAGATTAGTCCAAGTGAACTAAGTCTTGCAAGCAAGTCGAAGCTCAAATGTCCTAGTCTCCTATGCCACTTCCAAAGATCAGAGGAGGAGGGTCCAGCCAAAAGACAACGAGAAATGCCAAAAGACTGAGAAATCCGCACGAAAGACTTTCCCAAAGGGCGAAATCACACAAACAAGATTTCCCTGAGGATCCAAAATACGACTGAGATTCGGCTTAAAATGAATCTCATAGTCGTCATCAAAGAGTTGCGAAACAGAAAGAAGGTTAAAATGCAAGTTAGAAACAAGAGCAACATCGCGCAACACAAAGTGCTCATTAACTCGCACCGACCCACGAGACAACACTTTACCTTTGCTATTGTCGCCGAAGGTGATAAACTCCTTTCCAGCGACCGGACTAAGACTGGAGAACCACTTGGCGTTTCCGGTCATGTGCCTCGAGCAACCAGAATCCACCAACCAAACGTTCTCCAATTGTTTAACCTACATCAATAAAAAGACATAGGGTGAGCATACGGTCCAACACTGGGGTTAGTGAAGTAGGAAGAATACCAGTGTTGGGCCGGCTGCTCAAAAGAATGGTTAGCAGAAAAACCATTCCTAGCACGCCTACGGGAAGAGCGATCACCACGTAGAGGAAAACGTGGTCCGCTAAGGGAGGAGCGTCCATCGTGAGAATATATATGATGAATGATTGACGTTGTGAGGAAGGTTTGAGGCTTTTACCCGGTTGAGTCATTATCTCACTATGTGCTTAATGCTTATGAACCGGTGGCGTTGAGTTGTGTGTTTACCGTATTGGTGTGCGTGTGCGACATGTGTCTCTTGGCTGTGCTGATGTGCAGGTGTGGAGCTTGGATACAGTGGTCAATGGCAAGGTGAAGGTCAAGTAGAGACGTGCCGTGCCGACGGGTCGGGAGCGGTGAAGGGCGGACGTGAGGCTTGGACTGACGGACCAGAGGGCCAGAGGACCAGCTGTGATAGCTGGCACGTGGCATCGGCGAGCGAGAGCACATGGGGATGTGTGGTGCATCGGCCGAGTCGGGACGAAGACGATGGCGTCGTGGCACTTGGCGGGAGGTCAGACACGGGCTTGCGTGTGGCGCAAGTGCCGTCGGCCGAGTCAAGAAGGAAGGCGAAGGCGTTGTGCCTGGCATGGAGGCTCGACATGCATCGGCATCGGTGCCGGTGGTCGGGGTGTGCGAACCACATCCCATCTACGGCGCGGGTTCGGTAGTTGAGCCTCAAAAAGCTACCCTCAACGGTTTCCGAGTTTGGGCCTCAAAACTCGGGGTGGCCGGTTTCCGAGTTTGGGCCTCAAAACTCGGCGAGGACGGTTTCCATGTTTGGGCCTCAAAACCTGGGCTCGCGGGTTTCCGAGTTTGGGCCTCAAAACTCGGGGTGGACGGTTTCCAGGTTTGGGCCTCAAAACCTGGGCTGGCAGGTTTCCCGGTTTGCGCCTCAAAACCGGGGGAAGGTCCAAAAGGACGGTCGACACGTGGTGGCGTGGAGAGGCTGGCGCGGCGGCGAAGCTATCCATGAGAAGGCGCGGTGGTCGACGGTGGCGGCACGTGGCGGCATCCTGGAGCTTGCGTCGAGGCAAAGCGAAGGATGAGAAGGCGCGTGGCCATCAGATGGAAACAGTCAAGTCTGGACGGTTTACCCCTAGGGGGTATTTGGGTTGAGTGCTTCATGTGAGGGCATTCTGGTCTTCGGACGTGCGCCTATATATATGAAAGGGGCTGGTTAGGGCAGCCCATCCTTGGACGAGGTCTCTCTCATTTTGTGCTTGTGAGAGAAGGCTAGGGTTAGAGGAGAGTTGGCTCTTGTTCTTGAGCTTTTCACCATCCAAGCTTTGTGTTTCTAGGAGTGGCTTGTAGCCCGACACCGAGTGCTTAATCAATCATCCATTCCGCTGATTCCAAGGATCAAATTCGTGCTTTAATTTGTCTTGCGATTTTGTTCTTTGCGTTTGCACGTTTTCCCCTCTTTCGATCTTCACGAGAATTCTTGTTTCGAGGGAAGATCCGCAAATCCGTTTGAACCATCTTGTGTAGCTTCGTGAGAGTCTTCTTTCTACCGAAGGAATTTCTCCAATACCTCACAAACTCACAGATCGGGCGGATTTAGTTTTGGGATCGAGTTCTTGCCCGTTCTTCACTGTTTTCTTCGATTTACCGATTTGGAGTTGGGTTCGAGCCATGATCTCTTAGGAGTAGCTCACTAACATCCTTGTGATCCCTCACACGAAATTTGAGCCCTAGTGCTTTTGATTTGAGGGAGATCGGGTCGATTCGGTGGACGAACAGAGGGCTGATCGGGGTGACCGGACGCTGCATCGAAGCGACCGGACGCACCCTGTCAGAGTCCGGTCATTGAACACCCGCATTGTCCAGTTCACGCGTGGTGACCGGACGCTGACCTGGACTTGACCGGACGCACCCCGTGCTGAGTCCGGTCAGCTCCAGAGAGCATTTTGTGCGATCGGACGCACTGGCAGTGACCTGACCGGACGCACTTGGCCAACGTGACCGGACGCACAGGTAGCACTGTTCACCGTGGCTACGCTATGACCGGACGCATTGTGCACTTGACCGGACGCTCCCTAGTGCAGAGTTCGGTCATGAACAGAGAGCATCCAGAGAGGCTTTTCTCTGACCGGACGCGTCCGATCGATCCTGACCGGACGCACCTCAGAGTCCGGTCAGTGCAGTGATTGCACGTTTTTGTCCGTTTCTTTTGCGTTAGAGCTCCGATTTGAGATCCGCTTTTTGCGTTGGATTCCCGACTCTGTGCTCTACAGAAACCGGGCTTCCCGCTTTGCGAGATAGCCTAAATCCCCCTCGCGTTGCTCGGGGGAGGTTGAGGTTACCCAAAGTCCATTTTGTCACTAGTTGACTTGCGTGGATTTGGGCGAGGGATCTTTTGTGGTGTCCCGCTATGTTCCTAGGGAACATCCACCCATTCTCTTGGGTCGTGGACATCACGTGTGTCGGTCTTGCTCTTGGGGTTGATTTTGTTGGGACAAAGGCCAGAATTTCCGAAAGAAATTTTTTAGGTTCCCATTCACCCCCCCTCTGGTCGCCTTGCTTTAGCATTTTCGGTCCTTCAATTGGTATCGGAGCCAGTTAAGGATCTCTCTACCTTAACCGGTTCCGGATCCGCGAAGGCGACCTTTTGAGAGCAGTTGTGTTTCTGACTTTGCTTGTCGAGGTGTTGAGCTTGTGTTTTGGCTAACACTAACAGTGCTTTTTAGAAATGGCACCAAGTTCTTCTTCCAGTGTGTCTTTGTCCTTAGGATTGAGTCTTGGACATGCGATTAAGGACGACACTTTGGGAAGAAGGAGGAGTGCGGCTCTTGAGGTGGAATGTGAGGTGGAAGCTTTGCTGGACTTCCTAGGAGATGATGAGCATTCAACGGAGGATCGTATACGTGAACTTGGCAAGGCCAAGAAAGGTACACTTCTCGCTAGTCTTGGGATTTTGTCCCAACGATTTAAAGCTTGTTGTGATGATAACCTGAGATATGATGAGCTTTGTGATACCTTGCATAGAAAGATCAAGAAATTGAAATGCTCCATCACTAGGTTAAAATGTGGCATTTTTCATTGGAAGTCTAGTGCATCTTTACCTTGCACCTCTTGTAGTGACATGGTTAGGAAGAATGATGAGCTATGCTTTTCTCTTGCTAGCTTAAAATCTGAGAATGAAATGTTGAAATCAAATGCTTTCATACCATGTCTTGTTTGCTTTGACTTGCGCAAGGACCTTGTTTATGCTAAATCTGAAATAGCCTTACTTAGGTCAAAAGCTTCTTTACCATGTGGTTCTTGTGAGTCTTTGCTTGCTGAAATTGATAAACTAAAATTGACGCACACCACATGTGTAGATGAACTTGAGCATGCTAGGGTTGAAATTATTGAGATAAATGCTAGGCCTTGTAGCTTGTGCTCTTTGAATAAAAATGCTTGCCTTACTTCTTGTGCTATTCATGATTCTTTGCTTGATGTGAATGATGATGTTTCTTCCACCAATCTCATGTGCACATCATGCATTGACTTGGAAAAAGAAGTTTTGGCTTTGAGGGTTTTGCGCGATGATATGAGCGCCAAGTTGGTTGAGCACAATGATATGAGTGCCAACCTTGAAAAAGAAATTGAACTCTTGCGTACCACATATGCCGAGTGCATTAGAGAGGAGATGGAAAATCTTAAAAATGCTCCGTGTGGTACTTGTGATCGCCTCATGTTTGAGAATGAGGTTTCAGCTAAAAGATGCAAGAGTCTTTGTGCAAAGTCTTTTGAATCACGCATTTCATGCGACTTCGATGTTGGTGTTTCCAAGTCTGCATCTTTGCAACCGGAGTTGAGTTCTTGTGTTGTGCATGAGTCTTTTGACAGTAGCACTTGTGCCAAGGTTTCGGATAGCTCTTTCATAGCTACTCCTAACCTTGCTGATTCTTCGAGTGATGTCCAAGGGACTTCTCTTGGCAAGGGTGCTTCTCGTATTTTTGGGACTCATGCTCTCAATCCGGTTTTCCATTGCACCTTTTGCAAGAGGGATGGACACTCATTTGATTTTTGTTTCCGCCGTGTCAAACACGAGCGACGTATTCGAGCTAAGGCTTTTAGGAAGCCACGTAGCCTTTCCCATGGCACATGTGCTCCTAGTGATGGCACCAAGTTGAACGTTGATGCTTCTTGTTCTAAGTCCCAAGGGACTTCTCACTTGTCGGAGAATGGTATGCCTTCCGATAGGCCTTTGTACCATTGCTCTTTTTGTGAGAAAGATGGGCATCAAGAAAGCTTTTGCTATCGGCGTGCCAAATGTTTGCGCCAAGCTCGCTCTTCTAGGAAGATGGTGGTTCATAGCCCTTCTCATGGGATGAACGCTTGTGCTCCTAGTAGGAAGCCCCTCTTTGTTGATGGGTTTTATGACTCCTTTTCTAGTGGGTTAGGTCATGATCGTGGACATGCCTCTAGTGCTTCTTCTCTTGGTCCACGTCATGCTTCTCATGGTGCTTCTATTGGTTCTTCTACAAAAACCTTGGAAGATGTTTGCCTCTTTTCCCATGGTACGACTTGTTCTTCTCCTCGAGTTGTCCTTTTGAAGAATGCTTCCAAGGATGTTTCAAAACCGAATTTGAACCATCATTTGCATCATGCTAACCCACATGATCAGTTGAGTGCTCCTTTGAGAGTTGTGACCAAGTCTTGGGTTCCCAAGTATATGCTTGCTAACCCTTCGGGATCCAAGGCTCGGGTTACTTTGTCCTCTTGTGTGTAGGTGTGAGGACGCGGGGTGGAGAACATGCGCCTGATGGGACTTGGTCTTTTAGATGTGACCAAGATTTGATGGTTCTCTACACCTCGCTTAGTTTTGCCTCCAAAGAGGCTTTTGCAGCTTGGTGAGCTTTCTTTTACACTCATACCCTGTACATCCATGATTTATGTCTTGTGGTATGAAATGGTCTTTCATGTGCTCACTTGTATAGTTATTGCATGTACATTTTCTCTTGTATCATGTTTTGTTTTAGTCTAGCATGTGCTATCTTGTATATCATGTCATGCTAGCCTTCTGTATAGTTTTGGTGGCTATTCCACTTTTCATGCTAGTCTGTGATCCTCATGAACATTATGCCATGCTTTACCTTTTTTCTCCATGAGCTTTACATGTAGAGGTATGATGTTCATTAGGTATCACTTTTCAGGTGCTAGTTTTGGTTAGCTACATGTACCCTGTTGATATGATTAGTTTGAGCACTAGCCTTTCCACAATTTTATCATGTTACATGCTTTTGGATCTATTGCTATTATTATCTTGCGTTGTAGCATGTGTTGAGGTTTAGGCTGTGTTTGGGTAGATCATGTCTTTAGGCTGCATTTTGCTATATAGTGCTTTTATCCTGTTGCATGGTAGTTTTGACTAGTTTGAGTTCAGATCTCCTTGCGGTATCATTCATAGGTAGATCTCTTTTTGTTGAGAGTTCACCTTATGCTTATTATGTGACTAACCATTTTCGTGGAGACCTTGAGGTCACACTGGACGAGACAACGCCTTGTGTTTCTTCTGCTTTTGAGTGTGCAGGAGAACAGGAGCCTGGAGAGAGCATTTCGGCTCACGGACCCAATCCCACTTCTTCCACGACTTGGGGTTCCGTTCGAGCAGCTCTCCAGCGAGCACTAGCTGCACCTGTGGGAGCGACAGCATCAGGCGAGGGGGAGACGACTTCGGCAAGGCAGGCGCCTCGGAGTTCAGCAGTTTCAGGCGTCCCCTCGGGTATCACACCAGTAGGCGGTCATGCGCTTCATGAGGTACCTCCGACACACTTCTGAGTTCGGATTTTGGTACTCCTCTTCTTCCTTGACCTCTTTTTGCTGTGTGGTCTTTTCGATGTCAACTTTGCTGGCTGTCGCTTGAGCGTTTCTTGGCTCTTCTCTTGTGAGTTTGGTGCGTGTTTCCCTTTTAGTTGGGGAAGCATTTTGCTTGCTGTATCTTAGATGGGTTTCTCCGATACCCTTTTGTTTTGGGTTTTCCTTTTTAGGCTAGTTTTTCTTTGTCTTTGGTAAACTAGCTTTTGCATGCATTTCATCATGTATTCTAGTGCATTTTAGAGCTTCATGTTTCGAGCAATGAGAATGAGGCTATGCTCTTTTTGGTATGCCCTGTCTATTCATGATGATGCTTGTAGCTTAGGCTCTTTTTGATCACCTGATACATGTTATGAGCTAAGCTATTTTTGCAAATTGTGCTTGATTAATCAACTATGAAACCTTTAATTTGTTCACCATTGGGATTGGCAACTAGCATGGGTAGGATGTGTTGAGATCACTTGTACTATCTTGTGTATGCTAGGTTGCTATGTCTCTTGCACTGAGTCATTCACTTGCTTGGATTATTCATATTTACCTTGTGCTTAAAATTTGATCCAAGTCTAAGTGAAATGAAAAGATCGAGATGGGATTGCATGTGTCAGCACCTCACGGTATCGAGACTGTTTCTCATTGCACATTTGAGTTAAACTTGAGCCGTGTAGTGTAAGACCGAAACCGGTGCTTTAAGCTTCTGATTGCTTTTCTTGCATAGGCTTAGTGTCACACCCGGTTTTAAGAACAAAACCAGGTATACACCATATGTGAGCCCAGGAAGTCAAATCTCACATATAGCCACAAATAAAGGGTAATATCGAAAGACAATGCTCTTATATAACGTATATAAAACAAAAGAACATAACCTTAAAGAGCAGACAGCGGAAAGACACTCCGATCTTCAGATGGAGGCACCAACTTCACAGGGACAACTGACTGGTTGACCACAAGCCTAAGCTTCTCCAAAGCTTAACTCTCTGAGGTGTGGGGAAAAGCAAGAGTGAGTCCATGTTGAACTCCACAAGTATAGCAACAAGTGATATAGATCCCAAGTTTCATGATCAATGTAACATAAATAATGAATAGCATAAAATAGTAAATAATGAACATGTTAACCAACAAAAGTCATAAATGTAAAAGTCTTCAAGGCCGCTCGTGTCCTTGAGCAAGGCTGATATATCAGTTTAATAAACTTCGCGCAAAGGTGTACACTTTCACTACGAGACGTGAATTGCCCTTTCGCCCGAGGTGATCAGCCTCTTAACTCACTTCCAAGGAAAGTCGGCAGGGTTCACGATGAAGCCTTTCAAAGGTTCGTCTAACAAGTTAGGGCCGCTAGGTTTCCCCATCAATAAGCATGAATCTCCCCTACAAGCGGTGACTAACAAAAGACAAAATGCACCAACTTGGTCGGCCAAGACCATACAGATCGAAGCCCCTCTTGCGCCTTTCGGTAACCTCTAACAAGCTAGAAAAGATCCTCATACTGAGCTAAAGCCAGAGCCATATAACCCCCAACAGTTGCACTGTAAATCCCGAAGGTTCTTGTACAGATAATTTCTTAAGTTGCTAATAAGTCATTTTTATCATTCGATGCATACATTAATTAAGTAACATGATCATGATTGCGAAAAGAAAACTCGATTGCTATACTTGCCTTAAACTCAAGATCCTTCTTCTGTTGACTTATATACTTCCAAAGGTTGACTCTTGATCTTGAACTCTTGATCACGAACTTCTTCTTGATCACCAACGTACAACTCACCGACTGGACATACGATCACAGAACACCACACAAGCATCCAAAAGCAGTCATGCAAAGCAAACATAGCCTATAATTAGAACAGTACATCATTCATAAGAAAACAAGATAAAGAGTTTTGAAAACTGATCTACGTGCCACTACGGTCACACAGACGTGAAGATCACTCTAAACGGAGTTGAAACGAAAAAGATATGATCTAAACAAGATTAAAGACACTAATTACTAGATTAGATTTAACTCAAATTTCAATTACAGAAAACAGTGATGAAAGTTATATAGCTTGAAAGAACTTTTCGAAACGAATCTAACGCAAGTTGAACGGACTAAATCGGAGCTAAAACGAAGAAGTTATAGGGGTTTAAAGTCAGTGGCAGTTTTGTAAATAAATTAAACTTGATTTTGTAATTTTCAATTAAATAAAACAAATCTGATTTTTGGCTGGACTGCGCCTCGTTATGGAGAAAGCGCAGGGACTTTGTTGAAAGTTTCTCATGACTCAATGAACAGGTCAAGATGGAGCGCGGGTTGATACATAGAAACTTGAGGGGCTCTTTAGCAAAACATCAGCCGAAGGGGTATCGGCTATTGTGGGCGGTTGGATCTGAAACCGATGGATGAGATTTGATCACGGAGGGAGGACGGCGGATTCTATTTTGAAGAAACCGAGGGGTTCTTTATCAAAAGTGTCGTCGAAGCGGTATGGGGTGTTCCTGGCCATTGGATCAGGATTGGAGGGTCCCGGTTAGATCGGGAACGGCCAGGCGGCGCTGTTCACCGGAGTTGAGGTGGGAGCGGTGGTCCATGGCGGCGCCATGGCCGGACTGTGGCGGCGCTGCTCGAACTCGAGCTAGAAGGCGATAGAGACCATAGGAGTTAGTTCAATCGAACCAGGAGCTCAAGGAGATCTCACCTGACCCAACAATGTCGACGGGGAGACCTCAGGGATGGCTGGCGACTCGGTTAGGCGGCGGCGGCTCTGAAAACACGACGGCAAGCAATTAGACCATCAAACAGAGGGGGAAGATGAGGAGAAAAGGCTCGGCTAGCTTCGGGAGATCAAGACGGAGCGGTAGGAACCTCTTGCGGGCGTTGGAACACGCTGGCACGACGAGCAGACAGCCGCGGAGATCTTGCGGTTGCGGAGCTTTGGTGTCGGCAATTTAGGGCACGAGAGCTCGAAACTACAAACAGGGAAAGGCGGCGGGGGACTCGGGAGACTTATAGGAGGGCTCGGGTTTGGGGAGCAAGGCAAAGAGGAGACGTAGGGGAGGAGGAGTCGGAGCTCAGGCTCGAGTCCCGGCCGGACACAGGAGGAAGGAGGCACTGACAGGCGGGGACGCGGTGTCAGCGAGGGAGAAGGCGAGCGCGCTGCTGATGCAAACGCGAGCGTTCTTGGGCTGGCGGCGTGGTTGCGGAGCTGGGCCAGTTGGCCAGATCGACGTGGGCCGCGCAAAAGGGAGAGAGGGTCGGCCTGATGCGGGAGAAAGGAGGGAGCGGTGGGAGCTGGCTGGGCCGGGGCGATGCGGCCCAAGAGAGAAGGGAGGGGGCGCTCGGGCTGGGCCACTCGGGCTGAAAGGAGGAAAAAGGGCAGGCCTTCGGGCCAGATAGGGAGAAGGGTGAGGGAAGAGAGGGAAATGCCTTTTCATTTTTCCTTTTTGATTTAAAAAAAAGTATTCTCAAAACCAATTTGAAATCCTCTCAAACTTTTGATTTGAAACTTTAGGAGAAACATCAAGTTTTGAAATTTTAAACTTTTCCAAACTTTTTGAGAAACAAAAGGACTTTATTTTCAAAACCCTTTTATAAGAAATACATTTTAAATTGGTTTCTAAATCATTTTGAATTCAACTTGAGTTTTAACCAAAACCACACATCACAAAAACTCAAATGCTCCAACATGAATGCACAAACATGTTTCTAAACCCTAGGATAAATTTTAATTTAGAGAAAATTTTATTTCCCTATATTTTATGAGCACAAATATTCATAAACAAATCATTTTAACTCTAATTTAAGAAATGCAAATTTCAGGGTGTGACACTTAGCCCGGTTGAAAAGTTAGGCAATGACCATGTTTTCAACCTCTCGCAATCACATGCTTTTAATTTGAACTTGTGTTAATACCGCTGTAAATTCCGATAGAATTTGATAATGACACAAGCATTTGCTTCATTCTATGGCATGATGATTGAACTTTGCTAGGGGTAGTTCACCTTGTATACTTGAGTTAGCATTTGCTTGATTTCCTGTCTATTCATGCTAAGTGCTATTTTAGTGGTGGACTCCTTTTCAAATGGCTTAAAACTGCTCATATGCTTAATTGTTCATATTTCGTATTCATTTGATTAGTTTGAGCCTTTGCTAGCATTTGTATTGATTGCTACACTTTCAGGGCAGCATCCTTTTGAGCATCTTTTCATTCTGGTTGCTATACACTTGAAGCTATTGCATTGTGCATATCATGCATTTTAGCTTAGTGTTCATACCCCCAGCTCCGATACACTTTGTGGTCATTTTCAATGCTTTTCATAACCCCCATATGCTTTTGGTTGATGACTTGTCTTGTATTTGTGTCAACTTTGTGGAGAAATGTCAAAACCCCTCAGCATGTTCCCTTTTGTCAAGGGGGAGAAGCTGTTTGCAAGGGGGAGTTTTTGTGTTGGCACAACGGGGAGAGTCATGCATTTTCGGGAGAGCTTTGAGCTAGGGGGAGTTTAGCTCTTTTATGTCCTTCTTCAATTGGTATAGCTCTTTTATGTGTTTCAATTGGTATCCATCTTTTGGTATGGAGTGTTTTCGGTGTCATGAGCTTTGTTGCATAGCTTTTGTGTATAGGCTTGCTTTCAGGGGGAGCCGCTTTTGTCTTGCTGCTTCTCCGCGTGCTCCGAGTGTTTGTGCTCCATTTAGTTTTGAAATTCTCCTTGTGTTTCTCTCAGTCGGTATCGAGCCTGCTAGTCGTGTTGAGCTGTTTTTGCCTCTCTTTTGAAGGACTAGCAGTTTTTGCTTGGTATTTTCGATTGGTATGGACCCTTCAGCTAGTTGCATCGAGCCTATGTGCCTCTGTCTTGAGGAACTAGCTGTTTTCACCAATTTTGGCTGTTTGTGATTGATATCGAATCTGCTAGTTGTGTTGAGCCTCTGTGCCTCTATCTTGAGGGACTAGCAATTTTGCATTATAATGCGTTGTTTCAGCCTCAATTGGTATCGAGCCTTGAGCTAGTGGTGTTGAGCCATTTTCTTCCTTTTCTTGAGGGCTAGCTCATTTTTGACTTGGTTGCGTCGAGCCGTTGCCCATGTCTTTGGGAACCAAGTCTTTCGCTCTGTGTGATCGAGTTTTGCTCTTTTATGAGTTGTTGCTCCGATCCCTTGCTTGGTTGCGTTGAGCCGTTGCCCATGTCTTTGGGGACCAAGTTATGTTCATTTCAAATTGCCCCCTCTTTAGCATTTCTTTGGCTTTTGGGCATTTGAATGGATAATCTTCTCATGACAAGTGACTTTGTTCTTTGCCCTTCTATGGCTTTTGATCACTTGAATGAGATTTTCGGTTTTGGTATCTCAAACCATCTCTTGTGCCAAGTTTTTGTCAATTCAATCATCAAGGGGGAGAAAAAGGGGGAGAAATTTCGACCCAAGTGAACCCAAGTGGATAAGTACCTTGGTTTCTTTTGTGATGATCCAAGTGAACCCAAGTGGATAAGTACCTTGGTTTCTTTTGTGATGATTATTTGACAATTTTATTTGAGATTGGTTTTTGAATGCCTTTTGGGATTCATGAACTCCTATCTTCTCTTGTCTCTTCGGTTGTGTGGAGGCTTTGCCCGCTTTTCCCGTTTCTTTCGGGACCGAGAGCTTTTATTTGGAGTTTTCATGATCCTTCCTCATATCAAGTCGCCTTGTGTTTGCTTTTGCTTGGCTTTTGGGCAATTGAATGAGGCTTGCCTTCAAACCCTTCCTTTGTGGTTTTATTTTTAGTCAATGCATTCATCAAGGGGCAAATTGAGAATATATATGATGAATGATTGACGTTGTGAGGAAGGTTTGAGGCTTTTACCCGGTTGAGTCATTATCTCGCTATGTGCTTAATGCTTATGACTAACCGGTGGCGTTGAGTTGTGTGTTTACTGTGTTGGTGTGCGTGTGCGACATGTGTCTCTTGGCTGTGCTGATGTGCAGGTGTGGAGCTCGGATATAGTGGTCAATGGCGAGGTGAAGGTCAAGTAGAGACGTGCCGTGCCGACAGACCGGGAGCGGTGAAGGGCGGACGTGAGGCTTGGACTGACGGACCAGAGGGCCAGAGGACCAGCTGTGGTAGCTGGCACGTGGCATCGGCGAGCGAGAGCACATGGGGATGTGCGGTGCATCGGCCGAGTCGGGACGAAGACGATGGCATCGTGGCACTTGGCGAGAGGTCGGACACGGGCTTGCGTGTGGCGCAAGTGCCGTCGGCCGAGTCAAGAAGGAAGGCGAAGGCGTTGTGCCCGACATGGAGGCTCGACATGCATCGGCATCGGTGCCGGTGGTCGGGGTGTGCGAACCACATCCCGTCTATGGCGCGGGTTCGGTAGTTGAGCCTCAAAAAGCTACCCTCAACGGTTTCCGAGTTTGGGCCTCAAAACTCGGGGTGGCCGGTTTCCGAGTTTGGGCCTCAAAACTCGGCGAGGACGGTTTCCAGGTTTGGGCCTCAAAACCTGGGCTCGCGGGTTTCCGAGTTTGGGCCTCAAAACTCGGGGTGGATGGTTTCCAGGTTTGGGCCTCAAAACCTGGCAGGTTTCCCGGTTTGGGCCTCAAAACCGGGGGAAGGTCCAAAAGGACGGTCGACGCGTGGCGGCGTGGAGAGGCTGGCGCGGCGGCGAAGCTATCCACGAGAAGGCGCGGTGGTCGACGGTGGCGGCATCCTGGAGCTTGCGTCGAGGCGAAGCGAAGGATGAGAAGGCGCGTGGCCGTCGGATGGAAACTGTCAAGTCTGGATGGTTTTACCCCTAGGGGGTATTTGGGTTGAGTGCTTCATGTGAGGGCGTTTTGGTCTTCGGACGTGCGCCTATATATATGAAGGGGGCTGGTTAGGGCAGCCCATCCTTGGACAGGGTCTCTCTCATTTTGTGCTTGTGAGAGAAGGCTAGGGTTAGAGGAGAGTTGGCTCTTGTTCTTGAGCTTTTCGCCATCCAAGCTTTGTGTTGCTAGGAGTGGCTTGTAGCCCGACACCGAGTGCTTAATCAATCATCCATTCCGCTGATTCCAAGGATCAAATTCGTGCTTTAATTTGTCTTGCGATTTTGTTCTTCGCGTTTGCACGTTTTCCCCTCTTTCGATCTTCACGAGAATTCTTGTTTCGAGGGAAGATCCGCAAATCCGTTTGAACCATCTTGTGTAGCGTCGTGAGAGTCTTCTTTCTACCGAAGGAATTTCTCCAATACCTCACAAACTCACAGATCGGGCGGATTTAGTTTTGGGATCGAGTTCTTGCCCGTTCTTCACCGTTTTCTTCGATTTACCGATTTGGAGTTGGGTTCGAGCCATGATCTCTTAGGAGTAGCTCACTAACATCCTTGTGATCCCTCACACGAAATTTGAGCCCTAGTGCTTTTGATTTGAGGGAGATCGGGTTGATTCGGTGGACGAACAGAGGGCTGATCGGGGTGACCGGACACTGCATCGAAGCGACCGAACGCACCCTGTCAGAGTCCGGTCGTTGAACACCCGCGTTGTCTAGTTCACGCATGGTGACCGGACGCTGACCTGGACTTGACCGGACGCACCCCGTGCTGAGTCCGGTCAGCTCCAGAGAGCGTTTTGTGCGATCGGACGCACTGGCAGTGACCTGACCTGACGCACTTGGCCAACGTGACCGGACGCACAGGTAGCACTGTTCACCGTGGCTACGCTGTGACCGGACGCACTGTTCACTTGACCGGACGCTCCCTAGTGCAGAGTCCGGTCGTGAACAGAGAGCATCCAGAGAGGCTTTTCTCTGACCGGACGCGTCCGATCGATCCTGACCGGACGCACCTCAGAGTCCGGTCAGTGCAGTGATTGCACGTTTTCGTCCGTTTCTTTTGCGTTAGAGCTCCGATTTGAGATCCGCTTTTTGCGTTGGATTCCCGACTCTGTGCTCTACAGAAACCGGGCTTCCCGCTTTGCGATATAGCCTAAATCCCCCTCGCGTTGCTCGGGGGAGGTTGAGGTTACCCAAAGTCCATTTTGTCACTAGTTGACTTGCGTGGATTTGGGCGAGGGAGCTTTTGTGGTGTCCCACTGTGTTCCTAGGGAACATCCACCCATTCTCTTGGGTCGTGGACATCACGTGTGTCGGTCTTGCTCTTGGAGTTGATTTTGTTGGGACAGAGGCCAGAATTTCAGAAGAATTTTTTAGGCTCCCATTCACCCCCCTCTGGTCGCCTTGCTTTAGCATTTTCGGTCCTTCACATCGCGATACTCAAAACGCGGTGGTGGAAAGCGCTCAACTACAAAGCCGCCGCCACGGGGTCCATAGCCTACAACTGTAGGCTCCCGCCGGGCACGACCTCCTCGCGGCCTAGGCCTAGGAACTTGAGGTTTTGGACCTTTAGGCCTAGCAGCACGCCTCTGAACATTAGGCACATGTACATCATAGAAGGGATGGTACATGTCCATGTTGTTCATCTCCTTTGCACGGCGCGCCTCTCTCTTGCGCCGAAAGCAAAACTCACTCAAGTGTCCATCTCTCCCACAGTGCTCACAATGGTACCTCACCGCTCTCATAGGGGGTTGTTGGTACTCACGGTAGTGGGTGTGGATCACTTTTCCCTTCTGTGGCATAAACTCCTCTTGGATGGGTGGCATGGTGTCTAGCTTGTTCTTGAGGTGGTTTGGTTTTGGAGCCCATGATTGTTTCTTGGGTGGAGCTCTCGGAGGTTCCACAAATACACCATCCTTGGTGTTAGGCTTAAGAAGCTCTTTGGGTGGAATCTTGGTAAGCTTGGGAGTAGTGGTAGAGTTGGGCTTCTCACACGGGTTCAGACCACTCGACTCTCCAATCTTCCCAAAAGATGAAGCGCACTCAACACCCTGAGCAAAGCCTACACTGGGACCTCCAGCAGCACGATTGAACTGGGAGATCATCATTCCAAGCTGCGGCTCACCACTCGACACCTATGACAAGATGGTCCGAAGGTATGTGTTTTCCTCCTCGGTTTGCATCTTGTCATGCTTCACGTTCGCAATCTCCATCTCCAAACCCTCACAAAGAACGCACCTAGTCACACACGTGCTATCCGAGCTGGCCTTCTCAAGAGACACAATCTTGGCATTCTTCTCTGCCAACTCGGATTGCAAGCCCGCACAGGACTTGCACGCACCCAACAGCAAGGATCTAGCCTTCAGCTCATCCACTTCTCCTACCAACGCAACATACTTACCTCTCAAAGTGAGAAGGTCAGTCATGTGCGTGGTGCACATCTCACACTCAACCTCCTCAGAAACAACTACGGTGGACTTGGAAAATTCAAGCTCCTTCACCGTATCCTCCCACTTCTGCCTAAACTCCTTGCGCTCTCTAGCAGCACGCCTAAGCAGCTTATCTTGACTAAGGAGAGCGGCAGTAAGTTTCTCGACCTTAGTAGAAAGCTCATCGGGGGTCAGAGATACCTGGGAGGTGTCGTCGTCGTCATCGTCGTTCCGAGGGGTCTCCTGCAGCTCGCCGTCGACCTCCTTGCTGAGGGCCATGGTGCAGAGACCCTCGTCGTCGGCGAAGAAGCAGAGGCCGTTGAGCTTGTCCTCGATCTTCTTCTTCTTCTCGGACTCGTCGTCGCTTGAGGAAGCGGAGTCGTCATCCGAGTAGTCGACGTCGCTGAGCGTGGCGAAGAATGCACGCTGCTCAGCCTGGGCCTTCTCCATGTACTTCGTCTTGATGTACTCCTTGTTGAAGCCGCCCTTCCGCTTGTGCTTCGCGGGGACGTACTTCTCCTTGCGCTTGCCGGAGTCATACTTGTGCCCATGATCCGCCTTGCCAAAGGTCTGCTTGTTCTTCTTCGGGCAATTGGCGATGAAGTGGTTGGGGTCACCGCACTCGAAACATCCCGAGCGTCCTCCTCCGTGGCGACGGTTCATGCGGTTGTTGTGAAACCGCGAGAACCGGTTGGCAAGCAAAGCCAACTCGTCATCCCCCAAAGACTCCAGCTGCTCCTTGAAAGGTCCTAAATGGCTAGAGGGGGGGTGAATAGCCTAATAAAAATTTCTACAAAACACTTAGAGAGACTTGTTAGACAATTACAAAGCGAAGCCTTTTGCACTAGCTCTACTAAGTGATGCAAGCCACCTAACAAAACAATTCTAGTATGGTATGGTCTCTAAGGCACACAAAATCTATGTCACTACTCTCTATTCTAGTGAGCTAGCAAGAGCTAAATACAATGAACTGGAGAGCTAACACTAGCAAGATAAGCTACCACTACACAAGAAGAAAAGAATGTAATTCAAGTGGTAGAGAGATATACCAACACCGGCAAGAGGTGATCAATCACAATATGAATACCAAGAAACTCCGGGAGATGTCCAAAGAGGCTAAGAGACACAATGATTTTCTCCCGAGGTTCACGTGCTTGCTGGCACGCTACTCCCCGTTGTGTCGACCAACCACTTGGTGGTTCGGTGGCTAATAGGTGTTCACAAACCTAGCTCAACACTTGAGCGCCACAAGAACCGACCCACAAATGGAGGTAACTCAATGACACACGCAATTTACTAGAGTTACCTTTTGGCTCTTCGTCGGGGAAGGCACAATACCCCTCACAAGTCACCGGGAGATGGCCACGAACAATCACCAACTCGTGCCAATGCTCCTCCGCTGCTCCAAGCCGTCTAGGTGGCGGCAACCACCAAGAGTAAAGAGAATACCGCAGCAACAACGATCCCCAAGTGCCACTAGATGCAAACACACAAGCAAATGCACTTGGAATCACTCAATCTCACTTTGACTCGCGCTATCAAGCAAGGAGATGAGTGGGAGGGAGTATGTTTAGCTCAAAGGGATGTCCAAGATGTTAGAGTGCCAAGAGAGACCTCCCAAAGCTGGCCAACTCATATTTATATACCCCCTCAATCAAATAGAGCCGTTACCCCTTCACTGGGCAGTTTTCGTACTGACCGGACGCGTCCGGTCAATATTTTAGTAGCGTCCGGTCGAAGTTTAAGTAGTGACCAGACTCTAGTTCACTAGCGTCCGGTCAGTTTTTCACTCAGCGTCCGGTCACCATTGACCGGACTCACTCAGCGTCCGATCACTCTATTTGAACCGATGCCTCTCGTGAACAGTGGAACAGGCGAGTCCGGTCGTTTGTTTCAGCAGAGTCCGGTCAGTGTTTCACTAGTGACCGGACGCACGACAATAGCGTCCGGTCGCTATTCCAGCGTCCGGTCAAGCCTGAAATACACGTTTTCAACTCCGGTTTCTTCTCCTTTGCAAATGTGCCAACACCACCAAGTGTACATCACCTTGTGCAAGTGTGTTAGCATTTTCCAAACATTTTTCAAAGGATTTGAGGTTAGCACACTAGGTCCTAATGCATATGCATGTATGAATTCACCTAGTGGCACTTGATAACCGCAATCACGGAGATAGTCCCCTCTTAATAGTACGGCTATCGATCCTAAACACACTCACACCCTCTATGGTGTCTTGAGTGCCAAAACAAAATCCCTATTTATACCTTTGCCTTGATCTCCATAGGGTTTTGCTTTTCTCTTCTTCTCTTTCCAAATGTGGAGCACTTGATCCATCTTTTGGTCGTCACATCCAACACCATGGTCATCATCTAGCTCTCACACTTGATATGTACCAACCTAGCTAATGAACACTTCATGACAAAGGTTAGTACCCAAGGTGGCATCAATTAACCAAAACCAAACAAGGACTTTCAATCTCCCCCTTTTTGGTAATTGATGACAACCTTTCACAAAGATATGTATTTGAAAATTTGAGTCACCTCTTTGTTAGTATTAGCTCCCCCTACATATGTGCTATAGTGTTTGGTTCAAGTTCGGCACATATGCATAGATATGAAATGTGGGAGAGTAATACTATCAAATGATGCTAAGGTGTAAGGAATGGACCTTTGAAGCGTGATACCAATCGGAGTTGCCAATGTATACCATCCTTAGCACTATGGTTAGCTAGACTTTACAAAAAAACACTACATACCTCATGAGATCAACATTATATGAAAGGCTCTAGTACCACTTGTAAGAGCAAATTACATCTAGCTACCACCTATGCATGCTAGTTTGCAAATCATCATTCAAAAACTATTTCTAGCATACACCACACAAGCATAAATATAAAGTTAAAAACTTGTCTAATGCAAGCAAGCATATGAACATGCACAAATCAAATGCAACAACCAAAGTTCATGAGCTTGCTCCCCCTACTTGTTAACAAACTATTTTCAAAAAATCATTTGATCTTTGTGACTTTTCTCTCCCCCTTTGTCATCCATTTCCATAAAAGGTTTGCCTAAAAAGGTTCAAATTGTATAGGAGAGAGTTAGTTCTTTCATATTTGGTTCAATCTAGATCATTTGCATGAAACATTTAACACGGTTTGCTCTAGAGTAAGCTTCTTCACACATTTTGCAATGGTTATCTTACTCATGTTGGTTAAACATTCCATTGTTCATTCTCTAGATTAAACACTAGGATTGCAAGCCCATAAACAAGTCATATGTTACCACTAGATCATATCAAGCATAGAAACAATAGTGGCATCATATAAGCATCAAAATCATTTTATTTTCATGAATGAGCCTAATGATCATGAGGAATGACTAGATGCACTAAACATGTTCCTAGCAAAGTATGAATGCGTATGCCAATCAACTTTTACCTTGCTTTGTCGAAGGAGAGGCATGTCATATGAGTGGGGTGCATCAACACATATTTGGGAAGTCAAGTATGTTCAATTCATTCCTTAGCTTGCAAAACCTCTTATCATCAAGTGGCTTGGTGAATATGTCGGCAAGTTGATCATCGGTACCAACACTCTCAATTGAAATATCACCCTTTTGTTGATGGTCTCTTATGAAGTGGTGCCTAATGTCAATATGCTTTGTCCTTGAATGTTGCACGGGGTTGTTTGTGAGCTTCACCGCACTCTCATTGTCACATAGCAATGGCACTTGTTTGAATTTGATTCCAAAGTCATCCAAAGTTGCTTTCATCCAAAGTAATTGAGCACAACAACTACCGACGGATATGTATTCGGCTTCGGCGGTTGAAAGTGCCACACTATTTTGCTTCTTTGATGACCAAGACACAAGTGATCTTCCTAACAATTGACATGTGCCCGATGTGCTCTTTCTATCAACCTTGCAACCCGCATAATCAGAGTCCGAATATCCAATCAACTCAAAGTTTGACCCCTTTGGATACCACAAACCAATATCTTGTGTATGCTTCAAGTACCTCAATATTCTCTTGGTTGCCTTCAAGTGACTCTCTCTTGGTGAGGCTTGAAATCTTGCACACATGCATACACTAAACATGACATCCGGTCTTGATGCGGTCACATAGAGTAGGCTTCCAATCATAGACCGATACAACTTTTGATCCACCATATTGCCACTTGCATCACTATCCAATTGACCATTTGTCCCCATAGGCGTGCTAATGGCTTTTGCATCTTGCAATCCAAACTTCTTGATCATGTCCTTTATGTACTTACCTTGACTAACAAAAGTGCCTTCCTTCAATTGCTTGATTTGTAGACCAAGGAAGTAGCTAAGCTCTCCAATCATGGACATTTCAAACTCATTTGCCATCAATCCACCAAACTCTTCACAAAAATCTTGATTGGTTGAACCAAACATGATATCATCAACATAGATTTGCAACACAAACAAGTCTTTTTCAATCTTCTTAGTGAAGAGAGTAGTATCAACCTTTCCCATCTTGAACCCTTTAGAGAGAAGGAAATCCCTTAACCTCTCATATCATGCTCTTGGTGCTTGTTTCAAGACATAAAGTGCCTTCTTGAGCTTATAAACATGGTTGGGCTTCTTGTCATCTTCAAAACCGGGTGGTTGCTCAACATATACTAACTCATTGATGTAGCCATTGAGAAATGCACTCTTGACATCCATTTGATATAACTTGATGTTGTGGGAACAAGCATAAGCTAATAAGATTCTTATTGCTTCTAATCTTGCAACCGGTGCATATGTTTCACCAAAGTCAAGCCCCTCTACTTGAGTGTAACCTTGTGCTACTAATCTTGCTTTGTTTCTCACCACGATGCCATCTTGATCTTGTTTGTTGCGAAAGACCCATCTAGTGCCAATCACATTGTAGTTCTTAGGCCTCTCTACCAATTCCCATACTTGATTTCTTGTGAAGTTGTTAAGCTCTTCATGCATGGCATTGATCCAATCAACATCTTGTAATGCTTCTTCAATCTTGGTTGGCTCGATGGATGATACAAAAGAATAATGTTCACAAAATGAAGCCAATCTTGATCTAGTTTGCACACCACTTTGAATTCCACCAATGATTTGATCTAAAGGATGATCTCTTGCAACATTGGTTGGTTGGAGCACTTGGACTTGATTGCTTGTACTTGCTTGATCATTTGGTTGAGATGTACTAGCCACTTGTTGATTTTGCAATTGAGAACCACTAGCTTGCATAATTGGAGAAGTGAGCACTTGATCTTTGTCATCTTCAACATCAATCACTTCCCTAGGCCGAATATCACCAATATCCATATTCTTCATTGCATTGACCAATTGAGTTCCTCTCACATCATCTAGATTTTCTTCTTCATCTTGAGAGCCATTTATTTCATCAAATTCAACATCATGTACTTCCTCAAGAGTACCACTAGCCAAATTCCAAACTCTATATGCTTTGCTTGTAGTGGAGTACCCAAGCAAGAAGCCTTCATCACATTTCTTCTCAAACTTGCTCAATCTAGTCCCTTTCTTCAAGATGTAGCATTTGCAACCAAAGACTCTAAAGTATGCAATGTTGGGCTTTCTTCCATTCAATAGCTCATAAGGTGTCTTCTCCATCATAGGGTGACAATAGAGGCGGTTGCTACAATAGCAAGCCATGTTGATAGCTTCGGCCCAAAATGAATGACTCACATTGTACTCACTAAGCATAGATCTTGCCATATCAATGAGAGTTCTATTCTTCCTTTCAACAAGACCATTTGATTGTGGAGTGTACTTGGCCGAGAATTGATGTCTAATTCCAAATTCATCACATAACTCATCAACTCTTGTGTTTCTAAATTCACTACCATTGTCACTTCTCACTTTCTTGATGGTTGTTTCAAACTCATTGTGACATCTCTTGACAAAAGATTTGAATGTAGCATATATATCACTTTTGTCACTTAGAAAGAACACCCATGTATATCTTGTGAGATCATCCACTGTCACAAGGCCATATTTGTTTCCACCAATGCTAGTGTATGTTGTTGGTCCAAATAGATCCATGTGCAATAACTCAAATGCTTTGCTAGTGCTCATCATGCTCTTTTTAGGGTGAGTGTTTCCAACTTGCTTTCTGGCTTGACAAAAGCTACAAAGTTTATCTTTCTCAAACACCACATCTTTCAAGCCTCTAACTAGATCATGCTTAATCAATCTATTCAATTGTTTCATTCCAACATGACCAAGTCTTCTATGCCATAACCAACCCATGCTAGATTTGGTGAACAAACAAGTTGACAATTGAGCTTCACTAGCATTGAAATCAACCAAATATAGATTCTCATATCTAAAGCCTTTGAAGATCAAGTTTGAGCCATCTACACTTATGATCTCTACATCATCAACCCCAAATATGCATTTGAATCCAAGATCACACAATTGAGCCACGGATAGCAAATTGAAGTTCAAGCTCTCTACTAGCAATACATTGGATATGCTCATGTCATTCGATATAGCAATCTTACCAAGCCCATTGACCTTGCCTTTGCCATTATCACCAAATGTAATACTATCAATCCCATTATCATCATTCTTGTTGATTGAATTGAACATTCTTGCATCTCCGGTCATGTGTTGAGTGCACCCACTATCAAGCACCCAATGCCTTCCTCCGGCTTTATAATTGACCTACAAGAAATGATCAATTCTTCTTAGGTACCCAAACTTGCTTGGGTCCTCCAAGGTTAGTTACTAAGCTCTTGGGCACCCAAATTGCCTTCTTCTTTGGGCCAACAATGGGAGCACCAATAAACTTAGACTTTATACCATTTACACCCTTGGTAAGCAAATAACAAGAATCAAATTGAATTGAGGATACATTAGCATTTTTATTCTTGTTCTTGCAATATTGCTCTATATGCCCGGATTGCTTACAAAACCGACCATTGCTTCTCACAAAACTAGTCTTGTGAGTCACAAAGGCCGCCTTGCCATTCTTGGGGGTATAGCCCAATCCCTCTTTGTTAAGAGAGAACCATTGACTACCCAAGCACTTAAGCAAGCGGGCATCTCCACCAAAGGCATTGCCTAAGGCACGAGTGAGCTCATTGACCTCATTTTTCAAGGTCTCATTCTCCACCATTAGTGAGGCATCACAAGTGAAACCATCACTCATAGTAGAAGTAGTAGTGGATGAGCTACATGAGGAGTTAGTGGGAGCAACAACAATAGGAGTATGAAAAGATTCATCAAGAATATCACAAGTTACTCCTATGTTACATGTTGGAACAATGTCCTCAACCTTGACTTGATCAAGGAAGGAGGAGTAAGCTTTTTCAAGCTTGGTGTGAGACTTGCCAAGCTTCTCATGGGCTACCTCCAGCCTCTCATGAGTAGTCTTGAGCTCATCAAGGGTTTGTTCAAGAGAACTAAGCTTCTTGCGCAAATCCTTGCACTCCTTCCTCTTCATCTCAAAGCAAGTGTGAGCTTGCTCCAACATGTCCATGAGGTCCTCCTTTGAGTGCTCCTCATCCTCATCACTCTCACTATCACTCTCATCATCGGATTGTACCTTAGTTGGCTTGGCCATGAAGCATGATGGAGTGTCAAATAGAGAAGGCTTGTTGTTGATAGCAATACTTGCAAGTGCCTTCTTCTTGGTGCTCTTCTTGTTGTCATCATCACTTGAGTCTTCATTATCGGATGATGCATCACTATCCCATGTGACAACATATGAGCCACCCTTCTTCTTCTTGAAGCTCATTTTCTTCTCTTTCTTCTCCTTCTTATCTTTCTTCTTTTCATCTTCATCATTATCACTATTTTAGGGACAATCCGCTCAAACGTGATCCTTGCTCTTGCACTTGTAGCATCTTCTCACATAGTCTTTGTTCTTGTTGTAATCTCTTCTCTTTCTTGCACCATAGCCCTTCTTCTTCATGAATTTCCCAAATTTGCACACAAAGAGAGCTAAGGCTTCATCATCAATGTCACTAGCTTCTTCATTGTCACTTGATTCTTCCTTCTTGGACTTGCCCTTGCTCTTTGTCGAGGTGGCTTTGAATGCCACACTTTTCTTCTTCTTGTCCTCTTCCTTGATCACTTCTTCACTATCTTCATTGTATTGATCCTCGGTCATGACATCACCAAGCACCTCATTTGGAGTCACATTCTTCAAGCCTCCTCTAAAGATGATGGTGCGAAGTGTCTTGAATCTCTTGGGCAAGCAACTCAAGAACCGGTGAGTGAAGTCTTCATCTTGCACCTTTTCTCCTAAGGACTTGAGATCATTGATGATGACTTGCAATCTATAGAACATTTCCGGAATTGATTCATCATCCTTCATCATGAAGTTGGTGAGCTTGTCCTTGAGCCTGTACAACTTGGCACTCTTTACCGTTGACGTGCCCTCATATGTTTCTTCTAATCTTTTCCACACCTCACTTGCATTGTCAAGATCTTTGATTTGCTCAAACACCTTTGGATCAATGGCATTGTATATGGTGTTGAGCGCCATTGTGTTGCATTGCTTGTTGATGGAGTCATTTGGTGTTGGATTGGTAGGATCAAGAATCACAAACTCATTTTCTACCACATCCCACACCTTGTCATTGATTGAACCCAAATACATTCTCATCTTTCTCTTCCAATAATCAAAAGATGTGCCATCAAAGAATGGTGGTTTGCCCCCAACATGGTTAAACACAATTTGAGCCATTTCAACACCGAAGGTTGTTAAGCCTTATGCAAACGGTGACCACGGCTCCGATACCACTTGAAAGGTCCTAAATGGCTAGAGGGGGGGGGGTGAATAGCCTAATAAAAATTTCTACAAAACACTTAGAGAGACTTGTTAGACAATTACAAAGCGAAGCCTTTTGCACTAGCTCTACTAAGTGATGCAAGCCACCTAACAAAACAATTCTAGTATGGTATGGTCTCTAAGGCACACAAAATCTATGTCACTACTCTCTATTCTAGTGAGCTAGCAAGAGCTAAATACAATGAACTGGAGAGCTAACACTAGCAAGATAAGCTACCACTACACAAGAAGAAAAGAATGTAATTCAAGTGGTAGAGAGATATACCAACACCGGCAAGACGTGATCAATCACAATATGAATACCAAGAAACTCCGGGAGATGTCCAAAGAGGCTAAGAGACACAATGATTTTCTCCCGAGGTTCACGTGCTTGCTGGCACGCTACTCCCCGTTGTGTCGACCAACCACTTGGTGGTTCGGTGGCTAATAGGTGTTCACAAACCTAGCTCAACACTTGAGCGCCACAAGAACCGACCCACAAATGGAGGTAACTCAATGACACACGCAATTTACTAGAGTTACCTTTTGGCTCTTCGTCGGGGAAGGCACAATACCCCTCACAAGTCACCGGGAGATGGCCACGAACAATCACCAACTCGTGCCAATGCTCCTCCGCTGCTCCAAGCCGTCTAGGTGGCGGCAACCACCAAGAGTAAAGAGAATACCGCAGCAACAACGATCCCCAAGTGCCACTAGATGCAAACACACAAGCAAATGCACTTGGAATCACTCAATCTCACTTTGACTCGCGCTATCAAGCAAGGAGATGAGTGGGAGGGAGTATGTTTAGCTCAAAGGGATGTCCAAGATGTTAGAGTGCCAAGAGAGACCTCCCAAAGCCGGCCAACTCATATTTATATACCCCCTCAATCAAATAGAGCCGTTACCCCTTCACTGGGCAGTTTTCGTACTGACCGGACGCGTCCGGTCAATATTTTAGTAGCGTCCGGTCGAAGTTTAAGTAGTGACCAGACTCTAGTTCACTAGCGTCCGGTCAGTTTTTCACTCAGCGTCCGGTCACCATTGACCGGACTCACTCAGCGTCCGATCACTCTATTTGAACCGATGCCTCTCGTGAACAGTGGAACAGGCGAGTCCGGTCGTTTGTTTCAGCAGAGTCCGGTCAGTGTTTCACTAGTGACCGGACGCACGACAATAGCGTCCGGTCGCTATTCCAGCGTCCGGTCAAGCCTGAAATACACGTTTTCAACTCCGGTTTCTTCTCCTTTGCAAATGTGCCAACACCACCAAGTGTACATCACCTTGTGCAAGTGTGTTAGCATTTTCCAAACATTTTTCAAAGGATTTGAGGTTAGCACACTAGGTCCTAATGCATATGCATGTATGAATTCACCTAGTGGCACTTGATAACCGCAATCACGGAGATAGTCCCCTCTTAATAGTACGGCTATCGATCCTAAACACACTCACACCCTCTATGGTGTCTTGAGTGCCAAAACAAAATCCCTATTTATACCTTTGCCTTGATCTCCATAGGGTTTTGCTTTTCTCTTCTTCTCTTTACAAATGTGGAGCACTTGATCCATCTTTTGGTCGTCACCTCCAACACCATGGTCATCATCTAGCTCTCACACTTGATATGTACCAACCTAGCTAATGAACACTTCATGACAAAGGTTAGTACCCAAGGTGGCATCAATTAACCAAAGCCAAACAAGGACTTTCACTCCTCTGTGACAGAAAAGAGAGAAGAAAGTGCAAATCCTCCAGAGGTGTTAGCAGAAGAGCCAGAAAGCAAAGCCATTGACGGGCCAGAAGGATTTTCATAAGAAGCCCTCGCCATGGCGTCGATCTCAAGGACTTGAGCTTACTGAAGAGCTCGTCGCACGTGAGGGTCTCATAGTTAGGCGATTCGATGATCGCCTGAACCTTGGAATCCCACACCGATCGATCAAGAGTATGGAGTAGCTTGAGAGCTCTCTCATGATCGTCGAAAGGCAACAACTCCTTGTTAGCCCTCATCCTGTTGACAATCACCTGAAAGCGAGCGAATAAACTTTCTATGCTCTCGCCAGGCATATGTCAAAAGTTCTCATACTCTCGCTTGAACGACTCGTAGAGACGGGTTTTGACTTGAGTGGTTCCCTCATGAAAACGCATGAGAATAGCCCAAATCTCCCGAACCGTAGCGAGGTGAGAAACGCGATCAAACTCACTCATGCTCAAACATGAGAAAAGAGCATTACGGGCTCGGCTATTGGCATCGTGCTCATCAATCTGATGCAGAGTAGCACGAGCAGCCAAGACAACGTAATCGGCAGAGTTGCAAATATCCTAGATGGAAGCACCCAAACTCTGCAGATAGGCCGACATGCGTATCTTCCAATACGCATAGTTCGTCCCATCGAAAAACGGCGGTTTGCCCACGCCGCGATCCATGTCGCCTTCGG
The DNA here is from genome assembly GCA_009763385.1 of Coix lacryma-jobi var. lacryma-jobi. Taxonomy (NCBI): domain Eukaryota; kingdom Viridiplantae; phylum Streptophyta; class Magnoliopsida; order Poales; family Poaceae; genus Coix; species Coix lacryma-jobi. The sequence continues at coordinate 126,721,686 of CM019830.1, forward strand.
TGGATCTGGAACTGGCTAAGGTGGAAGATCCTTAACCTGCTCTGATACCAATTGAAGGACCGAGAATGCAATAGCAAGACGACCAGAGGGGGGGGGGTGAATGGGAGCTCAAAAATTTCTCTCGAAACTGTGGCCTTTGTCCCACAAATCAACCCCAAAAGCTTCGATCAAAACCGTGATGCCCACAACCCTTGGAAGAGGGTGGATGATCCCTAGGATCACAGCGAGGCACCACAAAGCGATAGCAAACCAAAAACCAAATGCATTGGCACAAGTTCGATCCTTAGAAACGAGTCCCAAACGTAGATTGAAGGCTACATCGGGAAATCCCCAAATATCGATGCTAACAAGTAGCAAGGATACTTAGAGAGGTTCCTAGGTGAACTAAGAAGCCAACCGAGAGGTCCGGAAACCAAGCGAAGAAGTCGGGATAGCAAACGCACTAAAACTCAACAAGCAGCCGACTCCCGGACAGTCCGCCAGTACGGTCCCGGACTGTCCGGCTCAACCGCGGACTGTCCGCGGGGGTATGGCGGACTGTCCGCCGGCAAAATCCCCGAAACAACACTGTTGCTGCAAGTCCCCTGGACACTCCCGGACTGTCCACGAGCTCCAACGACGGACTGTCCGCCGGTCACTCAAAAGCAAAACGGCCGAGGAATACAGCCACTGGTCCGGCTCGTCCCCGACGCGCGGACTATCCGCCGGTCAAACTGCGGACTGTCCGCGACCTCACAGTGATGGCGATTTCGGTCGCCCTTCACACACAACCTCCAAAATCCGAATCAAATCACAATCCCACGTTTCCAAACTTGGATAAGATGATCACGAGGTAGTTAGGAGACTATCCCCAAGAAATCATCCGCTCAAATCGATTCAATCAACGGGAAATCGAAGGGGAAGGTGTATGAACCAAAAAAGCACCACGAAAATGAAATCGACCCGATCTACTTGTTCGTGAGGAGTTAGATAAATTCCTTCGGTGAAAATGATCTCCTCACTATAAAAAACAAGTTGATTCAAGTGGAATTCGAAAAGATGCAGTAGGGAGGGAGATCGAGTGACGGGAAAATCGCGGAGAAACAAAGAACGCGAAGAACACGAACCAAAACGCGAATCAAAACATCGATCTGCAACCGTGTGGCTACCACACGCTACAACAGTGAGATTACGGTCTCACTTCCTCAAAATCTCCAGTACACAGAGGTATGGTTCTCTGCGGATCTCAGTTGCTACAACAAGGGATTGGGAGAGCAGGAAAACCTAGAAGGCAAAGAGCAAATGGCTGAGATAGATGGGGAGGAGGGTGTCTCCCTCTACTTAACCTAAAACTAATTCCTACTCTACCCCTCTCTAATTACAGAGCGAGCCAGCTAAACCCTAGGGTTATTCTGGACCAACTCAAAGATGCTGGTGATCCGACGGCCACGCCCGCACAACTGGTAGCGTTGCCTCGACGCAACCTCACCGATTGCCGCCACGTGCCGCCACCGCTCCGCTCGTCCTTTTCTCGGACTTCGCCCTCGGTTTTGAGGCCCAAACCGGGAAACCAGCCTTCACGACCAACCCCCGGTTTTGAGGCCCAAACCGGGAAACCAGCCGACCATCGCCTGAGTTTTGTGGCCCAAACTCAGAAACCCGCAGTACCCAGGTTTTGAGGCCCAAACCTGGAAACCGTCCTCAGCCCGAGTTTTGTGGCCCAAACTCGGAAACCATCAGCGCCCAGGTTTTGAGGCCCAAACCTGGAAACCGTCCACTCGGTGGTTTTTCTGTGGCTCAACCACCAATCCGAGCCGTAGAAGGGATGCACCGCCCGTGCACCCTGTCCACCGACACGTGTCCCCAGGTCCTCGACCCAAGCAACAACGTGCCCGCAAGTCTTCGCTCGTCGCTGTCCCAGGCTGTCATCCACCACAGCTGATCCTCGGGCCACCGGTCCCTCAGTCCAAGCCTCACGTCCGCCCTTCGCCACTCTCGGTCCATCGGCATGGCACGTCTCTACTTGACATTCACCTTACCTTTGATCATTGTATCTGTGCTCAACACCTGCACAACACAAGCCAAAGAACATGCGTATTATCCCAGTTGACAATCACTCATCACTCAGAGATTCGGCATACACCCATGTATCCGCAACCATCTCCTCATCTTGTTCTTCAGTTAATTCTTCACTGGTCGCAACAATACCAACGGAGGAAACAAGGTTGTTAAGAGACGTGTCAGATCTCATCGGAATATTAGGATCTGATTTAATCTCATAATCTGGTCGAGTCGGCTCAATTCTTAATTCAACAGTAGCCGATTTAACTTGCTCGACTCCCAAACTGGTCCACACCTGCCCTGAGGTGGTCGGATTGGGGTCCGACCTGATTGGTTCCGAAGCCACTCTGGTAGATTCGGCGTTCAGACTGGTCGGTTCAGGATCCTACCTATTTAGCTCTACAATTGTCAAAGTCGGCTTTTGATTACAAGCCGGCTCTTCACCCCCTCGCTTGCCCTGAGGAAAAACGGGATGCGTCGAGTTAAATATATCTTCCCTCATTTTCTCGAGCTATTCCCGCCTTTGTTTGTTGCAATGGGCCCTCTGCAGTTTCCTTCGTTGAGTTTTACTTAAACCAGGAGGGCACCACCTCGGATGCATGTACTTGGGATCACGCTCAATAGGCTTTTCTACCTCTGCCCCGATTGAAGTATTCTGAGCTTTTGGAACCTTTTCTGCAGTTGGTTCCTCGACCGCCATTGGCTTGGGTTCATTGGCAAGAGGGACCTCCATAGACCCGATCATAATAGTGGGTACAAGATCGGGTCTGGTCGGAGAAATAATGGGGACCCTTTGCACCTTCTTAGGTACATAGATTTTTTGCATTTGTGCCTTCCCCGTTTCCTGAGATTTTAAGGTTCTTGACGTGATCAGCTGATTCTGATTTGCGTTACTAGAGCTTGGCCGATCACCTAAATGATCGAACACTAAGACCCTTGTAGGCTGATTGGCGGGCACTCCCCATCCTGGTTGGTAGTACATATGTGCTGGCATGGGGTAAGGTACCCATACTCCTTGAGGACCCCATTGTGGCGGTGGCGAAATAGGAGGGGCCCACTGATGCTAATAAGGGCCGGTCTTTGGTGCTGGAGATGCTGCCTCAGACACCATCATTTGCTTGGACTTCTCATCCTCATGCTTCGGAGGAGTAGACTCTCTCTTTTTTAATGGCCGATTCTGGGAATCGGCCTTTTGCTGTTTGTACTTAGCCATGAGCTTGTCAAAGGTGCATGGCTCCCTAGCAACTTTCCCCTTACTCCTATCCACATTAGTCTTCCAAGTGCCAACCTCAAGCTTCTGCGGGACGAATGTGCGTAGGATATGTATTCTGGAAGGAATAAGGTCTTTAGAACCAGCTAAACCGACTGTATTAGTCGATTTATTGCTTCCATTGGGGTTGGGAGAAGTCTGCTTGACCTGGTCGGCCTTCTGCTCCAACTGCACTGGTTGCTTCGAAGATGAACCAGACTGGTCGGCTTGATAACCCGACCTGGTCGGTCTTTGTTGTGCCGCCCTAGTCTCAAAATATCTTTGTTTGTGCAAGTGTCGTGTTGACCCTGCAGTAATCGTGAGCTTGCTTTTGCCATCATCACCCTTCTCGAGCACCACCTTGCGCCCTGAATCGCTCTCAGTATTCGGTGTGACTCGTGGTTCGCCGATGACAACATTCTTCCCCCTCGTTGTATCGGCTTGTTCTGGACGAATTAGAACAGCAGGGTTCCCTGCTTCCACCATGTGAACTAGGAAATGAGTGGTACTGATCTGCATCTCAGTAATACTCAATCATCCTTCATTGAGGGCCGATTGAACCTGCCGACGAAAAACATTGCAATCATTAGTGGCGTGAGACAAAGAATTATGATACTTGCAATAAGCCCTTCTTTTTAATTCGTTGGGTGATGGCAAAGTATAATTAACTTTAAGATAACCGAATTTAAGCAATTCATCAAATATTCGGTCACATTTGGAAAAATCAAAAGTAAACTTTACTTCCTCACCCTAATTCTTTTGAATCGGTTTGAGGGAAGGACAAGTGACTAATTTATTCTATGTTGGCCATAAAAGTTCAGCAGCGTAACAATCTTTAGACTCATCGTCGGAACTATCAGAATTCATCTTGAAAGGATCAAGATGCCCAAGAGGGGGGGTGAATTGGGCTTTTCTAAAACTTTAGCAAGAATTAAAACCTATTAAGCCCAATTAACCCCCTTGTGCCTAGAAGTGTGTTTCTCTCTATTCTACCGCACAAAAGACCAAGTCTATGCCACTCCTACTCTAGCAAAGCAATTCAATAGTGAATGAACAACAAGTAATAATGCGGAATTGAATTGCTTGAAAGTAAATGCGTAAGTAAAGGTGTAGAGATGACAAGACAATATTTTTGCCGAGGTATCGAGGTGTCGGCACACCCCCTAGTCCTTGTTGGAGCACCCGCGTAAGGGTATCGCTCCCCCTTGATCCGCGCAAGGATCAACTGCTCACTATGAGCTGATTCTTCGCCGCTCCGGCCCGGTGAATCGCTCACTACCGGTCACAAGCTTGCTTGGGTCATCCACAATGCCACCGGATGCTCTCCAAGCTTCACGATCACCACCAAGCCGTCTAGGAAATGCCGATCACCAAGAGTAACAAGCTAGAACTCTCACTTGACCAAGACAAGGCCAAAGAGATGGATGGATGCACACTTGCTACTCAATTCTCACTAGGAGGTCACTAATTCTCTCAATTAGCAATTCACTCAACCTCACTAGGGCTCTTGCACTTTCTCACACTCACAATGTGTCTCTCAGCAGATGGAAGTGGCAAGAACACTCTAATGGATGAGGGGAAGGAGTATAAATACTCCCCCAACCGGTCATCCAAAACAACACCAAACAGGTGTCTCTGCGGGGGCATCGGACGCTCCGATGCTAGGCATCGGACGCGCCGATGACCTCGACCAACGGTCGACTGTACCATTCTGTCAGACATGTTAAAGGAGCATCGGACGCTGGGCCTCCGCGTCCGATGTGGATTTACCCTCTCTGGAACCTCTCTAGATGGCCATCGGACGCTGGCCCTCAGCGTCCGATGCCAGCGTCCGATGCTCACTCAGTTTCACGCGCACGTGAACAGTGGCACAGGCGCATCCGATGCCACGCACCAGACTAAACCCTAGTCTGAGTGAGCATCGGACGCGTCCGATGCTCACTAGGCCAGCGTTCGATGCCCATATCAAGGGCAAAACAAACTCGGATTGCGACGCGGCCTTAACGACTTTTGATCCTCTCGTCATAAGGCATCTCTCTGAGCTACCTAGGGCTATGAAATAACAAGTGTGCACCACACCTACCTCAATAGACTCATCTAGGTCAAGCTACTGATTCACGCTCCCCTTTATAGTACGGCCAAAGGAAAAACAAAGACCTAAGACTACCTAAGTGTCCTCCAACACCATATGACACTTAGCCTAGTCTACCACCGTCTTCGTCATCCGTCCTTTGAAAACTGAAACGATATCAATCGCCAGGGGACATGAACTCCATATGCCCGTATCGTCGCCATTACCGTGACCTAACTCAATCTTGTTTCTACAAAACACACGTTAGTCACAGTAATCTTGTGTTTCATCCAATCACCGAAACCCACTAGGGGCCAAGATGCATTCAATCTCCCCCTTTTTGGTGATTGATGACAACACGAGATCGAGTATAGATAGAAGAGGTTTCTAAATCATGACATGTATGAACTTGCAATGAATAAGAGAAAGTGATTAGAGGCAAGCTCATACATATCATGCCATCATCCTGCACTCAACAAGTTAGAGTGAATAGCAAGTGCAAGAGTAAAGAACTCGAATACATAACAAGTGAGAATTAAGCGCAAGTAAACGAGTGAAATGTAATGACATGTCATATAGTATAACATAGTGAGCACAAACATGTCACAAGGTCCATAGCACATATATAAGACAAAGTAATGTGCAAAAGATGCGATAAGTAAAGAGCGTATGTGAATATAACACATCAAAAGATCCAAGACCCTCTCACATCGCTCCCCCTATCGCTATACTTGGCCACTCTCCCCCTTTGGCATCAAGCGCCAAACTAAGCGTCGGAGGGCTAAGGTGGTGCAGACGAGCCAGGTGCAGACTCTGGAGACCGCTAAGTGAACTCAAACTGCTGAAGGATGGCCTCGGAGTCTGAAGAAGAGGAGCCCGTAGCCTGCTGACCCTCTGAAGCTAGAAGCTGTGGCGAAGCGGTCCAGGTCGGCTCTGGCTGCTCTGCCTGCTCTGTCTGCTTTGTCACAGTCTCTGAAGCTGTGACCGCCTGAGCCTCGGTGTGTGGAAGCTCTGGAATAGAAGATAGCTCAGGCTGCGCTGTAGTTGTGGTCTCGGACTGGACAGGCGCTGTCTGCTTGGACGACGCGACAAAGCTCGGTAGGGTCTCAGTAGTAGAAGTGACTGGAGCCGTCGACGTCTGAGCTGGGTCTGGGAGATCCAGCGTAGGGAAGCCAGTAAGCTCACTGAAGCTGGCAGACAGGTCCCGCGTCACTGTGGTGGTCGTCGCGAACAGAGACTCTGTCAGATGTGGCGTGAATCCAGTGCGCAAAGGACTGAAGACCAGGGCTCCTCCAGGCGGAGTGGTGAAAGTGGTGAACTGGGAGGAGCTCTGGCCAAAAGACTGCTGCAGCTGAAACTGCGGCAGCTGAGGTAGGACAGGTGGCTGTCACTGAAGCTGATGTTGGGGAGGGGGCTGCTGCCACTGCCACTAAGGTGGACCACTCGCAAGTCTCTCCATGAAGCTGAGTGTCTGCTGCTGCAACTCCATCATCTGTCGCTGCAGGGCGTCTGACCGCTCCTGAGCCTGCTGCTAAGCCAGGGCCTGCTGCTGCTCCTGGGCTAACCTCTGGACGTCCTGAGTGACTGTCCTCTGCTGCTCCTCCATCCGGGCAAGAATATCAAGAAGGGCGGGGTCGGAGGAGGCAGTACTAGACGTCCCGGCCTGTGAGTCGTGAGCTCTAGGCTGAAAGCGGGGCGGGAGCTGGTGAAAGGTCCTAGTTTGGTTTTGGTAATTGAGTGACAACTTTAGGTGGACTAATTGTGTTTATGTGAGATACACAGGAGATTAGTCCACAAGTACACATGTGATGAAGGAGCTTATTGCATATGTGACATGGCATGGAGTCATGTGGCTAAGATGGTGAGGATCAAGGCAAGACTTGGCTTGATGGACCGATTGCGAAGGTGAAGGGCAAGTTGGAGGCTTTGAAGCCGTTGGTACCGAGTGTCGGGAGGCTTAAGCAAAGACTTGGCGCCGAAGGACCGAAGCAATGGTGAAGAGCAAGTGAGGTCAAGGTCGATGGACCATGGAGGCCATGTGATGATATGAAGTGGATCATATCATTTGATGATAGGTTGGTGCATGTGTTACATCAACACCAAAGGAGATGGAATGGAATGCGCAAGGCAAAGGTATATTTGTAGGGCATTTCATTTCACCGGTCATAGGTGTGTAGAGAAGTTTATAACCGGGTTTAGGATAGATGACTGTACTATCAAGAGGAGCAAACTTGTTTGCATATCGGTCATCTAGTGCCACTTGAGCGATCTAACTTTGTGACGTGTTAGGATCGAGTGGCGAGGCAAGAGCTAAGTGCTAGTCCTTTGAAAAATGTTTGGAAAATGCTAACACACATGCACAAGGTGGTGTACACTTGGTGGTGTTGGCACATTTACAAAGTAGAAGAAACCGGAGTTGAAAATGTGGTTTTCAGGCATGACCGGACGCTGCAACAGCGACCGGATGCTACTGCAACATGCGTCCGATCACTATTGAAACAGTGACTGGGCGCTAGTGCAACATGTGACTCGACGCGCCTATAGCACTGTTCCCAGGAGGCAACGCATGCAAGAGAGTGATCGGACGCTGAGTGTGAGTCCGGTCAGTTATGACCAGACGCGTCCGATCAAGGAAAACCGTCTCTGGAACCTCTCTGTTCGCGATCGGACGCCGAGTGAAACATTGACCGGACGCTAGTGAAACATGCGTCCGATCACTAATGAAACATTGACCGGATGCTACTGCAACATTGACCGGACGCGTCGTCCGGTCAGTACGCAGTCAGCCCATTCAAAGGCATAACGGCTAGTTTTGCTTTGGGGTCTATAAATAGAAGTGGTGGCCGGCCTTGACTGATGCTTAGCACCCTTGGGATTTGGTGTCCATGCTTGGGGAGTGCTAGGAAGCCCTCTAACTCACTTGTGCTTGCTAGTGTGCGAATCAATTGCGAGTGAGTGATCGCTAGTGCGTTGCATTGAGAGATTGCATCGAGTGGCACTAGGTGTTCGTGTTGCAAGCCGGTGGTGCTTGTTACTCTTGGAGGTTGCCACATCCTAGACGTCTTGTTGATCGAGTCTCCGTCGTGAAGCCCGCGTGAAGATTGTGCGTGGCTCCGGAGAAGGATTGTGAGGGGCATTGTGCTCGCCCCGCGGGGATCGCGAAGAGCAACTCTAGTAGAGCGTGTCATTGAGTTACCCTCACTTGTGGGTGAGTTCTTGCGGCGCTCGAGTGTCGAGCTAGGTGTGGTGCCTATTAGCCGCCGAATACCAAAGTGTGTGGTAAACACAACGGGGACTAGCTTTGTGGCAACCAAGTGAAGCTCGGGAGAAAAATCACCGTGTCAACTTCGTGTTCATCTTCTCGGTGGTTTGCAAACTCCATTCACTAGCTTGTATTTACTTGTTAGTATACTTGTGCTAGTGTAGATTGTTCTTGTGCTTCTAGTTAGCTTGTGTAGCTTGCTAGTTACATTCTTTGCTTGTGTAGCATAGAGTTGATCCCATGAATGACTAGTTGACTTGTAGTCTTGCTAGTCACATTGCTTGGTTTGTGTAGCTAAGTTGAGGTCTCTAATTCGGCTTGTGTAGCCTTGTTATTGAGCATTGCTAGTGAGCTTAGGCTTTTTGTGCTTTTGCTTAGTGGAATGTGTAGGAGCTCCCCGATTGATTGAGTACTAGTTGCTTAGGTTTGTGTAACCTTGCAAGCTAGAATTGTTTAGGTGAGCTCTAGCTAGCCCGACACCTTAATTGCTTTGTTTATGATCTTTCATAAGGTGCTTGAGAGTATAGATAGAGGGGTGTAGTCTTGGCTAGACTGATAGTTGTTAATTCTGCATTTGTTTTGGTTAGCCGATACGTTTAATTTTAGAAAGGACTATTCACCCCCCCTCTAGTCCGCCATCTCGACCCTTCAATTGGTATCAAAGCCGAGGTCTCTCATTTGTGGTCTTCACCGACCCGAGAGGATGGCAACTTATGGGCTAGATGTTGAGTGTCCACACATTTTTGATGGCACACACTTTGCACGGTGGAAAAATTGGATGATATGCAATTTTAAGTTTATTAGTCCTCAAATGTGGTGGATCGTAGATGTGGGCCTTTCTCTTGTGTTGGATAAAAAGAATGCAACTCAAGTGCAAAACAAATGTCTACATCTCGATTGCCAAGCTACTGACATTTTCTATCAATCTATGGAGGATAACATATTTGGTGAGATCATGGACTTGAAGTCTGCCCATGGTATTTGGATCTATCTCAATGAGAAATATGGGGCGATCTCCGATGATGATGATGTTGATGAGCCCAAGGAGGAGACACATGAGGATGTTGAGCATGACCACAACTTGGTGGTTGTGGAGGATTTCCCCACCTCATGTTCAAGTGATGATGATGATGATGATCAATCCACAAGTTCACTTGACAAGATTGTTGATGATGGGTCGAGCTCAAGTGATGCAATTAATGATTCTACTCCATGCTCACTTGATGATGATGATGATGATGACGGCTATGAGAGTGATGTCTCCACAAGCTCTTCTACTACATCACATTGCTTCATATCACATGGTGACACAAAGGTATCTATTGGTAATGTGGTAGTTGATTGTGATGATCCAAACTTTGAGCTTGTATGTAGACTCACTAAAGCTTTAGAAAATGAGATGGCAAAAACAATTAAATTAAAAAATAAAAACTCATTTCTAAAGAACACATGTGAACAACAAAAACATCTACTTTATGTTACTACTTGTTCACATGAGGAGCTTAAATTGATTCATGAGGAACTTAGTGTTACTCATGACAACTTGGTACAAGACCATGCTTTTCTCACTAACAAGCTTTCTAATGAAGAAACTAAAACTAGTGAGAGCTCATCACATGGATCAAATGATCAATTGCAAAATGTTGCTAACCCATGTGATGTAGGCAAGAAGAATGTATCCACCTCTTGTGATGATTTATTAGCTATGTCGTGTTCTTCACATATAGATGCTTGTTTTACTTCTTTGTTTTGTGAGACTAACCTTTTGAAGGAGAACAATGAGCTCAAAAATGAAGTGAAGAATTTGAGCAACAAGTTAGAGAGGTGCTATTACTCCAAAGTCACCTTTGAGCACATGTTGAAGAATCAAAAGAGCTACGGTGACAAGAGTGGCATTGGTTTCAACAAGAGCATGTCCAAGGGGGAGAGAAAAAGATTGAAGAAGATGAAGAAGCAAGAACAAAAGAAGCTAGCTCATTTCATGTGCTTCAAATGTCATGAGATGGGACATCTTGCAAATGCTTGCCCCAACATGGAGAAGCTCAAGTTGAAGAAGGAAGAAGCAAGGATCAAGCATGTCAAATGCTTCAAGTGCCGCACTAGAGGACATCTCACCTCTATGTGCCCAACCAAGAATTTGGTGAAGCAACAAGATGAGCCTCAACCAAAGCCACAAGTTGAGCAAAAAGAGAAGCCCCAAGATCAAATCAAGAACAACCATGATGATGGTGACTTGATGATGAAGAAGAAAACAAGACGGGGTGGAAGAACAAGGCATCCAACTCACATTCAAGATGCCAAGATGATGATGAGCAAGAATGAAGAAAATAAGAATGATTTGGCTCACGTCAAGTGCTACAAGTGTGGTGACGTGGGACACTTTGCCTCGGAGTGTCCTACCAAGCTTGAGAAGAAGATTCAAGCAAAAGAGAAGAGGCAAGGCAATGAGGAGCAACACATGAGCAAGGAAGAAAAGGCTCAATCAAAGAGAGTTTGCTACTCATGTCGGGAAAGAGGACACATGGCAAATTCATGTCCCCTAGGTAAAAATTCTAAGCCTATTTCAATTGATGATAATATTGTGCTTAGAAAGGATGACAATGGTACCACATTGGTTGCTATTGCAAAACATCCCGCAACTCATACTAAGGCATTTCCTAAGTATGTTGCACCTAACTTGAGAGGACCCAAACTAGTTTGGGTACCATCAAACCGTGGATGAATGTGTGTAGGTACCAAGGCATTGGAGGCTTGATTCAATTGGTTCCATGTTCATCATGTGATTGAGTCAAGTAATGAAGCTTATTGCTATTCACATCCCAATGCCAAGTCAAGATTAGTGAAGTCAAGTGCTACAACATACAAGTGCCATATTCGAGTTGTGGTGATTTTATTGGAATTATACGAAGGCTTGCAAATGATAGATGAAGAAGCTTGCTATTGAATAATCATGAGCTACCAAGGTATATTTCTAGTTGATCATATTCTTTTGGGTGCATATGAGTTGATTGAATTGGATATATATGCATATGTTGCTTGCTATGAGATGTTTGAATAGATTTGATGCTTAGTGATCAAAATTGAGTTAGTTTGATTGGATATATTCACAAGATGACATTTAGTAAGTGGATTTGCATGGATATATGTCTTGTGTTGATGTTCAAGCAAGTTTATCTCAAGTTTGATTCAATTTGGAGAACTATAGCTCAAATATAGAAATTTGTCCAAAATCTGAAATCTGAGCTAGCTGTGATGATAGCCATGTTTGAGTGATAAAATCTATTTGGATTGGCTTGAAATTTGGTACACACGCTCTAAATTTATGGTATTAGTTGATGTGAAAATCTCATGATGATTGGATAAGTGAAGCTTTGGTTTTGGAGTGGATCTTTTCAACACAAGTGCAGCAGTTTTCAGCATGTAGTAGTGTGTAAAGATGCAAAATCTGGTAGCTATCTAGAAGTCCAACAAAGCTCAAATTTTTATGGCTGCTAGAAGACTTAGTGAGGCACATCTCCACCAAATTTTGTGGCAATTGAATCAATATATTGTGAGATATGATCATTTCTTTGAAGATGACAGAATCTGCCATATAAGTGACATTTATTGGATAGATCACAAGTCACTTTGATTGAAAGGCCCTCAAGTTGGAATCATGTTTATAAGTGGTTGAGGGACCTATGTTTGGTTTTGAAATAAGCTAGAAGCATGACAAATATGAGTACAAGGTCATTTGATTAAGGAGTCACATTTGGTACTCAAATTGATGATCAAGACCAATATCAAGATGAAGATGAAGAACAAGTTCTAGTATTAATTGAAGATCATTTGGAAGAAAGAAAAGAACTCAAAGAAGGATTAAAAGTCACATTTCTAGAAGAAGTTCAAATGGATCAATCAAACAAAAGTCAATTCAAATGAGTATCAAGGATGATTCTTTGGAGAGAGGTCACTTCTCCCTTTTGTAGGGGCTTGCCGCCTTTTGTAGGTTAACCGAGAACGAGGCTTGGAAGGCTAACATGGAAGTGGTGATCTAAAGTATCATTGGAGATGCTTAGTTGGAGAAATCAAGAGATTGATCAAGAAAGAAAGCAAGCAACACCCAAGATAGAGAAGCAAATCATGAGTGGTATTCGTATATGCAAGCTATGATCAAATGAAGAAGCAAGCCAACCACAACAAGATAGTGCACTTGATCATTAGTGGTTCTCAATTCATATGGGTGAAGAGTGATATTCAAATTGGTATCTATTGGTCTTCACCAAGCTTATAAATGGACTTCACATTGCTATTTGGAGCTTAATTGGAATCAAATGACTATCCTCTACTCCAAGATAGCAAAGGTATCATTGTAATGTGCATGATCATATTCATTCCTTACTAGTATGCGGTTAGTGCATATAGTACATGCTCAATAGGATCATGCATAACAATTGAAAAGTTTAAATTCATAGTCTACCACTATTGCTTGTTTGATTATATGATCTAGTGGTTAGTATATGAGTTTGTTCATGAGCTAGTGAACTCAAGTACTTGATCTAGAAGATGAACATTCAAGTGTCTAATTCAACATGAGTAAGATAACCATTGAAAGATGTGTGAAGAAGCTTACTCTAGAGCAAACCGAGTTAGATATCTTGTGCAATATTGCCTAGTTCAAGTCATAAATGAGAAGCTCATGAAGATGACAAGAGTTCAGGAAGAAGATAATAATGCAAATGGATATCAAGTTAAACTTTCATTCAAGTGGTATCCTACAAGACTTCAAGTGATCCTCAACTTTAAGTGATCAAATCAAGCAAAGCATCCCTCACCAACAAGAGCTCAAGTTTATCAGGTGAATAACTCATGCTAAAAGAGAAGGTGCCCCACCGATTGGTATCAAGGTCAAAGATCCTACAAGTGGCCTTCATGCATCTTCACGAGGTATCTACAAGTAGTGTCATTCCAACATATATGGTAGTGTCCATCAAAAATGAAGACTCAAGTATCAACCATCTACCCTAGTCCAACCCTTTGTATCCAGAGAAGCATGCCTTTTATGGTCATTAATGACAAAGGGGGAGAAAGTGCCAAAGATATGATATGATAGGGGGAGAAAACAAGAAAAGAAGATGGACATGGATCAAGAGGGAGCAAGATTAGATAATGCAAAAGGATCAAAATTCTTGGACAAAGAGAGCAAACAAGTAGGGGGAGCAAGCTCATGAATACATGTTTGATGCATTTGGGTGTGCATTACATTTGCTTGCTTGCATTGCATATGTTCTAAATTCTTATATGCTTGTGTGCAATATTTGCTAGAGCTAAGACTTGAATGATGATTATTTTCCTTTATTTGGTATCTAGAGCATAGTCTTAGTGTAGCAAGTGGCAACTAGAACCATGTTTATAATGTTGATCTCACGTGGTATCCAGTTTCACTTGTCTCTAGCAAGGTTGATGCTAAGGATGATTAAAAGTTTGGTTTACACGCTTCAAAGGTAAAATTCTATCTTGTATACCTTAGCATCACTTAGTAGTGCTAACACTCCCACAAATTTCATATTTATGCATGTGTGCAAGCTTGAATCCAAACCATTTGAGCACACATGTAGGGGGAGTTAACACTACCAAGTCGGGTTGTATGGTACTTATCCAAACCTCTCATATGGTCTTAATGTTGGATAAGTAACATAGAATCCAAAAAGCTTAATTTCCATATCTTTGTAGAGTTGTCATCACTTACCAAAAAGGGGGAGATTGAAAGGTCCTAGTTTGGTTTTGGTAATTGAGTGACAACTTTAGGTGGACTAATTGTGTTTATGCGAGATACACAGGAGATTAGTCCACAAGTACACATGTGATGAAGGAGCTTATTGCATATGTGACATGACATGGAGTCATGTGGCTAAGATGGTGAAGATCAAGGCAAGACTTGGCTTGATGGACCGATTGCGAAGGTGAAGGGCAAGTTGGAGGCTTTGAAGCCGTTGGTACCGAGTGTCGGGAGGCTTAAGCAAAGACTTGGCGCCGAAGGGCCGAAGCAATGGTGAAGAGCAAGTGAGGTCAAGGTTGATGGACCATGGAGGTCATGTGATGATATGAAGTGGATCATATCATTTGATGATAGGTTGGTGCATGTGTTGCATCAACACCAAAGGAGATGGAATGGAATGCGCAAGGCAAAGGTATATTTGTAGGGCATTTCATTTCATCGGTCATAGGTGTGTAGAGAAGTTTATGACCGGGTTTAGGATAGATGGTCATACTATCAAGAGGAGCAAACTTGTTTGCATATCGGTCATCTAGTGCCACTTGAGCGATCTAACTTTGTGACGTGTTAGGATCGAGTGGCGAGGCAAGAGCTAAGTGCTAGTCCTTTGAAAAATGTTTGGAAAATGCTATCACACATGCACAAGGTGGTGTACACTTGGTGGTGTTGGCACATTTGCAAAGTAGAAGAAACCGGAGTTGAAAATGTGGTTTTCAGGCATGACCGAACGCTGCAACAGCGACCAGACACTGTTGCAACATGCGTCCGATCACTATTGAAAGAGTGACCGGACGCTAGTGCAACATGTGACCGGACGCGCCTATAGCACTGTTCCCAGGAGGCAACGCATGCAAGAGAGTGATCAGACGGTGAGTGTGAGTCCGGTCAGTTGTGACCAGACGCGTCCGATCAAGGAAAACCGTCTCTGGAACATCTCTGTTCGCGATCGGACGCCAAGTGAAACATTGACCGGAGGCTAGTGAAACATGCGTCCGATCACTAATTAAACATTGACCGGACGCTACTGCAACATTGACCGGACGCGTCCGGTCAGTACGCAGTCAGCCCATTCAAAGGCATAACGGCTAGTTTTGCTTTGGGGTCTATAAATAGAAGTGGTGGCCGGCCTTGGCTGATGCTTAGCACCCTTGGGACTTGGTGTCCATGCTTGGGGAGTGCTAGGAAGCCCTCTAACTCACTTGTGCTTGCTAGTGTGCGAATCAATTGCGAGTGAGTGATCGCTAGTGCGTTGCATTGAGAGATTGCATCGAGTGGCACTAGGTGTTCGTGTTGCAAGCCGGTGGTGCTTGTTACTCTTGGAGGTTGCCACATCCTAGACGGCTTGTTGATCGAGTCTCCGTCGTGAAGCCCGTGTGAAGATTGTGCGTGGCTCCGGAGAAGGATTGTGAGGGACATTGTGCTCGCCCCGCGGGGATCGCGAAGAGCAACTCTAGTAGAGCGTGTCATTGAGTTACCCTCACTTGTGGGTGAGTTCTTGCGGCGCTCGAGTGTCGAGCTAGGTGTGGTGCCTATTAGCCGCCGAACTACCAAAGTGTGTGGTCGACATAACGGGGACTAGCTTGGTGGCAACCAAGTGAACCTCAGGAGAAAAATCACCGTGTCAACTTCATGTTCATCTTCTCGGTGGTTTGCAAACTCCATTCACTAGCTTGTATTTACTTGTTCGTATACTTGTGCTAGTGTAGATTGTTCTTGTGCTTCTAGTTAGCTTGTGTAGCTTGCTAGTTACATTCTTTGCTTGTGTAGCATAGAGTTGATCCCATGAATGACTAGTTGACTTGTAGTCTTGCTAGTCACATTGCTTAGTTTGTGTAGCTAAGTTGAGCTCTCTAATTCGGCTTGTGTAGCCTTGTTATTGAGCATTGCTAGTGAGCTTAGGCTTTGTGCTTTTGCTTAGTGGAATGTGTAGGAGCTCCCCGATTGATTGAGTACTAGTTGCTTAGGTTTGTGTAACCTTGCAAGCTAGAATTGTTTAGGTGAGCTCTAGCTAGCCCGGCACCTTAATTGCTTTGTTTAGGATCTTTTATAAGGTGCTTGAGAGTATAGATAGAGGGGTGTAGTCTTGGCTAGACCGATAGTTGTTAATTCCGCATTTGTTTCAGTTAGCCGGTACGATTAATTTTAGAAAGGACTATCCACCCCCCCTCTAGTCCGCCATCTCGACCCTTCAGCTGGTAGTCCTCGTCGGAGCTGTCGGTGGGGTCGTCTGCAATGAACGTGTCACCACCCTCTAGGTCGGCAAGCTCCTGCTCTGCGAGTGCCCGGACTGTCTCGTCCTGCTCCTGTGCAGACTCTGACACCTCTGGACGCTGCCGCGAGCTAGACGGACCCTGCTGCTCCTACTACCTGCGGTCCCGACCGTGTCCCAACAGCTGACTCATGTTATACTCAGGGAACACGGTCGCGGAGCCGGTGAGAGACTGACTGGGGTGAGAGCCGGTGGTAGCAGCTACCTTCCACAGTATATAGGAAATTCAATGGGCATATGGTAGCTGCCGGCGGGCCTTGTTGCCCTCTGCGACGGTGTCCTCCATCTCACATAGAATGACATCCTAGACGTCGAACTCCTGTTACCTGACCATGTATGCAAGTAACCAAAGCTGCAGACGAGAAAGTCCCTCTCGGAAGCCCACCCTGGGAAAGTAAGGTCCGCCGAAGAACCTCGTTGAGGATCCGAGTCATAGGGGTGAGATCCCTAGGCGCACGACTCGAACCCTCGCTGAAGGGCTAAGTGAAGCACGAGCGAACCAAGTCCGTCGACGGTTGTGCACCACCGTGAGGGCGGCGGAGTGGCTCCGTCCTATCGTAGCACAGGTCGTGGATCTGGGTCTGAGAGTGTTGCAGTCCAAACAACTCCCGGATCTCAGAAGAGAACAGCCTCTAGTGCTCGCCCTCAAACACAAACTCTATAGTCTCTCGGTCCGGGTGCACCCAAATGGAAGCATAAAACTGAAATACCCAGTCCTCAATATACGAGCCAGACCACCCCAGAAGGTCTGCCAGACCAGGTAGATAGGTAAGAATGGGGCGGATCTGCTCTCCAGCTGATGTGACGACTGCCTCTAGCGGACAGACGCGCTGCGAACGCAAGCAGATACCAGCGTTCCTGTAGCCCTGATAGAAGTCCTCCTGCAGCACTGTATAGAAAGCGGCGCCTGCCTGCTGCTGCCTCTCCCTAGGGAACCACTGCTCGACTGGGACGAGCCTGAGGGTCTGAATCTGTGAGCACGTGGCTGCCTGGAGGTCCAGTCGCGGAATCGGCAGGGGCGCACGCCTCGACGGAGCACGTGCTCCCCGTAGAGGGACGTCGGGCCGGGGTGGCACCGCAGTCCTGCGACGAGTGGACCGGTGCTGGGGAACCTCCTTAGGAACCTCCTTCTCAGCCTCTGCCTCTGCCTCAGTTGCCTCTGGTACCTCTGCTGTCTTGGCCTCTGCCTGGCCCTGCCCTGAGCTCTCGGGCTCCACACCCGGAGAGGTGAACGTCATCCGGCGACCAACAGCCATAAGCGTGCCAGTCGGCGAGTGGTGAAAACGCTCGACCTCCTCCACGGCTCTGCGCTGCTCTGGAGATAGCTGATCCTCTATACGTAAACCGCCTCCACGGCCACCCTGCTCTGCACGCTCTGCAGCGTCTGTCACTGCCCTGGCCTGATCGACCTCCCGCTGCTCCCTAGAGCGCTTCCTGCACGTGATCAGCATCCCCTTCCCGGGCCTCTGACCGGAAGGGGGGGACAGGGAGGAGAGTCCCCTGGGCCACCACCAACGTTCTTGCAGCGCGGCACGGCTGACAAGAACGAGACACACTGCCACTGAAAGAAGTTGAACTGTCGCTGACACTCACGAGGCTTGGCCTCGATCCTTACCCACGGGCTTGGCCCCGGGTTGGCTGACACTACCCAATTGCCAAGCTGACACTAACACTGACTCGCTGCATAGAATAGATAGGAGATATATAAGAAACATATATTCTAGAGATGAGAAATCCCTATGGAAGCAAAGCAAGCGGGAGACGAAGGGGAATGGCTTTGCTACCTGACAAACGACGAAAACGACCCAAGAGCGAGGTAAGTCACAGACGTTTGGGCCCCCACGTGTCACACCAAGGATGTCTGCAACGAAATGGGGTGAAAACAGGGTGAAGGGGCACTGGGGCATTTGGTCGAACACATGACATGCATTGGGTATGAAGAGGGGAGAGGAGGTTCACGGTAGAGATGCTTGTCGCCGGGGAAGAGATCGCCGGAGGGAATAGGCTCGGGGGTGAGGTGGACGAGCTCCGGCGAGCAGTAAACGGGCGCCGGCGAGCAGTTCCGGCGAGGGGAGGGGGGTCGTCGGCGAGCAGACGAGACGATGAGCACGCGCTCGGCGGAGGCTAGCTGAGCGGGGGCGAGGAGACACGAGCGCGGCGAGGCTCGGCGAGGGTTTGCGCGGCGAGAGCATGGGGGTGGGGCGGAGCGCGGCCGGCGAGCTGGATGGCTAGGGTTAGGGTGGGAGCTCGGGGGCAAGTCGGCAGCGGCGCGAGGAGAACAAAAATGTGAAGAATGACACGTGGGTCCCAATAGCCAGTGAGAAGAGCTTAATGCCGCTTAAAGGGGCATGGGACGCGCCGATGTATTCACATCGGACACTCCGATGCCCACACAGAGAGGTCCGAAACGGCCAAAATCGCATCGGACGCGTCCGTTGCCGCAGCATCGGACATTGGGCAGCGCCCGATGGAGCATCGGATGCACCGATGGAAGCACATCGGACGCTACCCTGACACTGTTCCAGCCGGAGCTGTCTACAGTGCAGGGCATCGGACGCTAGGGCAGCGTCCGATGCAGCGTCCGATGCCACATTTTGGACTATTTTGAAGTTTTCTGTTGCAGCTCCCTCTCCCAGCCAAGTTCCAATACCAATAAGAGGCAAATAAACACCAGTTGGAACCTAGTATGAGCATCCTCGCATAAACCCTCAATTTTATAAATATTTTGCCATAGGCTACATATCATTTTTAGGGAAAATAGGCAATAAATTCCGAGGAGACAACATGTGGCCACCAAAACTAGGGGTCTTAACCATTAGGAGCCTCAAATGCTCCCCCTAGAAGTGGACGAACATAGCGGTTGCTCAAAACTTAACCAAAAAGAAACGACGAAGCAACACACAAGCATATGCAATGCAATACGGAATTTGAATCTAGGTTGCTTGTCAAGTTTGCTCATGGGTAAGCTTCTTCACATGCTTTTTAGGGCGGTTATCTTAACCATGTCTGACAAGCCTATGTGCAAAGCATAATTAACATGGCATATGATACAATGTAATGCAAAGACAACCCCCTTTCACCGTTTGACAAAGTTACTTAGATCAAGCACATTAAGCTCATTTCGCAATCTACAAAGAGTGTTTTCATCTAAGGGTTTTGTGAAGATATCGCCAATTGATCTTCGGTTCTAACTCCCTCTAAGGATATGTCTTTCTTTGAAACATGATCTCTAAGAAAGTGATGGTGAATATCTATGTGCTTGGTGCGAGAGTGTTGAACCAGGTTGTTAGCAAGCTTAACCGCGCTCTCATTGTCACACAACAAAGGTACCCTTTCTAGAACTACACCATAGTCTAAAAGGGTTTGTTTCATGTAAAGAATTTGTGCACAACAAGCACCCGCGGCTATGTATTCTGCCTCGGTGGTAGACAAGGCCACACTATTTTGCTTTTATGAACTCCATGAAACTAGTGATCTCCCAAGCAAATGGCACCCTCCGGATGTGCTTTTTCTATCTACTTTGCAACCCGCGTAATCTGAATCGGAATACCCAACGAGTTGGAAGTTAGCTCTTTTGGGATACCAAAGGCCAATGCTTGGGGTGTGCTTTAGGTACCTAAGGATTCTCTTCACCGCTATGAGATGTGATTCCCTAGGATCGGCTTGAAAGCGAGCACACATGCACACGCTAAACATGATGTTGGGCCTAGATGCGGTCAAATATAACAAGCTACCAATCATAGAACGGTAGAGAGTTTGATCAACCGGGTTACCTCTCACATCTAGGTCGAGATGTCCGTTTGTTGGCATTGGAGTCTTGATAGGCTTGCAATCATCCATGTTGAAGCACTTGAGGTCTTTTGTATACTTCTCTTGAGATATGAAAGTCCCCTCCTTCAATTGCTTGACTTGGAAGCCTAGGAAGAATGTGAGCTCGCCAATCATGGACATTTCGAACTCCTTCGACATCAAGTCACCAAATTCCTTGCAATAGGCTTCATTTGTTGACCGGAAGATGATATCATCGACGTAGACTTGACAAATGAAGATCTCTCCATCAAGCTTCTTGGTGAATAGCGTGGTATCGACCTTCCCAATGGTGAAGCCCTTCTCAATGAGGAAGTCCCGGAGGCGCTCGTACCATACTCTTGGGGCTTGCTTGGGCCCATATAGCGCCTTGGACAACCTATAAACATGATTAGGATATCTAGGGTCTTCAAACCCGGGAGGTTGATCAACATAGACTAGTTCATTTATGAAGCCATTTAAAAATGCACTTTTCACATCCATTTGATATAATTTAATGTCATGATGTGATGCATATGCAAGAAGGATACGAATGGCTTCTAGTCTTGCAACCGGTGCAAAGGTCTCTCCAAAATCCAAACCTTCAACTTGACAGAACCCCTTTGCAACTAGCCTTGCCTTGTTTCTAACAACCTTGCCTTGATCATCTTGCTTGTTCCTAAACACCCATTTTGTTCCAATGACTCTTGCGCCTTTTGGTCGCTCTTCAAGTGTCCAAACTTGGTTGCAGGTGAAGTTGTTTAGTTCTTCATGCATGGCATTCACCCAATCCGGGTCACCAAGAGCATCATCTACAATGGTAGGCTCAACAAGAGAAACAAAGGAGTGATGTTCCATAAATAAAGCAAGTTTTTGAGATCGAGTCATTACACCCCTTGACGGACTCCCTATGATGAGATCTTGAGGATGAGCTTGTAGTAGAGGAGTAGTCCTTCGATCAACCACTTGAGGGGCCGCTTGTGGAGCATCAACATCTTGAGCTTGTACCACCATTTGTTCATGGGAGACATGAGTGTCTTCATTTGGATCCCTCCCATCTTTGTCATCATCATGTGGTACATTGGATGAGGATGGCTTGTCAATGACTTGCACATCATCATCATCATCTTTAGGCTTGATGGCTCCAACCGGCATGTTCTTCATTGCTTCCCTCAATGGTTTATCACCTACATCATCAAGATTTTCATGCTCTCCTTGAGAGCCATTAGATTCATTGAATTCCACATCATATGTTTCTTCTACCATCCCGGTGGCATGGTTGAATACTCGATATGCTTTGGACTTCAATGAGTAACCAACAAGAAAACCAATATCACATCGGCGTTGGAACTTCTCTAGGTGTTGGCGCTTCTTATAGATGTAGCATTTGCACCCAAACACTCTAAAGAATGATATATCCGGCTTCTTGTTGTTGAGTAGCTCATAGGGGGTCTTGCCATGGAGACGATGGGGGAACAACCGGTTTGATGCATAGCAAGCGGTGTTGATTGCTTCCGCCCAAAATCTTTCCTGTGTAGTGTACTCATCTAACATTGTCCTTGTTAGGGTGATTAGTGTCCGATTCTTCCTCTCAACTACCCCATTTTGTTGTGGTGTGTAGGTTGCGGAGACTTCATGCTTGATCCCAACTTCATCACAATACTCTTCAATGTGGGTGTTGTCAAACTCCTTTCCATTATCACTTCTAATTTTCTTGATCTTCAAGTCAAATTCATTTTGGGCTCTCTTGGCAAACTTCTTGAATGAAGGGGTTGCTTCGGATTTGTCATGAAGAAAGAATACCCAAGAGTATCTAGAATAGTCATCAACAATCACTAGGCAATAAAGATTTCCACCCAAGCTAGCATATGTTGTTGGCCCAAATAGATCCATGTGAAGTAGCTCTAACTCTCTTGATGTTGATACAAAGGCTTTGGTTGGATGGGTATTTGCAACTTGCTTGCTGGCTTGACATGCACTACACAATTTGTCCTTCTCAAATTTGACATCCTTCAAGCCTCTAACCAAATCCTTCTTCAATAGCTTGTTGAGAGTGTTCATTCCCACATGAGCCAATCTTCTATGCCATAGCCAACCAAGTGATTGCTTAGTGAACAAACATGTCTTCAAGTTGGCATCTTCAAAGGAGAAATCCACTAGATAGAGATTGTTGTATCTAAAGCCTTTGAATATCACTTGTGCATCATCTTTCTTGGTCACAACCACTTCTTTGTCGGTGAACAAACATTGAAAGCCAAGATCACATAGTTGCCCAACGGATAGCAAGTTGAAGCTCAATGATGCAACAAGAAGCACATTGGAGATGGTATGATCATTTGATATTGCCACTTTGCCCAATCCCTTGACATTGCCCTTTGAGTTATCACCAAATGTAATCTTTTCTTGGTCATCGACATTCTCTTCTAGTGAGGTGAACATCAGGGGATCACCGGTCATATGTTGTGTGCAACCACTATCAATCACCCAATGAGATCCACCGGTCTTGTAGTTCACCTACACACACAAGAAATCAAGCTTGAGCTTTTGGGACCCAAACTTGTTGAGGTCCCTTAACCTTCTCAACTAGTGACTTTGCAACCCATATTTTCTTTGGCCTATTCTTGTTAGGAGGCCCCATGAACATGACTTTCATCTTGCCACTAGAGTCTTGTCTAAGCATGTAGTGAGCATTCAAAGCAAAGGGCCTAGCATGCTTGGGCAAGGGTGTGGGTTTTGGTTCTTCACAATCATGAGCAAAATGACCTTCTTTTCCACACTCATAGCATCTTCCAACCTTCTTCTTCTTTGGCTTAGTGATGCTCTTGCGTTGCTTTATCTTCTCTTCAAGGAAGCCAATGTCATTTCTATTTGTCTTCATCACGGTGTTCATGAGTAGCTCACTTTGAAGACATTGACTCTTGGTGAATTTCTTAAATCTGGTGGTAAGGTGCTCCTTCTCTTTCTTGAGCTTGTCATTCTCTTGTTGGAGCTCCAATTGGGATGGTGTCATTTTGTAGTCCCTCTCCATCTTCAATCTCTTGTTTTCTTCTTTCAGCATGTCTAGCTCAAGTGACATGCTATAGTCATCATCATGAGTTTCAATGACTACTTGTTTGGTGGTTGTAAGCTTCTCTATATCAACTTTGAGCTTTGCATTCTCATTCTTGATCTTGACATAGTCATCATAGTGATCGGCCTCAACCACTTTCTTGCCCTTGCCACTAGCTCTTTGCTCATCATGCTCACTAACTAAGTCCTCACAAGATGTTGCTATGTCACACTTAACAACAAGGTTAGGAGCATCATGTGTCTCATGAGAAAGCATATCATAAGCAACACTAAGTGTATCATGATCTACTTTGACTTGAGTATATTTCTCTTTGAGCAAAGCATGACTAGTGGTAAGATCACTATGCATCTTATCAAGTTTTTCATTTTTAGCTTTGAGCTCCTTGTTAGAGGACTTGAGCTCCTTGATAGATGATGACATAGTAGCAAGTTCATCTTTTAGCTCATCACTTGCATGTATAGCATGATCATACTTCTCAACAAGAGATTCATTTTTATCAACAAGCTTTTCATTTTTAGCTCTAGTCTTTCTTATGATTTTAGAGTAGTTGTTTAGCAATGTAACAAGCTCATCATAAGAGGGTGCCACAAATTCACCATCACTATCACTATCACTAGAGTCATCATCACTTTGTACCTTTCGATCACCTTTAGCCATGAGGCATAGGTGTGTAGATGATGATGGTGACGGTGGTGGTGGTGGTGTAGAGGAGCCAATGACTAGAGCGGCAACCTTCACCTTCTCATCATCACTATCTTCATTAGATGAGCCATCAGAGGAGTCAATGTCGGTGAGCCAATCACCAACAATGTAAGCTTTACCACCTTTCTTGTGGTATTGCTTCTTCTTGCCATCATTCTTCTTGTAGGGCTTCCCATTCTTCTTCTCATCTTCACTTGATGAATCATATTTCTTGCCTTTGTTCTTGTTCTTGTAGTTGTCCTTCTTGGGCTTGGTACATTGATGAGCAAGATGGCCAAGCTCACCGCAATTGTAGCAATCCATTTCGGAGATTGGCCTTCTCTTGCTACTTGTGAAGAACTTCTTCTTTCTTGAGTCAAAGTTGACTCTGTTCTTGTGGAGCTTCGTCAACATCTTGGTGGTCTTCCTCACCATGAGAGCGATGTTGGAATCATCCTCTTCATCACTTGAGCTCTCATGATGCATCTCAATAGCCTTGGACTTGCCCTTCTTGTCATGGCTTGCTTTGAAGGACAAGTCCTTCTTCTTGTCGGTGGAAGAGCCACCACTTGGTGTGATGTGCATGTACATCTCATGTGCATTGATCTTTCCCAAGATTTGAGTTGGTGTAGCGCTGGAAAGATCGCCTTGATGTAGCACTGTCACAATGTGTCCATATTTGTCAATTGGGAGGACACAAAGGATCTTCCTCACAACATCAGATGGTTGCATTTGTGTGAGGCCAAGTCCATTGAGTTCTTCTACAAGAACATTCAAGCGTGAGTACATTTCATTTGCACTTCCATTAGCATGCATATCAAAAGAATGAAGCTTTTGCATAACTAAATGATAGCGTTCCTCACGCTCACTCTTGGTTCCCTCATGGAGCGCACAAATGTTTCCCCATAGATCATGGGCATTTTTGTGGTTCCAGACACGGTTAAACACATCCTTGCAAATGCCTCTAAAAGGATGTTTTTGGCTTTTGCATTCCATTTCTCATTTTCCTCCTCATTAGGAGTAAGGCTTGTGCCTTCCTTGGGCTTGGCAAAACCGGTGATTGCGGCTTCGCGGCATTTAACATCAACCGCTTCTAGGTACGACTCCATACGGATTTTCCAATATGAGAAGTCGTCTCCCTCAAACATGGGAGGTGGTCCATCACCTCCGGACATCTTAACTCTAGGCGGTTAAGCCTAAATCGAGAGCACAAGGCTCTGATACCAATTGAAAGGATCAAGATGCCCAAGAGGGGGTGAATTGGGCTTTTCTAAAACTTTAGCAAGAATTAAAACCTATTAAGCCCAATTAACCCCCTTGTGCCTAGAAGTGTGTTTCTCTCTATTCTACCGCACAAAAGACCAAGTCTATGCCACTCCTACTCTAGCAAAGCAATTCAATAGTGAATGAACAACAAGTAATAATGCGGAATTTAATTGCTTGAAAGTAAATGCGTAAGTAAAGGAGTAGAGATGACAAGACGATCTTTTTGCCGAGGTATCGAGGTGTCGGCACACCCCCTAGTCCTCGTTGGAGCACCCGCGCAAGGGTATCGCTCCCCCTTGATCCGCGCAAGGATCAAGTGCTCACTATGAGCTGATTCTTCGCCGCTCCGGTCCGGTGAATCGCTCACTACTGATCACAAGCTTGCTTGGGTCATCCACAATGCCACCGGATGCTCTCCAAGCTTCACGATCACCACCAAGCCGTCTAGGTGATGCCGATCACCAAGAGTAACAAGCTAGAACTCTCATTTGACCAAGACAAGGCCAAAGAGATGGATGGATGCACACTTGCTACTCAATTCTCACTAGGAGGTCACTAATTCTCTCAATTAGCAATTCACTCAACCTTACTAGGGCTCTTGCACTTTCTCACACTCACAATGTGTCTCTCAGCAGATGGAAGTGGCAAGAACACTCTAATGGATGAGGGGAAGGAGTATAAATACTCCCCCAACCGGTCATCCAAAACAGCACCAAACAGGTGTCTCTGCGGGGGCATCGGACGCTCCGATGCTATGCATCGGACGTGTCGATGACCTCGACCAACAGTCGACTGTACCATTCTGTCAGACATATTAAAGGAGCATCGGACGCTGGGCAGCGTCCGAACCTCTCTTGATGGCCATCGGACGCTG
This sequence comes from Coix lacryma-jobi var. lacryma-jobi, assembly GCA_009763385.1. Lineage (NCBI taxonomy): Eukaryota > Viridiplantae > Streptophyta > Magnoliopsida > Poales > Poaceae > Coix > Coix lacryma-jobi. The sequence continues at coordinate 126,748,009 of CM019830.1, forward strand.
ACCCTCAGCGTCCGGTGCTTCCTCAGTTTCACGCGCACGTGAACAGTGGCACAGACGCGTCCGATGTGAACACATCGGCGCGTTCGATGCCACGCACCAGACTAAACCCTAGTCTGAGTGAGCACCAGGCCAGCGTCCGATTCCCATATCAAGGGCAAAACCAACTCGGATCGCGACGCGGCCTTAACGACTTTTGATCCTCTCGTCATAAGGCATCTCTCTGAGCTACCTAGGGCTATGAAATAACAAGTGTGCACCACACCTACCTCAATAGACTCATCTAGGTCAAGCTACTGATTCACGCTCCCCTTTATAGTACGGCCAAAGGAAAAACAAAGACCTAAGACTACCTAAGTGTCCTCCAACACCATATGACACTTAGCCTAGTCTACCACCGTCTTCGTCGTCCGTCCTTTGAAAACTGAAATGATATCCATCACCAGGGGACATGAACTCCATATGCCCGTATCGTCGCCATTACCGTGACCTAACTCAATCCTGTTTCTACAAAACACACGTTAGTCACAGTAATCTTGTGTTTCATCCAATCACCGAAACCCACTAGGGGCCAAGATGCGTTCACATCTCAACAATATATACGCCCGACCGATGAGTCTTATGCGGATCGTAAGGTTCTTTAAGGCGCGATTATATTGAAACGACCTTCTGCAAAAGCTAATTTACATTAAAAAAATCATGATGCTCGAGCTTATCTTTGATCTCCCGACGCCGACCAGCGAGACATAGATCCGTTAGTTCTCTGTCGGAGATCATCAAAAGAAAACATCGGTTCTTAATTTCTTTGAAACGCTTAAAGAAGTCGACCACAGGCTCGCTACGTCCTTGTCGAACCGACGTGAGGTGTGATAATCTAGTTTCTTGAACCCCGTCATAAAAGTGATTATGAAATTTTTCTTCTAACTCGGCCCAAGAACCTATGGTGCATTCTGGTAGTGACGTAAACCAGGCGAAAGCCGTAGCAGTAAGAGATAAAGGAAAATGTCGTACATTCATATAATCTAAAGTACTAGCTTCGCCCATTTGTGCGAGGAACATGCTAATATGCTCCATAGTTGTTTTACTACCGTCACCACTAAACTTATAAAAATCTGGTACCCTCCAACCGTCAGCTGCTTTCATAAAATCAAAACACGAAGGGCACGGTTTAGAATAAGTGATCCTGGTAGGCTTGAATTGGACCCCCAAACTGGTCTCGAGAGACCTAGTTATCTCTTCCTTGAACCAATTTATGGCTTGTCCAAAATCGGTGTCAGCAAGATTAGGGGTGCCACTATGCATGGGATTGTGGCTTGGGGACTTCGGTGGATTGGGCAACATTGTTCCCTGTCCTCCTGAAGTTCTGTTTGTTGTTGTTCCTTGGTCGGTCTGTGTAGTCCGACCAGAGTTATGATGGGCGTTATTGACATTCACTGAGGTACCGACTTCGCCGTGCCTGGTCTCAACAGACCCTGATGGCCCAAAATTGATATGTGAAGTTTGTCCACTAAAAGAATTAAAAGGCATGCCGAACTGTGGTTGCCCGATTGAAAGTTCGGGTTCGACGGTTTACCATCTAATTTATCCATGCGATCACTAAGTAATTTAAACGAATGCTGAATAGTATTGGTAAGAGTTTTTGAAGTATCAACCAGCATTGCAGAATAATTAGCATGCGTAGGGTAAGAATCTTCAGGTACCTTAGTGTTTACCTTGTTAGTAGTGTCTTCAACGGTTGTAGTTGACGTGGTAGGGACAATCTCGCTGAAGTCCGGCTCCTTGTCTTGAGTGACCCTGCCACGCCGATCTTTAGAACATCTTTCCAGGAAAGCCTTCAATACGGCGTCGAGCTTGGCCTGCGCTTGTTGCTTCAACTCGTCGGGGAGCTCGTCAATGCCCGCAGGACGGACGATGTTATCTTTATCAGTAGCACCGTCTTTGCCGCCCATGTTGGTAGTAGATGAAGTTTCAATCTTCCCCAGCGGAGTCGCCAAAAAGTGTATTGACATTAGAAGTCATCCGAATCACACACCAGCAGGGCTAGAACGCCCGAAGAGGTTGCGGATCAACCTAAGATAGCAAGGACCCTGGCTAAGCTGACGAAAACCGATCTAGAGACCGGTCTAAGCCGATTGAGGGTTTTAGATCCCTGTGTTGATAACTCTAGAACTCCTCCCGGGAAGACCCGTCGGAGAGAAGCACATAGAGGTTATTCTAGGACCAGCAAGACTGTCTAGAACGTCGTCGAGTCTCGCCAGGAGACACGCCGAACAGCAAAAGTATAGAGAGGAAAAGGGTAAAAGGGATAGTAGATTGGTTTTGATCGATTAGGATTGGATGCCTCAATCGGCCATGATCCTCTCATATATATAGAGAGGGCTGGTCTTATCCCAATAGGAAACATCTCCAAATACGATCTCCAAATTTCCTACTCGAACTCAATTAAAACATGGAATCCAAGAGTTCAATCCGGACTAGACAAGGTAAACCTGATCTTGCCGATCCTCGAATCGACTAAATCGGTTTATGGGCTTTATGAACCCATACTGATCATTTTAACAAAACACCCTTACAAGAGAAAGATCTATATATTAACGCTGGACTCGGTATTCACCACCACCATAAGGCCTCCGACCAGCATCACCTGGTCGGACATAACATAACTGGTCGGAAGTCCAAAATGATCAGGTTCATTTGACTTAGACGATTTCGACCCTAATATTACAGGCCGAATACCTCTTCTAAATTCATCTTTATCTGTGGCACTTTTGAGTGTCAACAACATGCTAACCTAGAACTTCACGGATCAATTATATACTAAGCTTAAATCCTTCACCAAGCATGCAAAACAAAAACTCCTCAACATCCCTATCATTCAGAGTCGTCTCTCTCCTTGGTGCAGAGTCAGATTCATCAGATTTCAACTTAAAATCATCGCGCATGCACTCTGGCAGTTGAACCCTAAGAGGTTTGTCTTCTTTTGATGCTCTACTCGCTGTTGTTGTAGCCCAGGTAGGTTCTTTTCCTAACATGCTGGAGACAGTACCAAATGCAGCACTAGACTTCTGCAATTTTCAGGCATTTTTGTTTGATCTGAATTCTCGATATGCGTTTCTTCAACTGCCTGCTCGGTCCGGGGAAGAGTTCTTGGTTGGCTTGAATTGTCCATACAGTTTTCTTCAACTGCCTTGTCAGTATATATGGGAAAGGTTAGTCTCGACACTTGACTCAACATCATTGATATGAGGCAACGAAAGTTGAAGGTCGGTTAATAAGAAATCTCCAGCTTTGTTGATATCGCCATTTGCTTTGATATATGCGTCAACTATATCATCAAGTGAAAAGGCACAGCTGAACACATCAAGCAACGTATTAAGTGCCCTGGTTTCCTCGTCGCTAGATGAAGTCATCGCATGGGATAGAACCCGATGGCGGACGGGTAGCGCTTCACTATGGGGCATAAGCGCTCCCAAAGCGGCGCGACCACCTTGGTGGAGCAGCGGCTGCTGGCTCCCGCTGCCCGCCGGCCACACGCGGCGCAGCCGCAGGGGCCGGGTGCAGAAGACGGTCCAGCGGATGCGGGAGGGGAGAGGGAGGTGCGTACGCAGGGTCGCTGGTCGGTGTGCGGAGGACGGAGGCGACTGGCGAGAGGCGGCAAGAGCCGCTGACGCCGCCGCCGAGCCTGGGACTGCCCCGCCGTCGCTGACAGCCCGAGCCTGAGCGCCGCCTCCGTCGGCCTTCGTGACGAGCGCGGGTGGGGAACGGAGCAGAAGATCCGCGCCCACGCTGAGAGGATGATAGAATCAGCGCCTCACGCCGCGAGGGCATGTTGCGGATTTTTTCGGCTCGGTCTCACGCGTTAGGACATCCAAACGACGGAAAAAAAAACACAACCTAGACGGAGTGACATGTGGGCAAAAACGAAGATGGACGATGACATACGTACACGTTTTTCTCTTTCAGGGAGCGCAAAGTTGGGGCCATTTTTTATAATGGCGTACAACTAAAATCCTCTCATTTACGAGGAGGCGAAGCAGAAATGGAAACATGGAAAACAGATGGTAGGAAGGATTAATCTAAAACAAATGAGTAGCGTAGCCTAGATGCAGTACGAATAGGCACCAGTGGGTCTCAGCTAGATTTGGACAACGGCGGCACTGCATGAGCGGCACAGAGTGGATACATGGATCCAGCCATGGGAAATGACGGCCATGAAAACGAACAGAAACTTCTATTTTTTAGTCGGTTCCCAAGCCGGCGGTGATGAAGATTCTCACAGCTGCCCCCTGCCTCTGCGCCTACTGATGTCTCACCGCCTTTGCAAGCACCCATGCTGGCAAAGAATTGGATCCTTGAGCTTGTCAGGCTTTGGCCTTAAATAGACATGTATCGCTAAACACATGTTGATATATCCAGTTTTGTAAGTATCGTACGTGACAACTTGCTCGAAACTTTCTGAATTTTTTTTCTCGGCATACGCATATAATATAACAACATCTCGCCAAGTTTCGCGATTTTCGGAATTCATTTGCATTTTCTATAATTAAAAAACCGTCCGCACGTAATTTGGAGGCGTTGCCCCGTGAGCACGTTGATCGAAACATCAGGTCAGGTTTTGGATTTGGCCTCAACATACGGTTAAGAACAAGAATAACATTTTGTAAATCATGAAAATCCATTATTCGATGCACCTGCTGTTCAAACTTGCGTCTTCCCGGAAAATTCAAGAAAAAGAAATAAAGTCAAAAAATATAACGAAAAGTTTTGAAAAACTGTCAAATTTGAACATGTTGACAGTGGTAGTGTGGAAGTGCCTAAAAAAAACTTGGTGGCAAAAACCAAAAAAATAAATAAATAATTCGCCGAGTGTCAGCCCTGGCACTCGGCAAAGAGGCTCTTTGCCGAGTGCCTGGCCAGCTGGCACTCGGCAAAGTTCCCTCTTTGCCGAGTGCCAGGGCTGACACGCGGCGAAGTTTTCCACGTGGGCCTGACAATCTTTGCCAAGTGCCAGATCGCGTGGCACTCGGCAAATAGCCCCTCTTTGCCGAGTGCCACCCGATCTGGCACTCGGCAAAGACGTTCGAAAAGAAAAAAAATACAAAACGGCCCAGCCGCCACCCACACACGCACACACTCACACACACGCACGCACGCACGCAAGCACCACCGCGCCGCCACCGCGCCGCCGCGCCCCGCGCCCGCGCCCGCCGGCGAGCCCCGCGCCCGCGCCCGCGCCCGTGCCCGCCGCCGCACCCCCGGCCCCTCCCCGCCGCACCCCCGTCCCGGCCCGGCCGCGCCGCCCCCGGCTGCCCCCGGCCGCGCTGCCCCGGCCGCCCCCCGGCCGCGCCGCCCGGCCCACCGGCTGCCCGTCCCTGGCCGGCCAGTGGAGGAGAGGAGGAGGTGGTGGTGGAGGAGGAGAGGAGGAGTGGAGAAGAGAGGAGGAGAAGGAGGAGTGGAGAAGATAGGAGGAGAAGGACAAGGAGAAGAGAGGAGGAAGGTGCCGGCTTAGGTCCGTCGACCCTCAAGCCGCTTCGGTCGTCCCCGTCGTCGTCGCCGAAACTCGTTCTTGCTATTCTCGTCGCGAAGGTATGCCCTATGTAGTTAGTAAATAGTTAGTACTTAGCAGTTAGTAGTTAGTAGTTAGTAGTTAGTAGTAGTGTTAGTAGTAGTTAGTAGTGTTAGTGTTAGTAGTAGTTGTACTATTGTGAGCTATTGTGATTGTTGGCCTTCGTGACTATGTCTGGTATATATGTGGTTGTTGGCCTTCATGCTGACGTTTTCTGCAGGTTTTGGGAACCTCGCCGTGCAGGGGAGGTGCTGCCGAAATTTTTGGTCGAGACAAACCAATTGCTCTTTTTTGGCAGGAGGAGGACCCGTCGGAGGGACTCGGCGACCCCAATCGTCTTCGTCGGCGTTGCGGGTCTGCCTGCACCGCGTCGTCTCGCCACTGCCCCGAGTCACCACTGCCCCGCTACCTTGACCTCACTGACACCTTAGGTATAACCCCTCTATCTGTATCCTTAGGTATCTGATCTTTGGTCGCGTAACCTAGTTAGACGTCTCCCGTTCGAAAGAGATACAGTCTTAGATATTCAGTCCTTTGCATATCTGCGACCATATCTCTTTCGAATTGTCCACGTATTTTGGACAGCCCGCGGATGCGTAGATGAGCTAGTTTCCATGTTCTGCTCCTGTCAGAGTCAGAGTTTCGGCACCACCTCCTCGTTGTTCTCCGGATACACACTCTCCCTGCCAGGACGTGTATCGGGAGAACAGCGAGGAGGTGCTGCCGAAATTCTGTCTCGGGTAGGAGTAGAACATGGAAACTAACCCATCTGCGCATCCTCGGGTGGGATTAGGACCTATCCTTCTCCTATTAGATGGTAGGAATGTCGTGTAGATGCAATTGCTGGTTTTATTACTCGCTTACATATGTATATGCCAGAGGATGGATAACCGTGACTGGATGTACACGGGCCACGCAAGTAAGAGCACAGAATGGGTTACTAAGACCAATGTTTTCTTAGAGCATGCGTTTGGTCCGGCTGCTAAAGGGTCGAGTCGGATGTCGTGTCCCTGCAGCAAATGTGGAAACAAGAAAAGAAAATATAAGAATAACGTGTGGGTAGATCTTTACAAGTACGGATTCGTTGAAAACTATACTTGTTGGGTCCACCATGGTGAAGCCGATCGGATTAGAGAGGAGGTGGTGAGACAACGTCTCGAGGAGTATGATGGAGATGCCGGGGTAGCAGACATGATGGGAGACTTTCAAGAGGCTCAATTCGGTGAAGGATTGGAGGAGCCAGAGGACACCGCAAAGGCGTTCTATGACATGATGTCTTCGGCACAGAAGCCCCTTCATGAAAAGACAATGGTTTCACAACTAGATGCCATTGGACGCCTAATGGGGTTCAAGTCCCAGTATAGCTTGAGTCGAGACGCCTTCGATGGCATGTTGGCAATTTTGGGCACCTTGTTGCCGGAGGGTCACATTCTGCCGAAGAACATGTACGAGTCACAGAAACTTCTTCGTGCACTTAAGATGCCATATGAGCAGATCCATGCTTGTCCAAAAGGGTGCGTCCTATTCAGGAAAGATCACGAGAAAGCAACACACTGTCCAAAGTGCAAAGCCTCTAGGTATGTGGAGGTAGACCATGGAGATGGCAAGAAGGAACAACTTAATATCCCCGAGATGGTCCTACGGTACCTTCCTTTCATACCTAGGATCCAACGACTGTACATGACAGAGGACTCTGCGAAACAGATGACATGACACAAGAATGGCAAAAGATACAATCCTGACAAGATGGTACACCCATCGGATGGTGAAGCATGGAAGCACTTCGATGCCATGCATCCTGGCAAAGCTATGGAGGCTCGAAATGTACGTGTGGCGCTGGCGACAGATGGGTTCAACCCGTATGGAATGATGGCGGCTCCGTACACTTGTTGGCCTGTGTTCGTGATCCCCCTCAATCTCCCTCCCGGTGTTATGTTTGACCCTAAGAACGTATTCTTGTCGCTGATAATTCCTGGACACCCGGGGAACAATATGGGTGTGTTCATGGAGCCTTTGTTGGATGAATTGTTCGAAGCTTGGGAAAACCCGGTACTGACATATGATCGAGCAACAATGAAGAACTTCAAAATGCATGTGCGGTACCAGTACTCCCTGCATGACTTCCTGGCATATGGCTTATTCAGCGCTTGGTGTGTTCACGGGAAGTTCCCATGCCCAATATGCAATGCAGCTGTGAAGTTCACTTGGTTGAAGAAGGGAGGGAAGTATTCTTCATTCGACCAGCATCGTCAATTCTTGCCTCTTGACCATCCATTCAGAAGTGACATCAAGCACTTCAGGAAAGGTGTTCAAGTCACCAACCCCATTCCTCAGTTCAAGAGCGGTTCCGAGGTCCGTGCCGAAATAGAGGCTCTGAAGTTTGATAAAGACAACAGTCGTTTTTTCGGGTACGGAGAGGAACACATGTGGACCCATAAATAGGGCTTGACTAGACTCCCCTATTTCAATGACCTTCTTTGTCCGCACTACATCGATGTAATGCACACAAAAGAATATCGCTGAGGCACTCTTTGCAACACTCATGGACACAGAAAAGTCAAAGGACAACGTTAAGGCCAGACTGGACCTGCAAGAGATGTGTGATAGACCAAAGCTAGTGATGAGGGCTCCTGGTGCTGGCAAGAAATGGAAAAGAGGTCCGGCCAATTATATATTGAAAAGAGACCATAGGAAGAAAGTACTACAGTGGATCCAGGTGTTAAGGTTCCCTGATGGGTATGCGGCGAATCTGAGGAGGAGAGTGAACTTGTCTACTATGCGAGTGTTAGGGATGAAGAGTCATGACTACCACATATGGATCGAGCGACTCCTTCCTGCGATGACTCGGGGATACCTCCCTGAGCCTGTGTGGCGCGTGCTGGCAGAGTTGAGCTACTTCTTTCGCCAGCTTTGTGCCAAGGAGCTATCTTATGACGTGATTGCTAACCTAGAGGAAGTGGCACCTATGTTGATCTGCAAGTTGGAGATGATCTTTCCACCCGGCTTCTTCCTGCCGATGCAACATCTGATTTTGCACCTACCGTACGAGGCACGGATGGGGGGCCCGTGCAGTGCCATTGGTGCTTTCCAGTCAAGAGATGTCTAAAGGTTCTTCGGAAAAAGTGTAGAAATAAAGCCAAAATAGAGGCTTCCATGGCAGAAGCATTTATTCTGGAGGAGGTGTCGAACTTCACAACAACATATTATAAGGATAACCTTCCTAGCGTGCACAATCCACCCTCTCGTTACAACATCGACGAGAGTTTATCGAACCTCAGCCTTTTCAAAGGCCAACTCGGAAGAGCAAGCGCATCGAGGACCAAGATGTTGCGGCATGATGAGTGGCACACTATCATGTTGTATGTGCTGTTGAACCTCGACGAAGTGACTCCTTATGTGCAGTAAGTTCTCAATGAGCTTGTTACATGCGTCGTCACTATCTTCAATCTTTTGATTCGACGTCCTTGTTTTTAAGGAAATTTATTGATGAATACTGGAGAGAGGATAGGGAACCTTCCTCTAAAGAACAAGACCATCTTCTCAAAAATGGTGTGCCTGATTTCATTTCGTGGTTTAGTACGAAGGTACGACCCAACTAACCTTGTATTTCATTTCATTTCTTGTTTCATTTGATGAAACGATCTACCCTGTCTCAACTTACAGGCCCGCACAGATGCGGGAATGATGGATGAGTTGAAACAGGTTGCCAATGGCTTCGACTATAGGGTCAAGTCATTCACCGTTTATGATGTGAATGGCTATCGCTTTCACACAAGCAGCTACGAGCAGAGTCGGCCCAATCGAAAGACCTCAAATACCGGAGTTCGTACGCCCGGCACCGATGAGCGCGACTATTACGGCATAGTCGAAGAAATATATGAGCTCAACTTTGAGGGTACCAAAGCTATTAATCTAGTGGTATTCAAATGTCATTGGTTCGATCCTGATGTCACGAGAAGAGCCCTTGAGATTGGGATAGTCGAAATTCGACAGGACACCGTTTACAAGGGAGACGATGTCTATATTGTGGCTCAACAAGCCACACAAGTTTATTATCTCCCATGGGCGTGTCAAGAAGACAACAATCTTATGGGTTGGTACCTTGTGCAGTTAGTATCGCCGCGCGGTAAAGCGCCTCTCCCAAACGATGATGACTACAACTTCGACCCAAACACATATAACGGAGAGTTCTTTCAACCCGAGGGGCTAGAAGGGAGGTTTGACATTGACATTTTTGAGCTGATGGACATGGAAGAAGACGATGACAATGATATTGATGAGGACGATGGTGATGAGGTGCACAATGCCAAGGACTTAAGAATGCTTGAGCGATTACAGTTTGGTGGTGACATTGATGAGGACGAGGGTGACGAGGATGATGGAGACGACGCTGATTGTTTCGACAATATTGACAGTGATGACGACACACGTGTGCCACAAGCCAACACACGAGGGGCACTAGCCACTGACAATCGCGGAGATAATTTTTAATTCATGTAATGCTATATTGTTATAATTATTCTGCAATTATGTTTTGTTCATTTTGTGTCTCTTTATAAATACTTATCGTTTATGCTAATTGATTTTATCTTTGTAATGGCAGGCACTCGATAAAATGCCGGGCGGAAGGCGGCAACAGCGGAGGGTCAACTCGCGGTACCAGAGGTCTAGCTCACCACCCACCGCAGCCGAGGAGCCATCGACGAGGAGGGCGAGGACCAGCCGCCCCCGTGGACGTCCTAGGAGGGAGCCGACTCCTGACCCGACTCAGACCTCCTTGGACCACGCCCAGGGGGACGCCACAGGGACGACCAGGAGGACGTCGGACGACGACACCACTTCCTCGGAGCGTCGCCAGGGGGACCAGGGGGACGAGAACGTAGGTGCCTCAGGAGGGGGTTCCACTTCCTCTGCTTCGAGCAGAGTGTACTTGCGCGTCCCCTCGCAGCTCCCGCAGCAGCGGATCGCACCTAGCCGCCGCCCGGTGATTCGACCTTACGGCGACAAGTAAGTTACCATTAATGTTTTCACTACTTGTTCACATGACATGTTCAAAATTGAACTTCCGACTAACAGTTGTTCTTAATGACCCATGCAGGAACTGGGAACTTGTGGCAGGGGGCAAGACACGCCATATCAATGGCACGTTAAGTCTTCTGATTCAGAAGAACTATCCTGGCTTGGTCACCTACGCCGGGGTTAGGTCACCGCCCTGGACGTGGGACCACTTCGGTGCTGCTGTGGACCCCACGTACACCACCGTTGCAGCACGGATTAGGGCCGAGTTCTGGGTGAGTCTTGCTCACACAACATTTCTCAATGATACGTATTTGTCAGACGTTCTTCAAATAATGAAAGGGTACTTTGCGTGCAGGAGTACTTTGCGTGCGAGGCAGGGAGAGTGGTCGAGGCGTTGCACGTGCAGGACAGGGTCTGCAGGTCCCGGCTAGCGGATATGTACCACGAGGCGCGGATCCAGTGCATCATCAACTACAACGCCGACGTGTTAGGGACGGCGGTGAAGAAGACGGATGCTAGGCAGATGATGCTCACCAGGGAGACCGACCTCACTAGGGAGCAGTACATCCAGGTACGTACAAAACAGTAATACTGATTGGTCCATCCATCACTTAGCGGCTCTTCTAACATATTAAATACTTATTGTCTTGCAGTTCTGTCCTGGTTGGTGCGCCAATCACCTAGACTGCTGGGTGGCCATTGTGGACAAGTGGAAATCGGACGAGTGGTACGAGAGGCACAGTGCCCGCCGAGACTGCCGCCTGCAGATGCCTGGGGTGCCACACCACCAAGGCAACCTTAGCCTCGCTGCGTACGCCGACAGATGGGTATGCTCTACTGATTTTTTTATTCTAACACTCAATTACTCATTACTTGTAATCATCTTTGTTTTCATCGCAGTCCCAGTCGCGTGGTGGTGAGGAGTGCCTCCCTTTCAAGGCGTACCACTTGTCGCACCAGGGCAAGGCGACTGCAGCGAGCACCCAGTGCAACCCAAACGCCGGGCCCGAGGCGTTCACCAACATGAACGCCTACACCAAGGTCACCGAGTACACCACTGCGGCTCGCGAGCGCCATGGGGAGGACTTCGATCCGGCCACCCAGCCCCTAGATATAGACCTGGTGATGAGGCTGGGAGGAGGGAAGCAGCACGACCGGTACTGGATAGCCAACAGCGCAGTTGACTCATCCTCTGTTCCCAACCTCACTGAGATTCGAGCTGCCAGCACGAGCTCCTCCGTCCCCATACGACCTCGGCAGCCGACCTCACAGCAGATGATGGCAGCACTTCAGGTAAGTACTTGTTCTATTCGTCGTTCATTGCTTTTACACATATACCTTGTCTTTGCATTGTTTAAACCTTACGAGACGAATTTTGCAGGCCCAGATGCAGGCCCAGGCGGACCAGATGCAGAGGTTGCAGGCCATGCACGAGGCCGAGGCGGCGGCCCATCGTCGCGACTTACTGGCCGTCCAGCAACGGGAGGCACAGAGGACGCAGGACATAGCTCACTTCTTTGGGAGCCTGAACATCCCGGGTGTTGTCGTGCCTCCCTCGCTGCTCACTCCTTTTGTGCCTCCTGTTATTCCTACGACAGAGACTCCGGTGAGTATATATGGTTGTTTATATTTCTTTAACTTTTACGGCTGTCCTCCAGGTGCTAACGAATTTGCTTCTCCTTTGTGCACTCACAGTTGGAGGGTTCGGCACCGACTCCTCAACCTGGCCTTCCTCCGCACACTCTGTAGATCACTGGTGGCCCTCCTCCGCAGCCTGGGTGGCTCCCCGGTGGCCCTCCTCCGCCCTATGGGTGGCCAGGTTACCCTCCTCCGCAGTCAGGGTACACCGGGTGGCCATCTGGACCTCCGCCGCTTGGGTGGCAAGGTTGGCAAGGTGGTCCTTCGGGTGGGTCGTGGGACGCGGGGCAAGGTGGGAGTTCTTCACAATCTGAGCACCAAGGTGAGCAGTGATGACCGACTTAGATTTGTGATGGACTTGTGAGATGGATGTGATGGACTTGTGAGATGCATGTGATGGACTTGTGAACTTGTGGACTTGTGATAAACTTGTGAGCTTGTGATGCATGGAGACTGAACATGTGATATTTGTTTGAAATGGATATGTATGTTATGGATGTGTGATATATATGCATGTGATATTTGTCTGAAATGGAATATGAATGTGTGATATGTTCTCTATGTAGGGAAATGAAAACAGGAAAAAAAATTCCTTTTTTCCCAGCTTTGCCGAGTGTCACACTCGGCAAAGAGGTCATGGCACTCGGCAAAGCTGGGCAAATTTTTGCTCAGCTCGGCCTCTTCGCCGAGTGCCTTGACCCTGACACTCGGCAAAGAGGCCCTCTTTGCCGAGTGCCGGGCTACCTGACACTCGGCAAAGAGGGACCCTTTGCCGAGTACAGGCTTACGTGGCACTCGGCAAAGAGGAGCTCTTCGCCGAGTGCCGGCCTACGTGGCACTCGGCAAAGGGGCCCTCTTCGCCGAGTGCCGGCCACGTGGCGTTCTGCAAAGGGGCCCTCTTCGCCGAGTGCCACGTAGGCTGGCACTCGGCAAAGAGGCCGTCAAGTGACGGCTCCCGTTTGCTTCGCCGAGTGCTGACCTGACACTCGGCGAAGCCTTCGCCGAGTGCCCGATATTTGGCACTCGGCAAAGAAATCGTTGCTGACAATTTCTTCGCCGAGTGCCTTTCGCCGAGTGCGGCACTCGGCGAAGCCTTCGCCGAGTGCGAGAGGGCCTTCGCCGAGTGCAGCCAGCACTCGGCAAAGCCGGCGTTCCCTGTAGTGCATGCAGCTGTGCAGCACAGCTGCATCGCTAAGCAGGGGGCACAATGCGGAAACTTTTTGCAAACCTAGCCTTCGCCGAGTGCGAGAGGGCATTCGCCGAGTGCAGCCAGCACTCGGCAAAGCCGGCGTTCCCTGTAGTGCATGCAGCTGTGCTGCACAGCTGCATCGCTAAGCAGGGGGCACAATGCGGAAACTTTTTGCAAACCTTTTCTTCGAAACAGAAGCTTTTATTAAACCGAGCAATACATCATGCAGATACAGAGACTTTGGACAAATAGAAGCGTGAGTGAATCGTACTCAATACTCGATCATAGAGGCCATGTAATTGCTAGGAGTCTTAATAAAAAAACAGTGTTAACTGTTAAGTAGTTTGGGCATATATATATATGTTCAAGAAGTGCTAGGACAGTATATACGTAATACATGACAAACATGCTAGCATATGCATTGGCAGCTTGCAGGGTCATTAATTATTTTCAAGAACCTATATCTGATTATCTCAGAACCTATTGTGAACAGTGTTGTTACTTTTGAATTCCCAATGTCTCCCATTTCCAGGAGAGTCCAGTATGCTAGTTTGAATGTTTAGTTCCATGGGGTGGGTAACTATGGTGGAAGCCAGGAATTTATAAGGAGCTCGAGCAATTATTATTATTAATATAAAGAGCATGGGCCACAACTCTATGTTCTATAGTCTTGGAATGTTCACCTGCTATATATTGTTAGAATTATATGGGCTTGACCCATTAACAAATTCTGAAATTCATAATAAATCTCAAAGGCTCATTCATGTGTGAGCAAAGAGGGGAAGTGGAACTCTTTAGTCCCACCTTACTAGTGGAAGGGGAGGAGGACTTGCTTAAATATGGAAGTCCTCTCCACTTCCTCAAGTCTAGTGTGAGAAGGAGAAAGAGAAACTCTCACGCGCGCGCTCGCTCGCCTCGCCTCGCCGGGCGGGGCGGGGCGTGGCGTGGCGACTTGCGCGGGTGCGCGGCACCTGCGTGAATGGTCCGCCGAAATCCGGCTCCTCGCCTTGCGGGAGCGCGGTCTCCTTTTGCAGTTTTAGTTTTTTGTTTCTTGGCGTTCAAGTTGCAGAGTCCTAAACAGTTACGACTCAAGAGTCCTAAACCGATTTAGATCGTGATCGCGACACGAGGTCGGTTCAACAGGGCTATATAAGCAACCTATCGGCCACGCCAAAACGCATCTCAACACCTCTCGAGCTAGGGTTTCCCTCATATCGCTTTTGCGCTGCCGTCTAGTCGTCTCCAGTCCGTTCGCTTGCGTGCACCAGCGACCGGGCGAGCAGGTCTCCGGAACCCTCGTCTTTGCGATCCTGCACCGGGAGAAGGCGAATAAGGTTTTTGGGAAGTTCTCGTCGCGCGACTGCTCTCGTCTTCAACAACGGGTCGTCTACCGTCCAAGTCAGGCGGCGCTGCGTCAAGACGTATTCGTCGTCAACTGCTCCGAGCTCTTCCTCCAGCGCTCATCGAGGATCGTCCAGCGCCGACTCCGCCACCGTCTTCTCTAGCATCAGAAAGGTACGCCGTTCGTGATCTAATTTCTATGCTTATATCGGGTCTTATGCCTTTGTTCTTGCTTTTTAATCTATCTGGTGTACGAGTTATGTTTACACCAGTTGTCATGTATGAGATCATGTTATGCATGTTTTGCTATGCTAGTAAACAATACAATCTGAGATATCTAGATCATCATTTTATCATGATTTATATTCTGGTTTTAATCTGGAAATTGCCAATTCGTTTAACGTATATAGGACGCCGCATTGTACAACTGTCTTTGCTCATTTCCACCGGTTCCTCCGTTTCAATAAGCTCACAGAAGAGATAAAAAAAAATGCTACAAAAGTTCACCTAAGAGCTTCTTTGACCATTCCCTGCATGTCCGGGCATCAAGAGCCAAGACAGTTGCGACACACACGGGCCAACGTGTGGAGGGATGGGCCATATCTCAAAATGGTGGAGGCAGTGCTGAGATCAGTGTAGGACATGAAGAGAGCAACAGAGGCAAGACAGTGTTTTGATCTTATGTGTTTCTGATGAAAATTTTTAGAGAATCTGGTTGTTATGCTCCATGAGCTTTAGTTTTGAGTGTATAATAATATATGTTGAATACTGGATTTTGCTGGTGTCCACAGACAATGCTTTTTTGTTGATGCTAAAACAGGGTTCGCCCCTTTATAACTCCTATGAACAAAGGAAGTACACAAGCATGCGGAAGGAAAGCATACAATTTCATGGGGCCCCATTACAATTGCATGAACAAATCTGCTATGTTTGTCTTCAACGATGAAGTCCTGACAGTCTACAGTTGACAGTGATGTTGCTAGTGAACTCTTATCATTTTTACATCAACGTTTTTTTTATGTAATACAAAGGTTTCTAGCACCGCACCCAAGATATGATTCATTCTTTGCTCCCCCTCTCCCTCTATTGGCTTCTTACTCTCATGCACTCCGACTTGACAACCTCCTCGGAGGACGAAGATTGCATTTTGGAATCCATGATTATATGATACAAACTCCATGGGTGCACACATATAAGGAACTTGAAGTAACAGTGATATATGGTAAAACTCGAACACAGCCATACAGTGGGAAGCTTAAGCGTTGGCGAAGAGATGGGCCAAGGCGTGCTGGAGCATCAGTTACTGTAGAGTTAAGCTCCAGTGACTGTTACACAAGATGTGTACGTGCTTCATCAACCTAGACATCTACATATATCAGAGAAGGGAAGATCAATGACAACGGCAGTGTGTAGGGATCAACTTGCATTTGGGTTTGACAGACACTACTCTGTTTTGAAATCTCAATGCCCATAGGCTTCCTAATACCTCCCAACCCTACAACTAACATAGAAATATTCATGACTAATTTGCTCACGATGTGTGGCCGTGTGCGTGGGTGCTATGCATTGCATTGGCTACCGCAGATACATATACACTACAGTGTATATATAACGGAAAGGTTGCTGCAACCCTACATTAGACATTATTGACATTCATGGAAAAGGACAGTAAGTACATGTAGACTCATACATTGAGCCAATTAAACAATGCAATAATTTAGTTATTAAAATCTTATCCAGTAACGTACTGGCTCAATCGGGTGGTATGCTTCATTAGACAACCTTGCAGAAATATAAGGACAGCAACAGAACAGGAAGCACTAGCTGCAACAGAATAGGAAGCACTCGCTGCAACTACCACTGCATCCTGCAGCAAAGTGTGTCCACCTACCAGCCCACGTTCTAGATATAGTTATCAACCAGCTTATGGAGATCGCACAATATGATCGATGGGCAACATATGCATGTATATATGAAAAAAGTTACATAAAAGCTAACTTATGATTGAGCACGCACACCCTCACGGCGGTCTGATTCACACCTGCATCTTCTTCCTCGCCCCGCTCACACGTGGACTATATATACCTCCTCGTTAACTGTGAAAATAATTAAAAAAAATATGAATATCATTCCTAAAACCAAATATTTTACTTGGAAATAGAATCATATGATTGCAAATTGAAACAAGTTTCGAATGGTGGAAGTACGTTCTCTAACACGTATTGTTCAGTCATTTAAATGAAGAAAGTAAGGACTCTGCTTTCATAAAAAAAAAAAATAAGCACCAGGCCGGTGATGAGTATTACATGCATGTAGAAAACGAAAACTCAATTATCACAAATCATGGGCTGACCTGTCTCTGCTTGGTCAAAAAATAATGAAAACATGACAGAATCTACATGCTAGTATGAGCTTCTACTGGACCGGGCCATTAGAAACAAATTTTGCCAGTTTACAGTGAATATCAGTCAAAACTCTAAACTCTGGCTCTCAGTCCGAGTTGGTATGGCTCTGATCCTGTTGCAAGATGGTAAATTTGATTAGGAAAGTCCACTCTTCCAAGCCATCAGGTGGATCAAGCCCTTTGCATCGCCCCAGCTATCTTTAATCCCTCTCTCATGCAGTAAAAATGACATTCTGAGATCCTCATATCTGCGTCCGACATGCCTCCTCTTCCCCCTAGATCGACAAAGTCGTCAACAACTTCTCACACATAGAAATTCTCTCACTTGCTTCACAATATAGTATGTGGTTTTATTTTGTTATATTGTTGGGATTGACGCAACTAAAAAATAACCTTTATGTAGATAGAGATGTCATGCCAATGAGTGAGGAATTATTATTAGGTGTAGATGCATACACTGTTAATAATAAGATGCATTGACTCCTGTTGTATGCTATGATTTGGTTTGCTATCATCGTGTATATATGTCACAATGGAAAAGGACACGAGTTATATTTATGTCCAATCCAGTGATTGTTAATCCACATTGGACCGCATGCATGTCCTATCTTGTACTATGTGAAAAACCCACACATTGATGTGGGATTTGTAGGAGGTATTATTTGAACCCGGCCTGATGATGATCTTATGCTATTTGGATGGTGGGAGCAAAACAGAGATTATGTGAACACGTGGACATGCTAGTTGAGAGGAAAACCATACGATTGCTTAATCAAGTACCATGATGCAAGAGCCATTTAAATGAAACAACTCATTTGTAATTACCTATATCATTTATCAAGAACATATGTACATGCATGACACACCAACAGGAATTCTATGCGTGCAAATAAATACATAAATCACATAGGTACACGTATTTCTTGCAGAGTGGTAATTGAGATAATATTTCTCTTGATGAACAGAGTAAGGAGGTTTGCGTGAGAGAGAAAATTAAATATTAAGAAGTTACAAAGGTGCATGATAGCAAATGTTCATCACAGCATATACTAAAAGCAACGGCAGACACAAAGCAATCATTTGTACGTAGCACGTACCCAAAGGCTTCAGGGCAATTATTAGTGGGGTTTAGGATCGTAAAAGATATACTATGTACTAATACTTTTGGAGTACAATTACCGGAGTACACCGAGTCGTCATTCATGCAACGAAATTGCACAGTTCATATTGTGTCACAGCTTTGGGAAAAACAAAGCAATCCACGCTTGCCCTGAGGCCATGCATCTTGAGGACCATACCGATACACTCATTCATGGATGGGGCTGTCGGTGCGCCATTGCAGCACTGCCTCCAGGACACACTTCTCCTGTGTTGTCATGGGGGCCGGAAGCGGAGCAGCAGCGTCGCCCGCCATGCGAGCTAGCAGAGCGGTTCTGACCCGGCTCATCGACGGCAGCAAGCACGGTGGTGGCGGTGTAGGGTCGAGATGGCGGACTAGATGAGGGTGAATAGTTCTTTCTAAAAATAATCGTACCGGCTAACCGAAACAAAAGCGGAATTAAGACTATCGGTCTAGCCAAGACTACACCCCTCTACCTATACTCTTGAGCACCTCAAAAGATCCTAATTAAGCAACAAAGGTGTCAGGCTAGCAAAAGCTCACCTAAACAATTCTAGCTTGCAAGGTTACACAAACCTAAGCAACTAGTACTCAAACAATCGGGAGCTCCTACACAATCTAGTAAACAAAAGCACAAAGCTCCTAAGCTCACTAGCAATGCTCAATAACAAGGCTACACAAGCCAAATTAGAGAGCTCAAATTACTTAGCTACACAAAATAAGTAATGTGACTAACAAGGCTACTCAAGCCAATTAGTCACGCAAGGAAGCTACTTCTATGCTACACAAGCAAGAAGGTAACTAGCAAGCTACACAAGCTAACTAATTACAAGAGCAACTACACAAGCACAATATATATGAAAGTAAATACAAGCTTGTGTAAGGGGAATGCAAACCAACGGGATGAACAAGGTTGACACGGTGATTTTATCCCGAGATTCACTTGGTTGCCACCAAGCTAGTCCCCGTTGAGACAAGCTCAAGATTGCCGCCGGTCCTCTTGCTAGTGGTGACTACACTAATCACACTCTCCCACTTGGAGTGCTTACCACAAGCTCTAGCACTTGACCCGATCGGACCACTTGACGCTCTTCACGTCTCGCTCAACTAGAGTTGCTCTTCGTGATCCCCCACGGGGTGAGCACAACACCCCTCACAAATCCTTCTCCGGAGCCACACACAATCACCACGTGGGCTTCACAACAGAGACACAATCCACCAAGCCGTCTAGGTGATGGCAATCACCAAAAGTAATAAGAAATCCTCAATCACAAAGATTACCTAGTGCCACCAAATGCAAATCCTCAAATGCACACACACTAGGCTCTCAATCCCTCACTCAAATTAGCACCAAGCTTGAGAGGGAGAGGAAGGGGAAGAGGTGGATCTTCACTCTCTCATCCACACCCACAAAGGGCACTCAATCTCTCCAAGAAATTTCAGCTCATAGCAATGGAGAGAACGAGAGGGATGAACACTAGCTCACCAAGAGCAAGAATGGGGAAAGTGGTAAGGAAGAAGAGGACTGAACACCCCTAAATCCCCTCTGCTAACGCATATGACCGTTGGGCGAATAGATCTCAGCTAAACCAGAATATCCGGGTAGGGCTGAGAAAATATTCAACCAAAGGCTCACTGTCCACGCGAACTAAGCTGAGTTGATACTAACCGGAATATCCAGCTAGGGCCAAGAAAATATCCAAGAACGACTCTTTCTTA
Organism: Coix lacryma-jobi var. lacryma-jobi; assembly: GCA_009763385.1. Taxonomy (NCBI): domain Eukaryota; kingdom Viridiplantae; phylum Streptophyta; class Magnoliopsida; order Poales; family Poaceae; genus Coix; species Coix lacryma-jobi. The sequence goes on from CM019830.1 coordinate 126,768,002, forward strand.
TAAGACGAAAACGGACCACCAAAAACGGACCAGTCGAACATAATATCCGGCTAGGGCCGAATATTATTCCAGCTGGACCTTCTCTGTTAGGCGCAACTACCAGCTCCTTGTTCTAACTTTTTAACCCTTTTCAATGTGCCAACTTTCCAACAAATTACTAAATCAATTTGGCACTAAAGTTAGCAATTTCATAAAGATTTTTAGGGTTAATCTCATCAATCTCACCACGTCACTAAGGGCCTGTTCGGAAGAGCTGTGCTCCCTGATTCTCCAGCTGTGCTCCCAAATTCTCTGGTGAAGTGATTCTGTGGCTGAAAGTAGATTCTCTTTGATTCTTTAGACTAAACTCTCAAAATCAGGATAAAGAATCACTTCACAGAATCAGGTGAAGCTACTTTTTTCAGCTCTCAGCCTCCTAGTTTATTTCAGAGAATCACTTCACAGAATCAGCAAAGAATCACTTCTCGCTGAAAAAAATGTTTGGCAGTCAGAGAGTGATTCTCCGTGAGAATCCGCTCCGTGGAGCTCTTCCAAATGACCCCTAAGCGCAATGCATATGCACATGAAACTCACACTTAGTGGCACTAGATAACCGTTGCAACTAAAGATTTCTCCTCTTTATAGTACGATTATCTATCCTAAACCCGGTCTATTTCTTCTCTACTCAACCTTAGACTGGTGAAATGAAATGCCCTACAAATATACCTTTGCCTTGTGCATTCCATTTCATCTCCTTTATTGTTGATGCAACACATGCACCAACCTTTATCACCAAATGATATGAGTATAGATTTCCAGACGGCCCATGGGCCGGCAACACGGCACGTGGCACGACCTTTTGGCACGGCCCATGGGCCGCACGGCACGGCAGGCACCGTGCCCGTGCCGGCACGACCCGAAGCCAAGTGCAGTGCATGGGCCGCCGGCCTGGCCCATGACACGGGCGCCGGCACGGCCGCGCATTTGGCCCAGCAGCGGCCCACGCTCGCGACCATATATATACCGCGGCGGCGCAGCCCCTCCCACTCCCAACCCTAACCCTAATTCATTTCCCCCCGGCCCCCGCAGCCGCAGCTCTCCCTCAGTCTCTGTCTGTCTCTCAGTCCCTCCCCGAAGGCCGAAGCCGCCGCCGTTCGCCTTGAGCTCGCCAGGCGCCAGCCTTGCTCCGGTGACCTCGACACCTCGCCGGCCACTCCTTCTCCCTCTCCTACTTCCTTTCCGGCGGTCCGACCTTCCCTCCTCCTCCTCCTCCTCCTCCTCCTCCTCCTCCGGTGTACCATGTGAGTCGTTGAGCTGTCTATTCTTCCGCCGCCACTCGCCGTCGGTCTAACGGTGCACGGTGCTTGTCTCGTCGTTCTCTGCTTGGATGCTGGCTCCTTGGCTTCTTCTCCGGCACTGGGCTCCGGTGGCGTAGGTCAGTCGAAACCCTAACCCTAGCTTGTTCTTGTTCTTCATCTTCTCTGCATCTTCTTGTGTAGTTGTGTTCTAATGATCTTCTTTTTCTTGTCTTCATGTTCTTCGCAGGTTGGTGCCTGACGCTTTGTCCTCCTCCTCTGGAGGCGCGATGGCAAGGCCGTCCGGCTTGAAGCGCCCCTGCCCACCGTCGAGGGACGGTGCTGGAGCTGCGGCTAGGGGCCGGAACCGGCCTCCCCACCCTCTTACGGCTGCGGTGACGAGCGAGCACACCGAGGAGGTCGTGGAGGAGTTGGAGATCGAGAATGACGATGACATCACCGAAGGCGCAGCTGCGCTGTTCGGCATCGATATGGGTGACGGCGAGCACCCAATCGATCTTGACGGCGGTGATGGTGGGGTGGACGGCTCCGAGGACACTAATGGTAATGGTGCCTCATCTGGTAAGCTCACTGCTGCTTGTTGGGAGGATTCCGTCCCGATCTTGGACGAGGCAGGGGTTAGAACTCATGCCATCTGTAAACGGTGTGGTAAGAAGTTTGCTGCTAGAGCTTCGATTGGCACTGGTTCCTTGAATAGGCACATGGCAGCATGTAGGAAGAAGCAGGATAACGATCGTAGGGTTCAGTCTAGGCTTTCTATGAATGCTAGTGGGTTGCATAACTAGGTTTATGATGCTGCTCGTGCTCGTAATGAACTGTGCCGGTTGATTGCTAGGTTGGATCTTCCATTAGGCGTTGGTGACACACAGGCCTGGGAAGATTACATTAAGAATGCCCATAATCCTGCTTTCGAGAAGGTTTCTAGGCAGTCCACTACTAGGGACATGCATAAGTTGTTTGCTGAAGAGCGTGCTTTGATTATAAATTCTTTGTTGCCTGCTTGTTCATCTGTTTCTTTAACATCTGATATATGGTCTGGTAATGCTAAGGAAGATTATATCTCTGTTGTTGCTCATTATGTTGGTGTTGATTGGGAGTTGCATAAAAAGGTTATTGGTTTTAGGTTGATTGAGTCATCACATACTGGTGAAAACATTGCTGAGAAAATTGCTAGTGTGGTTGAGGAGTTTGGTTTGAGTGACAAGGTCTTTGCTGTGAGTCTTGATAATGCTTCTGCTAATTCTAAGGCTTTTGATATCTTGCAACCTATGTTGTTTGGTTACCTGGGCTCTTATCCTGCACCTACTAATTATGATCCTCACAAAGTCAAGTACTTGCTTGTGCATCAGCGCTGTGCATGCCATATTATTAACCTGATTGTTAAGTCTGGCTTAAAGAGGTTCAGTCCTTACCTTGATGCTTTCAGGACTACAATCAACTTTTTGAATTCCTCTAATCAAAGAATTGCATTGTTTAAGAACTATTGTATTGCTAAGGGTGTTAGACCTAGAAAGTTTGGATTAGATATGGATGTTAGGTGGAATTCCACCTATTTGATGTTTAAACATTTGCTGCCATATAAAGAGGTGTTTTCTGTGTGGGTTGAGACAAATTATGGTGAGCAACTATTGACTGCAAATCACTGGTATGCTGCTGAACAAATTATGAAATTCCTGGAGATGTTTTATGATGCAACTTGTGCTTTGTCTGGTGTTTACTATCCCACTGCTCCACTTATGATGCATCATATCCTTGACTTTGCTGAGCATTTGCATAAAGCTAAAATTGATCCTGGATTTAGAAGTATTGCAGCTCCTATGAAACTTAAGTTCCTCAAGTACTGGGGGGACATTCCATTGTTGAATTCTTATGCATTCATTTTGGATCCTAGAGCTAAGATGAAAGGCTTCTTTAATGTGCTTGACTTACTTGCTAAACAGACTGGTACCTCTTATAATCTTTACTATGGTGATGTGAAAGTTTCAATGACCAGATTGTTTAGCAAGTATGAGCAGAGATATGGTGCAGCTCGGTCTCAAAGGCCTCCTGTGCATAGTGCTCCTTCAGGTAAAAGGAAGCAGGCATGGGGAAAGATCTATGGTGGTCCAGGTGCTTCCTCTAGCACCCCCTCTTCATCCTCTACATCTGGTGTCAATGAGCTGACAGCTTACTTGGACAGTGACCCTGTCACTGATTGGGGGGAGTCCTTTGACATACTGTTGTGGTGGCGTGACCACAAGCTAACCTATCCCATCTTATCGATAATGGCTCGCAATATCATGTCTGTTCCTGTATCTACTGTGTCCTCCGAGTCTTGTTTCAGCTGTACAGCAATGATACTCGAAGATCGATGGCGGCGCTTGTTGCCTGAGCATGTGGAGATGCTCACCTGCATCAAGGACTGGCTCAATGCCAGTATGCCACTGCTGAGTGCTGACTGGTGACTGACTGCCCACAGCCCACTAGCCACTGTTGGGCTTTTGTAATTGTAACTTAAGAACATTTGCTGGTTATGTATTATGTAATAGGATAGAACTACTAAGACTTGATGATTATCATTATGAACTAAGACTTGATGAGCTGGCTGTACTCTTTTCCTTTCTAGGGTTTCTCACAAGGGTGAGTTTTACCTAGAAAGGTTTTTAATGAGGCAGCATTGCACAACAGCTCCTTTTGATAATCATTTTCATTATCTTGACATGTGTTCTGCTGTTCTTTGAATTTCTATGTTGTGAATCATGTTTTATCATGTGATTTGAAGTTTGGAACTTTGAATTTCGAACTTGGGAATTTTTTGTTCGAAATGAGGTTTTTGGCTTTGATGGGCCGTGGGCCGGCACGGCACGGCAAAAATGGCCGTGGCACATGGGCGGCACGGCACGGGTAAACGGCCCATGTGCCGTGTCCTGGGCCGAAGGCCTGGCCCATCGCACGGGTCGGCACGGCACGGCGGGCACGGCGGCACGCCGCAGCACGGCGCAGTGCCGTGCCGGCACGACACGACCGTGTCGCGTGCCGTTCTGTGCCAGCACGGTGGCCATATATAGATATGAGCCACTTCATATCATCATATGGCCTCTATGGTCCATCGATTTTGACCTCACATGCTCTTCACCATTGCTTCGGTCCTTCGGCGCCAAGTCTTTGCTCAAGCCTCCCGACACTCGGTACCAATGGCTTCAAAGCCTCCAACTTGCCCTTCACCTTCGCAATTGGTCCATCAAGCCAAGTCTTGCCTTGATCTTCACCATCTTAGTCAAATGACTCCATGTCATGTTACATATGCAATAAGCTCCTTCATTGCACATTCACCTATGAACTAATTTCCTGTGTATCTCACATAAGCACATATTAGTTCACCTAGGTTGTCACTCAATTACCAAAACCAAACAAGGACCTTTCAGGCGGCCTAGCAAAGACCGACGACGGGCTCGTTATGACAGAGTAGCGACAGACTTGACGTTCACAACCATTTTTGTACATATTTGGTCTTGACGGTGGGTCCTTGTATGTGGAAGGTGTAGAATATGGCATCGATGGAGGAGAGATGTAATTATAGTGACAAATTTCTATATAGACGAATTGTAATGCCATTTTTTAATACTCGAAGAATTGTAATGGCGTGGATCTAAAAAAACCTTTTTCATTTGGGATTTTTTAGAGCCAAACTAAACTCAGGATTCATAGAAGTCAATGCAGAATGATAACATTCCTATAATTGTCATCACAATTGAGTGCTTGGCATGGTTGTCAGATTGTAGAAACTTGTGTGACGTAAATAGGACCCTAGTTCAAATGATGGTGGATATATGCATGTGTATACATTTCGTGCGAAAAAATGCATTACCATGGCAGCTGCTCGGTTCGAGAAGTACTTATCTTTTTTTGAATCCCCAACTCCAATATGGGTTGCTAGAAGCCAACCTACCATGGTTTCAAATCCTGCATAATATGGTGGTGTCGGTGTTTGTTAACCGGCAATCCCAATCTTTATTGACCTGGTGAATTACCACAGAGGAATCGCCATAGACCAGGAGTCGCTTGATGCCCAATGTTACTGCTAGCCTTAACCCGTGTAGTAGCGCCTCATATTCTGCTTCATTGTTGGTAGCAGGCCACATTATTTGCAGAACATACTTGAGCTGCTCTCCAGCGGGTGATACAAGTAGCACTCTGGCATCTGCTCCACCGAGTTTTAGGGACCCGACAAAGTACATCTTCCAACGTTCAGGAATATCATTGTCTTGATTCTGCTGTAATTCTGTCCACTCAGCGACAAAATCAGCCAAGGCTTGTGACTTGATTGCTTTTCGTGGAGTGAACTTAATATTGAGTGCCCCCAGCTCGACTGCCCATTTGGAAATTCTTCCTGTAGCATCACGGTTGTGGAGGATTTCTCCCAATGAAAAATCCGTGACAACTGTAATTTCGTGGGCTTCGAAATAGTGTCGTAGCTTCCTTGATGATATGAGTAAGGCGTAAAGCAATTTCTGAACTTGCGGGTACCTAACCTTGGAATCGGAAAGTACCTCGCTGATGTAGTACACTGGTCGTTGGGTGTTGTAGATATGCTTATCATCTTTGCGCTCCACTACAATTGTTGTGCTTACAACATGTGTGGTAACCGCGATGTAAAGCATCATTGGTTCCTTGGGTTCTGGCGATGTTAGTATAGGAGAATTGGTGAGGTATCCTTTGATCTTTCAAAGGCCCTATCCGCTTCTTCCGTCCACTGGAATTTATCACCGGCTTTGAGTAATTTGAAGAAAGGTAGTCCCTTTTCTCCCAACCGTGAGATAAATCTGTTCAGTGCAGCCATACACCTAGTGAGTTTCTGAACATCCCTGATCGAAGTTGGTGGCTTCATACTGATGATGGTCGTTATCTGTTTTTGGCTAGCCTCGATGCCTCGATGGCTAACGAGGAATCCGAGTAATTGACCTGAGGGTACTCTGAATACACACTTCGTGGGGTTGAGCCTCCATTTGTATGAGCGTAATCGGGTAAAGGTTTCCTCTAGGTCTGATATGAGGGTAGTCGGATCGTTTGTCTTTATAACCACATCATCAACATAGGCTTCCGCGTTGCGGCCGATTTGGTCGCCCAAGCAATCTTGGATGGCCTGCTGATAAGTGGCCCCTGTGTTTTTCAACCCAAAGGACATGGTTTTATAACAGTAAGCACCGAAGGGGGTTATAAACGATGTCTTGGGTTGGTCTTCTTCTTTGAGAGCAATCTGATGGTACCCTGAGTAACAATCCAAAAAGGATAGAAGAGGGGAACCTGCGGTGGCATCAACAATTTGATCTATCCTTGGTAATCCGAAGGGATCCTTTGGACAGTGCTTGTTAAGATCTATGTAGTCGACACACATGCGCCACTCTGCAGAGTTCTTCTTTTTTACTAGTACTGGGTTAGCTAACCACTCGGGGTGGAGAATTTCTCTGATGAACCCGGCTGCGAGTAGTTTAGCTATTTCCTTCTTAATTGCCTCTTTCTTCTCCGGCGAGAATCATCGTAGCCTTTGCTTGATGGGTTTGGATCCCTCTTTTAACTCCAGTTTGTGCTCAACCAAGTTCCTTGGGACACCTGGCATATCAATCGGTTTCCAAGCAAATATATCTTTGTTTGCTCTAAGGAACTTGGTGAGCGCGAGTTCCTATTCTTCAGATAGGTGAGCGCTGATAGCCACCGTCTTTGAGGGGTCACCCGTTTCTAGATCAATATCCTTTGTAGATACTTCTGCTGGTGGTTGGATAGCGCCCGCCTTCTTGGTTGGGATTTCTGAATCTCCAGGCTTGGCATTATGCACCATCTGCACGAGTTCCTGTACTTCCAGGGCAAGTTGAGCTTTTTCGGCGATTTGGACCGCTTTTGTGTCGTAATCAAAGGATCGCTTCAAGTCGCCCTTGAAAGTTAGAATACCTCTAGGACCCGACATCTTCAACATAAGGTATGGATAGTGTGGTACTGCCATAAATTTGGCGATGGCTGGTCGTCCAAATATGGCATGGTATGATGACTCGAAGTCGGCTACCTCGACACTGATGTACTCAGTCCGATAGTTGGCTTGAGTTCCAAAGGTGATGGGTAGTATGATCTTTCCGAGTGGTATGACCGCCTTTCCTGGTACTACGCCGTAAAAGGGGGCACTTGATGGTGTGAGCTGAGTTGCAAGGTCCAGGTTCATCTTGCGTAAGGTGTTTGCAAAGATGACATTGAGTCCTGCTCCTCCGTCTATGAGTACTCTTCCCAATTTGAACCCAGCGACCGTAGGATCCAGGACTAGTGGGTAGTTGAAAGGTCCTAGTTTGGTTTTGGTAATTGAGTGACAACTTAGGTGGACTAATATGTGGTTGAAGTGAATTACACAGGTGATTAGTCCACAGGTGATCATGTGTGAGCAACATATGCCATAAAGGAGAAATGGCTTGGAATATGTTGCAAGGCTCACACATGTGAAGAAGGAGCTTAAATGCACATGAAACATGACATGTGGTCATGTGGCTAAGATGGTGAAGATCAAGGCAAGACTTGGCTTGATGGACCGGTTGCGAAGGTGAAGGGCAAGTTGGAGGCTTTGAAGCCATTAGTACCGAGTGTCGGGAGGCTTAAGCAAGACTTGGCACCGAAGGACCGAAGCGATGGTGAAGAGCAAGTGAGGTCAAGATCGATGGACCATGGAGGCCATGTGATGATATGAAGTGGATCATATCATTTGAAGATAGGTTGGTGCATGTGTTGCATCAACAACGAAGGAGATGGAATGGAATGCGCAAGGCAAAGGTATATTTGTAGGGCATTTCATTTCACCGGTCATAGGTGTGTAGAGAAGTTTATGACCGGGTTTAGGATAGATGGCCATACTATTAAGAGGAGCAAACTTGTTTGCATATCAGTCATCTAGTGCCACTTGAGCGATCTAACATTGCCTTGTTACTAAGATCGAGTGGCGTGGTGAGAGCAAGTGAAAAACCTTTGGAAAATGTTTGTGAAAATGCTAACACACATACACATGATGTTGTACACTTAGTGGTGTTGGCACATTTGCAAAGGAGAAGTTGTTGGAAAAGAAGTAATGTTTGAGAGGAGGTGTGGAGAAGTGGGAGAAACTAGTGTATAGTCCCTCTCCCTCCTGCCGAGCTTGCGAGGCAGCATTCAGCGGTTTTTGGAGGAGATGTGAAGTGCTCTGGGAGCATCGGACGCTGGTCCGAGGAGCATCGGACGCTGGGCCGAGCGTCCGATGGTAAACCCTAGTTTCTATCAGAAGTTGAAGGAGCATCGGACGCTGGCAACGGACGCTGAGGAAGCACTGTTGCAGAGTCCGATGCAGGTGACGTGGCGCGAGCTAGCCTTTCAGGGAGCATCGGACGCTGGCCTGCGTCCGATGTGGTTCCATCTGACGCGTTCGATGTAGAATGGAGCTCTCGGGGAGCTCTCTGCATAGACATCGGACGCTGGCCCTTAGCGTCCGATGCTAAGGGTCTGGCGCGTCCGATGTGAGATCAGGTTTGCGCAGTTTTGAGCAGAGGCATCGGAGCGTCCGATGCTAGGCATCGACGCGTCCGATGCCACTTTAACTGGCGCGGGAAGTGATATAGCCGTTGGGATCGCTCGGCCGAAGTTGAACGTGGGGGACACGTGGCGAGCATCCAAGCATCGGACGCTGGCCTCAGCGTCCGATGCCCCCGATCCGGAGCGTCCGATGGTAGCGCAGGTTGCCAGTGAAGGGGCAACGGCTAGTTAGCCCTTGGGGCTATAAATAGCATTGGTAACCGGCCTTGGGCTGGTGGTTGAGCACTCCAAAGCCTTGGTGGCTGGTGTGGATGTGCTTGGGAGCCCTCTAACTCGCTTGTGCTTGCTAGTGTGCGATTCGATAGCGAGTGAGTGATCGCTAGTGCGTTGCATTGAGAGATAGCATCGAGTGGCACTAGGTGATCGTGTTGCAAGCCGGTGGTGCTTGTTACTCTTGGAGGTTGCCACCTCCTAGACGGCTTGGTGATCGAGTCTCCGTCGTGAAGCCCGCGTGAAGATTGTGCGTGGCTCCGGAGAAGCTTTGTGAGGGGCATTGTGCTCGCCCCGCGGGAGATCGCGAAGAGCAACTCTAGTAGAGAGAGGCGCAAAGAGCGCCAAGTGGTCCGGCCGGATCGAAGCTAGAGCTCTTGGTGAGCACTCCATCGTGGAGAGTGTGACTTAGGGTCACCACTAGCAAGAGGATCGGCGGCAACCTTGGGCTTGCCTCAACGGGGACTAGCTTGGTGGCGACCAAGTTAACCTCGGGATAAAATCACCGTGTCAACCTTGTTTATCCCGTTGGTTTGCATTCCCATACACAAGCTTGTAATTACTTTCATATATATTGTGCTTGTGTAGTTGCTCTTGTAATTAGTTAGCCTGTGTAGCTTGCTAGTTACCTTCTTTGCTTGTGTAGCCTAGAAGTAGCTCTCTTGCGTGACTAGTTGACTTGTAGTCTTGCTAGTCACATTGCTTAGTTTGTGTAGCTAAGTTGAGCTCTCTAATTTGGCTTGTGTAGCCTTGTTATTGAGCATTGCTAGTGAGCTTAGGCTTTGTGCTTTGCTTGCTAGATTGTGTAGGAGCTCCCCCGTGCTTGAAGTACTAGTTGCATAGGCTTGTGTGACCTTGCTTCTAGAATTGGTTAGGTGAGCTCTAGCTAGCCCGACACCTTATTTGCATTTGATTAGGAATTTTTGTAAGGTGTCATAAAGTATAAGTAGAGGGGTGTAGTCTTGGCTAGACCGATAGTTTTAATTCCGCATTTGTTTCGGTTAGCCGGTAAGATTATTTTTAGAAAAGACTATTCACCCCCCTCTAGTCCGCCATCTCGACCCTTCAAGTGGTATCGGATCTAGGTCTCTCATTTGTGGTCTTCACCGACCCGAGAGGATGGCGACTTACGGGCTAGGCGTTGATTGTCCACACATTTTTGATGGCACTCACTTTACACGATGGAAAACTTGGATGATGTGTAATTTCAAGTTTATTTGTCCTCAAATGTGGTGGATCATAGATGTAGGCTTTTCTCATGTGTTGGATGAAACGAATCTAACTCAAGCACAAGAGAAACGCCTAGATCTCGAGTGCCAAGCTACTAACATCATTTTTAGATCTTTGCATGATGATATCTTTAGTGAGATCATAGATATGAAGTCCTCCCATAACATGTGGAAGTATCTAAATGACAAATATGGGAGTATTTCAAATAATGTTGATGATGATGTTAGTGAGCCCAAGGAGGAGGCACATGAGGATGATGAGCATGACCACAACTTGGTGGTTGTGGAGGATTGCTCCACCTCATGGTCAAGTGATGATGATGATGATCAATCCACAAGATCACTTGACAAGGATGATGGTGACCATAGCCGAAGCTCAAGTAGTGCAAAAGATGATGCTACCTCATGCACACTTGGTGACAAGGATGACGGCTATGAGAGTGATGTCTCTACAAGCTCTCCATCTACACCACATTGCTTCATGTCACATGGTGACACCAAGGTATCAATTGCAAATGTGGTTGTTGATTGTGATGATCCAAACTTTGAGCTTGTGTGTAGACTCACCAAAGCTTTAGAAAATGAGATGTCTAAAACAATGAAATTGACAAAAGAAAACTCATTTCTAAAGAATGCATGTGAACAACAAAAGCATCTACTTTATGTAATTACTTGTTCACATGATGAGCTTAAATTGACTCATGAGGAACTTAGTGTTGCTCATGATAACTTGGTAAAAGATCATGCTTTTCTCACTAAGAAGCTTTCTAATGAAGAAACTAAAACTAGTGAGAGCTCATCATTTGAGTCAAATGATCAATCACATATTTGTGCTAACCCATATGATGTAGAAAAGAATCATGTATCCACCTCTTGTGAAGATTTATTATCTATGCCATGTTCTTCACATATAGATGCTTGTTCTACTTCCTTATCTTTTGAGACTAACATTTTGAAGGAGAACAATGAGCTCAAAAGTGAAGTGAAGAACTTGAGCAACAAGTTAAAGAGGTGGTGTAGATCAAAAGTCACCCATGAGCACATGATGAAGAATCAAAGAAGCTATGGTGACAAGAGTGGCATTGGCTTCAACAAGAGCAATGTCAAAGGCAAGAGATGGGGCAAGAGAAGATATGCAAAAGAAATGAAGAAGCAAGAACAAGAAAAGCTATCTCATTTCATGTGCTATCAATGCCATGAGATGGGACATCTTGCAAAAGCTTGCCCCAACAAGAAGAAGCCCCAAGTGCAAAGAAAGATCAATCATGAAGATGGTGATATGGGGAAGAAGACAAGAAGGGGAGGTAGAAGATCAAGATCAACACAAGACCTCGCCCAAGTCAAGTGCTACAAATGTGATGATATGGGACACTTTGCCTCGAAGTGTCCTAACAAGCTTGAGAAGAAGGCTCAAGCAACCCAAGTGAGGCAAGGCAATGAGAAGCAACACATGAGCAAGGAAGAGAAGACTCAATCAAGAAGAAATTGCTACTTATGCCGGGAAAGGGGACACATGGCTCATTCATGTCCCCTAGGTAACATTCCTAAGCCTATTTCAATTGCTAATGATTCTATGCTTAGGAAGGATGATAATGGTACCTCTAAGACTACCATTACAACTCATCCCGCTATTCATACTAAGGCTATGCCAAAGTATGTTGCACCTAACTTGAGAGGACCCAAACAAGTTTGGGTACCATCAACTAGTGGATGAATGTGTGTAGGTACCATGGCATTGGAGACTTGATTCAATTTATTCTATGTTGATCATCATGTGATTGAATCAAGTAATGAAGCTTAGTGCAAATCCATCCCAATGCCAAGACAAAAGAGTGAAGTCCAAGTGCTACAACATACAAGTGCAAAAGATCAAGTTGTGGTGGTAGAATGGAATATTTGAAGGCTTGCAATCAAATTTAGTTGAAGCTTGCTTTTGGATGATCATGAGCTACTAAGGTATATCTCTAGTTGATCATGTTATTTTAGATGCATATGAGATGATTGAATCGGATATATATGCATATGTTGCTTGCTATAAGATGATTGAATGGATTTGATGCTTAGTGATCAAAATTGAGTTAGTTTGAATGGATATGTTCATGAGACTTCTTTTAGTAAGTGATTTGAATGGATATATGTCTTGTGAGAGTATTCAAACATGTTAGCTCAAGTTTGATTCAAATTGGTAGAGTATAGCTCAAATATAGGAATTTGTCCAAAATCTGAAATCTGAGCTAGCTGTGATGATATCCATGTTTGAATGATCAAATCGATTTGGATTGGCTTTAAATTTGGTACACATGCTCTACACTTATGATACTAGTTGCTGTGCAAAATTCATGATAATTGGATAAGTGATGCTTCGGTTTTGGAGTGGACCTTGTCAACTATAGTGCAACAGTTTTCAGCATGTAGTACTATGGATATAATTGAAATCTGGTAGCAATCTAGAAATCCAATGAAGCCCAAATTTTTATGGCTGCTAGAACACTTAGAGAGACACATCTCCACCAAATTTCATAGCCATTGGACTTATATTTTGGGAGATATGCATGTTTCTTTGAGAAGGACAGAATCTGCCAGAAAAGTGACAATTATTGGATAGATCACAAGTCACTTTGATTGAAAGGCCCTCAAGTTGGAATGTTGTTTATAAGTGGTTGAGGGACCTATGTTTGGTTTTGAAATAAGCTAGAAGCATGACAAAGATGAGTACAAGTTCATTTGATTGAGGAGTGTATTTGGCACACATTTGGTACTCAAATTGAAGATCAAGACCAACATCAAGATGAAGAGAAAGATCAAGTTCTAGTATCAAATTGAATATTATTTGGAAGAAAGAAAAGGACTCAAAGAAGAATTCAAAGTCACATTTCAATAAGAGTTCAAATGAATCAATCAATCAAAGTTAATTCAAGTGAGTATCAAGGATGAACTTTGGAGAGAGGTCACTTCTCCCTTTTGTAGGGGCTTGCCGCCTTTGGTAGGTTAACCAAGCAAGGCTTGGAAGGCTAACATGGAAGTGGTGATCTAAAGTATCATTGGAGATGCTTAGTTGAAGAAATCAAAAGGGTTGATCTAGAGAGCAAGCAACACCCAAAAGAGCAAAATCTTGAAGCCTTCGAGTGGCCAACTCAAGTGGTATTCTCTATTGCCAACTCAAGTGGTATTCATATGCAAGCTATGATCAAATAAAGAAGCAAGCCAACCACAACATTGAGCTAGTGCACTTAATCATATGGGTGGAGATTTGTTCTATTAATTGGTATCTATTGATCTTCACCATGGACTTCACATTGCTATTTGGAGCTTAATTGGAATCAAATGACTATCCTCTACTCCAAGATAGTGAAGGTATCATTGTAATGTGCATGATCATTTCATCCCTTACTAGTATGCGGTTAGTGCATATAGTACATGCTTAATAGGATCATGCATAACAAATGAAAAGTTTAAATTCATAGCCTACCACTATTGCTTGATTGATTATATGATCTAGTGGTTAGTATATGAGTTTGTTCATGAGCTAGTGAACCCAAGTATTTGATCTAGAAGATGAGCATTCAAGTGTCTAATTCAACGTGAGTAAGATAACCATTGAAAGATGTGTGAAGAAGCTTACTCTAGAGCAAACCGAGTTAGATATCTTGTGCAAATTTAATAGTTCAAGTCATAAATGAGAGGGTCATGGCAAGAGTTCAAGAAAAAGACAATAATGCAAATGGATATCAAGTTTAATCTTTCATTCAAGTGGTATCTAGACTCATCATTTCTTCACATGGTATCTATTCAAAATGGTATATGATCTTTCAAGTGATATTTACCAAGTGGTGTCTAGATCAAGCTCACAAGTGGTATCCTACAAGACTTCAAGTGATCCTCAACTTTAAGTGATCAAATCAAGCAAAGCATCCCTCACAAACAAGAGCTCAAGTTTATCATTTGGATGACCCATGCTATGACATAAGGGAGGTGCCCTATCTATTGGTATCAAGGTCAAAGATCCTACACATGGTGTCATTCCAACACATATGGTGGTGTCCATCAAAAATGAAGACTCAAGTGTCAACCATCTACCCTATTGTCACCCTTTAAGAGAAAAGAGCATATCTTTTATGGTCATTGATGACAAAGGGGGAGAAAGTGCCAAAGATATGATATGACATGATATGTTTAGGAGAGAAATTATGGCAAAAACATGGCAAAAACATGTCAAGGACAAAGGGGGATAAAAGAAGATGGACATGGATCAAGAGGGAGCAAGATTGGAGGATCAAAATTCTTGGACAATGAGAGCACACAAGTAGGGGGAGCAAGCTCATGAACTTAGCTGTTGCATTTGATATGTGCATAATCATGTGCTTGCTTGCATTGCATAAGTTTTAAAATTTTTATATCCATGCTTGTGTGGTGTATGCTAGTTATAGGATTTAATTGATGATTTGATAACTAGCATGCATAGGTCGACAGCTAGACTTGTGCTTTTCATGCAAAACTAGACCCTTGCTTTTAATATTGATCTCACGGAGTTCTCTAGTTTTTATGATGTCTAGCTACTCTTGGTGCTAAAGAAGGTGTACAACTATGTACTTCATCGATAACACGCTTCAAAGGTTATTCTATACACCTTAGCACTTTTTGGTAGTAATTACTCTCCCACACTTCGATATCTATGCATATGTGCAAGTTTCATTTTCAAACACTCTAGCACATATGTAGGGGGAGCTAATACTACCAATTCGGGTTTGTGCTACTTGTCCAAAATCCTTTACACATGGTAAAATAGCTTGGGCAAGCAACATGAATCCAAACCAAGTTAGCAATTTACATTCTTGTGAAGTGCAAGCTTGGAATAAGCATAATTTCCATATCTTTGTAGAGTTGTCATCAATTACCAAAAAGGGGGAGATTGAAAGGTCCTAGTTTGGTTTTGGTAATTGAGTGACAACTTAGGTGGACTAATATGTGGTTGAAGTGAATTACACAGGTGATTAGTCCACAGGTGATCATGTGTGAGCAACATATGCCATAAAGGAGAAATGGCTTGGAATATGTTGCAAGGCTCACACATGTGAAGAAGGAGCTTAAATGCACATGAAACATGACATGTGGTCATGTGGCTAAGATGGTGAAGATCAAGGCAAGACTTGGCTTGATGGACCGGTTGCGAAGGTGAAGGGCAAGTTGGAGGCTTTGAAGCCGTTAGTACCGAGTGTCGAGAGGCTTAAGCAAGACTTGGCACCGAAGGACCGAAGCGATGGTGAAGAGCAAGTGAGGTCAAGATCGATGGACCATGGAGGCCATGTGATGATATGAAGTGGATCATATCATTTGAAGATAGGTTGGTGCATGTGTTACATCAACACCGAAGGAGATGGAATGGAATGCGCAAGGCAAAGGTATATTTGTAGGGCATTTCATTTCACCGGTCATAGGTGTGTAGAGAAGTTTATGACCGGGTTTAGGATAGATGGTCGTACTATTAAGAGAAGCAAACTTGTTTGCATATCGGTCATCTAGTGCCACTTGAGCGATCTAACATTGCGTTGTTACTAAGATCAAGTGGCGTGGTGAGAGCAAGTGAAAAACCTTTGGAAAATGTTTGTGAAAATGCTAACACTCATACACATGATGTTGTACACTTAGTGGTGTTGGCACATTTGCAAAGGAGAAGTTGTTGGAAAAGAAGTCATGTTTGAGAGGAGGTGTGGAGAAGTGGGAGAAACTAGTGTATAGTCCCTCTCCCTCCTGCCGAGCTTGCGAGGCAGGATTCAGCGGTTTTCGGAGGAGATGTGAAGTGCTCTGGGAGCATCGGACGCTGGTCCGAGGAGCATCGGACGCTGGGCCGAGCGTCCGATGGTAAACCCTAGTTTCTGTCAGAAGTTGAAGGAGCATCGAACGCTGGCAACGGACGCTGAGGAAGCACTGTTGCAGAGTCCGATGCAGGTGACGTGGCGCGAGCTAGCCTTTCAGGGAGCATCGGATGCTGGCCTGCGTCCGGTGTGGTTCCATCTGACGCGTCCGATGTAGAATGGAGCTCTCTGCATAGACATCGGACGCTGGCCCTTAGCGTCCGATGCTAAGGGTCCGGCGCGTCCGATGTGAGATCAGGTTTGCGCAGTTTTGAGCAGAGGCATCGGAGCGTCCGATGCTAGGCATCGGCGCGTCCGATGCCACTTTAACTGGCGCGGGAAGTGATATAGCCGTTGGGATCGCTCGGCCGAAGTTGAACGTGGGGGACACGTGGCGAGCATCCAAGCATCGGACGCTGGCCTCAGCGTTCGATGCCCCCGATCCGGAGCGTCCGATGGTAGCGCAGGTTGCCAGTGAAGGGGCAACGGCTAGTTAGCCCTTGGGGCTATAAATAGCGTTGGTAACCGGCCTTGGGCTGGTGGTTGAGCACTCCAAAGCCTTGGTGGCTGGTGTGGATGTGCTTGGGAGCCCTCTAACTCGCTTGTGCTTGCTAGTGTGCGATTCGATAGCGAGTGAGTGATCGCTAGTGCGTTGCATTGAGAGATAGCATCGAGTGGCACTAGGTGATCGTGTTGCAAGCCGGTGGTGCTTGTTACTCTTGGAGGTTGCCACCTCCTAGACGGCTTGGTGATCGAGTCTCCGTCGTGAAGCCCGCGTGAAGATTGTGCGTGGCTCCGGAGAAGCTTTGTGAGGGGCATTGTGCTCGCCCCGCGGGAGATCGCGAAGAGCAACTCTAGTAGA
The DNA here is from genome assembly GCA_009763385.1 of Coix lacryma-jobi var. lacryma-jobi. Lineage (NCBI taxonomy): Eukaryota > Viridiplantae > Streptophyta > Magnoliopsida > Poales > Poaceae > Coix > Coix lacryma-jobi. Next base: position 126,785,025 of record CM019830.1, read on the forward strand.
GAGAGGCGCAAAGAGCGCCAAGTGGTCCGGCCGGATCGAAGCTAGAGCTCTTGGTGAGCACTCCATCGTGGAGAGTGTGACTTAGGGTCACCACTAGCAAGAGGATCGGCGGCAACCTTGGGCTTGCCTCAACGGGGACTAGCTTGGTGGCGACCAAGTTAACCTCGGGATAAAATCACCGTGTCAACCTTGTTTATCCCGTTGGTTTGCATTCCCATACACAAGCTTGTAATTACTTTCATATATATTGTGCTTGTGTAGTTGCTCTTGTAATTAGTTAGCCTGTGTAGCTTGCTAGTTACCTTCTTTGCTTGTGTAGCCTAGAAGTAGCTCTCTTGCGTGACTAGTTGACTTGTAGTCTTGCTAGTCACATTGCTTAGTTTGTGTAGCTAAGTTGAGCTCTCTAATTTGGCTTGTGTAGCCTTGTTATTGAGCATTGCTAGTGAGCTTAGGCTTTGTGCTTTGCTTGCTAGATTGTGTAGGAGCTCCCCCGTGCTTGAAGTACTAGTTGCATAGGCTTGTGTGACCTTGCTTCTAGAATTGGTTAGGTGAGCTCTAGCTAGCCCGACACCTTATTTGCATTTGATTAGGAATTTTTGTAAGGTGTCATAAAGTATAAGTAGAGGGGTGTAGTCTTGGCTAGACCGATAGTTTTAATTCCGCATTTGTTTCGGTTAGCCGGTAAGATTATTTTTAGAAAAGACTATTCACCCCCTCTAGTCCGCCATCTCGACCCTTCAGTAGTGCCCTGCATTGGAAACGTTGGTCCATTGGTCTGCTCGAGAGAAATTGATCGGATGCTCAGACCAATCAAGGTATCTAGGGGTAGTTGGTTCGGTAGACATGATTTCCCATAGGGAGAGCTTTTGCAGGCGCTTACTGTCACTGGTGGTTACTCCCCCGAATATGACATTGATGGTGCCTTTGGGGTGTTGGAAACCGCCGGCGTCCTGCTGAGGGTCTTCAGCTACTTTCTTCCCCTTGTCCTTTCTATTCTTGTTGAAGTCGGAGTTCAAATCTCTCTCTTTGAGTTGTCGACAATGCCTAGCCTGGTGTCCTCCTTTTGGATGGAAAGGGCATGGGCTATCGAGGAGGTCGTCAAAGCTGGAGGGCTTGTTCCCCTTTTTCTGAGGTTCCATGGCTGCAACAGTGTTGTCCCCTGTTCTCTTGCGGGTGTTTTGCTGAGAAGTCTGGTTTCCTCTTTGATTATTTCCTCGATCACCTTGCGTGTTTCTTTCGAGAAAGCGCTCCTGTGTGCGTTCTTCTGTCGCCATCATGGAGTTTACTACCAGATGGAACTCGTCAGCGGTGGTCGGGTCATGCTTGATGAAATCCTTGTAATTGTACCTTTCGCAAATTCCATTGCCAAAAAGGTCGATTACTTCTCTGTCTGTTATGTTGGAGACTGTGGTGCGGATTTTGGAGAAGCGTCTGTAGTACTCCCGCATTGTCTCGTTTTTCTGTTGCTTGCAGGTTCTAAGCTTGGTTCGAGGGTCCGATCGCTCCGGGACGCCCGCAAAGTTCTCTATGAAAATGCGGTGAAGCTGTTCCCAGGAGTCAATGGACTCGAGTTTAAGTCTGTCAAACCATGCGAGGGGCATTGTTTCTAGAGCCATGGGGAGAAATAGTGCCTTAACATCGTTGCTTCCTCCTACTAACTCAAATGCTTGAGCATACAGCCTGAGCCACCGTTTAGGTTCTGCCTTCCCGTCGTACTTTGAGTAGTTCCCTGGTTTGAACTTTTGTGGGAACGAGACTGCTCGGAGTCTCTGGGAAAAACAGGGGAAGCAATCGACTACATCGGATGCTAGAATGTTGACTCCTCGATATGATGATTCGGCTCCTCCTTCAGCTGGATCAGGTATCCGGTTGCCCAGATGTCTCCTTACTGAAGCCCGGCCGAGCCGCTCATGAACGGGTTGCCTTTGGCTGGGATGAGATGAATCTTGTTCATCGGCCAAGGACTCAAGGTTTCGACCTTTGAGTTGTAGCGCAGTAGTCTGAAGCATGATCAACCGTCGTTCTTCATCAGGGGTGCGGTTGTCCTTGGCTCCCATCTCCCCGGCTAAAGCCAAGATGTTCTGATAGGGTGTCTGGTACACTTTGTGACCAGCTACCCTCATGAATTCAGGTTCGAGGTTGCGCGAGCAGTCGGCTCATCGTCGATTGCGATCGTCGTGAGACTAAATTTCCTGGTCCCTTTCTTGGCGAGCTTGGCGCTCGGCTTCCTCTTCCAGACACCTTCGATTGTTATATTCTTCTAGCCTCACATGGTAGCGTTCCATGGCTTCCTTTCGATGAGTTCCCTATCTTCTGCGAGCATCTTTTGCCTGATTCCTTCTTATTCTTTCTGCCTTCATAGACTCGGTTTCTCCGGGTCCTTCTGGGTCGTTGTCGGATATCATACTCAAGGTTTCATCATCTCGGAGGACATCTGGAGGAGTTGGAGGTCGTAGAGATGACTGGTGTCCTGCCATGAAGACTTCACGAGTGTAGCCCTGGTTTATTGATCCTGGTGTAACCGACTTCAAAGTAGAGGCACTAGAATTTAGATCTGTTGAGGTATCATGTTCCTCAAAGGGGAGCTGATGTCCATGTTGGTACGGGAGAATCTGGTCGATTGTGCCAACCAACCTAGCCGGGGCTGGTTGTATTGGCCAATGGACGATGTTACCTTCCTCGGTAGAGCTGAAAACGAGTCCCTGCTGAGCTCCTGTCAGCGGGATCTGTTGAAGCTTTTTGAATTTTGATCCAATCAACTCTTGGAAGTTCTTCGCCAAATTGCGTAGTCCAAAGGGGGTATGATGCATGGAATTCAAGTCCTTCCTGGATCGGAAATTCGTATCCGAGTAGGAGTCGGATGACTCTGCCTGGTCCCCAGATTCTTGCGATTCTTGGATTGTGAGGTTTGCTAGGTCCTGGGTGAGATGATCCGTCGTTGGCGTGGCTTGCGCTTCTGATTCAGTTTGAAGTCATCGATGTAGTTTCCCTTGATCATCCGCGATGCAAGTCCACGAGCCCAAAATGAAAATTGATCCCGCCGAGAACATGTTGAAGTGGTTCGTCGAGCTCTTGATTGCGGAATCGCCGAGAGCCCCTACGTGGCGCGCCAGCTATCGGTGTTTGTTAATCGGCAACTCGTCTTGAGGGATCTCAGACGATTTGTTCGGTGGGGCATTCGTAGAACTCGGCGAGTACACAGGGACAGCGATCTATACTGGTTCAGGCCGCTTAATAGCGTAATACCTTACGTCCAGTGCGGCGTGTGCCTTGTTTTATGATTCAAGATTCGATGATAGGGGTCGGCGCCCGCTTCCCCTTATATATCCGGGTGAAGCACGATGTATACCGAGTCCTAGTCGGTTACAACAGTGGAGTCATATTCTAATTACAAGACTTTCTTTAGGAACTCGACTAAGTTACAATGAGAGTCCTAATCTATGTACGCTTCGTATCAAGTCTTTGGATCTCCCATGCCGCCCAAGGTTAGTCGGAGTAATCATCTTCTGATGATATCTCTGACATCCTGGTCCGCCAGGTGGCAGAGGGAACTTCAAAGTTGTACCACAACTACATATGGCATCTTGACACATGGCAGACATCTCTTCTCTATTATAAAGTAACGGACTTTGTAAAGAAGGAATATGTAAAAGTGTTCTCCCTACGAGGTTTGCATCCCCTTTGGCCTTTACGTACTTTCAAATGTAAATGTATGCAGGTACCAAGCCTTTATTATTGATGTTGCCTATATATAGTGCTTCTTTGTTTTTTTCTGTTGCAGGCCATGTTTAGCATTGTGTATGAAAAGAAATGAATTGTGGCTAGGCAAATCTTTCGAGGTGATATATTACCGGTGGTAGTGATCCAGGAGAAGTTGTTCCACCAAGGCCATCACTCTCAGACATCATTGTCGGGCGTGTGGCTAACATATGGAGAATAGATAATACAATTCTCTGTAAGAAATAATTAAGATGCATTGAGTAACTATATAAGGTGGTGCAGGACCATAGATCTATCAATGGAAGCAATGCATAAATAAACATCTGCTCTACTGTGGCATTCGCAGTTAGGTGAGACAGTGGCATGCAGATCGACTATGCCCTTAGTATGATCCGGTTGTACGAGTTGGAGATGAGAAATTTCAATATTTGGGATCCAATTCGGCTGCCTGACAACATATGACATTCAATTCGTCTACCTTTCAAAATATGACACTGGGGATGCGAATTGTTTCAAGGTAAGGGATTTCAAGTATTTTCTCTTATTTTTTATTTTCTTTAAATCTTTTAATCTAATCAGGTGACCTACAAGGACCAAACTACCCTTCACCTTTTGTTCCCCTTCAGTCCCGGCTTCAGTTTCTCGCAGAGGAGCGCACCCGTGCGCCCGCCCGCTGCCCTCCCGTCCGCCGCTCTTACGCCACCGCCGGCACGCCGTCGCCAGCTCTCTCCGCCCCTCTTCCGCTCTACCCCTTCCTTTCCTAACCATCCTCTATCTCCTCACGGTCTCATCCTGCGCCCTCAAGCTGCATCAGGCAAGCACAGCGACGGCTAGGGTTTCAGGTGGATCCCAAGAAGAAGCTCGGCCGCTCTCCAGTGGATGACACCATGATTCCCTTTGAGATCCCTCCAGAGTAAGCCACAATCATCCATCTTTTTTCAGTTTGGTCTCTATTTCACAGTTCATAGAACTTGGGGGCACAAGCTTGTCATGTGTCTCTTTTATTTGTTTTGTTGGTACACGGTAGAATCAATGTGGATGCTGCATATAGACTGTGTGTTCATATTTCTGAGTTTACTGCAAAACTCAATGATGGTTGCTCTGTTGATGTGCCACAAAATTATGATGAATGGACTGTAGACTGTCAATGTTATACTTTAGACAAGCTGGAAAAGGATTTGGCAGCTAGGATATGCTGGGGTAGCGGGCAACATCTGATAGTATCCAAATTTGACATGAATGGAGTTGGAGAAAGAAAAATATTGAATGATGCAGATCTGTCACTTGCTTTCGCTGAAAAAATAAATGAAAGGAAGATGATTTTGGTTGTCAGTGTTGTGGACAAACCCACAGAAATTGATTGGGATAGTCTGGAGATTAGTCCTTTAACTGCTGATCAGATTGGTGTACCTTTGCCTGTGATTGATGAGGACACAATGTATGAGTTTCTTGGACTTAGAGCAGAGGATGAGAGAGCTGAGCAAGCTAGGGCAGCGGCTGCTGAAAAGGGAAAGCAAATGGATCTTGAACCTGTTGATGAGTTGTTGGTTGATGATCATGTACCTGGTGAGGACTCAGTCCTTTATGATAGAGAAAACCCTCCTATGGAAGAGGGAACTATTTATGCTAGTATGCCTGAATTCAGAGCTGCAGTGAGACATCATGCTATTAAGAAACAGTTTGAACTTGGAACAGAGAAATCTTGTAAAAGTGTGTTCAGAGGATACTGCAAAGCTGATAACTGTCCATGGTCTATTGTAGCAAGGTTGATGCGTGATAATCAGCAAGTTAGGGTACTAATATTTGTTCTAACTTGTGCTCATATGCAGTATACTTACATAATGTAATGTTTATTCATACTCCATATGTTTACTTATGTCTATTTTAATTATACAGATTACAGTGAACAAAGAAGATCATTTTTGTCCATCTACTGGTAAAGTGAAGACAAAGATGGCATCATACAAATGGGTAGCAGAGAAGGCAATTCCTTTTTTAAAGAAGAAGCCTAACATGGGGACAAAGGAACTACAAGAGGAGTTAGAGGACAAATATAATGTGAAAATTGGGTACTCAACTGTGCATCTTGGTCATGAGGTGGCAGGAAATCAAATTTATGGTACATGGGATGAAAGTTTTGGATATTTGTTCAACTTCAAGGCAGAGATTGAGCTCAGAATGCCAGGAAGTGTTGTAGAGATAGATGTAATCAATCAGGAAGATGGTGTATATTTTCACAAATTTTTTTGCTGCTTGAAACCTAGTTTTGATGGTTTCCTAAATGGTTGTAGGCCATTTTTGAGTATAGACTCTACAGCTCTCAATGGTAGATGGAATGGCCACCTACCTTCAGCTACATCACTAGATGGACACAATTGGATGTTTCCGGTTGCATTTGGATTTTTTGATAGTGAGACTACTGATAACTGGACTTGGTTTATGCAACAGCTGCAAAAGGCGATTGGTAATCTACCTCACCTAGCTATAATTTCAGATGCTTGCAAGGGCCTAGAGAATGCAATAAGGACAGTTTACCCTTGGGCTGAACATAGAGAATGTTTTGTCCATCTGATGAAGAATTTCAGCAAGCGTTTTCAAGGGCCTGTTTTTGGGAGAATGTATCCTGCAGCTAGAACTTCCCAACCGGATTACCATGAGTATCTCATGAACAAGATGTATGCAGCAAATAAAAATGTCGAGCCATGGTTGAAAACCAATCACAAGTTAAAGTGGATGAGGAGCAAATTCTCTGAACACATAAAGTGTGATCATATCACCAGCAATGTGGCTGAGGTTTGGAACAACTGGGTGAAGGATATTAAGGACCTTCCTTTAGCTGACCTTGCTGACACCCTTAGGTCCAAGTTTATGGAACTATATACAAGAAGGAGAAGAATAGGTGAGAAATTTGAAGGCCATATAATGCTTCCAATTGTTGTTCGCCAACTATATACACCGAGTAGGGAGTTGGGCCACCTGAAGATCAAAGAAGGTGGAAGGGAGGAAGCTGAGGTGACAGAGGTTACTGATTCACAGAAGATCATAAGACATGTTGTCAATATTAGAAACCACATATGCACCTGCAGAGAGTGGCAAGTCTCAGGAAAACCCTGCCCACACGCTTTGGCATTGATCACCACATGTAGAAATCCTAAGATGGAAGAGTATTTGCATCCTTACTTTTCAGTCTACCATTTTAGGCTAGCCTATGGGGGTGTGATTAGGCCACTACCTGACAAGTCCCAATGGGCACGTGTGGATCTTGGATTCAAAGTGTTACCACCTCTCGGAAAGAGGCCTTCGGGTAGACAAAGAAAACTCAGAATTCCTAGCTGCACTGAAGGCAAGGGTAGCAAATCTAGGGGCAAAGGCATGTGGCAAGTGAAATGTAAAAAATGTTTAGGTCTTGGTCATAGATTGACATCTCCAAAGTGCCCGCTGAATGGAACAGCAAAGAAAAGGTAAAATCATTACCTGTCATGTTTGATTCATAATTTAATTTATTAACAATTTTTTAATTCTAGGAAAAGCCGAGCAAAAGGGAAGGCTGGCCGGCCTGCAGGCTCTACCAAAAGGCAGAAGGTTGCTGAGCAAGGAAGTCCAGGGAACACCAATCCTATGACAGCAAGGTCGAAGAATAACATTGTCTATGAGTTTTAAATTAAAATGAGATTCTGCATAACAAAAAATAACTATTTTTTCTATTTTTCAGTCAATTCTCATCAACCATAGTAGAACTAGAAGGGACAAGTGCAATCAATACTTCTCCTGGACCTGTAACAAGAAGGTAACTCTATGAGTTGTACATAGACTTGATTGTACACTTTCATTTTTCATGAAAAACCAATCAGCATGACCTTTCATTTCTTTTTTAGCCAATCACTTCTAACAATGGTGGAGCTAGGAGGGACAAATCAATTCACTACAAATTCTGGACCTGTAATAGCAAGGTAAAAATATTAATCAATTCAGCATGTATAGCTAACCTTTATTCATGTACTGAACCATTCATCTCCTATTTTCTATATATATTCAGTCAAATTGGAGAAGAGACATTGGACATTGTTACCACTCCCACCAAGTCTCCAGCAAAGCGTTGGATAGGATTGAAGAAAAAGCTCACTCCAAGGAAGGGGAGAAACAATGTTGTTTGAATAATCCAATCCAAGAACAATTCTATGTCCTCTTTTCTGTTCTAAGTTCCCGGGAAAACTTCTATTCACCTGGATGTTTCTTTTGGATTTGAAGACTTGTAATATTAAATTTAGCTAGACATCACGTAGATGAAAAACTAGCAGACTTGTATGTTTCTATCCGTACTAGTTGGTCTGATTTGCTTAGAAATGGCAGTTGGAATTTTATGAATATGTGGTGTGTTGGATTGTTGTGTGCTGCCACATTTTCTTTTAAAATGTTTCAGTTTTCATGTCATGTGTAGCTGCCATGTTTGGCACAGCCGAACCAAACACCCGGTGGTGCACAGGTGTGTTCTAATGATGTCGGTGTTTCGAACCCGGGGGTACGACACCAACGAGTAATATGATCACGTGCTCTCTTCCTGGATGGCGATGCAAGATGACACAAGGATTTATCCTGGTTCGGGCAAAGAAGACCCTACGTCCAGCGGGGGAGGAGGTTCTTGTATTACTTGCACCTAAGTGCTTGTACAGGGGCGAATACAAGCTCAATGAGCGTGGACCGGAGTCCGGACTCAAGTGTGCGTGTGTGTGGACTCGTGTGTTGTCTCTCGGAGTTGTGTAACCGTGTGCGCGAGGGGCCCTGACGTCCCCTTTTATAGAGCAAGAGGAGGCCAGGGCTACACAGGGATGACATGTACAGCGCTCGATATGGCGTAGGGTAGGAATCCAGTCTTGTCGGGGCCACTGGAGCCGACGTGGGCGTTGCTGTTGAGGCGTCCTTGGAGCGTGGCCTCCATCCCGGGCGCGGACGTGGAGGCGTGGCGATGTGGAAGCCATACAGCACCCATCCCGGTACGTACAGGACACGGCGGGGTCCCTCCGGGTCTTGGGGTACCTGTCCTCCAATAGCATGAAAGCAGTCAGGGCTCCAGGGGCTCAGAGCCGGCCTCGAGGTGGCGCCTACGGGGGGCTCGAGTCCCCGCAGTTATGGGCAAGTCCCGGGAAACCCGATTGAGCAGCAGGAATCCGGGCCTCGAGACGTGGTTTGGATGTGCGACAGTGTATGGTATGGGTTAACAGTGTCGTACTGGCGCCTTTTTGCCCATGCTTGTGGTGAAAACGAGACTTGACTCTGCCCTGGTTACTGTGGTACACGTCGGGCTGCAGAGGATGTGACTGGAGTAGGTGGAAGCTTCCTCCTTGTGGAGGGCTTCGAAGGGTATTGGTGCACTCGCTCGAGGCCGGGCGCGGAGGGCTCGGGCGAGCGGAGGTTGAGCTCCAGCTCGAGGCCTAGAGTGAGACGAGCCTCGAGGGATAGGCTATCGTGCTGGAGGGGCTCGAGGTCCCCGCGCAGGGTCCCGAGGAGCGGTGCACAGCTGTAGCGGGTTCGAGGGGTAGGCTACCAGGAGGCGGCTGGTAAGGTTTTGACAAGTCTAAGCTCCCTGGTGGTGTGTCAGCGTTGCAGGCTTCGAGGGGTTGGTTTCTTGGAAAGTTAGCTTAGCTGGGTTTATTAATTGGTGTTCTAGGTTTAACCTATTTGTTTGCGTTGATTGGGGGTACCCCTTTTGTGGACCCCCGACAGTAGCCCCCGAGCCCTTGTTCGAATGCTTGCACTCGAGCAGGGGCTCCCGACTGGGATCTTGAGGGTTAGCTAACTGGTCTCGAGGGTTTGGCCGTTTTGATTCCGTTGGTGTCATGCGAGCGACACCCGCTTTCTTGTGTGAGTGTTAGTTGCGTTTTTTAGGTCCGGGAGTGTCGAGCCCCCGAGTTTTTTAGACCCTCTTTCGTCGAGGGGTGCCAGGCTGAACCGGTCGGCCGGCTCTTTGAGCTGTCCGGCACGCCGGTTGCCCTGGCTTGTCATCCCGCGAGTCCTTTCGATCGGATGCGAGGGGGGATGCCTCGTACTACCACGAGCGGGCGAGTATCGAGGTTCCCGTTGAGCTAGTAACGGGGAATCCAAGTGAGACCTCGTGCCCCATTCGATAGGGGTCGACTGTAGCCCGGAGGCGATCTCATAAAGCATGGGTGCTCAGTCTGCAGGAGTGCCGGGTCCATTCGATAGGACCCGGTGGCTCGATGCCTCCCTCCGAGGGGATCTCACTACACGTCGTGCTCCCCGCCTTGGATACATGTGAGGGGCCTCGAGGGCTTGGCCCTCGAGCGATGCTGCGAGTGGCGCCCCTTGGTGTCCCTGACTCGGGTGCTCGAAGCCGGCTGTCGAACCCCCTTCGAGGGCCAGCCTTCGCTGCTTCGAGGCTTAGGGCCGGGGCCCATTTTTACCTTCCTGAAGAAGCCTTCGTCGCTTGGAATCCTTCTGCCCGTTGGGCGCGCCTTTTTAGGCGGAAACCGTCAGGGAGTGGAGGTCGTGGCGCCAGGGCAGCGGATGTGAAGTTGGAGCGGCGGCCGCGGAGGGCCCCGACAGTTGAGCGGATGAGATGTTGCCGCGTGTACCTATCAACCGGCTCGAGACACGGTTAGGTGGGCGCATTAAATGCATGCAGTTACCTTTTTACGTCGTGGGAGACCCCGCCTGTTGGGGTTTTCCCTTATAAATATCGAAAGAGGGGAAAAGGAACCCTTTACTTTGCCTTTGCCTTCACCGCCGTCGTAGCCTTCACGCGTCCTCTCCCTCGAGCTAGTAGATTGGGAATTTTCCGGCCGTCCGTCCGCCGCTAGGGTCCGCGCCGCCATCGTCATGGCTGCCCAGACACAAGTGCTGCCGGCCGAAGACTGGAGCCCGACGAAGGTGACGCCGCGCGAGATGGACTCGTTGGTGGCCCAGGGGCTTCTCCGCCCCAACCCGGAGGAGGGACCCGCGTGGTGGGTGATCCCGTCGGCGGAGCACCGGGAGCCGCACCCGCCGGAGGGGTACGTGGTGAGCTTCATGCGCTACCACCGCATGGGGCTCGGTGTTCCGCCGAGCCGCTTCATGCGGGCGCTGACCCACCACTACGAGGTGGAGCTGCAACACTTCTCCCCCAACTCAATCTCGCACGCTGCCATCTTCGCCGCGGTGTGCGAGGGGTACCTGAACATGGAGCCGCACTGGGAGATGTTCGTCCATCTCTTCCGGGGCGAGCTCTTCATCAAGGCCTTGAAGCCCAGCGGGAGGCGGCTCGTGCGCATGGGCTCCCTCACCGTCACTGCGAGGACTGGGACCTCGTCGGCCAATGTCCCCCGCGAATACCTGCGGTACAAGCTTTCCACCAACCAGGCCGGGTGGGACGACCACTGGTTCTATCTGCGGAATGAAGGTGGTCTCCTTTCGCAGTACACCGACAGGGTCCTCACTCAACGCCCGGAGAAGTGGACCTGGGGCGTCGCGGCGGACAGGCAACGCCACCTGGTACCGCTGATGAAGATGATGAGGGCGCTGGTGGACGAGAAGAATTTGACCGTTCAAGCGGTCATCTGGGCGTTCCATCAGCGAAGGGTCCTTCCGCTGGCGGACCGCCCCCTTCTCATGCACGAGATGGGGCCGAAGGCCCAGCTCGAGACGCTAAACCGGTCTAGGATGGCCGAGGAGAGGCTGCCTCAAAGCGAGGGCGTCTCCCGGGTGTCGATCACGATCCAAGGGTCGTTCGTCCCCGAGGACGCCAACCTGATCGCCATGGCACCCGACAAGGGGTGTCTTGACCTGGTAAGCCCCCCTCGCGCTAAGTTATCCCGAGCCTCCTCCCCCTTTCTCTTTCTCCGAACCTGGTACATCCTTCTTGTGGTTTGTCTCATCACGCTTCTTCTTTTTTGCAGGGGGCATTTACTTGTCGTGCGTCGAGGCCCCCGGCGAGGGAGGACGCCGCGGATACCCAGGTGAGGCGCCTCTCTGCTCAGAAAGATAAGGAGAGCAAGGATGCCAGAAAGAAGAAAGAGAAAAACAAAAACTTGCTTCGCTCGGCTCGAGAGCAGAGGCTGGCGAAGGCTCGTCGCAACCGGCAGCCTGGAGATGGGTCTCCCGAGCTGAGCTCCTCGAGCTCGGAGGAGGAGAGTGACGACGAGGAGGAGAGCGACGACGAGGGAATGGATGCGCGTTTGAGGCGCGCGGGGGTCGTCGATGTCGGGGCTGACCGCTCCTCTGTGCACGAGGGTATACTGGAGATCCCCCCGGCGAAGGGATCGCGCGGGACGCAGCCGCGGAAGGCGGCGCCGAGCCCTGCCTCGTCGGGGGCACGAGGACCGTCGAGCTCCGTGCCGGACGTGCCCCCGGACGCAAAGAAGCCTCAGACCCGGGGCGCCGTCGCTGCGGCACGGAAGGAGGCTTCGGCCACATCGACCCAAGCGGGGGGTCTCGAGAAGGGCCGGACCTCGAGGAGTGATCATCACGCCGGAGGGGAAGCCGGGGCCGTCCGCCACGAGGAGTCGAGGGCGCCGTCGAGCCCGCGGAGGAGCGGGCAACATGAGAGGGCGCCCAGCCCCCGTCACCATGACCGTCGAGGGGGGAGTCCCCGGCCATCTCGCGACCAGAGTCGCGACCGACCCCGGAGTCCGTCGCCGCACCACCGCCGGGAGAAGGAGGCAGATGTGGGGAGGCGCGACCGTCGGCCCGAGCGCCGGAGTAGGTCTCGGAGCCCACGCCGGGAACGGCGCCGAGATGACTGTTTGAAGGAGGCACGGTCGCCCCCTAGAGACAAGGGGCAGAAGGAGGGCTCCCCATAGAGGTCGAGCCACGGGAGGCACCGGGAGCCCTCCCCCCGATCGAGCCACACAGAGACGGCCCGGGAGCATGGCTCGAGCCATAGATCGGGCTCGAAGCCCCCGGGTGAATCCGGCAGTCCGGGGAAGAAGGCCCGCCGTCACTTTGGGTAAGTAGCGTTTTTCAATTTTGCTGGTAGTGAGGTTTTACTCCCCCCCCCCTTTTCCTTTTATCTTTTGTGATGCGCGCCGTCTATGGTTTTTTAGGGGAAAGCGCTCCTGGCAGGAGGTGGACCTCGCAGCGTCCAAGCGGACAAAGACCTCGAGCTCTGCTGTGGAACAGGCACCTCGAGGTACGGCTTCTTCCTCTGCTCGGGAGGCCGCTTGGCTGGCAAAGGCCCGAGCGGCCATGGCTCGGGGAAGTCAGATGGCCGCCGCGGATCTTGGTGAGGTCGCCGCCATCGACCACGGAGGTCGAGGCATCTTCCTGACTTTGACGACATCGTTATCTTTTTCAGCAGGGACCGCAGCTTCCGGCATCGATCCTGCCGTCACCGCATCCGTCGCGACACCGCCTCTTCCTGCTCTGGTGGTGCCTACCGAGGGGACCGCTTCTCCCCCCGCCGTGACAACCATTTTGGGGGGAGCACCGGAGATAGGCGCGGCTCCGTCGGCGTCTGAGGCCGGGGGGTCAGCGGCCCCCGAGACCCCAGTCGACGAGAGTCGGCCCACGGCGGAGGGGCAAGAGGGAGAGGCGTTGGTGCCGACGGTGGAGGAGCTCTTGGACGAGTTGGAGCGGGTGCCGCCTCCGGTCGAGGGCCCAACGCTGGAAGAAGCGCTCGAGGCCCCGGTCAGGGGCGACAAGACGCCGGAGGACTCGGCAAGGGTGGAGGGCTTGGGGGCGAGCCACCCCTCGAGTGATCCGCTACCGCTCGGGTCCCTGTCCCCACGCGAGGCCGCGTCGTCGCCCCAGGAGGATACAGAGCAGCGGGCGGAGACGGAGGAGAGGCGGAGGGAGCCGCAGCTTGTGCCACCGGTTGGTGGGCCGCTGCCGGCACCGCTTGAGCCGGAGGAGGAGGGCCTGCCCCTCATCGAGGTCGATCGACCGGTGTGGCCGTTTCCTTACGCGTCGAGCTCGTCCCGAGCCATGGTCCCCGTCGAGCGATCAGCCCAACAGGGGGCCCGCGGGAGGCGCGGTCCATCTTCAGGGAGATGGTCGAGCTCATGGCGGAGGCGGAGCGGTCCTTCTCGGAGGAGACGGACAGGTCAGCGCGGGCGGCGGCTGCCCTAGCTAGGGCGGAGGCGGAGCTCCAGGATCTCCGCGCTGAGCTGAGCCGGAATGCCCAAATGGCGAGCCGGCTCAACGAAGCGCAGGTAGAGGCCCAGGCGGCTTGAGGGGAGGCCGCCCGAGCTAAGGAGGAGGCCGCCACCGCTCTGGAAGTGTCGAGGAAGGAGGTCACCGTTGCCCGAAGCGAGGCCACCACCGCCCGGTCTGAAGCGGAGGCGGCGAAGAAGGAAGCTGCTGACGCCCAAAGCGGAGCCGCCACCGCCCGATCCGCAGCGGAGGCGGCGAAGAAAGAGGCCGAGGATGCCCAAAGCGAGGCCGCCACCGCCCGATCCGCGGCGGAGGCGGCGCGGCAAGAGGTGATCCGGAAGGATCTGGCCCTCGTAGAGACGGGCAAGCTGGTAGAAGACCTCAGGGCCGAAAAGCGCGACGTGCTGTCCGAGAAGCGTAGGCTTGATCAGCGCGTTGATGGCCTTACCAGCGACCTCGCCGCTCTGGGCATCCACTGCGAAAGTAATTTTCATGCCTTGCCTTGTTTTGATCTCGAGGTTTTTGTCACACCGCGATCTCACTCCTTCTTGTTTGTTGCGCAGAGGTTGAGAAGACCGCCGCGGGACGAACCAGGCTCTCCTGGGGCAACTCCAGGACGAGACCATGGTGGCAGAACGAGCGCGCGCCACCCTCGATAGGCTTGACTCTATGTGGGGCGTCGCTCCGGTAGCCGCGGCAGAGGGCGCAGTGGCTCGAGGCGACGCTTTGGTCGACGCCTTATGCTATTTTGACGCGGCCACGCGGGACCGAGTCCGGCACGCTCTCCACCATGGCGTCAAGCAGGCGCTCGCGGCCGTCCGTTCCGGCTTCCGCTTCCCGGTCAATGTCGTCGCCAAGGGCTTCATTGAGATCGAGGGTAGGGACGAGAAATGGAACGATCGCCGCGTCGACTTGATCCTCGAGAAGGTGGACAAGCCGAGGTCGGCGCTCGCGAAGCTCTTCGAGGAGGACGTGCTGCCTCCGAAGGCGGACAGCGGTGCAGGTGGCCCCCCTTCTCCTGGCCCGGATGTCGAGGCCGAGCCCGCCGCGGAAGATCTCGGGGAGGTGTACCAGACCGACGAGGATTGAGACCTGCGTGTCAAATTTGGGCATCGAGGCCCTTTGTAAAAATTTGTGTCATTACTTGTGGCCTGACGAGGCCAACATGTGTATATATGACTTGTTTGTTTAAAGAAGTTGTTTTCTTTTCAAATTTATTCGATCAATTCTCTTTGTCGCTAGCTCGAGCTTCAACCGGCTTGGTCCGTGTTCCTTCGATACGCACCACGAGTACCTCGAGGGGAGGCGTAGGTAGGGTACCGTAGCCCGGGGGCGTAGGTGGCCGTCTACGTCGACACTCCATGACTCTTGGAGGCTCGGGGTATTTAAGGATTTAGACGCTGCTAATATGCTCGAGGTGCGAATTGAGACGAGGGTCGAATTTTTGAAAATAAAACACGCATTTTTTCCGGAGTGTGGGGGGGAGCCCCCCTGCCAGCCCCCGAGGGAGGCTCGACCCTGAGCAAAGCAGGGTTGAGGCTACCTTAAGTTGCTAAGCAAAATGGAAGACAAAGCACGAGTTTGTTCATTCATTTTGGGCGTGTTTGTACAAAGCAACAAAATGAATGAGGCCTCGAGGCCTTTAAGGGTAGAAGCGACGTAGCTGAGATATGTTCCACGCGTTTGCCAGGATCCTGCCTTGGTCGTCATAGAGCTTGTATGTTCCTGGCTTGAGCACCTCAGCTACGGTGTATGGGCCCTCCCATGGAGGGGTGAGCTTATGGTGCCCTCGATTATCTTGCAGCCGTCAAAGCACGAGGTCCCCCACCGCTAGGTCCCTTTTGCGCACGTGCTTGTTGTGGTAGCGTCGAAGTGTTTGCTGGTAGCGCGCGGAGTTGATGAGCGCCACGTCTCGGGCCTCCTCGAGCTGGTCCTTGGCGTTGGCGAGCTTTTCGTCGCTGGTTTGCTCGTTGTAGGCTCGAAGTCGAGGGGAGCCGTACTCGAGGTCCGTAGGCAAGACGACCTCGGCACCGTAGGTTAGGAAGAACGGAGTGAACCCGGTGGCTCAACTCGGCGTAGTCCTGAGGCCCCACAGCACCGAGGGGAGCTCTGCAACCCACCCCTTTCTGAAATTTTTGAGGGTCTTGAACAGCCTCGGCTTCAGCCCATGGAGTATCATGCCGTTGGCGCGCTCGACCTGCCCGTTGCATTGAGGGTATGCGACCAAGGCCTAGGTTACACGAATGCTGTTGTCGTCGCAGAAGCTGGTGAACTTTTTGCCCGTGAATTGGGTGCCGTTGTCGGTGATGATGACGTTAGGCACCCCAAACCGGTACATGATGTCCGCGATGAACTCGACGGCTTTCTCGGAGGTGGGGTCGCCTATGGGCTTGGCCTCGATCCACTTGGTGAATTTGTCGATGGCCACGAGCACATGCGTGTACTTTCCGGTTGTCATCTTGAGGGGACCCACGAGGTCGAGCCCCCAGATGGCAAACGGCCAAGTAATGGGGATCATCTGCAGGGCGTGCACGGGCTGGTGCGTTTGCTTGGCGTAAAACTGACACCCTTGGCAAGCTTGGACCATGCGCTTGGCGTCTCCGATAGCGGTTGGCCAGTAGAAGCCCTGTCGGAAGGCGTTCCCTACCAGGGTCCTTGGCGCTGCGTGATGGCCGCAAGCCCCCGAGTACATGTCGTCGAGGAGCCTGCGTCCCACCTCGAGGGGGATGCAACGTTGAAGGATTCCTGATGGGCTTCGACGGTACAGCTCCCGTTCATCGCCGTAGATGACTTAGGTCTTGGCCCTTCGAGCGATGCGTCGGGCCTCCGTCTTGTCTTCTGGTAGCACGCCTTGCGTCAGGTAGTCGAGGAAGGGCGTCCGCCAGTCGAGGGGTCATGATGACGAAGGGGTAGGTGCGTCGATTTGCATCGCCTCAGCGGATGTCAAGGGGTCATTCCCGAGGGGTGGCGTTGAAGGTCGAGCCCCCGTGTCTGGCTCGAGGGGTGGCGTCGAGGGGCCAGCCCCCGGGCCAATTTTGACGGATGGCTCGAAAATGCCCCTCGAGAAGACGTCTGGTGGAATCGTGCCGCGCGTGGATGCCAACTTTGCCAGCTCGTCTGCGGCCTTTTTATACTTTTGAGCTACGTGGTTGAGCTCGAGACGGTGGAACTTATCTTCTAGCTTGCGCACCTCCCCGCAGTATGCCTCCATCTTGGGATTGATGCAGCTTGAAGCCTTCATAACCTGGTTGATGACGAGCTGCGAGTCCCCTCGAACGTCGAGGCATCGGACCCCGAGCTCGAGGGCGATGCGCAGCCCATTAACCAGGGCCTCGTACTCCGTGACGTTGTTGGAGGCGGGGAAGTGCAAGCGTAGCAGGTAGCGCATGTGGACTCCGAGGGGTGAAATGAAGAGCAGACCCGCGCCTGCCCCTGTCTTCACGAGGGATCCGTCGAAGTACATGGTCCAGAGCTCGGCTTGGATTTGTGCCGGCGGGAGCTGGGTGTCGGTCCATTCAGCAACGAAATCCGCCAACGCTTGTGACTTGATGGCTTTTCGCAGGGCGTAGGTGATGGCCTCCCCCATTAGCTCGGCGGACCACTTGGCGATGCGCCCCGTGGCCTCTCGATTGTTGATGATCTCACCGAGGGGGAAGGATGACACCACCGTTACGGGATGAGCGAGGAAGTAGTGCTGGAGCTTGCACCTCGTGATGATGATGTCGTAGAGCAGCTTCTGGATGTGCGGGTACCGGACTTTGGCCTCGGAGAGTACCTCACTGGTGAAGTATACCGGCCGTTGGACCGGCAATGCATGACCCTCCTCGTGCCTTTCGACGGCTATGACCGCGCTGACCACCTGAGTGGTTGCGGCCACATAGAGGAGAAGGGACTCGGGGGGGATCGTCACCCTGGGCTGGTCGTGGTGGCACGAGGATTGGCGCGGAAGTCAGCAACCCCTTCAACTTGGTTAGGGCCTCCTCGGCTTCGACAGTCCACGCAAAGCGTTCCGTCTTCTTCAACAGGCGGTAGAGGGGTAGCGCTTTTTCCCCTAGCCTCGAGATGAATCTGCTGAGAGCGGCTAGGCAGCCTGTCACTTTCTGTACACCCTTGAGGTCTCGAATTGGGTCCATCCTCGTGACTGCTGAGATCTTCTCGGGGTTGGCCTCGATCCCCCGTTGTGAGACAATGTAGCCAAGTAGCATGCCCCGGGGCACACCAAAGACACATTTCTCGGGGTTGAGCCTCACATTCTTGGCCCGGAGGCACTCGAACGTGGTCTCGAGATCGCTGATGAGGTTCCCGACTTTCTTGGTTTTAACCACGATGTCATCGACGTAGGCCTCAACGGTTTTGCCTATGTGTTCGCCAAAGATATGCTGCATGCAACGTTGGTACGTTGCCCCGGCGTTTCGAAGGCCGAAGGGCATTGTAACGTAGCAATACATACCAAAAGGCGTAACAAAAGAGGTAGCGAGTTCGTCGGATTCTTTCATCTTAATCTGGTGGTAGCCGGAGTATGCATCGAGAAATGAAAGTACTTCGCACCCCGCAGTGGAATCGACAATCTGATCAATTCTAGGTAAAGGAAATGGAACTTTTGGACATGCTTTATTCAGACCAGTGTAGTCTACACACATCCGCACTTTTCCATTCTTTTTCCTAACTAGTACAGGGTTAGCTAGCCACTTTGGGTGAAATACCTCCTTGATGAACCCGGCCGCCAAAAGCTTGTGCACCTCCTCGCCGATGATCCTGCGCTTCTCCTCGTCGAAGCGGCGCAGGCGTTGCTTCACCGGTCTGGACCCGGCCTGGATCTCCAAGGCGTGCTCGGCGACTTCCCTCGGTATGCTCGGCATGTCCGAGGGGCCCCACGCAAACATGTCGATGTTCGCGCGGAGAAAGTCGACGAGCATTGCTTCCTATTTAGGCTCGAGGCTGGCACTGATGGTCAGCGTCTTGCCGTTGGTCGAGGTCGGGTCGACGGGTATCTGCTTGGTGTGCTCCGCCGGCTCGAAGGTGCCAGCGTGGCGCTTTGCTTCAGGGGCCTCCTTGGTGGCCAGGGCGGCTAGGGCCTCGAGCGAGTCGAGTTGGATGTTTGCCTCCCCACGCTCGACGCTCTCCACGTCGCAGTGGTACGCGTGCTCGTAGGAGGTGTCGACGGTGATGACCCCTTTTGGCCCCGGCATCTTGAGCTTCAAGTACGTGTAGTTGGGGACCGCCATGAACTTAGCATAGCCGGCCCTGCCGATGATCGCGTGGTAGGTCCCTTGGAACCCAACCACCTCGAAGGTGAGCGTCTCCCGGCGGAAGTTGGTCGGCGTGCCAAAGCAGACAGGCAGGTCGATGCGCCCGAGGGGATGTGCCTTCTTCCCCGGTACGACTCCGTGGAACCCCCCGACGCTGGGTCGGAGCTGGTCCCTCGAAATCCCCAGGAGGTCGAGGGTCTCGAGGTATATGATGTTGAGGCTCGAGCCCCCATCCATCAACACCTTAGAGAACCGTACGTCGACTATGACGGGGTCGACGACGAGGGGCTACGCCCCCGGGTTTATGACACGGTCCGGATGGTCGTCACGGTCGAACGTGATCGGCGCATCAGACCAGTCAAGATACTGGGGGGCGTCGTGGCAGAGCGCAAAGATCTCTCGGCGCTCCTTTTTTCTTTCTCGAGCTGAGAGCCCGACGGTTGACCCCCCGTAGATCATGTAGCAGTCGCGCACCGAGGGGAAGTTGTTGTCCGCGTCCCCACCGCCGCGCCGATCGTTGTCCTTGCCCTTAGGCGCGTCTTCTTTCTTATCGGCGAGCTTGGAGTAGAAGCTTTTCAACAGTTGGCAGTCCTTTAACTTGTGATTTAGGGGGCCCTTGTGATAAGTGCAGGGGTCCTCGAGCATCTGGTCGAAAACAGCCTCGTCAGGGGGGCCTCGGGGCTTCTTAGGCTCGAGGGCGCCTGCGAGAACCTCTTCGTCGTCGTCGTCATTGGCATCGCGCTTCGCCTTCTGACCTTTGCGTTTGTTCTTCTTCTTTTTGTTGCTGTTATTGTTGTCGTTCTTGGCGTCGTTGCCCTTGTTCGAGCCCTCTGGCGCGGTCACCGCCTTACCTTTGTCCGTGGAACGGCCAAAGAAGGCCCCCACTGCCTCGTCGCCTGAGGCAAAGCTGGTGACACGATCCATCAGGTCCTCGACCGTCCTGGGACGGTAGCGTCCTAGCTCATGAACTAGCTCTTGGCATGTCGTGCCCACGAGGAACGCTGAGATGACGTCCTCATCAGGCACGTGGGGGAGCTCGAGGCGCTGCTTCGAGAATCGTCGAGCAAAGTCGCGGAGGGGTTCGTCTGCTGCCTGCCTGCAACGTCATAGATCCTAGGGGTTGCCTGGGCGCACGCAAGTCCCCTTAAAATTCCCGTCGAAGACCCTGACTAGGTCAGCCCAGTCGTCGATCCGATCTGGCGGGAGCCCCTCGAGCCACCGGCGGGCGGTGTTCGAGAGGTAAAGTGGGAGTTGGCGTATGATCACACGGTTGTCGTTCTTGGCTCCGCCCAGTTGGCAGCATAGGCGGAAGTCCGAGAGCCAGAGCTTGGGCTCGACCTCCCCGTCATACTTCACGATGTTGGTCGGTGGTCGGAAGCGGTCGGGGAGGGTTGAGCTGCGGATGGCCCGGCTGAAGACTCTGGGGCCCGGGGGCTCGAGGACTTGCCGGTCCTCGTCACTGTCGTAGCGCCCCCCCTCGATGGGCGCTATAGCCACGCTCTTGGCCCCCCTTGTCCTTGCGCCGGCGGTTGATGTCGTTGCGGGTGTCATTGGGGTCTCGAGGTGGCCGGGCGTCGACGATCCGTTCCCGGACTGGCCTAGCTCGAGAGGCATCCGGCTGGTGAACGAACGTCTCGCGCTCTTTGCCGGGCGTGTCTGCTGGTTTCTCCGAGGCCGCCCCGCGCCGCCGCGAGGCTGAGCTCTCGGCCTGCTACACAGCGGCTGTCTCGAGGAGGCTCTTCATTTCCCCGAGCATGCGCCTGGCGTCAGGGTTGGAGACGGCGGGTAGATCGCGGAGCAGCATTGCGGCCGCCACCACGTTCTGTCCAGCTCGCGGGAAACGTACCTCGGGGCGTGCTGGTGCCCCGTCTTCGAGGATCTGCCGGTGGACCACTCGAGCGCGGCCACGAGCACCGACGCCTCGAGGCTGGGCTGGCTCCTGCACTAGGGTTTTTTCGAGCTACAGCAGTCGTTGTCAATCCTCCTCAGCCTTGGCGTTGGCCTCCCGCAGCTGCGCGAGCTGCGTCGCCCGGTCGTCGCTGTGCCGAGATGGTGCAGCCGGTGCGGGGGGTTCGTTCCTCCCCTGAACGCGTGACCCGCCTGCCGCAGCCACGTCTCCGGGCTCTTCGAGGTTGAGCGCCGGCCTGTTGTCGTTGCCGTGGTCCTCGGTATCGCTTACGACTCCCTCGAGCTGGAAGCACTCCCTAGTGGGATCCCAGAGGTCAGGGTCGTGGTAGTCGTACTCGTCGGAGTCGGAGCTGCTGATGCCGCGCCGCCCTGGCTCGTGCCGGGACGGTAGCTCGCGGTACCACTCCCCGAAGGTGGCTCGACGAGGTGGCTCAACGGCTCGTGAGAGGCCGCGGTCGACGTGCACGGGGTAGACGATCTCCAGGTCGGAGGTGGCTCGTAGGAGTACGCTCGGACGCTCCTCCCGCTCTGTGGCCGCCCGGTCCTGACGGAGCTCGCCGAGGCGGTGGGCGTGAACTGCCGCGGGGTTGTTGAGGCCAAACGGGAACCGCTGGCGTCGGGCGTGGTACACCTCGTGCGGGAGGAGGCCTGGTGGTGTCGACGGAGCACGGCTCGGGGGCCTCTGGCCAGGCTCCCGGTCCGTGCGCGTGACGAACGCGAACTCGCTGGGGGAGTGCGCACGCGCCCTGGAAGTCTCCGGCCGCGCGCCGGGCTGGTTTCCCCTCGGGGACCCTGCGCCAGCTACGGGGAAGTGGGTGTTCGCCGCGGGCACCGCCTGTGCCCGGCGACGATGGTGACGACGGCGCCGCTCACGAGGTGGCGACGCATGGTGGCGCGGGCGACGCGCCACGCCCCCAGCGCAAGGTGGCGTGACACGCCCCCCGCTCGGGCCCTCCGTGGAGAGCAGGGTCAGCTCGTTGCCGCTGCCGGTGGCCAGGAACTCAAGGCTCCCGAACCAAACGACGACACCAGCCGAGAACGAAGGAGGGGATGAAGCCATCCAGAAAACGACGAGAAATCGACCCGGACACGCGAAGGCCCCTACCTGGCGCGCCAACTGTCGGTGTTTCGAACCCGGGGGTACGACACCAACGAGTAATATGATCGCGTGCTCTCTTCCTGGATGGTGATGCAAGATGACACAAGGATTTATCCTAGTTCGGGCAAAGAAGACCCTACGTCCAGCGGGGGAGGAGGTTCTTGTATTACTTGCACCTAAGTGCTTGTACAGGAGCGAATGCAAGCTCAATGAGCGTGGACCGGAGTCCGGACTCGAGTGTGCGTGTGTGTGGACTTGTGTGTTGTCTCTCGGAGTTGTGTAACCGTGTGCGCGAGGGGCCCTGGCGTCCCCTTTTATAGAGCAAGAGGAGGCCAGGGCTACACAGGGATGACATGTACAGCGCTCGATATGGCGTAGGGTAGGAATCCTGTCTTGTCGGGGCCACTGGAGCCGACATGGGCGTTGCTGTTGAGGCGTCCTTGGAGCGTGGCCTCCATCCCGGGCGCGGACGTGGAGGCGTGGCGATGTGGAAGCCGTACAGCACCCATCCCGGTACGTACAGGACACGGCGGGGTCCCTCCGGGTCTTGGGGTACCTATCCTCCAATAGCATGAAAGCAGTCAGGGCTCGAGGGGCTCAGAGCCGGCCTCGAGGTGGCGCCTACGGGGGGCTCGAGTCCCCGCAGTTATGGGCAAGTCCCGGGAAACCCGATTGAGCAGCAGGAATCCGGGCCTCGAGACGTGGTTTGGACGTGCGATAGTGTAGGGTATGGGTTAACAGTGTCGTACTGGCGCCTTTTTGCCCATGCTTGTGGTGAAAACGAGACTTGACTCTGCCCTGGTTACTGTGGTACACGTCGGGCTGCAGAGGACGTGACTGGAGTAGGTGGAAGCTTCCTCCTTGTGGAGGGCTTCGAAGGGTATTGGTGCACTCGCTCGAGGCCGGGCGCGGAGGGCTCGGGCGAGCGGAGGTTGAGCTCCAGCTCGAGGCCTAGAGTGAGACGAGCCTCGAGGGATAGGCTATCGTGCTGGAGGGGCTCGAGGTCCCCGCGCGGGGTCCCGAGGAGCGGTGCACAGCTGTAGCGGGTTCGAGGGGTAGGCTACCAGGAGGCGGCTGGTAAGGTTTTGACAAGTCTAAGCTCTCTGGTGGTGTGCCAGCGTTGCAGGCTCCGAGGGGTTGGTTTCTTGGAAAGTTAGCTTAGCTGGGTTTATTAATTGGTGTTCTAGGTTTAACCTATTTGTTTGCGTTGATTGGGGTACCCCTTTTGTGGACCCCCGACAAATGAGCCAAGGGTAGTTTGGTCCTTTAGATGTATAGGAAGAGGTACAAACATTACAGGAAAAAGGAAAAGATGAGATAATGGGTGAAATCCCTTACCTTGAAACAATTCGCATCCCCGGTGTCATATTTTGAAAGGTAGACGAATTGGATGTCAATTCTTGCGAGGCACGCGAATTGGATGCCAAATATTGAAATTTCTCGTTGGAGATACACGAATGGTGTGTCATCATATATATTGTCCTTGCTAACTCATAGCTAGTCTTGATGGACTACTCTCTCTCTCTCTCTCTATATATATATATATATATATATATATATATAGGAATGTTATTGAACTCGCAGTACTGTATATAAATTGCTACAAACCCTAATTTTTTTTTCCCACTCATTTCCTCTCTATCCGCATCTCAGGCTACTGGCGGCGGCGCTTCCTCCCTCACCCGTGGCCGTGACGCGTCCTCCACCACGATGCCGGTGGCTCCTCCTTTCAATCGGCGACCGGGCACCGCTGTGGCGGCGGTGTCCTGATTCTCCACCCGGTGGGCTGGTGGTCAGATCCAGCGTCCTTGGTCTCTGGTGGTCGAGGGAGGAGCTCCTCCTGTCTTTTTTTTTCATCTCCTATCCTGGCCTCTGAAGAGCATCAATTGTCTGAAGGAACTGCTGCTACTGATTTGTTCGATTCCAGATATTTTCTTTCCTAGCTAGATAAGATGAATCAGATTGACTTTTATACAAATACACGATGTACTCTGTATCTGAGAAGCAACTCTTGCTCATCAACTCAGATGCTAGTTTGTTGGAATTGGATTCGAAGCGTGATCTGTAGATGATTTTTAATTGATTTTGTAGAATCTGAAGATGTGCAACAGTGTACACGGATGTTTCATGGCTTCGATTTTGCCAGATTTATGTATATCATGATGTATCTTTTAAATGTACATTTACCCTTATTTTAATTATGACAGTATGTAATTTACTGCTGGGAAACTCATTTTTACTGTAATACCAGTTTACGTACAAACATTGATTTTGTAAATTTACTACTTGGCAATATGTGACTATTTATTTTTTATTGTGTCACTACGGTTTGCAAAAGTAAAAAGAAAATAAACTAAACGTCAGTCTGTAGGATCAGCTTTTTTCTCTTTTAGAAAAAAAAAGAATAATTAACAAGAATAAAATCACGAGAAAGATTATTCCTATTGCTACTATACTTCCACTACAGATTACTCCTATTACTACTACTAAATAGAATTACTCATTTAATTTAATTTCATGGTATATCGACATCAAAAGGAGTAATTTAAATAAAAACAAATTAACAAAAGGAGTAAATGTGTTGCTGCATGCACGGGCGTACCACATCAGCTTTTACGGTTAAATCAAGTGCTGTGATGTGAAACTTACGGTCTCGCTTGAGATAGGGGTACTTGTGCGGGTATCTAGGATGGATTCACTTTTAGGGTTGCAGAGGACTGGAATGATGACTTTTACGGTTACAGGGCTGTGCAAATAAAATCTTTTATAGTTGCAGATTCTAGTTTTCTAGAGTTGTTCACTTTTAGAATGATGACTTTTACGGTTACGGGCTGTGCAAATAACATCTTTTATGGTTGCGGATTCTAGTTTTCTAGAGTTGTCCACTTTTACGGTTGTAAACGACTGGAATAATGACTTTTACCGTTGCGGGCTATGCAAATAACATCTTTTATGGCTGCGGATTCTAGTTTTCTAGAGTTGTGGTTGAACGAAGCTTATGCTCTAAATAGTATTCAGAGCGCTGCGCTCCAAATAGCGGGAGACCCCGCTATTTGGAGCGCTGCGCTCTAAATATTATTTAGAGCATTACTAGTCATTAGTCAACCTTGTTCCCGTAACCGTAAAAGTTACTACTAATTCTCATCCTGCAATCGTAAAAAAGGCAGTCACACCATTCTCTCTTCCTCTCGCAACCGTAAAAATTATTGCTAATTTTCATCCTGCAACCGTAAATGTTATCCACATCATTCTCTTCCTTCTACGATATTTACGGTTGCGGGCTGAAACATTTACTGTTGCAGGATCGCCTTGCTAGTGTATACGGCAAGATGATTGTTGGTAACAACATTTAGGGTCGTGGGATTTAGGATGCTTCGTCGACCCTCTAAATTTTATTTAGAGTGTTGTATCCTAAATAGTAGTGTGTGTGTATATATATATATATATATATATATATATATATATATCTTCTCCTCTCTTCCAGGGCACGAAGCTTGTACTGGATTTAATTCCTGAGTCCATGAATTAACAGCCTGTAACTTTAATTTGTTTGATCTAAATTGACCTGACGTACCCTGCATGGAGTTGAGGTTACACCAGTCACCAGGTGATACCCTTGTGGGTGTCTGGGCAAAGGATATGACACACAATTCTTGGTCTTTGAGCTGCGCCCAGCACGTACTAAGGCTAAGGCAGTTAAGTTTGATGAACCAAAACATGTTTCATATGGTATAGTAATTTGCAAAGTGGAATTGGGATATCTAGCACAATGTTATGCATGAGAGTTAGCCAAAGAAATAATTTTCCATTGTTTGGGGTGGTGTCGACGTTAAAAGCGTCTGAGATATAGGAATCAGCAAAAATGAGATTCTTCATTGGTGGCACTAGTACAATCATTGATAGGCAATAAGAACAATGATTTCCCTGCACTACGGATAAACCAATCTTGCCGAGTGCCTCACACTTTGCCGAGTGTTTTTTTTCGGACAGTGCCAAATAAAATCACTCGGCAAAAAAACACACCCGGCAATGATTTTCTTTGTCAAGTGACAAAAAAACACTCGGCAAAGCGGGCACTCGGCAAAGAATTTCATTGCCGTGTGTTTTTTCTGGCCGAGTGTTTTTTTTTTTTACACTCGACAAAGCCAATTTTCAAATCACATTTTGAAGCAGCAAATTAATCTAAATGAAAAGGTTTTCAACTACAAAGTTGTTGAACTTATCAAGATTAACAATTTTTGTTTTGATGATTTCTTCATTTGACAAACTTAAAATAAATTTGTTCAGTGAATAATATTAGAATCACAATGTCGAATGCACAAATGGTCAAACAACCAAAATAAACTTTGTAGATCTTGACAAGTTATGAAAGTTTGTAGTTGATACCTTTTTAATTTGAAGTCATCTAGTTATGCAAAACTATATTTGAATTTAAAACTTTTGAAATTTGATTTTTTTAAAATACCTTAGATAGAAAAATGACCAAAATGAAAGTTGTAGATCTCAAAAAGTTATGAAACTTTGTAGTTGACAACTTTTTAATTTGAAATCATCTTGTCAACGAAAACTACGTTTCAAATTGTCAAATTTGAAATTTATTTTTTTATAAATGACCTCGGATGGAAAAAACTATCAAAATAAAAGTTGTAGATCTCGAAAAGTTAGAAAACTTTGTTGTTGATAACTTTTTAATTTGAATTCGGTTAGAACCTCAAATAAGTAAATTATACTCGATTTAGTATAATATATAGGGAACCGAAACAGAGAAGGAATGTATGTGAGTGTGTAGTGCAGTGGTAGAGGAGGCTCCGCGCGAGCGAGAGGTCGTGAGTTTGAATCCTGCTGCCTGCGTGAAAGAAAATTACGCACAAAAAAAATACCACGACTTGCGATTTCGAGGGAGACGAGCGAGCGCTGTTCAGTGGGCCCCTTCTGCGATTAAATAAAAAAATTCCCTATTTTTTGAATTTTTTTCGTTTTTTTCTTTGTCGAGTGTCACGTCGGCACTCGGCAAAGAGCTCTTTACCGTTAGTTTCTTTGCCGAGTGTGACACTCGGCAAAGCCTTTACCGTGTGTATTTAAGGCTTTGCCGAGTGTCTCAAACAGTCGGCAAAGAACGGATCTCCCGTAGTGCTGGCAATTTATGATCCTTAAGGCGATCTATGCCTTTTGAGGATTATGTACCGCCATTTCTTTCCTGAGAACACGGTCATGTAATTAATTTAGTTCCTGTGCCCCATGTATAATAAACATGTGTTATCAACCATCACTACTAGAGAACAGGTCTTTGGACGATCTTTCAATTGAGCTTTAGCCTCGGCAAAAAATTGCGTCCGGGGCTAAAGACCTTTAGTCCCGGTTGATAACACCAACCGGGGCTAAAGGTGAATCTTTAGTCCCCGTTGGTATTATCAACCCGGACTAAAGGTCCTGAACCTTTAGTCCCGGTTGGTAATACCAACCGGGGCTAAAGGGTGAACCTTTAGCCCCGGTTGGTGTTACCAACCGGGACTAAAGGTCCTTTTAGCCCCGGTTGGTGGCTAAAGGTTCACCCTCTAGCCCCGGTTGGTATACCAACCGGGGCTAAAGGCCCTTCCCGAGTGGATTCAAAAGGAAAACATCCAGAACTACATCACGTGGGTTGTGTAGCTCAGTTCGTAAGCGTGCCTGAGGCGAGAGGTGCTGAGTTCGAATCTCACAAATGCACATTTATTTTTCCTCGTGGGAGCCTTTAGCCCCGGTTGGGAAGGCCCCGGGACTAAAGGTTGGGACCTTAGTCCCGGATTGCTAGCCCCGGTTGGGAAACCCGGGCTAAAGCCCCTTCCCAACCGGGGCTAAAGGCCGATTCTCTAGTAGTGCATCTTTCTTTCCTACGGAAAAAGAATCAACATTATTTCCTTTGTGTTTACTAGTCCATCCATGGAGCTGCAGGGGCTGTTTTCTTAGAAGTCAAAACCACACTGTAAAATATTTACAAATAGAAAATATCCATCTTTACTTTTTCAGTGTCTAACGCAATAGTGTGAAGTCATAAACTTCATGCTGTGTACATATTCCCAACATATAAGAGAACAATAATCTGATTTCCAGGCCACATGACACCTGTTGCAGACTATTATTCGACCCACATCGCTTTTGTAGGCTCGTTGTGTGGCTTTAGGCTCATTTGTGCCGTGGATTTTGCGTGTAAAATGTCGCGACTTGAGACTTCGACGAAGACGGACAGACGCTGCCCAGTGAGGTCCTCCCCCAGTTAAATAATTGTTCTCCTATTTATTTCTGAGTTTTTCGGATTTTTATTTTGCCGGGTGTTTTCTTTACCGAGTGCAATCTTGGCACTGTCCAATAAAAAGCACTCGATAAAATGCTTTTTGCCGTCAACTTTTTTATCGTGTGTTCTTTGCCGAGTGTATATAGAGCTTTGCCGAGTGCCTCAAAGAACGGAAATCCGGTAGTGTGAGTAGTCTTCTCGCTCTAAAGAGTGTAGCCTTGATGTCCGCTACTTTGTTCATATGTATGTTATCCAAATTTGTGGTGTATATATTTAAACAAACTGATATATGTACTATGCTCAACTAATATATCAGTGCTAAAACATACGGCGTGGGGACGTGAACCTGGATCCTTTCTTGCATGTGTAGCCCAATTCTGTGCTGTGTATCATCTTCCATGACGTCCGTTGCAGTAGAGGCAGCCAAAAACAACTCTCTGTGGACAATTTTCTTCCACCACGTACTGAATCCCGTACAGTTTCTCATCTTTTGGGTAGTTCTCGACGACTCCGTCCATGAGATCGAATGCATCACCAGCCGTTACAACAGTTGCGTCAGCAGAGATAATCACGTTAAATTGTACAGTGCCCCAAGTAAGCCTCTCGCGCTAATGGTTTGTGGTGAACGCGACTAGAGCAGCTTCCCTCATGCCTACCATCCCCATGAGACAATGGCCTTGTTTAGTTCCCCCTATTTCCCAAAAATTTTCATCACATCAACCATTACATCAATGTTCGAACGTATGCATGGAGCATTAAATGTAGGTAAAAAATAATTAATTGTACTTTTAGTATGTACATGTCGAGACAAATCTTTGGAGTCTACGTAGTTCATATTTGGATAAAGTTTGTCAAATAACAATGAAAACGCTACAGTAAAAATTTTGCAAAATTTTTGCATCTAAACAAGGCCAATATCACATCAACATCCTGACTCTAACTAGCTATTTCCTCTCTTCTTTCTTCTCTTGATAATATTGCAATGGGTTGTTAGTGCTGCTGTGCCGCGTGAAACACCATGTTATATAGAGGGCATGCATGCCAACGATGGTACAATTCCCTCGTAATTAGACACTCTGAAGTGACGACATAGATATATTTTTAATTTTAACCTCACACGTTAATTTTTCTCTTGGAAAATAGACCCTATAGAGATGCAGGAATTTTGTATATTTATATTGTGGTGAGATGCATTTATGCTCGTGCTATCAATTTTGGTGCACGCTCAAATATCATCATGTTTTTACTTTTTACATTATTGTGGCATAGTTGTTTTTAACAGAAAATAAATCTGTTTTTTTAGAAAGCAATCGATTGAGTCGAGACATGGTACTGTTGCAGTACAACAAACCAAAAAAGGTGCTATAAAGTATGCTATAAAGCATATACCAAAGATCATCGAAAGCTTGTACTACCTACATACAGTCCGTAAACTTAACTGTCATCGAAAGCTTTTGACCCGAAGATGGATCCATCCAACCTACTCCCTCCGTTCCAGAATAAGTGTCGTCCGGAAAGCGTGTCTGTGAGGGAAACACGGATTTCTAGTGACACTTATTTTGCAACGGAGGGAGTATGTGCTAGTACTATTGTTGGTAGCCTAGAACTATCCTTATGTAATCAGAACAAAGGTTTTTATAGGTCAGATAATACATGAAACACCTTAGACTTATCTTTCTTTTTCTTCTTCAATGAATTATGAACGCACGACATGTCTTGTTGTTCTTAGACTTATCATCATCAGGTTGTTTGATGTCACATTTGTTGTAGTTATGGGGTTTTCACATCAAAGTACTGGGCACACTCGTCAAAGAAAACTTTTTTTTTGTTGAGTGCAAAAAAAAAAACTCTCAGCAAAGAGTGTTAGAGTGCGCAGCGGAATCTGGCCCAGCTCGCTATACCCACGAGCCGGTGCCCCTCGAGCCCAGGTCCAACGGAGCCCGGCCACAACATATCCAGGCATTAGGCCTAACTCAACCCAAAAGACTAGCCTGATAGGTGAGGACTGTCCCCGCCTTATATGTTGTGCTCCCCCACCATCAATTACCGATGTGGGACTAAACCTAACAAAGAGCTCTTTGTTGAGTGTTTGTTTTCTGCCGAGTGCTTGACTTTCCTTTCGGCAAAGAAGAAGCACACGGCAAACCTAAGCTTTCCGGTAGTGGATGATTTGATCTTCAACACAAGACTTTGCAGAAAGATGTATGTAACACAACCGGAATTCAGTTCTTTGCTGAGTGCTTGTGGCACTCTGCAAAAGCATTAAATACACTCGGCATGTTATGAAATACGGCGAAAATGACTATGCAAACAAGATCAATCACAACGAGACACAAGATTTAACGTGAAAAACCCTCCCAATGCAGAAGGTAAAAACTACGGGCGCCAGCCAGCAAACGCTCATCACTATTATCAAGAGTCGGGTTACAACGCCGTATGGCGGCTTACAAGATCGTGATCAAGGTGAAACCCTAACGACGGGTATATGTATCGTTCCAGTCCAAGCCTCCGGCGACGGGTCTCCGCTTCGCTCCGTCAGAAGTCGACCAATATAATGTGCAACTAAATTTGGAACATATATAACACGACAAAGGGCTCTTTGCCGAGTGCGATATTTTCACCGCAGGATTCGAACTCACGATCTCTCCCTCGCGCGGAGCCTCCTCTACTACTACACTACACACTCACATACATTCTATCTCCGTTTCGCTTCCCCACATATTATACTAAATGAGTGTAATTTGCTTATTTAGGGCCCTAAAAAAATTCAAAATCAAAAAGTTGTCAACTACAAAGTTTTCTAACTTGTCAAGATCTACAACTTTTATTTTGGTAGTTTTTCCATCCGAGGTAATTTATAAAAATTTGAATTTCAAATTTGAGAATTTGACATGTAGTTTTTGTTGACAAGATGATATAAAATAAAAAAGTTGTCAACTACAAAGTTTCGTAACTTTTTGAGATCTACAACTTTTATATTGGTCGTTTCTCCTTCTGAGATATTTTTAAAAATTCAAATTTCAAAGTTTTTAAATTCAAATACAATTTTGCAAGACAAGATGATTTTAAATCAAAAAGTTGTCAACTACAAAGTTTCATAACTTTTTGAGATCTACAACTTTCATTTTGTACATTTCTCCATCCGAAGTCTTTTGAAAAATTCAAATTTTAAATTTTTCAAATTCGGACGCAGTTTTGCATAACTAGATGACTTTAAATTAAAAAGTTATCAACTATAAACTTTAATAACTTGTTAAGATCTACAACTTTTATTTTGATTGTTTCACCATTTGTGCATTCAATATTGTGGTTCTAATATTATTCACAAGCCTTATATATATCACTCTTGTAGTTTCACTAGGTAAGTGCCCGTGCGTTGCAACGGGAGCATAATACCACGATAACATATATGTATAACAGTCTTACATGCCACATTATAAGGTATTGTTACTTTACAGTGGGAGTGAACCCTGGCCTAACCCCACCCACCAGCCAGGATGGTAGCAGCAAACTAACTAACACTATCTTATTCTGACTCCATTCATATGAACAATATATATTGTTAATAAAAAAAGGATTCAGTAGTTTCACTAATGATGGATACTCTTTCAGTCTTTCTCGTGTTACAGTACGGCTAACATTGTCTGCCTACTGAAATACGAACTCTAATAGGAACTTTAACCTGAGTCTTGACATCAATCTAATCATAACCCCCCACAAAAAATTAGATTAGGCATGAATGCAATAGGGATCAGAATGTGTTCTTAGCTTTACCCATAACATAATGTACAAAATGACCCCAAAAAAATAAATATACCACAACAAAAGCAAAACATAAATTGGAAGCCAGCAGAAAGCAGGTCCTTGTCATTGCAAAAAAGATCTTCAAATTAAAAAAAACAAGAAAGCATAAGTAATTTGATCAGGGGCGATATTCAAGAATGGACCAATGCAATGCGAATTTAGCGAAGGATGAGAATCAGCGTGAGGCCTTGACAGATCGTCGGCTTATTAGCATGTTCACTACCTGAAAAACAACATATTAACATACAATCTATAATACATATTTCTATGAAACTGCAGTTGTAGGTACTGAAGTTTTGGAAATTGTCGTTATAGTTTGCAATTTGATTTTAGCACAATCATAGTGAAGTTTTGGAAATTGCCATTATGCAATGGCAAATTACAATGATGCAGGACTGGTATTAAGGAATCCTGAAAGGCCTATAATGACAAATTACAGTCTTACAAGACCTAAGATGGGCATTAAATTGAATCGCTGATTTTGAGACCATTAGAACACCAAGTCACCTGTGTAATTTCAGTATTCCACTGGCCTGCACATGTATTCTTTTATAAAGGAATTGGTATGTTATTTAATTTCCATTAATATTTCATTATCTAATATATAGACAAGATGCATGAAACACTCCCCACAACAAAGCAGCACAGCCATCACTTCATGTTGTGTGCTCTTACAATCCAAATAAGCAGTAGCACAATTGAGTAATCGAATCTAGGTATTAGTTTAGCATCACTTCCGGATTTCTAAACAGTGACAAAAAAAATGCAATCCTCAATGATTGGAGCAAGTTAGGCATCCATCAATATAAGGACTGCTAGATTTGATTTTCTCACAAAGTGCCATTTTTAAGTAGATTTTCTCACCTGATGTCCCTCGCAGATTTTTCAAGAGGGTTGCTCTGTCCCTCGGTTTGCAGCCTCAGTTGTCCTGCGCCTCGCATAAACCGTGCAGATGCTTGGCAATTCAAACACGCTCCCCTCCTCGTCCAGGACTGCAAACCAAGAGCAGCAAAAGAAAAATGCATTAGCATAGGCAATAGATACCGGTCAAATACTGTATTTTGCAACGTCCTTTGCCCCATTATGTGCGCTCCAGTCAAATGATTTTACAAAGCTATCTA
The DNA here is from genome assembly GCA_009763385.1 of Coix lacryma-jobi var. lacryma-jobi. NCBI lineage: Eukaryota > Viridiplantae > Streptophyta > Magnoliopsida > Poales > Poaceae > Coix > Coix lacryma-jobi. Next base: position 126,818,280 of record CM019830.1, read on the forward strand.
AGCAAGAGATCCAAATAGTAGTTATTGACTTGTGCTACTATAAAATTTGTCAGTTTCTTTAGTGTTTTATATGAAGGAGAATGGCCTTGTTCCAATATTTCAGAGATATCTAAGTAATGCTTTTCTCTAAAGTACCTATTTAGCAAACATGCGATTTGGCATTTTTTGGGTTAATGACTGAATATCCTCAAGTATTGGTTAAGTCTTTGGTTTCTATCAGTAAGTTGCCAAGTAACACAATCTTTGATAATTTAATCACACATATTACCAAGGGATACATGCTCTATTTATTAGCAGAAGGAAATCTGTTTTCGAAAAAAATCATATCTCCCAATCCATCCAACCAAAAACAGAGTTAAAATGTTCAATAGAAAGATCATAAAGTTATATAAAAACCTCCATAGCACATTGACCCAATTTGGGAAACCTGAAGCCAACTTCTGTAGGTAGATATATCTCCTATTATCGATTGGCACAAAGTGAAAGTGAAGACTGAAAGGAGTCCTGATTAGTAATTCAGAGTATTGGCACAACAATAATACTAACAGAGTTGTTGTTCTAGAGATAGGTGATAAATCACTATGTGCTATATTAGATGATGATATTAAAAAATTGATTCTTACCTCTTTCTTCTTATCACACCAAGAGGGAAGATACTGAGACAGTGTCGTTGGAGTTGAAAAATTTTTAAGTTAGTAGTCATTTGAGTTAGGCGCGTGAAAACTTGTGTCTGGCCTAAAAAAATGTCTTTTTATAGAACTAAAAAATAGTAGGCAAAACTAAATATATGGCTAAAACGAGCCATCTTTCATAAAAACAACATGTGCATAGCCCATGTCAGTATAAACCTGGATAGCAAGTTAGAAACACTAAATAAACAACACCTTAAATAGTCAAATAAACTAATGTGATATAGCTTGTGGCGCGCCTAAGACATAGAAACTGAATGTTTCCTAGGCTAGGTTGGGAAACACTCATCGCTCAAATGCAAGAAAAATACGGCGGATTGCATCAGATCAGAATACATATAAGTTTAATCCTCAAATACCGCCTACTTCCCTCCCTCTCCCTAAATCCAAAGTTTCAGCAAGCAACATCGGATGGCCTAAGCTTCTTCTACGTTCTAACACTATGTGCAGCCCTGATCCTCAAGCTGCAATTTCATAGGCAAATACCTCGTTCGTCCCTTATGTGATCCAAACAGTAGGCCTTCTAATTTAGTTTTTGCCAAAGCCTACTACTCCATCGCTGCCTATGTAATAGGATTCTGGTGCTCGACGCAATTAAATTTAGAAGCGAAGCTAAGATACAAAAATTGAATGTCTGAATGTAAACTCACAGAGACGAGCTCGGGGTTCATCTTGGAATTGGAGCATCGGAATACAGACTCGCTTATTGATGTGTGGTGTCGGCCTGCCTTCCTCGGCGGCTGCTCGACGCGACGTCCCAACTTGTAGCTGAGCGTCCTTGCGACTATTGCGCTGCCGACTTGGCAGCACGCTGCTGTCCCGTCGGTGTTGAACTGCCGCTGAGCCCGCCCATGTCGTGGTCACTGTGGGTGGCTGCAGGCGGCTGGTTTGTTGCCGCGAGGCGTACTGCAGCTTGCCCTCAGCCTCGGGGATGGAGCCATAGCAGCCTCGAGCACCACGGCGTCATGCGTGCTTTGACGGAGCCATGAGACACGGATTCAGCACCTCGTTGATGTTCCTCGCCGAGGTGAAGTGGGGCCGCGACTCATCTTGCCGGCCCGCCGGCGGGATAGAGCCGGGGCAGATGCGGCGGCGACGGAGGTCAGTGGAGGTCTACCACGGCGTCCCCATAGCGGATGGGTACGGTTTGGATGCGGCCGTGATAGGTCGGAGGAGGACGGCTAGGGCGCGGGCGTGACCCATGCGGAGGACGAGCTGGTGGAGGAGACAACGGAGGATGCGGAGAGGAGGGCGGCGCGAGCGTCGGCGGCGCCGGGCGCGGCGGAGAGGACGGCGGGGCGCGGCGGAGAGGAGGGCGGCGGGCGTGGGAGGCGACGGTTGGAGAGGAGGGCGGCGCGAGCGTCGGCGGCGCCGGGCGCAGCGGAGAGGAGGGCGGGGCGCGGCGGAGAGGAGGGCGGCGCCGGGCGCGGCGGAGAGGAGGGCGGGGCGGCGCGGTTTTTTTTAGCCAAGGGCGGCGCGGCGCGGTTTTTTTTAGCGAAGAAGGGCGCGAGCGGGGCGATTGCGCGAGCGGGGCGATACAATGACCTTCGGGTCTTTTTAGTTGTAGAGATAAACTACCGGAGAGATATATAATATTTGTGAAGAAATTTATTTTAAGTTTGTCAAATGAATAAATCACCAAAATAAAAATTATTCATCTTGATAAGTTAAACAACTTTGTAGTTGATTTTTTTTTATTTGGATTAATTTACTGCTTCAAAATGTGATGTAAAAATTGGCTTTGCGAGTGTCAAAAAAACACTTGGTAAAAAGTTCTTTGCCGATCAAAATGTGATGTAAAAATTGGCTTTGCGAGTGTCAAAAAAACACTCGGTAAAGAGCTCTTTGCCGAGTGCCAGAAAAAACACTCGGCGCAAAAAAAACCCTCGGCAAAGAAATTTTGTTACCAAGTATTTTTTGACACTCGGCAAATAATTTCTTTGCCGAGTGTTTTTTAAAGTGCCCGAAAAAAACACTCGGCAAAGAGTGGGGCACTCGACAAAGTTGATTTTTCCGGTAGTGTATAAAAAAAAAAACTAGCAAAAACACAAAACCGCACCTTTTCCGGTATATACTGCGTACCTGCGTATTGCAGCAATTCGAATCGAATCACATCTATTGAGTGGTAGAGATAAGTTGTATACACACTTATTTAAGTTGAATCGAATTACAGCCTAATCTATCTTTTGAGTGGTAGAGATAAGCTGTATACACACTTATTTAAGTTGAACCAATAATCTTCAATCAAGTTATTATACGAGATTATTCTTGCTACTATATTGCATTTGCATTTATTATGGGTCTTAGAAATTATTTGACTTATTAAAACTTTAAATTATTTGATTTAAAAACGAGATTATGTATCGTTCCAGTCCAAGCCTCCGGCGACGGGTCTCTGCTTCGCTCCGTCAGAAGTCGGCCAATATAATATGCAACTGAATTTGGAACATATATAACACGACAAAGGCTTCTCGGCAAAGAAACTAACGACAAAGTGCTCTTTGCCGAGTGCTGAGATGGCACTCGGCAAAGAAAAGCACTCTGCAAAGTAAAAATAAAAAAGTAAAAAACATAGGGAAAAAATTATTTAATTGGGGGAGGGCCTGTAACACCCGGGTGTTAAATTAATTAAAATAAATTAAAATTTAATAAAGAAATGGCTAAAATATTAGATGGAGGAGAGTTCTAGCCAGATGTTTATTGCATTCATGTCGTTGCACATTTTATTGGGTGAAAAAGATTTTTTATTAAACCCGATTAGGGCGAACCGAATTTATTCTATTTAGAAAATAAATAAAAGATTTATAAAAGTTTTGCAAATTCAAACCCAAACATTTATTTCCAAAACCTAGGGAAAACTATTTCTAAAGTTTGCAAACTATTTGATTTCGAAACGGATTTGAATTTGATTTCAAAAGAATTTGGAAAAGAAATAAAATAGAAAAAGAAAAGGAAAATGGCAAAGCGGCCTCCCTCATTCCCCCACGAGCCGGCCCACTGCACCGAGTACTCCCCCTCCCCACTCCTCCCGGCCCTACTGGGCACAACCGGCCCAAAGCTGGCCACCCGCACCCTGGCCTCTCCCTCTCACTCTCACTCTCCCTCTCACTCTCCCTGACACGCTGGGTCACGCCCTCCTATCGCTGACAAGTGGGTCCCACGTGTCATCTCCCTCCCCCAACTCCCTCCCACCCTTCGCGTTGCGCCACCCCCGCCCGGGACCAATCCGCAGCAGCTAGCGGATGCAGCCGCCACCCCTCCTCCTTTCCAACCCTACAAGTAGCCATACCCCCGCCGCCGCGACAACTACTGCCACGGTGCCAGGACTCCCTCTCCCCACCGCCACTGCCCCGCCATTGCCGAGAGCTCTGCTCGATCCCGCACCCATCCAGAGAAGCCGCTGTCGTCCTCCTCGTGCACGCCGACGGGCTTGCATGGTCGCGCCGATCTCGAGGAGCCGTCCTCGGCATCCGTCTGCACCCGGAGCTCCTCCACTCGTCCTCCCCAAAGCACCAGGCCACCGTCGTCCGCCTCGCGCCGCCTCCGAGACGAATCCGACGCCACCAACCCCTTCTTCGAGACCACTGTAAGCTCCTCTTTCGATCCCATCTACTCCCACGGTCCCTACCGCACCCTAGATCCTCTCCCCAAGAACCGGTCATGGCGCCGCCGCGAGAAGACACAGCGCCGCCGTGTGCAGCGTCACTGGCCGTCCCACACGCCCCTGTTCCCTCTCTAGACCATCTGATTTGAATTATGCGGCCACGAATAGATCTAGTGCGAAAGGGTATGGTCCGCGTCCACGGATCCATGAACCGGGTGCCCCCTTTGCCGCATCAGCCTGTCCACAAGCCATGTGGTTGAAAGGTCCAAATTGGCTAGAGGGGGGTTGAATAGCCTAATTAAAAAACTATAAAATCACTTAGGCAAACACTATTAGTATGACAAATGGTGAGGCTTTTTACGCTAGCCTAATAGTGTGTTGCAAGCCACCTATCAACAATTCTACCTAATATTGCTAAAAAAAAACAATTCTACCTAATATAACTAAGGCACACAAGCAATTAGAGCTAGAAACTAATGCAGAATAAACTAGCTCTAGCACAACTATGATCGAGATGGTCTAAGATAAACAAGTGTGTGCAAAGGATGAACTATGTAAACTAATCACAATATCACTACACAAGATATACGACAAATGATATACAATAAGTGATAGTAAGTACACAAATAAATAGCTTGATGTAAATACACAAAAGTAAACGAGCTAGATAGTAGTGGTTTCACCGAGCCTTCGGGATCATCTAGTAGAGAGCCAATCACCGATGAATGTGAATATGAAGACCAATCACCAAGATGTGGAAGCAATCACAATAAGCACACGGGACACCAAGATTTATCCCGAGGTTCACGTGCTTGCCGGCACGCTACTCCCCGTTGTGTCGACCAACACTAGGCTAGGTGACCCGGTGGCTAATTGGCACAAAACCAAGCTCACAAAGAGCGCCACAAGAATCTACCACTAGTGAGGTAGCTCAATGTCGACGAAATATAGTCGATAGTCTACCGAGGGGTATGCCAAAGGTAGTAGATTGAGCGGTGGAGGCGTGCGAGACGTCTGCAAAGCGTAAACACAGGGACGAGAGACAACGATTTAGACAGGTTTGGGCCGGCAAGTCACCGTAATACCCTACGTCCTGTGTTCTGGTGGCTGGTTTGTATTGATGGATTGGAATATGGCGTGTTACAATCAGATGAGATCTGATGAGACGAGGTGAGATGAGAGGGGGTCCCTGCTCGCCTTATATAGTCGGGGAGCAGGGTTACAGTTGTCGAGTCCTTATCAGATTACAAACGGTTCCTTAAGTCAAGGAATCCGGATCTAACTCTAGGGTCTTCCTTGGTGGGCAAGGCTTCTGGAGAGTCCTTGACAAGCACAGTGAGCTGGTCGTGTGCTGCAAGGCCTTGCGAGCTGGGCTGTCCTTGACGAAGGGCCCAAGTAGGTTCATGGGGGTATACGGAGGTAATATCCCCACAGCTAGTCCTTGAGCACTTTGTATCCGTTGGCGACGATGTCTTGAGCTTGTCCGAGCAGGTGAAGTCGATGTCGAGCAAGTAAGTCTCGCCAGAAGGATGTAAGGTGCTCAATTAAATTTTTGAAAAGCTTTCTTCTGGTGAAGTGTATCCACTTGGAGCTTGCAGGACTATAAGGAACAACGAGGTCCTAGTAGAAGTCTGTGCAAGTCCACTTTGATGGAGCGTCCTTGAATTGTCAGAGAAAAAGAAAATACATTCACCGTAAGGTGAAGTGTATCCACTTAGTCCCTAAGCTTGGTAGTAGGTGTTGAAGACACATGGTGCCGAGCTTGTAGAGCATTTAGCAAGTGCCCCGATGAGTTCCCCAAAATCAGCACCCTGATCTGAACAGCATGGAGCGACTTGATGCACACCGGCGATGAGTGAAGGCCAGGCCAACGAGCCTGGGCGAGGGCGAAGATCAGGTCGATGAACCTGGTCGGCGACGGGTTGATGAACCTACGACCTTCTGCTTAGGAAACAGAAGACGGCGACGAATGATGGCAGCAGCGAGCGAAAACGGCGACGAATGATGGCGGCCGCGAACGAAGATGACGATGAGCGAAGATGGCGAGGAGCGAAGGCAGCGACGAGCGAAGGCGAAGTCCCCGAGCCTGGTCGGTGACGAGTGAAGGCGAAGTCCCCGAGCTTGGTCGGCGACGAACGAAGGCGAAGTCCCCGAGCCTGGTCGGAGACGAGCGAAGGCGGCGAGGAGCCTGGTCGATGATGAGCGAAGACAACGACGAGCGAAGGTGGCGACGAGCGACGACGGCGACGAGCGAAGGCGGCGACGAACCCGGTTGACGACGGGTGAAAACGACGATGAGTGAAGGCGTCGAGGAGCTGGGTCGATGACGAGCGAAGGCGAAGTCCCCGAGCCTAGATGGCGACGAGTGAAGGCGAAGTCCCCGAGCCTAGTCGGCGGCGAGCGACGGCGGCAACAGGCGAAGGCGGCGACGAACGAAGGCGGTGACGAGCCTGTTCAGAGACGAGCGAAGGCGGCATGGAGCGAAGGCGACGACGATCCTGGTCGACGACAAGCGATGACGGCGATGATCCCAGTTGATGACGAGCGAAGGTGAAGTCCCCGAGCCTGGTCGGCGACTTGCGAAGACGAAGTCTCTAAGCATGGTCGACGATGAGCGAAGGCGAAGTCAATGAACCTGGTCGGCGATGGGCGAAGGCCAGGTCAATGAGCGAAGGTGGAGACAAGCCTGGTCGGCGAAGAGCGAAGGCGAAGTCTCCAAGCGAAGGTGGCGATGAGCCTAGTCGGCGACGAGCGAAGGCGAAGTCCCCGGGCCTGGTCGACGACGAGCAGAGGCGGCGGCGAGCGGAGACGGCGACGAGCGAAGGCAAAGTCCCCGAGCTTGGTCGACGATGAGCGAAGGCGAAGTCTCTGAAAAAATAAATATGGAGAGCAGTAGTACATGATGATGTACAAATAGAATATAGAGAAAAACAAGTGGCGAAGGATGACTACAGTTTGACGAAGTCCCCGAGCTTCAGAGGGAGACATGGAGCGTCTGGAGACGGTGATGGAGCCGGCCGCGAATGCCCATGTCGCCGATGTAGATCTTTTTGCCGCAGGGCAGTGGTAGAACGTAGCATAGGAGAATAATCTGTAAATAGACTCTTGGGCGAACAGAGGCAAAACTTGTAGCGAGTCGGTGTGTTTTGCATATTTCCCGAATTCCGCAGACCCAATAGCCGTGAGTCGTAGCGATGAACAATTCAGCCTTGGGTATCCCAAGATCCGTAGCGTAGAGCGCGGAGCTCGTTTGCGCGTAGGAGTCAAGGGCGTCGCCAAAGGAACCGCTGCTGGCATCCCATAGCGCAGAGGGCATACGCTCGTGCACACATAGGGAGGTACCACAGACAGGGTCTTTTCCGAGAGGCTCGATCGTGGCGTGACCTAGGCGAATGGAGACCGTTCGTCGAGCGTGTGGGTAGCGCGAATGCGAGCGCTAAGCGTGTAGCCTCAGAATTCTCAGCCCAAGTAAGCCTTTCCTTCATAGCGCAGAGGGCAGACGCTCATGCACGCGTAGAGAGGTCGGGACCTCCCTTGGGAGAGCTGCTGGCCACCGTAGCGCAGAGGGCGGGCGCTCATGCACGCGTCCGATGGTGACAACAGCCCCGGCTCTGAGTTTTCGTCGGCGTCAGTCAGGCTGCTTGGAGACCGAATGGAGAATGAGCGCATAAACGGCGCATACAGGCACTGGACGTATAGCCTCTGGAGGTCTCAGCCCAAGCTTAGCCTTCCCTTCGTAGCGCAAAGGGCGGGCGCTCATGCACGCGTAGAGAAGTCAGGACGTCACTTGGGAGGACTACTGGCCGCCATAGCGCAGAGGGCGGGCGCTCATGCACGCGTCTGGCAGTGACAGTAACCCTAGCTCTAAAACTCCTTTAGAGTCAGCCAGGCTGTTTGGAGAGGTCGGTGAACGTCTGGAGTGGTCGGCGATCGTTTGGAGAGGTCGGCGAGTCATTTGGCGAAGACGGCAACGAGCCCGGTTGATGACGAGCGAGGGCAGCGACGAGCCTGGTTGGCGACGAGCGACGACGGCGACGGGCGAGGGCGGCGACGAGCCCAGTTGACGACGAGTGACGGCGGCGAAGGCAGCAACGATCCTGGTCGACGATGAGCGACAGCAGCGACGGGCGAAGGCGGCGACGAAGGCGGCGACGATCTTGGTCGATGACGAGCGACGACAGCGATGGGCGAAGACGGCGACGAGCCTGGTCGACGACGAGCGACGGCGGCGACGGGAGAAGGCAGCGGCGAGCGAAGTCAGCGACGAACGAAGTCCCTGAGCCTGGATGGCGATGGGCAAAGGCGAAGTCCCCGAGCCTGGTCGGCGACGAGCGAAAGCGAAGTCCCTGAAAAATAAATATGGAGAACAATAGTACATGATGATGTACAAATAAAATACGGAGAAAAACCAATGGCGGAGGATGACTGCAGCTTGATGTAGATCCGATCTTGGGCGGCGGGCGGGTCGGCGATGGGCCCGGTTGTCGATGAGCGAAGGCGGCGACGAACGTAGCGATGATCCTCTTGTTGGCCCGGTCGATGTCGTCGCAGCGGATGGATCTTGGCGCGCATGGCGCCGGCGTGATGACACGATGGCGGACGGCGAGGCGTCCAGCGCAGGAAGCTACGCGGGTTCCACGATCTCTGGAGCGAGGATGACGGCGCCACTGGTCCAGATCATAGATCTGATCTGGAAGGAGGCGTCGAGCTCGGAGAGGATCATGGAGTTGAGGAGGATGACCGCTTGGTAGATCATGATGTTGTAGCACACACCCCCTACCTGGCGCGCCAACTGTCGACGAAATATAGTCGATAGTCTACCGAGGGGTATGCCCAAGGTAGTAGATTGAGCGGTGGAGGCGTGCGAGACGTCTGCAAAGCGTAAACACAGGGATGAGAGACGACGATTTAGACAGGTTCGGGCCGGCAAGTCGCCGTAATACCCTACGTCCTGTGTTCTGGTGGCTGGTTTGTATTGATGGATTGGAATATGGCGTGTTACAATCAGATGAGATCTGATGAGACGAGGTGAGATGAGAGGGGGTCCCTGCTCGCCTTATATAGTCGGGGAGCAGGGATACAGTTGTCGAGTCCTTATCAGATTACAAACGGTTCCTTAAGGTAATGAATCTGGATCTAACTCTAGGATCTTCCTTGGCGGGCAAGGCTTCTGGAGAGTCCTTGATGAGCACAGCGAGCTGGTCGTGTGCTGCAAGGCCTCGCGAGCTGGGCTGTCCTTGACGAAGGGCCCAAGTAGGTTCATGGGGGTATACAGAGGTAATATCCCCACACTCAATGACACGAGCAATCCACTAAGGATGCCTCTTGCCGCTCCGGCGAGGTGAGGCTCCAAAACCTCTCACAAACTCGAACGGTGGTGGCCAAGAACAATCTCCTTCTCTTGCCAACAACACCACAACGCCTCCAAGCCGTCTAGGCACCGGCAAATGCCAAGAGTAACAAGAAACTCAAAGCCGATGCGAAGAACTAGTGCCACTAGATTGAACTCTATCAAATCAAGCACTAGATCACTCAATCTCATTTGGTTTGATCAAATCAACTTGGGAAATGAGTTGGGAGGCTTGCCAAAACTCACTAGTATGCTTAGGAATCAGAATGTGCAAGAGTGAAACCAAGTGAGCCAGCCAAGCCTCTTAAATAGGCCACACAAGTCGGCCTAGCCGTTGGGCTGAAATCGGGGGCATCGGACGCGCCGATGCTCCACCATCGGACGCTGCCCCAGCGTCCGATGCTTCAGATGGAGCCACGTGTCCCCCTGATGTGAATTCGGCTCGTTAGATCCCAATGGTCATATTTCTTCGCACGCCAGTTAAAGTGGCATCGGACGCGCCGATGCCTAGCATCGGACGCTCCAATGCCTCTACTCATTTCAGTTTATTTTAGCGCTCCATCGGACGCGTCGACACCTCACATCGGACGCTCAACCCCTGCGTCCGATGACCATGCAGAGAGGTTCCAGAGAGGGCCAAATCACATCGGACGCGTCCGATGGATTTGCATCGGACGCAGGCCAGCGTCCGATGCTCCCTGGAAAGCACGCTCGCGCCACGTCACCTGCATCGGACTCTGCAACAGTGTTTTCTCAGCGTCCGTTGCCAGCGTCCGATGCTCGTTCAACTTCTGACAGAAATTAGGGTTAACCATTGGACGCTCGGCCCAGCGTCCGATGCTGCCGCCTCCAGCATCCGATGTTGATAACTCAGCACCTTTCGCTTTCTAACTTCTACCCTTGCTCCCATGCGCCAACACCAAAGTGTTTCAACACTTGTGCACGTGTGTTAGCATTTTGCAAAGCATTTTCCAAGGGGTTTTGTTAGTCACTCACTAGGTCTATAGCATCAATATGTTAGTGAACTCCTAGTGACACTTGAATACCGCATAAGCCGTGAATAATCTCCTCTTAATAGTATGGCTATGTATCCTAAATGTGATCACACTCACTAAGTGTCTTGATCACCAAAACAAAGAGCCCTATAGGATATACCTTTGCCTTTGGGCCTCTTTGCTCCATTTCTTCTTTATTTCACCAATGGTAGAGCACTTGAACTCTTGAGTGCTTGTGGCCATCACCATCCTCCATGGTTGCCACCTTGCTAGCTCCACCACTTGGCTTGGTCACAATCCTTTCTTATAAGCTACACACATGCTTAGTAATAGGATTAGACCAAATATGTTTCATCAATTAACCAAAATCAAACTAGGGCTTTCAGTGGTGCACCGGCCCACTCACTTTCTGCCGTGTGGCGCCACGCAAGCAACCGCGCCAGCCACCGCACCGCGTCCGCCCGTTTCACAATTAGGCCCTTTGATCTTCCGCAAACTAACCCGCACTCCACCTGGAGTTGTTCATTGTGTCTTGGACGACTTACGTTATAGACCCTGCAATTACTTGTAAACGAGGTGCAGTCCACCGCAGCTGCACAGCGGCCCCCGCCAACCGCACGGTGCCACCTGGCGCCTGCACCCGCACGGACCGACCGGCGCTGACGTTTTTGTGCTTAAGCCCTCCGTCTTGTTTCAAATCAACCCGCGATCCACTCACACTATTCGTTGAGTCTCTGCGCACTTTCGGTTGAGCCCTTGAGCTTCTGGGAAATTGAGGCGCAGTCCAGCTGCCAACCCCTTTTCTGTTTTTATTTATTTTAAATCACGAAAATAATTCAGTTTATTTATATTTTTGCCATTAGTATTCAAAAGCCCATAACTTGCTCATTTTAACTCTGTTTTGACTCATTCGAGTCGCGTTAGATTCGTAGCGACGAGCTCTACGCAGTAGATCTGTTTACTCTCTGTTTTCATACTATTAATGTATTGTTATTTATATGCTTTGTTTGGGCCATGTGATGATGCTTGATCCAGCAAGTGCGAGCTATGTGGAACCCTAGGATCCAGCCTTCGTCTCTGTTGATTCGACCCAGCCCGAAGGCAAGTGTCCTTGAACATCTTGCATCTGTATTTATTTTACTTTTGGTATTAGAGTAGTTAGATCCTGTAGATGCATGTACTGTCTAAATTTGAATCTCACGATATGGTTTACTAGATCTTGTACTATTTTCCTTGTCACCTGGTTTGGGATGTTTTGGGTAGAAGTCATGCTTAGCCCTGCTGTCTTGGGATGAGATGGTGGTTTAATAATAATCTTTATTAATGATCTATGGAATATGAACTGGTAATGAGTAGTATGGTGAGTAGGTAAATCTGGCAGGATGGACCGTGTGGTGGTTTTTGTGTCGTGGGTCTCGGCAGCTGGATTTGGTTTTCGGTTCTGGGCTTGTGCTAGATTTATCCTGCCTGGATCCCTAGGACCCGGTTCTTGAAGCCTGTAACCCGACAAAACAGCGCAAACCATGAGGCCTATATGGCTCTGGGACTGGCTAATTAATTAGTTTCCTCCAAGTTGAGGGTCCACACGAGGTTTGTTTTAGTGGCTCACGAGGGGGCCATGGGGTCGTAGACCTTTGTACGGGGTGAAACCTTAGAGGTACATGTGGAACGGGCTTGGAGGCGGCTTTGTAACGGTCTTGTAGTGCGACCCCGCTGTGCACCTTGGCAATGTTTAGCGTGATGGGCAACGCATGACTCATGGGTAAAGATGTGCGAACTCTACAGAGTATTAAAACTGATATATCAGCCGTGCTCACGGTCACGAGCAGGCTTGGACTTCTTCGAGATTAGTTGGTGGGTTAGGCCTGGTTCGTTAGAGAAGCCTTATGTGTTCATTAGTCCCATATGACATGGGTACAGAGGCTTCTTCTATGTGGGTTACTGCTCGGTACAAGAGTAACTCCCAGACTCGGGCGCAGACCTGGTGTTATTATGGAAGATAGCTTTCTATGTCGTCACGTATGGAACTAATACACATAGGGGGACTCTTCGAGTCACCCTTTTGGGTGGCCTGGACTTCAGGTGTGGTTTGCTTGATGGACTTCAGGTATGGTTTCTTGGTGTGACTCTAAGTGTGGTTGCTTGGTGGACTCAAGTGTTGGTTGCTCGGTGTGACTCCGAATGTGGTTTTGCTCGGTGCGACTCCGAGTGTGGTTACTGTTCTGATGATACTGTGGTTATAACCTAGTAAATAGGTGCATAGGAATAATAGGATATGTCGCTTTAGGCGCTTGAGGCAAACAGAGTTAGCCTACCTTTGTTAATAGCCGCATAAGCGTATATTTCCTACACTTGCGGAGTACATTTCGATGTACTCACTCTTCCTCTTTGAACCCCTGCTACCTCACCCAGACGCTGGAGTCTACGACGCGGAGTAGAAGTACCCAGAAGACGGTGGATACGACCCCGACGACCTGTACTAGGATGGCGCAGCCCCCGGTCGACCTTCCTGTGGAGATGGCGTCCAGTTTCCACGAGTCTACATTAGAGTTAGACTGAGAGTCTGTACTTTTCTTTTGGACCCGAGGGTCATTTTTTAATAAAGTTTGAGATATTAATAAAAGCATTATTTTGATATTACTTTGATGTCGATATATGTTTGAAAATTGATCCCGACATACATATATTGTGCCAATTTTGTTGTTAAAATTGGGGTGTCACAGGGCCCCAATGTGCAGCGCCCGCCCGTCTCCGCGCAAGTCGCAAGTCGCGATATTTTCACGCAATTTTATTTAATTGGGGGAGGGCCCTAATGGGCAGCGCCGCCAGTCTCCGCGCAAGTCACAAGTCATGACATTTTCGCACAATTTTATTTAATTGGGGGAGGGCCCCAATGGGCAGCACCTGACGGTCTCCGCGCAAGTCACAAGTCACAAAATTTTTCATGTAATTTTGATTAACGCAGTCGGCAGCATTCGAACTCATGACCTCTCTCTCGCGTGGAGCCTCCTCTACCACTACACTACACACTCACATACATTCCATCTCCGTTTTGGTTACCCACATATTGTTCTAAACAACTATAATTTGCTTATTTAGGGCCCTAAACAAATTCAAAATTAAAAAGTTATCAACTACAAAGTTTTCTAACTTGTCAAGATCTACAACTTTTATTTGGGTAGTTTTTCCATCCGAGGTCATTTATAAAAATTTGAATTTCAAATTTGAGAATTTGACATGTAGTTTTCATTGACAAGATGATATAAAATAAAAAGTTGTCAACTACAAAGTTTCATAACTTTTTGAGATCTACAACTTTTATATTGGTCGTTTCTCCATCTGAGATATTTTTAAAAATTCAAATTTCAAAAATTTTAAATTCAAATACAGTTTTGCAAGACAAGTTGATTTCAAATCAAAAAGTTGTCAACTACAAAGTTTCGTAACTTTTCGAGATCTACAACTTTTATTTTGATCATTTCTCCATCCGAGGTCTTTTGAAAAATTCAAATTTTTATTTTTTTCAAATTCGGACGCAGTTTTGCATAACTAGATGACTTCAAATTAAAAAGTTATCAACTATAAACTTTCATAACTTGTTAAGATATACAACTTTTATTTTGGTTGTTTCACCGTTTGTGCATTCAATATTGTGGTTCTAATATGATTCATAAACCTTATATATATCACTCTTGTAGTTTCATAAACTACCGGAGAGATATATAATATTTGTGAAGAAATTTATTTTAAGTTTGTCAAATGAATAAATCGCCAAAACAAAAATTGTTTATCTTGATAAGTTAAACAACTTTGTAGTTGAATTTTTTTTATTTGGATTAATTTACTGCTTCAAAATGTGATGTAAAAATTGGCTTTGCGAGTGTAAAAAAAACACTCAGTAAAGAGCTTTTTGCCGAGTGCCAGAAAAAAAATATTCGGCAAAGAAATTCTTTGCCGAGTGCAAAAAAAAAACACTCGACAAAGAAATTTTTTTACTGAGTGTTTTTTAAAGTGTCCGAAAAAAACACTCACCAAGAGTGGGGCACTGAGCAAAGTTGATTTTTTCGGTAGTGATTATATAAAACAAAACTAGCAAAAACACAAGACCGCACCTTTTCCGGTATATACTGCGTACCTGCGTATTATTGCAGCAATTCGAATCGAATCAGATCTGCAGCCACAAGGAGAGACCGGCCTACAAGTTGGGGGGATCTGGATCCGTGAGGCCGCCGCCGCCTCGCAACGCAAAGCCGTCCTGCAGCAAGTTGCGATCTCCGATTTGCTGCTGTGCAATCATCAGCCATCATGCCGCCGCCTCCACCACCGCTGATGGACGAGCTCGTCGAAGAGATCCTGCTCCGGCTACCGCCCGACAGCCCGGCGAGCCTCGTCCGCGCCGGCCTCGTCTCCAAGCGCTGGCGCCACCTGGTCACCGTCCCCGGCTTCCGGCGCCGGTACATGGACTTCCACGGCCGAGCACCGCCCATGCTCGGCTTCATGACCCCCCCCCCCCCCCCCCCCCCCCCCCTGTGCCGCCGCCAACCTCCACGGACTGACAGCGTGTGACTCGCGCCATGGCCGCGTCCTTCTCCGCAGCACTGAGAGCGAGTACCACAACTCCTCCTCCATCCGCTTGGTGGTCTGGAACCCTATCACGGGCGAGCAGCTGAAACTCCCCGAGACACCACGCTGGAATCCACACGAGTGGACCGCGGCGGTGCTCTGCGCCTCCGCCGCCGCCGCCGGTGCGTGCGACCATCTCGACTGCAGCTGCGGACCCTTCATGGTGGCCCTTGTGGGCACCACAGCTTACAGAAATCTTGTTTACATCTACGACTCGGAGGCTGGTGCATGGAGCGAGCAGCCAACGGCCTTTGCTTCGAACTCCGGCGACGACTCTACCATCGACAGCTCGGTGCGCAGCACCCTCGTGGGGAACACACTCTACTTCGTGCTCCGCGGATCTCGAAATTACGAGGACGCTCAGAATTTCCACCAGTATAATTATCGGAACATCCTCGAGTATAATCTGGGGGTTGTAGGGCTACCTAGAGTGTGCAGGAGCAAAGTACGCGAACCCTATGAACCAATTGAGCTCACAACCATGGAGGACGTACGACGGTCGCCTAGGCTTCGTAAGAGTGGAGCATTACTCGTCGCTTTACCTCTGGTCGAGGGAGGTTGAAGAAGCTGCAGGATGGGTGCTGAGGAAGACCATTCAGATCGGTCACTTGCTCCGCGACTCTCGTCACGTTCCACAGGAATGGGCTTGCGGCGGGCGGCGTTGTTTAGTTGGCTCCGCGGAAGGTATTGGTACTGTATTCCTCACGTTGAAAGATGAGCTCTTCATGGTTGATCTATGGTCTCGCCGGGTGACCAAGGTCGTCGTCATCAGGGCTCATGGGGCCGCACCGTTCCCTACGTCAATTTCTACACCCCTGCAGGTACAAAAAGCATCCATGGCATGCCCTAACAATATTTATCCCAATACGTACATATATATGAACATTCTTCTTAGGGAGGAATTAGTCTAAGTAAATACATTACGGCGTCACGATTTGGAAGCCCCAGCCACCCCACCCGAGACCAGACCAACCACGTCCACGGACCACCTGACGCACTCAAGTGGAGGACCATTGCAGACCCAGCGACTGGCTGCATAGAATCCTAGGTGAAGTTACGTAAAATATTTTTTTGTCACCGACAATGTATAGAAACTAGTAGTTGAATCAATAAAACTTCACTTTGTTACTGCATAAAAACTATTCTGCCGGGTGGACATCCCACCTGACACAATCTGACACGCATGACGCATGGATCTGGAATGTAACCCAATCTGATTTCTTCCATTTTTTCGCGATAACTCTTCAACGAAACATCTAATTCAAAAACGGTTTTTACCATTAGACTCCTGACATTTGTGTGCACGATTTAAGATCCATTTTGAATATTTTTTTTGAAATTCATAAATTTACGCTTTAACATATAGATTTTAATGCTATCAAATACACATAGAATCATGTAACCATGAGTATAAAAACATGTATACGATCTTGTGTTCTTCGAAAATTCAAAATTTAAATCATGGCATGTTGATATCAAGGATCTCATCATAACACAATGCATAATTACCAGATGAATAATGCATAGAATACCCGTAAAATATAGAATCTTTATCCCTTTGCTTAGATTTTAAAATTTAAATTCCACACAGCCTAAGGCACGTGAACTAATGCTTCGAGGTATATAAATCTAAGTATCGTGTCTTTGTTTAAAATTTAAATTCCATGCAGCCAGAGGTATAGAAACTAATGGCTCGAGGTATTAAAAATCTAGGTCTCATACCTTTGTTTAGAATTTGAAATTTGAATTCTACCCAACCTGAGGTATAGAAACTATTAGCTCGAGATATAGAAATCTACATATCGTGTCTTTGCTTAGAATTTAAAATTTATATTCCACCTAGCCTGAGGTACATAAACTAATGGTTTCTCCAAAAAAATTTAAGTTTGGAAAAATAGCACGAGATAGCCGATTAGATGCATAGAATCACTAGTCAAGATGCGCGAAAAGTTTTTTTTGCTCCGGTATGTATAGAAGTTTGTAGTTAGATGAACAAAAATTAATTTTAATATTGTGTAAAAATGTCTACACGACATGAATATTACAGCTGACACAACTATGATTTTCAGCATCAACATAATGTTTCCCACTATGAGGATACATAATTAAAGTGTAGAACTCTTTTTTCAATCACAATTTCACCATGTGCAGAGACCTATGTTTGTAAGCAGTTGACCCTTCAATTATCATAACGAACGTTGTACCAACCCAGCAACACAATGCTTCCCACTAGGGGATGTATAAATAATAGAAAAACAATGCATAAAACGCACAAACACTTTCTACTATAGTGGACTATTTGTAATGGTCACAACTGACATCATACTTCATACTAGAGGATGTTTTAATAAATAAATAATACATAGAAACTCCATGAACGACTAAGAAACCCATTAGCTACATGAATATCACGGTAAGAAACCGCAGCAAGCCAAAGAAGTTGAGGACGTCACAAGCCATGTCATATGTCCAAGGTACCCCTGACTTATATACGAAATATAGAGGAATCCATTCCAGCCATCCTACATCATCACAAAAGAATAGAAACATGTTTTAGTGTACACAAAGTCTTACAACAGCAAAACAAAATACACAGAAACAAGTTTTAGCAGACATAAAACCTTAAAAGGATAAGAAAGACATAGAAACATGTTTTAGCAAGCATACAAACTATTCACGAAAGGCATAAACACATATTTTAGCAGGCATAAAAAATATATTTTAGCAATATTGATGCTAAAATCACGGGCAATGTTTATATTCATTGTTCAAGCACTTAATAATCCAAAATCAAAGCATAAAATATGTTTTTGCGGGTGCAGAAACTTTACAGCGACAAGAAAGACATTGAAACATGTTTTAGCTGGCATATAAACCTACCCGTGAAATTATTAACAGCTATATTAATGCAGAATTACAACAAAAAATCTAGAAGGTGAAGCAGATGGTGCTTAGAATAATAGTTGTGAAAAGCTAGCAACCAACGATCTAAAATAGAGGTGCATAGAGTCATCCATCTGCAATGCCTCCAACTAACACTACTGGAAACGGCTGCTTTGTCGAGTGCCTCTTGCACTCGGCAAAGACTCTTTGACGCTCGGCGAAGCCTTTGCCGAGAGCTGCTCTCGGCAAAGATCCTCTCGGCAAAGGAGCCTTTGCCAAGGGCCATTTGTCGGGCTCTCGGCAAACCCTTTACCGAGGGTCCCGAGCGGCTCTCGGCAAAGAAAACTGGCCGTTAACGGCGTGTTCCTGTTGACGGTTTGTTTGCCGAGTGTCGGCTAACCTGGCTCTCGGCAAAGGCTTTATATTTTTTTTGGAAAATGTTTGCCGAGAGCTTCAATAAACAGCCCTCGGCAAAGAGATAATTTTTTTTCTGTGCCGAGAGTTAACCGGGGCTGACTCTCGGCAAAGAAATTTCAATTTTTTTTGGGACCTCTTCGCCGAGAGTTCGGCACCTGGCTCTCGGCAAAACGCGGACTTTGTCGAGGCTATGACCAAAGCCCTCGGCAAAGCTGGTGAAATTGGCGTTCTTGTTCTCAGCTTTGCCGAGGGTTATGGTCAAAACCCTCGGCAAAGGGCCCCTTTGCCGAGAGCCGCCCTCGACAAAGAGGCCAATTTTTGTTTTTTAGTTCTGTTTTTTCTTTTCTCCGACACTATCAAACATATATATATCACATTCATCACATATCACATTTCAAGTCACAGAACATATATATATCACATCACATAGTTCAATAACATATATGTCATCAAATCGTTCAATACCAAGGTGGACAATACAACATGAGAGTTCAATAACACACGCAGATAGTCTAAAGTTCAATGTACTACACCCCCGGCCAACCGGGCCACCCCTGAGAACTGCCGCTTGCTTGACCCCCGGTCGGGTTGCATCCAGGAGCGTGGCGGTTGTTCGAACCTTCTGACGGAGGAGGCTGCAAAAGGAAGATGTCTATGTCAGACAAGGAAATGAAAAAATGAAACAATGACGTATTGATACTCACAGGAGCAGCTCCGGCGTCCTGAGACGGCGGTGGAGGAGCCATGAGCGTCTGAGGCACGACCATGCCATGGGAGGCCATGAAGGCGATGAGCTTCGCCATCTGCTTAGCTTGATCCTCCATCTGGGCCGACATATGTGACCGCATCCGGGTCTCGGACACCTGGCGCTCCTGCCTTTCTCTTTCCAAGCGGGTCTGCGATAATACAAAGTGAATGTTAGAACAATGCAAACATTTAAAGATCAATGTACGATGAGTTAAATAGAAATAACCTCGAGCTCGGTGACCCGTGACTGCGCAGGCGACGGGTGTGGGCGTATGGGGACGCTCCCGCTCGTGCTCTGTGCTCGGAGCTGGGACAGAGTGAGAGTGGAGGCCGAGTCGATGACGCCGTCGCCAAGCCAGAACCGCCCGTGCTTCTTCCCTCCTCCAATCCTCATGACGATGCTCCCGTCCAGGTCCGTGGTGGAGGGATCAAAGGCGTCCCCATGGACCACCCTTGCCACCTCTGAGTAGTCAGTGAGGCGGGAGTGGATGCTGGAGTTGGTGTACGTGTCGGCGGGATCGTCGGGGTTGTAGGAGGTCTCCGTTGCCGTGGCCTTGCCCTTGTGGGACATGGCGTATGCCTGCAACGTGCCGCAAGGAAGACAACAAGATGATTAGCATTCAGGCAACATTTGAGCGAGGAATTGATAAAGTCTTTCACATACCCAAGCTTGTGCGTACTCGGCGAGGTTGCGGTTTCCCTGGTGGTGTGGTACACCTGGCATCTGCAGACGCGCCTCCCGGGCCTCGGCGTTGTGGGCCGCCCACTCTTCGGATAGCCACCGGTCCACGATCATCTCCCAGCACTGGGGAAATGACTGGCACCATTGGGGGATCATCTGCACATCATCAAGTATTTCACGTCTAAGCGTCAGATGAAAAGTACCAAAAGCTTAATCTCAAAAGAAATCACTTACCTGCAAGTACTGCGCCCGGCCCAGCGTCATGCCTCTCACCTAGAGTACAAACTCCGCTATTTGTGGTTTTTCGATTGGGCCGACTCTGCTCGTAGCTTGATGTGTGGAAGCGAAATCCATTCACGTCGTAACTGTTAAATGACTTGACCCTACGGTCAAAGCCTTTTGCAACCTGTCTCAGCTCTTGACTCATAGACGCATCGGTTTGAGCCTGGAAGGTGAAGCAAGATATATCGTTATACAGTCAGAACGTAAGAGCAAGTTGGAACGTCAGACTAAGTACGACCTTGGTTGGACGGTACCTTCTGTCGGAACCAAGAAATGAAATCAGGCCTCCCTTGCCCCGCACCATTTGCAATTAGGGTTTCAGCTGCCGCATCAGAAAGAGGCCTTGGTCCATTCGAGAACAAATGAAGAAATTCACTGTACGAAACAAAAAGAATGGTGTTGGGAAGTGATGGCGAATTGGATGAAGATAGATAACAACTTGCCCCATGTACGGGTCCAGCTCATCAAGGTTGGTAAACACGTATAGCATGATCTTTTGCCACTCTTCATAGTTCAACTGCTTAAC
This sequence comes from Coix lacryma-jobi var. lacryma-jobi, assembly GCA_009763385.1. Taxonomy (NCBI): domain Eukaryota; kingdom Viridiplantae; phylum Streptophyta; class Magnoliopsida; order Poales; family Poaceae; genus Coix; species Coix lacryma-jobi. The sequence continues at coordinate 126,839,078 of CM019830.1, forward strand.
TGTGGATCCACTTGTCATGCCGAGTTGGCCTCAAAATAGGCTAAGACTCGATTCATTTTTATCTAGCATTGTAACGAGGGGGTGGATTATGCACGCTAAGAAGGTTCTCGGAGTAGTATTCTTCAGTGAAGTTGGACACCTCCTCTAGAATGAATGCCTCTGCAATGGAAGCCTCAATTTTGGCTTTGTTTCTACATTTCTTGCGAAGAGTCTTCATATTTCTCTCAACTGGAAAGCACCAACGCCATTGCACAGGCCCTCCCATTCGAACCTCATTTGGGAGGTGTACGATCAAATGAAGCATTGGAGTGAAGAAGCCTGGTGGAAAGATTTTCTCCAGCTTACAGAGCAACACAGGTGCAGCTTTCTCCAAGTCATCAATGACGGACCGAGATATCTCCTTGGCACATAGCTGGTGGAAGAAATAGCTCAACTCTGCCAGGACAACCCACATAGGCTCAGGAACATAGCCTCGAACCATCGCCGGAAGAAGCCGCTCTATCCATACGTGGAAGTCATGACTCTTCATCCCTAGGACCCACAGAGTAGATAAGTTGACTCCTCTCGTTAGATTCGCTGCATATCCATCATGGAATGTCAATGTCTGGATCCACTGAAGTATTTCTTTCCTTTGTGGCCTGCCCAAGACGAAATCGACCTTGGGCCGTGTCCATCTCCTGCCGGGCTGAGGAGGCAGCATCTCTTGCTTTGGTCTATCGCACAACAGTGCCAGGTCTAGTCTAGCCTTAGGGTTGTCCTTGGACTTTTTAGTGTCCATGAGTGTTCCCCAAAGCGACTCGGCGATGTTCTTTTCAGTGTGCATTACATCAATGTTATGTGGCAGAAGAAGAACATCATAATAAGGGAGTCTTTCCAAGCCTGACTTATGAGTCTACATATGTTCCTGACCATACCCCGCAAAACGACTGTCTGTTTCGTTGAACTGGAGAGCATCTATCTGAGCATGAACCTCGGCACCGATCAGCATCTGGGGTGGAGGATCTCTCACCACGACACCTTTGGTAAAGTTCTTGGTATCCCGTCTGAAAGGATGGTCAAGAGGCAGGAATTGTCGATGTTGGTCGAACACCAAATACTTGCCACCCTTCTTCAACCAGATAAATCTCGTAGCTGTCTTACAAACCGAGCATGAGAACTTGCCATGGACACACCAGGCATAGAATATCCCATATGCCAGGTAGTCATGCAGTGAGTACTGGTACCAGATGTGCATTGTGAAGTTAGACCTTGAAGCTCGGTCGTATGTCAATACCCCTTCATTCCAAGTAGTTTCCAATTCATCAATCAGAGGCTCCATGTACACACCCATGTTATTCCCTGGGTGTCCAGGAATTATCTACGACAAGAAAACAGTATGACGTTGAAATAGGACGCCGGGGGGGGAGATTGAGGGGGATAACGAAGACGGGCCAACAGGTGTACGGGATAGCCATGAGTCCATAGGGATTGAAACCGTCCGTTGCAAATGCAACACGAACATTACGAGCCTCTCTAGCTTTGTCATGATGGATGCGATCGAAGTGGGCCCATGCTTCACCATCGGCGGGATGTACCAACTTCTCAGGATTGTATCAGGTACCCTGTTTGTGCCATGTCATCTGTTTCACGGATTCCTCGGTCATGTAGAGACGTTGGATCCTCGGTGTGAACGGCAGGTAACGCAGGACTTTCATGGGGATAGAAAGCTGCCTCTTCGGGCCTTCACCATCGTCTACCTCCATGTATCTCGACGCTTTACACTTCGGATAGTAACCTGCATCCGTGAGATCTTTCCTGAAGAGGACGCACCCATTTGGACAAGCATGTATCTGCTCATACGACATCTTCAGTGCATGAAGCAGTTTCTGTGACTCGTACAGGCTCTTTGGCAATATGTGGCCGTCCGGAAGCATGCTACCAAATTGGGCCAACATACCATCAAACGCATCTCGACTTAGGTTGAACTGGGACTTGAACCCCATCACACGGCCAATGACATCCAGTTGAGAAACCGTTGTCCGATCGTGAAGGGGTTTCTGTGCCGAAGACATCATCTCGTAAAACGCCTTTGCGGTCTTCTCCATCTCCTCCTCTATACGTCCTTCAACGTATTGTGCTTCTTGGAAGTCATCTAACATGTCTGCTACCCCCGCATCAGCATCAAAGTCCTCCAGACGTGGTCGCACTGCCTCCGCTCTCAAACGATGTGCTTCACCATGGTAGATCCACCGGGTGTAGTCCGGCGTGAATCCATTGTTCACAAGGTGTTTAGCCATGTTCTCCTTGTCTTGCCTTCTCCGGTTCCCACATCTGCTGCATGGGCACAACACTTTCATCTCTCCTCACCGAGCCGCGCTAAATGCATTGTTCAAGAAAGCATCTGTCTTGCGCAACCATTCATCGGTGAAATCACTTCTGCTTCTACGGCCCGAGTACATCCACTAACGGTCATCCATCCTACTGTCATCCATCCGAGTACTTACATGTCTACCTCCGAGTACTTCCATCCTACTGTCATCTAATAGGTGAGGATAGGTCCTAATCCCACCCGCGGATGCGTACATGAGGCTAGTTCCCATTGTCTGCCCCGAGCCGAGACAGAATTCGGCAGCACCTCCCCGATGTTCTCCCGATACACGTCCCTGGAGGGAGAGTGTGTATCCAGAGAACAACAGGGAGGTGATGCAGAAACTCCATCTCGAATCAGGGCAGACCATGGGAACTAGCCTCATCGACGCATCTGCGGGCTGTCCAAGTAACGTGGACAATCCGAAATAGATATGGTTATCGATATGCAGAGATCTGCATACCTCTAGCCGTATCTCTTTCGGACGGGAGACGCCTAACTGGGTTCAATGACCTATGACCCTTATCTAGGAGGAGATGTTATTTATACCTAGGGTGCCGGTGGAGTCAGGCTAGTGACGCAGTGGCGAGTCGGTGCAGTGGCGAGGCGTAGCGGTGCAGGCAGGCTTGTCGAGGATCTCTGGCTCGGCTCCGACAGGTCCTTCTCCTATAGAAAAGACAAAAAGGTTAGTATCAATTAGAAATTTTGGCAGAACCTCCCCTGCACGGTGAGGTTTCGAAAACCTGCAAAACCCTCGACACGATGGCCGACATCCACATATATTCACATGCATACCACTATTACTAACAAATACTCGATCGCCACATACATTCACATTCACATGCATCCACATATATCGCTGTGATCGAGGACAACTACTCTTACTACTACTTATTACAACTAAGTTGAGAGGTACAAGGACAATGGGGCGATCGAGGACGACTTACAAGTGACGATGCAGGACGGCCCTAGCGGAGGCGCAGCGGGACGGCTCCTCCTCCTCTTCGTCCTGGTCCTCCCCTCTTCCTCCTCCTCCTCCTCCTCCTCCTCTCCTCTTTCTCCTCCTCCTCCTCCTCCTCCTCTCATCTTCCTCTTTCTCCTGCTCCTCCTCTCCTCCTCCTCTCCCGCGGCAGCGGCACGGCGCGGCGCGGCCGGCCGGGGAGGGCAGGGCGGGCTGCGGACGGCCGACGGCGCGCAGCCGGAGCGGCCAGGGCGAGCGGGGCGGGCCGCCGGTGGCGTGGCCGGCCGGGGAAGGGCGCCGGGCGGGCGGCGGTGCGCAGCCGGAGCGGCCTGGCAGGGCGGGCGCGCGGCCGGGGCGTCTGTGGCGGCGCGGCGGCGGCGGCAGCGCGGGGGGAGGCAGAGGCGGCGGCGGCAGGGCGGGCGTGCGTGGGTGGCTGGCCTGTGTGGTGGGCCGGGCGAACACACTTTTTTTATTAAGTGTTCGCGGTCTTTGCGGAGAGCCGGATCGGGCGGCCCTCGGCTAAGAGGAACCTTTGCCGAGAGCTGTCTGTTAGGCTCTTGGCAAAGGCGTGTTTTTTTTTAAATTCATTGCCGAGAGCCCTGGCCCTGGCTCTCAACATAGGTGCTCTTTGCCGAGGGCTTTAGGAAGCTCTCGACAAAGAATATTTTTTTTTTATTTTTTTGCTCCAATTTTTTTTGTGGCCTTGCTACATTACTACAAGCCAAGATTTCAAATTTGGTGTGTTTTCCATACCTCTTGCTATATTCTGCGTATTTTCTTTAATTTGTTGATTTTTCCGCGGGACGCACGTTTGAACTGCAGGTGCATGAAATAATGAAACTCAGCGATGCAAAAAATGATACTCATTCTTCGGAGGGTATTTCGACACCGTATCCAGGGACAGGCATGGAAACTCAACCGTCTCGTGCACGAGACACGGCGACCAAGTTGCGTGAGATTGGATTTAAAATTATTAAAAATACAAACGAAGTTGGAAAATCATGAAAATGGACGGGTGACCTTGACATCGCATGTAGAGGCTATGAAAAAAAATCGGGAATGTTTGGAGCAAGTGGTGGCGTGAGATGGTTGAAACCCTGAGATCTCCGCATATCATCCGAAGTCAGAAAATCATGAAAATGGACGGGTGACCTTGACATCGCATGTAGTGGCTATGAAAAAAATTTGGGAATGTTTGAAGCAAGTGGTGGCGCAAGATGGTTGAAACCCTGAGATCTCCGCATATCATCGCATGTGATGATATGCGGAGATCTCAGGGTTTCAACAATCTTGCGCCACCATTTGCTCCAAACATTTCCAAAAAAATTTCATAGCCTCTACATGCGATGTCAAGGTCACCCGTCCATTTTCATGATTTTCCGACTTCGTTTGTATTTTTAATAATTTTATATCCAATCTCACGCAACTTGGTCGCCGTGTCTCGTGCATGAGACGGTCGAGTTTCCGTGCTTGTCCCTAGATACGGTGTCGAAATACCCTCCAAATAATGAATACCATTTTTCGCATCACTGAGTTTCATTATTTCATGCACCTGCAGTTCAAACGTGCGTCCCGCGGAAATGGGAGTCATCCATTATCTGATCAAGCAAGACTAGCTATGGGAGTCATCCATGCACCTTGATTAAACTCATCAAAAGAGAAAATTGAGATAATCCAAGGAGGTGACCTTGAACAAGCACCAAGTTGGAAAGTCTTGTATAGAGTAATCAAAGTGGTGTTCGGAAATTCATATTTGCTGGAGACGTTGTGAGGTGAAAGTCTCCCAAGAGCAATAAACGGGAGGTATTTGAAAAAATACTTTCCAAGTGTTTGGCAAGAAGCTTGAGCGCCTTCCAAACAATGGCCGATACATGTATCGCCCTTAAAGCAAAAATAATCAGAATATTTATCCTCAATTATCGAATAGCCGATGAGTTGGACATCGTTGTTATTCGGTTTGTTTTTAGGTTCTGCTAAAGATCCCCTAAAAACAGGGGGGCATATGTTGACACTCAAAAGTGTCTCAAGTGTATAATGGACTCCACCATCAAGTTTCTGTCGAGATAGCTGAGACCTCTTGGGAGGCTTCCGACCAGGTCTCTTGAGAGATTTCCGACCAGGTAAAACTGGTCAGAGGCGACAAGACGGCGACAGAGACCAGTTCCACTAAACCTGCATATACGTACAAGATGGAAATTGTATGTAGATGCCATAACCGAATAAACAAGTCCTATTTGGAGTTTTATTCGGTCAAAGAGTCCTATCCGGTTACGGGAAGACCAACCGCCCTATAAATATAAAGGGTGACAGCCGATTGAGATCCCATCTATCCAATCGACAAACCAATCTACTACAACTCTTTTACCCTCTTTTCCAACCTCATGTTGTTCATCCCTTGATCCGACGACCAAGGATGGCGCCTTAGGCTCGTCGGCCGACCTAGGGCAACCCGGCGACGTCCATGCCCTGACTGGGTCCCTCCCGGGCGAGAGCTTCGACGGTTCCTTTGCTAGTTTGCCCAAAAACTAGTCGTTCTTCGCCATGTAAGTGCGATAGCTATCCTTTGCCCCTTTGCTCATAAACCTAGCCATGCTTCACCGCGTAAGTGTGACCTCCTCGCTGCGTTCTTCGGTCTGTAGCGACCCGAGCGTCCAAAGCCCTAGCTGGTGTGTGATCCGGAGCACTTTCGGCGTCAACACACTTTTTGGCGACTCCGCTGGGGAAAGAATTTGCTTCGGCTCTACTTTGCAGCTGAATCTTCTTGCCCTAGCCCTATTCTTCACCGATCTATCTTTTTGTGCTCGCCAATACTGTTGCATTCGGCCCAAAAGGCCGATCACATCTGGTTTTGACCCCTTGAGATCTCGTTTGCTATTTTGCAACACGGTGTACTTCATATTGGAAAATTCAGCAAGGCGGTCAAACTCTAAATCATGGAGTACCAAGGTGTCACGTCACAAAAGTACTACAATTACCCCGAGGTACGACTTGCAAATACATCTTATGATTATAATAATTATTTTGCAAGTTCTATGAACTCTTATGTTGGTGTTGCTAGTCATAATGATAGTAGATATGTTGCATCGGTTAATACTTTTATTAATGTTCCTCATCATACACATGATAATTATGGTCAAGAGCCATTGTCAACTATGAATTCTTTGAGTTTTGATGATACTAGCAACATACAACATGTAAATTCTTCATCGGCTATAAGTTCACAATACGTGGCACCACCACAAGACATGCCGATGAATGAGAGAATTGGCTATGACAATGATAATTATTTAGCCAATTGCTCTCAAAATTCAGCATCAAATGCAAGTGCTACTACTCATAATTCGGCCTCATATGTTGGTAATAACTATGGCCAAATACATAAAAATTCAGCAAAGCATTTAAGTACAAGTACTTATGATTCGGCTTCACGTGTCACTAGTAACTATAGTCGAATCGATGAAAATTCAGCACCTTATACAAAGAACACTCCTCGCAATTCGGCTTCAAATTTAATTCAAAACCATAGCCGAATTAGTGAAATTCCAACAAGGTATTCGAGTGCAAAAACTCATGATTCGGCTCCACATGATATCGATAATTATAGCCGAATCAATAAAAAATCAGTAATGGGAGTGTATGCTAAGGATTGTGATTCGACTTCATATGTTGCTCTTAAATCAAGCCGAGTCGATGAAGATTTAGCCCATGCTAAAAATCCTTATGGCTCCTCTAAATGGAAGGTTCCCGCTTATCATAGACCATACCCGTTACATTATGATTACTTGGAAGATCCTGATGGTTGGTGGGTACCTGATTTTTATGAGTTTAGTGGTAAAGATGATAAGACCACTGTGGAACACATTAGCATTTATATCTCGCAATTGGGTTTTGCCGGTAAAGAGGACTATATGAGAGTGCGAAATTTTCCTTTATCTCTCACTGGTATTGCCTTTGCATGGTTTACATCTTTACCCGAATGTACTGTTTGGTCATGGTCTAGATTAGAGGAATTATTCTATGAATACTTTGGAAAGACCAACGACAAAAGGCCGATTATTACTGAGTCATCGGCTAAAGGGGCATTGTTGATGGGCATAAAAGAAAAGGTTAGTTCGGATGTAAGTGAAGGTTCGGCTACCAGAGCCGAACAACATAATATCCATTCCAAACCAATCACATCTCAGAAAACAAGTCTTGCTACGGAAAAGCATGAAAAGCGCCAGAAAACAGTTAGACTTGATTTTTTAAGAGCTAAAGGGGTTGTATGCTTATCCAGTGATTACTGCATCATTAATGGAGATCAAATCCCTACAAGCGAGAAAGAAGGACCGATTACTACATGCCAGAGTCAACTAGGTCGGCTTCTAAGTCGGCTAAGCCAACTCCCCCTGTTGCTGCCTTACCTGTTAGTGTCCAAGTCGGCCGAGCCGACTTCCGATCGGCTAAACCGACTTCCTCTGTTCCAACAACTGACAAAGCGCTTTTGGGTGATTCAACACCTATTGTTGATCGTTCTCTGGAGATGAAGAACAACGTCATTCAAACCAAGAACCTACGCTTCTCCGACACGATCAATAAGGTACCAAATATGAATATTTTGCTCAAATTCCAATTTGGTCATACTATTTCAATTTCTGCATCCATAGGCAATATTCTTGCTAGTAGTAAAAAACCGATTAAGAATAGCATTTTATTTGGTAATGTTAAAAGAAATTCAGATTCTATCCATATTGTGCCATATGGCAAGGTCGGTAGTAGTAGTTTGTCAAAGATAAAGTTTCCCAAAAGCAGTTACAAAGGTGTGGCCGAATGGATTGATATTAAATCTGATCCCTTCGTTTGCCTAGCTTTAAAGCCGACTCCACAAAAGAATCGGCTGAAGAAATCAAAGTACACCTTCGACTTTACTTTTTGTGATCATGTCTTTGATATTTTGTTAAAGAATAATTTTATTAGAATCATTGATCACAATGTTTTGCCATCTATTCAAAACTTAGAAGAGCTTACATATTGCAAGTGACACAATTCTTTTGATCATAATACTTCTGATTGCAATGTGTTTCGTCGAGTGATCCAATCGGCCATTGATAAAGGACGATTGAGATTTCTTGAAGCTCAACAAATGAACCAATTGGATTCAATTGGTCTTGATGGCAAGCAAGTTTTGAATCGGCTTGCATCAGCCGACTCACTCAAAGCTCAAGACTCGAATGCTCAAGAGAGAGATGTAAAGCCCTTAAGTGAAGACAAGGTCGTTGTCCAAGAATTGCAAATTGAAGATATTCTAGAGGACAATAAAGTTATCACAATTCCAGAAGACATTGGGGGGGCAGGTAGAATCTCTTCAGCTAAAGCAAAAGTCGATTGATCCCGTTGAGCATTGGGAATCGGCTGAGGATCCTTCTTTGGAGCATGTCTATCAAGATGGAGAAAAGAAGGAGGATGCTCATAAAGCTTTTAGAGGTAAAGGCCGTGACAAGCAAAAGAGTGGAAGACCGAAGCTTAGTGTTGGTATAAATTAACGCACACTCTACTTTATCCGCAAGCGCACAGATAACATCTACCGATGTAGCACTTCACCAGAGTAACCCAGTTTTAATATCGAACCCAAAGGAACGGATAGTGTTAAGTCTCAAGTCTAACCCCTGAGTAGCTAACAAGGACGGAGAATCTAGAAGCATAGAGGGGATCACTAAGGTTGTCTAATTCCAATTTAAGAGTGATATGTTTATATTATTCTTAGTGGGGAAGTTGCCATAAAAGGTCACAAACAGAGTATGAGTCTTTTATGCAAATGTATAATCCTACCGAGCCTACACACGGGTAAGTGGACTATAGAAGAATCAACAAGGCTATAAGAGTCACCCTTGCGAACAACCACCACTACCGGCGTTATAGGAGGCATTTATGAGCTATCAAGTCTAAGCAGCACGCTTACACTATCCAACAACCCTAAATCTAGAATGACTAGAATTAAAGTACTCAAAAGAGAGTCACAAACCTTAAGAATAATAAGAACAATAGCTCAAACTTAAATATAGACGTTGATTACCGAAACAATCGCTGAAGCAAGTTGAAGATGAACTTGAATCCGCACGTACAAGATGAAGAAGTTGATCCGACAGGCCGGAGCTTCTTCTTGATCTCTTCCTCTCTCTCTCTCTTCTAGTTCTAATATAATACTAGGTTCTAAACCTAAACTAGAGGGGTAACTAGTCTTCTACTTGATAGCTGGCTCCTGATTACAACTAGATGAACTAGATCTAATTCTAGATGAACTAGAAGAGATTCATCATCTAGAGGGACCTCTACTTCTAATTGAAACCCTAGTTTCTGATGTGGAAATGAATAATGAAGATGGAGATGCCTGGAGAGGGGGGTCTGGGTCTAGTTTTATAGCCCGGAGCATGGAACGTGAGCCCTTGGATCAAACCGACTTCAGGGACGGTGGAGATGCATCCTAGGAGGCGGTGGAGGAAGTTTGCAGAAGACGGAAGCCAGCGGGCCCGGGGGGAGACCGGTCGGTCTCCTGGTGGGACCGGTCGGTCCCACCTGGCAGGGTCCCGCGGTGCCCGACCTCCTGGTGTCTTCTGGTGTCCTCTGGAGTCTTCTAGAATATTCCTGACGTGCCGGTTGCGTTATCTCGCGTCGACTTCCTTCTAGGGGAAGCAATCAGTGCTGGTTTCCTGGTTTAGTCCCTGCAGAATCACAATTCACCAAAACTCGTGGAATATTGTCAATTAAAACCCTAAACCTTTGTTGGTGATTGAATTCATGCCCTTTTCATATTTATTTATCCTTTAATTTTAATAGATAACCAGTGTCAACAATTCCTCCAAGCTTACCTTTTGCTAGTCCCTTAGCAAAACCAAAACTTAACAATGGATCAGAAGTTGCTATAATATCTTCACTTCCAACAAGTACAGCTGCTGTTAAACAAAAATTCTCCGAAACATATCATGTTATTCTTCATTGGGCTTATTACTCTTACCTTAGATCTTAAATAATTGAGAGATTGAACGATCAAATCAAGCTCTATGTCTCTAGTTCTTTCACTTCACCTTTATCCCGGAGTTTTAATTAATTTTCAAAAGTTTTAATACATGTGTTGTCAAATTAAACAATGGATCCAAAGAGAAAGTCAACCAACCATTGAATCAAGAAGTGCATGTGTATGGAAAAATGGAGTCGGATGCTCTTTTGAATATACTTACTCTCTTCTGTCTATCAGAGACATATGGCTATCAGGCTAATTCTACTGTCGAACACTTGCCCATTTTTTCTAACATTTTTTTTCTTTGAGGTTCCGGACACTTGTCCCTTTTTATTTCCTCAGATCTTTCTTTATTTCTTCTTTTTTTTCTCTTTTTTTTTAATAGCCACATGCTTCCAACAAACTTATAAGAGGGTAGCAACAGATAATTATGAGCATTTATGCGGAAGATGGATGAAATGTGTAAGTGATCTCAATTCAAAGGCAAGATAACATCTCACAGGGTCACAAAGCTTAATTTAACTCAATGCAATTATTAGTCATATTCATATTTAGAAATCTCCGGAACTTTAGTGTTGTTTAGAACAAGATAATAGCAGCTCCGATCATCACATGTCATATCCCAATTACCTAGACCTTAGATTAAGTATTTGCCATCCATATATTTAATTTTATTTTAAGGCATCATTATTAATTAGGAGAACTCATGCTTTGAAGACTATGTACTTGAAAGAAATTAGATAGAGCAACTATTCATCATTTCCATGCAAAAAATTAGAGAGAGTTCTTCTTTAGTCATAAACTTCTTAAAACAAAACTAGACACACTATTTTATTTATTTAATCTAACACACTTTAAGATATAAAATAAAAGCCAATAATAATAGTAGTAGTAATAATAATAAAGACATACCTGAATCGCGAAGATAACGGGGGTGCGTCTCCCCCAAGTTGTTTCCCTTAATAGTGTTGAGCCTTCATGTGCTCATATATTTTTGTCCCTTTTTTAATTAATGGTGAGCCTTCATGTGCCCACATATTTTTCTTTTTTTCTTTTTTTCTTTTTAGGGGTGAGCCTTCACGTGCTCACATATTTTTGGTGTTTTCATTTTTAAGAGTGAACCTTCATGTGCTCACATATTTTTGGTGTTTTGAATTTGTTTACAGAATGAAAAACTTAAGTGTCACACCCCAATTTTAAGGATAAAATTGTGGCGGAGTACTCATGTGTGCCCAGGAAACAATCACACACATAAGTTAGACAAATTACAAGAAGGTGGCATCATCACATTGTTTATTACATAACGATAGTATCAACACAAGTCTTACATCAAGCGAAACAAAAGATAACAGAACTGCTAACAAGATCTACTCCACAGGGAACGCTGACTGGGGGAACAGCTAGCCTAGAAGTCCTCTGGGAAGTCGCCAACTGCACCTTCATCTGTTACCCATCCGGGATTTGCCCAAAAAGAAGATAAACAACAAGCGTAAGTACTCCACGTACTTAGCAAGCTAACATAGGGTTCATGAGGCTCAAAAGGCTGACACTGTCTGACTGCAGATAGCTTTTAGGTTGGTAGGTTTTAGCATTAAGGTAAACGAATATTGTGCTTAACCCTTAACCCATGATCCATTTGTCCACCAAAGATAAAAATATAACATCATAAGGTACCAACAATATAAAGTAAACAGTTATTCAAGTATCAAAGTTCTGCTAGTTTCCTGGGCCGCTCGTGACCGTGAGCACGGCTGTTATAACAGTTTTACACTCTGCAGAGGTTGTGCATCTTTACCCACAAGCCGTGTTACCCTTGTGCCCGAGGCGGCCAACCTCTTGATCCACTTCCGGGGTAGATCGGCGGGGCATACTATGAAGCCTTTCGTTGGTTCGTCTAACATGTTAGGGCCGCTAGGTTTCCTTGGCAGGCAGATGTAGTAACCCCCTTTCCTATGGCACAAGGCCATCGCAGCTATACGCATAGGAACAGGAGCAGCCCTACACCCAAAGTGGCAAGCCCCTTATGCGCCCTTTCGGGTCACCGCTAACAAGTTAGAAAAGGTCCAGTGTACTGAGCTAAAACCAGAGCCATATAGCACTCATGGTAGCACTGTCAATCCCAGCTTTTGCTAACAGCAAGTTTTATTAACCGTTTAACAACATATCATCATGAGAACAAATTCATCATTGGACTGGATCAGTTATAAGTCAGTTAGCACTAGCATTCTACCCATATGCAAAGATCCCACGGAGTCAAGAACATCACAGATAACAAAGCTAAGTGGGTCTCTAAGGTTGCTCAATTTGGACACATGCATAAATGAGTAAATTAATAGTAAGGTGAAATAGGTAACAAGGAGATCCCATGCTAACTTGCCTTGGTTGTTGAAAGACTGGTCCTCTTGCTGGTCGTCGAAAGAAGGTTCCTGGTCGTACCACACCGACTCACCGTCTACTCGATCACAAAACATCACCACGCATTCCAGACGCATACATATACAAAGCAAACAAGGCTATCATAAGAACAGTACACCAAACAGTAATAAACAGAAATAAATCTTTGATAAAACTGAAGTACGCATTTCTACGATCACAACAAATTTTGGTTCACCGAAAACGGAGTTACTATGCGAAAGATACGGCCGAAACGGTGTTTCTAGAGACCTAAACAAGATTAACATAAACTCTGAAACTAAACTGATCTACGCTGTCTAACAGAGGCATAAACAGGTAGATAACTAAATTACGAACCTAACGCAACTTGAACGGGTCAAAACGGAGCTAAAACGTGGATTTTATAAGCATTTTAGTGTAATGGCATTTCTGTAAATAGAGTGAAATTAATTTGAATTCAATTCGGAATTTAAACTGAATTTTAAAAGGAAAATCACGACCGGCTGGACTGCGCCTCAATTCAAAAGAAACGCAGGGGCCTGGTCGGAAGTTTGCAAAGACTCAGTGAATAGTACTGAGTGGAGCGCGGGTTTATTCACGGTTTCTTCGGGGGTTCTTTAGCAAAACTCTCCCCGAAGGGGTACGGGTCACTCACGGCCGTCGGATCGATCGTGGAAGGCACGGATTAGATCCAGGGGGGTGTGCACACGGGCAGGCCGACGGCGCGCCGCGGGCAGGCACGGGCCGTGACGTCGTGGCCGCGTCGCGACGCCGGGCACGCACACGCCATGGCAGGGACATGGGAGCTCGCGGGCAAGGGCACTGGGGGCACTGCAAGATGAACCAAGCGGTCGGAGGGGTAGCGGAGCGCAAGGGGGTTCTCACCGCGTCGGAAGAAGGGACGGAGAGGCTCGGACGATGGCGAACGGCAGCGGGGGCCCGAGCGACGGCGACGGAGCTGCGAGCAGACGACGTCGGTTAGGGCCAAACCGAACGAAAGAGAGAGGGAAGGATGGTTCGGCAACTTCACCGAGGCGCGGCGGAGCTCGGGGAAGGTCGCACACGGCCGGAGCGGCGCCGAATCGATGGGTCGACGGCGGCGGCGGTGGCAATGGCGGCGGGGAGCTCTGGTCGCGATTGCTTGGGTGGTTGCTCTGCTGCGCGGCTCTGCGGGTGCGGGAGTGGGGAAAAGAGGAGCGGGCAGGAGACCGCGTCCACTATATGGACGAGGGAGAGGCGAGGTCGTGGGAGTGTGTAATGTCCCGCCTCCTCGAGGCCAGGCCCGCTTACATCAGGCAGCTTTCATAGGACCTAGACTATCCCCACAGACCAACACCAGTCTTTTCTGCGCACTTTGTCCTCACTCATGCGTACCCGGGAAAGACTTCCCGGTCGGTCACCCATCGCTCCAAGCCAAGCACGCTTAACTTTGGAGTTTTTAGGAGATGGGCTTCCGAAAAAGAAGTTGCAACTTATTGGTATGAGTATTCTATTAATCCTATTAAGCCCTGAGCCGAGATGTTACAATCTCACCCCCTTAAGAGATCGACGTCCTCGTCGATCAATCCCAGGCCAGGAACGTCCTCTCTTGGCCACGTCCGTATGCCCAATGCCAGCGCATATGCCATGCTGTGTGACCACTCCGGATCCACACCAGCCATGCGCACTATGCCTGCGCAACTGCGACACACGCGCCCGTGAAACCGCGAGAGTCGGCTCTGATACCATTCTGTAATGTCCCGCCTCCTCGAGGCCGGGCCCGCTTACATCAGGCAGCTTTCATAGGACCTAGACTATCCCCACAGACCAACACCAGTCTTTTCTGCGCACTTTGTCCTCACTCATGCGTACCCGGGAAAGACTTCCCGGTCGGTCACCCATCGCTCCAAGCCAAGCACGCTTAACTTTGGAGTTTTTAATGTCCCGCCTCCTCGAGGCCGGGCCCGCTTACATCAGGCAGCTTTCATAGGACCTAGACTATCCCCCCACAAACCAACACCAGTCTTTTCTGCGCACTTTGTCCTCACTCATGCGTACCCGGGAAAGACTTCCCGGTCGGTCACCCATCGCTCCAAGCCAAGCACGCTTAACTTTGGAGTTTTTAGGAGATGGGCTTCCGGAAAAGAAGTTGCAACTTATTGGTATGAGTATTCTATTAATCCTATTAAGCCCTGAGCCGAGATGTTACAGAGTGGGCGCGAGCGAAGCGGAGCGTGCGGCAGCGGCGGTTGCGCTCGGCGGCGTCGCGCGGAGGGGGGAAAGAAGGCGCTGACGCGCGGGCCCGGTCTGCCAGGGAGAGAAAGGGGAGGGCGAGAGCGGCTGGCGGGCGTGCGCAAGCAGGCCGGCCTGCTGGGCCGCGCGGGAGAAAGAGAGAGGAGCAGGGAGGCCCAGCGCGGGGGAAAGGAGAAGGGAGGGAGCGCCGGCGGGCTTGGGCCGCCAGGCCGCTTGGGCCGGATGCAAGGGAAAGAGAGAGAGAAAGGGAATAACTCCTTTTCCTTTTATTTTCAACACATTTCAAACCATTTTCTAAATGAATTTGAATCCATATCAAATTTTGGCAAAAACCAATCACTTCAATAAATATGATGCACCAGCATGAATGCTAAAACATGTTGCCACCTTTATTTTAATTCACTAAAATTATTTAACCCCTAGGTTAAATGCTCACAAAATCATAACTAAATCATTTTCACCTATTTTATTTTGGAGAAATTTTTAGGGTGTTACATTAAGAGGATAAAGATACTTACGTGGATACCTGGGGATGCCTTCCCCCAAGCTGAACGTTGACGTAGTCGTTCGATCTTGCAATGTAGGAGACTGGCAGTGGATATGTCCTTCCTCGATTAGAGCTTTGATTGATGTTGATGTGTGTTGAGACAGTGCTCCAACAGTGGATGGAGCATTCACTTGCTTGTCAGCTTTTCTTGGCCTTTTAATTTTAAATCCTATGAAACTCAAATAGACAACAAAACTTGTGGAACAAATTAAGCATTAGTGGTTGGCCACTCAAGCCTTAGTTGTCTGGAATTTCAGTAAGATCTCTTTCTCAATATTTTTATATTTTATATTTTTCTGATGCAAGAGAAAATACACAGGATGAATGCATGCATATTTATTTTTATTATTTTTATGCCACCACGATGAACATTCCCGTCGGTTTTTACACACCATAGAATTATTCACATGGGGCTTCATAGTTTATGATGTAGTGTAACAAATGCAATATTTTTATTTTCTTTTCTAATGCAATGCAGAAATAAAAATATTTGTGAATTAAATATGATGATGCAATAAATGACTAAGAATTAAATATGAGATATATGCAGAAAAGTAAATATGAGGATAACTACCTGTTTTTACCTTTTGGCGAAGGTTCGGATATTTAGGTCCGACGAACCGGATCTTCCCTTGGTTCAGACCTCCCAAGGTATATCAGACGTTTAGAAAGTTGTTATTGATTGTACCTCTTAGGTGCAGACATTTTCTCCCATACTTTCTTGGTCCGAGTCTTCACTTCCTGTGGTTCACTGTCTTGAGGTTTCTCTCCTTTCTTTTCTGGGACAGTGTCAATTACTTCTTCTTCATGATTGGCCTCTCTATTCTTGATTGTTTGTCTTCTTTGGCTTGAGAGCGGCGTCTTTCACTTCTATTCTTCTTAGGTGCTTCATTGGGCATGTAGCTGATGAAGTTGTATCATGCCTTTTCTCCAGGAAAGTGCAAAATGAATTTCTTCTTGTAAATGATTGTACTTGTAGCGTAGAGGAATGGTCTTCCTAGGATGAGGTGGACATCATCGTCTTCTCCCATGTCGAGGGTCAAGAAGTCTGTGGAGACTTCATGACCTCTAATTCTGACTACGACGTCTTCCATCATTCCTTCTTGTTTATGCCTCTTGATATGGTGTCACTCTTATTCTTCGTTCGTCCAGCAGTTTAAAGTGAAGCATTAATTATGGAAGCTGACACTGTAGAATTTGGGAGTGATAAACTTCTCCATGTTTTGCTCAAGAGTGCGTCCTTCTCATAAAGACAAGGTAGAGATCAAGTGCATGGGCTCTGTTGGTGGAAAAATGCGGATACATGGGTGTATGCCGAGTCTCTAAGTGATGAGTGATTGTCAACGGGTTTGATGCGCATGTTCTTTGGCTTGTGTTGTGCAGGTGTCGAGCACGGAGACAGTGATCGAGGGCAAGGTGAAGGTCAAGTTGAGACGTGCCGTGCCGATGGACTGGGTGCGATGAAGGATGGGCGTGCCGTGCGGCGGACGTGCCATGCCGATGGATCGAGCAGTGAAGGGCGGACGTGAGGCTTGGACTGAGGGACCGGAGTGCCTGAGGATCAGCTGTGGTGGCTGGCAGCCTGGGACAGCGACGAGCAGAGACTTGCGGGGCACGGTGTTGCTCGGGTCGAGGACCTGGGGACACATGTCGGTGGACGGGGTGCACGGGCGGTGCATCCCCTCTACAGCTCCGGTTTGGTGGTTGAGCCAGGGAAAAACCACCGGGTGGACGGTTTCCGAGTTTGGGCCTCAAAACTCGGGTGCTCGGTTTCCAGGTTGAGCCACAAAACCTGGGCGCGGACGGTTTCCGAGTTTGGCCACAAAACTCGGGCGATGGGCCGGTTTCCGAGTTTGGGCCTCAAAACTCGGGCGCTGCGGGTTTCTGAGTTTGGGCCACAAAACTCAGGCTGGTGGGCTGGTTTCCCGGTTTGGGCCTCAAAACCGGGGGTTGCTGGAAAAGGCTGGTTTTCCGGTTTGGGCCACAAAACCGGGGGTGCAGAGCGAGGACGGCACGTGGCGGCAATCGGAAGGTTGCGTGGAGGCAACGCGGACGAGTTGTGCGGGCGTGGCCGTTGGATCTACCTACCACTTGAGTTGGTCCAGAATAACCTTAGGGTTTAGCTGGTTCGCTCTGTAATTAGAATAGAGAGGGGTAGAGTAGGAAATAGACTTAGACTAGAATAGGATAAGTAGTCAGGGGAGACACCCTCCTCCCACATCTCAGTTTTAGCCATCTCATTTGCTTCCTGCACTTAGGGTTTCCTGCTCTCCCATCCCCTGCTGTAGCTGAGATCCGCAGAGAGACTTGCAACTCTGTGTACTATTGATTTTGAGGAAAGGAGGCCGTAACCTCCTTGTCGTAGCGTGTGTTTGCGCTTCGGCTTGCAATTCGTGGGTGTGATTCGTGTTTTGTTCGTGTTCTTCGCGGAATCCTTTTTCCCCACGATTTTCCTGTCGCTTGATCTCTTTGCTCGGTTCATCTTTTGCAATTCCGTTTGAACTGGTTTGTTCTAGATCGTGAGGCACTTCTTTCCACCGAAGGAATCATCCTCTAACCTCACGGTCTAGGAGATCGATCGATTTTTCGTTTCGGGTCAAGTTTTCTCCCTTCCCCCGAAATTCTTCGATTCATCGATTTGGAGATAGGTTCGAGCCATGATCTCTTAGAGATAGCTCACTATACTCTTTGTGACTCTTCTCACCAAGTTTTGATCCCTAGAGGATTTGTTTTGGGTGAGATCGAGTCGAATCGGTGAACGAACAGCCTGAATCGGGGTGACCGGACGCTGCCTGTTCAACGACCGGACGCTGTCAGTGAGTCCGGTCGATGAACACCTTCGCTGTGTTCGGTTCGTGACTTGACCGGACGCACCTTTCGCTAAGTGACCGGACTCGCTCATTGTACTGTTCACTTGGCTTGTATTTTGTGACCGGACGCACTGCTCTCGACCGGACGCTTGTCTCTGGTGAGTCCGGTCAGAAACAGTAAGCTCCGAAGACTGTTTTTGCACGACCGGACACGTCCGGTGGTCAGCGACCGGACGCAGGCAGAGTCCGGTCAGTGCTGGTTCGACGCGTTTTAATCCGCAGTTTGTTCGTTCGTCTTTCGATTCGAGATTCGTTTGTTGCGTTGGATTCCTAACTTCGTGCTCTACAAAATTTGGGCTTCCCGCTCTACAAAATAGCCTGAATCCCCCTCGCGTTGCTCGGGGGAGGTTGAGGTTACTCAAAACCCATCCCGTCACTAGTTGACTTGCGTGAACTTGGGTGAGGAAGTTTTTGTGGTGCCTCGCTGTGATCCCAGGGATCATCCACCCTCTTCCAAGGGTCGTGGGCATCACGTTTTTGGTAGTAGCTCTTGGGGATTGATTTTGGGACACTTGGCCAAAGTTTCGAGAGAGATTTTATTGGCTCCCATTCACCCCCCCTCTGGTCGCCTTGCTTTTTGCATTCTCGGTCCTTCAAAAAACACCAACAGAACCAAAAGTTTTGTTTATTCCCCTCTAACCTTAGGCACATTGCACAAGACAAACTTGTTGTTTATGTGTTCTATTCAATCTTAACATGAGTGATAGGATGAGAGGATGAGCATGAAAGTAGCATCTTAAAATATTTAACAGATCAAATTACTTAACCCAAGGAAGGATAATCTATGCATAAAGGGTCGATCTTTTCATAATTGAGATATATCATCTTCCAAAGGTTAGATGCACAATATTTTAGCTCATTTAGTTAAGACAGTGAGATTCAAGAGAGTAAAGCTATGAACAAGGATCAAAGGACTAAATATGTTGAGTTGATTAGGTTGGATCAAGTGAGGTGCAACTTAAACATGTTTAGTTCTTTATTTATGTTCATACTAGAATCAAGAAGAAGCTTTTAAAGTGATGGTTACTTACCTTGAAATGTTACTTTGTCATTGGAAAGTGATTGTGCTGAACCACCTTGTGGAAGCTCCTCTTGTCTAGCTGGTTGTTGTTTATGAATGGCTTGTCTTCTCTTGTTTGTCTCACAGTGTGATTGAGAGGAGGAAGATCACAGTGGAATCATCTTTATAGGTACTGACCTTCCTTCTCTTGTGTCGACTTATCATTGAAGGTGCATTGTTCCTCGAGTATGCTTCCTAGGATCCTCTCTCTTTCTTGTATTAATTCTGTACTATGAGGATGTAGGGACAGTTCCGCGTTCTTCTCTTGTCAACCTTTCTTGTTTTCCTTTAATCATTGGGTTGGCAAGAGACTTGAATTTAGAGCTGCTACTCGAGTGCCTCCATGAGAGTCTTTTGTCTTGTAATGTCACAACTGAGACTTGTCCTCTCAACAGTGTCTAGATGATGGAGATCTTATCGGCTGTTCTTCTTGATTTGCTAGCTCGGGTAATCTCTTCATCTTCTAACTCTTGTGGTGCAGTGGCTTCATCCTACATGATGCCCTCCTCAATTCTTGGCAGTTGGTTCTCCCTTCGATGTCTTCTCTTGGTTCTCTTTGGCTGCACATAAGTGATGTAGATGTTGAAGGTGTAGCGAAAGATCCAAAAGTTGACTTCTCCAGGTCTGATAAAGATGATAACATTGATGGTGTTTAAGAACAATCTTCCAAGAATGAGTGGTGGATCATATTCGTCTTCTCGACTGGGACAACATCTAGTGGTTTGTACTGATCAAAGTGATAGGTATGAGATCAATATGTCTTGAAGCTGGTTTCTCCTTCCTCCCTTTGATTGTCAAACACATCTAGACAACGGAATTGTCTCTCCCAGGCTGGCTTGTGATGTAGATGGACTCCCAACAACATGTTCATGTGTTTGACTTGTAGATCTTGCTATTGTTGTAGTGGTACCATCTTGTCTCCCAAGCTAGCTCTTGATTAGAAAAGAGGATAACTTCCCACTTCTTGTCTTGATGTCTTGGGCAATGATGGTTGCAGGCATATGTTGTCTCATACGAGGTAAGTTGCATCCTGTTTGTCATCAGCGCCCAAGCAAGACTCAAAGCTAGGCTAGCACCTTTTGTGATCTGAGAGTAGGTTTGTGAGTCTATGGTTTGAGTTTTGGATCTTCAATGTTCACACCAAACCATGGATGAGCAAAATTTCTCTCCTGCATAATGTTAGTGGACATATACCCAAAGGATTGCAAGAATTTTAAGCATGGGTTGTTATCCATAACTTATGTATTTTGCATCTATGCTAATAAAAAGATGTTTTGAGGATTGTTTTAGCATAGACTATTATGTGTTGGCTGCACTTTAACATGATTCAAGACAAAAGATAACTTGTAGTAGAAGACAAGATAAATAAACTTTGATACTCACAGTTCTTTCATCCATGATGAATGAGCTGAGTCTTCATTGTGCAAAGTTGTTGAAGTTCATGTGTCTCTTCATCTCCAGCGTGAGTTCATCTCCGGACTTTCCCAAATTGATATTGAAAGTTTCCCTGCAGGGGTTAGTCCAACAAAATATCCAACATCCACTATAGCATACTATCGGCTCAAAAATCAACCTAGACACCATGTCTAATTTGATCTTGGAAGGCATTTTAACTTAATTGCTTAAATTAAAAGCCTTTGAAAGCAAGATCACCACTCCTAAACTAGGCACCATGCTTAATTTAAGAGATGTATGAAAGTATTCCAAACCTAAACATATAATATAGCGAATGAGGGTAGCATGAAAGCATTATAGAGATTTATTCAGATGGTGATGAAAGAGTATGATTAGTATATGAGCATGTCCTAAAGGTAGGGACAACCAACATAGCAACATGGCAAGAGATGTTCTTAGAAAGTCTATTCCCCAAGCTTGGATTTTGCACAAATCAAGATTGGATGAATGTAATTCAATGTTGCATGATGATTGGTGGCACATACCTTGTGTTTGTTGTTCCTTCGTTCTTTTCTGCTCCAGATCTAGAAAGGTTAGTGACAAAATACCCGAAGGAATATTTTCATAATTATATTTCTATGCTCATTACAAGGACAGTGCAGCAGAAAGGTAGGCATAGCTCATAACCAGGTATTATGATGGGGTGTAAGGATTATACTGGTTATGGCTTGCTCATGGAGTAGTGATAGATAAGAGTGGAATTCAAAAACAACATTCATAAGAATGAAAACAAAAATAATGAAAAGACTGGGACAAAAAGGAAAAAGATAAAAGTATGATTACAAGGTTAAACTAAGACTTAAGTTGATCTACCGTTCCCCGGCAACGGCGCCAGAAATGCTTGTTGGTATAAATTAACGTACACTCTACTTTATCCGCAAGCGCACAGATAACATCTACCGATGTAGCACTTCACCAGAGTCACCCAGTTTTAATATCGAACCCAAAGGAACGGATAGTGTTAAGTCTCAAGTCTAACCCCTGAGTAGCTAACAAGGACGGAGAATCTAGAAGCATAGAGGGGATCACTAAGGTTGTCTAATTCCAATTTAAGAGTGATATGTTTATATTATTCTTAGTGGGGAAGTTGCCATAAAAGGTCACAAACAGAGTATGAGTCTTTTATGCAAATGTATAATCCTACCGAGCCTACACACGGGTAAGTGGACTATAGAAGAATCAACAAGGCTATAAGAGTCACCCTTGCGAACAACCACCACTACCGGCGTTATAGGAGGCATTTATGAGCTATCAAGTCTAAGCAGCACGCTTACACTATCCAACAACCCTAAATCTAGAATGACTAGAATTAAAGTACTCAAAAGAGAGTCACAAACCTTAAGAATAATAAGAACAATAGCTCAAACTTAAATATAGACGTTGATTACCGAAACAATCGCTGAAGCAAGTTGAAGATGAACTTGAATCCGCAGGTACAAGATGAAGAAGTTGATCCGACAGGCCGAAGCTCCTTCTTGATCTCTTCCTCTCTCTCTCTACTTGATAGCTGACTCCTGATTACAACTAGATGAACTAGATCTAATTCTAGATGAACTAGAAGAGATTCATCTAGAGGGACCTCTACTTCTAATTGAAACCCTAGTTTCTAATGTGGAGATGAATAATAAAGATGGAGATGCCTGGAGAGGGGGGTCTGGGTCTGGTTTTATAGCCCGGAGCATGGAACGTGAGCCCTTGGATCAAACCGACTTCAGGGACGGTGGAGATGCATCCTAGGAGGCGGTGGAGGAAGCTTGCAGAAGACGGAAGCCAGCGGGCCCGGGGGGAGACCGGTCGGTCCCACCTGGCAGGGTCCCGCGGTGCCCGACCTCCTGGTGTCTTCTGGTGTCCTCTAGAGTCTTCTAGAATATTCCTGACGTGCCGGTTGCGTTATCTCGCGTCGACTTCCTTCTAGGGGAAGCAATCAGTGCTGGTTTCCTGGTTTAGTCCCGGTAGAATCACAATTCACCAAAACTTGTGGAATATTATCAATTAAAACCCTAAACCTTTGTTGGTGATTGAATTCATGCCCTTTTTATATTTATTTATCCTTTAATTTTAATAGATAACCAGTGTCAACACTTAGCTTCGAGGAACTTCTAGCAAAGTATGAGAACTTAGCGAAAGCCAATGTCACCAATCGGCCAAAGAAGATCCAAACACCAAGATTGCCTCCAAAGCACAAATCTCAAGATCAGAATTGGCAAGGGAATAAATCTCAAACAGCAACAACACATTTCCCTTTTGAGCAACCAATTCCTATGTCATATGGATCGCAACCCACATATTTTCATCCTTATTCATCTTGGGGGTGGTTTGATCAAGGGGCACACATTACACTATATTCTGGGCCACAATATGCAGCTCCTAGACACTTAGAGAGGTCGTCATCTTACAAAGACCGTTTTGATCAAAATTGGTCCAGAGCCCAGCATAAGAAGAAAATGGTAAAACAGGTTTACCGTGTGAAATATGATGGTCGCAAAGATAAAAGTTCAGATCTGAATTCAATTATTGGAAAGTCGATTCCGGTGCTGAAAAATCTGACTATTGATGTCATAGAAGTAGGAGAATCATCTATTGATATTCTAGGTGCCAAATCTGAACAAAAGAATGTGAGAGTGCCTAAAATCAACAAAGATTTGTTGCTGTCCAAAACAGAAATGAAACTGGTATGCTCAATCAGTTTACTAAAGTGGCAAGAAAAGAAGTTGCAGATAAAGATGGCAATGGGGCGGGTCTGGACCCGAAACCCGCGGGTTTTAGACCCGGCGGGGCCGGGTCTAATTTTGGCCCCGCGGGTTTGCGGGTTCGGGGACCCGAAACGGGGCGGGTCGGGTTCGGGTTTTAGATTTTCCCCGCGGGTGCCCGTCGGGGACTCGAAATGTTGTTGTTGTATCGCAATATATGTCATATGTTGGTCGCACAAATATTTTCATTACTCAAAAAATTGTATTCAGCTCTCATATTCTTATTCCTGACTACTAAAATTACATTTTGGGTTCCTGATCTTGTATTTTGATTACTATTTGCATGGTACAAATATACTTATATAGTAAAAATATTAATTCTATAATGTTATTGTGTTGTCAAAACCCGGAGTTTGGGTCCCCGTCGGGTTTCGGGTCCCCATCGGGTTCGGGGGCGGGGGCAGATTCTGACCCGAATCGGGTTTCGGGTGCTGGGCGGGTTTTCTTGGTGGGTTTCGGGGGCGGGTCCGTGGATGCTCCACCCGCCCCAAACCTGACCCATTGCCATCTCTAGTTGCAGAAGCTTAGTGCAGAGAAGTTGAAAGAAAAGGGCTTGGTGTGGGTTCCTAAAGGAAGTATCCAAGTTCAGAGAGATGCTGCTCAAGCAAGTAGTGCGACAAAGGCAAAGGAGAAGAGAATAAGATTCAACAAGCAGTTGTCAAGCTGGAGATTTGCATCGAATCATCAAAATCAGTGGTTTTGGCATCATCCATGTTCTCTGCCTATGTCTATGCGAAATTCATCCCAAGGTATGCATAATTACCCCTTAGCCTCTTATTTCGATCATTGGTATAAATGTCTATATTATGGATTGCCAAATTATTTTGCTTACCAATGATCCAGAGCCGAATTGCTTTATTTCGGCTATGCATACTCACCTGGATGAATTCATATGGTCGATGCTTTGCTATCGCCCTTAGTGTAATAGTATAGCCGATGAATGCTTGCAACCATCGTGCTATTAGAAAGGCCCCATAGATTTCACTTTAATGGCATTAAGGCTCGGGGGGTATAATATATGTATTTCTTCTTCATGGGTGTGACAATATGGTTAATCGGCTTGCAAAAAGGGCCAAGGTGTTGGCATGATCGTTATTTCCCATAGTGGTGCTATGTGAGACATTGAGCCGATTAAGACTACATTTGCACCAAGATTCTAGTCGAATGTGAACTTTTCTTATTCGGCTTGGCCATATTGCGGTTCATGGAGTATGACATGTTGAAGCCTGTGGTGATTCATTACTAGTGGTACAACAAGTCACTCATATGTTTTATTCTTGACGAGTGTCTTGCCATCATTAAAACTCTTGCCGAATTTCGAATTCGGCACATTACAAGGCATGTCAATTTTAAGGCCAACATGTTAGCGTGATAAGCATCTGACTATGGCGTTAGTAGACACAATTTTCACATAAAGGAAAAGCCGATGCATCTAATTTTACGAACAGATTATAAAGATCAACTCAGTCGGCTTATCCGACCGACCATGTTGAATCTGATCCAACTCAGTCGGCTTGTCTTGTCGACCATGTTGAATCTGAGCCAACTCAGTCGGCTTGTCCGGCCGACCAGGTTGAGTCTGAACCAACTCAGTCGGTTTGTTCGGCCGACCAGGTTGGATCTAAATCAACTTGGTCGATTAGTCCAATCGACCAGGTTAAATCTGGACCAACTCAGTCGGTCTGCGCAGTCGGCCAGGTCGACTTTGAGCCGACTCATCAGTTTACCAAATTGACTTGGTCGGCTCTGGTATGGTTAGCCCAGTTGATTCATCCATAGAACTTTCAGATCGGTTCGAACTAATTCTTAACAAAAGCAAGACCGATTTGGAAGATTGGAGAACTCCCTTGTTGAAATATTTTCGTGATCCAAGCGCTGAAGTTGATGACAATGTTTGGTGGAGTGCATTTAAATATGTGACGTATAATAATAGCTCTATCAAAGGACTGTCGAAGATTCATTGCTTAAATGTTTGGGATCTTATCAAGCAAGACTGGCTATGGGAGTCATCCATGCACCTTGATTAAACTCATCAAAAGACAAAATTGAGATAATCCAAGGAGGTGACCTTGAACAAGCACCAAGTTGGAAAGTCTTGTATAGAGTAATCAAAGTGGTGTTCGGAAATTCATATTTGCTGGAGACGTTGTGAGGTGAAAGTCTCCCAAGAGCAATAAACGGGAGGTATTTGAAAAAATACTTTCCAAGTGTTTGGCAAGAAGCTTGAGCGCCTTCCAAACAATGGCCGATACATGTATCGCCCTTAAAGCAAAAATAATCAGAATATTTATCCTCAATTATCGAATAGCCGATGAGTTGGACATCGTTGTTATTCGGTTTGTTTTTAGGTTCTGCTAAAGATCCCCTAAAAACAGGGGGGCATATGTTGACACTCAAAAGTGTCTCAAGTGTATAATGGACTCCACCATCAAGTTTCTGTCGAGATAGCTGAGACCTCTTGGGAGGCTTCCGACCAGGTCTCTTGAGAGATTTCCGACCAGGTAAAACTGGTCAGAGGCGACAAGACGGCGACAGAGACCAGTTCCACTAAACCTGCATATACGTACAAGATGGAAATTGTATGTAGATGCCATAACCGAATAAACAAGTCCTATTTGGAGTTTTATTCGGTCAAAGAGTCCTATCCGGTTACGAGAAAACCAACCGCCCTATAAATATAAAGGGTGACAGCCGATTGAGATCCCATCTATCCAATCGACAAACCAATCTACTACAACTCTTTTACCCTCTTTTCCAACCTCATGCTGTTCATCCCTTGATCCGACGACCAAGGATGGCGCCTTAGGCTCGTCGGCCGACCTAGGGCAACCCGGCGACGTCCATGCCCTGACTGGGTCCCTTCCGGGCGAGAGCTTCGACGGTTCCTTTGCTAGTTTGCCCGAAAACTAGTCGTTCTTCGCCACGTAAGTGCGATAGCTATCCTTTGCCGGTTTGCTCGTAAACCTAGCCGTCCTTCATCACGTAAGTGTGACCTCCTCGCTGCGTTCTTCGGTCTGTAGCGACCCGGGCGTCCAAAGCCCTAGCTGGTGTGTGATCCGGAACACTTTCGGCGTCAACATATACATCACCAGCAGCAACCAGCGCCCAACAAGCCATGTGATACCATGGGTTCTTGCTCACTGAAGGGCATGTCGCATGCTTATGCTCACCTGCATAGGAACCATTTTGTTTATGAAAAGATAAATGCTTACTTGTTTACGTTGTTTACTCAAGAAGCATAAAAAACAAAAATAAATTGCATATAAACCTTGCTGCTTCATCTATGCAGCTCTCATCAATTCTATGAGCAAGTTAAGATATACAGGCAACAAAAACATTAATTTGTGATTACGAACTATGATTGTGAAACATACATCTCTACAACCGGCATCCAAAAGGAAAAAAAAACAAGAGCAAGACGCATGAAAGTACTCAAAACAATACAGACAACTTCTATGCATCCAAAATTTTCTATGCAACTAATTCCATGCATCCAAAAGATTAAAATTTCAATTTCTATGCATCTAAAAATTGACATTTCAATTTCTATACATCCAAAAAAAGATTTCAATTTCATTAATATTATAGCACAAAAAGGCAGCTTGGATTGTTGGTAAAAATCTGGAATGCAAGAAGAGTCTAAGGAGAACAATAATAGTAAGTAGAAGCTAGCAACAAACGGTCTAATTATTTTTTGCCGAAGACTTCAACTCATACATCCAAAATCTAATAATTTATAAACGAATCCTTTTCTATGCATAGAAAACATCCTCGTACAAGTACATCAGCCGTATAGAAATTTATTTGTAAAATTCATTTGAGCTAATATTAATGCAAAAATCACAACACCGAGGGCGAGTAGAAAAAATTATAATAAAGAGTATATATCAAAATAATTGTCTATGCATAGAAACTTATGCATGCAAACACAAAAGTATTCTTCAATAATGTATAAAACATTATATCAAGGATATGCATAAAACATCCGCTTCAGAATGTATAAGAAGTGTTATGGAATCACATAAAAAATCATCAGTATTAAACATGTTGACATGCACAAAAAGGCATGTGAAACCATGCTTGCTTGCATTGGTAGCTTTTTATTTTGCTCCAAACCCATCTTCCTTCAAGTCTGTGATTAGATCAAATCAAAATATCAAAATGCAGGGCATAGAAACTGTAGCTCAAGAATGATAAAAATTGGAAGCGATGGAGGACGCCCTTTGACAGTGGCTAGCATAGAACTGTAGATCAAATAAAAAAATGAAACAGATCACAGAACCTCCATTTCTGTAACTAGCATAGAACTGTGCTCCAACGATATATAAAATTATGTAGAAGTGGACATATAATTGCTCCAACAATATATCAAAATGGGCTTTGATAATGTATAAAAATATGTTCCAACAATGTATAAAACACATACCTTGCTTCTCACTTAATCGGATGTATAAAACACTTTCAATTTTAGTCATATATATTAACAACGAGAAGTTTTAGAAGTAATTAGAAGTTACAGATGTAAGTAGAAGTTTTAGAAGTAGGTATGCATAAAAAAATTAAGATGCACATAAACATAACACATAATAAGAAAGCATAGAAATCCTGCTTGCCTAAACCTGCAGTGATACATTATACCATTAGATAATGCAAGCAACTTCCAGTACGCAGTTTGCCTAGACCTGCAGATGGTCAGACTTCGACTAGACCTGCAGATGCCAAATAAGCAACTTCCAATATGCAGTTCCAAATATTTTGCAAAAATAAATATTTCTACAGCTACTATTACAATAAAGTTTATTCAAACAGCTATACAACAAGATATAAGAGTTTCAGTTTAACTATATAGACCAGGTCAGCATTACAACCTAAAAGCTTATAGATCATTTAGATAAACCAAGGATATTACATACATCAATGTTCTCAACTTACTAATTTTATTGGCTGCTTGCACTAAATGAGCCTTTTAAAAAAAGGAAACAATGAGTCAAATATGCGGATACATGGGTGTATGCCGGATCTTGAGACGATGAGTGATTGTCAATTGAGATAATGTGCATGTTCTTTGGCTTGTGTTGTATTGGTGTTGAGCACGGATACGGTGATCAAAGGCAAGGTGAAGGTCAAGTAGAGACGTGTCGTGCCGATGGACCCGGAGCGGTGAAGGGCGGACGTGAGGCTTGGACTGATGGACCGGTGGCCTGAGGATCGGCCGTGGTGGCTGACAGCCTAAGACAGTGACAAGTGAAGACTTGCGGGTGGACGGGGTGCACGGGCGGTGCATCCCTTCTACAGCTCGGTTTGGTGGTTGAGCCATAGAAAAACCACCAAGTGGACGGTTTCCAGGTTTGGGCCTCAAAACCTGGGTGTGGCTGGTTTCCGAGTTTGGGCCACAAAACTCGGGCTCAGGACGGTTTCCAGGTTTGGGCCTCAAAATCTGGGCGTTGGTGGGTTTCTGAGTTTGGGCCACAAAACTCAGGCGACGAACGACATGTTTCCCGGTTTCGGCCTCAAAACCGGGGGATGGCCCAGGTTTCCCGGTTTCGGCCTCAAAACCGGGGGAGGTCCGTGAAAAGGACGAGCAGAGCGGTGGCGGCACGTGGCGGCAATTGGTGAGGTCGCGTCAAGGCGAAGCTACCAGTTGTGCGGGCGTGGCCGTCGGATCACCATCAACTTCGAGTTGGTCAGGAATACCCTTAGGGTTAGCCTGCTCGCTCATTAGCAGTAGGGGTAGAAGGGGAATAATTGTATTAGGCTATATAAGGAGAGGCAACCCCTCCCTCCAGACCATCTCAACCATTGCTATTTTCATTCTAGGGTTTCCTGCTCTCCCACATCCCTGCTATAGCTACTGAGATCCGTAGAGACGGTGAATCATACCTCTGTGTATTTGCTTTTTGAGGAAACGAGACCATAATCTCGTTGTCTCCTCGTGTGGAGGAGTTTCGGCTGGAAATTGAGATCAAATTCCGTTCTTGCTTGTGTGTTCTTCGCGTTTCTGTTTTTGGCCCTCACAGAGTTTTGCCTTGTTCTTTCTCTCCAGGAGTTGGTTTTCAATTTAGTTTGAACCACTTTGTGCACGAACGGGTCTGTGATCTTTTGACCGAAGGAATCGCACTCTATTCACTTGTGGGAACAGATCGGACAAGTTTCGTTTTGGGATCAACTTTTCTTGTTCTTCCCCCGAACTTCTTCGATTCATCGATTTGGAGATAGGTTCGAGCCATGATCTCTTAGGAGTAGCTCACTATCCTCCTTGTGACTCTTCTCTCCAAGATTGAACCCTAGAGGTTTCGTTTCGGGAGAGATCATGTCGAATCGGTGAACGAACTATGCAGTATCTTCAAGTTGTCACGATGTCTTTATGAGATTGATGAACGATAAGACATGGATCGAGGATGGCCAAATAAAGGCTAGAAAGATAAAGATTGATCTCAAGTTCTTTTTGCCTCGATACTTGAGACTCAAGGCTTGCTGTTGGTGATAGTAGCCGCTACCCCACTTAACAAAAGCTTTGCTCATCTTCAAAACTTGATCTTCAGCGTCTTCTTCGGAACACATAGATAGAGACGACACACAAGTAACACACCAAGAAAGACAAGCACACATCATAACAACGGCACTACACGTGCTTCAGTTCAACTGGTGGGCATCCTAAAGTGTGGATTATAGATGATGAAGGGCCATCGTGATTTTGAACAAGTTTTCAAAAATTTAGTAAAACAAATAAAATAATAAAAAAAATCAAGGATATCAGAAACCAATAGCTCAAAGGTAGCTATCAAGGAGAGGAAATAATGGGACAAGGATTGGGAAACAATTAATTCAAAGGACAAGGTGGTAGAACAAAAACATTTTATAACCAAATAAGATTTAAAAGGCGACCAGTGCTACTAGGCATACGTCCTACAGTCAACATTGCTCTGATACCAATCTGTAGCACCCGGTTTTAAAGAACAAAACCAGGTACGCTATATGTGTGCCCAGGAAGTCCACACATACAACCACAGAGGGAAAAGATATCAAAAACAGTGTTCTAGATATTGAAAACAACACTTACATCAAAGTTAAGCGGAACAGATACTAATCTTCTCTTCAGACTTCATTCTTCACAGGGACAGTTGACTGGGGGTAACATACGCCTAGCACTTCTGTCAGTATTCTGGAAACTCATCTGTGTCTTCACCACGCTTCCGCTTCGCGACTCTGACGGAGACTGAGGTGTGGGGGAAATAGCAAGGGTGAGCACATGTCGTACTCAGCAAATACAACATGGGGTTATGCAGCTCAAAAGGCTTGACACTGGTTTACTGCGGTTAGCATTTTTAGTTGGTCAAGATTTTAGCCTTAGATAATCATCAAGTTGTGCTTGCAAACCCGATTACACCACATGAATAATAATATGGCAACATCATCAGAATCACAAATATGATAGTAACGTGAACGAAAGTAAATTTCGTTTAAGTGGTTAGCCTGCAAGTTTTCCGAGCCGCTCGTGACCGTGAGCACGGCTGATATATCAGTTTTCATACTCTGCAGAGTTTGTACAACTTTACCCGTGAGCCATGATCCCCATATGTCAGGGGTTGCAAATCCCATATCACCTCTTCCAAGGAGGTGCGGCAGGGTACACTATGAAGTCTTTCGAGGTTCCCCTAACAAGATAGTGGCCACTAGGTTTCCAATCGGCAAGCAGATATAGGAACACCCCTTTCCGATGGCACATTCCTTCCCGGCTATACACATGAGACCAGGCGGCCGTCCTATACCCGAGTCGGCGAGCCCCTTTTGTGCCCTTTCGGGTAACCACCATCAAGCGAGGAGAGGTCCTCGAACCAACTAAAACCAGAGCCATGTAGCCCTCACGGTTGTACTGTATGTCCCAGCTTTTGCCCGCAGAAGATCATTTAAAGGGGGCCAAGAGCACGAAGACTCTCACGCCCGAGTTCACATTACCAAGAACAAGATAAGATCAGAAGTTGCACATATCATTAGTTAGATTATTAGATCTTAATTGAAGGTTTACAGCACTAGCAGTTCTACCCATATGCACATATCCCACGGTAACAAGGTACAGGTTGAACATCTAGGAAAAACCTATGGTTATCATCTTTGACACATGCACATGATTGATAGATTAAATGCATAGGTAACAAGGATGATCCCATGTATACTTGCCTGTTAAACTTGACCAATTCTCACATCTTCAGCTCTGGGTCATCAACTTCTGATCTTTAGCGCGCACAACCGATCGACGTCTACTCGTAGCAAGCATCACACATAGGCAACATACAAGCAAACAACAGAGAACTAAGAACAACATAACACGAGACAAAACAAGGTACTAAAAGAGAGCTCGCACTACGGTCGCGGGATCGCACGGAACGACTGAAAGACACGTCTACCGGAAATTTTATATTATAAAAAGAAAAACTACCGGCTTGCTTTATTTTAATTAAATAAGATCATGATAAAATATTAATTCAGATTAGAGAACAACATATTTTAATTTTAAAGCCGGATTAGACTAATCATATTTTATTCATAAACAATTTTATAATATTAATTAAACCATTTAAACATTTGTAATTTTAGAAAACATAGATCATATAAGAGCAACTAATCAAATCATGATATATGTTTCGTGTTTAAACTAATCAAATTATAAATTAAAAAAAACATATTTTTGCTAGTGATTAATCATATTAACATTTATGTATAAAATTTCGAAATATAAAACCTACGCTGATTTTAATTATAAATTGGTTGTAGGTTTATTAATCAATTTAATAATTAACTTTATATGTAAAATCATGTGCCATGAAAGGCGTTAACACTACTGCGTAGATCACGACGACACGAAACTAATGTAACTGAAACGGACTAAAACGGAGATTAGATGATTAAACGATGGAAATAAACGCTGAATGGCAAAAGTGTAATTATCTCATCTTGTACCTTGCCTCTCCCTCGACTAGTCTGCCGTACAGGGGGTTGTAGGTGGCCGTGGCCATGGCCATGGGCAGCTGCTACACCGACGGTCAAGGGAGGAGGGGCTCGGCCAGGCCGGATGGCGGCGGCACCAGCAGGGTGCAGCGCGCCTGGCCCCAGGGCCTGCCGTGGCCCGGGCTGCAGGAGGCGCCCAGCCAGGGCCCTGCACACGACGTGCTTGCCCGTGCGGCCGGCCACCTGCGCCGGCAATGGCGGCGTGCAGAGGCGCACGGGCCGCGGGGTGGGGCTGGGCCCGCAGGTCGGTGGCGCTCCCAGGAGCCGGGATGGCCTGAGGCACGTGACCGGACAAGAACAGCGAAGCGTTAGGCCATGGTGGTTCGCCGGAAACTTCACCGGAAATAAAGAAACAAAGGGGAAACGATTAAATGGTTATGGATTCATAAAAGAAGGACACCACGGCGTAGAGAACGAAGAGAGCAACCTCGTGGTGGTGACGGCTTTCGCCGGAACACGACGATTTGATCGGAAAGGCTCGCCGGAGAGTTCGCCGGAGAAGAGCACATACGAAACTTCAGCTTTAGATCTAGAATGATAGGAGTGGCGGCTCGCGAAACGAGCCGTACTTCTGGAATCAGGGCGTCGAGATGAACACCGGCATATATATAGTGTTAGGGTTTGGATAAGATGGAAAAACGAGATATTTTATTATTTTCGGAATTAATTAATTTCGGGATTAAAATAATTCTAGAAAAGTCCAGAATTGTTGTTTAAGCCACGAAAAATAATCCGATGGCTCCGAAAATTCTAGGAAAATTCTCAGAGACACTTTGAAATATAATGAACCCAAATAAAGTATTTGGAGCTCATGAAAAGATATTTTGGAGCATCTAAAAATTAGATTATGCTTGCAGAAATATCGGAAACTGTTCCGGAAAAGGCCACAAAAATAACCGAGAAGTTTGTAGCGATATGATGATGGATGATGGACTTAAAGAAGTGATTTGAGATATAAGAAAAAGAATCTTAGAAAGGTCCAACAAGAGGATAGAGATGGAAACGATAAATTTGATTTCGAAAGAAGACAGAAACGGACTGGATATAGAAAGACGGCGTACCAAACGTGTTTTAAAACTCTACCGACTCACAACACAAGGTCAAACAGCAACCAACCATCACATCAAACATAACCCATCAAATTAGTTTAGGAAAATTTTGAAAATTCTTGTTTTACTACGACTAAAGTGGCGCTAGCTCGGACTAAACTTGTCAAATTTTATTCAAATATTAAAATTATTTATTTTATTTAATGTTTTCTACTCACAACCCAAAATCAAAAATTTTGGGGTGTGACACATTGCAACCACCTACAATCAAAGATCATTTTCAATCAAAGGTCACTATTAATAATGACTTAATGGAGGTGGTTATCCTGCTCGTCTCAGTTGATATATTAACAAAGACGGGCAACAGAGACAGTTGTCCTTACCGCGCCCGCCTCCATTAATAAATTAACTGAGGCGGCCGTGTTTAGGAAATCAACTCTTTTGAAACTTTAACAGAGGTGAGTTTTTGTTACGAGCCCGACCATCTCGGTTAATGTTTTTTAATTTTAAAAATAATAATAATAATAAAGAATAGGTAAATTTATTTGAATTTAAAACGAACTTTAGTTTTAGTAGATCAAACACAAAACACGTATACAAATAAATCAATAACAAAATAATTTATTCTGCAGTCAGACCACCATACCACCTGTCATGCGCAAGCCATTAACCACCACCAGGAAGCAGCCTTGTAATTGCAAGCCGAGCTGCCTAAGAACACTAACTATTGATAGTTTCTATATCCTAGGATAATATATCAAAAAAACTATCACTTCACAATGCAGATTTTCTATACTAGGATCTATCAAATTATTCATCTCGTTTCCCTGAGATCTGCTTGCTTCCGTTTTCTTCACCCTCGGTCTCGTCGACGACCCCATAACACGGCAGCACGTTAGTTGCTGGCTTGCTGCGGACGAGCTCTATGGCATTTGCGGCATCCACGGCGTTGAGTAGTGAGGATGACATAGCAGCGACGGGCTGTTTGCAACAGATTTTGGCTTGAGTATGGGACTAGAGTGACACAATCCAAAGTGCTACTTCGTGAAACCAGTTTAGAATCAACACCAACTGATCTGAATTAAGGATCGACAATTCCCATCGCGCCTAGATCGACAATACGTTGAGTTGTTCATTCCCTGAAAGCTTTGGTTAAGATCAACGGCTCAAGACTGGTACTCATGATGTTCGTGCCCAGAGAGGAGATCAGAAACGTCGGGCTTCGTGAAAAAAAAAGAAAATACGGAGTCCAATTCAGCTATTATAGTAAAAGTCTCATTTTGTTTCTGGTTTTGTAACTAGAATTCGTATTAGAACAAGACTCAAGTAAATATCAACCCCGGCTATTGTAAGAAAGACAATCAATCAATCAAATACAATCGTCTTCACATCAACCTTAGGAGTAGGAGCAACGTACATTTGACGAGTTCTTCATCGAGTTAGGCTACAACAGCTTCGTCTGATCTCTAGCTTGTTGTAAGTACCGTCATGACTTATGTTTAGCATTATAAGGCTGCAACGGCCTCGTCCGATCTCTTATAATGCTTAAGCATGAGTTAGTTATTGTTGATCGTGCATTAAGCAATCTTTTGCTTAACGTGTTATCAATAGTTATCGAATCTGCCCAAAACATCAAAGTTTGCTCTGCCGTTCTGGGTAGGTTTAGTTATCAGTTTTGTTATAATCAATGTTGATTAATTATAACATTATCTTCTGGCTAAGTTTAAAGTAGATTGGTCTTAAATCCTTTTTCTTATTCGTTTTTAAGCTCTTTTATGCCTATACTTGTACATGATGATTAAACCTGATAGATCGATTGTTTTACTTCAAACTTATGCCTTACATGATATGTGTTTAGAGGTATGACTAGATTTATGCTTAGAGTCTTTCATTCTCTTCTAGAAGTCCTATTATGACTGTAATGTTTTGATCCGATCCCCATTGTTAGGATTCTGGATTCAGACGTCGTCGGTTGACAGACTCTAACTATGACGATAGGCATACACTCTGTTCGTTTTCCATGTCAACATCGGCTAAATTGTCGATCGCTCATGCTATGACAAATACAACGCGTGTTTCTGATACCTTTAAGCCTATTCAAGCATATTGCACGTAAGATATGATTTGAAACATAGACAGACTTATTAATCTCTTTTGAGGACTTTATTATGGCTGCAACGACCTTGTTCGATCTCCAGTGTTAGAGTTATTTAGATTTAGGCGGCGTCGGTTAACGGTGTTTATTGTGGAGAGTCATGTGCTATATGTGATTTGCATGAGTGGTTTAGATGGTTGAATATACATATATTGTAATCTTTATTTTTCACAAGATCTTGATATCTATGTACCTATTTTCATCCTGATTATACTCTGATATCAGGATTTGTTCTTTGAATACTCTGATCGGCTATTTTAAATTGAACTCTCATGCATATTAGAAACTACCGCTTCTTTGAGATTTACCAGATTGCACAGGTTATCGACTACCTAGTCGATGTCCCTTGAGATTGGTTGTTCAGGACGCACATTTGAAAGTGTCTGGAGCAACACCGACATGTTCCGTCTTAAGTTACTGATCAACTTTGTCTCTTGTCAATTACAGGATCAAATTGAATGCCACGCTTAGGGCCGATCAAGCCAGAACCAGCCACTCCGCTTCGGTCTCTGACTGTAGTATGCTTGCCTGTGGATTTTCGCACCAACACACTTCTTGGCATGCTCGGTGGGACACCACAGATCGTCATCATAAAAACATGGCTCCACAGAATCAGTTTGGGAATGAAGATATTCTTCCAATCACTTTGAATGATATTCCTGAAAGTGATAAAGTTATTATCGAAAGAGCAGTTGAAGATCTCAAGAACAAATGCTTGTTGTCATATGGTAGGATTAGAGACAAGGTACAAAAGATGCGCTTCCCAAGAGTAGTGTTCCATGACCAATTTGATCAGACAGAAGAAGCTGAGAAGAAAGCTTTTGCTAAAGAGATCCATAAAATAGTTCATGAAGCCATGGCAAAACACAATGTTGTTTTTCTACAGACCTTTGGTAATATCATGAAGTCTTTATTTGTTGGGTTCCCTATTGATCAAATTGGACCAGTATACTTCAATATCCTGAGTCCAGAAACTAGTGAAGGAGCATCCCTTGACAGTAGTAATAGAGGGAGTGCTGAGGAAATAGCACAATAGCCAAACGGAGAAACAACAAGTGGTGTTAGTGTTACTGGTCAAACACCACATTTGGCTCAAAGAATGTCATTGACAATCAGTAGGATTACAAATACCATCAATCAGAATATTGGCAATACAATCCAAGGAGGGCTACATGGAGGTCAAATTTGCAATGGTGTTCCTGAGAATCGTCCAATTCCGAGTTACAGGGATTGGGGTATAGTTCAAAACACTAGGTACACTATACCACCCAATAATCCTCATGATGATCGCCTGCAGAAGATTGGTGATATGATGGAAAATCAGTTCGACCTCAAGAAGAATCAGATGTTTTCTTCTTACAGACATCTGTATCTTGAATATTTCAACCAAGTTGAGTTGCTTAATTACTTTAGAATTCCAGACTTCACCAAGTTTACAGGGCAAGACAATGTAAGCACTTTGGAACACATCAGCAGATATCTGGCTGAATTGGGAAGTGCAACATTCGAAGAGGCATTTAGATTTAGATTCTTCTCCTTGTTGTTATCTGGTTGTTTGCACCAGTTTTTGGCCTAGATGTGGGAACACGACGATGCAGTGAAATTCCCAATTGATGAAATCAACTCAGAGTCGGTATCGACTGATTTTGGGGATTCGACAATTTTTACTCGAGTCGACAATGTACTATGAGGATTGTTACTAGAAGACTCTGATCAAGATTGACAACCCAAGATCCACGCACCCCATGGAAGAGACCAGACACGTCGGGCTTCACCAAAGAAGGGAAAGGCGGAATCCAAGTTACCTATAATAGTAGAAATTAATATCATTTTTCTTTCTGGTTTTGTAACTGGAATTCGTATTAGAATAGGACTCAAGTTTAGGGTATAAATATCAACCCCGACTATTGTAATAGGGGATCCTATCAATCAAATACAACTGGCTTCATGCCAACCTTAGGAGTAGGAGTAACATAGATTCAACGAGTTCTTCATCGAGTTACGCTGCAATGACTTCGTCCGATCTCTAGCTTGTTGTGAGTACCATCATGACTTATGTTTAGCTTTGTAAGGCTGCAACGACCTTGTCTGGTCTCTTATAATGCTTGAGCATGAGTTAGTTATCGTTGATCGTACATCAAGTGATCTTTTCCTTAACGTTTATCAATAGTTATCGAATCTGCCTAGTGTTGGAAATATGCCCTAGAGGTAATCATAGAGATGATGATATTTCTATTGTATCCATGATTTATTATATGTTCATTGAATATCCATTAAAGACAACTAGTATTGATTGACAATTATGTGAATTGTCTGTGAAACTCTTTTACTTGTATGGTTATTCAATAGTTGTCCCTAATCGGAGTTCATGTGAGGACACATATGAATATTAGATCAGCACATGTATTAGTTGATGACTATGTTTCACAAGTCATAGACATGGAGATGTCAAACTAATAATGTGGGGACATGTATGACATGGGGCTGGACTGACCCAACGTGAGATGTTCTTATTATCTCTTTACACATCATGTACGTTATGTCCTTAGACCTGAGATTGTGGTATGTACTCAAGATATGAATCGACTTACTTAGGGACTATCAAACGCTACTTCGTAACAGGGTAGTTATAAAGATAGTCTTCGGGTTTGTCAGGAAGTATGCTGTGAGACATAGACGATCAAGATGGGATTTGCCCCTCTCCGTGAGAGTGAGATATCACTGGACCACTCAAATGATTAGATCATAAAATGCATGGCCGTGCTTAGGTTAAGTGTTAACCTATGAGTTGGACCAAATATTGTGTGGCAAGGGAATTACGTGTATGTGATCGTGGTGGTTCGTCAGATATGATCTTCGCGTATACATAGGAGTTGACACGTCTTGCTAGAGGCCGCTGTCAACTATCGGGCGAGTAGGAGTACTCGGGCCGTGTCTATGTGTGCGTGAACCCATAGGGTCGCACGCTTAAGGGGCTGGAAGCCTGATTCGAGTTGGACTCGAGTCAGACCGGGATTAGGGTTTGCTAATGGGCCTCCAGTCGGTGGGCTCATTAGGGACGCCTATATAAAGAGGGGTGGGGCGACCAGGGTTATGACCACGTCAATTTTGACAGCCGTCGCCCACCCCACGCCCGCGCCTATTGCTCCTCGCAGACCTAGCAGTCTGGAGGCGTGACGCTTCCTCCCTGTACGTGTGGGATACCTCGGAGGTGCTGCATCTGGAGCACTAGGACGAACCGCACGTGGAGACGTGAAGGTCGGACGTGAACATCTACACGGCATCGTTGCGACGCGCACGTCTACACCGAGACGTCTTCCGCTGCATCTGCGCGTCTAGTGGTAATCTCGTGATCTATAACTAGCAGTAGTTCCTGGTTTATGGGGTTGAAAATTTTTGTTTTTCAGCTAGCGTAGCATCCCCATAACCCTACAGTGGTATCGGAGCCGTTACTGTCTCGTTATAGATTCGGTTGTGTGCATATAGAGATATGCACGGTTGTAGATCAGTTTCTGATCTTGATTCGCCATCTTGCCCTAATTGTCATATAACGATCTACTCCTATTGGTCGGAATTCCGCCATCGGAGTTAAGTGATACGTGTAAATCCAATCATGGAAGTATGGAGATCAATCAGATTGATCGAATCGAATCTAGGTCAAGAGCTGGGTGCATGAGATGTATCGCGGCATATGCAAAAGAGCGTCGTTCGGTAAAACGGTCGTAACTTTTGCATACGACCTCGGATTGAGATGATCTTTAAACGAAAATCAATCTATAGAAAATTTTACATCCAACTTTCACCCGCTTTAGCCAATTTCATCAAATTTAGATTTGCGAAAAGAGGCCGGGAAAAATTATGTTTTCTGCGATTCAAGATTAGACGTCGGGAACGTTTAACTCTGTTTTGCAGGGTTTGATGACTGGTATAGCCCTTATGTGTATGTGATGCATGTATGTATTTATTCATGGCTTGCACGTCATGTAACATGACAATATGGCAGGAGCCACATAGATATTGTCATCAATTTGATGTAATGGCCTGCATGCCAAATTGTGATGATCCTACTCGCGACTATGTAATTGTTTTAATTACGCTAGTTGTAGCTAGTCTTGGTGGATTCATCACTAGAGGATGGCGTGCATGTACCATGTTGATAGAGATCATCATGGTGAACAGATTGGAAGAGATGGAGATCTCCAAAGAGACACTGGGCTATACCAAGTCATATTTGTGTTGATGCTATTCTCTTATTATGTTCTACTTTCACATGCGATTCATGTTTATTGTCTACATGCGGTAGTGAAAGTGTAGAACGATCCCTCAGTAATGTTCAAGTCATATGCTTCCCCAAACCTTGCACTGTCATATGTCTTGTACAATCGGTGGTGCGCCTATGAAATTAGGGTATCTCTGATTTTCCTTGACTAGACAGGTTCGTATCGGATACTTACTGCAGAAGGGTTGGTTGCTTGAACAGGGTCATCCTAACGGTTAGGGACCTTGAAGCATAAGGAGTTGAGCACACATAGAGATGTTGGCCAACAACAAGAGTCATATGTGATATGATTAGCAAAGAGTTGCTTACCGATCTACCATGTCCACTAGCGGTGATGCTAAAGCTCACTAGTAGACTTGTTAGTTTGGGTCTTGAATCATTGAGATTCAATAGAGGGATATTGATCTCAGTGGGAGTAGATTTTATTAAAGTGTTAATATCATTTACTCTGTCTTGGATACATTGTCTTAGTATTTTGCATTTACTTTTGTTGTAGATCAATGGCACCTAGCAATCCACCATTTACTTTACGTTCAATCCTTGAGAAAGATAAATTGAATGGAACAAACTATGCAGATTGGATCCGCAACCTGAGAATAGTTCTCAGGGCTGAGAAAAAGGAAGATATTCTAGACACCCCACTACCAGAGGAACCTGCTGATAATGCACCTGCTACTGAGAAAACTGCTTACAAGAAAGCATGTGATGCTGATCTTGAAGTGGGATGCCTGATGCTTGCTAGCATGGAACCAGATCTGCAGATGCAGTTTGATAATAACCATACAGCCTACGATATGATCGTAGCGCTAGATGAGATGTTCCAGACTCAGGCTAGAACCGAAAGGTTCAATGTTTCTAAGTCTCTTGCTGAGACTAAGTTAGCAGAGGGTGCAGCAGTTGGACCACATGTAATCAAGATGGTTGGTTACACTCAGAGGTTGGAGAAGCTAGGCTTCCCAATTGGTCCAGAACTGGCTACTGATTTCATTCTCTCTTCTCTCCCACCTAGC
Source organism: Coix lacryma-jobi var. lacryma-jobi (assembly GCA_009763385.1). Lineage (NCBI taxonomy): Eukaryota > Viridiplantae > Streptophyta > Magnoliopsida > Poales > Poaceae > Coix > Coix lacryma-jobi. The sequence goes on from CM019830.1 coordinate 126,880,187, forward strand.
TATGGGAACTTCATCTCGAACTACCATATGCATGGTGCGGAGAGGGGCTTGAATGAGCTATGTGGCATGCTTAAGACAGCAGAGGCAGACATCAAGAAAGGTGCTGGCAGTAGCCATGTGATGACAATCCAAAACAAGCCTAACTTTAAAAGGAAAGGCAACTTTTGGAAGAATAGGAAGGGCAAGGGCAAGGCCAAAGATGTGATCTCTAAGCCAAACCCTCCTGCGCCTGACGCTGCTGGACCAACTGTTGATTCTGAGTGCTTCCACTGTAAGGGGAAAGGTCACTGGAAAAGAAACTGCAAGGTGTACTTAGCATCCTTGATGAAGGATGGCGGTGGTAAAGGTACTCCCGCTGCTCATACACTTGTTGTTTATATTACAGATATTTTCCTCGCTAACTCTTATATTAATTCTTGGGTATTTGATACCGGCTCGGTTGCTCATATTTGCAATACGATGCAGGGAATGATAAGAGATAGAAGCGTTGGAAAAGGGGAGGTTGATTTCCGCGTGGGCAATAATGCAAGAGTTGCTGCGCTGAACGTCGGGACGATGCAACTCCACCTCCCATCAGGATTTATTTTGGAATTAAATAATTGTTATTTTGTTCCAAGTTTAAGTCAAAACATTGTGTCACCTTCATGTTTGATGAAGGATGGCTATTCATTTGCGAGTAAAGACAATGGTTGTGTAATCTCTAAGAATGATATGTTTGTGGCTTTTGCATCCATTGTGAATGGGTTGTTTATTTTAAATCTTGATGATGCACCTATATCCATCTGTAATATTACTGCTAAAAGGCCTCGGCTTAATGAGTTAAGCCCTACCTATATGTGGCATTGTCGTTTGGGTCATATAAGTGAGAATCACATGAAGAAGCTCAATGTTGATGGGTTTCTAACTTCGTTTGATTTTGAATCATACGAGACATGCGAAGCTTGTTTGCTAGGCAAGATGACCAAGTCGCCTTTCATAGGTTTTCCTGAGAGGGCATCTGACTTGTTGGAACTTGTATATACTGATGTATGCGGACCAATGAGTACGACAGCTAGAGGCGGATTCCAATACTTCATAACCTTCACTGATGATTTTAGCAGATATGGCTATGTCTATCTGATGAAGCATAAATCTGAAACATTTGAAAAGTTCAAAGAATTTCAGAATGAGGTGGAGAATCAACGTGGCAAGAAAATTAAGGCCTTGCGATCTGATCGTGGAGGTGAATATTTGAGCCACGAGTTTAGCAATCATCTTAAGAGTTGTGGAATTGTTCCATAGCTTATGCCACCTGGAATGCCTCAGCAAAACGGCGTGTCCGAGCGACGTAATCGAACTTTGTTAGACATGGTTCGGTCTATGATGAGCCAGTCAGACCTTCCTTTATCATTTTGGGGATACGCTCTAGAAACAGCCGCTTTCACATTAAATAGGGTACCATCTAAGTCCGTAGTTAAGACACCATATGAGATATGGACTGGTAAGAGTCCCAGTTTGTCTTTTCTAAAGATTTGGGGTTGTGAAGTTTATGTCAAACGACTTATATCAGATAAACTAACACCCAAGTCGGACAAGTGCTTTTTCGTGGGATACCCAAAGGAAACTTTAGGGTATTACTTCTACAACCGCTCAGAGGACAAAGTGTTTGTTGCTCGAAATGGTGTTTTCTTAGAGAAAGAGTTTCTCAAAAGAGACAAAAGAGGGCAGAAGGTGTATCTTGAAGAAGTTCAGGATGAGCCAACAGGGATTGATTCCACGAGTGATGCTAATGTAGCAGAACAAGTTGAGCTACCTGTGGCAACAGACACCCCACCCCAACCACGAAGGTCGGCAAGAATCCGTGAGTTGCGTGGGGATGTGTTATTGTTAGACGATGACGAACCTGCAACTTATGCCGAGGCAATGATGGACCTTGATTTCGAGAAATGGCATAGTGCCATGAGATCCGAGATAGATTCCATGGGAGCCAATCAAGTTTGGAACTTGGTTGACCCGCCTGATGGGGTAAGACCCATAGAGTGCAAATGGATATATAAAAGGAAAAAGGATATGGATGGAAACGTCCAAGTTTATAAAGCTCGATTTGTTGCAAAAGGTTTTCGGCAAGTTCAAGGAGTTGACTACAACGAGACTTTCTCGCTGGTAGCGATGCTTAAATCTATCCGGATCATTCTAGCAATTGTTGCCTATTATGACTATGAGATATGGCAGATGGATGTTAAAACAGCCTTTCTAAATGGAAATTTGGAAGAGGACGTGTATATGATACAGCCCGAAGGTTTTGTTGATCCTAGCAATGTTGGAAAAATATGCAAGCTTAAGAAATCTATTTATGGATTAAAACAAGCATCTCAGAGTTGGAATATTCGTTTTGATGAGGTGGTCAAAGGGTTTGGCTTCCGTCAAAGTGAAGAAGAACCTTGTGTTTACAAGAAGGAAAGTGGGAGCGCTGTTGTGTTTCTAATCTTGTATGTAGATGACATACTATTGATTGGGAATGATATTCCGATGTTGCAAACCGTAAAGACTTCACTGAATAATAGTTTTTCTATGAAGGATTTAGGAGAAGCAACATATATTCTGGGCATTAAGATCTATAGAGATAGGTCAAAGAGGCTAATAGGATTAAGCCCAGAAACGTACATTGACAAGGTGTTGAAGCGGTTCAACATGGAACAATCCAAGAAAGGGTTCTTGCCTATGTCACATGGCATGCGCTTTAGCGAGAAACAGTGTCCTTTGACATCTGATGAGCGAGAGCGCATGAGTAAGGTTCCATATGCTTCGGCTATTGGTTCCATCATGTATGCCATGATATGTACACGCCCGGATGTCTCATATGCTCTAAGTGTTGCGAGCAGATATCAAGCTCATCCAGGTGAGAGTCACTGGATATTTGTTAAAAACATCCTTAAGTACTTGAGAAGGACTAAAGATGTGTTCCTAATCTATGGAGGTGAGGAGGAGCTCGTTGTAAATGGTTACACCGATGCTAGATTCCAAACCGACACAGATGATTCACAATCTCAATCAGGTTTTGTGTTCACAATAAATGGTGGTGCAGTCAGTTGGAAAAGTTCCAAACAGGAGACCGTGTCTAATTCTACAGCAGAAGCCGAGTACATTGCAGCTAGTGGAGCTGCAAAGGAAGGTGTTTGGATGAGGAGGTTCCTCATTGATCTTGGTGTGTTTCCAAATGCGTCAAGCCCATTGTCTTTACACTGTGATAGCAATGGGGCGATCGCACAGGCTAAGGAGCCAAGGAATCACCAGAAGAACAAACATGTACTGCAGAAATTTCACCTCATTCGAGAGTTCATTGGAAGAGATGAAATTAAGATGTGCAAAATACATACGGATTTGAATATAGCAGATCCTTTGACAAAGGCTCTTCCATAGCCTAAGCATGAGGCGCATGTGAGATCTATGGGTATTAGATATCTAAAAGATTAACTCTAGTGCAAGTGGGAGACTGTTGGAAATATGCCCTAGAGGTAATCATAGAGATGATGATATTTCTATTGTATCCATGATTTATTATATGTTCATTGAATATCCATTAAAGACAACTTGTATTGATTGATAATTATATGAATTGTTTGTGAAACTCTTTTACTTGTATGGTTATTCAATAGTTGTCCCTGATCGGAGTTCATGTGAGGACACATATGAATATTAGATCAGCACATGTATTAGTTGATGACTATGTTTCACAAGTCATAGACATGGAGATGTCAAACTAATAATGTGGGGACATGTATGACATGGGGCTGGACTGACCCAACGTGAGATGTTCTTATTATCTCTTTACACATCATGTACGTTATGTCCTTAGACCTAAGATTGTGGTATGTACTCAAGATATGAATCGACTTACTTAGGGACTATCAAACGCTACTTCGTAACAGGGTAGTTATAAAGATAGTCTTCGGGTTTGTCAGGAAGTATGCTGTGAGACATAGACGATCAAGATGGGATTTGCCCCTCTCCGTGAGAGTGAGATATCACTAGACCACTCAAATGATTAGATCATAAAATGCATGGTCGTGCTTAGGTTAAGTGTTAACCTATGAGTTGGACCAAATATTGTGTGGCAAGGGAATTACGTGTATGTGATCGTGGTGGTTCGTCAGATATGATCTTCGCGTATACATAGGAGTTGACACGTCTTGCTAGAGGCCGCTGTCAACTATCGGGCGAGTAGGAGTACTCGGGCCGTGTCTATGTGTGCGTGAACCCATAGGGTCGCACGCTTAAGGGGCTGGAAGCCTGATTCGAGTTGGACTCGAGTCAGACCGGGATTAGGGTTTGCTAATGGGCCTCCAGTCGGTGGGCTCATTAGGGACGCCTATATAAAGAGGGGTGGGGCGACCAGGGTTACGACCACGTCAATTTTGACAGTCGTCGCCCACCCCACGCCCGCGCCTATTGCTCCTCGCAGACCTAGCAGTCTGGAGGTGTGACGCTTCCTCCCTGTACGTGTGGGATACCTCGGAGGTGCTGCATCTGGAGCACTAGGACGAACCGCACGTGGAGACGTGAAGGTCGGACGTGAACATCTACACGGCATCGTTGCGACGCGCACGTCTACACCGAGACATCTTCCGCTGCATCTGCGCGTCTAGTGGTAATCCCGTGATCTATAACTAGCAGTAGTTCCTGGTTTATGTGGTTGAAAAATTTTGTTTTTCGGCTAGCGTAGCATCCCCGTAACCCTACACCTAGAACGTCAAAACTTGCTCTATCGTCCTGGGAAGGTTTAGTTATCAATTTTGTTATAATTAACATTGATTAATTATAACATTATCTTCCGGCTAAGTTTGATGTAGATCGGTCTTAAATCCTTTTGCTTCTTCGTTTTTATGCTCTTTTCATGCCTATGCTTGTACATGACAATTAAGCCCGATAGATCAACTTTTTTACTTCAAACTTATGCCTCGCATGGTATGCGTTTAGAGGTACGGCTAAATTTATGCTTAGAGTCTTTCAATCTCTTCTGGAAATCCTATTCTAGCTGTAACGGTTTCATTCAATCCCCACTGTTAGGATTATCTGGATTCAGACACCACCGGTTGACGGACTCTGACCGTAAAGATAGACCTGCACTCTATTTGTTTGTCATGTCAGCATTGACTAAATTGTCGATAGCCCGTGTTTTGATAAATACAGTGCGTGTTTCTGATACCTTTGGGCTTATTCATGCATATTGCTCATAACATATGATTTGATATGTAAATAGATCTATTAATCTCATTTGGGGCTTTATTATGACTGCAACGACCCTGTTCGATCCGCACTATTAGAGTTTCTCAGATTCAGACACCGTTAGTTAATAATCTTTTTATTGAGAAGAGTTATGTGTTATGTGTGATTTGCATGAGTAGGTTTAGATGGTTGAATTAACATAAACTATAATCTTTATTTTCACAAGATCTTGATATGTCATTACCTGCTTTTTATCTTGACTATGCTCTCATATCATGATCTGTCTTTTAAACATTCTGATTGGCTATTTTAATTGAACTGTCATGCACATCAGAAAATGTCATTTTCTTGAGAATTACCTGATTGCACAGACTATCGACTGTCTAGTCAATGTCCCTTAAAGATTGGTTGTTCAGGCCACACAATTGGAACTGCCCGGGGCAAAACCGACATGTTCCACCTTAAATTACTAATCAGTTTTGTCTCTTGTCAATTGTAGGATCAAATTGACTAGCACGCTTAGGACCGATCAAATCGGAACCAGTTAGCCGAAGAAGTCACACGGATCGAAGAACCGCTCTACTTTGATCTCCGACTGTAGCGTGCTTGCCTGTGGATTTTCACACCAACACGCTTCTTGGGATGCCCGGTGGGGCCCCACAGATTGTCATTAGAAACATGGCTCCACAGAGTCTGGAATGAAGATATTCTTCCGATCACTATCGAAGATATTCCTAAAAGTGATAAAGCTATCATCGAAAGAGCAGTTGAAGACCTCAAGAATAAATGCCTGATGTCACATGGTTAGATTAGGGATGAAGTGGTCCAAAAGATGCCCTTTCCAAAAGTGGTGTTTCATGACCAATCTGAGCATGTCGATGAAGGTGCAAAGAAGGCCTTCGTTGAGGTGATCCACAAGAGAATTCATTAAGTGAAGGACCAAGAAAGGCGACTAGAGGGGGCTGAATAGGAGCCTCAAATTTCTTTGCAGAAATAGATAGCTTTTGTCCGAGAAAATCACCCCAAAAGCAAGGTCACAAGAGCGGGGCTAGTCCACGACCAAACTGGTGGGTGGATACCTTAGGAGATGTCCGGGAGGTACAGCGGGACTACCGGAGAAGCGCCACAAACAAGCGCAAAGCAAGGCACTCGAAAGCGAGCAAACAACACGATGTCGGACTGTCCATGAACTAGTCACAGACTCTCTAGGATTCACTGCCGGACTGTCCGAGGTCTGCACCGGACTGTCCACAAGCAAAATCCCGAAAACATAACTGTTATCAAACAGTTCTGGACAGGTCCCGGACTGTCTGCGGTCTGCACATCGGACTGCCCGTAGTTCAAACCGAACAGTGCAATTGAGTGAATTGTTGCGTGTCAAAACTTGTCGACGGATTGTCCGCTGTCAGGTCACGAACTGTCCGCGGTTCACCTGACACAACAAGTTCAGGACTACGTAGGCAGCTGCCTGTGCCAAAACCCGACGCGTGAAATGTCCGCGGTCAGGGTCCCGGACTGTCCGGCAATGCACAGACAGTGCAAAAACAACTCGAGCAAAACCCAAATTCGATCGGACCTCGACCAGATCAAAAGGGCTTGCAACCAAACTTCGATCAAAAGGGCTTGCAACCCAAAGAACACAAACGCGAATTCAAAAATATTTCATCAAAAAGCCACGAGGCTAGAAGGAGATTACAGTCTCTCTTCCTGAAATACAAGAGCAAAATAGCTAGCACTAGGGGTATTTTAGTCCAACTCTGTCAGGATCTCCATCGTCGGTCACACGCCTTCCTCATCGGTCGCTTCACCACAACGCAAGCTCCCAGATGTCGCCACGTGCCGTCCCGACGACCGTTACGCCTTCTCACCGCTAGCTTCGCATCGGTGCAAGCATCGCGGTGCCCCCGCGTGTCGTCCTGTTATGCATAGGAACCTTCGCCGGGTTTTGAGGCCCAAACCCGCAAACCCGTCACCATTAGTTTTGAGGCCCAAACTTAGAAACCGCCCACCCCAGGTTTTGCGGCCCAAACCTGGGAACCATCGGGGTAGTTTTCTGAGGCTCCACTACCAAACCCGCGCTGAAGACGAAGCGTGGGTCGCACGTCCCGTTGCCGACACTGATGTCGATGCATGTCCAGCCTCTGCCAAATACGACGCCTTTGCCTTCCTCCCTGACTCGACCGACAACACTTGTAGCTCCCATGGAAGCCCGTGTCCGACCTCTTGCAAGTTCCATGACACCATCACCTTTCGTCTTGACTCGACTGATGTCGTCTTCATCACCATGTGCTCTTGTTTGTTGCCGCTAAGCGCCAGCTACCGCAACTGGTCCTCCGGCCTCCTAGTCCCTTAGTCCAAGCCTCACGTTCGCCCTTCGCCACTCCCGGTCCATCGGTACGACACGTCTTTACTTGACCTTCACCTCGCCATCGACCATTGCCTCCGAGCTCCACACCTGCACACCAACACAACCAAGAGACATGTTGCACTCATGTCAACCCGTGAGCCTATTGATCACTCACTCATCACAAGGACGAACCACAAGAGTGTATATCAACCTTGGACCCCCGGAGAGGGCGCGACCACAGAGTGCCGGTGTGGAGCCCAGTCGTACCCCCGGGAGCATGGCATGCTTGGACCGAGCCCACAGCAGCACTCCATGAGCAAGCAGTTTTGATAAGTGGATGTAGGAAGGCTTGCGGCAGCAACAGCCGCAACACTTGCTGCAGCAAGCAGTTCTAATAAGTGGACATATACATAGCAAAGCACCAAAGTGCGTAACTGCTTTGCCCATTATAACATATATTTTTGTCACATGGTCCATCTTTCTAAATAAAACCACAAGCCCTCGGTATCATCTATGTAAACAAAACCCTAAAAACGATCTTAGTTAATTTTAGATCTCAATATACACCCTCACTGTGCTCCCCATCAGTGTCTACCTCTATTCAATACAACATCTCTTCTTGCTATTTATTGTGATCAGTGTCAGTCTTACTACGTTAAAATACATATTTCTATGGTATTAATATTTTTAAAAAAAAAATGCAGAATAAGATACAGATGGATCTGAATCAAGGGAACTAAAGCAAAAGTTAGTATGCAGCCTTTTTTGGAAGAACTGCTGACATTGTATTCTTTTTTGCATTAATATTAATAAATAGCAAACAAATGAATGTATTTGTGGCCCAACATAATATGACAACAATTTTTCATGAAGTTAATTTTCTAACCACGAAAGAATTGTCCCTCAATATATTTGTGTCATCTGGTGACTTGGCAAAACATAACAACATATATTAAGATAGTAACTCTAAATTCAAGAATCAAGATAATGAAAGTACATCTACCTATAGGGTTAGTACAGTTGAATGCCAGCCTCCAGCAACAATGTCAACCTGCAAGTGAGATGTTTGAGTAAGAAGAGATAGGCGCCGGAGCGACGACGCTGCCGGCAAAGGACTCCAGGCGACGGCTAAAGTGTGGGCTCGGCCCGCCAGGTCGCTCGCCAACATCGGAGAGTTGGTAGCCGGAAACACGAACGAGACTGCAGGTATGTCTCTGAATTTTCAAAAACCGCAGCTACGAACTGAATCAAAAGGTTGATTCCATTAGAATCAGACGTCCACACGGCAGTCTTTGGAGAGTTCGGTAGTAGTCAATCATAATAAGTCTCTGGAGATGTCAGTATTAGTCTCTATTATCTACAGTATTAAATTGGAAAGTTCAGTAGTAGTAGTCAAGCATAATCAGTATTTCGAGATGTCAGTATTAGTATCTATTATATCAGATAGTTCAGTAGTAGTAGTCGTCGTCAACCATAATCAGTAGCCGAAATCAACTATTATATTGGAGAGTTCAATAGTAGTCTCCAAAGTTCTATTTCTTCAGACTTTGTTTTAGTGCAGTTAAAAAAATTTGACACAATGGATGATGGAAAGTAGTTTAATTTGTACTGCAGTTTACATGAGCTATCATGGGGGAGAGGATAGAAACCCGTGCTGTATTCAGCGACATAACAAACATCATCAGTCAGGGTATGTTCATTGCCATCGATCCTGGTTAGTTTCTGAAATTATTTTCTGAACATCTCAAACTCTCATTCTATATCTCAGCAAATGGAACATCAGCAGCTGATGATGAGTTGAAAAAGAGGGAAGAAAGGAATAGAAAGCAACGTGAGTACCGGGCGCGAAAAAGGGCCGAAGAAAGCATTGAGCAAAGACAAGAACGGAATAGAAAGCAACGTGAATACCGGTCGAGAAAGAAAATGTTGACTACATCGATAACGCCTGGTATTTCCTTAATAGTCTTTGTTTAATACTCTTTATGAATCAAGAACAGTAACTCTCTTCTATTTTCAGCATCTCTAGAACTACATCAGGAATCAAGATGCACAGATGTTAAAATGAAAGATGTCATAGCAGGGTGTGATAATAAAGAGAATGATGGTGATCCAAATGATTCCAGTGACTGGCTGCATACGAATGATGAGTACGTCAGGCAACTAAGACCTCCATTTATGTCTTTGCAAACTGAAAGTTCAGATGGCGTCGTAATTAATACAAGTCCAACAAAAGTAACTGAAATATTTTATAAATTTCAAATAGTATAGTTAAATCTGATATATTATATCTCTTATCTTCATTGTTGTGCAGGTGCCACTCCAAACACTGCTATGAATGATGAGTCCGACAGGCAACAACGACTTATGTTGATGTCTTTGCAGCCCGAAAATTCAAATGGCATCGTAATTAATAAAGGTTTGATAACACAACTAACTCAAGCAGTGCATAGCAGATATCAAGACGTACAAATAAACCTGATGGATTATCTCTTTTGTTCATTGATATCCAGGTGCCACTCCAAACACAGCCAACCAACTCAAATGCCAAAACTGGTACCTGAATATGGATGCGCCAACCAAGGAAAAATTGTTGCAAGATAGGAGAGACTATAAGAAGAAAAAAGAAATGGAAACCAAACAACGAGCGTGCCCTACTCCTGCCCAAGAAAAGATTGATTCTATGCTTGTGCCACCTGTACAGACGACACAGATGCAAGACAATGACATCGAGTTTGATAGTTCTTTATTTGAGCCTACAAACCAATATTCTGATGATGAAGGTGATTTTTACATAACTGTTCACCAATGCAGTTTTTTTAATAATTATTTTAAAACCATCATGATATTTCAAACTCATGCAACAGATCATTTGCGTGACATGGAGGAAGGAGAAGGATGCGAAGAAGGAGAAACTATCAAAGATTTTGAGACCATGTGTACGCTTGGTGAATGTAACTTTTGCTAAATGCTTACAAATGTGTTGACTGTTAAGTGATTACCGTGTTCATGTATTTCTTAAATTTCTTATTTCTATATAAAAACAGAATGTACATTCCAGTCATACCGTGTTAATAATGATTGCACCGGCAATGGAGCCATTGATGATCCTTATGATTTCGTCTACCATAACTTGCCGAAAAGTCACCATGTTTTGAGGAAGGTTCCAGACTGCCAGTATTGTGGAGCAATGAGATTTGAAGGCGAGCCACCTGGATTCTGTTGTAGAAAGGTAAAGATAAGATTACATATTCATGATGTGCCCGATGAGTTGAAGAGATTATTTACCAGTCAAGTGCATAATGATGCCAAATATTTTAGAAAGCACATACGGTACTTCAACTCTCACTTCTCCTTCACAAGTATCGGAGTTGCACTTGACCGAAGATACAACACCGCAGCTGGTACTGGCATATATACATTTCGGGTGCAGGGTGCTATGTATCATCGTCTAGACCATTTGGTCCCAGGATCAAAAGGGCCACGTCACTTGCAACTCTACTTTTATGATACAGAAGAAGCTGATACATTATCACATAGAGTGAAGAGGTCTCCTGACCTTGATATAAATAAACCCCATAAGAAACTTGCTCAGGATACTGCAAGCAGACAACCCTTATGTACCAGACCTTTAATAGAGTTGGCTCTATTCCAAATCTTGATGACTATGTGATAGAGCTAAACACTAATGTGACACCTGACCAACGAAAGTATAACCTCTTCTCAACTATTTCGCTCGGTGTGTGTGTGTGTGTCTATATATATATATATATATAGTCCAGCTGCACTATTTATTTTTTTTATATGCTTAAGGTATAATGCACCTACTTCGTCCCAAGTTGCTGCTATCTGGACATTTGGAAATGATCCCCAAAGATGTTTTGATAGGAGTGTTATTGTATACCCCTGAGGAGAGAAGATGCGCTATATCAAAGCATGTCATGGTTGTTATGACCCGTTAGCATATCCTATACTTCATCCTAGAGGAGAAACAGGATGGAACCAGTTCATACCGTACAATGACTGCCCCACAAAACTTCAGCCTTCTAATAATGTTGAGCATTCGGCACCAGACCCTATAGGTATGCCAACACTCCTATCAATTAAGTACGGTATCCTGCATGAAGATGCAATCCTATGATAATGTATTCCCATTTTAATGCAGAGGAAGGTGAATCAGACAACGACATACAACAAGGTGATCACATAAGTAATGTTGTAGAAACTGCTCAATCTACACGGTTTGTCACAGCCAGAGAATACTACTGCTTTATGATGCAAGTTAGAAAGGGTCTTTTTAACATCTTGTTATTTGGAGGGAGGCTTTTCCAGCAATGGGCCGTCGACATGTATATAAAGATTGAGTCGATGAGGCTTGATTGGTATTCTAACCCTGAAAACCAAAAACTCATAAGAGCAGAACTGTACCAAGTAAGTAAAATAAAACACTATATACTCAAATCAATGCTCATGGATAATATCTATTTGACTGATTAGAAGAGTATTTTTCTTATGGATGCCATAGGGCTTGACTGATGTAATTTCTGCTGGAGAGACCAGAGCTTCAGAGGTTGGAAAGAGAATTGTGCTGCCTCGTTCTTTTCCGGGTGGTGACCGCGATATGCAGCAGAGATTTCTTAATGCAATGGCTATTGTCCAACGTTTTGGAAAGTCGGATTACTTCATCACAATGACTTGCAACCCGCATTGGGAGGAGGTCACAAGCAATCTGGAACCTGGCCAGACACCCCAGGACCGACCAGATCTGGTGTCAAGAGTATACCGAGCCAAATTACGCTCAGTAAAGGATTTATTGATAAAGAATAAATATTTTGGGGAGGTTGCAGCGTATGTGCATGTGCTGAGTTTCAGAAAAGGGGCTTGCCACATGAGCACATCCTATTGATAAAGAGAAAGGGATGCAAGTTAACAAGCCCAGATGAATATGACAAACACATCTCGGCAGAGATTCCTGACAAGGTCAAGTATCCTGTGTTGCATAGCCTGGTTATTAAGCATATGCTCCATGGACCATGTGGTGCCTTGAATAGGAAGTGTCCCTGTATGATCAATGGAGAGTGTCGTTTTCGCTATCCTCGACAATTCAACCCAGAAACACAACAAGGCAAAGATTCTTATCATTTGTATAGAAGAAGAGATGATGGTCAGCGAGTCAAGATAAGAGGGGCCGAGTTGGACAACAGGTGGGTTGTCCCGTACAATCCTGGCCTGCTTATGAGATATAACTGTCACATCAACGTCGAAGCATGTTCAAGCATCAAAGCATGTAGAAGCCAGAGCGGCGGCAGCCAACCGGAGCAACTGCCGAAAAAGCTATGAAATCGACAATTTAGCATGAGGTGCCAAAAAATTAACAATGATAACTACCCAGAGGTATGAGCCTCAATTCCTTTTACCTCTTCGTAGCTGTTTTTTTCCCTTACTTGGAACATATTGGGTGAACAAATGATAACTACCTAGAGGTAAGTGCTTATTAGCTTGTCTTGTTTATTTTTTTCATTTCAGAGAAACATCGTGTGCAAAATTTGTGCACCTATGGAGGACGCTGCAGCTGCTAGAGTTAGAGGGGAAGGGTGCCATGGTTGAGGTCGACCAGCGCGGCCAGAGACGACCACCCGCCCTCTTGTCCCAGCTTATCAAGGGTGTGGAAAACAAGGACAAGCAGAAGATTTATGAGGAGATCGTTGTCAGGTGAGTTGCAAATACTCGGTAGTTTTTGTTAAGATTTCACATAGCCTGTTGGATTTCTCTTTTATGAATTTTTTTGTTCTTCGTTTCCTTTTTTGCAATCAAGGTATATAGTATTATCTTTCCACTTTCTGTTTAAAAATGCAGCATTTCAAAATTGCAGGTAACTGGAGTATTTTACACGACAGTTGTAGTCTCATAATTGTAAGAGAGAGTTTATCTACGTGATTGGTCGATTTTTTTCTCTCCTGAGTAGGCTAAATGCATTGTCTAACGAAATCTGATTTTGGAATATCATATCATATGTATGACCGGAAATTAGAGACAATAACACTTCTGTTCAGTGCAGTTTTGGAATAAGTATTTTTTTATTCTAGAATTTTTAATTCTATCATAATATGATAGGTTATCAGGAGAGATGGGAGATGGTGAATTTCAAGATTTGTCTGACAGCAAATCAGTTTACTTATTTATCTACCGGGATGCTTATGAGATCAGTATACGAATGAAGGTCCAAATGTTCACAGTCTGTTTGTCATAAGGTGTCTAACCAAAATTTCTTTCCCTTTATTTATTTTCAGTATTTGCTCAGGTTAATTGGGGATGGTCCGGATGTGCAAGTTGAAGCCTTGCTGTGAAGGCTAGCATTAATTTGTCATGGCTCTTGCAAATATAATTTACTGAGTTCTTTGAGATTTTTCTATTACAGGTGGACACATTGTCTTTTTAGGTACACAGTGCTACCAATATTTTCTCTATGCACTCAATAATATGCTTTCAAGTGGATATATTCGTGGATAGGTGAAGCAGCCCGTCAGAGATGCAGTTACTTTATCAGAACATGAATCTATCCACTGAATATTTGTGCCATTGAGATATTTTATGTTTCCTTCTACGTACTGTAGTTGTGCCCCTGAATATTCGTGAGTAGCTGTGTTCATTAGAAAATAATGTTCATGTGACAGCTGAAAGTTCCCTCTTTGATGATTACTGGTGGTAGAAGCATTAACTGGTTGCACGTCACACTCTCTACCAAGCTGAATAAGGATGACATGTTTAGTTATTGTACCAGGGTGAGATGCTTAGTTATTGTCACTCAGATGGACAGTTGGTCTACAATTCATTTCTAGAAAAAAGTGCTTGTAGTTGGTTGCCCTAATTAGAGTTGATTCGCTTAGGATTAGTATGAATTGTACAATGGAATGAGCCTGTAAATTTAGAGGAGAGGGAGAGTATTCATATTTTACTGAAGATAAGAAGTATCAACATACCAACTTCCTGTTTCACTGCATTATAGAATCACTGGATTCAAAATTCTACAATTTTGGCAGACGTGGATACAGGACTTGGGTGAAGCTGCCGCTCGGCTTGAGCAAAGAACTGTTGAAGCGCCAGGTATTGGAAAGGAGGAAAAGAAACAAAATATGATCGTTGCTGGGATGATGTAGGCCTACTGACATATATATTTTTATTTTTAAGAATTTTGATCTGGAAGTATAGGGTCGATATTTGGTGCTTATCACATTTCTCTAATTAAATATAAGATTGTTGTAATGGGTTGGCAATGTACAATATCCAACCTCTATTTTATTGAAAATGTTTGTTACTTGATATGACAATAATGTCTTAGTTTTTCTACGGAACAAATAAAAGGCAACATTTCTTATACCTAAATGTCACCGTAGCGTTAGCTCGGGCACTGTACTAGTCACCCGCAGGAGAAGACGTAGAGAGAGGAGGAGCAGCAGGAGGAGGAGGAGGAGGAAGAGGAGAGAAACACGGGGACGAACCTGGGATTGGAGTGATCCACTAGAGCCTGCTCGATCTGAATCACCGGAGAAGACCTATAGAGAGAGAGAGAGAGGAGAAAGAGAGAGATAGGGA
This sequence comes from Coix lacryma-jobi var. lacryma-jobi, assembly GCA_009763385.1. Classification (NCBI taxonomy): domain Eukaryota; kingdom Viridiplantae; phylum Streptophyta; class Magnoliopsida; order Poales; family Poaceae; genus Coix; species Coix lacryma-jobi. The sequence goes on from CM019830.1 coordinate 126,895,329, forward strand.
GAGGAGAAATGAACAGGCAAGCATCTGTTTTCTCTTAGTCCTCCACGGTGTTCACAGTTGGTATGGTGCGGTGGATGCCGTGCGCGTGTTGCCACAAATGTACGCCGGTTATCATAAAGTCTTTACCATTTTTAGTTACCATTTTTAGTAGACTAAATTAGGATCATAAAATCTGATACGACAAAGTTAAAATTTTGAGATTTGCTATATTTCAGGCGTCTAAAATGTAACATCTTTTCAGGCGACGATTACAACCTTTGGATCTCTATCCAATGGTCCAAATCTATCAGCACAAATTACAACAAACAAATAACAATTTTTTCCTATGGAGAGACAAAGACAAAACTGTTCAGACGCCTGAAATATAGGAAAATGTGTAAAATTTTAGTTGGGGAAACGAACACTACCTAATTCTTTCTCTTATCTCCCTCCTATCTCTCTTTCGTGTCATCGAAAATTTAATGTGGACACCAACGTATAGGATTTTTAGTCGATATTTTGTTCACAATTTTACGTGAAGTGAGAACAAAAACATAAAATGGTTAATGGTTTAATTAGCGTTAGAAAATCTTGTTGAAACCGGGCCTACAGTATTCGGCCTAGTACGCAGTTCATGAATCATGGATGGGCTAATTTATTTTGGGCTGGTTCTGGTCCATCAGTCCGTGCGTTCTCCCCATTGGCCAGCGTGCTCTCCTTTCGACTCCAGCTCCACCTCAGGACGCCGGTGCCGGCCGCCGCGAGGCCTGCGACCCGATGGTGTCCAAGCGACACAGCTCGCGTGCTTCCGACGGTGGTTCCTCGCCGTCCGCTCTGCTCGTCGCGCGCCTCGAGAGGAGGCGCGTTCGCCGATTTGCCCTCTCTGGATGCTTCTTCTGTACGTAAGCTCTCAGTCCTCGCGCTGTCTCTTAGTGTATATATCTTGCATGCCTTGCCGTTAGGTTCTCGTTCTCGGCACGGCACCGGATAATTTCAATTTGTTTTTCGTCCTAGCTTTCAGATGCGGGGATGCATACATAATACATGGCATACATTTCGTCGAGCGAGCAATGAAACACGATGCCCTTTTTGCTCCGTTGAATCTGCCGTTAGTGATTGATTGCTACTGAATTGAATCCTGATGGTGAAATTTCAGTCCGTTCGGGTCGGGAATTATTCATTGTATCAGGGCTGCCGATTCTTTTTTGAATTATATAAAAATTCAAAAATTAAATGGCTCAGTTTATTTGAGCTATTACCTTTTGCCGAGTAGCCGGAGTACCTAGCATTGCCCACAGGTACTCTTATTATGACAGTTACAAACAATATTTTCATAATTATTTCTCAACAATAATTTATCATTAATTCATATTTATATATGTCTATCTTCTGTACTTATTACCTTTTGCCGAGTAGCCGGAGTACCTAGCATTGCCCACAGGTACTCTTATTATGACAGTTACAAACAATATTTTCATAATTATTTCTCACCAATAATTTATCATTAATTCATATTTATATATGTCTATCTTCTGTACTTATTACCTTTTGCCGAGTAGCCGGAGTACCTAGCATTGCCCACAGGTACTCTTATTATGACAGTTACAAACAATATTTTCATAATTATTTCTCACCAATAATTTATCATTAATTCATATTTATATATGTCTATCTTCTGTACTTATTACCTTTTGCCGAGTAGCCGGAGTACCTAGCATTGCCCACAGGTACTCTTATTATGACAGTTACAAACAATATTTTCATAATTATTTCTCACCAATAATTTATCATTAATTCATATTTATATATGTCTATCTTCTGTACTTATTACCTTTTGCCGAGTAGCCGGAGTACCTAGCATTGCCCACAGGTACTCTTATTATGACAGTTACAAACAATATTTTCATAATTATTTCTCACCAATAATTTATCATTAATTCATATTTATATATGTCTATCTTCTGTACTTATGGGAAGTAAAAGTACACATATATCATTTTTTCCCTAGATGTAGAGAATTATAACTTCAGAGGAAAATGTTGCATGTAATTTTCTCTGAAACTTATTCCCATAACGCCATCTAAAACATAATCCCAAATTAGAACTCACTTGATGCATTACAAGTCTGAAGTGTACACAATATGGATGTTGAGATCCTTCTGCTCATTACCAACACATTTCATGTTGAACCGGATAATTTAAGACTGATGCTGATGGTGGAGCTGAATATGCTGATTGACTACCTTGAACAGACAATTCTAAATCTGCACCGAAGAAATTGTAATTTATGCAAGTTTCAACGATCTGTTATGGCGATGGGTATTTTGGGATAACTAGGCCGGGTATTTTGGGATAACTAGGCCTTATGCTTTGCCAAGAGTTTGAGAGGATAACTAGGCCTTATGCTTTGCCAAGAGCTTGAGAGATTGAGGGAGACTAGAATTGTTTCTTCATAATTGATTGCTTTTTCCAATCGATACATATGTCCCTCCTTAGATAGATCGGGCTGACTTGACTCCTAAGAAAATATCCTAACCGAATCTTCAATTCTTTCCTAACTCATTTATCCCTTTCCTAACAAACCAACTTATCTCTTTCCAAACAAACCAAACCAAATCTAATCAATCTAATCTCCACGCATGGTACTGTTCACGCGCTACAGTACCGCGCTACAATACCTGTAGCTTAACACTACCTAACCCTAACTTGGCGACTAAGCTACTGCCTCTTGGGCCTATTGGGCCGGTGGCAGCCTACTGGCTGCCCATGACACGATCATTGTACCTTCCAGTACCTTGACTAGCGTAGACATCAATAGCCTTCGATTGCTATCATTTTGCAAACACCACATTCCAAGCTTCATCATCTGAAAAATATCGTCCTTGTGTGAGACCATGTCATCACATTGCTTGTCAATCATATCAATTAACTCGTTGTTTCGAGCCTTTTCTTGTAACAAATTGATCAGATGTATACTTTCCTCAGGCTGAGAATTATCAATGTTTTTTCTTCCACATATTACTTCCATGACTACCACTCCAAAGCTGTAAATGTCAACTTTTTTGGTGATTTGTGACGTTAACCATTCAGGTGCTAGATATCCAGGTGTGCCTCTCATCACAGTCATTACTATGTTTTGATCCCTATCTATGAGCTTTGATAATCCAAAATCTGCCAATTTAGCATTAAATTTCTCATCTAACAGAATATTTTGAGGTTTGATGTCCAAATGAGCAATTTTTCGCTGGCACTCCTCATGAAGATAGCATAGGTCTTTGGCAATATCAAAAATGATCCTACGCTTGGTGCACCAATCAAGGAGGGCATTATTTTGGCCATAATATATCCACCTGTCAAGTGAACCTCTAGCCATATATTTATATACTAGAAGTCTATGGGCTTTCTCCACACAGAATCCTACCAATCTGACAAGATTGATGTGCTCATGCTGCCAATCGTTTCAATCTCAGCCAAGAATTCTTTCTTCCCTCATGTCAAAAAAAAAAAAGAATTCTTTCTTCCCTTGTCTAGCACTTTCCAAACGTTTTACTGCGACTCTCTCTTCATTCAATTTCCCTTCAAAAACTGAACCAAATCCACCTTCTCCAAGCTTATGACTAAAGTCTTCAGTGCATTCTCTCAACTTGTCGTAAGAAAACATCATTGGCATGCCGGGCGATTGATCAAAATCAAAAGCTTCGCCTATCTCTTGATACATCCTCATCCTTTGTACATAAAGAGTGGCAACAATTATAACCAATACAATACCAATAATACCTCCAATTGTTGCGCCTAAAATTGCTTTCTTATTTTTAGCAGTAGCTGCAAGCTCAGCATTGAGGTAAGAAGTGTTCCTTGGTACCTTGAGGAAAACTGTCCTCTGCACATCATCCCCCATACGGCCATTTGACAATGGCATCTTCTTCTTCCAACATGTATTGTCTTCATCATGGAACACAGCAAGGGCACAGAAACAATCTGTCAGACAGAGTTTCTGACACCGATCCTTGGTTATGGGGCTATACTGCTTATAGTCAGACAACGGCCAATCAACACGGCTCACCGGTATCAACTTAAACTGCGTCATGACCGCTGCTTCATCCAAGTCGCAACTTTGTGGCTGGAAGTCTTGTTTGCAGCCTATATACTTCCTCTCGTCATCAATAAATGAGTACTGCTCTGGGCACAAGCAGGTACTCTGGTTGTTTGCGCCATTCCATATGCAATAACTGTTAAAACCGCAAATACCACTTCCAACATTTGTCAGCTGTGCTCCACAGATATTTGGGGGCTTGAAGTCCACTACTGATCATGCCTGATTACTCTAGTTGCTGGCCTTCTTTGGGTACATATATTGTCGGAAAACGCCATCTGGGTCAAGTGTGGCACGAAGGTAGTTGTCTGCTATGGAGCTGATCACCCAAGATGTGATTTCACTTTGGTTGCCGATATATATCATGCCAGTCGCATTGAACACCAGATTTGTGGTGTTCACATCCATGGACCAATACAGATCATATTCGTGACCGGAGGGTACATCAACAGTATAAAGAGACACACCAGTACTTTGCAGGTCAAGGAGGAATCGGCCATTGGAGTAGTCTGGGGATGATCCGACTGCGGAGGCTCATTCCAGGGCTGGGGTATTTGAAGTTCTCCCATTTGGTAGAGCCATCTGCAGCAGCCAGTATAAAGTTTCCAGAATTGAGCATGGCAGCGTAGGATGCACCCACAACTTGGGGATTCCATACCTCTGCGCCGGTGGAATCCTGGAGCAAGAGCGACCCATCGGAGTTGAGCTGGAGGCGTGAACCGGATGAAACTTGCACCAGCACTGGATCTGGATCAGTGTGGTCTTGGCATACCAAGCCACTGTCTGGTTGCCGATCTTGTTGAACCAGACGACGAGCAGGTAGAAAGAGGTGTTACCCTCGATGGGCCGGAAGCCGAACGCAAATTCGCTGGATGGAGAGAGCCAAGAGGTGGTAGGTTGTCATACACCTAATGGCACCTAATGGGCTGGATGGGACAGCAGGGCGCCTATTGGGCCCGTGGACCAGCGCCCAGGCCGCCGCGGCCCCTGCAGCCGGCACGTGTGCGCCGCCGCCGCCGTCGCCGCAAAAGGATCCAATTAGAAATAGATTAGAATAGGGGTAGAATAAGAAAATAGACAGGATTACTTAGGATGCAAGTCTCCTCTGGACTATAAATATAGAGGCATATACCCCTTTAAGATTAATAAGAAAAAGGCCGAAAGGCTTATTCTAGCTCTCCGCTCTCCAGCCCTAAACCCTAGCTGCCTCCCGGCAGCCGCCGTCGCCCTTCCCCCTCTCCTCACGCGCGCCGCAGCAGCAAGCAGCAGGGCCGCCGCCACCCCTGCCCTCTTCATGGCAGCCCTAGGCGCCGCCTAGCCGCCGGCCCCCTCCCTCCCCACCTCGCTCCTTACACCTGGTATCGGAAGACCGTTTCGATCCTTCGGGCACGCTGATGGAGACATTCAACAAGAACAGCTACAACAGCTTCGTCCCTCTCAGGAACGACATGTACACCATCGTCAACAACAAGCATGCTCCAACCTTCAACTTCGGGGCTTCCACCATCAACAACAGCAGCACGCTGCTGCCCTCTACCACCACGCCCTTGCTGCCGCTGCCTGACCAGCTACGGTCCATGGCCGCCACCGCCACCATGAACGACGACATTGGAGAAATCTGCAACGACTTCAAAGCTGCACTCGTAAGTTTCAAGCACCAATTCCTATCTCCGCTACAGCAAGGGGACAACATTCAGATCGACGCCAACAACATCAACATCGATGGTGCAATCGTCGAACTAGATGGCTGCCTCGACGATGAGGAACATGAGTTGGTACGCAACGCCGACACCGTCATCATCAACGCCCCGAGCAACGAGGAGATTAATCCCATCGGCATCACCGTCGTCATGATCCAACCCAGTTTGGATCTGAATGTCGTCATCAACAGAGAGGACGTCACCAACGACGCCCACAAGCTGTCAACGGAACGTCCGTCCAAGCGGAGCATCGCCAAGCAACCACGACTACAGCACCAACGGCGCCGCAAAAAGTGGCCAAGCTACTAGGCGCCTTCGCCTTCATCACCGGCGCCCCCAACATCACATCAGCGCCTCACACCAACGTCGACGTCGTCGACGACGGTGTTCTGGAGGAACAACATAAGGACGACAACGACTATACACCTGTCGTAATCGCCAAACCGCCCCCTAATGTCCATCACGTGCCGCCAGACACCACCGACAACGTCCTTATCTAGCTGAAGCCTGATGACAAAAATAGCAGCATGCTATCGTGCCCCGTCAACACCGACGTCCACCAGCTGTTTGATGAAAAGTCTACCCGACTAGGCCAACATCTCGTAGCTAGAAAAGACAAGCAACAGCGTCCCTAAAATCACCGACAACATCAGCGGCGCCTCGTCAGGCATCAGCAATGATAGCATGCTGCTAGGCGGACTTCCAAGTGGGAACATGCTCCATACAGTGGCTGCACAGCTAACTCAAGCAGAACATCATCAAACACAACCAGTCACCTGGTTGTCAAAACAGCAAAAGTACCCAACATCTCGGGCACCATCCGCAACAACATCAACGACATCGCCAACGCTACAACTGTACCTGTACACTGACAACAACAAGAGCAGTTGCAGATTGTTCCTTGGATGGCCGAACAACCTCAATAACATGGCCATTGAATTTGGAGTGGAAGGTAACCCACCCATGTACCTAGCAGGTGTCATCAATGGAGCAGAAGTCCACATTCTAGTGGACTCGGGCACGACGCGCAACATCATTGACATCAACTCCGCTCGCCTGCTGGGACTTCTGGAGCGCCGCATCGACACCATTGTCATAGTGGGAAGTGGCAATGAAGTGCCTTGCCACGCAGCAGCCTTTGCCATGCATCTACGCATCGACGGTGAGATCTTCAACACCGACGCCTTCCTCCTCAGCATCGGCAACAACGTCGACGTTGTACTTGGCACCCCTTGGCTAGCAAGCTTGGGGGGTCTTGCTTGGAACTTCACCAGCATGGAGCTTCAGTTCTACCACAACGGCAACCCCATCACCTTCACCACCGTCCCACGTCAGCAACAGGCGCCAGCACCACAGGAGGCGCCACCACTGGTGTTGAACATGGCACAACACCTCGCCATTCATCGATCTTCGACCACGTCAACCCCGACACCGCTATCCTCATCAACATGAGGCTCGAGGTGCTAGAACAACGGGAGCTACGCTGCATTGCCCTCGCCATCACCGACAACACAACAACACCGACAGTTGCTTCTACCTCGGTATCACCTCTCCTCTCCTATCAGGCTTGATGAGGGTCCTACTACATGGAGGGACACAACACATGCAGCTCCTAGCGATCGGTGCCTACACCCCCTCCCTCGTTTATGCACACCCGCTCGACACCGTCAACCATACTCCTTGATCGGGCTTGGCTTGGGGGAAGTGTGGTTTCTACGACAATGGTGGCCTTCGTCGACCTCTTGGGACGTCAGTTCGCGAGCGTCGACAACGTCTACATTGCCCTCTGTCCGAACTCACGTCTACACCGCCTCTTGCATGACGTCTTTGACTTGGGCTCTTTCTTCTTTGGCAGCATGTTGGACCTCACGACGAGTCCACCAACACAGCATAGCGCTGCCATCAGGGCTGTTGATGGTATCTGTTCAAATGATAGTTGTATAACTTGTACTGTATAAAAAATGCATAACACAGTAGGTTAGTGGCCGGACTCATCAGTGATTAAACATGTGTTTTAGCGATATATGGTTCCATCACTTTTTCAACGGAACATTGAATGTAGTGCCCCTATACAGACGACTAGCCAATCCTAATAGTCTAATAAGCACCGACACACTACAAATATTTCATTTTGTTTCCCAAACTAATTAAACCACGTGCCAATATAGTCTCAATTTGAGCAACCAAAAAGGCCAACAATTTGGTCATAATATCCATCCTAGCAAGCTTTTAATTACATATTAAAGCTATATAATAAAGTATTTTTTGTTTATATTTTATTTGAATATGGTAAAATTTAGACCTCACTGTTAGCTCGCTCGGGGGCCCCAAATTTCTAGAGACGGCCCTGGCTGCCATATGGCACCTACTGCCTCTCTACGCTACGCCAGCCTCATGCAACCAGCTCCACGACTTCATCGCTCCACCCCGCGACATGAGGATCTTCCAGGAGAACGCTGGCGTCGCTCAGCACCTGTTGCAGGCGGTCCGTACAGAAGCTGTGGCACCAGGGCCCCTCAGGCGCCTAAACCGCGGCCAGACTTCCACGACTACATGGCAACCTGCTCTACAGCTTCGAGTTCGCGCCAGAACGCACCCGACAGAGCGTGATCAACAACAACCCCACTCTGAGACATCTTACAATCTGTCTGGAGGCCATTCTACCAGGACAAGCAACTCCACCAAATGGCATGAACAGCTGGTTGTGGCATCAGCGCATGGACGCGCTGATCGGAGAAGGGGGGAGAGATGTCATACGCCTAATGGCACCTAATGGGCTGGACAGGCCAGCAGGGCGCCTATTGGGCCCGTGGACCAGCGCCCAGGTCGCCGCGGCCCCTGCAGCCGGCGCATGTGCGCCGCCGCCGCCGCCGTCGCTGCAAAAGGATCCAATTAGAAATAGATTAGAATAGGGGGGTAGAATTAGAAAATAGACAGGATTACTTAGGATAAATCTCCTCTGGACTATAAATATAGAGGCATGTACCCCTTGAGATTAATAAGAAAAAGGCTGAAAGACTTATTCTAGCTCTCTGCTCTCCAGCCCTAAACCCTAGCTGCCTCCCGGCAGCCGCCGTCGCCCTTCCCCCTCTCCTCACACGCGCCGCAACAGCAAGTAGCAGGGCCGCCGCCGCCCCTGCCCTCTGCACGGCAGCCCTAGGCGCCGCCTAGCCGCCGGCCCCCTCTCTCCCCTCCTCGCTCCTTACATAGGCCCTTGGGGCGTCAAGGTGCCTTGGGTGATGTTCTGTTGAGCTTGAAGAGGAGTAGAGGACTGAAGAGGAGTAGAGGACAGCAGCAGGAGCAAGAACAAGAGAAGGAGAGCTGCCGCCATTGGTCCTTTTGGTTTGGCTCTCAGTTCGTGCGTCTGATGGCCCAACATATGTGCATCTTTTTGTTTTAGGACTCAGGAGTGTCTTGGTTGACTTGACCTGACAGTGGTTGGGTCATTGGAACCTTCACATTATAAGCAGATTTGAACCGGTCATATACAACAATTGGCTACTCCACGAACGTGGGTCCTTCTCTGTGACTATTCGTGCTGGATGTAGCTAGATAATTGGTTGATGTGATTGGTTATGGAAGTTTGCAAGTGTTTGAAGGTGCTCCACTTCTAGCAGTCTGATTTTTTCGCATGCTTACAAGTTCTACGGAAGAGAAGACTGGTTTTTCCTGTGGTTAAATTTACGGCTGTGAGGGTTAAATTTTCAGAAGAGAAGACTGGTTTGTCCAAATTCCACTGTGAGGGTCATGCTTGGTGACAAATTTTCAATCGCGGTCAGATTCGAACAAAATTGGAATTGTATAGGATGCAATTTTTGTTACTAGTGTCCAATTTCCTTGGGTGAACTATTTTCTGATGAATTCTCTCTACAACATATACTCTCTTAAAGAAGTACGTTTTTTTTTTCAAGATTGACAATTTTTCATTGTCAATTTTCATGACTGTATGGTTCACAATTTTGTTTTGAGTGTATATGTCCATATTATTTGTGTCTCTTATTGACTGAGGCGTTCACTCTTTATGCTCTCGATTGGTCCAACTGGCCGGCCCATAACCATAAGGACTACCGCGCCGGCATCAGATAGGAACGTGCCACCTGCTTGCCGCGGAGAGTCAACACTGGCACTGGTTCTTCTGTCATCAGTGTCTGAATGTCGTCGTCCGAAAATAAAGGTCTCCATACCATCATACCGGTGAGGATGCTAACGTCGTAGTTGTCGTCCTCATCTCCAATAGAGTCGCCAAACGATTCCACCCTACCCTGTCGCTGTCGCTGTCGCCGGAGAGGAGGAGATAAATCCCTAGTACCAAGAAACTTGAATGGAAAGACTCTAACCCTAAGGACTCGATCCACTAAAAAAAACTTATTAAAAACGATAGATCTCCACTCCCTCTAGCCTCCGGTGATATACTGGTGGGGAGAGAGAGGGGACCAGCGGTGGTGGAAAAGGAGGGGGAGAGAGGCTAGGGCTACTGACTTTTCTGATAGTTATGCATGCATAGACTAAGTAATAATAATCCAACTAACCAATAAATAAGTTGCAACATAAAAGTAGCTAACGCTTATCATAGAAAAATATTTTATTTAGGAAATAAATATTCTGTTTTTTGTAAGAGGAATCTTTCCTAATACTTTTCTCCTTCCAATATTTATAGGATACCGACTACAGACCTGATGATGCTGTTCACATTACATTAAGGAAGGAAAATAGTAGCAGCATTCATAACATGGAGTACTCCGTGTAAGCTATTCCTTCGGTAGGTAGCTATATCTAACTAGTATAAGCTGTTCCTTCAGTAGATATATCTAACTTTCTACTCTGCTATGTTTGTTCAGTCTTTCTACAATATGCAGGAGTGACACTATCGAACTGAGCTGACACTGACAAAGGAAGAAGGATCAACAGGAGATTGGATTGCAGCTGCTCCATCAAGCAGTTGTGTCACTTTCAGCATTGTAGGTCTCATAGCTGGGTCCTCCTGGAGACACCACAGTGCCACTGCCACAAACCTTTCCACCACCTTCAGATTGAAACTTGCTTCAGCATCACCCTCCACCAAATGATCAACTCTGCCACACCTGTAACAATCATTTGCCCAGTCAGTCAGTATTTTTTTATCTTCCTCTGCTGCCTCCAACTCAACATTACGCCGGCGACTGATGAGCTCCAACAGGATGACCCCATAGCTGTAGACATCGACCTTGGCAGTGATACCAATGTTCTTGAACCACTCAGGCGCAACATATCCTCGGGTGCCCCGTATACCAGTATTTGTTTGTGTCTGGTTGGTTCCCAGCAGTTTGGCTAAGCCAAAATCTGAGATCTTTGCTGTGAATTTGTCATCCAGAAGGATGTTCTGGGGCTTGATGTCACAATGGATGATCTGTGTGCTGCATTCCTCATGTAAGTATAGCAGCCCCCTTGCCACCCCAAGAGCAAGCTGAACTCGAAGGTTCCACTGAAGATTGACATCACCAAATACAAATCTATTTAGTGTTCCATTGCTCATGAACTCATACACCAAAAGTCTTCTTTTCCTTCACTGCAGAATCCTAGCAGTTTGACCAAGTTCCTGTGGTGTGTCTGTCCAATAGCTTGCACTTCAACACCGAACTCCTTTTCTGATTCCTGCTCGAGCTTGTCGATTTTCTTGACAGCAATGCAGGCCCCATGCTCGTCTTCTAGCTGGCCCTTGTACACAATACCAGAGGCACCAGTGCCAAGCACCTCCTGGAATCCTCTGGTTGCCTTCTCGAGCTCAGCATAAGTGAAGGCTTTTAGGGGCGACCCTAGGTTTGTTGAGGACTGCAGCAAAGATGGGACCGTCTTTCTAGTGACTGTATAGTTTGTGCCAAAAAGGAGAACAGAGATCAGCACAAGGATCACCAAGACGGATATTCCCAGAAGCAATGAACTTCCAAGGATCCAGTATCTCTTGTCTTTCTTCCACTTGCTGGACTCAGTGAGGTACGACTGTGCATTACTATTTTTTGGTACTTTGATGAGGGCTGTCGCATGCACATCACCTGCCATATTTCCGTTTGATAAAGGAAGCTTCTTCTTATAACATGCATTGTCTTGATCATTGTATATAGCCACTGCACAGAAGCAATCTATCGGGCAGAGCTGCCGGCACTGGTCCTCATTTACGGGGTTGTACTTCTCGTAGTCAGACAGAGGCCAGTTCACGTGGTACATAGTTTTGAACTGGAACTGCATCATGGCAGCTTCTTCATCCAAGTCACGCACAGCTTTGTGGCTGGAAGTCTGGTTTGCAGCCTTTATACTTCCTCTCGTCATCAAAAAACGAGTACTGCTCCGGGCACATGCAGGTAGTAGTCTGGTTGTTTGTGCCATCAAACATGCAGTAGCTGTTAAATCCGCATGTACCGCTGCCAACATTTGTCATTAGTGCTCCACAAATATTTGAGGCCGGGCTGCATGCTCACCATTGACCATGCCTGACTCCTCAGGTCACTGACCTTCTTTGGGTACACATTGCCGGAACACGCCATCTGGGTCGAGTGTGGCTCGATGGTAGCTGTCCGCCATGGAACCAACAGCCCCGGATGTTATATTGATTTGGGTGCCGTTATCCAAGGCAAGGTATTGGATCAAACACCATCTTTGTGGTGTTGCCAACGGTGGACCAATACGAGTCATATTGGTTCCCAGATTGCACAGCAACAGAATAAAGTGTAACACCTGTATCTTGCAGGTCAAGGAGGAACCGGCCATTTGAGTAGTCTGTGGCCATGATCCGGCTGCGGACCGTCTCTGGGGCGGTGAGCACTTGGGTGGGCAGGATGGTATCAGCTGGATCTTTGAAGGTTCCCCAGTGGATAGAGCCATCTGCAGCAGCTAGTACAAAGTTTCCGGAGTCGAGCATGCTGGCATGGGTTGCTGTTGCTGCACCAACAAATTGGGGTGTCCATACCTCTGTATTGGTGTGGTCGAGGAGGGAGAGAGTCCCGCCTGAGGTGAGCTGGAGGCGTGAACCGGATGAAAACCTGTATCGGCGATTGTGTTGTCTTGGCATACCAAGCCACCGTCTTGTCGAATCAGACGGCAAGCAGGTAGGAGGAGGCGTTGCCCTCGGTGGCCCGGAAGCCGAATGCGAAGTCGCCGGACGGAGAGAGCCAAAAGCTGCTAGGCCCTTGGGGCGTCAAGGAGGAGCCCAAGCTGATGTTCTGTTGAGCCTGCACGTATGGCGATGGCAGTAGCAGGAGGATGAAGAGCAAGAGGAGAGGAGCCATTGTTGGGTTATTGTGGTTTGGCTCTGAGTTCCTGCTTCCGCTGGCAATCTTATGCATCTCTCAGCGTTTCGGAGTCTTCGTTCATTCATGAAAGAGCAACACTGAACTCGTCAGAATTATTGGCAGCTCGATCGACGCGTATGAGAGCCTCTTGCTTTGACTACTTCATGCTGGAAGTTTGCAAGTCTTTCAAAAATTAAAGGTGGTCTACGTCTGATCAGCCAAACTTCCCCTGCTTAGAGAACATGTAGAAGGGAAGACATAACTGTCCTCTGGTCACATTGGATATTTGTTGTTGGTACGCGGACAAGTCTTACTCAATCGGCGACTTGTCTGAAGTCGTATTTAAAGACTGACAAGCTGTCACCATTTTCTCCTTTAATTAGCTCTTATTAGAAGTTTGGAAACCTTGGCGCCTTTGGATATAAACTTTTTTTTCTTTTGCATTCTGTGGAGTTTTAGCCCAAGTTTTTCATGTGAGGAGAGGTAGAGGTAGACCGAAATTGACGTGGGGGGAGGCAATAAAGAGAGATCTAAAAAATTGGGATATACCTAGAGATCTATGTTTAGATAGAAATGCATGGAGAGCAGCTATTGACGTGTCTGAACCGTGACTAGGGTCTCTTATTGGGTTTCAACTCTAGGCTATCCCAACCTGTTTAGGACTAAGAGGCTTGGTTGTTGTTGTTGTTGTTGTTGTTGGTTAGTGCTAGGCTTCACAAATGCGGTTTCTATCATTCTCCAGTTTGTGTTCTTATTTGTCTGTTCGTCTTTGTAATCGAGAGGAATAAATATCTGTTTGATTCATAGACCATAAGTAGCCAGCCAATACGTATCACGATTTTTTTTGGCTGTGACTTTTTAAAAAAAAAAATCAATTGACTAGCTTGTGAGATATTGGCACAGTCACTTTATTAAGTCTACAAATGCAGCAGTGTTAAGACCAAGTGAAAAGATCCAAATATAGCCTGTCATGGAGCGGAGCTGGAGAATCAGGGAGTGGAGCTCTCCCAAAAGAGGCCTAGTTTTTCCTCAGATTTTAGGTACTGAATAGTGTCACGGATAGTTTTGCTCCACGGAGTCAGATGCTAATCAACTGTGAAAATCTGAACGTATTATCTCGTTATTCTTGATGATTGCTCTTACTATATTTGGATCTTTTCACTTGGTCTTAAGTCTGACACCTTTATCACTCTTTATTATTTTTTTGCTTATTATGTGCGCACAGTGTCATTGATAGTTTTGCTCGACGGAGTCAGATGCGAATCAACTGTGAAAATCTGAACGTACTATCTCGCTATTCTTGATGATTGTTCTTACTATATTTGGATCTTTTCACTTGGTCTTGTCTGACCCCTTTATCACTATTATTTTTTGCTTATTAAGTGCGCACACAGTTTGACTATCCTGTCAAGACCGTCCAATGCGATAATGGCTGCAAGTTCGATCACTCCTCGGCCTGTATGTTTCCTCACACAGGGTGCAGTCCTTCGCATGTCGTGCTCCTACACCTCTCAATAAAATGTTGAAGCATAGTGCACTCTTTGTACCATCAACAACATTCTTTGTACTCTGCTCTTCCAAGGTAGCCTTCCACTTATCTATTTGGCTGACACCCTCCACGCTGCCATATATCTTTTCAATCATCATCCCACTAAGGCCTGAGGCGGTCTCACATCATTTTGTGCTCTTTTTAGTACTCACCCATCTTATACATATCTTTGTGTTTTTGGATGTGCTTGCTACCCAAACATGTCTTCCACAACTCCCCATAATATCGTCGGGTCATCTCTACGTGTCTTCCTTGGCTACTTCTCCGACCACAAGGAGTATCGATATTTCAATCTTGATTCCATAGGATCATTATTTCTCGCTATATCATATTTAATGAATCTATGTTTCCCTTATTTGAGATATCAAACTCGCCATTGGATCCACCAGCTTGGAATTTTTGGACGATGCTGATGTTTTCATTATGGACGCGGATATGGCGCGACCGGTCGCGCAGAATGGTAGCGCGCGACCCAGACCGCGCGTGCTAATAGCCTTCCGCATGCGACGCGCTTTCAGTTGCAAGGCCTCCCGCATGTGACTCGCTTTGAGTTGCAAGGTTACTGTGTATACATGCATCTGACCACTATGATGCCTGCTGACGCAAGCATAGAAAAAATAAAAATGTTTTTTTAATTGCTATAAATATTAAATGGTATATTTATTTTTAATTCTGTTTGCACATGTATGTTCAAATGACGAAGCGAACAAAACTAGATCTCACTTACATATATATTTCGAAAAAAAATTATTTTAGTAACAGTTTATATGTAATATCCTTGTTAGAAGATTTATCAAAGTTACTACCAAGTATTACCAAAGTTGCTACTTTAAAATATACTAAAAATTGTTACATATTGTTATCATGGTATAATATAATAAATTTCAAAAAGAAGTTACAATCATTTCATATAATACTAAAGTTGCTACTTCAAAATATGTTAAAGTTGTTACGTAATATACACAAGCTAGCACAGAGGCAAAAAAAATATCAAATAAGTTATAACCACGTAGTACTTAGGGGTGGTAAAGGACCCTTTAATTTAGCCTACCAAATTTAAGGACAAGAACGTACTACTAGTACTGTAGTTTGACAACTTAGGTGGCAATTATAAAAATAAGCATTACATAAGTTGAAAAACTTAGGGAAGGACAAGTTATTATACAACTTGCTCAATCTTGCTCCTCCTTGTTGCTGGAATTTGTTGGCAGTCATCACCACTCTTTCGATCCAAATCTGCTCTATCAATCTGCTCCTTCTCCTCCATACAGATTGGCCGCTCCTCTTTGCACTAAAACACATGAATGCAAACTAAAAAAATAAAGTAAAAAAACTGAAATTAGATACTCAAATTGTAAGACTGAAAAACTTATCTAAAAAAATTAAATTACAATCCGAAATTACAAACTAAAATTACATAACTGAAATTAAATGGTCATAATTTATGAATCGTTCATTTGTTTTAATTCCATTTGCCAACCCCGTTATGTTCTACTTGGCAAAGGTGAACCAAACTAGGTCTCACTTGCCTATATTTTGAAGATTTCTATTTTAGTAGCAATTTATGTGTAAAAAGTGCTAGAAGGTTTATGAAAGAAGTGGCTACCATGTACTATTAAAGTCAATGCTAAAAATATACTGAAGTTGGTAAAAAAAATATGCACACCAACTGTTACCATGGGAATATAACAAAATTTCAGTATAGCATTTACATAAATGTACTAACCTCTAAAGAGAGTAGCGGACCAAAACAAAGAAAAGTTACAACCTAAAGGAGCAAATTATTAAAAAGAAGCATTATGTGAGCTACCAAGTAGTAAGTTATTATTATCGAACCACTAACAACTTCACGCCACTGCATGCTCTGGTAAACTTTACCGAGCCAACTTGGTCAAAAAGCCCAAGCAAGCAAGCTGCTGTTGCTACTCAATACGAAGCGCAACAACTACAGGAAAGCAAGCAAGAAACAAACAAGGTCATTGCAGCTACTATAAATCGTCAAACTTCAAAATAGAGAAATATTAACAATAGCACACCCAACTATAACTCATTCAACTAAAACTAAAAGACTGAATTTCATAAGTCATTAAACTGAAACTAAAAGACTAAATCTCATAACTCATTAATTTAAACTAAAAGACTGAATCTCATAACTCATTAATCTGAAATAAATAAAGATTTTAACTAAAAATGAGAAACTGAAACTAAAAGAAACATTTTATTAATTTAAACTAAAAGACTGAATCTCATAACTCATTAATACAAAACAAATAAAGATTTTAGGGTAAAAAAACTAAAACAAAAAAAATTAAAAAACTTGACTAAAAACTAAAAATAAAAACAATTAACTGAAAACTGGAAAAAAAACATAACTCATTTAACTGAAACTAAAAGACACAATGAAGAAAAATGAAATAGTAACGAAATTTAAAACTGAAAAAATAAAATTTAAAACGAAATTGGCAAAACTGAAGTTACAAAAAAAATAAAAGATTGAATTTCATAACTCATTAAACTGAAACTAAAAGACTAAATCTCATAACTCATTAATTTAAACTAAAAGACTGAATCTCATAACTCATTAATATGAAACAAATAAAGAATTTAACTGAAAATAAAAAATTGAAACTAAAAGAAAAACATTTCATTAATTAAAACTAAAAGACTGAATCTCATAACTCATTAATATGAAACAAATAAAGATTTTAAGTGAAAAAGAAAAATTGAAACAAAAAGAAACATTTTAAAAAAATGAAAATGAAGAAAACTAAAACTAAAACTAAATACTACATCTCATAACTCATTAAACTAAAACTAAAAGACTGAATTTCATAACTCATTAATCTGAAACTAGAAGAATAAATTTCATAATTAATTACGCTTCTAATAATTTCTCATAAGTCATAAAACTGAAACTAAAAGGAATATTAAAACTAAAAATGAAAAAAAAACTAAAAGACTGAATCCCACAACTCATATCCACACCACCCCTCAAGCACTGGCCTAACACAAGTATTATCAGGCTGGCTTATCAAGAAATTTCTTAGTACAGTTCTATACTAAAAGGAGACAAGCATGTGAAGCAGTGAATAAAAGGTTGTTCAGAAACATATGCAAAAAAAATCGAACACCTATACACATAGAGATATGGCTCAAAATGCAAAAATACACAGAAGAGCGGGTAAGAAGAAAGCAGTAGGACCTGCATTGAGCAAGGTGGGAGGGTCCTTCTGCAGATCCAAGAGCTCCTTCTAAATCCTCTTTGAGGCCATCTCCCCCTTCATGTGCCCTTCAATTTTCAGAAAAACGAAACATGATAAAAGAAACTAGCAATCAAGCTTTGCCATGAAAAACTAGCTAGGCTTCAGGCAAATCAATAAAAGTAAACTGAAACTGTATATAACAGGCCATACTTTGGAAACTAAAAAATGGAATTACAAATTGAAATTGCAAAATTGAAATTATTAGATGAAATTTAAAACTAAAATGGCAAACTGAAAATAAAAACATACTCGCTGAAACATAAAATTACACGCTGGAATTAGTTACTGAAATTGCACACCGAATAACTAAATAACTAAATCTCAGAACTCATTGCAGCAGTTGAAAAACATTGACTAGCTCCTAATAAGGGCAAAATAATATAAACACGATTATAGGAATGTCTCTAAACACAATAATTGAATATCATTGAACCAAAAGAGATACCAAAAAAAACTCAAAACTAAATAAAATAAAACTACAAGCTGCATGACCTTGTGTGTGGCAAGTTTAGTTTAATTTCAAAGTTTGTAGCAAGTTATATTTTGAGCAAGTGGCAAGATATTGTGAAATGATAAATTATGAGTGATGACTTCTAAAACATATGAAAAATTACAAACGTAGCATGCTGATATGAGTACCTGCCATTGGAAAAAGTGAGAGGGGGGCACCACAAACCTACAGTCTTGCCATCGAATCTCGATATTGAAGTAAACCTTGTGGGTAACCTCCGTTGGGCCCATCTTAATCTAACCAAACAATAGGCAGACACAACCGGTTAGCTCCATGGATCTTGATTGAATCAGCCACAAACCAGCGCAAGCGTTAAAAACTGTAGCATCAACGAGCAATCCTGCGCGGCCTCTAATCAGATCGGGAAAAGCACTTAGAGAGAGAGGGGGAGATGGAGGGGAGAGAAGGCGGGAAGGAGCAGTGGTAGGGTTTGAGCTATACTCACATCGGTCGTCAATGGAAGAAGTTGCGGTTGGCGGATGGAGGAAGAAGAAGCCGCGACTAATCTACGAACGGTGACTCCAGCGGTCAGAACCAGGTCGGATGAATGCCGGTGGAGCAAGGATTGGGGCGCACCGCAGAGGGATAGGAGATCTTCGAGGACAACCAAAGCACTTCTCCCCGTCGTCTCGGCCGCCATCAAGTTGTCGCCACTCCACTCGCCTTCCGACAAGGGCGACACTGGATTCGGCGGCAGCGCAGCTGCCGGAACGGAAAGGACGTTGACCTGTGCTTTGGGACGCATTAGCAGATACTCCCTCCATACCTATATTAGTTGATGTTTAGGACAGCGACACGGTCTTCAAAACACAACTTTGACCTCTTATTTTTATAAAAGTATTTATGAAAAAAGTGATATATGTATATTTTTATGAAAGTATTCTTCGAGACAAATCTATTTATATAATTTTTATATTTGTAAACTTAAAAACTTAATAGTTATTGATGATTTATATTTCCAATGTTTGACTCTAATATTTTCTAAAACGTCAACTAACACGAGTATGGAGGGAGTAAGCCGCATGAGAACTATTGGGCCCGCCCGTCTTGCAAGCGTCGCGCGGTCGCGACGGAGCGCGACCGGTCGCCAAATAGACTTTGCGTTTCAGTATACCCGTTGGGCCTAGTGCTGTGGTTACAGGTTCCTTCGCTCCTGCTTTTGTGAACACGCAGTGCACACCCGCCATGGAGCTTAACTCTGGCTCGGGCAATGGCACACGCACTGCATTCTGTTCTACTTCCCTGTACGTGGACAACTTGTCCCAGTCCCAGGTTGCTGCCAGCGGAACTGACCGCACCACCAGCACCTTGCTACAAGTTGTGATTCTTAGGCCTTCCGCAGTGTGGTAGTAGTGCCATCGATTCTTCAAAGGCTGCAGTGTATCAGAAAAGGCACCAAAGCTACCTTAGGCCATCCGCAATGGTTGTCAAATAGCGAGCTAGGAGAAATTTTATTGGCTCTCAATAGTACTTTACAAATAGCTAGCTAGATGATGTATAAAAACAATAAAAAAGTAGTACTCTTATTGGCTATCGAGGAGAGAGATCCCTCGATAGCCAATAAGAGTGCTACTTTTGTAAGTTGCCTCATCAAAATAGTATTTATTTATATGTCTCATCTAGCTAGCTATTTGTAAGTTGTTATTGAGAGCCAATAGCATTCTTCCTAAAGACCAAATAGCTAGCGATTTGAATACCATTGCAGACGCCCTTATACTGCAGCAGGGACCCACATCAAATATAATAGTCCTAGAGGAGGGGTTGTGATGTTTGTTGTATGATGACTTTAACTGCTACAAGTTGCTGCACAAATAAACTAATATTACTTTGTGGTTTGGGCATCGGTGCTTCTGCATGCTCCGCTCCCATTTATTCTGGCACTACTCCAAATTGGCATCACATGCTGCAGTGTTACAAGCGATGCCCAAACACTCTTTCTCCCTTTTATGGCACCACTCTAGCTATACATTGTGGAGGGTCTTATAACCAACCCACGCCTCATCCACGACGGTGCCACCCCATGTTGCCTGTACCGCTGCCCCTATGGCTCGCGCCTAGGTTGCTACTGGCGACACTAGACGCACCACCTCCACCCAGACGGTTGTCATCCCGCCGATCAACAATGCGCATCTGATGCGCACGTGTGACAAGGCTAGCATCGCTCAACCTATGGGTCTTCTGAATCTCCACGCTATGGCCATCGCTTGGTCCACGATGCTCTGTCATTCCCCAATTGATGTTCTGCTATGCAAGCTGAGTTTGATGCGCTCATCGCCAACGACACTTGGTGTTTGGTTCCTCGACCTCCTGGCGTAAATCTGGTCTCTAGTAAATAGATCTATCACCACAAAGTTCTTGTTAAGGCTCGCTGGGTTCCACAGGGATTCACACAATAGTCTGGCATTGATTATGATGAGACTTTCAGTCCTTTAGTGAAGCCAACAATAATTTGGGTGGTCCTATCCCTGGCATTGTCTCAAAATTGGCCTATTCATCAACCGGATGTAAAAAATGCAATCTTGCATGACACTCTAACAAAGACAGTCTACTGCATGCAGCCTTTCAGATTTGTTGATTCAGTCAGTCCTGATTATGTTTGTCGGCTCACATGTTTGTAGAGGCAACTCATGTTTTTAGCCATATGTACACATATTGATTTATACAGCCAAACATGTAGGCCAGCCGCCTATACAAAATATGGTGTTTCCATGATTTATAGAGACGGGCAAGTAGGCCAGTACCTGCCTATACAAATGCATCACGTAGTAATGAATGTTGGCATAAAAATCACAATTGAAAATAATTTAATCTTTAAATTGGTTTTCTGAAAAATGATCTTTAGAGGTGGTCAAATTCATTTGAGAACACATGTATGGTTCCTACCATTGGAACTCAAGATATCATGCCTTGCACTAAACATCCTTACCACTTTGTATTGTATGGTTCCTAGGATTTGTACTCGAGATATCATACCTTGCACTAAACACCCTTACCACTTAGCCACAGAGTTAATTACCTGTAATTAACTAACACATTTGACCAATCATTCACATATATATATATATATAATTTGTATTTGAAACCAATACTACGTCACTACAAGAAATCTGGGCTTCTATGACGTCTGCCAGATGACAAAGCACCTATTTGTCATAAACATGGGCTGTTTATGACGATTGTTCACAGGATGACAACTGTTTATGACCAATTTGTGGCTCTGTCATAATTAACGTCATAGTATACCCTGCATCTGCTTTGTGACGATAGATCAATGACAACAGTGTATCATCATAAAATATAGAACTATTTTATTGATTTTAGTCATCTTGTCATGTGATCAAGTTTGAACGATTTAAATTTTGAATTAAAAAAGTAACAACTCCAAACTAGATTTTGAAAAACTAAGTGATTTTAGCTGAAAAAGTCATCAATACCAAAGTTGTTAAACTTTTCAAAATCGTAACTTTTATTTTTATTCATTTCTTCATTTGACAAAGTAGTAGTACATATTGTTCATATAAATTCACGAATCTCACAAAACTTATGAACATGAGCGATATATCAAATGTGAACAATGTGTACTACCATTTTGTCCAATAAATAAATGACCAAAGTAAAAGATGTACATATTGACGAGTTCTACAAATTTTGTATTCATGCCTTTTTCAACTGAAACTATTTAGTATTTCAAAATCTAGTTTGAATTTGTCATTTTTTAAATTCAAAATTTGAATCATTAAACTTTGTCAAATGAAAATATTATCAAAATGAAAGTTATAGAGTTTGAAGAGTTCTACAACTTTGGTCTTCATGATTTTTTCAGTTGAAATAATTTAGTCTTTCAAAATCTAGTTTAAAATTGTCAAATTTTAAAATTCAAAATTTAAATAATTCAAATTTTCTCACATGAAAAATGTCATCAATATCAAAGTTATAGATCTCGATGCTACAACTTTGTTTTTGATGACTTTTTCATTTATAAGATTATTTATGTTCGTGAACTTAAGTCTTAATTTTCGAATAGAAGAAAAATGAAAAACAAATTTAAAACATACACACATGGGCACACGGCTGCTGCACTCCCCTGCATCATCCCGTGCGGGCCTGGAAGGCCTGCTAGGCCATCGGATGTCTTGTGTCCGTTCGATTGGATTGAACGGTCGACGTCATCCCTTAGCCGATTAAAACCGATTGCAGCCGAACGCCTCCAAACCCTAAAATCTATTTTCTCATCCTCTCCTCTCTCTCGCATCGACGGCGGCCACCAAGCGCGCGGTCACACGCATCAGGAGGGCCAGCGCGGCGGCGACCGAGCGTACGCGCACGTGCTCGTCGTGGAGGGCTAGTGCGGCGACGACGACGACCAGGATGCGCTCACGCATCCACGCTTGTGTGCTTGTGGCCGAGCCGGGGTCGGCGAAGCGGTGAAGCGGGGACGACCGGGATGCGCTCACTCATCCCTCTGATGCGGCGACGACGACGACGACCGGGATGTGCTCACGCATCCTGCAGGTTGCATTACGTTTCTGCAGCATATTTGGTGGAACAAACAGAATCAGAGGGCTTTTCAGGAAGCCAACCTAGCAGCCCCAGATCTGCAACCTGCGGGGCACAACTGACATTGAAGGGTTGATGGCCATGTCCAGGCATGAAATGTGCACCTTGATTTTGACCAATCAAAGAAGTTTCATGTTAGATAGTACGTAGCAGTAGTCATTTTTTTCCAGGCATGAGTCACATCTTATTTGTCGCATGACAGTGCTGCTAGGTAGAGGCTTTTGTACCCACATATCAATTCCCTGCACATGTTTCTTTCTCGTGTCTTGCCACTAGTATAAGCTCCGGCAGAACCTATAATTAATCCAGTTATGGCCAGCATTTAATAATCTGCAAGTGTGCTCCTTTGATCTTGCTGATGAAACATCGAAGCCATATTTATCAGCTAGTTCTTTTATCTTTCAGTTTTATTTTATGATATAAAACATTGTAGCCATATTTTCTTGCTATTAGATATCCTGCAGTGTTGAGAAGTAATGTGTTCAGTTCTGCTATTTGTCTCAGATCAAGTTTATTTGTTTTCTGTTACTGAAATAAGCTCTTGTTATTTTCATGTTCATGATCTTGATTTGCCATACAAATTAGAAAATAGTGTGTGGAGCTGATAGTCTCATCAACTCAATCTAGCAATGTAAGTATTTGTCACACGAGCACCGGGTGAAGGTCTGTATTTTACTGGAAGTTGCAATCATGCAATAACTTTGTTATTGGAACTAGGTTATCCATGTTTTAGATTATTTGAAGTGGTGATATAACTCGATACAACTTAATACATTTATTTGCCCTCTATATTTCTGCACAAGTTTAGAGTATAAAATTCACTTGATAGTTTCTTGTTCTGACCAATATTTTTTTTTATATTTCAGCACTTCACTTTTGAACTTCTATTTTCAGCATCCTGCGCAAATAACAATACATTTGAATAATTTAATTGCAATTCATGGAACTTTTGGGGTGTTGATACTTACTGGTGTGTGGTTGCTCTTCTATGCAGGCCTCTGGCTGTGTGCTCTACTCTGCTACGCATGCTGTAGTCCCCCACAAGACATGTATGCTTTTCTATGCACTCCTCCATTAGCTTGCTGCTTGATTGCTTTTAGACTAAAATAATTTGCTGCTTCATTGCAGCACTATGTGTCCTAGGTACTTGTTTAATGCAGTTAACGAAAAGTGTCTAACATTCCCTTGGTATATTTGTGATCGAGTGCCTATCTTAGAGTAGTATAATGAGGTATATGATTCTACTAATATAGTAACATGTATTATTTAGACTTTTGCTTGGTAAATATTTCGTATGTAACTATTCCCTTGGTAACAACTATTTCCTTCCAATGGTCTCAGGTTTCGGAAATAACAGTTTTACTGGAAGCTTATAGGATCTATTTCACCGTGTAATGAACAATCTTGCTTTTTATAAAATTGTTTTAACATCTCTGTTGTTATTTCAGTCAAATTGTAACCAAAGTGTCCGTGTACATTATTGTACTCATGGAGTTGAGGTTGTATATCGTTTGTATCCCAAGTGTATGGTCATATTCATGGTACCTTTTTGGCATTGTAGGTTGCTGGTGGGCTGCTACCCAAATTTTTGGCTCTGGTGGCAGGCTGGAATTTTTTACGCTAGTTGCTGGCTGCTATGGCTGGAACTTGGCGCTTGCAGTTGGGCGGTATTGTTTGGTGCAGTAACTTGGTGCCAGATGCTGTTGCTGGAATATGTTTAGTTGGCTAGAAGCATTTTGTATTCATGTTTTTTGTTGTACTTTTGTATGAAAACATGTTGAAAAATGTATTCTGGATCATGTTTTGTATAGACCAGAAAATTAATTATGGCTGCAATATAATTATTATAATATAATTATGTAATTGGTTGTGGTTTGTATTTTGTGATTACTTTTCTAATCTGAAATATGCTTTTAAATTTGAATGGTAATTGCCATGTCACTGCCACATCACCTATCTTGTCATATGCCACATCATGTGCCATGTCATCATAAACGTGGAGTTATTCGGTACAATTTGTTATGACGAGTTTAGTCTTGTCATTGCATTAATGACAGAAGAACTATCGTCACTGTATCAATGACGATGTTCTCTAGTGGTCACAGAAGTTGTTTAGTGACCCACCTTCTGTGACGGCAGCCACTTCGCTGTAGGCAGACAGTGAGAGGAAACAAACTGTTATCGTCATAATCTAATTGTCACAGAAGCCCAGGATTCTTGTAGTGATACAATAATTTTAATTTTGAAACTGCATATATGTCTATGTTACTAGAATGTTTTATTTAAATGTTACAAATATTCAGACCTACCGTTTTCAGATATTTTTCCTTCATATTTTATGATTTTTTATCGTAAATATAAAGTTTTATGGATTTGCATTTTTCAAATTACATAATACTCCTATATTGATTATCTTTCTTGCAAAGAAAAAGAAAAGCAGTGCTAATTACAATTGTCTCTCCATCACTTGTCTTGTGTCTAAGTCAAACGGTGCTAAGTACAATTGTCTCCATGGTCAGTTGCTTCAACATGTCTTCACCAACATAATCAACAACATCGCTCCTCCACCACTTGTTGTTTGTGTGTTGATGCTATTGTTCCATATCCCCAGTATGTTAGGGGTCACATGTTAGTATGTGTTTTACTAATAATCTACTTCCTCCATTCAAATTATAAAACGTTTTGACTTTTCTAGATACATTGTTTTTAATATATATCTAGACATAGTGTATC
The DNA here is from genome assembly GCA_009763385.1 of Coix lacryma-jobi var. lacryma-jobi. Taxonomy (NCBI): domain Eukaryota; kingdom Viridiplantae; phylum Streptophyta; class Magnoliopsida; order Poales; family Poaceae; genus Coix; species Coix lacryma-jobi. The sequence goes on from CM019830.1 coordinate 126,920,976, forward strand.
TCTAAGTGCATAGAAAAAACTATCCAACAAATAAGCATAAAATTGGAGAATTAACCAAGAAATTTCCTAATAATTCGACAAATAAGACATATTTACACCTAGTCCTTCCCAGGCCATGAAAAATCTGGTGGAAGCCCCAAAGACTCAAAGAGGACGCTGGCTTGTATCTTTTATACTTGTGTTGAACCCCTCCCCTGTGGTCATTGTCACTGGTGCAGTAAACTGTACGTCTCATGCAGAAGAGTTTCATACCATTTCAATGGAACTTGACGGCTACGCACACCACACAGCTAAATTAATTGAAATTAATTAGGCACGTCGTGCAAGCACCGTGTATTACTACTTTAATGCATACCATCAACTATATATGCCCCATACAACCCGGTTCCAATCATCAAACCAAAGCAGAGCTAGTCATCCACAGCAGCAGGGAACAAGAACAACTGAGAGAGCCTGCCTGATCGAGAGCCATGGTCGTCCTCAAGGCTTTGCTCCTTGCCATCCTCGGCTGCTTCTGCTTCAGCAGTGCTGTATTCCTTGCAGCTCGCGACCTGAGCGACGACGAGTCGACGACTCGGCCATGATGGGCGAGGCACGAGCAGTGGACAGTGGCAGACCCAAGATTTAAATCTAGGGTATGCCTAGCATAAATATTTCACAATCAATATGATGTATAATGTAAGATATAATTTAAATATAATGGATAGTAAACACAATCAGATGCCAATTAAGAGGAGAGATAGTATGAAGACTAAAATACTTAAGATTTTTAATTTGGACTTTCAAAATCCAACTAGTGATAATATGATTGGCTGAAATCTAGGATAGTCCTCAGACTACCCAAAACCTGGCTAGGTCCGCCACTGGCAGTGGATGATCCGGGAGGGGCGTGTCTACAAGGATGACGCTGAGAGGGCACACCGGTTCCAGGTGTTCCAGGCCAACGTCAAGTTCATCGAGTCGTTCAACGCCGCCGGCAACCGCAAGTTCTGGCTTGGCGCGAACCAGTTTGCCGACCTCACTAACGAAGAATTCAGAGCAACCAAGACAAATAAGGGATTCAATAACCCAAATGTGGGGAAGGTGCCCACAGGATTCCGATATGTGAATGTTAGTCTCGATACGCTTCCGGCAACCGTGGACTGGAGGACCAAGGGTGCTGTCACGCCCATCAAGAACCAAGACCAGTGTGGTAAGCAAAATTTGGTGACCACACGTACACATAATTCATATGTTTGCGCATAGATGTTTTGTACTTTTGTTATGTATTATTACAGCACCAGATCGATGATAACGACATATATGAACATTTGATCAAATGGAATGCAGGGCTGTTGTTAGGTGTTCTCAGCGCTGTGGCTGCCACAGAGGGGGGCATTGTCAAGATAAGCACCGGGAAGCTCATCTCACCTTCAGAGCAGGAACTGGTGGACTGTGACGTTCATGGAGAGGACCAGGGCTGCAATGGCGGTGAGATGGATGACGCCTTCAAGTTCATCATCAAGAACGGTGGCCTTACCACTGAGTCTGACTACCCTTACACCGCGCAAGATGGCAAGTGCAAGTCAGGATCCAACAGCGCCGCAACCATCAAGGGCTACGAGGATGTGCCAGCCAACGGCGAGGCCGCCCTCATGAAGGCGGTCGCCAGCCAGCCGGTCTCGGTGGCGGTGGACGGCGGCGACATGACGTTTCAGTTCTACTCTGATGGTGTGATGACCGGATTCTGCGGCACTGACCTGGACCATGGCATTGCAGCTATTGGTTATGGAAAGGACAGTGATGGCACCAAGTATTGGCTGATGAAGAACTCGTGGGGCACGACGTGGGGTGAGAATGGATTCCTAAGAATGGAGAAGGATATTTCTGATAAAGACCTTGTTTAGTTTCCCTCATTTCCCAAAAATTTCCATCACATCAACCATCATATCAATGTTCGGACGTATGCATGCAGCATTAAATGTATGTAAAAATAATAATTAATTGTACTTTTAGTATGTACATGTCGAGACGAATCTTTGGAGTCTACGTAATCCATATTTAGACAAAGTTTGTCAAATAACAACGAAAACGCTACATGAAAAATTTTGCAAAATTTTTCCATCTAAACAAAGGCCAAAAAGGGGATGTGTGGCCTTGCCATGCAACCATCCTACCCTACTGCATAGGCCCAGCACTTCAAATGCCTAATCACTTGTTGTCAAAAAAAATGCCTAATCACTTTACATGCAGTTTGAATAAATGGATTTTTGTTCTCGTTCTTCCAGAGCAGAGGTGTGCTTGTCTGTATTACATTGTGTCACATGGATATGTTTGTAAATGAATACCTTGTAATTGTTCCAAATGTGCAAAAAATTGAGTTATAATTTGAACGTACCTTAGGTTCCAAATTCTAGTATTCTACTCCCTTGCTTGATTTTCCTTTCCGTTTATGGGCCGGGTGCCAGTCCTGATGGGTGCAGCATAACTGGTTCTTTTGGTTCATGAAAAAATTGAACAGGTTTTGTTGTCATCTGATGAACTGACTGCAGCTGGAATAATGTGTAGTGTATTTTGATGTTTCAGTTTATTTGTCTATTGTGTAGCTACAGACTGACAAGTTCATTTTTTTACAGTCCATATATACTAAGCCTCTTATTTGAATCAGCCATTTCAGCTGCACGGCATCGTAATTCGATCATTGGAGTACACATATGCAGCAGCAGCTTTAAATTAGCAACAACCGTTGTTTAAGTAGAAGCGAACAGGCCCGCGAGCATAAACTTGGATTTTCTTTCCCAGTTGCAGGAAATTTCTGGTCATCTGAGAGTTTAATAACACAACAAAACATACATATATGCTCCTAACATTTCAAAGGTTACATATGCAGCAGTAATATGCTTGTTCTCAGTAGAACACTTACTTTATTTCCAAAAAAAAAATAATAATAATAACTAAATGATACACAGCATGTGACTTTTACTGTTACACAATGGTTCCTGAGCATTATTGAAACATTAGAATACCAACATTTTTGGCCTCCTCCTATCTCCTTGGATGTCGTGGATCCGGGAAGGCCTAATAATGCAATGCAAAGACTTGTTATGCTTCACCACTAATAATATATAAATTCCATATCACACTACTACATGCTTATTATTGCTGTTTGACGACATGATATGAGTACTTTGGTGCAAATTCAGCATATATTTTTGGCCGAGTTTCCTCCTTTGTGCAGTGTCTTGTCTATCCACTTAGCAGCAGAGCATCAATTCCTCGTAAATTCACTCCCTTGCTATCGCCGTCCGTCACCTCACTGATATGCAGTAGTGCATTCTTCCTTAAAAATGTACTCCCTCCATTTCAAATTATAAGACGTTCCAAGCTTGGAGAGTCAAAGTTTTTCAACTTTGACCAAAATCATAGAGAAAAATATAAAGATTTATACCATCAAATATACATATTATGGAAATATAACTAATGAAGAATCTAATTGCACTTAGTTGATATCATAAATATTATTATCTTATTATATAAATTTGGTCAAAGTTGAAAAACTTTGACTCTCCAAGATTCTTGGAATGTCTTGTAATTTGGAATGGAGGGAGTATTTGGATATAGTCGCCTGGCCCACCACACTACTCTGAGCCCTTGTTTAGTTTCCCCAACTTCCCCCAAATATTTCTAGATTCCCCGTCACATCAATCTTTAGCTGAATGCATGGAGCATTAAATGTAGGTAAAAACAATAACTAATTGTACTTTTAGTATCTACATGTCGAGATGAATCTTTTAAGTCTAGTTGGTCCATGTTTGGACAAAGTTTGTCAAATAACAACGAAAGTGCTACAGTGCCAATTCCAAATATTTCCCCAAACTAAACAAGGCCTGAAAGTGAATAGGCATGGCCGGCGTCATTATTGAAGCCGTCTAAAATGGCGGGGACGCGGAAGAGGCTGCGCGGGGTGGGCGCGGTGGGGAGGACAATGTAGCGGGTGGTGACGAGCCTGCGGCGGAGGCCGTGGCACGCGAGGCGGCGGCCGAACTGGAGCAGCAGCACCGGCCGGCTGGTGGTGTGGCCCTGCAGCGCGCCCCGGAACAGCCACTGCAGCTGCAGCGCGCGGTGGCCGTGGCTCTCGTTGGAGGTGGAGGCGGCGGAGGAGCACGACGAGGAGGAAGGCGAGCTGGTGCCGGCGCTCGGCGCGTGGCACTGGCATCCCGTGGCCGCTCATTGTTGGCTCCATCTGTTGTTGGCTTGTGATGTGTGTTGTTGCAGCGAGCTGATGAGTGATGAATGAATTGAACAAGTGGTGGTGCGGATCGGTTAAATAGGTGTGGGTGTCGGGCAGTGGAGTGACGCGCAAGGTTCTTCGTCGTCCTGTCCTGCCACAAGATTAGAAAACTTTTGCGTGGACTGGAAGCAAAGCTGCGTTGCCTTTGTGGACTCGGGTGACACGTGCACCATGATGCCCAGCAATCGGGCCAGCCGTAGTACGTCGGCCGCTTCCCGGTTGCTTCCTTGATGAAGGAGCTTTCTACCTTTCAGGTAATGTTTCCCACCATCTCTGTATTTTATTCCTCAACTATTGGCCGTCGACTACTTCACACCCCAAACTATAAAATTAGATGTTTTAGCCTCTGAACTTTTAAAACCGGTCAAATGACCCCCTCAGACGGTTGTAGACGGTGGTTTTGCTACAGTAGCGTGGTTTTGTCTTTTTTTCTTTTTTATTTATTTTGGCTGAATCTTTAAAAAATCATAGTAAATCATAAAAAACATCATAAAATAGAAAATATAATTTTGTTGTACTCTACATAAGTAGATCTACACAGTGAACATATAATATATTATACTTTAGAACAAAGTTTTTGCCGTATATTTAGATCTATGCTTTTTTGTAATTAATTAAAATAATTCATATATGCAATTTCTTTCATCCAATTATGGTAAATTTTTTATTGTGAGCTAATTGTTCTATGCTTGAACTGTAGTAAAAATTTCGTTCTCATTGAAACGGGTATAACTTAGGTATAGATTTATTTAGCTTTATGCTAAGTTATATCTAAATAAATTTATAACTAAGTTATACATGATCCGATTAATATGAAGTTTTTACTACAGTGCAAAGATACAATAATTAGCTCACCACAAAAATTTCACCACAGTTGGATGAAAAAACTGCATCTATAAATTATTCTAATTAATTACAGAAAAACATAGATCCAAATCTATAGCAAAATTTTATTCTAAAGTATACTATATTATATGTGCACTGTGTAGATGTACTTATGTGGAGTCCAACAAAATTGGATTTTCTATTTTATAATTTTTCTATGATTTACTATGATTTTTTAAAGATTCAACTAAAATAAATAAAAAAGACAAAGACAAAACCACGTTACTGTAGCAAAACCACCGTCTAAAACCGTCTGAGGGGGTTATTTGACCGGTTTTGTAAAGTTTAGGGGGTAAAATATCTGGTTTTATAGTTTGAGGGGTGAAGTAGTCGACGCTCAATAGTTGAGGGGGTTATATAGACTTTTTCCATTTTATTTGAAACTGAAGGTCACAACAAAGGCCGAACGTAGTGTCTGAATACTACGGTTTTCAGTTTCAAATTTGGAGTACATGCACATTGTGTTTTGAAAGAATTTAAGCTTAAAATTCGTTTTATCAGAAATGATCTTGAGGGACGTACAGGCCATGTGTGTAAACATCGTGTCTCACATCACAGTGATGCCATCCATTTTTTTCAAATGTGCGCAACTCAAAATTTTCAATTGACGGATCCAGGCCTCGGGCTGAAGTCTGGGATATGGTCCAAAAATCTCTTTAACCATTTCTTTAACCAGTCCAATATAGCCTAGAGGTGATCTAGCAATTTCAAATCCACCTGACGTGATCTAGCAATTTCAGGTAGTGGTGGGGGCGTTTCAAAAGGTGATCTACAAACAATTCTAGAGGTGGTTTTTTATTAACCATGGCTACAAAAAACGAGACGCCTTAGAAAGTATTTATGCAGTAGTGAATTTTATGTTGAAATGAATATGTGTATGTGTTACTTGCATGTTTTATTTAAATGTTACAAATATTGAGAGCTACCAGTTTCAGGTTGTATTTTACTTTCAGATTTTTTTTCAATGTAAATATAAAAGTTTTATGGATTTGTTTCAAATTCAATAATGATCCTATCATGGAATTAAATAGCCCGCTATTTGTGCCGCTATAGCCCGAAATAGCTTAAAAAAAATTGTGCCGCTATTTGCGTTCATGCACAATTCTGCCGCTATTTTGCCGCTAAAGTCCGCTAATTACAGTTTATAAAACGCTAAACACTTTAGCTTTAGCTCGCTATTTAAAACCATGGATCCTATTGATTCTCTTTCCCGTAAAAAGGAAAAAAGACACATCCCTAAATTATATACTACAGTGCTTGAAATCGAGATCGATTTTAGACGCCACTCTTCTTACCCTATCAAAGCATTCATAGCTTTCGTGTTTGGATTGTTGGATATTTAGTCATTTTATACCATGTATTAATCCATAAATACGATAAGCAAAATACTAATACAAGTATCATGCAAGCGACAGCTTCATATTTGCTACTGCTACTACTTCCAGCAAAACATTTCATGCAAAGCAATATAGCTACAACAGCAATAATATAAAGCACATGGAGAGGATTAAGGTTATACCCAGCGTGGCACTTCCGGTACCCGCGGACAGTGAACCACCATTCATGTTGACGTCGTTACCGCCGCCTGCGGTGTTGTTGTTGATGACGTCGTCGCTGCCAGCGGGAGTCCTTCTTGTGCTCACGGTCATGGCAGCAGCAGCAGCGAGCGAAGCAACGGACAGAGCAGTCGCAAAACATTTCATGCAAAGCAATATAGCTACAACAACAATAATATAAAGCGCATGGAGAGGATTAAGGTTATACCCCAGCGTGGCACTTCCGGTACCTGCGGACAGTGAACCACCATTCATGTTGACGTCGTTACCACCGTCTGCGGTGTTGTTGTTGATGACGTCGTCACTGCCAGCGGGAGTCCTTCTTGTGCTCACGATCATGGCAGCAGCAGCAGCGAGCGAAGCAACGGACAGAGCAGTCGCACCAGGATGGTGCTCCCCAAAAACTTGATTTCCCGCCTACCCGAGCAGGTAAGCACGGGAAAGGGTTGAAACCCTAGTGTTGCGGTTAGGCAGCTGGCGGCGGCTAGGGTTTTCCTCTCGGATGGGCCGAGTGACAAAACACAGCCAAGCCAGCCAGCGCCAGCGCCAACGCCCGAGGCCGCGCGCCCGCGCCCTCGGCCTCGGCCTCGGCCTCAGCCACAGCGCGCGCGGGCGCGCGGGCTGGCGGCGCGGCTCGGCGGCGGCGGCGGCGCGCGCGTGTGGCTCCCCGGTTCTCCTCCTCAACTTGTCTATTAGAGCATCCCAAAGCTCACTAATTAAGTTGATTGCTCTCTTAGTGATTAATCTATTTGGTACTAATCACTTTTGCCCCTAACACTAACCGTGGGCCTTTGAGGTTTATTGATAAATAAATGGGCTTGGCCCAATTACTCTAACAATCCCCACCAAACGTCAAAGGTACACAGTTAATGCCTTCGGTTCTGAACTTGTTTGATATACCAGTGTTTCGATGGAGACTGTTAAGTTGAACTTCCATCTAGAAAAGGAGCTTACTCTCATTCACAACTGATCAATGGACTATGCCTTGAATTGACAGTTTTGTGCGAAGTGAGGTTCACCCAAATTCTTAACTGATACAAGGCTGCCTAGAGCACCCCCTCGGGTGGAGCATATAAGTCAAACTCCGTGCCTTCTCGTATCTAGAGATCACCCAAATCTCATAGACTGGGACCAGCAGTCTAACTCACATAGGTGTGTTCCTTCTAGGATGTCCTGTAGGCTGACATCCCTGCTTAAATAAGCCACTCGGATCACATTAAGGCGTGTGCCATCCTGCTTTACAACTTGGAAAAGTAGTGCATATCTGAAAGATTGGGACCTTAGTTAAGGGTCTTTTCTCTCAGTCTACTCATAGCTTGTTTCACCACTCTAATTCACGGGATCTCCGATCACATAGAGTAGGTTACCACTATAGCAAACTTTAAGTGGGTCTCAGTCCCATCTCGACCGATGCACTGTCTATCACATTACGTGACAGCCCCTTGGTGAGCTAATCTGCCAGAGTTTTAGACGTGTGGACATAGTCCAGCGCTATCACTCCAGAGTTTCTCAATTTTCTGACAGACTTTAGGCGCCGCTTTACATGCCTTGTGGTCTTCAGGTTATCCTTAGAACTGTTCACTTTGGTTATCACAGTTTGATTATCACAGTTCATGGAGATGGCGGGTACAGTTTTTTCAACCACCGGCAAATCCATCAGGAGTTCCCGAAGCCATTCGGCTTCAACAGTGGCGGTGTCTAGTGCTGCAAGTTCTGCTTCCATAGTTGACCTCGTGATGATGGTCTGCTTGCAAGACTTCCAGAAAACAGCACCACCCCCAAGGGTAAACGCATACCCACTGGTGGCTTTTAACTCGTCAGCATCAGATATCCAATTTGCATCACTAAAACCCCCAGTACCTTTGGGTACCCGGTGTAGTGAATGCCATAGTTTGCGGTTGCCTTTAGATACCGCATTACTCTCTCAAGAGCACGCCAATGATCATCTCCTGGGTTTGACACAAACCGGCTCAGCTTGCTCACAGCATATGAGATGTCAGGCCTTGTTGCACTGGCTAGGTACATTAGTGAGTCAATGATTTGGGAGTACCTCAATTGGTCTCTCATGATCCTTTTGTTCTTTCTCAGAATCATGCTTGGATCATAGGGAGTAGACACAGGTTTACAGTCACTGTAGCCAAAGCGACTTAGAATCTTTTCAACATAGTGGGACTGCAAGAGAGTAACCCCACCATTTTCTCCCTTTAGTAGCTTAATGTTTAAAATCACATCAGCCACTCCCAAATCTTTCATGTCAAAGTTCTTGGACAGAAAGTCCTTGACTTCCTCAATCACATTGAGGTTCGTGCCAAATATTAGGATGTCATCCATATATAGGCACAGGATCACTCCTTCTCCCTCACCAAAGCGGTAGTAGACACATTTGTCAGCCTCATTGGCAACAAAGCCTACTGACGTCATGGTCTTATCGAACTTTTCGTGCCATTGTTTAGGAGCTTGTTTTAGGCCATACAAAGACTTCAATAATTTACACACTTTGCCTCTTTGACCTTCTACTACGAGACCATCAGGCTGATCCATGTAGATCTCCTCATCTAGCTCTCCATTTAGGAAAGCCGTCTTCACGTCCATCTGATGAACGAGAAGACCATGGGAAGCAGCCAAGGCAAGTAGTACTCGAATCGTAGTCAATCGGGCCACAGGTGAGTATGTATCAAAGAAGTCCTCGCCTTCCTTTTGGGTGTAACCCTTGGCCACAAGCCTAGCCTTGTACTTTTCAATCGTACTATCAGGCCTAAGCTTTTTCTTGAACACCCATTTACATCCTACAGGTTTGCACCCGTACGGACGATCAACCACTTCCCAAGTTCCATTAGACATAATTGAATCCATCTCACTCCGTATTGCTTCCTTCCAATAGTCAGCGTCAGGAGAGGAAAATGCCTCTTTAATGGTTGTTGGAGTGTCATCCACGAGGTATATGGTGAAGTCCTCACCAAAGGATTTTGCAATCCTAGGTCTCTTACTCTTTCGAGTGACTCCATCATTTTTCTCCTCAGGACTTTCAGTAGTAGGTTGTTCAGTGCACTCCACTGGCACAGAAGTATTGGGAGCATCAGGAGGTCCCTCACTAGATGTGCTCGGTACATTCCCTCTCATAGGGAATTCATTCTCGAAGAATGTTGCATCTCTGGACTCAAATATTCCGCCGACTCTCATGTCGGGGATTCCAGATTCCACAACTAAAAATCTGTAGCCTACGTTGTTTATTGCGTATCCGAGAAAGACACAATCTACAGTCTTTGGTCCAAGCTTGCGCTTCTTGTTGATTGGCACATTCACTTTGGCCAAGCAACCCCAAGTGCGCAGGTATGAGAGAGTTAACCTTTTCTTTTCCCATTCCTCGAAAGGTGTTTTCTCCTTACTCTTTGTAGGAACTCTATTCAGGACATGACTCGCAGTCAATATAGCCTCACCCCACCATTCCTTGGAAAGTCCCGCAGTGTCTAACATGGCGTTAACCAAATCAGTAAGTGTGCGGTTCTTTCTTTCGACAATCCCATTGGATTGGGGGGGGGGAGAAAGGAGGCGTCCTCTCATGAATAATCCCATGTTCCTCACAGAATAAATCGAATTCCTTTGAAAAGTATTCACCCCCGCGATCGGACCGCAACCGTTTGATTTTCTTTTCTAGTTGATTTTCAACTTTGGCTTTGTAGATTTTGAAGTAGTGTAATGCTTCATCTTTTGTTTTTAGTAAGTACACATAGCAAAATCTAGTACTATCATCGATGAGTGTCATGAAGTATTTCTTGCCGCCTTTGGTCAACATGCCATTCATCTCGCACAAATCAGAATGAATGAGGTCTAGTGGTGCCGTGTTCCTCACCTCTTTCACAGGCTTGCGAGGTTGTTTTGCTTGCACACAAGCATGGCACTTAGAACCTTGGAACAAATCAAATTTAGGGATTAAACTCATTTTAGCTAAGCGCGTCATACATCCAACATTAATATGGCAAAGTCGGGAATGCCAAACATTGCATTCATCATCATGTCTCACATGGTTCACGACATTATTATTACAAGAATCCATCAAAGAAAAGCGGAACAAACCTCCGCTCTCATAGCCCTTTCCAACAAATGTTCCATATCTCGATACAACACACTTATTGAACTCAAAAGCAAGTTTAAAACCATCCCTACACAATAGGGACCCGCTGACGAGATTCTTCTTTATAGAAGGGACATGTTGCACATTCTTCAGCTGCATGGTCTTTCCCGAAGTAAACTTCAGATTGACCGTACCAACACCATGAACAGCCGCATGCGTCCCGTTCCCCATCAGCAGGGAGGCACCTCGTCCTTCCTGGTACAAAGAAAACAGAGAGCGGTCAGCACATACATGAATATTAGCCCCTGTGTCAACCCACCAGTCAGGAGAGCGACAAACTGAAAGAATTGTTGGTATATAATTACCATACCCAGATCCTTCAGCCTGGCTAACAACAATGTTGGCTGTCTTCTTTTGCTGCTTGTCCTTGCGGTCCGGGCACTCTTTTGCCCAGTGATCAGTGCCACCGCACACATAGCAACAACCACTGTTCTTCTCTTTGTTTGCCTTCTTCTTGAAAGCTTGAGGCTGTGGCCTCACATTGGGATTCTTGTTCTTCTTCTGTTTCCTCTTGCGGAAGGCCTGAGGGTCCCTCTTCTGCACCAAATTGGTGCTAGAGCCTCCCTCGGGCTGCACTTTCTTGCCACGTGTGTCCTTTGCCCTCGCATTCTCCTCAACACTTAGAGAGGCAACTAGATCAGTCACACTGAACTCTTGCCTCCTGTGCTTTAGAGAAGTGGCAAAGTCCCTCCAAGTAGGTGGCAGCTTAGCGATAATACCGCCGACCACAAACTTGTCGGGGAGCACACACTTGTTGTTCTCAAGCTCCTTGGCTAGCATCTGTATCTCATGAGCTTGTTCTACCACAGAACGGTCATCGACCATCTTGTAGTCATAGAACTGCTCCATGATGTACAGCTCACTGCCAGCGTCAGGAACCTCGAACTTGGCCTGCAGTGCATCCCACATATCCTTGCCCGCAGGCATGTCCATGTACAGTGGCACCATACCCTCATCTATCACACTGATGAGCGACAGCTTGAGCAGGTTATCCGCCTCACAGAACTTGCTCTCTTCCTCGGGAGAAAGAGGCGGTTCAGTGCGCCTTCTCCTGACAACATGCTCATAGCGCATAGCGGTAAGCCACAACATGCAACGGGATCGCCATATCTTATAGTTGGATCCACCATCCTTCAAAGGTGGTGGCCTCATGGATGCAACAAAGCTAGCAGATGAAAATGACCTATCAAGTTTTTGGATTATCGGATATTTAGTCATTTTACACCATGTATTAATCCATAAATACGATAAGCAAAATACTAACACAAGTATCATGCAAGCGACATCTTCATATTTGCTACTGCTACTACTTCCAGCAAAACATTTCATGCAAAGCAATATAGCTACAGCAGCAATAATATAAAGTGCACGGAGAGGATTAAGGTTATACCCCAACGTGGCACTTCTGGTACCCGCGGACAGTGAACCACCATTCATGTTGACGTCGTTACCGCCGCCTGCGGTGTTGTTGTTGATGACGTCGTCACTGCCAGCGGGAGTCCTTCTTGTGCTCACGGTCATGGCAGCACCAGCAGCGAGCGAAGCAACGGACAGAGCAGTCGCACCAGGATGGTGCTCCCCAAAAACTTGATTTCCCGCCTACCCGAGCAGGTACACTTGACGGGAGAAGTTCCGGAGGCCTGCTGCCAGAGAGCTCTGTGCTCGCAGAGACTCTGGTCGGAGATGCAGCAGTGCAACTCAAGCTCAGAGAGGTGGTGGCGTCTGGAGAGGGAGAAGCACGGGAAAGGGTTGAAACCCTAGTGTTGCGACAAGGGCCTTTATGTAGACTCTGGTCGGAGATGCAGCAGTGCAGCTCAAGCTCAGAGAGGTGGTGTCGGCTGGAGAGGGAGAAGCACGGGAAAGGGTTGAAACCCTAGTGTTGCGACAAGGGCCTTTATATAGGCGCGCCCCTGCCGGCTGCCACCCGTTGTACCCTGTCCGGGAGGATGAACCTGGACTCGCAGAGACTCTGGTCGGAGATGCAGCAGTGCAGCTCAAGCTCAGAGAGGTGGTGGTGGCTGGAGAGGGAGAAGCACGGGAAAGCCAGCCGGCCCGCGCCCGCGGCCACGGCGCGTCGCGTTGCGTCGCGTCGCGACGCGCGCGCGGGCGGGCGGGCGGCTCGGCTCGGCGGCGGCGGTGGCGCGCGCATGTGGCTCCCCGGTTCTCCTCCTCAACTTGTCTATTAGAGCATCCCAAAGCTCACTAATTAAGTTGATTTCCCTCTTAGTGATTAATCCATTTGGTACTAATCACTTTTGCCCCATATCAGCACCCTGGCATAGGTATTCTTAAATCACATCTAGAAATTGCTTGTTTTTGCCTACTGAATCAAGCTTCCTGCAGAGGGTTGTACTTTATTTATGAAGGGACTCTACTCTAGTTTTTAAGCTGGCTATCGATTCCATTACCACTATACGCTCTGACCACTGACGAATATATAAGCCTCGCGAACCAGAGATCACTACTATAGCTAGCTTTTTCCTTCAACATGTACTTGATTCAAGAGGGGTGAACTAAAGAACGTTGTTGTTCTAAAAAACAATCTACATTCGGTATTTGAAAGCGAGCTGTGCACTGATAGTAGAGGCGGGTTGAAGAATCGAACTACTCGCTTTTTGATCTTGATTGTCATGAACGGATATTGTAGCGCATACCTTAGAGAGGTTTCTAGACACTGATTTATCCTTTTATTCTTTGGGATCTCTCTTCTTTCTAGCATCTCCGTATATAGGTGCGTGTAGCATCTCACAAAGAAAGAATCGGTAAGCCCTAATCCGCTAGCTTATATTTGTCCACCCTATCAAATACCTGGAATTTACCCTCTGGAGAGTGAATCTCGTACCTGGCTGGCTTTGATGCGGGTTCCAGGTCATTCAGCTGCTGCTACTTACTTGATGCGTGTACTTCCAGGTTGGAGTTCTTTTACTTTCAAGTTAATCTACTTATTGGACTGGACTGAGTTCTTCGAATAGTTTATTTATGCGAATAGTAGGAATAACTATCATAGGAGACGACAAGAAAACAACATTTCTCTTATTCGCAGTTCAAGATTGGCGTACTGTTAAATCATCCACTGCTCTCTTTCCTGGTCAAACCTATCACTTCGTTCAAGAACTCATTCCAGCCCATGCTTTCTCTAAGCAAATCAGAAGTCAAGTATTGGAATTCTCTTCTCAAGTATTGGAATTACCACCCAACCCATGATATTGATTTATGCGAATAGTAGGAATAACTATCATAGTAGAGTTCCTCGAGTCAAGTCAAGAAAAACAGTACTACCAGAAACTAGATCTTCTTCCTCGAATGCAAGGATTATCGTGATACCCACATCACTCACTCTATCTAAATAGTCCTCATAGTTTTCCCAGATCTATCTAATTAGGGGATTCCTTTTTTTACAAATCCTAGAACATCAATATCACGTGAATCCACGTATTCCGAAATACTGCACTGGAATCTCTAAGGAAAAGTCGGCATTGGCCTATTCCTTTTAACTAGGCGCTGTTTACAAAGCAAGGCGGCAAGAAATCTATATCAGCCTTGTGGCTCGCCGCTATCTTATTAGCTGCAACCCTCCTCGTCATCGTTGACCAGCCCACTACCTCTTCACAATCAGCCTACTTGTTTCTTACTGATGCGCCCTCAGCAGGCAAGTAAGCCTTTCTTGAGAGTACCCTATTCGCGTTCTTCCATTATTAGGAATTCCTGCTCAAACTATATCGCGCCGCTATTTTCAATCCTAAATAAAATAGTAGCCCTATGATCAGCTGCCTGGGATGTAGGACATTAGCACTCTCCTTTTTTTAGTCACCAAAGTCGTCTTTCTTGCCTAACTTCCCAGAACTACGGACCCGGCAGAAGCACAAGCTAGACAGAAGGGAGTGCTCCTTTCATGCTTGGGCGAGAGATCGTGAACTCACTTCAGGCAAGAAAAAACCCGGCAGGCAGTTCAGGAACGTTGTTCACCTCATCGAATGTGGAGATAGGTGAGCTCCTTCCAGTGCTCTTGCTCATCACATATGCTAATAAGGGATGTTGACACGGGGAGATCTTGATGTGCTCCATAAGCTTATCCAGGCGGCGGGCGGTCCCTGGCAAGACACCAAGTTCGGTGAAGATGCCCATGTGGCGAGCGAGAAGTTGCTTGTTCACTGCGTCCCTTTGTTTCTTACTACCACCGCTGAGGCGCGAAGCGTTGTTACCTAGTACCAGGATCGAAGAGAGCGTTGTGACCAAGATCAAACGGATGGAGCTTGTGAAGAAGCTAGAGAACACAAAAGAGAACTCCCTCCCTACCATCTTCTCTATATGAATGCATTTTTCAAGAATCTCAGACAGGATTAGCTCACTTTGACTATCCAGTTCACTCTACACGAACGCACAACTCAACACTCTTCTTATCCACTTTATAAAGTGGACACACTTTGCCGAAAACGTTCACTTCTAATAAAAAGTGGATTCCCCAGGGAAGAAAGCAGATGATATGGACAACTCAGCTGCGGATGATGAGTAGTTCGGCTTTACTATTTTGTGTTGACTCGGCTTTTGAGTTTATGGTTTGTTAGCGAGGCTTTTTGAATCTCTGCTCTTGTAAGCAACAGCTAACGCCGAACGAAAAAGTTGAGCTAGTTGTGGTGCCGGGTGAGACAGAGGGCGTCAGCATGAGCAAATATTAGAGAATCGGCCCACAATTACCCAAATTACACTTTGACCCAGGCCTTCGCGAGAATCCATACTTATTTGGACCCAAACACCTTCTGGTAGAGCCATGGATTGCAATAGCCCGGGATATGGTACGTTCTCTCCTTTGCTAAGCTGGCATATATCACACCCAACGAATGTACATCCTTTTGAAATCCCCATCGCTGCGCGCCTTGGGCCTTTTATTGAGTAGATAGAGTTCAATTTCAAGCTCTGCTAGAGCAAACACACTTCTCGCGATGGATGTTGGCTGCGCGATTTATTAGGCAGTAAGCCCAACCTAGATATTCTATTTTCTATATTAAATTTTTAAGTATTGAGTATTTAAAATGAAATAATATAATAATAAGGTGAGAATAAGGGAAAGAAGAAGGAGACCATCTTGGCCCTCCCTATTGCTACACTCATCTTAGTAATATATTTACTACTATGGCAATTGCTGCGCCCTCTATAGTAGGATCCTACATAAGAGATTGAAACAGGCAGTACAGCTACAAGCCTTAGAGGAACGAAACGTTGGCAAATAAAGATGCAATGGCTAGAGAAGGATTCCCTTGCTTTTTCATTCCCAAGCATTTTACAAGAATCCCCTGTGGGTTTCCTAGATATGCCTTTGAATTCCGAGAATTTCTAGAGTCTAATTTATTGATTTAGCTAGAGCACTTTCTATCATAGAGAAGCCACTCTTTTTGAATCCGAGGCGCGCAGCGACACTTCGTGCCTTCAGGCTTGTTTTCTAGTAAGTAGTTCCTTTCCCAACTCTGATTGGAGTGCTAAGACATTTCATCTGAGTATTCCTTTCCGTACTGCTTTCAGCTACCACTGGGAATAGGTATCCCCTCATTTTCATACCTTCTTTTATTTTACACGGACCAACAGATGAAGTAAAGAAAGGTGCCCGGGCCCTCTTGTCTGTGCTTTCTGCATTGACTTTATCATAGAATCTTCGGAATGAGCAGCACTAGCTAGATTGATTGACGAGGAGAAGAGCCTCAAAGCCTGTTCTCCCTTTTGCAGTCTTGCGCTACTCTTTGCAGTGGATTTCTTTCCCCAAAAAATGGAATAGGTTAGCTCGAAGCAGCACTAGTAGCATCCTTCGGCCCTGGATGGAGCATTTTAGAAAACAACACGAATCGTTAACACTTTCTGCTTAGCGCCCTTGCTTTAGAAACAAATAGGCTGGCTAAGTTGGAACTCACTCCACTAGATATAGAAATTGTTCACAAGAACTCAAAACTCTCTTTTCCAAACAAGCATTCTTTCCTTACAGACCTTCCTTTTGGTTGCGAGCTACTACTCTCTCAAAAGCTGGAAAAAAAAAGGGTGATCATCCGGGCGGGCCGCCGTTGAATAATTATCACGAGCTTCTATAACTTGCTTGACGGGTCCCTACTTAGAATATTTCGGCATCCCTTTCCGCGAAAAACGGACTAAAGCACTTACTGCCAAAGTACTCTTCTAGCCCCACTGTGATATCTCGAGGCACTGGGGGAAGTCTTCTATTCCCGTAACGAACTGAAACTAACCCGGGCTATAAGCTATATTAAGCTTTTACTCCGCCGTTCCGTTCCGGACTTAGCTTTGATAGGGCTTGAAGGAAGAAGGCTAGGAAGAAAAGAGGACTTTTCTAAGGGATGGGCTGGGGCAACCCTCTTCAGAGAAAACAACTATTACGTATAAAGAATAGAAATGCGAGCTGCTATTGCTATGTCATCCGCAGCAGCTAGCTCAAAAGGAGTGAAGTCAACTTCAGGAAAATGGAATCTTGTTTAAGAAGGGCTACTATACTATAAATAAAGAAGGGATCGATGCTTGAAATCAATCGCTGCGCCAAATGAAATGAGAGAAAGGCGCAATGGTAGTTTACTTGCTTACTCGTTAGAGTAATGGAGCACTGGCCACCATAAAGATAAGGTGGTCAGACCGACAGCAGATTCTCCTTCGAACCACTAGAGCAGTGTCCGAGCACCCATAATCTTTCTCATAAAAAGTAGATCATCTATTAAGAGAATAGCCTTCCTAGGTAGAATTCCGGCTTGACGTGATAGGAGCCTACTGGAAAGCGATTCTACCGACCAGATTGATACTCCACCACACTATAGTAGATAAAGGCACTATAGTAGATAAAGCTCGCATGTGAAAAAGAGTCAATTCACCTAATTTGAAAATAAGGGCCGAACCCAGGTCGGATACGCAAGAACGAACTCTATACGAGAAAGCATGTGAAAAGCATATATTTGTATCCATCGGGATAAAGAAATGCATATTCTGAAATAATGGATGAAATGGCGAACTTGATCCAGGATTCTTTTTCCTTGGGCCAAAATAAATAGTTGAGAAAATGTAGAAGGAAAAGGAGGAGATGAATCGATTCCCACATCGGACAACTGTAAGTGTTTAGAGAAATGGGAATCTGCGGTAAAATGTTAACCTCAAGCTTAACCCTTCTTTAAGAACAATAGGGCCTGAGTGCTGAAAAGGTAAATAAGTTCCGATCATAGTTGTGAAAACAATAAAAAAGAGAAGCGCTCTCGAATCAGCTCCGGTGAGGTCTTTTACGAATGCCTGTAACCAAAGAAAGGTATCAATTGTACTTAGTGCTTGACGTATCGAATCAATGATTGGAAGGTTTTGGACTTTTAGGACGTCCTATCCAAGGACATGAGAGCATTGATGAGTCCCTGCAAGGCAACTAGACTGTAAACTACTCCTTCCTGGTTAGCAGTGGATATTGCCAAGTATTCCGATCGAATAGGAAGCGGTCAATCAGCTGCTCATGGAAAGTAAAAATAGCCCTTTCTTCTTCAGTGCGTCTATACAAGCAGCGCGCCCACAAGCCCACTTGAATGACTTTAAGTGCCTTTCTCAACGTGTCGATAGACAAATCCTACCAATGCAAGGTAATACACTCGTTTACAACGAATAGCTTACAGTCTCTGTACCTATCTTTTTTCTTAAATAACTATATTGTAGTGGTTCGACTTTTCTCAAAATAAAGATTGGGCTCAGGATTGCCCATTTTTAAAGAGAACTTTGTATCTAGCTCAGTAGACGACTTTCCCCGCAACTCTTTCCAAAAGCTCCAACGTTGATTTCTTTCTTCCAAGACTTGCTTTGGCCTGAGGTTAACATAGGTTGCTACCTACCTTATATAGTACTTTATTTTCTAGCACATAGAACGCTGCAGCGCAGCTACCATTTATTTTCTTCCTAACTTCGTAAACTTCTCTTTCTCATCCAGGAAAGAAGCAAACGTTAACCTAACTATTTGCATCTTTCAATCTCAGTCTAATTAGTCTCCACTGTGTTAGTTAAGAGTTCTCAGCCCATTGATTGGTCCCAGCTCAGCCACTGCTTCATTGCCAGGCAATTGGAGTCCCTCTACATGATTTGGCAATGCTTGTACCCTAAGATTAGGGATGCCCTTAATAGCAAGCAGGAACTGGAGGAAGAGGGGACTAGATACGATATACGCTGACTATATCCAATCTGACCTACTAGTAGGGCATATCTTGTGCATTATTTGCACTACTTTCTTTATTGAAGGATAAGTTGATAAAAAGTCACTACTCATAGAAACTTGAGTCGGTACACTCCAACAACATTTTCTTTTGCTCTGTTTCCCCTTGTTTTGTTGCCCTTGCCGGAAAATAAAGAAATAGCGCTCAAGAACCAGGTCTACGAACATTGCTTTCCATTCCGATCCTTTGCGGATGATTCAAAAAATACAGAATTTATCAAGGAAACAGGAGACGACTACACCGATTATTACTCAACACGACACAGCCAATCTAAACCCTAGAAAGGATTCTAGATCTAGTCGACCTAGAGCTACTGATTTGTGAAAGCACTAAGTAGACGCAAGCAAGCTCCTTACAACACTAGTTGTGATGGGCATATTAAAGATGCACTCTTTCTTTAATACTAGGCTTTTCACTACCTACGCATTTTTATCCCTTTGTCCAGTAAAGTTTAGTAGACAGAATTCTTTTAGTGCAGGGGAGCGAGCAAGAAGCAAGGACGCGAGTCCAAAATAAACTAATTGCTGGTGGCATTGAAGTGTGAGGCAGGGCGCATAGTAAGTAAGCAGGGCAAGCTGCCAGTAACTTTTTCTATCGGACTCAACTAAATGGCAAAAGATAGAGAAAGGCGGTGCAGGTCAAGGTAGTTTATGGCCAGGGTCATTTTTCTTCAAGCTATCCCCTTCCATCAACATAAAAAGACACAGTATGACTGTCAGAATTAGTATTTCTACTGAGTGAGGTTCAGTCGTACGTAAGAAGGGGATTTCATCCTGAAAATAATAAAAGAAAAAAGCAAACACCAAAGAGGGAAAGTGTTTCACCTCAAATTGGTTCTTATTAAAGCTTTGAAGCTTAAAGAAGAGAGAAGAAAGGCCAAAACCACCGGATAAGGGTGAATGTTGGGTACATAACCGAGTATTAGACGGGGAATGAAACAATTACAAGCTACTATATGACTTAGACTAGAGAGGAGTCTTCCATTGATTGTAGGTAGAAAAGTTCAAGTGATCCTAAGGTTTGTTGCTACCGTTTGACAAATGAGACGACCCGATCCCCAGATGTAGCAGCTCACGCTTTGAACCGGGTTCAAAAAAGTAGCTAAAAGATCGGTTTCTTTGCTTCATGTGCTGGTTAGATTCCAGCGCGCTACTTTTGCACATGACCCACCCCAATACCCAATTCGATAACATTGCGTTATTGTTAGTAGGGAAATTCACCAATTCTTACTCCATTGCTATCTCGAATGCCTATTCCTATTCCGCATAAAGAACCCGTTCGCCTATTAGAAAAAAGTACTAGCCTATCGTAACTAGCTATTTCGAAAAACCTTGACTAGCCAACTACCTATACTTGTCCATAAACTTCTATTCCTGCTTTCTTTATTTGCACTATCTTTCTTCTTTCTTACGAACTGAGCTTTGTTCTTCTCTTTATTTTGAACAACCAACCTGCGAAGGAAAGACAGTGAGGATGTGAGGCAACTCCAACATTTCATGGATGCAGAACTCTATTCCAGTCATGGAGATAAACCTCTAGTTCTTGCAGCCACAACGTTCGGACTTTGACCCACTGACTTCAGCTTCCAGTAAATGAGGTACACTCTTTATTGGGAAAAGGCAATGCCAATGGATATTCACGTCTACAAGGCGCGAAGCGGGTAGATCGCTTCCTACTTGCTGAAAGAGATAAAACATATAAAAAGAAAGAAGAGCTTTTGCCATGCTTAACACAGCCTATCACACAGATTCAATATCATTGACAGGAACCCCGGCCAATCTCGCGAGGTCACTTGTGGTTAAAAAGAGATGGTGGGAAAAGTGAAGAGTTGTTAACACTGAGTTTTCGCACTATGACAAGTGGACCGTCACTATGAAGATTCGGCGAACGCCGCCGCTTGAAGGATTCGGCAGACAGCAAACGCGGTCAGGTAATTCAATGTGTTCGGCAAGGCTGTGAAAACAACTAGTTAACGGCGAGCAGATTCGGCAACGTGACGCTGCGGTCGGCTACCTCAAGCCAAGTCGGCTTGCGACGACAAATACGGCATGACAAGAAGACTTAGCGATGGGGATCTCGTCATTTTAGTGCATGCCGGTTATTAAGGGAAGCTTGGAGCAAAAGGCATCATATTTTAGATAAGTTTCCTATTTCGTCGTTGTAATCGTGTCCTCCTAGGACTCGTAGGATACCAGGGTATAAATATAGACCCTGAGGCCATTGTAATATCTGTTCACAATCAATACAACCAACCCCGGCCCCGCGCCGTCTTCGAGTCCAAGTCGTGTCGTCGTGTTCTTCGAGAGGGGCCATCGATTCGTCGACCTCCGTAAGTTCCGGCAACCTTGCTATCATGTCTAGTATCGTGCGGCGGATTTAGATATGGTGCAAGTAGTCTCGTACGTTAAGCTTAGTATCGTGCGGCGGATTTAAGCTTATGACGGGAGGTTTTTGCTTATGCCTTGTATCGTGCGGCGGATTGGGTCATGAGTAAAAATAGTTATCGGCTCTGTTAGATTTGGCAATCTGATAGATTCATTAAGTTACCTTGTGTTATATGTTTTGTTATGTTTATCTCATCATAACACTTTTGCCCAATCTAGATACCATTCGGTTCGGCTCCATCTTTGTAGATCTGTTCTGTTCTCTCATGTTTATTGTTGTAAGGTCTGTTATGCAGTAGATCTATTGTTCGTAATAGCCGAACGGATCGTATCTGGATTGTCACGTGGTGAGGGTTCATGCATGTTAAGTGTGTTTGATCTATGACAAGGCTAGGTGTCGTGCGGCAGGCACAGGCTTTGGATTAGCTTAGTCATGCTTAGCTTGTATGTTCAATCTCCATGGATCCCAACTCGGTTGTACAATCGAGATTGGTTAAGTGTTAACTTATATCTAATACATCATGCAAGTACGATTCTCATGCAAACATGTTCGGCAACCTGTTATTCACATAACTCTATTCATATTGCCGAATAACCTTTAAACCTGTTGGCAGATAGCTTTCATAGCTATATGTCGTCGTAAGTGGATTCAGAGCCGTACATCTTGGAACTGTCTGGTCATACCCGGCACGTTCCAGCTTTGTATTTAACAGTTTATCTCCCTTGTTAGTTGCAGGTCAAACTGACTGGCACGCACCGGACTTCTGAACACCCGGGCCACGATTGAAGCCAGCTTCTCCGGCTTGCAGTGTGCCTAGCGCAGTGCGCCGCTTTCTGCGCCAACACACTTTTTGGCACGCCCAGTGGGACCTCCTTTTTCCTGCAACGATGGTCGAAGTCACTGAAGCTGAGGCCAGCAACAAGGCGGGGCTCGTGCAGGTGCAGCTCACTGAACTACCCGACGAGTACAGAGAACAGGTGGAAGATGCTTGTGCCGAATTCCAGGCCAGGTGCCTAGAAGCCTTTTCCAAGAACAAAAGCGGAAAGGTTCGCCGTTTGCACGATCTGCCGAAGCCCGTCCAGCCCAACCCGAACGATCCCGGGGAAGCAGAGGCAGTGTTGAAAATGTCTCATATGATCAACGAAGCTGTCTCTGGTGCCATCGGTCGCATGCATGGGGCGTTTCTCAACACTTTCCGCACCATCATGATCGCCCAATTCGGCCCCAAGGCCGATGAACTTATGGAGGCCGAGTTTGGCCCTATAGCAGGACCGCATCTTTTCAATCTGCCGAATCACCTCAAGGGGGCAGGAGCTGCCGGTGAGGAGACCCCGCCCAAGGCTCAATCAAGCGGGATGACCATTCAGGAGAAGCACACGCCAGAAGGCCAGTTGCCGACCATGGGGCAGCTCACGTTCGGCACTAAGGGTCAGCCGCCAGAGTCAACACGCAAGATCTCCCCGCAGACCTATAGGCTCATAAAGGACTACTACGGAAACGGGTACCATGAGATGCTTGAGCCTCACAATATAGAGGGTGCCCCGCATCCAGGATATGGGAAGCCGACGGCCGAGAAAACCGCCGACTCTAATGTCGATGTCATGCTAGAGAAGATGGCGGATATGATGCAGCGCACTTTCGGCCTGAAGCCTAAGGGCACGTATGCTTACAGGTCTCCGTTCCCCGAATGGTTCCACCGTGTGGCTCTACCTCCCAGAGTCAAAGTGCCGACGGACCTGTCCAAGTTCTCCAGCTTAGACGACACCAGTACGGTGGAGCACGTCAGTCGTTATCTGCTCCAGCTTGGGGAGGCCAATACCGAAGACGCCTTCAGGGTTCGGTACTTCCCGTCGTCACTCACTGGACCGGCATTCGCGTGGTTCACGTCACTACCGCCGGGCTCTATTCTCTCTTGGGCGGACTTGGAACAAAAGTTCCATACACACTTCTACACGGGCACCAAGGAGAAGAAACTGGTGGACATCATGTACGTACGCCAGAAGCCGAATGAGACACCGCAGGACTACCTGCGCAGGTTCAGGGAGTCAAAAGCCAGTGCTTCGGCATGCACCTGCCGGACGATCAGCTTCCACCATTGGCCGTGGCAGGCATGCTCCCGAGCATCAGGGACAAGCTGTTCGGCCAGGAGTTTGAAGACTTGGGTCATCTCTCTCGCCGGCTGAATGAGATGACTATCCAAGCGCAAGGCTTCCGGAGGAAGGGCGTTTCCAGAAGGACAATGTCGCGGCACAGATGTATCAGGCTTTCCTGGACGAAGCCGATGACTATACCGACACGGAAGATGAGGTGGCCGCCGCAGAGCTCAACTGGGACAAGGAGCCGACCCAAGCCAACAAGCAATGGCTGCGTCAGCAGAAGGGGGCATACGACTTCGACGTCACAAAAGCTGACAAGCTCTTCGAGTTTCTGGTTGCCGAAGGGAGGTCAGGCTACCCCCGGATCACCCGATGCTGCGTCCCGGAGGAGTCAAGGACAAGAAGTACTGCGGTTTTCATAACACTAACACTCATTCTATTAATGATTGCCGTGTGTTCAGGACGAGAATCCAGAAAGCCATCCAGGACGGCCATATCAAGTTCAATGGCAAGATGAAGATCGATGCAAACCCCTTCTCCAGAACGCCGTGTTCTTCTCAGTGAACATGGTAACCCCAGCGGATCCCAGAGGCAAAGTCAAAGTCCTCACCTCCGATAAGGCACGCGAATCTGGCGCAGTGGATCCCGATCGGCAAATCACTGGCGATGAGCTCCGGCAGCGCGCCCAAGCCACGAATAGCCGATACGAGCACGGAGAGTCATCTTCCAGGCGCAGGCCTACCCACAGAGATCTCCTTAACAAATGGCGCCGGCAAAATGAGAAAGAGCAGAGGCGTCTCCAACGCGAAGAGCGAGAATTCACGGAGGAATACCAGCGTGAAGACGATCACGCGGGAGAGCACCGGTATCGTCTGGAGGAGAGGGCTTACCACAGAGAACATCGTAAGCTGACAAGAACCACAAGAGCGTGACGCTGAGTCTCCATCGCTGGGACAAGAACGCCAAGAGCGGGAGCGAGCTCACTGGGGCTGCCCGTTCTTCCGCCATTGCAACGAAGGCTTGAAACTGCCCGCCGTCACAACTGCCCGAATGCAGCGATCAGTACAAGGGTATAGGCAGGATCGGGTCAACCGCCGTCCCGTCCATGAAAGGTTGGGAGCACGCATCCCAATGGACGATCGGCGCCTAAAAATGAGAAGCCCGGGTCGGCAAGCCAAAAGATATGCCGACCAGGAGTGGGTGCATCACCAGGACGACAGCAAGGAGGTACAGCCCCGCCCATATAGGTGGCAAAAGGGGCAGTGGTGCCCACCAGGGCTCAGAAAAGCCAGAAAAGGAGAGTGCAGCGCCTCCGGAACAGGGAGTTGGAAGAAGCAGCCGCCAATGGGAAGAAGCAAGAATGGCGCCCGAAGGAAAAACCAGACGACACCAACAAGGCGCTGACGTGGCCATGACTTTCTTCCTTCCCCTGGAGTTCATGGCTCCTGCCGGCCAGGGGGCACAGGACGAGGTGTGTTCGGATCCCGACGAGGCCGAGCACGACGAGCTCGCAGCACAGCTCATGTTGTCTCAGAAGGCAGCATTTGACAAGCCAGCCAAGCATCGGCATTTGAAGCCGTTGTATGTCAAGGGGTACGTCAACGGGAAGCCGCTAACCAAGATGTTTGTTGACGGCGGCGCAGCAATCAACATCATGCCTTACGCTACGTTCAGAAAGCTGGGCATGAACGATGAAGACCTACTCAAAACAGATATGATACTCCGCGACTTTGCCGGCAATCCCTCCGACACTCGGGGTGCCGTGCACGTGGAACTGATGATTGGATCCAAGACGCTCATTACGACCTTCTTTGTCATTGATGGCAAGGGGGCATATAGCTTGCTTCTGGGCAGGGATTGGATCCACGCCAACTGCTGCATACCTTCAACCATGCATCAAATACTCATACAATGGGTTGGAGATGACATCGAGATTGTCCAAGCTGATGACTCGGTGAGTGTTGCCACTATTGAGCCCACCTACTGGGAATTCGACGGGGTAGACTGCTTCTCCGATCGTGTGTGGGGAGAAGGTCCTGTCAACATCTACGGCAGGGATCAACAGCCGATCCAAGCAATCGGCTCTCAAAGCTTCTTTTAGATGGACAACCCAACCGACAGCAGCGAGGGCAAACTGGGACGTGGCTTCACGTCGGCCGACAAGTTAGAGGAGGTGGATATTGGTGATACGAGTAAGAAGAGGCCGATGTTTGTAAGTTCCAGTTTAGACCCTGATTTCAGAGTGCAGCTAGTAGATCTTCTAAAGGAATTCAAAGACTGTTTTGCGTGGGACTATACAGAGATGCCCGGATTAGATCGATCTATTGTTGAGCATAAGTTGCCGATCAAACCTGGATACCGCCCATACAAACAACCTCCGCGCAGGATCTACAAGGAGGAGGTTTGGCCGACGTGAAAAAAGAAGTGGAAAGATTACTAGAAGCTAACTTCATTCGGCCGTGTCGATATGCAGAATGGATCTCCAATATTGTCCCGGTGTACAAGAAGAACGGGAAGATGAGAGTGTGCATCGACTTCAGAAACCTCAACAAAGCCACTCCTATGGACGGTTATCCAATGCCGGTGGCCGATTTGCTAGTAGATGCTTCGGCCGGTTTTGAAATCATAAGCTTTATGGACGGCAACGCAGGTTACACCAGATCTTCATGGCTGCAGAGGATGTGGCAAAGACCGCCTTCAGGTGCCCCGGCCATATAGGTTTGTTTGAATGGATGGTCATGACTTTTGGATTGAAAAATGCCGGTGCCACTTACCAGCGGGCCATGAATTACATATTCCATGAGCTGATCGGCAAGATTGTAGAGATCTACATTGATGATGTGGTGATCAAATCCAGAAGCAAGGAGAGACACTTGGCCGATTTAAGGAAGACCTTGGAGTGCACAAGGAAACATGGTTTAAAGATGAATCCAACCAAGTGTGCATTTGGGGTGTCGGCTGGTGAGTTTCTGGATTCCTGGTCCACAAAAAGGGGATCGAAGTCGGCAAGAAGAGCATGGAAGCAATTGATAAGGTAGTGCCGCCGACCAATCTCAAAGAACTTCAATCACTGCTCGGCAAAATCAACTTTGTCAGAAGGTTCATATCCAACTTGTCCGAGCGCGTGCTGCCATTTTCTCCACTGTTGAAGCTCAAGAAAGATCAGGAGTTCGTGTGGGGTGACGTGCAACAAAAGGCTACTTTCGCTGAGACAAGGAGTACATGAAGGCACCACCAGTATTGGTTCCTCCACAACTCGACAGGCCTTTCAAGTTGTACGTGGCGGCCGACAACCTAACAATAGGTCGGCCCTCATGCAATAATTCGAAGGAAAAAGGAGTCGTAGCCTATCTTAGCCGAAAGCTACTAGACCCCGAAACAGGTATTCGGCTACGGAAAAGTTGTGCTTGTGCGTTTTCTATTCCTGTACCAAGTTTCGGCACTATCTACTGAATGCGAATGCGTGGTAGTATCAGAATTTGATGTAATCAAGCACATGTTATCAATGCCGATTTTAAGTGGAAGGATCGGCAAATGGGTTTTGGCCCTTTCTGAATTTGATTTGCGTTTTGAATCGGCAAAGGCTGTTAAAGGCCAGATTATGGCTGATTTTGTCACTCACACCGTGATCCTAATGCTAACATGGTAACCATAATCCCTTGGGCGTTGTTTTTTGATGGATCCTCGTGCAGCAAAGGTGGTGGAGTCGGGATCGTGTTGATTTCTCCCAAGGGGGCACCCTTCAAGTACTCTATACCGATCGAGTACCCGGTGACTAATAATCAAGCAGAGTACGAAGCATTGCTCCGAGGGCTGCGGTTGCTTGTGGACATTAAGGCAGACGCCATGGAGATCTTCGGTGACTCGAATTGGTGATCAAGCAATGACCGGCAAATACGAGTGCAAGAACGACACGCTGCAGGAATATCTCGAAGGTTGCCAAGAGCTCCTCAGACAGTTTCGATCGGCAACCTTGCAACATATTCCTAGGGGGCAAAACGAAGAAGCAAACCAGTTGGCTCAGGCAGCATCCGGGTATAGGGAGAATCAAAACATTTTTGCACTTGAGGGAGAGCAAACAGCCCCGAAGGTGATCAGGCAGTCCCAAGTGATAATCAGGCAATTGAAGACTGGAGAGACAATATTGCCGATTACCTCAGAGATCCATCCAGGAAAGTCTCCCGAACTCAGGTACAAGGCTCTTAAGTTCACGCTTTGGACAATCAATTGTACTACAAATCCATAGATGGGGTTTTGCTTAAGTGCCTGAACCGAGACGAGGCTAGGAAACTGATGTATGAGGTGCACGAAGGCGTATGTGGTGCACACCAGTCGGCTCACCGTATGAGATGGTTAATCAGGAGAACTGGATACTTTTGGCCGACTATGCTCGAAGATTGCTTTGAGTACTACAGAGGTTGTCAGGATTGCCAGCGATTCGGCAATGTGCAGAGGGCCCCAGCATCGACCATGAATCCGATCATTAAGCCTTGGCCTTTCAGAGGATGGGGCATTGATTTGATCGGCCAGATTCACCCTCCATCTAGCAAAGGACATAAGTTTTTCTGTTGGCCACGGACTATTTCACTAAGTGGGTTGAAGCCATCCCATTGAAGAAGGTGACGTCGGAGAGCATGATATCCTTTGTCAAGGAGCATATCGTTTATCGATTCGGCATTCCTCAGTCCATCACTACCGATCAGGGAACTCAATTCACTTCCTCGGAGTTTTGTGACTTTGCCGAGGGGATGGGGATCAAGCTATATAATTCCTCTCCTTACTATGCACAGGCCAATGGACAGGCAGAGGCTTCTAACAAAATCAATGATTAAAATCATTCAAAAGAAGATCGAAGAGAAACCTAAAAGGTGGCACTTGGTACTCAACGAAGCTTTGTGGGCGTACCGAATGGCTTGTCATGGGTCGACTCAGACGTCACCATACGAGTTGGTTTACGGGCATCATGCAGTGCTACCATGGGAGTTGCAGTCGGAGTCAAGACGAATTACATTGCAGAACGATCTGGCTAAAGAAAATTATAGGATTTGATGATGGATGAGCTAGAGGATTTGCATTTGATTCGTCTCAAAGGCTTGGAAAATATTGAAAGGAACAAGATACGCGTTGCCAAGTACTACAACTCGAAAGTGAGAGAAAAAGTATTCGAAGAGGAGACTTGGTTTGGAAAATTATCTTGCCAGTCGGTACCAAAGACAAGGTATTCGGCAAATGGTCCCCTAACTGGGAAGGCCTTTTCGATTCTGAGGCGTGCTCCAGGTAATGCGTACATTCTGAAAACCCTCCAAGGAGAAGAGTTTGCTAGGGCAATTAATGATGTTATCTAAAGAGATTTCATCCTAGCGTGGAGGTCGGTGCATAACGGAATCAAGGACTAACGGGCACCAACGGCCGATACAAGGTTGTATCGCCCTTAGCACAAAAAAATGGCCGATAGGTTCTATCGTCCTTAGAAACAAAAACAGCCGGCACGGCATGTGTCGCCTCTAGCACAAAAACGCAGAAATTATGGGGCCAAGTACACGCGGTGCTGTGCATTGGCTAGATAAAACAACCACTCTACAAGCACAGGATGGGAGAACAGGTTGTATACACGAACGTGGTAGAGTGGCATTGTTCATAGTGGGAATGTGCAAAAGGTGCAGATCAATTACCGAACATCCTGTTGATGACCGTCTGCGGATGGTGACTGCGGCGAGGGCACGAGCATGATCCTCGTAGGAGTCCAGGAAATCGTCGATCTGCTCGACGTCCTCCGGACATGCCCCGCCGGGAAAGCCAGCCGGCGTCACGGAGAAGACCTCCTCCGTGCGGACCGTTAGCGCCGACAGCCCCAGCGCCACGCCGTGGTGTACACCCTGCAGGCGACCTGCTCGACGCGGCCAAACACATTGGCCAGGCGCGCCTCGGCGGTGTCGCCCTGGGCGTTCACTCGGTCTGTGACGGCGTTCGCCACCATCTTCAGGCGCTCAGCTCTTCCGACAGCGCTATGAACGACGAGTTGGGGTGGATCGGTTAAAAGATCAACAAGAACGACCGAAAGCCGATCTAGGATCGGGTGTCCGTACCCGTGATTGCGTCGCAGAACTGCCGGCGCTGGTCCTCCCACTCCAGCTGATCGATCCCATACTGCTTCGAGACGGCGGCCAGCTCTTCCCGGACTCATCCCGCAGCGCCATGAGTTCAAAGCGTCGTTGTGGTCGTAGAGGCCGCCGTCGGAGTCTCGGTCCGGGCTTGCCTCCCAAGGATGGGAGTGGTAGGAGAGGCTATCGGAGGAGCTCGATGAGCCCGATGGTGGAGCCTCTGGCCTCCCTAGCGCTGGAGAGGGCCGGGCATGCCTGCCGGCGGAAGAGATCACAGGAATCCTGTTGGCAAGCAGTAACAGAGTGTGAGCGAGGTTTTCAAGAAACTGCCACAAAGGACGTAAGCGAGGAGTCCTACCCGCGCTGACGGACGCCGAGCGCGACTCCCTCGGCCTCCTCGGTCGCTGGGCGCTTGCCGCGGTCATCATGGCCTACCATTGCACTCGGAAGGTTAGGGTTTTCTGGGGCGGAACGAACAAGGAAGCCGAGGCGGCGAGAGTACTAAAGGAGCGGATGCAAGATTGGGAGAAGGCAGGCCTCCAGGGACGATTTATGTCGAAAAATCAACCGACGGATTGGGGTTTTTCCGCTTCCCAAGATGGGCTTCTACAGTAATAGGCTGCGCAGGCCGTCTGAGTGCACTCACGTACATGCTCGGCGGGGAATAGAGCGTCTGTCTCCGGCAAAACTGCCGATTTAGATGTTCGAGACAAACACTGGCCAGATTGCCGAACAGGTTCACACGGTTAAACACGATGTCATCAGAACGGTAACCGATTGGACGCAAAATGCAGATATGTTACAAATGGCCAAGTACATGGAACAGAGTACACCTTGATTCCGAAAGATCAGTCACAGATTGATTTCAAGAAGATAGATAAAAGGACTTCTTATTCACATAACAAGAGTCAATTACAAATGAAGGATCAGTTCGTCCATGTCATTCTATTTCTAATCGGAAGATCAGAATCGAAAGAGTCGGCCAAGTCTGTTCCGGCTTCCTTCATATCCTCAACTAACGTGCTATCCTAAATTCTAGTCCTCGCTCACAAACGTCAAAATGACGGTAGTCGGCGCCAGAATGGATCCGGACGGCATTGAGGCAAGTGCTGCGCCGTAGCCCATGCCGGCCCTAGAAATGTCAGGAAGAACTCGCTTGATCTCATTCACCTGCCTTAGAGCCACCGTGCCTGGCACATTGACTGAAGTAGCAAGGTCGGCAATAGCGCTTCGAGGGAATGGAGCCTAGTCTCCAGAGCTGAAGGAAAAAGGGGTCAAGCAGAAGGAAGGGATAAGAAAAGGACAGTTGAGGATGTTTACCGATGGCTTGTTCCCGAAAGGTATCGCGCTCCTGAGAGATTTGAATAATCTCCGATTCTTCTTTCCTAGATCAGACTGGAGGTCTGTAATCTTCTGAGCCAGGTCCTCGGTGAGGTCGTCGCCAGTCTCCTGAAGGGGAAACAACATGAGGCATAAATATCCAAAGCGAAAAGATCAAAGCAGAAGCAACCTTCTCTTAGAAGTGCTGGTGTCGCCGACTCGAGACTGTAATGGCTTGCTTGGGAAGACATTTTCCGGTTCAGGGCAAGAGAAGAGAAGATTTTTCTAGATAAAAAGCTGAACAGAGGAATTCGGGAAGCTCAGGCCAAAATGGAATAGAAAGGAGTTTTAAAGGATCTCGAGTACATCGGGAGGCGAGTCGGCAGCTGTAATGATTAATGACGAGGAAAGTCGGATGCTTCCAGAGACTCTACAGTGGTGCGAAAAGAAGAAAATGAATTTTAGAATAAAATATTTATCCCAAAATTAGGGGATGTGTTAACACTGAGTTTTCGCACTATGACAAGTGGACCGTCACTATGAAGATTCGGCGAACGCCGCCGCTTGAAGGATTCGGCAGACAGCAAACGCGGTCGGTAATTCAATG
The DNA here is from genome assembly GCA_009763385.1 of Coix lacryma-jobi var. lacryma-jobi. Lineage (NCBI taxonomy): Eukaryota > Viridiplantae > Streptophyta > Magnoliopsida > Poales > Poaceae > Coix > Coix lacryma-jobi. The sequence goes on from CM019830.1 coordinate 126,952,550, forward strand.
TGTTCGGCAAGGCTATGAAAACAACTAGTTAACGGCGAGCAGATTCGGCAACGTGACGCTGCGGTCGCTACCTCAAGCCAAGTCGGCTTGCGACGACAAATACGGCATGACAAGAAGACTTAGCGATGGGGATCTCGTCATTTTAGTGCATGCGGTTATTAAGGGAAGCTTGAGCCAAAGGGCATCATATTTTAGATAAGTTTCCTATTTCGTCGTTGTAATCGTGTCCTCCTAGGACTCGTAGGATACCAGTATAAATATAGACCCTGAGGCCATTGTAATATCTGTTCACAATCAATACAACCAACCCCTGCCCGCCCCGCGCGTCTTCGTCAAGTCATGTCGTCGTGTTCTTCGAGAGGGGCCATCGATCCGTCGACCTCCTAGTTCCGGCAACCTTGCTATCATGTCTAGTATCGTGCGGCGGATTTAGATATGGTGCAAGTAGTCTCGTACGTTGAGCTTAGTATCATGCGGCGGATTTAAGCTATGATGGGAGGTTTTTGCTTGCCTTGTATCGTGCGGCGGATTGAGTCATGAGTAAAAATAGTTATCGGCTCTGTTAGATTTGGCAATCTGATAGATTCCTTAAGTTACCTTGTGTTATATGTTTTTGTTTGTTTTTCTCATCATAACACTTTTGCCCAATCTAGATACCGTTCGGTTGGCTCCATCTTTGTAGATCTGTTCTGTTCTCTCATGTTTATGTTTGTAAGGTCTGTTATGCAGTAGATCTATTGTTCGTATAGCCGAACGGATCGTATCTGGATTTCACGTGTGAGGGTTCATGCATGTTAAGTGTGTTTGATCTATGGACAAGGCTAGGTGTCGTGCGGCAGGCGCAGGCTTTGGATTAGCTTAGTCATGCTTAGCTTGTATGTTCAATCTCCATGATCCCAACTCGGTTGTACAATCGAGATTGGTAAGTTAACTTATATCTAATACATCATGCAAGTACGATTCTCATGCAAACATGTTCGGCAACCTGTTATTCACATAACTCTATTCATATTGCCGAATAACCTTTAACCTGTTGGCAGATAGCTTTCATAGCTATATGTCGTCGTAAGTGGCTTCAGAGCCGTACATCTTGGAACTGTCTGGTCATACCCGGCACGTTCCAGCTGCTTGTATTTAACAGTTTATCTCCCTTGTTAGTTGCAGGTCAAACTGACTGGCACGCACCGGACTTCTGAACACCCGGGCCACGATTGAAGCCAGCTTCTCCGGCTTGCAGTGTGCTTGGCGCAGTGCGCCGCTTTCTGCGCCAACAAGAGTGCAAATGTAGAATCGGTGATACAAATAGAAGAATGAATTCAAAAAGATATGGTACAGGAAACACAACATTCGTTGAGTACAATCCAAATGAAGAGCGCACCAAATCCACTTTCCATAGTATCATTTATCGTCACTTTACCACTATATATCAAACCGTAAGCTGGTATGGGCTTAAGCTTATAGTGGTCAATTCTTTCAATCAAGCTTTGGGATCTCAGTAGAAGAAGGTCCCTTTATCTCTTTCTCAAGAGTTCATGGCTGCTTCTTGCACGGGCGCTCTCCGGGCAGAGGGTTACATACCTTCTCTTTACCACGCTCTCAACTCTGAGGAAGCGCATTAGGGTTGATACAATGGAGATGGTGGCACGGAGCATGGTGGGTGCACAAGGATAAGAGAAAGTCGTATTCTACTACTAGATCCCTATCAGAACTCATGCATATCCTACCCGACTCATATCTATTCTTACTCCTCACAAGCCCAGTCTCCTACGAATACTCTGACCTACGGGACATTATTTCCTCCTCACTCAATCAAGGCGCTATGCGCTCCATCCGAAAACAGAATATATATTAGAGTTCTCCGTGCGTGCCCTATCCCTAGAACTAGAACTCTGTATTACTCTCTCCTATTTGCCTACTTGACTCACTTGACCTATTTGGTATCCACACTACGGGAGACCCTTACAGTAACTTCCCTAAGAACTAAACTTGACCGCCGCCCCTACTAGTGACAAGAGACGAGTACATATTTATTAGACTTTCGTTATCCGAAACCTACCTAAGCTTTTTCAAGAAAGGATTCTCATATATAGTTTGGTGACGACCTACTCTATCTAGTCCGTCCCAATCCATAAGACCAAAGACAAGCTTGACCCGATGGTTCCCTTAAGCAAGGAAGGCATACGCATACCTATACGTCAAGGCTATCATTTCAAGTATAAAGATTAAGGCTGACTAATGTCATTCAACCCTGGCTTTCAGGATGAATTGAATTGGTCAGTCATTTCACAATCTACCTACGAAAATCCCCGCATTCCCTTCCCGAAAGGAAATTCGATGCTAGGTATTTTCTAAAGCAAGTATAGCAATTGACGGAAGGGAGCGGCAGATAATTTCCAATCAAATTGGCAATCCTCGATTAACCGAGCAAGAAAACGGATGCGCTAACGCGCAACGGCTTTCGCGCTAGTTGCTCAAAAAATCGTATAAAAATAAAGCAAGAAAAAGGGCAGGCTGCTGGCGTGGGACTTCCTCTTTCGCTGGCTGGGCCCAATCCAAACGGAGTGAGTGGTTCGATTCCACTCTCAGAACGAGACTGAACGAAAGAAAATGCAAGTGAAACGAGACGAGAATCAAATTGTAGGCTTATTTCCTAAAAGCGGTGGTTCTCGCCTCCCTGTGCCGCGGGGTGGGCGACTGCGGTTCGAGTCTTTTTCGATCGGGTAGATCCATACCATATGTTCCGGGGGGGAGACGAGGTGTAGCGCAGTCTGGTCAGCGCATCTGTTTTGGGTACAGAGGGCCATAGGTTCGAATCCTGTCACCTTGATGTGGTATTCACAGGGGCCGAAGTGCAAAGCCCCGTAGCCTATCCGTGGTCGGGAAGGCAGGCGAAAAGCACGCACAAAAAAAAAAGAAAGCGTTTTTTCTTTTCTTCTTTTGAAACCCATTATCAGGCTTTTGCTTTTGATATTCTATATCTATCTAATATTAGAAAGCTATTTCACTGGTTTGATTTACATACCTCAGTCATGTTATTTGTCTAGCCTTCAATCAGAATAGCCTCTCCACCGGTTCCGAAGTCGGCATCAATGTGCTTTTGGAATCTTCCTATGAAACAAATAACATTCAGGATAGGACAGAACATAGAAAGCGAGCTTTTTTCGCGTATACTCCAACCTCGAAGCCCCAATTAGAGCACGGGCTGCCCCTCAACTCAACCCTGGCGAGTACGCTAACTTGGTAGGAGCATTTAGACGGTGCAGTTAGTATGACCACTACAATCCGCCAAGTCCATAATTCCTAAATTGATGAAGTACACATAATGGAGCTCAAAAGCCGATTACAAAATATACTTTTGAGCATCTTGAAACGCCACATAATAATATATGAATGAATCACCTTACAATAACATACGAGAGACTGCTTTCGATTTTTCGAACAACAAGTCGAACCCAATGAACAATTCCATTCAAAGGAATGTTCTAGAGGGGGCCCTTTTCCGCTATATTCGCGATATTGAACAAAATGGAATAAATTCTTCATGATTCTAGAGTTCCGGGATTACTTCACTGATATCGATTTTTTCTAAGCACAGCCTCTACTCTAGGTTAGTTCAAAGTGTAGTACAACGAACTATCGATACACGAAAACGAGTAAAGATGGGTACATAAAATGAAGACATCGTGGATTACCCAAATTGGACGACGATAGGACATTTCACTTTCTTTCGCAATATTTCTGATCATGACTCAACCACTAGGAAAGGGGATTGCTTACTCTCAGCCACGTTTTTCGCTTATGCTTAGTCAAGTGAGGATTCCATTCGAAGTAACGTAACAGGAGCACCATCTTAAAAACTTCTCGGGATCCGGAGTTTCTCGAGAAAAGGTCCAATCCTTCAATATCATGATTGGGTCAACCAGGCCAGATCATAAGTGAAATAGTTTGATCGGGGGTCGACCATTAAGAGATCATGAGTGAATAGAAAATCGAAAACGTACATAGCTGTTCCAGCGGAAATACTTTGTTTAATTCTACCACTTCTACTAGGAGTAGCCTTTTTAGTGCTAGCTGAACGTAAAGTAATGGCTTGTGTGCAACGTCGAAAGGGTCCTGATGTAGTGGGATCGTTCGGATTGTTACAACCTCTAGCAGATGGTTTTAAATTGATTCTAAAAGGAACCTATTTCACCAAGTAGTGCTAATTTCTCCCTTTTTAGAATGGCTCCAGTGGCTACATTATGTTAAGTCTGGTCGCTTGGGCCGTTGTACCTTTTGATTATGGTATGGTATTGTCAGATCCGAACATAGGGCTACTTTATTTGTTTGCCATATCTTCGCTAGGTGTTTATGGAATAATTATAGCAGGTTGGTCTAGTAAGACGGGGGCGGCGTTCGGTCGCCTATGATATACGAACCAATTGGTCAAAATGGGTTTGTGCCGCAGGTGTTTGAACGATCTACTCTACACAGGTGTGGGCTTACAGGGCTAGGGCTCATAAACCCTTTCTTTCATTCATCAAGGGGTCGGTCCCTTTCCGGGTCGGGATCGAGAAGTGGAAGTCATAAAAATGATGTTCACACCCCAGGAAAGGTAGCTTGTCAGCTGGTCTCACTATTGGAAATTCTAGCTTTCTTTTTTTTACCGGCTCTTCTTCTTGTCAACGCTACTAAGGACCTGATGGTTCGCCTACTTGATGAATGAAAATGAGAAAGGGTTATAAAAGAAAAGCGACGAAAGTCTACTACAGTACAGTCAAGTCAGCGGCTGAGTTTGCCTAGCCTCGCCTACTATTTTTTGTAGGCGAGCGAGTTAGAGAAGAGGCTTAGGGATAAGAGAGTGTCAGTGCGTACGTAGCCTTCATTCTACTACGCTACACAAAGTCACTTAGCTCGACGTTAATTAAGAGAGTAAAGGAGGAATACCCTACATAGAAGAACCGTTGTTCGCTTACAAAGGTATAACCTTTCACTCCCCGGGGCAAAGCTGCTTCGCACCACTGATAGACGAACTACTTAATTAGATTCCATTTCAAAGGCGCTACTTTGTTTCGCAAGCCTTTGTCATTGTCAGTCAACTAAGGTTGGCCCTCGCCCCCCTGCGAATCTGTAAATCAGAGAGCATGCTGCAAAAAAAGGATGGTCCCCTATGCATTGAATTCTTTCCGGAACGAAAAGAATTCAAGTACCTGACCCCCCCCCCATCATGGTGAACCTCTCCTTGTGATCGGGATGAGGTAGATGCCTCCCAGCCGGGGACGGATCGAATCGGAGTTTCCTTAGGTAGCCACCGACCTACAGTTCTCCTTAAACTTCTGTGCTTGGTGGAAAAGAAGCGAACAAAGGTACGCTCGCTGCTGTCTTGTTCTCTGCCGCGGACTGGGATCGCTCGCCATCTAGGCCCTCTAGAAAAAAGTTTGGAGCAACATTGTATGAGAACATATTACCCATCTTCGGGGACAGGGGCGGAACGACCCTCTCGATCTACTTACTGCAGCCCAGGACGGGCGTCGTCGTCTAGGCGTGACTTCTTGTTTTGATCTCCCCTACGCCTAGGACGTTGTCTGGGCAAGAGCCATAGTTAGTTGTTGTTTCCATTTGGTTCTTCTTTCTCGTTGTGATACCGGCAAGACCCAGCCAGATGATGATGTCTGCTGGTTGGTAGTGAGAGGACTCTTAGTACCCGCAAAAAAGGGCGCTGGTGAAAAAATCATGTGATTTAGTTTCTTGCTTCTCCCTTAGCACGGGAAAGGAGTCTATCTATCTGCCTAGCTTTGGTAGATTTCCCCAACACAATTCAAAAACAGAAATTCCACGAATCCCTGAGGTGGATAAGTCCGACGACTCAGCAGCAGTGCGGAATTGAGGGTCGGTGGATCTGATCTATAGTTAGGGGGCAATACATACCAAAAGGTTCGAAAGAAGGAGGCGCAGTATATAACCACCCTCCATAGGGTCTAACTGCTGAGAGAGAAAAGTGCTTTTCTTTCCCTAAGAGTCCTCGAGTACACACAGCTATTGCTGATCCTTTGCGAGATCAGGATGAGACCCTTCAGAATTTCTAATCAATCCATGTTAGGACGAGACAGAGCATCTCAGTTGGCTCTGTCAAGGAAGTGAAACAGGCATTCCTAGGTTGAGCATAGGATCTCAGTCAGGCCTCCGATTCCAAGGAGTGATTCAGCAGTTCCCGTGCTACCCCGCGGAAAGTCTAATCGGATCAATCGGTGGTTCCGTAATGAGTAGTCGAATACACATTGAGGGGGCCTTGCCTCCTCCTTCCCGCCCACAGCTTCATTCTTTTCCTCCTCTGATCTTAGAAAGCATACTAAACTTCACTCCAATCTTTCTCCATTAGCAACAAGAGCCGCTCTATCTATCGGCCCTTGATGAGTAAGCTTAGCTATACCGCTTAGGTTGCAAAGCAGCAAGCTCCCTTCTAATGCGGGCTACTTGGAGCCTTCTCGCTTAGTAAGCCGCCTTCGGCCTGCCTATTTACTCGTCTAAACTCGTCACACAATGAAGCGCTTTCCTTCCCCAAAAAGTGGGTATAGTCTTCTATTGCCATGTACATATCAGCGGGCAGTGGGATAAGTCGAAGGATACCAGAACCTTCTTTATCTTTAATAGTGAGCCGTACCGACTAGCTCCTAGCAAGGGCTTCAAGATCACAGTAATGCCTGCCAAAACTTTCCTTGGGTACGAATGTCATGTTCAAAGCAGGTTTCTCTAGACACCTTGGAAAAAATCACTGATGACTCAAAGTGTGAATGAAATTATCAGTTTCATCCTCTTTATGAGCCTGAGTGGGTCAACAATTCTCATTTCTTAGTTATAGAAAGCCCTTCTCAAGGAAGTGAGCCACTCAATCTGAGCCAGCGGATTCTCATTCAGCTGTGCCGGTGTGCAAAGCAAGCACGCTTAGACAACGATGTCCAATCTTTGGTCTGCCCATTAAGGGCTGACTCCGCTAGGCAAGAGGACTACTACTGGGATTATTCTATTACTAATTGATGACCTGGGGGGCTACTCTTCTTTCTCCACTACATATATTTATTGATTGAGATTGATAGGATAGGGGCGGGGGCAGTAAAGTAAAGAGGAGAGGAGGAAAAGAAGTAGAGTTAGGTTCTGTTCTTGTGTGTAAGCCCTCGGTCGATTCGTCTGCTCATTCACAGCGTATGATTCTTATCCAATTGCTTCTTCTGAAAACGCGGCGTCGGTTAATCTTTCTTATTCTCCCTTCGGGGCTCCTCATGTTGCTACTAATAGAAACAGTTCGTTCCTTGCTCCCAGCAAAAGAAGCTGCTTCTTAAGTGGATTTATCCGGGACTGATACTCTTTTCTGAACTAATAACCAATGATTTCCATTTTGACCAATGGATACAGCTCATGGTAAGACAACATATGGCTTCTTCCTTGAGGGAATGTTCTAGCCGCCTCCTTCCGCCGTGCTTCCTCCGATCAAACAGCTACCTAGGCTTCCTCGCATACTCGGCTTTATCTAGTTTAGGATTGACTATTCTCTGGTGGATTATCTGGTGTCATAGTAGGAATCACCCCTTTCTTCTCAGATGGTATAGATCCAGTATATTGGTCAAGGCAGCTTGCTCTTTGAATGCTTTGTTTATTGAATGAAGAGTTCACTCGTAGAAATGTCCGTTCTTTCCTTTGTCCGTTTGATTGCTCGTAGCGCTAACTAGCATAGCATCCGTTTTCTTGCTTGGTTTCTTTAGTATCACAAGCCACGGATTGAGCAACTAGCGCGGTCGGGTAGCTGCTTTCCTCTTTTCCAACCTCTTACCAACTCGGGATGGCCTCCTCTCGGTCAAGGATCCGACCTTCCCCTCACTCCGGGTTCTATACTTTCGATGCTTCTCTTTCGATACGATAGCTATCCCCTGTTTAGTTTCTCGGCTTCCTATCTCTTAGGAAAGACTAGCTGGATCAGGTTAAGGGAAGGAAGTACGGGTCAAGTAAAGAAATACAACTATTATCACACGAACAACCTTTCTCATATGAATACCGTGCACCAGTAAGTAGTCCATCAAAGCTAACCCGGGTTAACTACTCTCTAGGAAGCTTCCCCGTCCTAATCTAAGGAATGAATGAGGGAAAGTCTTATCTCTTCTTTTCCGACACCCACTTCTGGATTGCCAATTCTAAGATTTATCGGTTCATGAGACCTTCTTTGGCTCGCCTTGACTGATTACTTCGATTACTACCAGACTTCCAGATTAGCTGCTTTTACGCTTCACGCCTTTCCCTGCTGGGGGGTTGTTCGTAGTCAGAAGCCTTGTTTGGCCATCAGGCATTATGTAGTTGGCACGGGTGATGTACTCCTCTCCTCCTGTTTGAACGAAGAAGCAAGGGATTTTTTGCAAACTAGCGCTAGTTGTTGACGATGAAAAGAATGCGAACCGAAGACCCCTTCCTCTTGAAGTGCGGTGCGTGCCATCGTAAGTGCTCCATCTCATATCATATTTATTCATTCAGCAGAAACATAAATCTACTGGAGGAATCACTCCTTTCTTCTTCATTATATATAATCTAAGGGATGGCTATGATAAAGAGTAGGATTTTGAAATTCCTGATCCCCATCCTTAGCCAAAGCAAAGTCCGTCCCTCCTTCCTGACGAATGCTTATTTGCCATCTAATTTCCCAGAAGACCAGAAGTATATCTGGGGATCGTCCACATTGAGGACTTGCCATTTGCATCTTCATCTCATAGTATTTTATCACGTTGAGGATTTCCCCGGTAGTTGTTTTGGTCTAATCTTGATTACTAATCATCTGGCTTAGCTCGACCTACCAATTTCACTTATCCTAGGGACTCGTTCGTTCACCGTGGACTATACTCTACTAAACTAAGAGTCGAGGTCTCTTCTTCTGGAATTGATCCTTTTCTGAGTTCGCTTATCAACTTATCTTTCCTATCGTCGTACTGGTTAAGGGTAGAAATCCAATAGCTTCGGATAAAGGAGAGGAAAAAGCGTTCATTCTGCCCAATGCCTTGAACCCGTTCGGTCTCCCTTAATTGTGATTGAAATGACGATGGCAACAGGTTTCGCTTCTGTAGCGGGCATATTATTAGCATCAGCCATAAAATCTAGAGATCACAATGCGTTACCCACTTTTGGATCCGTAAAACGGAGAACATCAGTCGGGCACTCCATAGAGGGACTTTCCTGAATAGTGATACGAAAAAGTCAACGAATAAATGTGGGAAAAGTTGGGGACAGAAAAAGTTCCGTAATCGTCCTTTTTTCGTTGCATTTCCTTGTTTTTAACGGAAGCGAGAAATGTGTAACGACTTTATTTGAGATAGAGGATATTGGAAAGAAGTGCGTAGGTAGGCCTCAACGTGTTCATTGAGTAGCTTGAGGAAGTTTGCCATTGTGAGACGGTTAAGGCCACCCCTAAACTCCTGGACCAGACTACCAGTGCTAATACTTTTCCCCCACATCTTTAAAGGAATCCTAACTTTGATGCCCCCACTATCTGTAAAAGAGACAAGCAACCCTCTCAAACTTTTTTTCCCACCAAGAAAAATGATAAGTTTCTCAGAGGTAATCTCCTCCCAGCTGACATCGAGGTCTAACTTATTGCAATAATTTTTGAGTATGGTTCGCGCATGCTCTTTAGCTCTAGCGGCATTAAAGAAATTTGGAATTCGTGGAATGCCTAACAAGATTGTGTCCGCATACCTAGCATAGTACACCTTCAAAGGCTATTCTCCCAAAAGTACCACACCTCTTTTAAGATCTTGTCAAGCTGGTGAAGATAACATTGGATTAGAACTTGGGAGATAGAGGTGTCTTGCGGTATACCTATAGATTGGCATCTGTTTTTTTCCCCCGCACCAACAGAACCAAATCCACAAACCTAGAGTTTTCCTCACCAACTCTAAAAAAATTACCAGTAGGTGGTGATCTATCCCTGATCTGCACTGAACGATTGTTCACAATCCAAGCCAACTTGGGCCATCGGGAAACGCTTGCGAAGAAAGACCTAACACCCCTCGCTACCTCATACTCTCTGGAATTAGATGGTATATCGAGTCCATTTCCAAACAAAGCAAGCGGGCCATTGCCTCGACTATGACAGCATCCAAAGCGCCTATCGGCCATAATTTATCTGGCTTGGTAGGATCCCGTATTGACCAACGCCTGTGAGAGAAGGTGTAACCCCCTTTTAGTAAGCAGCATATAACATGGCTAACCACTATATGTAGTATTTGAATGAATAGATGAATGCCTCCAGGAGTAGATATAGGCACAATTTAGCAAGTAACATGGTTGCTGTCACAATTCCTTAATGTTCTCGGCTGGAATCTACAATGGGCTACGTACGCCCTTGTTTTTGAATCACGGAAATGCAGAGAATTAGTGCTTACCTGCAGTCCACCCTTTCTTTGAACCTTGTAAATGATCGAATTTACAGATATGAACTGAGTGCCATTTGATGAGTAAGATCGAACAAGGGAGAGGGATATGGAAAGGATGAAGTAATGAAAGAAGGAAGTCATTGCTAGTAGTAACGACTTGTCACGATCCATTGGTTCATATAGAATCCATGTCCTAGGTCTATCAAAAAACATTCTTTCACTAAGCGTATATAATAAAATAGAGTGAAAGGGTCACCCTGAAACCAGGGGGTACTAACTAACAGCTGAGTCCTCTCTGAACCGCAGGAGATAGTTGCCCATCATACGGCTCACTAACTTCACTTGCCTCTAAGGGGGGCTCGCTCCGGGCAGGTTCGGATCACTTACTATACGGCCCTACGAAGGGGTTAGGAGCGTTTTCAAGATGACTCTTTCTTTGTCGAGACAAAAAAGGAACCCATCTTTTCGATTGAAAAATGTGAGTCTGTTTTGCCCACTTTATCCATCCCCCTCTATCAAAATGATCAAAAGGCATTTCAAATGCTTCTTATTCCCGTGTTTGATCTTATCATCTCTGCCCCGCTTCCATGTGGGCAGAGACCCTTGTAGAGAATGAAGAGGAGCCAAGGATCTTACTCTCAAGAGTGCTTCGATAGGCTCCACTCTCTCCCCTGAATAAGTCAGGCTCCGTTAGCTTGGGCTGAGATGGGGATAACGAGTCGACAATTGAAGCCCCCAACGTTCTGCCAGACACTGGACAGGGGTAAGCTCTATAAATGTGTAGAGCCAAGTGTAGTGTGGTGTAGTAGTAGGCACTTCTAGGCCCCTTCCCGGCTACTGGATCACTCCAGTGCTTCGGGTACTACGGACCCTCTGCCATCCATTGCAGCAGAGCCATTTCATGAGCGGGGGGCTAAGCGCAGTTCTTTGAATCAAAGGTTTCATGAAATCAAAATCGATTCTTTTTTAGATATCTGGATAGATGGATCTATCTTTCTATTCAGATATCTTTTGCAATCAGCCCCAAATCCTTGATTTGGCCAGGAAACAAAGCACTGCTTGGGCTCAGGAAGCGAAGGGAATGAGCTCGGCTGCTTCCTCCTCCACACTTCTTTATTTCTTCGTGCCCCTTCCGCATGCGCTTCGCGCGCCATTGGCGCTTTGCTCTCCTCTTATTTCTTCATTGGAGGGTTCGGATGGACTTCGCCGTTCTTTCCCAACGAAAATGGAAAGGGTTGTATCACATCGAGATGTCGATTCATTTTCCGCCCCAAATGAGATGGGGAATTAGTCACCTCTGTCCCTTCATCTTTATGAAAGGAATCGAGGCCCGGCCCGGCTCGCGTCGTTCCAACAACCGACGGGAGCACCTCAGTATACGATCGCGCGCAGTAACTGGGAGTCCTATTACACCTAAGGCCAACTTCCATTCACCAAACCCAGGTTCATCTCGTGTAGTGATTGTGGACTCGTACAAGGATATGGAGTCGACGGTTGATGTATCAGACTCGACCCTGTCTTTCGTAGCATGCATTCCCATCTGTGTTGCAACTGATTCGGTAAGCTACGTGTCTGGTGCACGGAAAACAGCCTTCGGTCTCCCAACCTTACTCATGGCAACTTCCGGCCGCCCAACGACCTATAACGCTAGTCACTACTCCCACTGGGGCTAGGAAGTAAGCCCCACAACCCAAAGCGGCGAAGAACAAATAGAATTGCTACAAAAGCCGGCTAATGGGGGTATTCCTGCGTGAGAACATTGTAATGGAGAAGGTCATAGCCAAAATAGGATTCGTTTTGGCTAGAGCGCCCAAATCCGCTATATATTTGACACGGGTTTGCCGTAATGCTGGAACTATGGCGAATGCATCTATCGTCATTGATGCATAAATAAATATACCAATTAGTAGTGATTGAATTCCTTCTATGGTTCCACATGAGAAACCAGTACGAATATAACCTACATGTCCAATCGAACTATGAGCTAGAGGTCTTTTGACTTTCGTTTGGGCCATGGCGGCCAGTGCTCCTAAGATCATAAAAGCAATGCTGCAGAAAAAGAAGATTTGTTGTAATGTACCCCCATAGGAAGCAACAATAGAAACACGTGACATATTTGCAGAAAAATAGAGATTTAGGCGCAATAGAAAGGAATGCTGTCACCGGGGGGGGAACCCTCATAGATATCAGGTGCCACATATATAGAGTCAAAAGAGAGATTGAGTCCGAGGGAGAGGGGGGTTTTCTTGGGGCTCGAGAGATTGAATAGATATGGCCCCACAAGTTGGTTAATTCGCCGCTGGGGAATTCACACAAAAGGGAAGGACTTATTCTCAACGAAAAAGTGCTCTCTAAACCGAACGTGAAAGTTGTTTTCCATCAGACGGCTGTTCACGTAACTCCACTCTCGGCTTGGATTATTATCCATTTGGTCCGCTCTCGGCCATTCCACACGCTGCCTAGCAGAGACGTGGTTATCTGAAGTGGATTCTCTCTTTTGTAGTAGATGCCGAACCTGCCTGCTCAGTGGGCGGCCGCAGCAGCTACATGGACCCCTTTCTTATGTTGTTGCCAGCGCTTTCCCGGGCCGAGTCGGAATTCTTATTAGAACGTCGGCAGGCAAAGCCCGAAGGAAGGCTGCTATCCCCTCGGCCTTCTTCCTTTTCGATGAAAACAAATTCTCAATCTCCGAAAGCGTTTTCCTTACCCTGCAAAATATCCCCCCCTTCGTCGAGCCTTTCCTTTGTGGTAAGATATGCACCTTATCTGAACGTCGCAGGCATTCCGGAATTCTCCTTTTTGAGCCCCGGTGAACATAGGCTCAAACATGATTGGGGGTCCTAGCTACGCCATGCGTTCAATACAAAAAAAAAGGCTCTGGGAAGCTGCAGAGATTACAAAAAGAGGGCTTCCTGTGTTGCACTAAAAAAGACAAAGGAGAAGACGCTCTTCGACTTTCTTTCTTCCTCCCGCGCCCGCCTAAGCCCGGCCCGCGTTAGAGGGGAAGATTAGCAAAGCGGAAAAGACAGAGGAGGGGGAGCAGCATCTTATTCTCTTCGCGTTCAGGATCGGAGAAGCATTCGGAAGGGCGAGGCCTTCATTTCGTTGCAGAAGCAGAAACGATCCAATCCATTCGGGCTTCGGGGAACCCAAAAACGAACTCTGTTTACTTTTCATAGATAGAATATATATAGAATAATATATACATCCCTTTACTTTATATGTCTATGTATCTTTTCATCTCCCGATTATCTTTTTTTAGTCGCACTGCTCTTTCTCTCTAAATTGCATCAAAGAAAATAGAGAGAGAGAGAGCAGATGGATCCTATCCCCTATAACGAACACTCATTCCTATTTATTGATAGAAAGATCTTCGTCACGGACTTTGCCTTAGACTGACGGAACAAAGCTAAGAAGTAGGCTGAATGGAAAAAGGAAAGGGACAAGGGCGTCGTCGCGCGTCGCTTGGCGCGAAGGCTGCTCTTCGGTACGTACTAAAGTCCTCGAACTTCCAGGCGTTTTTCTTTTGGGCTGCTGTGAACCCTTGGATCTCGCCAATACAGCCTCCTATGGTTTTCGTTACCGAGATATCTTTTCTTTTTCCATGATTTTTGGGTAATCAGCTCCCATGCTGCAAACAGTCAAATCTGAACCTTGTCACTCTTCTTTCCTCGTGGCAGGAAGCACACCAGCTGCGTGCGTTGCGTGATTCCACTGTGTTTTTTGCACTTGACTGGGCGGACAGTTGACCGGAAGATAACTTCGATTCGCCCGGCCAGCAGGCGGCGGCGTGCTTATCTTGTGTGACAACACTACAGAGCGAGTAGCTCTTCTAGTCGGGCAGCTGTGTGACAACACTCCAGAGAAAGCGGCGCTTTTGTGTAACATGCTATGGTCTCAACGCCCTTACGAGGTAGTGATGAGTTTCACGCGCTCTAAGCCCGGCCCGCGCGCAGTTAGGAGGATTGGCCGCTATCTGAGCGGTACCACCCATCCTACCCTACTACCTATAAGGGGCCGTCCGTCCTACAGCCGCCCGAAAAGGAACTGCAGTAATCTTGAATAGGGATCCTACAGCGATAAAAAGAATCCCCATAAAAAAATACACTAGATCGAGCACCAGTGATTTCGTATCCGGTCAAAATCTTGGCTAATTGATCAAGTGGGTAGCTCCAGTAGACCCATAGATCATGGAACAAATAGGGTGGGTAGGCCCAACCACCACACTACACGTATAGACACGAACCCCCCTCCTTACCGTACGTGCGACTCTCACCGCATACAGCTCGCACAAAGACTCATAAATCCATCCCGAGCTTTTTATTCCACCTCTCCTCTCCAATCCTCGATCAAACCTCTACTTCAATGAACCACGTCGCGTTCTTTATCTTTTTCACTCGTCGTTTCGTTGGTCTTTTATTGGTCATTGATTGTCTCGTGGAAGCAATCGATGCTTTGGTCATTCGACTCCTTGATGCCAGTCTGTGCTTGCTGTCATGCTGGCAAAAGCGGGGGGCCGGTTTTACCTACTATTGGATTTGAACCAATGACTCTCGCCGTATGAAAGCGATACTTTAACCGCTGAGTCAAGTAGGTCAAGCTGAGTCAAGTCAGAGAAATAGAAAAAAAGAGAAAGCCAACCAAAGCGCAACCAGAGTTCCCCGCGGGTGGAGCGCTAAGAAAGAGAAAGTGTTATCGCTATACGAAATGAAGCAGCGGCTAGCATGCTAAGATAAACCACTTGGTTTAGGCTCCTGCTTAGTGGCGTGTGATTTCAACACTATTCCAGAGGTATATGACAAAAATGGTGGGAGAGACCTCTATGTCCTCAGCTTAAATCATTCTAAGATTGTTTACAATTCTGTCATCTATTTGACATGAGGGCTAGAGGGTGGTCTTGGAGCAAGAAAAGTGTGAGTCCAGGCTGGTACGACTGAGACTGAGTTGGGCAGGAGCAAGCGGTTGGATTGGCCTGACTCTTCAAGACCAAAGATACTCGGCTTCCTCTTCATCAAGTCACGAAATTCGACCCTGCACCAAAACTAGAGTAGGCCAAGCAAAGCCTAGGATGAATCTCTCTTCTAGTCTAGCTTCCGCTTACACTGAAGCTTCCACTCCCATATGGGCAAGAAGAGCTCCTTCTCTTTTTGCCAAAGCAAAGACTCGCCTTTCTTCTTTTCTGGGGATATGAAGACGGAAGCATGAGGACTGAGAGAATAGCCCATCCTTTAGTGAGCTGCTGAAAGACGTGCTGTTAGCCAACGCGAGTCATCAGTATGCAGGGAATAGGGTAGGTTAGCATATATAAAGGACGTGAGATTGAAGCAAGAAAATCTCTTCCTTCCCCTTCCTATGCAAGCCTGATTAGCTAATGGAGACAGAACGGAGTCATTTTCCCTATAGAGCGATAGACAGAACCAAGGCGAATCTCTCTGTTAGGCATGATGACTACGTCATGTTTTCTTTTGCTGGAAAGCATCCACTCGGCCTTCTTCCCCAGTCTACCACTGATGGCAGACTAATCCCTCAATATGAAACAATATCGAAGCGAGGACAGAGTCTTTGATCTCTGTTTTCGAACCTTTTGCTCAACCGACCATTCCCAAGAAAAAAAAGCAAAATCTATCATCCAATTTGATCTCTAAGATAGACAAAGTCTGGTTCACCAAAGAGCCTTATCCTACGTCACTGCCTCGTCAACCTGACTTCCATCTGACACGGTACTGTTCTAGTTTGCCCAGGAAAAGTGGAATTGAAACCTGCCGCACGCATTCAATAGTATGCGCAACTGTTGGTCTTTCACTTGGAATGGAACAGGTATATCTCTTTGGCCCGGGGAATCCCAAACAAATTCGTCGGCGTATCGCGCATAGTAGATCCTGAGTGACCATTAGCAGCCAGCCAGTGCCATACCAACTCTGCCTCACCAGCCAGCGAGCATAAGAATGGAGCGAGCGAGCCTGCAACTATGTAGCGAGCCTATTTTAAACGATGCCAGACATTGCAATGAAAGAAAAAAACTTTCCTGTCTGTGTTATAGCTAGGACTTGGATGTTCCGGAATCCTCTTGCCAAGCTGGAACGACCCATCTCCTATTTCTGCTTCCAACGCCTACCCGTTGAGTCTCAGTTACTCGAGAAAGACTTATTCATAGTGGAGATAGTCAACCTCCACCAGCAAGCAGCATCGGAGTGAATCCTTTCGATCTTTTTTGAGAGGGAAAATGATAATGAAAAAGGAGAAAAAAAACGCTGCAAAAAGAATCGCTTATTTCAATGTTGTAAACTAGTGAGTGGTACAGGAGTTATGTGGTCAGTAATCCTCATCCTAACAGGGACACTTGATTAGTGATGTCAAGAATAGGTTTCTGTGCATCCAAATCTGTAACCCAGTTGATGAATTAAGAAAATGACATCAGGTGGATCTATAAGGGAGTATATGAGCAATTTGAAAAAGTAAAGGCCGGACTGGACTGATCTTGGAAAACCCTAATCTTACTGAGAAGTTTTTCTTTTCCTCTTTCTAAGTGGTTTAAAGGAGGAAGTGAAGTATATGGTCACTGCTAACACCCTAATAGTGGAACAAGGCTTATGAACATGCTATGCACTATGAGTTAGCACTTGAGTCAGCCAGTAAGAAATCTAGAGTGTACCTAGGTGCAGAATTCCGAAAGAGAGAGCGCGGCTCACTTCAAACTACCGCTTTCTTTCTACTTATGAGATTTGCACTAGAAAGACAGAAGTGGAAAGAGACAGAGGAGACTAGTAAAGCCAATTTCACCTAAAAAGCGGAAAATGACACTAACTTCTACTGTGGGCAAGTCATCATTTCCAGAATGGATTCAGTCGTAGAATGCTGAAGTAGAGCAGTACCAAGGTTCGGTTTTGGGACAGACAGAAAGTTGGATAAGAGGATCGTTCTTAGCCCCAGCTACGAGAGAATAATATGCATCTTCCGTCATTTCATTAGACGTTCTGGTTGGATTTGAACGCGCATCGGATCCCTCTACAACCTTCTATCTTTGAATTCATCTCTCAAAATAAATTCTTCTGGATTTAGTGTTCAGATTAGCTTCCTTCGAAAGCAAGTATACCGAGCATTCATTCGATGACATCTAGGTCCTAAATCCAAAACCTTAAACACTAGATCACCGGCATACCTAGCGTAAAAGAAGAGTTGCTGCCCATTTGCATGTTCCATTGCTTTTTCAAGAGCTAGGTCTAATGGAAAAAAATTCATTAATAATGGTGAAAAGGGCTCCCTCACACTCATCTGCCTTTCCCTTCTCTACCCGCAATCAATGTTTAGGAATTTTCCCGGCTCCCACTTTTCCACTTCTTCAGTCGGCTCACTCATTTTCTTTTCCTTCTGCTTGGCTTCGGGTCTAACGGTTTACCTTTTCGCCTTCTCTTGGTTCGTCCCATGGATCTTATATCACCTCTTCTTTCTCAACTGCACCATTGAGTGATTGACTTGCTCCTTCCTAATTGAGGGGAGACCTATCTTTTTTCCAACTATGTAAAAATAACTTTTCAAAAAAGAGAAATGAGAGTTTCGCCACTTTTGTCTACGCTACTGGTACCTGGTTGGAAAACGATTCGAGAAGTGAGAACTAGCGAGGAAGGGCGCTGCTGTGCTTATTTTCATGCCAACAGCCTTCTATCTATCTGGACAGACTTTGAACAAAGGGAAACGTAGAACTTGAAATTATTTATTCAAAGGCTTTACTTTGATACAAGTAGCATGGTAGGAAATATACTTGGTCTCTTTAGGGCTGTACCTAGTATAGCATTGTTCTAGTATAGCATTGTTATAGGTACTTTTGATCTGCAGATTGTACTAGTAACTATCCCCCTGAGCTTTGTGTTGATACTCCCACCAATAAGATCATAATCCCAATATCTTTAAAGAGATTCTAACTAACAGTAGAACTAGTCAGGAATTAACTAAGAAAAATAAGATTTAAGCTGTAGGCAAGAAATCTATTGTCATCTATTCAATGAAAACACATTATTTATTTCAAATAGAACTATATGACTATCTTCGGTGCTTACTGGCACAAAGCAAGTGGGAAGATCTGTAGTCAACTTATTCTGGCCTAGGTAACCAGGACGAGATATGTTAAACAAGCCTAACTTATTATTTGATTACTTTGCTTAAGACATGCAATCAACAACTTGATTTTCATAGGAAAGACAGAAAGAACACTCCTTGCTTTGATTGGTAGCAGAAAGGAGGGCGCGTTGCCTGCCTTCATTTTTCTTGGATATTCAACACTTGCATATGAGAGAACTTCAAATATGTATTCAATACACCAAACGTCCAGGTAATATTGTTTGCTTTCGGATATGCTTTTCAATATCTTCACTTGTGAAAATAGAAACACTTGCACTTTCTCGCTTGGAAAAGAAAGACTATCCTCGAAGGAACATCAATCAATCTCTAGATCAATCTATCTCGTATTGCCCAATCTGGATGCTAAAGGCTCGTCACCCGGGAACTCGCTGCCCATCACAACTACTCATACTAGGAGCAATGGCCACTAGGAGGACTGAAACGAAGACTTCTATACAACATAGACTTCTATACAACTGGTAAGAAAATACTTCAACAGAAAGTAAATCCCTGCCAACCATGCGGTACAAGCGAAGAATAGAGAAAAAAGACAAGCTACCCCACCACATGAGTGGAAACATAGGGATTGAGGGCTAAAGAAAGAAAAGAGATGGATTCTTCGGGTTACGGCGTAGGCTTGAGAGTCAGTGAATGAAAACAGGGGACTCTTGGTATGGATAGCCTTTCCTATGCAAGTTTGACGGAATTGATTCTCTCAAGAGTCTTCCTTCTTATTAGGGATAGACTAAAGTGAGCATAGGCTTTGTCAGTCAACATAGTCCCACAGATCGTCCAGAGTGCCTACTTCCGGTTTATAACCTGCTTTTCTTATCTCGAAAGGTCGCTTTCATTGTTCTTCCTATTATAGGGAATTCCTACCAAGCCCTAACCCTTTGCCCTTGCTAACCGAGTATCCTAACTGGCACCCAATCCGAGTTTCTTTCTCCTAGCTATCCGAGAAGTAATAAGACCTAGCCCAGCTTCCTAGGCTTGCTTTCTTCTTTTATCGGATCGGCAAAGGAAACAGCTTGATCGCTTAGGCTTGGCTGGAGCTCAGCTACCTTCACTTCTTTTTCTTATGAGCACTCCACTCCCTTTAGCTTCACGAAGAAGAGTACTTAACCAGTCTTACTTACCCGCCATTCTAACAGAAACCAAGAGTAGTGTTGAGTGCTTCCTTTTGCTTCACATCCCACATGCTTGACACAATACGTTATCATACTGGGTACCTGTAACAATCCATTGGCATAATCAGACGGAACATTGACGCTCTCTTCGAGCCGGGTACAGCTGAAAAGTCAAACAGGCGCGTAGCGGTTGAAAATAGCGGCTTTGACCACGCCTACGCTTACATGAGGGTGACCCAAAACCACCTGACCCTATTTCTGAACAACAGGATTTTACTTCCGCTTGACCCAAAAGCAAGAGCAATACGAGAGTGAAGCGAGCCATACGAAGTATGCTAGTTTATTGGACCAGACAGAAGAGCGAGTATCTTCCTCTGGTAAGATCAATCATATTCATCCCTTACAGACTAGTTGGAGTATACGCCGCTAGTTGATAGATTAGGCGCGTGCTATAAAGAAAGGCTATTCATGGATTCTCAACTTGGAACGATTACGCCATAGATAAACGTATAGTGCGGGTACTCCGATTTGTCGTAAGTGATTGTTATAGGTACAGTAGAATCCCCTTTTTTACTCTATTTGTTCATCGGGGAGTAAAGGCCAAAGACATGTAAGTGGGGCTACAGGGATAGGAAAGACTCGTAACTAGGGGTATGACCCGGAAAGATTTCATATACTTCCTTTTTCTATTCAGAAATGTATGTCGTAAAGCTACTGGAATAAATTCTGTTTTTCTTCAACACTCGTGCCTCCGTGGTTCAGCGAAAAAGGAGACTGTGGATTACTTTTCTGCCCTGGTTGTCCAACAAAGAAAGATTTTAGCTATTTTCCCCCAAGAAGATATCCCGGCTATTTTGGCTCCGCCCTATGCCTGTGGGTTGGTGATACCAGCTAAACCTAAACTCAGTAAGGGTTGCCCAACTATATATAACTAGCCAACTTCCTAGCATGTAGTCTGATTAGCAGAATCTGGAGTTGATTGGGGGAAACCGATACTTAAGGCTACAGGGGCAAAGCTACAAAGGAATGCCAATAGCTTTACTTAGAATTCTGTATCGGAATGACGAGACCGAAGCAGCAAACAAAGCAAGCTTGGATGGAGCGCTTTGATCACTCCGACTACCTGTTAGATATAAAGCCCGTCTCTAGTCTAAAACTTTTCTACAGCTAGACACTGTATACGATTCTACTGTGGTATGTACTTCCTTAGCGACCTCGCCTGGTGGCTTGGGCTACGGTCCTACCAAGTACTTCATCCGAACTTGGTTCTATTGATGGATTTGTGGAGTTCCTGCCTATTATTTACCAGAACTTAAGATCTTTACTAACTTACCTCACGCCATAAATGGAATTCCCTATCATGAGCGCAACTGTATTTACAAGTTCAGTAGCCAGAGCGAGCTTTCTCCTCAATATGGATGTGGTGATTGTTCCTTCATTCTAATCATACAGACTTATTATCAGTGCTCCAAGCTCCATGTGTTCTAGGGCTAAGACTACGTTGGTGTGGGCTCCCCTTATCCTTCTTCTGGCATTTGCTGATCGATGTGGACTATACAAAGGTTATTATTCTTTTTTAAATGAAATGTTTTTATTTTAAAGTTGTTGGGACTCCTAAATATATGTTCAAAAGTTATAATTTTTAAATTTGAAATTTAAAATTTCTAAACGATCTCAATTATTAATATGGTAGGCGGCGACCTGAGCTATATGTTTGATATTGATAAATTTTTTATTTAAAGTCATCTAAAGTTTGAAATATATATTTAAAATTTTATGTTTAAGACTCAATGTTTTAAATTTTTGAAACTTTCTCGGATGGAGATACATCACATCCTATACCAAAATTATAGTACTCGATAAGATTTAAAACTTTTAAGTTAAATATTTTTTATTTAAGTTTATTTAGTAGCCAAAATATTTAGTCGAAAGTGAATATATAAAAACTTTTAAGTTCATTAATACAAAAATAGCGTATTATATATAGTCGAAAGTGATTATGTAATGTAGTGGTAGAGAGACGTTGATCCTGAATAGCAGGTCTTTGTGTTCGAATCGACAATCGAGCAGGGTCAAGTGCGGTGGTCATGAGGCGCTGATGACAGAGGCTATCACGGATTCACGATATATGTAGCAGGGTCAAGCACGGTATTGGGTATATGACAGAGGCACCGACGACAGATGACAGAGGTCGACCGACGGGCGACGGTAGGCGCGATACCTCAGGTGAACGGCATGAGACAAATGCTAAAGAACAACATAAGAACATCTCCTGTAGTTTCTAAAAAAATTGGTAGAACAATGAGTTTTCCATGTGGCAAAAAAAAAGGAAAAAGTCCAAATTAATACCTCAAAATATTCTTATGTCTATATAACCCCTAAACTAATATTTAGTTCAATTTACTCTCCTTAACTATTTCGTTGGTTCAATCTACCCCTTAACAAGATTTGTCATATTTATTTCTCTATGTACAATTTGAGTTTTTATTTTAAATTTTGTGTGGTGATAGTGGACATCATAAATTATTTTTAAAATATATTATGAATTTTATACCATAATGTTTAACATAGTTTTGTATTTTAATGTTAATTTTTTATTATACATCCCAACCAATCAAAATATGATAAAAATTGTGATATGTTTTTAAAACATAAACTATGGTGCCAACTATCCTCACGCATAATTTAAAATTGAAAACCAGCTTGAATGTGGAGAAATAAAAATGACAAATCCTATTGAGGGTAAATTGGATCAATCGCAATAATTGAGGGGAGTAAACTGAACTAAACGATAGTTTAGGAGGTTATGTGGACATAGGTCATACTTGAGGGTAGTATTTTGGACTTTTTCCAAAAAAATTGGGAGCATAATTGTTGGGTTTCTTCAATAGTTTCCGACACATTATTCCTAAAATATCTAAACCAATTTTGCATTACAAATCTCATACTATTTTAAAATTATCTTAACTATTTTTATACTTTCTTTGTCTCTTGTACATTTTATTGAGTACCCTGCCTTACTCTCTATTCTTCCCAATATTTGTCCACCTTCAGATTGGCCAATTGATTTACACGCGTATATTTCTGCATGGTTGAGTCAATTTTTTTTGAAGTGCAGAAAGATGGAAGTTTGGTTGAGTAGAAAAGTTTGGCAGCCATAAGAAATACTAGTTGATTTTTTCACTGTATTCACGTCACACTTGTGGCGTTGGTTTAGTTCTCCACAGAACTGTGGCCTCGCCACACTCGCGGGGCGAGTTTGGAACGGCGAATGTAGGGAGCTTGGCCCAGGAACCAGGTCCAGGCCAGCCACAACCTGGCTTTAGTAGTGCAACCCACTGTGTTTGGGTTCCTTGTACCAAACTGGACTGGCCCAAAGAAGCTGGTGTTTGGTTGTAGAATTTCAGCCCGGCTGAACACTCCAACTGCCAAGTTGTGGCAGTGTTTGGCTGCCCAACAGCCGGCTTGGCCCATATACAGAAGCAACATAGTAGCAGTAGACAACAACAATAACAACTACACTAATACTGACTTAGACAAACAGTTCTAGGAGTTATGTTACATAAGTATGATCTAAACAACATTAGTAACTTACTAATATCCATGAAATGTAGTTTGGATCAACAACACTAATACCACAGTCCATGAAATAAGCTAGAACACTACAAAACTATGTCATTATGGGCTCAGACTACATCTAGAAGTTAATAGAGGATTCATTGTTGCTGAGGGATTCATTACAAGTGACAAAAGTCACACCAACGGCTCTTCCAGATTTTGGTGGTCATCATAGGCCTAAGAGGGACAACATTCACTACTACCATTGTCCAAACTCATCCAAAAGCCAAAGAGCAAGATAGCAAGGGAGAAAATGACCACTTTCTCCCACCAACCCTTCTTACCATCAGCAGCAGCAGGTGCTGGTCTCCCTGTTGGTGGTTGCTGGACTGCTATCTGAAGAAGCAGGTCCTCGAGCATGGGATGAGCACTAGGTGTTGGAGAGGGAGGTGGAATTACGCTGCTCATAGCTGCCTGAAACTCTCTAACAGCCTGGTCACGGGTGTTATACCTCTTGTACACAACATTTTTGAAACCAAACACCTGCCTGCTACCCCTCACCATCCCCTAGCCCCTCAGCAGCAGTGACACCAGCAACAGTAGCACCAATGAGACCATTGACCATACCAGCAGCTGGCACAAATCCACCCTCAACAACTGGGACTGAAGTCATCCTATTTGGTTGACCAATACATGAAGTAACATAACAGGATACCATAAGAAGATCCAAAACATATAAATACCATCAGAAAAATAGTTATTACAAAGATTGGTCTCAGCCATGTCCACACAGTTATTACATAGCCAACAAACACAAATGAGTTCCATGACAAGGTAATCAAACTAAATTCAAAGAAACAAAAGTTCATCATGTCCTTGAGGTACCCATTCCATCCCACATAGCATTGCAGATGGCATCCCTCTTAGAAACCATGAGATTTGGTTCTTGGGACTGGCTCTCATTGGCTTGGCTGCCAAATGGATCAGGCTATCTACCAACAAAGTCGTCCTCACTAGGCACTACAAGGTCCATACTAAACCCTAGGATCCAATTGTGAAGGATGCAACAAGCCAACACAAGTTTGACTTGTGTCTTGTATGGGTGGAAGAGCTTGCAGTCTAGCATACGAAATCTGTTTTTCAATGCACCAGAGGCCCTCACCACAGTGACCCTAAGTGAAGAGTGCCTAAGGTTGAAAAGCACCCTTGCTTTGGTTGGGTGGTTCCTGCTTCCAAACTCAGTCAAGTGGTACCTTACTCCCCTGTAAGGGGTAGAAAATAACTTCTGCATGCATAACTAGCATCTACAAAGTAGAATTTACCTACAAGTGGACACCTACTATGAGTGTGTGGCATGATCAACCCAATAAGTGCAATGTGTGAGTATGAAAATTTACCTTAAGGCACAGTGAACCCATCATTCCTCTCAATTCCATCAGCTAGGATAAGTGCATCATGGGCACAGCCCTCCCAGCCAACAAGCACGTATGTGAACTTGAGATCAAAGTCCACAGCAGCCATGCCATTTTGTGTGGGATTTGCATTCCTACCCCTGAAAGCCTGCTGCATGCGTCTAGGCACCCTTGCCAACACATGTGTGCCATCAATGGCACCAATGCAGTCCTAAAAAGAGTGTTTGTGAGAACACAGGTCATGTGGGTCAGGACATATACCTACTAGTGCACAAAGTTGTGAATTACAAGTACCTGCATGTATGGATTCCACCTATGGCTCCCAAGTACCTTAGGGTGGATGGCAGTGCTAGGAGGCTTGATCATATCATTCCTAAGCTCACCAACAGCAAACGAAACTTGATGAAAGTGCTTGTGTACGGTCTCTATGGACCTCCTAAATGACTGGTGGATAACCCTAAACCTTTGGTTGTGCCCAACAACATGAAGGAACATTGCAACCTTCTCCTCTACACTTTACAAGTGCTCTCTGTCTAAATAGGTTGCATAGGGCAAAGAAAGGAGCTCTAGTCACTACTACAGAATGGGCCTTTAGCCCCGGGTGAAACAGGCCTTTAGCCCCGGGTATCCCAACCGGGGCTACGAATTCGGGACTAAAGGTGTCGGCATTTAGTCCCAGGTGCTTTCCACCGGGGCTAAAGGTCCAGGGAGAAAAAATAAATGTGTGTTGTGTGAGATTCGAACTCAGCACCTCAAGCCTCAGGCACGCCTACCAACTGAGCTACACAACTCACATGATACAGTTCTGGATGTTTTCCATTTGAATCCACCTGGGAAGGACCTTTAGCCCCGGTCGGTAACACCAACCAGGGCTAAAAGGACCTTTAGCCTCGGTTGATACCACCAACCGGGGCTAAAGGGTCACCCTTTTGTCCCGGTTGGTAATACCAACCGGGGCTAAAGGTCCAGGACCTTTAGTTCCGGTTGGTATTACCAACCGGGACTAAAGATTCACCTTTAGCTCTGGTTGGTAATACCAACCGGGACTAAAAGTCTTTAGCCCCGGACGCAAATTTTTGCCGAGACTAAAGCTCAATTGATAGATCGTCCAAAGGCCTGTTTTCTAGTAGTGAGTCATCCTAAGCATGGATAGGCACTCAACATCAGTTGAGTTATATATCATCTTTAGGGTACGTTCTCTATGTTGCTCAGCTTCAGTTCTAAGGGCTAAACATAATGGATCAGACTCAGTGTCAGGCTCTGGGCTTTTCCTTTTAAGCTTACTAGTGACAAAAGCTACCATGACAACTACCATTGCAGCAGCTTGCTTAGCCATCATGTCATGGCTCTCAGAGGGATCCATCTGCATGCACATAATAATAGGACATGAACTCAGTTCAAAATACCCTGTCAGGCATCCACATGAGTGTTCACTGACTTATAAAACATATTTAGCACGGTTGCATGTACAAGCATGCCTCCCAGTGCTTGGGACAACATCATAGACCAAAAAAGCAGAACTAATGCAACATCAGACAAATCACAGCATGTACATGACTGTTCCTTGACTTATAAAACACATTAAGCACGACTGCTTGTACAAGTTTGCCTCCCAGTGTTTGGGACAAC
This sequence comes from Coix lacryma-jobi var. lacryma-jobi, assembly GCA_009763385.1. Lineage (NCBI taxonomy): Eukaryota > Viridiplantae > Streptophyta > Magnoliopsida > Poales > Poaceae > Coix > Coix lacryma-jobi. The sequence goes on from CM019830.1 coordinate 126,978,779, forward strand.
ATCATAGACCAAAAAAAGCAGAACTAATCCAACATCACATAAAACACACCATGAACAAACAAGTATAGACCAAAGTTGGAACAACACATAAATCTTAAGATAAACTTTTCGCAAACCCTATGCATCATGCAAATCTAGTACTAATAACACAGGCCTAATCTAAAGATAAATAAATCGCAAACCCTAAGCATCATGCAAAGGCAGGAGTAATAACACATGTCTAATCTTTGAATAAACAAATCGCAAACCCTAACCATCAAAAAAATCAAGTACTGAGCAAAAATGAATAAGTAGTCAAAGCAAACTCTAGCATCATCGAGTGCAAGAACAGGGGGGGATTGGGGCGATTTCAACCTCGGGGTCACCGAAGGACCAACGAAAACACAGAGGTCGAGGAAGCCGACGAAGAATTGTCGAAGAGGAAGTAGATTTGGATGGAGAGGAAGCAGATCCAGCACGTACACGACCACCAACACCGCGACAGCAGCTGCAGGAGGTTGAAGAAGACGTCCGCCAAGTCGGAGTACCCGCTGACGTAGGAGCGGCATCGCGTCCACGCGGCTCCAAGGCGGACGAACGTAGACCACAACCGCCGGAACCACCTAGCCAGACACCAGGCTCACCACACGCGCCGATCTCTCACGAACTGGCGAGAGGAAGCAGGAGTGGAGATGGCAAACAAAGGAAGAAGAAGGGAGAGGGGCGACTGTGGCTTTAAAAGGAAGCGGATTTCACCGGTGGCGGAGCGCGCGCGGCGGTTTCCTGTTCCCGCGTGAGCCACCGGTGGCCGCCCGAAATCGCCCCAAAAATCGTTCGCGTGCGTCCGCTGCAGTCGCGCCCTCAGGAAACAAACCCTAGCTTCGTTTCTGGGGAGCCAGGCGCTGACGCCCCTTTTGCACCCCCGCGGCCGGGTTGTGAAGCGGGCCAGACTTCCCAAACACGGGAGTTACAGCTCACGAGCACAGCCAGGTCGCTCGGCCAACGCTCCAAACACGCCCGTGGTGGCTGCACAAGGCCGGCAACCAAGCAGCCCTAACTGCCAAGGAGATGCTTGGCTCTGAGGTAGAAGACAATCAAAGGTACAAGATAAACGAATCTTAGGGGGTGTTTAGATGGTAGGAATTTGGGTGTAAAGTTCCTGTAGCACTTTCGTTGTTATTTGACAAACTTTGTCCAAATATGGACCAACTAGACTCAAAAGATTTGTCTCGACATTTACAAACAAACTGTACAATTAGTTATTCTTTTTACCTACATTTAATACTTTATACATGCGTCTAAAGATTCGATGTGATGAAAAATCTCGTAAAGTTTTGGAATGTAAACATGCCCTTAACGCGTTGCCAAACAACCCCCCAGGTGTCCACGCTATAACAATTCTGGAAGAAAAGCGGCCAGCTTTATCTCTACCTGTCTTTCGTTGGTCAAAAAAAGCACACAACTCTCCATCAACAAAAACCGTGCGACGATACCATCCGTCAACGATCAATTATTCAACAACTCCTTGCGCGCCACGCTGCTGTGTGACTCCTCTGTTTATTATATTATTATTTATATATTTATATATATCGTTTCCCAAACTCCAGCCTCTGTACCCTGCAAACGCGAAACTAACGAAGACAGCAAGCAATGGGCAGCACGAGCGCCACCAGCAGCAGCACCTCGTCTTCCTCCTCTGCTGCCCTCGCGGGCGGCGGCGCACACGTGCTGCTGCTGCCGTACCCTGGCGCGCAGGGCCACACGAACCCGCTGTTGCAGTTCGGCCGCCGCCTCGCCTACCACGGCCTGCGCCCCACGCTCGTCACCATGCGGTACGTGCTCTCCACCACGGGCCCCGGGGGAGCCCTTCAGGGTGGCCGCCATCTCGGACGGCTTCGACGAGGGCGGCGCGGCCGCGTGCCCCGACCTCGACGTGTACTCGCGCCAGCTCGAGGCCGTCGGCTCGGAGACGCTGGCGGAGCTGGTCCGCTCCGAGGCCGCGGAGGGTCGCCCCGTGCGCGTGCTGGTCTACGACCCGCACCTGCCGTGGGCGCGGCGCGTGGCCAAGCGTGTGGGGTGGCCGCCGCGGCGTTCCTGTCGCAGCCGTGCGCCGTCGACGTCGTCTACGGGGAGGTCTGGGCGGGGCGGCTGCCGCTGCCGGTGGTGGACGGGAAGGAGCTGTTTGCGCGCGGGCTGCTGGGTGTCGACCTCGGGCCCCACGACGTGCCGCCGTTCGCCGCAAGGCCGGACTGGTGCCCCGTGTTCCTCGCGGCGTCGGTGCGGCAGTTCGAGGGGCTGGAGGACGCCGACGACGTTCTCGTCAACTCGTTCCACGACATCGAACCCGTGGTGAGCGGAGCTCACAGTGGCCATGGCCGGCAGCTGTTTGTTGTTTTGCTCAAGTGATTTGTATTGCTTTCTTTGATTCCACTTCACCATCACAAGATTGATTTTTCCTTTTGATACATTTGCATTGTCAATTAACTGAGCAGGAGGCAGATTATATGGCACTAACATGGCGTGCAAAGACAATAGGCCCAACCTTGCCATCATTTTATCTTGACGACGACCGTTTGCCGTCGAACAAGGCCTACGGTTTCGACCTCTTCAACAGCAGCGAGTCATGCCTGGCTTGGCTTGACAAGCAGCTTCCCTGTTCTGTAGTTCTTGTATCCTATGGTACTGTCTCTGATTACAACGAAACACAGCTACATGAGCTTGGCAATGGATTGTACAATTCTTGGAAACCATTCATTTGGGTTGTGAGGTCAAACGAAGAACACAAGCTGTCCAGTGAGCTCCGTGACAAGTGCAAGGAACGCGGCCTTGTTGTTTCTTGGTGCCCCCAGCTTGAGGTTCTAGCACACAGAGCCACAGGTATGGGATCGAAATGGTTATTCTTCTACATCTACATATAAGGGGAAAATGAGACAAACTGATGAGAAATATAAAACTTAATCAGTTGCCTACTTTTGATATGCAGGTTGTTTCTTGACACATTGCGGATGGAACTCGACGCTGGAAGCAATTGTTAATGGTGTGCCAATGGTGGCAATACCACACTGGGCAGACCAGCCGACCATATCAAAATATATGGAGAGCATGTGGGGCTTGGGTGTCCAGGTGCGCAAGGATGAGAAAGGCCTGGTGACCAGAGACGAGGTGGAAAGGTGCATCAAGGATGTTATGGATGGGGATAGAAAGGATGAGTATAGGAAGAATGCCACTATGTGGATGCAAAAGGCCAAGGAAGCCATGCAGATTGGAGGGAGCTCGGACAAGAATATTACTGAATTCGCGGCAAAGTATTCATCAAGTTAGTTTTCAAAGATACTACGTTATGGAGGTTTTGTATGTGTTACTGTATGTTGCATTATGTCTGGGGATTGTACGTGCTACTTTGTGATATGTACTCCCTCCGTCCTGAAATAAAAGTCATTTTCGTTTCCCAAGAAGCAGAAGTCAAACGTTTTTAACTTTGACCAAGTATATATAAAAAACTATTAATATTTATAGCACATAATTAGTATTATTAGATAGATCATGGAATCTATTTTTATAATAAATTTATTCCAAGAAGCAAATATTATTAATATTTTCTATGAATCTAGTTAAACTTGAGAAAATTTGATTGATACAAATCTCATAGCGTCACCTATTATAGGACGGAGGGAGTACATGACAAATGCTCCTGTGCTCTAGTACTCTAATGAAATACGGATGTTCCGGATATAAAAATATATAGGTATGGTATTATGCGGCTTTGAAACATTGTAAGTTTATTAGTCTATATGGTTCACCTTATGAAGACTGGGAAATCAGATTTCATTCAAGAATTGCACCCTTGTTGATTGTCAAATTGATATCATGGTCACCTAGAGTTGAATGTGCCCACGTTTTCTGTAATTTGAAAGGAGTCCAGCAGATTTATGCTCTAAGGCGTCTCAAGATGAGTTTTGGTATTGGAGAAAGAAATACCAACCGCAGACCAACCGCACTATAAAATAAAGGATGATGGTCGATTGACAACACATAATTGCACAAATCAATCTACTACATTATTCTGTATCTACTATTTTTTTGTCGGCTCTAGTTTTTACTTCTTGTTCTTTGTTGCCATCTACTTCGTTGCGACAACGAGCACAAGGTCCTAGCATTGGTTAGGTCCCACTTGTTGATTGGGATATTGTTGATTGGGATATTGTTTGTGCCCTAGTCTATCTTTAACTCTCTCTTGTATAAGTGGCAAATTTGACACTAACTGATGAGTCACCATGTGATTGTTGATCAGCAACCGATTGGAGACAAGTGAAGTGGAGACAAACAAATCTTCACATTAGAAGGCCATCCAACCATATAAATTGTGGCAACCGTGGGCTAGAAAAATACTCAACTATGTCATAGAAGTAGTTGAACAAAGGGAGTGTTTGGTGCACAGCCACAACATGCCATCCTAGCTGTGGCGCGGCCACCAGAGCTGTGGCAATGCGTGGCGAAGAGAATGGTCCCCACAGGTTGACAAAAAAACAACACACAAAAATGTGTGGCCGTCTCAACGTAAACCTAAACAAAACAGCGGGCAAAAGCAGTGTTGCAGGGGTGAGCGTGGCGTGGCGAGCCACGGCCGGCAACCAAACACCCCCAAAGCCTACTACTGCATTCTATGTATACCTAAGTTATGATGCGTATGGTTTGAGGAATCAATACATTCTAGATGGAATGATGTATGATGATTCCATTCCTCAGATTTAGTGGAATAGCCTCAGTATCCCTCATACTAGTACTAATTATTAGCTTGTGACAAATTGGGTGGTGACCAAACAAAATACTACATAGTGACATGATAATAGACCACTTCATTCCACAATCCAAACACCCCCATGAAAGGATCAAGATGCCCAAGAGCAGGATGAATTGGGTTATTCTAAAATTTCTTGCAATAATTAAAGCCTAACACTAGCCCATTCACCCCTTGTGCCTACAAGTGTGTTCTATCTTCTAACGCACAAAAGTTTAGCACTCTAGGTTCCAATACTACTCTAGCATGACAATTCTAGGAATGTAAATGATAAGAATAGAAATGCTCAAAGTAATGCGGAATGTAAACAGAGGAAAGGAACATGACGATGTTTTCACGAGGTATCGGTACACCCCCTAGTCCTTGTTGGAGCACCTGCGCAAGGGTATCGCTCCCCCTTGGTCCGCGCAAGGACCAAATGCTCACTCCTTGCTGATTCTTGGCCTCTCTGGCCTAGTGAATCGCTCACTATCAGCCACAACACGAGATGGGTCATTCACAAGCTCCACCGGATGATCACCATGCTTCCGATCACCATGCCGATTACCAAGAGTAACAAGCACAAACTCTCACTTGACCCAAACAAGGATAACGAGAAAGATGGATGCATACTTTCTACTCACCACTCACTAATGAGGTCTCTAATCTTGCGATTATCAAATCTTAAACAACTCACTAGGCTCTTGCTCACCCTTGCACTCTCAAGTGCCTTCACAGCTGTTCAAATAGGAAAGAGACTCCTCATGAACGAGTTGGAGGAGTATAAATACCCCCCACAAGCCACTCATGAAGGGTGAAAGGACAGTGATGGCTAAGAGGAGGGTGAATTAGGCAACTAAAAACTCTACTCTAAACTATGGCCTCTAATTACCACCTAGTCAAAACCTATGCAAGAAAGTAAGCTATCTAATTGTGCAACCATGGTTTTGCTAGGTGTGTTGCTATCTCTACCACGAAAAAGTTATGCAACCTAGGTTCCAATCCTATCAACTAGCCTATCAACTAAGCTAGGAAAAGTAAAGCACATAACCAAGGTAGCAAGGTAAATGCGGAAGCTAAAGAGCAAGGTAGAGATGTAAACTCCCGTCGATGACTGGTATTTTTACCGAGGTATTGAGAAGCACACAAGCTTCCCCTAGTCCTTGTTGGAGTCCCTCGCAAGGGCCAAGCTCCCGGTCAGGTAACTCTGTGGATAGCCTCGGGCCTTCCCCACGCGTAAGTGGGTCTCCGATATGCCTTCCGACAAGCCTCTCCCGGATGCTCCCCGCCGTCTCCACTATCAAGCTTCCGACCAACCACCGCGAGCCTTGTTCCCTTTGATACACGGTGGCGATCACATCACAAGGGCGGTTGGTGTGGTCTCGCAAGACTACAAGCCCTCTGATGTACAACAACGGTGTGCGCAAGCATCGAGTAGCAAGAGGTATGCAAACCTCACTAAACACTAGGCCTAAACCTAGAGCAAGCGTATGAGCTGTGGTCTAACTAGACTAAGCACTTTGCAAAGCACCTACACTAATCACCATGTGAATCACTAAGCACTATGCGTATGGAGGCACTAAGATGGTGTAGCAACACCCTTGGTATGTTTCCTTACTCCTCCACACCTCATTTGGCCGGTTAGAGGTAGTATATATAGACCCCAAGCAAATATAGTCGTTAGGGCTGAAAACAACCTTTCTGTATAGCATCATATGCTACACTAGAGGCATCAAACGCGTCCTATGCTCATATGTCAAATAGTCATTGGAAAACTAGCTGTTATACCTGTTTTCTAGGAGCATCAAGCGCTACGGTAGAGGCATCGGACGCTGCATTGGACTTGCCTATAACACTATTCATTTTGGACTGATTTTAGTGACCATTGGACTCTGCATCGGAGTGTCCTGTGCTCCCGGCATCACAGCGTCTGTTGCTCCTTTTCCAACGAGACAGACTTTCGTATTTTGGCATAACTTTTAGCTCCAAACTCCGATTTTGATGATCTTGTACTTTTTGGGAAGCTAATGAGAAGCTCTATAGTTTTATGCTACTGTCATGCCAATTTGAGTAGATCCAAAATCATGAGACAGTTCCAATTCAAATCAGCTCTTGTCTCAGCTTGAGCGGCTCAACTTTGTTTGCGTCCGGGCCTCTGTTTCTTGTGTCTTGGACTTTGCTTGATCTTTGTAAGCCTTCAATCCATCTTGTAGGGTCTTGCTTGAGGAGTTGATCATTTGATCACCATATTGCCTTTGTCCAAGTCACGTTTGCACCCTATTAGACTACAAAACAAACACTTGCAAACACATTGCAAGGGACACATTACAGGGACATCGGACGCTACCCCATCGGGCAGGCAGCGTCATCAAATGCACCCCCGGCACGTCCGATGCAGCGTTCGATGCGATGCTAAAAACTGACCCAAGTGCATAGTGTCATATAGGTGCATCTGGCGCTTCCGATGCTACAGGAAAAACACAATGTGCACTCCTTGTCACTACTACAGAAATCTTTTGCGTGACAGTCATTTTTATTTAACCGTGACGGGCAATTGAGCCCGTCGCGGACGCCTCGTCACAGTAAATCGAGGCTAACCGCGGCGGGCTCAATAGCCCATCACGGTTAATACCACTAACCGTGACGGGCAGCGTAACTTGCCTGTCACGGTTAATACCATTAATGGTGACGGTCTTCTTAACATGCCCATCACGGTTAATGGTATTAACCGTGACAGGCTGTGTAACTTGCCCGTCACGGTTAAAGTTTTTAGGTTTAAAAAAAATACAGCAGCACATATTTGAATGCATAATCGAATCCATATTTAACAGGTCAAACACAGACATAACACATGACACATACATATACATACATACATTAACTTGTTCTCATTGTCATCCATAGAACATCGACGAAATCATTAAAGTGTTATATTACATGTCAGATTGCAAACAAACTAATTGACAAAGTCCATGTACATATAATCCTTCATCTCTTTGTGAAGCATGGTGCTCCATTTCCTGAGCTTCTCGTACTCGGGAAGCAGTGCTAATGGGGCATCTGTATCAAAGAACGGTTGCCCTTCATGCACTACACGGTCCATGACAAACTTGCACATGTCTGCCACTATTTGATCGAATTTATGTTGATTTCTCTGCTCTCTTTCCCACCATTCAGTTGCTTTCTTGAGCTGCCGCCAGCTACCGTTGTACTTCCTGCAGGCCCTTAGGTACTCGCAGACGTAGTACCCACACAAAGTTGTCCCTGGTGGTTGCTTGGCACACTGCACAATACACAAGCATTACAACACTTTGGTATATAGATCGATAATATATGCATGGTGTGGGAAAAGGTATAAGTGAAGCTTCAAGTACACGTACCGGGAACTGACGCTTGATTTTGATTCTATTCCCATGCTTCTTCTTGAACTTCTCTGTCCTTCGATCAAATTCACTTGGCTCCTTTACGTACTCCTTATAAGCGCTATATATATGTACTCCACTAGTGTTAGTCACAGTTTTAAAACGTATGATAAAAATGAACTAATCTGAAGTTCCTTGACTTACAATCTCAAGCAATCTTCAAAGTGCTTGTACCCTGCTTTGTTTGAATGCCTCAATGAGTCAAATATGCAGACCCTGCCTTCCTGAGGATAGATGATGAATGCAATCCAGTGCCCATGGAGGCCCTCGCTGCACCATTCGAACAAAACAAAGACTATGATGACCATGGATGATCTTAGGTAGCTACTTATCCCATAAACATACATGTTTTTGACTTACCCAAAGTGGACGGCAGCGAGGATACAACCATCTCTCCTGACCTTCTTCATGACTCCTAAGATGTATGTCCCCACTTTCAACTTCTCGGCGTCGATGGCCTTTTTGCGTTCGTTATCTCTGTGACGATTGGTCAAGTCAATAAGGTCAGGGTGGTTGTCCGGTTTCTCGTATCCAATGATCTGTTTCTCAGCAAGATGCATTGGAGAGAGATAGAGCACACCAAGGTTGCATTCGTTGCTTACATGGGCCATCATCCTGCAAGTACAAGTCGTCTCATGGCATTAGTTCAATTGACAAGGTACCTATACGAATGCAGGGGATGTGTGAAAAGTGGTAATCCACTTACATAGAAAACAAGGTGAGGTGAGCGACGTCAAGGTCCTTCCTACGCAGTAGTCTATGCATGTCTCCGAATTCCAAGACGAGTTGAACATTTGTGCCCAAGTTAAAGATCTCTACCGGAATCCTGGCCGTTATGTTTGAAAGGCCGGCTTTGGCCGCTTGCATATACCACAAATGGAACCTCCGTACCTCCCACTTCTCGTCGCAGGCAAGTTGGGCCCGAGGTAACATGAACTTCCCATTCACAAAATCACCAGGGCATTCATCTGTGATGAATCCCCTATGAGGTGGTGATTTCGGCCTAGAACAATGGGATAGAAACATTAGTGTGTGAAAACAAGAAGCTCATAACCTATAAATAGATTGATTACACGCAAGATGGAAGCATATATACCTTTCAAATTTGGTATAGAATGCGGCGCGCTCGGGGTCTAGCCTCCTCGGTGTCTGTAGTCTTTTTTGGCGCGCGAGGACACTGGCTGGAGCTCGGTTGGCTTGCAGGTGGTGTCATCGGCCCCGCACCTCCGGCCAGTCCTTCGTTCTCGCAAGTGTCACCTGTGTCCGGCGGTGTCTTCGCCTTCGGTTCAGCCTCCATAGATTCCGCTCCTTCGCTCGGGGCGGTAGGCGGTGGATTGTCGGGAGGCGGAGAGCTTAGTCTATGTGGACCACTTGTGCTCGGATGTCTTGGAGGCGTCGTTGTCCTCTCCTCCGGTGCTGCCTCCTTACCTCCATTGGCATTGGTCGGTCCAATGGGGGGGCTTGCAGGAGGGTCCGTGCCTCGGGCTTCATTCTTCTCCTTGTCTTGCTTGCCATCATCGTCGTCATCATCATCACCGCCGCCATCCGGATCCGGGGGACAAGATCCGGCTATCGACGGGGGCTGTGATGTTGGCGTCGGGGTCGGCGATGGCGTGTTCCCATAGATCTCGATGTCTTCAGTACACCATGGCACTTCTAAATTGATCGCCTGACCAAGGACCCTAACCCCATTGCTACCAGGATAGTCCAATTCATATTCTTCGAACTCTGGCCCACACCACGTTACGAACACGATGGTAGTGCCCTTAGGGATCTGATGCTCTTCGGTGAAATCTAAGATTTGATGCTTTGGTAATATACCACCATCTGCCACATGCAGGCGCTTCCCTCCCCTGCCGAACGACACCCAAAGGTGGCATAGCGTGATTTCGTTGATGTCATCGAACGGACGCCTTGGGCGATCTTCGATCAATAGCTGCCCTTGTGAAGCTTGAGGTACCTTCAGGCTAGCTTGGCTAAACATCTGGTTCCTGAGCGCCACCATCTTGGGGTCATTGCTGATGATCATACTAACTCTGGATCCAATAATGGGTTAAGGGGTAGCGTCCGATGCCTAAAACTAGGCTCTACCAACTCTGGATCGTGATGCTACCTTAACGACTCTTGATCCACTCGATCTATGGGTTGTGTCTGAGCTATGCTAAGTTTGACAAGTGTGCACCACACCTAACACATTAGACTTACCTCAGTCAAGCTACTAGATCATACTCCCCTTAATAGTACGATCAAAGGAAAAATAAAGTCCTAAAGTACTTTAAGTGTCTCTCCAACACCAAATGACACTTATTAGAACTAGCCTATCTCAACCTTATCGTCCATCCTTTGAAAATTGAAACGGTTTCTATTGACACAGGGTATGAATACCATGCCCATACAATCGTCATTATCGTGATCTATAACTCAATTGTTTCTACAAAACACACGTTAGTCATAATAATCTTATGTTATTATTAATCATCGAAACCCACTAGAGGACTAGATGTTTTCACCCCATAAGTGTAACAACACAGGGCTCCCTAGCCCTTGGGTATTAGTCCTTATTTTTTTGTATAAGATTATGAAGGAAACAATATATGTGTAGCAATGAGGATGTCTTCTATTTGGAAATGACTTTTTGTCATACAAGGGTTGTTTCAATTTAGAAACGACTTTTCCCAGCCCAAAAAAAACAAAGTATATGATATCCCCGACGAATGAATATCTATCTAGTCCATGCCATCACTATCATTTACAATATTGGTTCAGTCACATATAGCGCATACAAGAAAATGAAAACCCTACATAAAAATTTCAATCAACATTGATTTTTGTTTGTCATGTATTTAAAATAGGATGATGTGATCTCACAAGTCGATATGTATGAAATGGTCTCGACATTCTGATCGCAATTTTATGTGACTATTTATTAAGAACACTCCAGCAGGCTCACTACACCACATCCTAAAATTAACGTCACTTGGGGGTCGTTAAAAATACGGATTTAGCGTTGGAAGGTCAGACGTTAATTGTTGTTCACAGACCATCCGACGTTATATCTCGTTTTAGCTACAAGCTATCTGACGTTAATTCTATTTTAGTTTAACATCAGCCGGTCGGTCGTTATATCATATTTTTAACGACCCACCGAACGTCGCCATATGTAGACTGCAATTCGGCGCCATAATTTGGGCCATGCATCTCTCCCCCTCCGCTCAATAGCCCAAATCGGCCCACTTAGAAACCCTACACTATATATGACTGATACCTTTATCTCACTTGTTTCCTTCTCCCTCCCGCCGCACCTCTCTCTCTCGAGCACGGATCGAGCCCCTCACCCTCGCCTGATGCGCGCCGCATTTGGCCGCCCCTGAGCTCGTCGCCCCCCTTTCTCCCTCCTCGGCGCGCTGCATCTGGCCGCCACAGAGCTCGTCGCCCCCGGCTGACCAGCCCCAGCCACAGACGCAGGAGGCAAGTAGAGGCAGCCGGCACCCGGCAGGCCTCGGCGTCTCGCCCCAGCGGCCCGGCGTGGCGGCGCTCCCGGCTGACCAGCCCCTGCGCGGCGCGGCCGCATCGCACTCGCGTGGCCGCGTGCCCGTGGCCGCGCCCATCCGGGCCAGCAGCGACTCGGCGTCCCGGCCCGCGCCGCCCACTCCAGCAGCTGCAGATCTGCGTAATAGGACTGGTTAATACTCCTATAAACATATACACTCTTATTATTCTTTGTATTGCTTTGATTCGTTGATTCTCGCAAGCATCCTGTTCTTTGGATTGATTGCTGAAACAGACAAATTCTGAGTTTGCTTTACTGATTGTCGGCCGATTGGCTGGCCATGGAATGGAGTGTTGTGGTTTCGTCAGGCAGATCTAGAACAAGGATGCATGCCAAACCCAACCATGACCTGGATGGACCGGAGTGCCACTCTCTGCAGCAGATGCAGATCCGTGTGTTTTTTTAATTGTTTATAGCTCTCAGGCTGCTGTGTCCGTGCTCTCATATTCTCACATATATCTGATTAATTATTTTTTTTAAAAAAGATAGAAATTAGTATACAATGTTCCTAGATTCGTGCTCAAATTATAATGATCGTGCTGGTTCTCAGCTCAGATTAGTATAACCATATTCCTGACTTGGTTCATGCCCAATTCTCAGCTTGAGCTCGACTTATTTCAAGGAAACTGAGTATAATTCCGGTTCCTAATGTTTTCAAGCTACTGCAATAGTGCCTACCTTGACCTGTGATTGCTGATGCCTAGTGATCTTTAGTTAACAATCTGCACATATCTTTGGGGTAGATTATTTTTTGTTTGTAAAATGACAAGTAATGCTGAAAGTTAAAGTCAAATTATGGACATAATTTGCATCTATATTATTTTTGCATCCAATTTGCAAGTCTGATTCTCTTCATAGGGGTAGTGGCATCTGGATTGTTATCCAATTTGCACAAATAAACATGATTTTGCAAATGGCTAAATCCGTAGTTCTACTCTTAGTTTATGCTAAGTTGAAAGTGCACAGACAAAAGATAAATCCTAGTTAAAATTTTGGGAATTTCCATTGAATTGTGCAATGCAAGTAATATTTGCTTATGTTAAAATTTTAGGTTTCGGAGCTGAACTCCTATGTACACACCGCCAGAAGAGAATGAGTGCTCATTGTTGATATGAGGAATTTGCACCATCCAAAACAATCAAGTGATCAATATCTGACTAGCATATGGTACTTACGGATCATTGGCTGATTTTGGATAGAATTTTGCACATGTTCTTCCAATGATAAGTCTCTGTAGGCTGAGTTCATCTGTTCTCGGTTTATAGTATTGTAATTCCTGAAATAAGTTGAATAGGTGGTGCATAACGTGAATATTTATACTGAAATTACTGATAGTGTGGAGCCTATATAGAAGGTTATACATATGCACTCTTGGGATTTACATAGTTTGCTTATATTTGTAGGATGCAACACAGTCGAGGATGAGGTCGTTTGACATTGCATAAATTGCAGAAATATGTAAAGCTATTTCTTTTTAGACAAAGGAAAATTCAATGCACCTTTGTCCACCACAACCATGGACTTAGTAGGTGAACCTTGCACCTTGACCTGTTTCTATAATTCTGGCTTCCAAGTTGAAATACACATGTATGCATATCCCTTGTTTCAGTAGAGTAAACTGGTATTTTGATATGGTAATGATGACAACTGATGAGTATCAGTTCAGTTGTATTAACCAGCTAAACTTTGTCTAGATGAATATGTCTTTGTTAAATAAAATAAAACATGTCTTGTACAACTCAGAGAGATTTTACTTAGCTAGTTAAGAAGCAACATATTATTCAATTTGTTGGGTAGTAACATTGGCTGCAACAATTAATTAACTAAGAATTAGGTACATGTACATTTTGTGATTCACTTAGTTTATTAGATAACTTGACTGCTGTTGCTACTATTATTCTGCAGACCCTTCACAACACATTAGTGTGGTAACTGATAGACTACCTGGAGCATCAATACCAGGGCTGGTTGGGATGATGATGCGAACGTTCATGCCCTTGTGTCTATGCTCAAGCCAAGGGACATGGGGTTGCAGAGACAACGGCGAGGCTGCTGCCATTGCTTCATCTAGTATTGCTCTGCTGGTACTAACAGTTTAGCTAGTATTCATAGTTGTGCAAGAGCTTGTTATGTTAACTCCAAATATTTGGAGAATTTGTTTTGGGTACAAGGGTGCGAAATGCATGTTGATGCAAGACATCCTTTTATGTATTGGATTCATGTTAGACTAATATGTTTATATATATAATTGTGTGCTTCGGATTCATGTTGGATTGCAGATATTTATGATTATATGCAAATGATAATAAATATATTTTGAATTATATACGAAATGGTATTCTATTAATTTTTTGTGAGCCATAATTTTCTTGGCGATTCAACACCTACAGGGAAACATATGAACAGTATGTGATATTATATGTTAAATATTTGTATGTATAGTGGCTGGCAGTTGGTCGCTATAAATATATATTATCGGTTAGTGTGTCGTTATAAGTTTATAAAAGATGTCAGTCAGTCGGTCGTTATATATCTTATATAACGTTAGACGGTCCGACGTTAAAAGTTGGTCCGACGTTAAAACTTTATAGCGTCGCCACTATCAACGGCTGATATATCTGTCGCTATAAGTTTATAACGTCAGACCATATGACGTTGAAACGGCTTATAACGACCCACCGTATGACACTAAATTTGGGCTGTGGTATAGTGCTCCAAGGAACTCTGTACAGAGCTTTAAGATACTATTTCAAACATACAGAATATTTACAAAGTTCACAAACATAATAAAAGTTACACGTGTATGATGTACAATAATACATAAAGAACAAACTGTATGAGATGAGAGTGCATAATAAAGGGTATATATTCAATTATTCAGTACGAGCTGACGATGACGTTTTCGGAAGCATACTTGGTTGTTACTGTATATATCTACTCAGTGGGGTAAGAAGGCTTCATGGCAAGGCCACACATTCCCCGTTTGTCAGAAATATCCTTCTCCATCCTTAGGAATCCCTTCTCTCCCCATGTGGTGCCCCATGAATTCTTCAAAATCCAATACTTTGTGCCATCACTCTCCATGCCATAGCCGATGGCAGCGATCCCATGGTCCAGCTCAGTGCCACAGGTGCCGGTCATCACACCTCCGGAATAAAGCATAAAAGTCCTGTCACCCGCATCGACGGCGACAGACACGGGTTGATTGGCCACGGCCTTCATGAGCGCAGCCTCGTTGTCGATGGGAACGTCCTCGTGACCTTTGATGGTTGCGGCACTCTTTGATCCGCCCTTGCACTTGCCATCGACTGCCTTGTATGGATAGCTGGACTCGGTGGCGAGGCCTCCGGTCTTGGTGACGAACTCAAAGGCACTGTCCATCCAGCCGCCCTCGCAGCCCTCGTCCAAGCTGTGGGTGTCGCAGTCCACTAGTTCTTGCTCGGAGAGTGAGATGAGATTGCCGGTGCTCAGCTTCACAATGCCCTCCATGGCAGCTACGGCCGAGAACGCCCAACAACAACCTGCATGCAAATAATAATAACTGTTCGTGTCATTGTATATGTAGATCAGATGTCATCACAGGAGCTTAATCAACACACATATATATACTCCCTCGTATTAGAAATAGAAGTCGTTTTGGACAAGGAGGTTTCGGTCAAACATTGAGAATGTAAATCATGAATAACTTTTAAATTATCGAGTTTAGAGATGTAAAAATCATATAAATAAATTTGTCTTGAAAAGTACTTTCATATATATATATATATACCACTTTATTACAACAAATATTTTTTTTAAAAATAAGTGGTCAAAGTTATGCTTTGGAGACCGAGTCGCTGTCCTATTTGCGATATGGATGGAGTATATCATGACATAATTTTATAATCAAGTGTTTCGAGAGTATGGTCACAATTGCACGTACCACATTGGCCTTGGTCCTTGATAGGTGTGACAGCTCCCTTGGTCCTCCAGTCCACAGCCGTCGGAAGCGCGGTGACACTCAAGTTCTCGTATTTAAATCCAGTTGTTGGAACGTTTTCTGCTGAAATCGGTTTGAAACCTTTGTTTGCCTTGAACTCGTCGATGGTCATGTCGGCGAACTGGTTGACACCAAGCCAGAACTTGTTGTTCTTGTTGGCGTTGAACGACTCGACAAATGCGACATTATCCTTGAACACCTCGAAACGCCGCGCCTTCTCGGCCGCGTCTTTGTAGACACGGCTGTACTCCGCCATCCACCTCTCGTGCCTCTCGACCATGGCCGCGTCGCTCAGCTCACGCGCCGCTAGGACAGAAGTGCAGGCACAACCAAGGATGGCAAGGAGGAGAAGGAGATGTTTGGAGGTGGCCATGATCTATGCCGCTGCTGATGAGTTTCTTTTCTTACTGTCGCTGCCGAGGAGGAGATGTTTTGCTATGGATGTGTCTGCAAATGAGGAGAGGAGCATTGTCTTTATATAGCACTCTTGATGCCGTAATGTTTACATCATTGATGGACCGCAGCGTGCAGGTCATGTTAATTACTCAGTATTATAAATTATTGTTCATTCTTGCTGAACAAAACATATGGTATCTGCTGAGAGTGACCTACAGTCAGCTGGAAATAGAAATGTAATTCTAACGTTGTGCTGTGTGGAACTTGACAAGGTGGATACCAGCGCGTAACCTCGACGTTAACTAAAGAATTAATATTCAGGCGGATACCAGCACGTAACCTCGACGCATGCACCTTGTACTGTACACTGTAACACAAGAAAACCGACCACAAAGCTCTATTAAGATATGCCTACAAAATCAATGCTTGTTTGCCTTGTATCTCAACGCTTAATAATCATTAAACTATTGCAGGGACCAACTATAAAGAAGTTGTGCGTCATTATACCATTTCAAAAAAGTTTGGTATCATTATTTCATTTTACCAAGTGATTCTCCATTATTTCATTATACCACTGCAAAAAGCCAGTTCCTGAAGCTAATAAGTTTGAGCAAGACTCATCACGTTAAAATTCGGATCATACTCTAACAAACTCCACCTTAAGACGAATTTCATCACAAGCGAATGAAGCATCATCAATAAATTAAACTCAATTCAATAATAAATAATCATCGACGCCCAAAATCACTAGGACTTAAACTGTAATACCAACTAAGCTCAAGCATACCTCAAACTTATTAGCTTCATGAATTGGCTTTGTCAATATATCAGTGGGATTATCACAATTATTTATGTTGCATACCTTAATATCACCTTCAGTAATGACACCACGAATAAAATGATATCTCACATCAATATGTTTGGTCCTTTCATGAAACATCTGACCTTTAGTCGAACAAATAGTACTATGGCTATCATAATGTATAGTAGTGCATGAAGTAAGCCCACAAAGTTCAGAGTATAAACTTCTCAACCACCAACGGTAGCTTGCAAATTTGCTTTCCAGCTAGCAGCACAACCACCATTGGTGAAAACATAACTCGTGAGAGACCTCCTCTTATCCAAATCACCAGCATAATCAAAATCAACATAGCCAACAAGTTGGTCTCTAGATTTCCCAAATTGCAAATATGTAATAGAAATGTTTTGCAAATATCTAAAAATCCATTGAACAACCCCCCAATGCTCCTTACAAGAATTAGCCATGAAACTACTAACAATACTCAATTCATGAGATAAATCAGGATGAGAGCAAACCAAGACATATATAAGAGAACCAACTGCACTGAAATATGGAACTCTAGACATGTACTCAATATCATCATGTGACTCTGGACATAAAGCTAATGATAATTTGAAATGTGCAACTAATGTAGTACTCACTGGTTTTGCATTATGTATATATTGAAACGACGAAGAACCTTTTCAATATAACCTCGCGGACTGAGGTATGTATAACTTGCCAGATTTTCTATCTAACAATTTCTATACCAAGAATTTTCTTAGCCACACCTAAATCCTTCATCTCAAATTCTTTACTCAATTGCGCCTTCAATTTAGCTATTTCAGATTTTCCTTAGCAATAATCAACATATCATCATCATAAAGAAGCAAATAAATAGTTGAACAATTAATAGTTGTTCAAATTGAAAGCATCTAGGCCCATAGTGAGTTTCGATGATTGATGACAACATAAGATTATTGTGACTAACGTGTGTTTTGCAGAAACAGTGAGAGTTAGGTCACAATAATGGCGATGATATGGGCAAATGGTTTTTATGTCCCCTAGCGATGGAAATCGATTCGATTTTCAAAGGATGGACGATGAAGACGGAGATAGGCTAGTTCTAAGTGTCATTTGGTGTTGAGAGACACTTAGATTAGTTTAGGTCTTTGTTTTTCTTTTGGCCATACTATAAAGGGGAGTGTGAATGGGTAGCTTGACCTAGGTGAGTCTATTGACGTAGGTGTGGTGCACACTTGTTATTTCATAGCTCTAGGTAGCTCAGAGATAGCCCCTGGGTCATGTGGATTGAAAGTACTTTAGGCAGCGTCGTGATCCGAAGTCGTTAATTCGGCCCTCAGAAGGGCATCAGACACTGCTCCTACTGGCATCGAACGCGCGTCCGATGCCAACAGGAAGTGGACAATGTGTTTGATGTTGCATCAGACGCGCTAGAGGGTGGCATCGGACACAAGGTAACATTGTTCCCTTAGAGTGTGAATCAGCGTCACATCAGACATTGACATCAGACGCGCTAGGGGGTGCGTCCGATGTCTATGCAGAGAGGTTCCAGAGAGGGGTTTTGGCAATTGGACTCGTCTGATGGGGTGGCATCGAACGCTGCCAGCGTCCGATGCCATGTGACATGTGCTGTCAGAGACAGTACACGTTACCGTTACCCGAGGCATCGGCACGTCCGATGCCAGGCATCAAAGCGTCTGATGGCCCTTTTCCTGCAGCAGTTTACCCCTTCATGGAGGTTTTGTGTGTGGGGCTATAGATACTACACCACCTCCTCCATTTTGGGTCTCTTGCCCATTTGATCAGTTGAGAACATCCTTGAGTGAGCAAGGGAGTGCAAGAGCCCTAGTGAGGTTGTGAGATTTGTTAATCGCAAGATTATACACCTCATTAGTGAGTTGCGAGTAGCAAGTGTGCATCCATCCATCTCTTTGGCCTTGCGTCGGTCAAATGAGAGTTCTAGATTGTTACTCTTGATGATCGACATCACCTAGACAACTTGGTGGTGATTGGGAGTTTGCTGATCATCCGGAGAGCTTGTGGATGACCCAACTCAAGTTGTGACCGGTTGTGGGCGATTCACCGGGCCAGAGTGGCGAAGAACCAACTCATAGTGAGCACTTGATCCTTGCGTGAATCAAGGGGGAGTGATACCCTTGCGCGGGTGCTCCAACGAGGACTAGAGGGTGTGCTGACACCTCGATACCTCGACAAAACATTGCATCGTTCCTCTCCTCTCTTTACTTTCGCATTTACTTTGAGCATTTCAATTCTTGCAATTTACTTTTGTTGAAATGACATGCTAGAGTAGGATTGTAAACTAGGTGAAAGTCTTTTGTGCGAGAGAGTCTTTGCTAGACACTTTACTAGGCACAAGGGGTGAAGTTGGGCTAGGTTAGGTTTAATTCTTGCATGAAATTTTAGATTAGCCTATTTCACCCCACACTTGGGCATCTTGATCCTTTCAATTGGTATCAAAGCCTTGTGCTCTCGATTTAGGCTTAACCGCCAAGAGTTAAGATGTCCAGAGGTGATGGACCTCCTCTCATGTTCGAGGGAGATGACTTTCCATATTGGAAAATCTGTATGGAGTCGTACCTAGAGGCGATTGATGTTAGTGCTCGCCGCGCCACTTTAGAGGGCTTCCCTAAACCGAGAGACGCCACTCATCTTACTCCTAATGAGGAGGAAAATGAAAAGTGGAATGGAAAAGCCAAAAACATCATATTTAAATGCATTTGCAAAGATATGTTCAACCGTGTTCGGAACCACAAGAACGGCCATGAGTTATGGACGGACATTTGTGCGCTCCATGAGGGAACAAAGAGTGAGCGTGAGGAACATTACCATTTGGCTATGCAAAAGCTCAACTCTTTTGAAATGCATGCTCATGGGAGAGCTAATGAAATGTACTCACGTTAGCCTCAATGTTCCTGTGGAGGAATTGAATGCGCTTGGACTCACCCAAATGTCTTCGTCCAATGTGGTGATAAAGATTCTATGTGTCCTCCCAATCACAAAGTATGGACACATTGTGACCGTCCTACATCAAGGTGATCTTTCTGCGACCACTCCAACACAAATCTTGGGAAAGATCAATGCCCATGAAATGTACATGCATATCACTCCGGTTGGTGGCTCTTCGGCTCTTCTTCAGACAAGAAGAAGGACTTGACATTCAAGGCAAGTCATGAGAAGAAGGGCAAGGCCAAGGTGATTGAGGCACATCATTTGAGCTCAAGTGATGATGAGCAAGATACTCCAACATCGCTCTCATGGTGAGGAGGACCACCAAGATGCTCAAGAAGCTCCACAGGAGTGGAGTTAACTTTGATTCCAAGAAGAAGAAATTCTTCACTAGTAGCAAGAGAAGACCCATCTCTGAAATGGATTGCTATAGTTATGGAGATCTTGGTCATCTTGCTCACCAATGCACAAAGCCCAAGAAAGACAACTACAAGAACAAGAACAAGGGAAAGAAATATGATTCATCAAGTGAAGATGAGAAAAAGAGAGACAAGCCATACAAGAAGAAGGATGGCAAGAAAAGGCAATATCACAAGAAAGGTGGCAAGGCATACATTGTTGGTGATTGGCTCACTGATATTGACTCTTCAAATGGATCATCCAATGAAGGTAGTGATGATGAGAAGGAGAAGGTGGTCGCTCTAGTCATTGGGACTTCTCTACCTCCACCACCACCACCACTGTCATCCTCTACACACCTATGCCTCATGGCTAAGGGTGATCGAAAGGTACAAAGCAATGATGACTCTAGTGGTAGTGATAGTGATGGAGAATTTGAATCTCCTTCTTAGGATGAACTTGTTGGCTTGCTTAATGACTACACAAAAATCATAAGAAAGACTAGAGCTAAAAATGAGAAACTTAATCTTGAAAATGAATCTCTTCTTGCTAAGTATGACAATGCTACTAGAGCTAGTGATGAGCTTAGAGATGAATTTACAATTGTGTCACCCACTATCAAAGAGCTCAAATGTTCTAACAAAGAGCTCAAAGATAAAAATGATAAATTTGATAGGATGATGAGCTCAACACTAAGCATAACTTGCTCGAGGAACAATTTACTACTCTCAAAGTAGATCATGATGCTCAAGTTGTTGCTTATGACTTATTATCAAATCAGCCACACGATGCTTCTAACCTTGTTGTAAGTCTGACATAGCAACATCATGTGATGACTTGGTTAGTGAGAGCATTAAGCAAGGATCTAGTGGCAAAGGCAAGCAAGTGGTTGTGGCAGAGTCCTATGATGATTATCTCAAGATCAAGAATGAGAATGCAAAGCTCAAGAGTGATCTAGAGAAGCTATCAACCAACAAGCCAATTGTCATTGAAACTCAAGATGGAACATATAGCATGACACTTGAGCTTGACATGCTAAAAGAAGAGAACAAGAGGCTTAAGATGGAGAGAGATTACAAGTTGACACCATCTAGCTTGGCTCTCCAACAAGAGAATGATAAGCTCAAGAGAGAGAAAGAGAACCAAGCCACCTGGTTGAAGAAATTCACAAGAGGTCAATATCTTGAAAGTGAGCTTCTGATAAACACCATCATGAAGACCGATAAAAGTGGTATTGGGTTCTTGGAAGAGAAGATCAAGCAACACAAGACCCGCACTCAACATAAGCCAAAGCCCAAGCCAAGAAGATGCTTTGAGTGTGGAAAAGAAGGACACTTTGCTCATGAATGTGAAGCTCCACCACCCACACTCTTGCCCAAGCATGCTAGACCCTTTGCTTTCAATGCTCATTACATGCTTAGGAAAGATTCAAGTGGAAAGGTCAAGGTCATGTTCATGGGACCACCTAACAAGAATAGGCCTAGGAAAATTTGGGTGGCAAAGTCTCTAGTAGAGAAGGTTAAGGGCCCTCAACATGTATGGGTCCCTAAAGCTCAAGCTTGATCTCTTTTGTGTAGGTGAACTACAAGACCGATGAATCTCATTGGGTGCTTGATAGTGGTTGCACTCAACATATGACCAGTGATTCCCGAATGTTCATCTCACTTGAAGAGAATGTCAATGACCAAGAAAGGATAACATTTGGTGTCAATTCAAAGGGCAATGTGCAAGGGTTGGGAAAAGTTTGCGAACACAAGGTTGATATGTGCCCTTGTGGTTCGGCCCTTTATGATGAGTGATTGATCAATAGGCTCACAGGGAGGGGTGATTGGAGACATGTGTTCTTAGTTGTGTTGTTGTGCAGGTGTGGAGCTCAGAGGCAGTGGTTGATGGCGAGGTGAAGGTAAAGTAGAGACGTGTCGTGCCGACGGACCGGAGCGGTGAAGGGCGGACGTGAGGCTAGGATCAACGGATCGGAGGGCCGTAGGACCAGCTGCGGTAGCTGGCACTTGGCTTCAGCAAGCGAGAGCACATGAGGATGTGCGATGGCATCAGCCAAGTCGAGAGGAAGACGATGGCGTCGTGGCACTTGGTGGGAGGTCGGATACGGGCTCGCATGGGAGATGCAAGTGTCGTCGGCCAAGTCAAGGAGGAAGGCGAAGGCGTTGTGCTTAGCGTGAGGCTGGACATGCATCGACATCAGTGTCGGTAGCCGGGGTGTGAGACCCACACTCTGTCTATGACGCGGGTTTGGTAGTAGAGCCTTAGAAAACTACCCTCGGCGGTTTCCGAGTTTGGGCCTCAAAACTTAGGGTGGCCAGTTTCCGAGTTTGGGCCTTGGGGTGGATGGTTTCTAGGTTTGAGCCTCAAAATCTGGGCTGACGGGTTTGCCGGTTTGGGCCTGAAAACCCGGAGAGTTTTCTATGCGGAACGGGTCGACGCATGGCGGCACCACGAGGCTTGCGTCGAGGCGAAGCTAGTAGTGAGAAGGTGTGGCGGTCGACGTGACGGTACTTGGCGGCATCCTGGAGCTTGTGTCGAGGTGAAGCGAAAGATGAGAGGGCGCGTGGCCATCGGATGAATCCTAAACAGAGTTGGACTAGAATACCCCTAGGGTTAGCTAGTTTGCTCTTGTATCTAGGAGAGAAGGGGACTATATATGGCGACGTTGAGCGTCATAGTGTTAGTCATAATTCTATTTCGATGATGGACTTGCCTTATATTGTTATGCACATGTTATGTTATGTCTGGACACCTATTCTGGACATTTGTTGGTCGTTTGGATGATATGAGAACTTATTTGATCTATATTTGTGTGGATTGATATATGTGTCGGATATGCAATTGTGATGTGATATGTGATGAATATGTGGTTGTGATGGATGTGATATATATTTACTATTTATTGTGATGGAATACAAAAATAAAAAAAAATCTGGGAGACTTTGCCTAGTGCAATGGCCATGGCACTAGGCAAAGCAGGAACTTTGCCAAGTGCCATGGTAGTTGCACTCGGCAAAAACGTTGTTAAAAAATTGAATAAATCACTTTGTCGAGTGTCCCGAACCAGGGCACTCGACAAACATTTAAAAAAAATGAAAAAACCTTTTCCGAGTGGCCGGGTCAAGGCACTCGGCAAATATTTTTCAAAAAAAAATTGCCGAGCGCATGCCGGATGACACTCGTCAAAGTTTTTTTTTGAAAAAAAGGAAAAAAAAATTATTTGCCAAGTGCCTGCCTGATGGCACTCGGCAAAGGGGTTTTCAAAAAAAATCTTTACCGAGTGGCTACCTCCTAGCACTCGGCAAAGCAACAGATGTTGACAGGTTTTTTTGCCGAGCGTCGATGGCGACACTAGGCAAAGCTTTTGCCGAGTGCTCGAAAAAGGACACTCGGCAAAGGACCCTTTGCCGATTATTTTTTTTTGCTTAGACGCTTTACCGAGTGTGGCACTCAAAAAAGACTTTACCAAGTGTAATCGGGCCTTTGCCAAGTGGCTTTGGCACTAGGCAAAACGCCTTTGCCTAGCGCCGCGTCTGATTTCAGTAGTGAATCTAGATATACAATTCCAAGCCAAAGGGGCACCATCGCCAATCAATAATGATCAGAATATAACAAAATTACCCATTCATGATTCATCGCTGCTAGTCTTTTATTTCATTATTCTGCAGCAAGCTAGGGTTCGTTGCTGACATTACACAGCCAGCCTTGGGACAAGCAGGAGCTTCTCCTTGCGACGGCTAGTGAGTCCATACTTGACAGACATGTCCACATCCTCAGGTGCCATCCCAGCCGGGAGCTCCCAGCGAAAGGCGTAGAGAAGATTAGCCAGCATCAGCTCAACGACGGCCATCCCAAAGTTGATCCCAGGGCACATCCTCCTCCCAGCTCCAAACGGCACGAACTTGAAATCCCTGCCCCTGAAGTCAGTGGCCGCGCTGCCGCCGCCGTCCAGAAACCTCTCCGGCACGAACTCCTCCGCCCTGTCCCATGCGCTGGCGTCCCTGCCGAGCGCCCACGCGTTGACGATGACGCGCGTCCCAGCCGCGATCGTGTAGCCGTTCACCTCGCAGTCCTCCATGCAGAAGTGCGGCAGCAGCAGCGGCGTCGGCGGGTACAGTCGCAGGGTCTCCTTGATGATGGCTCTCAGGTAGCTCATGTTGGCTAGGTTCTCCTCCTTGACCATTTCTTGGCCCTTGGGGGTGTTCTCGGTGATCTCGTCTCGGACTTTGGCCATGATGTGTGGGTTTCTTATCAGCTCGATCATCGCGTATTCCAGCAGGATGGATGATGTATCTGTTCCCGCTCCAAACATGTCCTGTTTATATGGATTTGTCCATGAGAAGCATAGATTTGGTTAAACCAGAGTAACTAATATATGAATAATACTGACACGCGACTATTGAACAATACTGAATTCTGTTCGGTACAATAATTTGGTGTAGAATAGTATTTTACACCTAGGGTACGGTGTAGAATAGCACTTTATATATATATATATATATATATATAGGGTGAGTTTTATATACTCCCGGAAGTAGTTACTCTCATCTTCAAAAAACTATGTTGCGTATGTGTTCATACTTCTTTATCACTTTGAGTATGTTTATATACTCATGTTAAGATATTCCATGTCTTGATACACTAAAAAATTTCAAAGGAACCCATACTTTTTAATATATTACGAAAATGCCACCCACTGCAGTATATAAAATAAGTATATCCACATACTCTATGTATGCATGCACACTTGACGTATATACTTTCATACATAGTCTAGTATAATCATATACTTCATGTAAATATTCGTTCAGTCATATATACCATAAATCTAGAGATATAAACATGGGAGTAACTACTCCCTAAGAGTAGAAAAATAATTTCCCTATATATATATATATATATATAATTAGGCCTGGGCGTTCGGTCATGACCGAACCGATCGGTTCGGTTCTTCGGTCACTTCGAAAGTTCGGTCATATAAAAACAGAGACCGATCGGTTAGTTTCAAAACTCAAGACCGAGCAAGTTCGTTCTCGGTTAGTTCGGTTCGGTCTCGGTCATGACCGAACTAACCGAACTATACAAAAACATCTACTAAATAGTATATTTTTTTTAGCAAATTTGAGCATTTTTTGTATTTCATGACAAAAATAACGATACAAACTATAGACTAAATAGAGTGATAAGAGTGATGGTTGATATAAACCCCCTAGAATAAATATTATATCACTAATAATAGTCTAAAGTACACATTATATCGATAAAAAATAGATGTTCGGTCAGTTCGGTTACCCGAGGCATGTGACCGAACTAACCGTAAAAAGTTCGGTTAGTGTGAACTCAGGACCGAACTAGTGACCGAAAATTTCGGTCTCGGTCTCGGTTAGTTCGGTTCGGTCTTCTGTCTTCGGTTAATTATGCCCAGGGCTATATATAATGCAAATAGTGTATTTATTGCGCTCGTACATACCACCAAAATGGACTTGACTTGCTGTCTTGTGAGACGGTACTCCTGCTGGAGCGACAGCAGAACATGAACGAAGTCAGCGTCGTCGTCTTCTTGGCTCTGTCCACCAGCGTCGTCGTCGTCACTGACCTTGTCGTGGCGTTCCTCCTCCAGCTTGGCCGCGTGCTCGGTGATGATCTCATCGAGCAACACGTCCCATTTCTTCTTCAAGCTAAACGCCCTGGCGAAGAGCACCCTCGCAAGCACGCCGCCGACCTTGGCCAAGCACGGGAAGCAGTCGTCCAGGTTGAACCCGGCGATGAGAATCACCTGGCTGTTGATGATCTCCTGGAACGCCCTGTGCCGGCCTTCGAGCCGGCGGAAGAACTTGCCGGACACGGCGCGGCACACCATGTCGTTGGTGAACACGCAGAACACCTCCGTCATGTCCACCGCCGTGGTCGCGGAGGCGGAGGCGGCGTCCCGGATCCTGGCGACGACGAGGGCGACCTCCTCCTGGCGGGCGCGGCGCAGGGACTGCACCTTGCCGGCGCTGAGCACGTGCGTGGTGACCAGCCTCCGCACCAGGCGCCAGTAGTCGCCGTAGGGCGCCAGGGCGACGTCGGAGTAGCTGAGGAGGATGTTGGCCACGGCGGAGGGCGGCCGCGACGCGAAGGTGTGGTCGTGCGCGCGCAGCACGGCCTCCGCCGCGCGCGGGGACGACACCACCAGGTTCGGGACCTGCCCGAGGCGGAGGAGCATGAACCCGTCCGCGGCGGCGGCGCCGCCGTGCCTGCCGGCCATCTCGCGGAGGGAGAGGTGCGGGTTGGAGCCCAGCAGGTGGAGGTGTCCGATCACGGGCAGCCCCGGCGGGGACGGTGGCAGACGGTGGATGATGCCATTGCCGCTGCGCCGTGCACCCATGCGCCGGAGCAGCACGAAGCTGAGGACAGCCAGGAACACGAGACAGAGGACCATTTGGGCCATGCTTGTTTCTCTGTTGGGCTCTACGAGTACCTCTCAACTCATTTTATAGCTAAGATAAGATGATGGTCTATGCTTGGAGAACGCCAATAAGCAGTGTATTTATTTAGAGAGTAACAAATTTGGTTAGCACTGGGTTTACTGGCAAACAACTGTAAACTGCTGGCATACTTATTAGTTACTAGGCCATGCAGAGTTGCAGACATTCAACCCACCCACCCCTGCCTGTGCTTGCTAACGGATATATTTTGAGATGGGAAAGGTCTAGTATAAGTTTACTGGCACCTACCTAGCTAGTAACGGATACATTTTTTTCTTTTGATTTTGAGATAAAAATGGTATGCATTTAATTTAATTTAGTATAAAATCGATCAAGTAACTGGCCACTGCATATCTTCAAATCACTACCGATTCAAAATTACCATCAGTATTGATTTTTGAACCTGCACAACCAGATAGTCTGGTCCTGACGTAAGTGTTGACGCCGAAAGGATTCTGGATCACACTCTACCAGAGTTGGACATCCAGGCCACCACGGGCCAACGAAGCAGCAAAGATGTCACACTTACATGGTGAAGAACGGCTAGGTTTACAAGCTGACCAGCAAAGAAATGCTATTGCGCTTACGTGACGAGAAACGACTAGTTCTCAAGTAAACTACCAAAAGGAACCATCGAAGCTCTCTCCCAGGAGGGACCTCGTCAAGGCAAGGACGTTGCCGGGTTGCTCTAGGTCGATCGACAACCCTAGATTGTCATCCTTGGTCGTCGGATCAAGAAGTGGACAACATGGCGGTAGAAAAGAGAATAAAAGGAGTTTGTAGATTGATTTGTGCCGATTGAATAGTTAGGAACTCAATCGGCCATGATCCTCTCATTTATATAAAGAGGGTGATCTTATCCCAATAGAAAATAATTTTAGAACACGTTTTTCAAGTTTCCCACATCAAAAACATGCTAGAAACTGTCGATGAAAGATGGTTGGCAGTCTACCGATGGGTATGCCCAATGTAGTAGATTAGATTGAGGGGCATACGAGATGGCTACTCAAGCGTAAACACAGGGACGAGATACGGTGATTTAGACAGGTTCAGGCCGGCAAGTCGCTGTAATACCCTATGTCCTGTGTTTTGGTGGCTGGATTATCTGGTGAGATGTGTTCCAATGGGATCTGATGAGATTGGAGGGGTCCCTACTCGCCTTATATAGTCGGGGAGCAGGGTTATAGTTCCTAACAGATTAAAAACGGTTCCTTAAGCCAAGGAATTCATATCTAACTCTCGGATCTTCCTTGGCATGTAAGACTTTATGAGAGTTCCTGGCGAACACGATAGTCTGGTCGTGTGCTGCAGGGCCTTCGAGCTGGGCTGTCCTAGACGAAGGGCCCAAATAGGTCCATAGGGGTATACGGAGGTAAATATCCCCATAGCTAGTCCCTAAGCACTTTGTATCCGTTGGCGACGCTGTCTTGAGCTTGTCTGAGCAGACGAAGTCGATGTCGGACAATTCAAATAACTGATTGTTTAACAAAAGGTTTAGGAGTAAAATAATGTAATTTAGCATGTAACAAAAGGGTGCCACTTTATCTCGGGCACCGGCAAAGGCACCCTTTGCCGAGTGCCAATCCTAAAGCACTCGGCATAACCTCGACACACGGTGACTCGGTTGTCTCTGATCAGCCACTCGACAAAGAACCTATCTGTGGGACAGTCACGAAGCCGCTCAGGCACTCGGCAAAGGTTCATTCTTCGCCGAGTGTTTTAGGGCAGCAGTCGACAAAGATTCAACAAAAAATCTGCACCTTGCCTCCAAACCTTTTTCTATCCTCACATAGATCATTTGGTACATCATATTCAAATTTGGAAATTTTTTGAATTTTTTTGACATATTTCACTAGTTATTTTCTTTATTTTGTGGTATTTTTTTGGACCCATGTCGAATTTGAACTGCAGGTCATCTAAATATGCAAAACAAAGGTTAGTATAAAGTTGATATTTATGTTATTCAACCTATATTGACTTCTCACATACGATATGAGAAGATTTTTCAAAAATCTTGTTCACTAAACACGAGGTCAAACTTACGACTGAGTGGTTTTAAAATTATATAAAAACCAAACAAGGTCCGAAAATTGTGAAACTTGTTGAGACGCTATCACTACTAGAAACGGCTGCTTTGCCGAGTGCCTCTAGCACTCGGCAAAGACCATCTGACGCTCGGCGAAGCCTATGCCAAGGGCGGCTCTCGGCAAAGAGCTCCCGGCAAAAATCCTCTCGGCAAAGGAGCCTTTGCCGAGGGCCATTTGTCGGGCTCTCGGCAAAGAAAAGTGGCCGTTAACGGCGGTCCCTATTGACGGTACGTTTGCCGAGGGCCGGCTAACCTGGCTCTCGGCAAAGACGGTACGTTTGCCGGGAGACGGACTCTCGGCAAAGCGATAAATTTTTTTTTATTATTTTTCTGTGTCGAGAGTTATCCGGGGCCGACTCTCGACAAAGAAATTTCAAAAAAAAAATTTGGGACCTCTTCGCCGAGGGCTAACTTAGCCGGCCCTCGGCAAACCTCGGACTTTGCCGAGGGCTATGACCAAAGCCCTCAGCAAAGCTGTGGACATTACGTTCTGGTTCTCAGCTTTGCCGAGGGCTATGACCAAAACCCTCGGAAGCCCTCGGCAAAGCTGGGGAGACAGCGTTGGAGTGCAGCTTTGCCGAGGGTTATGGTCATAGCCCTCGGCAAAGGGCCTCTTTGCCGAGAGCCGCCCTCGGCAAAGAGGCCAATTTTTGTTTTTTTATTTCTGTTTTTTCTTTTCTCCGACACTATCAAACATATATATATCACATTCATCACATATCACATATATATCACATTTCACATCACAGAATATATATATATATATATATATATCACATCACATAGTTCAATAACATATATGTCCTCAAATCACATAGTTCACATCACATAGGTCAACAACATGAGACTTCAGTAACACACGAGGATAGTCCAAAGTTCAATCTACTACACCCCCGGCCAACCGGGCCACCCCTGAGAACTGCCGCCTGCTTGACCCCCGGTCGGGTACCATCCAGGAGCGTGGCGGTTGTTCGAACCTTCTGACGGAGGAGGCTGCAAAAGGTCATGTCAGACAAGGAAATGAAAAAAATGAAACACTGAAGTATTGATACTCACAGGAGCAGCTCCGGGGTCCAGAGACGGCGGTGGAGGAGCCATGAGCGTCTGGGGCACGGCCATGCCCTGGGAGGCCATGAAGGCGATGAGGTCCGCCATCTGCTTAGCTTGAGCCTCCATCTGGGCCGACATATGTGACCGCATCTGGGTCTCGGACACCTGGCGCTCCTGCCTTTCTCTTTCCAGGCGGGCCTACGATAATACAAAGTGAATGTTAGAACAATGCAAACATTTAAAGATCAATGTACGATGAGTTAAATAGAAATAACCTCGAGCTCGGCGACCCGCGACTACGCAGGCGACGGGCGTGGGCGTATGGGGACGCTCGTGCTCTGTGCTCGGAGCTGGGACAGAGTGGGAGTGGAGGCCGTGTCGATGACGCCGTCGCCAAGCCAGAACCGCCTGTGCTTCTTCCCTCCTCCAATCCTCATGACGATGCTCCCGTCCAGGTCTGCGGTGGCGGGATCAAAGGCGTCCCCATGGACCGCCCTTGCCGCCTCTGAGTAGTCAGTGAGGCGGGAGTGGACGCTGGAGTTGGTGTACGCGACGGCGGGATCGTCGGGGTTGTAGAAGGTCTCCACTGCCGTGGCCTTGACCTTGTGGGACATGGCGTATGCCGACAACGTGCCGCAAGGCTGGCCACCGTGTGCCTCCGACTGCGAGGAAGACAACAAGATGATTGGCAATCATGCAACATTTGAGCGAGGAATTGATAAAGTCTTTCACGTACCCAAGCTTGTGCGTACTCGGCGAGGTTGCGGTTGCCCTGGTGGTGTGGTACACCTGGCATCTGCAGACGCGCCTCCCGGGCCTCGGCGTGGTGGGCCGCCCACTCTTCAGATAGCCACCGGTCCACGATCATCTCCCAGCACTCGGGAAACGACTGGCACCATTGGGGGATCATCTGCACATCATCAAGTATTTCACGTCTAAGCGTCAGATGAAAAGTACGAAAAGCTTAATCTCAAAAGAAATCACTTACCTGCAAGAACTGCGCCCGGCCCAGCGTCATGGCTCTCGCCTGGGCCTTCGTCACCCTCTTGGCCAAGACCGTGGCGTTGTAGGTGATGATGGCCTGCAGTCTCGCCTCGTAGATCATGTCGGTGACGAGCTTCCTACAGGCCCGGGTAGCTGTCACCTCCGCCACTGCCTCCTTCCCCGGCTCGCACTTGAAGTAGTTCTGCATACAGACACAATACGAGGCGAGACAGTAATTAAAGAAAAAATATGATGAATGCGATATTGTTTGACGAAGACTTACCCACAGCTCCGCTCTAACCCGCGCCGCCTTGTTGGGGAAGTCCGGGTCTGGGGCGACGCTGTAGTGGTCAAAGGTGTAGGCCGGCTCGTGCCTCCCGGCATACTGTACTATGCCGGGGTAGTGCTCGCGGCACAGGAGACCCAAGATGTCGTTGGGTTTGCGGCCTTTAGGCCCCATAAAGTCCCATGACCTACACAAGTGATTAAAAAAGATTATTAGCTTCTATTTCTATTTTGAGTCTCATCGTATGAACAGGTAGTTAGAACATGTACTTTTGTCCGATGGGCGTGATCACTGGGCGTCGGGCACGTGCCGGCAACGCCGGGAGGCTTGCGGGACCTCTCAAGTAGGACGTGGACACCCCTGAGGCACCCGAACCCCCGTCCGCCTCGTCCTCCTCCAGCTCGTCCTCCTCCTCTGCCTCCTCGGCAAATGGTGCCTCCTCCTGCCCTTGGGCCTCGGGCGTGGCCGGCACCTCCTCCTCGACCTCCTCCTCCTCCTGTGGAGACGGCTCCCTCTGGCGGCGGCCACTCCTCGTCGAGGGCCCGTCGGCCTGCGAGCTGCGGTACACCCAACTCAACCGCCTCTGACGTCCTCCCGGCATCTTGCCTCGACCTCCTGCATTTAAAAAGAACAAACAATGTTGTATTAGAAATAACATAATCAAATATATGCAATATAAATAAAAGAATAGATCCTAAAAATATAACATAATATTACATGTATTAGAAATAATCTGGATCATCCGGATTAGCCGGAGCATGAGTCTCCTCATCACTGTCAACCATGTCTAAGTACTCCTCAGTATCCGAAGACAGGTCGTCGTCTTCATTTGCTTGGCCTAAACGGAATCGTTCTAGCATTTCTATGTCCTTCTGGTTTACCACCTCATCCCTAGCGTCCTCGTCATCATTCTCTACTTCCATTTCCATCGCTTCGGTTAAGTCTATCGTGAACGTCCCTTGCAACCCAGATTCTTGAAAGAACTCACCGTCATACGTGTTTGTGTTGAAGTTATAATCCTCATCATTGGGGAGAGGTAGTTTAGCATGTGGTGATATCTTGTGCACAATATACCAACCCAAGAGATGCTCTTTGCTTTTGCACGCGTATGGTGTGTTATAAACCTGCGTGGCCTGTTGAGCCACAATATACACATCGGAGCCTGGATAGACAGAATCCTGTCGAATTTCGGCTAGGCCAAGATTAGGTGTCAGCCTCGTTACTCCTGGATCGAACCAATGGCATTTGAACATGACAGGATTCAAAGGCTT
Organism: Coix lacryma-jobi var. lacryma-jobi; assembly: GCA_009763385.1. Classification (NCBI taxonomy): domain Eukaryota; kingdom Viridiplantae; phylum Streptophyta; class Magnoliopsida; order Poales; family Poaceae; genus Coix; species Coix lacryma-jobi. The sequence continues at coordinate 127,011,203 of CM019830.1, forward strand.
TTCACCGTGAAATGAAAGTTCGTATATTTCTTCAATTCTTCCATAGTAGTCACGGTTGTCATTGCCTGGAGTACAAACTCCGCTATTTGTGGTTTTTCGATTGGGCCGACTCTGCTCGTAGCTTGATGTGTGGAAGCGAAATCCATTCACGTCGTAACCGTGAAATGACTTGACCCTACGGTCAAAGCCTTTTGCAACCTGTCTCAGCTCTTGACTCATAGATGCATCGGTTTGAGCCTGCAAGGTGAAGCAAGATATATCGTTATACGGTCAGAACGTAAGAGCAAGTTGGAATGTCAGACTAAGTACGACCTTGGTAGGACGGTACCTTCTGTCGAAACCAAGAAATGAAATCAGGCCTCCCTTGCCCCGCACCATTTGCAATTAGGGTTTCAGCTGCCGCATCGGAAAGAGGCCTTGGTCCATTCGAGAACAAATGAAGAAATTCACTGTACGAAACAAAAAGAATGGTGTTGGGAAGTGACGACGAATTGGATGAAGATAGATAACAACTTACCCCATGTACAGGTCCAGCTCATCAAGGTTGGTAAGCACGTATAGCATGATCTTTCGCCACTCTTCATAGTTCAACTGCTTAACTGTGGATCCACTTGCCGTGCTGAGTTGGCCTCGAAAAAGGCTAAGACTCCATTCATTTTCTCCAGCATTGTAATGAGGAGGTGGATTATGCACGCTAGGAAGGTTCTCAGAGTAGTATTCTTCAGTGAAGTTGGACACCTCCTCCAGAATGAATGCCTCTGCAATGGAAGCCTCAATTTTGGCTTTGTTTCTACATTTCTTGCGAAGAGTCTTCATATTTCTCTCGACTGGAAAGCACCAACGCCATTGCACATGCCCTCCCATTCGAACCTCATTTGGGAGGTGTAAGATCAAATGAAGCATGGGAGTGAAGAAGTCTGGTGGAAAGATTTTCTCCAACTTATAGAGCAACACAGGTGCAGCTTTCTCCAAGTCATCAATGACGGACCGAGATATCTCCTTGGCACATAGCTGGCGGAAGAAATAGCTCAACTCTGCCAGGACAACCCACATAGGCTCAGGAACATAGCCTCGAACCATCGCCGGAAGAAGCCGCTCGATCCATACGTGGAAGTCATGACTCTTCATCCCTAGGACTCGCAGAGTAGATAAGTTGACTCCTCTCGTTAGATTCGCTGCATATCCATCAGGGAATGTCAATGTCTGGATCCACTGAAGTATTTCTTTCCTTTGTGGCCTGCCCAAGACGAAATCGACCTTGGGCCGTGTCCATCTCCTGCCGGGCTGAGGAGGCAGCATCTCTTGCTTTGGTCTATCGCACAACAGTGCGAGGTCTAGTCTAGCCTTAGGGTTGTCCTTGGACTTTTCAGTGTCCATGAGTGTTCCCCAAAGCGACTCAGCGATGTTCTTTTCAGTGTGCATTACATCAATGTTATGTGGCAGAAGAAGATCGTCATAATAAGGGAGTCTTTCCAAGCCTGACTTATGAGTCCACATATGCTCCTGACCATACCCCGCAAAACGACTGTCTGTTTCGTTGAACTGGAGAGCATCTATTTGAGCATGAACCTCGGCACCGGTCAGCATCCGAGGTGGAGGATCTCTCACCACGACACCTTTGGTAAAGTTCTTGGTGTCCCGTCTGAAAGGATGGTCAAGAGGCAGGAATTGTCGATGTTGGTCGAACGCCGAATACTTGCCACCCTTCTTCAACCAGATAAATCTCGTAGCTGTCTTACAAACCGGGCATGAGAACTTGCCATGGACACACCAGGCACAGAATATCCCATATGCCAGGTAGTCATGCAGTGAGTACTGGTACCAGATGTGCATTGTGAAGTTAGACCTTGAAGCTCGGTCGTATGTCAATACCCCTTCATTCCAAGCAGTTTCCAATTCATCAATCAGAGGCTCCATGTACACACCCATGTTATTCCCCGGGTGTCCAGGAATTATCAACGACAAGAAGACAGTATGACGTTGAAATAGGACGCCGAGGGGGAGATTGAGGGGGATAACGAAGACGGGCCAACAGGTGTACAGGACAACCATGAGTCCATAGGGATTGAAACCGTCCGTTGCAAACGCAACACGAACATTACGAGCCTCTCTAGCTTTGTCATGATGGATGCAATCGAAGTGGGCCCATGCTTCACCATCGACGGGATGTACCAACTTCTCAGGATTGTATCGGGTACCCTGTTTGTGCCATGTCATCTGTTTCACGGATTCCTCGGTCATGTAGAGACGTTGGATCCTCGGTGTGAACGGCAGGTAATGCAGGACTTTCATGGGGATAGAAAGCTGCCTCTTCGGGCCTTCACCATCGTCTACCTCCATGTATCTCGACGCTTTACACTTCGGACAGTAACCTGCATCCGTGAGATCTTTCCTGAAGAGGACACACCCATTTGGACAAGCATGTATCTGCTCATATGGCATCTTCAGTGCACGAAGCAGTTTCTGTGACTCGTACAGGCTCTTTGGCAATATGTGGTCGTCCGGAAGCATGCTACCAAATAGGGCCAACATACCATCGAACGCATTTCGACTCAGGTTGAACTGGGACTTGAACACCATCACACGGCCAATGGCATCCAGTTGAGAAACCGTTGTCCGATCGTGAAGGGGTTTCTGTGCCGAAGACATCATCTCGTAAAATGCCTTTGCGGTCTTCTCCATCTCCTCCGTACGTCCTTCAGCGTACTGTGCTTCTTGGAAGTCATCTAACATGTCTGCTACCCCCGCATCAGCATCAAAGTCCTCCAGATGTGGTTGCACTGCCTCCGCTCTCAAATGATGTGCTTCACCATGGTAGATCCACCGGGTGTAGTCCGGCGTGAATCCATTGTTCACAAGGTGTTTAGCCATGTTCTCCTTGTCTTGCCTTCTCCGGTTCCCACATTTGTTGCATGGGCACAACACTTTCATCTCTCCTCGCTGAGCCGCGCCAAATGCATTGTGCAAGAAAGCATCTGTCTTGCGCAACCATTCATCGGTGAAATCACTTCTGCTTCTACGGCCCGAGTACATCCACTGACGGTCATCCATCCTACTGTCATCCATCCGAGTACTTACATATCTACCTCCGAGTACTTCCATCCTACTATCATCTAATAGGTGAGGATAGGTCCTAATCCCCCCCGCGGATGCGTACATGAGGCTAGTTCCCGTTGTCTGCCTCGAGCCGAGAGAGAATTTCGGCAGCACCTCCCCGATGTTCTCCCGATACACGTCCCTATAGGGAGAGTGTGTATCCGGAGAACAACAGGGAGGTGATGCCGAAACTCTTTCTCGAATCGTAGCAGACCAAGGGAACTAGCCTCATCGACGCATCTGCGGGCTGTCCAAGTAACGTGGACAATCCGAAACAGATACGGTTATCGATATGCAGAGATCTGCATACCTCTAGCCGTATCTCTTTCAGACGGGAGACGCCTAACTGGGTTCAATGACCTACGACCCTTATCTGGGAGGAGACATTATTTATACCTAGGGTGCCAATGGAGTCAGGCTAGCGGCGCAGTGGCGAGTCGGTGCAGTGGCGAGGCAAAGCGATGCAGGCAGACCCGCGACGACGACGAAGATGATCGAGGTCACCGAGGATCTCCGGCTTGGCCCCGACAGGTCCTCCTACAGAAAAGACAAAAAAGATAGTATCAATTAGAAATTTCGGTAGAACCTCCCCTGCACGGTGAGGTTTCGAAACCTGCAAGAAACAACGGCACGATGGCCGACATCCACATGTATACGACACGATGGCCGACATCCACATACATTGACATGCATACTACTATCAACTACTCACTACTATTAACAACTACTACTTACCCCGCGGGCCGATTAATGACGATGGAATGGATGAACTCGAGGATGAGGATGGGCAACGGTCTCCTCCTCCTCCTCCTCTCTTCTCCTCCTCTCCCCCTCTGCTTCTCCTCCTCCTCCCCCTAGGCCGAAAACAGGGAGCGGGGGGCCGGCAGGGGGCGCAGGGCGCGGGGCAGGGGCGCGGCCGGCAGCTGGGCGAGGGGGTGGCCGGCGGGGAGGGAGGGAGCGGCCGGCGGCGGGGCGGGGGCGCGGCCAGCGGGGAGGGAGGGAGCGGCCGGCGGCGGTGTGCGGGCCGGTGACGCGGCCGGCAGCGGGGTTGGGGGGCGCGGGCGGCGGGCGCCGCGCCAGGCGGGGGGCGCGGCCGGCGGGGAGGGAGGGAGCGGCCGACGGCGGCGCGCGGGCCAGGAAGGCCGGCGGCGGGGCGGGGGCGTGGACGGCGGCGGCACGCGGGGCGGGATGGGGACGCGGCCGGCGGCGGGGCGGGGGCGCGGCGGCAGCGGCGCGCGGGGCGGGACTGCGAGTGTGGCTCTGATTTGCAAAAATCAGAGCGGCGTTTTTTATTTTTGTAGGGCGTCGTCTTTGCCGAGAGCCGGATCGAGCGGCTCTCGGCAAATGCGTACTCTTTGCCGAGAGCCTGTTAGGCTCTCGGCAAAGGCTTGGGTTTTTTTTTTTGTAAACTCTATGCCGAGAGCCCTGGCCCTGGCTCTCGGCATATGTGCTCTTTGCTGAGGGCTTTAGGAAGCTCTCGGCAAAGAATATATATTTTTTTTTGTTTTTTTGCTCCCAATTTTTTCTGTGGCCTTGCTATAGTACTACAAGCCAAGATTTCAAATTTGGTGTGTTTTTCATACTTATTGCTATATTTCGCGCATTTTCTTTAATTTCTTGATTTTTTCCGCGGGACGCACGTTTGAACTGCAGGTGCATGAAATAATTAAACCCAGTGATTCGAAAAATGGTATTCATTCTTCGGAGGGTATTTCGACACCGTATTCAGGGACAGGCACGGAGACTCGACCGTCTCGTGCACGAGACACGGCGACCAAGTTGCGTGAGATTGGATTTAAAATTATTAAAAATACAAATAAAGTCAGAAAATCATGAAAATGGTCTGGTGACCTTGACATCACATGTAGAGGTTATGAAAAAAATTTGGGAATGTTTGGAGCAAGTGGTGGCGCAAGATGGTTGAAACCCTGAGATCTCCGCATATCATCGTATGTGAGGCTACGCAGAGATCTTAGGTTTTTAACCATCTTGCACCACCACTTGCTCCAAACATTGCCAAACTTTTTTCATAGCCTCTATATGTGATGTCAAGGTCACTCGTCCATTTTCATGATTTTCCGACTTCATTTGTATTTTTAATAATTTTAAATCCAATCTCACGTAACTTGGTCGCCGTGTCTCGTGCACGAGATGGTCGAGTCTCCGTGCCTGTCCCTGGATACCGTGTCAAAATACCCTCCGAAGAATGAATACCATTTTTTGAATCGCTGAGTTTTATTATTTCATGCACCTGCAGTTCAAACGTGCGTCCCGCGGAAAAAATCAAGAAATTAAAGAAAATGCGCGAAATATAGCAAGAAGTATGAAAAACACACCAAATTTGAGATCTTGGCTTGTAGTACTGTAGCAAGGCCATAGAAAAAATTAGGAGCAATAAAACAAAAAAATATATATTCTTTGCCGAGAGCTTCCTAAAGCCCTCGGCAAAGAGCACCTATGCCGAGAGCCAGGGCCAGAGCTCTCGGCATAGAGTTTACCAAAAAAAACGCAGGCCTGGGCTCTCGGCAAAGGTAACGGCGCAGGGGGAGCCGTTCGCGAGGGTTCTGTTGGCCAAGGGGTATTCTACGCCGAGGGTTCGGCTCTCGGCATAGGTTCTCTTTGCCGAGAACCAGACTTCGCCGAGAGTCGGGCCCTCGGCATAGGAATCGTTGCCGAGTTTCTTATTGTGCCGAGGGTTGGCTCTCGGCAAAGAGCTCTTTGCCGAGTGCCCGTGTTTTAGCTCTCGGCGTAGAACCGGACGCTCAGCAAAGAGCCCGTCTCCGGTAGTGTATGTTATCATATCTGGAACATGTGATAAAAATTTGAGATCATTTTGTGCAAGGAGAGGAGGCAGGCCGAGGAATATCGTTAGATGTCTGAGCAGAGGGCTCAGACGCAAAGCCAGCGGGTGGATGCTATCCTCGAGTGGATCCGGGGGGCGGGACTCGACCTAGGTCGACCTTTGCCGGATGCTTTGCTGAACCCTCGTGCGACTCCTACAACTAATACTCCTGTAAGCTTGCACACTCTAGCTACCTTTATGTCCATAACCGTGTAATTAAGTTTGTCTTCTCTAACTTTAATTTGTCTCACTTTTGCATAGCAATCGGACCGAGCTTCCAATGAACCACGTCGTCAGTTGCCAACAGGGTCAGGGTGGCTGGATTGGACCCAGTGGCACTCTTAGATGCTTGTTGTGAGTTTCTGTGACTTTGTGAAATATATGTCTTTTGGTTGTGAGACCGTTATATGTGATTGTGACTTGTCAAACTTGTGGTTTCGATGTGGTGGACTTTGGTTTGTGATGTTGTCAGACATATATATATATATATATATATATGATGTGGTTTATGGACATGTATGTGGTTTATATTCGGGGTTTCGATTATGTTGTGGTTCTTATATTTATATATATGTTGTGGTTTGTGAGACTGTTATATTGGTGAAAATGTGTTTGTTCTGAGAAATAAGGCATCCATATGTCTGGGAAAGCAAGAAACATCTTTTTTTTTTAAAAAGAAAAAGGCTTTGCCGTAGGTTGCACTCGGCAAAGAGCTCCTTCGCTGAGTGCAATAACCACAACACTCGACAAAATGTTGCATCGGACTGTACCTGGAAACGACCTTTGCCGAGTGTCCCAGTCCTTTGCCGAGTGCGGTAACCATAGCACTCGGCAAAGTGCGGCACCTTTGCGAGTGTCTCTCAAAGACACTCGGCAAAGAAAAAAAATCAAATAAGCCTTTGTCGAGTGTCTGCCGTGAGGCACTCGGCAAAGCCTCCATCACCGTGTGGCCGTCGTGAAGGGCCTCTTTTCTTTGCCGAGTGTAGAAAGGCACACAGCAAAGCTTTTGTCGTGTGCCCAATAAAAGGCACTCGACAAAGAACCCTTTGTCGTCAACTTCTTTACAGAGTGAGCTTTGCTGAGTCGGGCACTCGACAAAGACTTCGCCGAGTGTATTTAGGCCTTTTGCCGAGTGCCCTGAGACACTCGGCAAAGGCACTGTGTTCGGCAGTGGACATTACATATACAAACCTAGCTTGTTACATATGAGGAAAATAATTAAGAGCACACACACGTGACGTAATACGTATATACACGCAGGAGATATGTGAACGTTAACGACAAAGCTACTACTGTATTTGATTTGATGGACGATGCTCCGTAGTACTCCCTCCGTCCAACAAAACATGCAATTCTCACGTATCGAGGAGTTAAACATTTTAAACTTTGACCGAAGTTATATAAAAAATACTAATATTTTTTATAAAAAAATATATCATTAGATTGGTAATAGAATATATTTTCATAATAATTTTATTTAACGACATAAATACCAATACTTTTTATTATAATTTTGGTCAAACTTGAATCAATTTGACCGGCACGGATTCCATAATTGCATATTTTTATGGACGGAGGGAGTATATCAACTAGCAGCTAGCTAGGCTGTCGGGTAGGACGGCTGCATGGCGAGGCCGCACAGACCTTCCTCGTCGGCGACGTCCCTCTCCATGCGGATGTAGCCGGCCTCGCCCCACGAGGTGCCCCACGAGTTCTTCATCAGCCAGTACTTGGTGCCGTCGCTGGCGACGCCGTACCCGACGGCGGCGATCCCGTGGTCGAGCTCGGTGCCGCACGTCCCGGACAGGACGCCGCCCTTGTAGAACCTGAAGTGGGAGTCCCCTCCGTCGACGGCGACGGACACGGGCTGGCTCGCCACGGCCTTGCGCAGGGACGTCTCGTCGTTGGCCGGCACGTCCTCGTACCCCGTGATGGACGCGGCGTCGTCGGAGGCCTCGTCGGAGTTGCAGGTGCCGTCGGAGGCCGCGTACGGGTACCTGGTCTCGGTGGTGAGCCCGCCGTTGGCCACGATGAACTCGAAGGCGCCGTCCATCTCGCCGCCCTCGCAGCCCTGGTCCATGCCGTCCACGTCGCAGTCCACCAGCTCCTGCTCCGACAGCGAGACCACCAGCTTCCCCGTGCTCAGCTTCACGGCGCCCTCCATGGCCGCCACCGCCGAGAACGCCCAGCAGCACCCGCACTCGCCCTGGTCCTTGATCGGCGTCACGGCGCCTTTGGTCCGCCAGTCCACGGACGCCGGCACGTCGTCGAGGCTCACGTTGGCGTACCTGAACGCCGCCGTGACCGCCGTCCGGCTCCGGCCCTTGGTGCTCGCCGGCGCTGGTCTGTAGCCGGTGCGGGTGGCTCTGAACTCGTCGTCGGTGAGGTCCGCGAACTGGTTGGCCTCCAGCTGGAACTTATTGTGGTTCCCGGCGTTGACGGACTCGATGAAGGCGACGTTGGCCTTGAACACCTCGAACCGCCGCGCCTTCTCCGCCGCGTCGCTGTAGACGCGGCCGTACTTGGCCATCCACTCCTCGTGCCTCGCCACCATGGCCTGGTCGTGGTCGCCGAGGTCGCGCGCCGCCAGAGCGCCGCTCAGAGCGCAGGCGCATGCGACGACGACGGCGAGGAGGAAAGCCGACGAGTGCTGAGTAGCCATGGCGCTGCAGGCGTCTACACGGCCGTAGGCTGCTAGGTTAGCTACTATACACTGGATTTCGTTATGAATGATCGAGACTGTATGTAGTGGTGGGAGCCTGGAAGTGACATGCGTGTTACCTATTTATAGGTCAGGGATCGTCGATCGAGTTTGTCAAGAGTCTTAACAGTTGTACTAGAATAATCATAGAGAGATTTGCTGCGTGCCGTGCAGTGCGAGCATCGAACGAACCAAAAGTGTGGTAAACAAGGACATGCATTATTTGGATTAATTAGCTTCCGGGGCGAGCTGAAAAGGACACTTTCACTAGACTAGAGGAATCTGTCTAGTATTGTTGGGATTAGCTACGTCGTCGTGTTGTTGGGGATGAGGGAGCTGATCGAGAGCACAACTGGCAGCATATACTCGTATTTAGTTGATCAAATAATGTGAACCTCTATATGTTCACGTCGCGGCGTCTCAAATATACTACATGACATATATTCCAGTAATAATAAATTAAATATATATACTTCTGGTACGGTATCACACGCTACCTTCTACTTTGTGTGAAACCTCGCGCGGCGTGCTCTAGACGACTAGCTAGAGTGTGGAGCTATTATATATATTAGTGTACTTTTCGTTGTATTGCATCTCGTATAGATGAGGTCCGATAACAAGAAAACACAAATATTCTTTTTCTCTCTTTATTCTTAATTATAAATTATTCTAACTTTTTTAATTAGAGAGTTTAAATAAAACATCTCATGAAAATTATAAAGAAAATTACAAAGATCGATGACATCGAATAAATATACTATGAAAATATAATTAATAATCTAATAACACTTATTTGGTTATATAAAAAAAGTTTAGTTAATGTGCCAGGAATTGCAGCATTAAGCTAATGTGCTCCCCTCCCAACCTCAGGATCAAGTATGCATTGTCTCCCAACGGAGTGCATGCTTTGAAATAAAAAAAAAACTCGACCCGCGGGGGTAAGACAGCCTCCGGATATTATGCTTAAGAAGAAGACTTTCTCACGCAGGTCGAGAAAAACCCCCGAACCCCTGCCCCACCCATACACAGCGGCACCGCAGCTCCCGTGAGACTGGGCTGGCCTTAGACATGTGCTTTGGCATGGGACAGACAAAGAGATTTTTTTTTTTCAACGCGCAGATAAACTGCGCCTCCTCCGGCCAACAAATCCGCCCCTATGGGGATTCGAACTCTGGCCGGCAGGGTGCAAGGAGAACAACTAGACCAACTGGTCTAGCACTCCCTTGCACTTTGAAATCAATTAATCCAGCATGTACAATATACCTAATTAGTAGTTTAGTATGTTGTCACATCACTACCGGAATCCACTAGTTTTCTAATAGAGTTGAAACCCTAGGGAGATATCCAACAAATTTCCCTAGGAAGTCTGAACCGTAAGGAAACTGGTTGCACCTACAATAGGGAAGGTTCTTTCCCTACATTTCCTCATCCTAGGGAAAGATATACAGCAAGTTTTATTTTTTATACTTATTCTTATTTTTGTTTTTCAATTATTCCATTCTCACACTAATATGATTCGCGCGATGAACATAATTTATTCCTGTGGACTGAAATTATACATCATTATTTGTAACAAGAAGTACAACCAATTTGGTTTCTACTAAGCTACATATATAGAACAAAAGATGGAGCAGACCGATGGCATTCTAGGCCTTTACAGAACTTAAGAACAAAAAACAGAAGCACACATCATATATATCAGAACACAATTTTTTTTAAAAAAAAACATGCGGTGGGAGGACAGTAGAAAGCTAGCAGCAAGCGGACTCTGTTCTCTGCCTCACCACCAGTCGGTTGCCGCTCCCTGCTTCTTCTCGAAGCGAATCCTCATCACAAGTTCTTGACCAAGAGGAACTTACCTATCAGCTAATAAAAAGAGATCACTTTCAGTATTCTATAGCTAATTTTGTCTAGATTTTTTCTGGCTAAACAAATTACATAGGAGGCTCTCGACAAACACATCCTATTATACAATAGGGGAGCTTCCTTCGTAATAAAAGAGAAAAAAAAAAGTTCAAAATACTCCCTATAAGTTTGGCCTATGTCTAGTGGACATCATAAATTATGTTAGAAAGTATATCTCAATTTCACTCTAATATTTTGATAGCTTAGGAAATCTAATAAATTATGTTAGAAAATATATCTCAATTTTGCTCTACTATTTTAATAGCTTAGGAAATCTAATAATAAATAAACAGTAGAGATACAATATCATACAAACACATAATGTTGGAAAATACATAATATATTTCTAACACAAAAAGATGTTGTCTTTTACCACGTCACAAAATTTTAAACTAAAACAGAATTTGTACCTAGAAATAGAAAAGAAAAATTCTTTTTAAGGTGTAAACTGAACCAACATGAAATAGCCGGAGGGAGTTAATTTAACCACATTTCCTATATTTCAGGCGACTAAACAGTTTTGTCTTTGTCCTTTCATAGAAAAAAATTATTATTTGTTTCTTGTGATTTGTGTTAATAGGTTATAGTCGTCGCCTGAAAAAGATGTTATATTTCAGGCGCCTGAAATATAGCAAATCCCTAATTTAATCTATTGAAATAGTTAGAGGGAGTAGTAAATTGAACTAAATGTTTGTTTAAGGAGTTATCTAGATGTAAGCTAAATTTGAGTGGAGTAATTTAAACATTTTTTCTAGAAAAGAGAAAACTGGGAATTCATTTCACTACAGAAGTAGTACTAGTGGAATTAGTAGTTGAAGAGATTGACCAGTGGGCCATGGAGCAACCATAGGACGACACCTGATCACCAAACTTTCCTTCGCTACAAAACAAAAGAGAAGAAGCACCAGCTGTCTCCCACAGTCCCACTCGCTCCCCTTCCTCCTCCAAACCCCAAACCCTCGTGGCTTTCCCCACGGCACCTCCTGCTGCGGCGGCGCGGCCATGGCCTTCCGGTTCCAGGCACGGCCTGGCATCACGGGCCGCGACATCCAGAGCATAGCTCGCTACAGAGGCACGGACCCGCAGGAGCTGGAGGCGCTCTTCGGCCGCGTGCTCACCTACGCCCACCGCGCGCTCCCTGCTCCGCCCGTCTCCGCCGACGGCGACCTCTGCATCCTCTTCGATGCCGACGGCAGGGGCATCGACCGCCTTAGCCGCCTCCCCGAGCGACATCGTCTCTCGCCTCCCCATCAAGGACGTCGCGCGCACGGCGGTGCTCTCCCGCCGCTGGAGCCCCATCTGGCGCGCCGCCCCGCTCGTCCTCGTCGACACCCACCTCCTCCCGGCT